>CM037001.1:250220801-251650801 GCA_020854095.1 Dasyurus viverrinus
ATGCTTCATAATGTTAACTCACTTGATCTTCACAACAACCCTATGAAGTAGATACTATTATCCCCATTTTACAGATGAGGAAACTGAAACTGAGTTAAGTGATTTGTCCACTCTTACACAGTAGGTGATTAAGAATTTGAACTCAGAGGCTCCTAAATCCAGGTTCTGCACTCTATCAAGTATCTGTTAAACTATTTCCAATGTAATAAGTACATACATTCAGAGCTTGAAAGCACCTTAAGAAATCATTGTGCTATTTAACAAGGCAAAGTTGTGAATTTTAGGAGGCTCTTCATCAAATAATTTTTTAATTAAAAAAAAAAACAACCAGAACCTAACTATGAAACTATGGTCATATGAGAGAAAAGTGAATGAATATGGATAGACAAAGAACCTGGTAGAGACTTAAGATGGAGCAACTGAAAACTTAGGGTACCTTATTTATGGAAATGTATTTAAGTATACAGAGCTTTGCAGTTGTCCCACCTGAAATGCACTCCCTCTTCCTTGCCTCATGCCCTCAGGGCATCAGAGGGGTCCCTCTCTTCCTTTAAGACTTATTTCAAGAAGCCTTTTCTGAGCCTACCCCAAATTCCAATTCCTTTCCTCCCAAACTGCCTTCTATTTAACTACTTTATGTAAATGCATATATATATATATGATATGTGCATCACATATATATAAACATATAATATATACATATGACACAGGATATTAAAATAAACATCTTAATGAAGATTTTGGAACACTGTTAAGTTCACTTCTTTTTACATATATTCTTATTATGTATTTATCTCCCTCATTAAAATGTAAACTTCCATGTGAATAGGGGTGTTTCATTCTTTCTGTCTGTATCCCCATCACCTATCACAGAGTTTGGTAAGTGTTAGATACTTAATACTTGACATCAACAAATCAAAATAAATGAATACATATATAGGAACAGTGCCCCAAAATCCCATTCAGAAAATTCCCTTCTGCTATCATATTGACTTCAAGGAAGATAAAATGACTATAGTGTGAACACTTCTCCATCTGCTGACTTTGTTTCCATCCCTGTTGGTCTGGCAATCCCTGGTACAGAGCATGGACAGGTAAGGGAGATTGGGGTCTTGCTAGGGTTGTCATAAGGCTTGACTTATAAGAATGTGAATTTTGAAAAACTGCAAAACATTAACTAGATATATCAACCTGTTTACATGACACATGTAAATTACTTTAAGATCCCTTCTCTCTTAAAGAATGATATTCAGGGTTATTCTATCCAGGTTCAATAGTGTATTTTAAAAGGGCTAGACTATCCTCTGAGAGTATTTTTTTTTCTAAATCTGTCGCATGGTCTTTTGATTTAAAGCCAGTTCCTTTCCCAGAAATTCATTCTTTAGTTCAGTAGTCAAGGGATAGTTCTTGTTGGTCTACTCTTGTTCTTCTAAGAAGCCCCTATTTTCCCCTTTATTTCTATTTTCTTTCATATCCCCCGCATCAACAGTTATTTTTCTCTCTCATTTGTTGGCCTCCCCCTCTCCTCATCTTCTTTAGGCCTTGGTTTCAGGTTCGAGCTTCTTGGTTCACAATTTATCCCATCAGTCTCATCCCTGAATGACACACAAAGACAGAATTGGTTTTCAGAGTCATTGTTTACTGTTCTCAGAAACAGAGCTTAGTACCATCACAATTTCCTCTTATTCAGGAACAATACAGGTAAATACTCAGAATGATTATGGCCAAGCCTTTCTGAGAGGTTGTCTCTCATACCCCATCTACTCTTCAGCAATGGGCTGAAGACTATATATTCATTCACAAAGCAAACATACATGTTGGGGCTGCACCACATTTAAAGGATGACTTTTGGTCTCGGAATATTTCCTTACTTCATCACTACTTGAAGTTACAGAAACACAGAGCTGCTTATTAAGTGGGGATATATGTCATCTTATCTAACTGCCCAGTTAACAGCTTGTCACCTGATTTCCCCGAATAAGTTTAAATCATCACATGCAGGTCTCACTGACACAATTTCTAATCTCATTTTTCTGTTTCTCAAACAATTGACTCTCTCTCCCCAGGTTTTGATGAGTGCTTTAGACAGTATGCCACTAAAATCCACAAATGGTGGGCCCCGTCTCCTCCACAAAACTGGAATCACATCTTTACAAAAGAGTAAAAAAAAAACAAAAACCTAAAAAACCCTGATTTCCCCCAATAAAAATTGAACAATATCCTACCGGTAGCCAGAGATGCATGCAAATAGAAATATTAATTCCCCTACACTCCGGGTTTCTTCTCAGGCTTGTCCTGTTTCCCATTCTGAATAGCTTCTTTTTTATTTCCATTATATGGAATGTTTTCACCTCAATTAATTCTATCCAGTTTTGAAGGTGGCACTTCTCATTGGCTCTGCACCGGGGGCACCCATTACAATACATTGTACAACAACTGCCCTGTATATTTAACAAACCTTTGTCTCTGTCTAGAACACATCAAAGTTTGGTGTTTACATTGGAATTCCTCTGAAATAACCCATCACAGTCAAACTGTAGCCCTGAGACCTTCATTCAATTAGTTTTTAACTTCATCAGATGTCACCTCTGAGGGCCCAATTTTGAAATCTAGATAAAGAAAAGGAGAGGGTTTTTCATAAGGAATATTTTGGTAACACAGATCAAAGACACAATTTTACCCTTCAATCTGTGGTCAATATAACTTGGTTTACAATTAAAGAATGACTTTAATTGTCAAACTTTTGAATTTTATTAAACTTTCATGACAAATGCATTGAATGAATTCCAGACCTGTATAAATACACATGCAGCTTATCTGTTTGTAATTTGCATTTTTATCATTTTTCAAACAGTACAATGTACTTCCTGCATCTTATTTTCAGAATTTGCATTTTATCATCTTTGGCTATAGCAGTATATAGTATGAAGTACTTGAATATCTCATTCTTTGAATTTGCATTTTTATCATTTTTGATTGTAAATCATAGGATGTCCAGCACTTTTCTCTTTTCTCCTTTTCTTCTCTCAACCTCCTGTTTTACTTGCTTCCATTTCTTCTTGGCTCTAATAATAAGATATACACAGAAAAATTATTTCTTCCAATAACTTTTCTTAAGCATTTTAATATTCTTCGGGGCTCCAAGCTTAATATCACCGAATTTCAGACTCAGAAGGCATCTCAGAGGTCATTCAACCAATGTCTAAGAATATCTTCTCTTCCATCCCCAACAGCTGGTCATCCAGCTTCCATGTAAGACCCCCTTGTCAGGGCTAGGGTTCTATTCTTTTCATTATTTTTTTTACTTTATAATTCTAAATTCAACACTAACTGAAAACTTTTAGTGTGAAAAACTGGAGGTAAGGGATAGTATCATGGAATAGGATGGGGAAAGAAATTGAACTGGAGATTGACTTCTAAGGTCTTTTGTAACTCTAAAATGATATGGGTTTATGAGTACTCTGAAGTCTGTCTACATGTGTGAGTTGTGTTTGAGGAGAAAAAGCGGGGAGCTGAGGGAGACAGGAGAAAAAGAATGAAAGAAACACAACCAACTACTACTCCCCTGAAGCTTGATAAAGGTCAACTACTGGGTGGCTGACTCCCTTCAAAGTATCATGAAAACCAAAATGAAAACTTAATTTCATGTCATGAAAAAAAATCAACAATTAAAGCTATTTAAAACTGGAATAGACTACCTTGAGAAGTAGTGAGTTTTCTGTCATTGAAAGTTTTTAGGCAGAGACTTAATGACCCCTTATTGGGTAAATTATGAAAAGGAATCTTGCTCAGAAAAATGGGTTTGGCTAAATGGCCTCAGAAGTTCTTACCTCTTTAAGAGTTCCCCTGTCTGCAACCCAGGATTCCAAAATGGTTCTAAGTTTGTCTAGTATTCTCAGGAGGGTGGTTCTAGATCAGCTGGACATAAGGGCATAGTAGTTGTTTTGTGTCAAAGGGAATTTCTTCAACCTGAACTTGTCCTAGTAATTTTCAGGGAATGTTCTGGAAGCTTACAAAAACTACAATGCGGGTTTTCTGGGTTCTTAATCCAATTGGGCTCCCATTAAAATAGGACTTGCTTGGAAAGGTTCAAAAACACTGAAAGGGAACAAAAAGGATTCTCCAATAGTGTCCCAGATCAAGCTTAGGCTGTAAGAAAGAAATGAAAGTAGAAAAACGTAGCAGGTTTCTTGAATCTATTGCAAGGCAAATTCGTATCCAGGAGAGATTCCAATGAATATCAGGATACTCCCCATTGTGACAGGATATGTGGACTGAGAGATCTGCAGTCAATCTGTGTCTATTAGGTATCTGGTATCAAACTTTGCATATGGTTAGGGACCCCCTCTCCAAAGTAGACTAAATGTACAGTTGCAAATTGTCATCTTATCAATGACGATGGAAACCTTTTAATAAATATTGTGCCTTAATAAACTGTAAAAATCACTGTAACCATTATACATCTTATAAAGAAAAATATCAAAATATTTTTCAGTATTGCCTAAGAATAACTAGACAAGTAAGAAGTGATTCTACAAGAAAAATAGACAAAATCTTTATAGTAGACTGGTAGTTTTCAAACTTTTTTGGTCTTGAGGATGGCTTTACACTCTTAGAAATTACTGAGCACTCTCAAAGAGCTTTTGTTTATGTGGTTTATAACTATTGATATTTACTGCATTAGAAATTAAAACATCTTATATTCTTATAAAAATAGTGTTGACTTCATGAAATGAAGTGTCCCAAACTATTTTTGATGTTTAAATTCAAAACTTATTGTTCATCCTAAAATTTCAAAATCAGTAGAGTGAGTTACCTGAATATATCTTTTCAGTTTTTGAGTATGTTTTTGAAAAAGGAATTCTTTTTCTCCATGTTGAAGCATTATAGGATGTTGAGGTATATTTGTCTAAGGAAAAACAAAGAGGCAATCAAATCACATACTTTGTAGAAACAGAACCAATTAATACAGACATCCCAAAAAGCTGCAAAGATGTTACCAATACTGAACATATCCCTGTGGAAAGATGCATTTTTCTAATGTTCATTTTTATAGCTAGTAAATATCTAGGAGTTGTTGGTCAAGGTCATTCAAGTCAGAGGAACGGGGAACAAGTGTCTTTACCAGCTGCCCAGCAGTCTGATCTAGTATGTGTTGAAATTACCATAGGAATACAATTGTCACAAGAATTTATTGACAAGAGTCAATCTGAGCTACTATGGGTCCTATTCTTTCCACTTATGAAAATCCATAAATATCAAACAGGTCTGTTTCAATGCTTCTATCATGGGGTCTTTTCAACCATTCTAATGGCTCTTTAATAATAACAATTGCTTCTACCTTTTTGCTTCTACCATTACATTGGTTACATAATCACACATTTTATCTTTTTTCAGACTTGTTTTTATTGTTTCTTAACCTTTTACATATCCTTGCTATAAAGTAAGGATTACCATCTTTGTAAGTTTCTTATGAACAGAACATCTAGATTTTTTTGGTTTTTGTCTTCATATCCTCATCCCTTGCTCAGTATCTCCTGCAAAAGTGGTACATTTTAAGTGCCTGCTGAATTGGATTGGTCATTAATGGAAATGGTTTCATTGGCTCATCATCCAATAAAACTATAATAATCCTTTTGAAGTGTTTTGTATGATAGTTTGTAAACTTCTACAGTTTGGGATTACAAACTACAATGCAGAATATGTAACTACCATAGAGTTTTAGATTAGACATGATTTTACAAGTCTAAAAAATTTTTGTTTAGAGAACTCCCTTCACTGACCCTGTTGTACAAAGTGGTCTTCAAGAATTGCCTGGGCCACTGAGAACTTCCACAATTTGTCTAGGATGTGTCAGCTACTAATTTTAAAGCCAGCTTCCTAACCACTACTATGCATAGTCTCTCATATTGCAGACATTGATTAAATCTTAACTTAATGAAGTACCAGTCCTACTAGTTTCAAACATGAAAAAATATTGTACCAACCAATTGTATGACCATATTGTTTTGATATTTTGTTAGCTATCTCAGTAAAAATCTCTTTAATCAATGAACATATCTCTTGAAATCAAATGCAAATGATGAATTCCAGGTAGTAGAGTATTTATTATACACCTACTATTCTAAAGACATTATACACCTACTATTCTAAAGACATTATACTAGATGTTGTGGATAAGAATAAATATGTTACACATACTCTGACTTCAAAAAACTGATTATGTCTAGGAATGAAAATAATAATGTACAAAGTCACTAAATACCAGGGAAAGTGGGAAGAATGAAGATATTCAAATAAAAGTGTTCAAGGTAAAAATTGGTGAAAGAGGGAATCAGGGAAGTCTTTATGGAGGAAGAGGCCCTAAAGTAAGCTTTTAAAAAAAAAAAGAGCATTGGTGGGGAAAGATGTCAGGAGGGATTACGTTCTAGACTTGGGGAATTTCAGAGGCAGGAAATAGGTGACAGTCATAACTCAGAGAGCATCTCTTAATCCAATTTGGCAGGAATACAGATGATATGAAAGGGGGTAATATGAAACAAGACAGAAATTTTTGCCTCATACCGAGGCAAAACCTTTGTGATGGGGCTTTAAATGCAGGTTTTAAAATCCAAACTGTAGTTAATGCACAAAAGCTTTTGTGTTACACCGATGTCTAAAGAGAAGTGTAAAAAGCATACCAATGATTTTAAAAAAATGTTACTGAGGTTTCATGTGCACATCAAGTTAAATACAGTGCAACAGAAGAGCCACAATAAGAAAATAGAATACAAGAAATTAATAGTTGGTTGAAATCATATACTGAGTATAAATGGTTATATTAGCAATGTATTGGAAGATGGCAATATGCCAGATGGGGTGACAAGCATTATTAATCAACTAAGCAAGGACAGTCCAGACAAATATTAGGCAGTGACAAATATGGGAAAAAAGTTGTGAATATCTAGAGAGGAGAGAGAAAGGACAATGGATGTGATAAAGTATTAAAGCAAAACAGACTATGCAGAAAATAGGAAATGGTAACAGAAATGGAGTAAGGAAATAATTTCATTGTCTATTTCTAAACAAAATTCTGACCAACTCCATCCACTCCTGTCTTCGTTATGACAGCTACCCATTGATAAACACTCTTTCCCTTTCCACTGTTATCACTCCATATCCCAAAAGTATGAGAGAAAATCTTTTAACAATCAGCTCCCCTGCCCTTCAAAAAATGTATCCAGGACACATTTTTTAAGTTTAAATTATTAATTTTAATAATATAATAGTTAAATTATTAACATTTTATCACTTTCTTACATCTAGATAATCAACAAAGTATAAACTAAGCCCTGATTTTTATCATTTGCTTATTCTGAAGTGTAAATGCTCACATTTAACAGATAGAGGTGGGAAAAAGGAGGCACAGTGAAAAAAAGAAGCAAGGATAGTGGGTAAGCTAGGATTTATCTTGAATATTCTTGCCACAGAGCTCTCCACTGACCAAAAGTCTGATTCACATATCTGGACAAAGGGACATGAGAGCTTTAGTAATGGAGTAGGCAGGGAGCATTTTACCAAGAAAGGTAGTGAAAAAGGCTCATTAATTCAAGCTACATGTAAGACATACTGAGAATAAGATTAAAAAAAAAAAAAAACCCAAAGTCCCAAATTCAACCTATGATGATAGGGTAAGTCGTTTGTCTTCTATAAAATGGAGAAAGTCTGACCATTTATAAATGCAACTGGAAGCTTTATAAAGGAGCAAAATGTTTTCTATTATATTTCTTCCATACATTAATTATTCTCTATCCAAAATATAGTCCCCCACTAGACTGTAAACTCATTTAAGGCAGTAATGGCTTGGTTTGCTTAGTACTGTGCCTGGCCCACAAGACGTGCTTAATAATTGTGGGCTTTCCCCTCATTCCTTAGTCATTGATAGAACAGAGAGCAATATGTGTGCATCTTAGAATTAAAAGTATAAGTAACTCTCAAAGGACAATCAACAAAAGTCATAAGCATTATTACCAAGTATTACTTGCATATGAAAAGAAATCTAAGAAACATTGAAAACATGTATTACCAGAAAAGAAAATATCAATAATAAGGAGTGGGACATTGTAACCCTCCTGGTACATTCAAAGAATAAGAGGAAGCCCTTCATTGAAAGAAATGCCATGTCAGTATAACTTAACCATTTCAAAAGCATCCAATACTCAGAATTCCACCAATCATTCTCACAGCAGGAATAAACCCTAATACGGAATTTAATAGACTTGAGTGACATTTTGTTAAATTCAGAGAATTGTAACCAGTCTTCAAAAGGGCAAAATTCATCAACAGAAAGGAGGAAAAGATTGATTGCTGACACAGTACAATGATTTTGTTTTATTACATGATCAAATGATTTACATGCAACATGTGATAGCTAGTCATCTGTGCATGGTACAAGAGATGAAACTGTCAAAAAGATTTCAGTTAACCCTCAAACTAACCCTTTCAGAAAGTAATCAGAAAGGCCTGATGAAGAGCTAAGCCACTGGACTGAAAGTGATAATTACACTGCAAGTTACTAGAGCAAGAATGTCAACCTCTTACAAACAATCTACAAGAGTGACATAAAGCAAGGGGGAAATATTCTTTGAAGTAGAACTCCAGGGCATGCAATGTCAAAATGTCTCTACGTGACATGAGACATGTGAAGATGCCCCTACAGTCTGTCTCTTTATTAATTTCCCTGACTGAAATGAAACATAATCTGAACCAGTATGGCCATAAGACCCGTTTCACAAGGAAAATTTACCGGACTATTTTCAACTTGCTCTAGATGGTCTCTGTTTTTAAGGTCCCTTCTGCAACTCTTGTTGCCATCCAAACTGGAGCTCTAGAACTTAATGACAGAAGTCAAGAAGATATTGACAACATTTCAGGACTAGGTTTCTCAAAGTTAAAGACATTGGGCATTAAAGACAGTGGGGGAGAAAAGAGCATAACTACACAAGATCAACCTACAGAAGAGAGGAGTATATTTTCTGTTTTAAGAACATGGTTTCTGCCAACCAGTAGAGACCAAGAAATTGCTTGACCATATCTCCCAAGTATGGGCTGTATTCTTTTGGCATTCATTCAGGTGGACAAACAACTCCCAAGATTTCCTTTTAAAATTTCAAATGCTTGCAACAATGAGACTTTTTCTCATTTATAGAAATAAGATTGGTGATATGCTTGAAAAATGAGAGGATGCTAGATTGACAATGATGATCATAATCAAACTAAAGGAATTTAAATCAGCCGTCATAGTTGATGTAGTCAATTAAAGAGCCTCACCTGGACAGAGGTTGAGTTTGGGTTCCTTGTTAACATTGACTTTGTTATAAGTTCCATTTGTTGGCCTACCACGTGCTGGTGAGTTCAATGAAACACTCCTTACGGTTTCTCTCTGAACATGAACATAGGATGCATTCTCCGTGTTCCTGTTTTTATCACTTCGTTGGTAGCTCATTTTGTTTTTGGGGTTTGGAGCCTGTGCTGCTGTTGAAGGAAAGCAGAGATCAAATGAATACAAAACATGACTATCAGAAGAGTAAGTTATAAAAATGAAGTCTCATTAAGTAACTACAATTTGGTCTAAAGAAAAAAAAAACGATTCCTTTATTTTTCTGATGGGATATCCTAGTGGAGTTGTTTTACTTTTTATAAAAGTTCCTAATACATACTATATATAAAAAATGTCTTTTCTCAATAATTTAATACTTTACCTTTCCTTGTCCCTGTGCCTGGGGGATTCTTTGGTTCCTCATAAATCCATTTCTTTTTTTTCACCCCTTTAAAGTTAGGTTTCCTCGCTGACTGAGCATCATTCACTTGAAGAAGAAAAGAGTTTATTTTAAAGTTGTTGATTTTTTTTGAAGAGATGCTATCATTCAAATATTACTATAGATGATAATTATATATCTACACTTCAGTGAGTTGAGGAAAAGAAATAATAACTATACTATTTCTATTCTGAGGGTTTCTAGAAAAAAGGAAGTTCTTTTAAAAAAACTCAGAAATCTACTTTGGAAGCATTAAACAGTAAGATATTTTTTAGCAAATTACATTCTTCAGCAAAAAAATAAAAAGTTACCCTTCATAAAAGTAATGTATGAACTACAGTCAAATAAAACAAAATATATTCCATATCTAAGTCTATATCATTGAATAGGCACATTATTATTAAGTTGCAATGGGCTTGATATTTTGAACAATTTCAGTATTTTATTATTGTGGCCAAAAATAAACCCCAACCTTCAAGAAGTTTGCTTTTAACTTATCTTACTTTCTTAAAACTCTTTATCAAAGGATTTGGCTATGCCTTTATGGAAAAAAATACACAGATTAAAAATTTAAGTATTCAGATGTAGATTCTGTGACACTATCCTATACAACTTTTCCTTCAGCCTCTCTGAAGCTTTGCTCTGTGTTGCTCTACATACCCTTAAACCAATAGTCATTCCTCAAGGTTCTGTTTTCTACTATCTTATTTTACTTGACTATATTTATCTGTTCCAAGGAATGGCACTTCTTGGGTGGAGAAAGGAAAAGGAGTGCAATGAACTGGGAAATAAGGTAAAAGGCACCAATAAGGCACAAAAATACACAGAAGAAAATAAGTTCAAAAGGGCAAATAGGGCAATTTTGTTACCATATTTTGTGTGTGTGTGTGTGTGTGTGTGTGTATACACACAACTAACATTGTAACAAATTCTCAGTTTCATATATAATCTTTTAAATTTTTTATATTTGTATTGATGATTGATAAATTCATAATAAAATTAATTTTAAATTATTAATGACAAGATGGAAAAACAATAGGCATTTTACTGCAATAGACCAGTTAAGAGATGGTGATGGCTTTATCTAGAGAGATAGAAATATAAATGTTAAGTGTTAAGTGAAAGAAGAGATATATTTGAGAAATATTGGGGATGTAGAACTGACAAAACTGGCAAGTGATTGGATGCTGTGGAAGAGGAAAGAACCAAAGATGCCTTTTATGTTTGAGTTAGAAAGATGGTGGCATCATCAATAGAAATTTTAAAAAATAACAGTTGGGGCAGTTTTAGAAAGTACTTCAGGTTTGAATATGTTAAAAGCTAGAGTTAGTGTCCTCAATGTTCAGCATGCTTTCCCAAACATATGACTAAGAAATTGCTTATGTGAGTTTGAGAAACATATGTATGACCACTGAAGTCATGAAAATGGACAAAACCACCAATAAATCATAGAGAGAAGGTGTGGTAAAGGGGAAATCATAGAAGCAATCCAAGAAAGGCTAAACTAGTAGGAGGTGAATCAGATCAGTATCATAGAAACTGAGGGGAAAAAAAGAAGATGGATAGAACTGATAATTGCTGAGGGGGGCGAGAGGGAGGAAAAAAGACAGTGGAAAGAAAAGAGAGAGGGGGAAAGGGAAGAAAGAAAAGAGAAAAAAGACAAAAAGAGAAACAAAGAAAGAAGGGAAAGGAAACAAGAACACAGAAAAAGAAGCAAGCAAAGTAGGAAGAAAGAAGAAAGGAAAAAAGGAAGGAAAGGGTGAAAAAGATGATTAAGCAAAAAGACTTTGGCTTTGAAAAGAAACATTTTAGTAGTGGTGTGAAGATGATGAAAGCTAGATTAGAGTGTGTTAGTAGTAACTGGGACTAAGAAATGACTATTCCTAAAAGTTTAACACTGAAAAGGAGAATAATATAGGTAGACAGCTTGAGAAGTGTATTGTGGAGGCAAGTGTGTGCTTGCCTATGTGTATGTATTTTAGGATTAATGAGGTCTGTATGTTTGTAGTCTGAAAGGAGTCAAGTAAGAGGAATGACTGACGATGAGGTAGAAATAATGATCTAAAGAACAAGGTCATAGAAGACACTGGAGAGGAAGAAGTGCACACGGGTAGAGTTATGCTTCTACTGGATAAAAGGTTTTGATTATGGAAGAGTAAAGTTATGGGCCCTTATCATGAATGGTGTCAGTTTTTTCTAATAAAATAGGCAAATTCATAAGATGATAAAACACTATGGATATTGAACTGGGCCTTGAAAAGGCTTAAGAGAAGGCTTGAAAATGGCCACATTATTAAGGATTATGGGGAGTGAAAGCATTACAGTAGAGCAGTGGGTAACTTTTTTCTCCAACTGTTTTGCCTCCCTAATTATATCAGAGGAGTTAGTCAAGGACACTATAGACTGTAAAGAGAAGTCAACCTTGAAGAGGGGAAATTCATTATGAATAATTTCCAAAATCATAAGTATTTATATGGTGTTTGTTTTAAATTATTTTTTTAATTGTTCATTCATCCTAAAAACAATCCTAGGTGATAGCTAATTGATATCTCAATTTTCCAGACATGAAGTCAACAAAGATTATATACACTTTTCAAAACCATATTATATTTCACAGAGATACCAAGAGAATCTTGTTTCCTTCATTCTCAGGACCTGTCTCTTACTTCTGAGCTATAATCATTTTTGATGGTCTATTTCATGAACTGACTGGATGTAGTTCAAATATACCCAAGGACATCTCACTTGAAGAAGGATCCTCTTTGCATTTTGTGTTGATATTCTCAGTAGCATTTAATACGTGTGTTGTAGGTACTGGTCTTGTAGTCACCGGACGCTTTGGATGAGAACTGTCCT
The DNA here is from genome assembly GCA_020854095.1 of Dasyurus viverrinus. NCBI lineage: Eukaryota > Metazoa > Chordata > Mammalia > Dasyuromorphia > Dasyuridae > Dasyurus > Dasyurus viverrinus. The sequence goes on from CM037001.1 coordinate 250,233,455, forward strand.
TGATATCTTTGGAAGAAGGAAAAAAATGTCAGTATTAATAAAAATACTTTCTGAATTTAACATTTCAAAATTCCCTTTGAGATATTACTCTCCAAGTACAGTACTGGCATCTTCCCAGAACTTCTACCATGCCTCCACTTTGGTATCTTCATTTTCTTATATCCTACCCCTTTTCAGCTCCCTTTTATATAAAGTTTTCTCTCATTAGAAGTTTTTTGGGGGACAGGGACCATTTTTAGTCTAATTGATTGAATATCAACCTACCAATCTACTTCTGTTCATCTATACTTGCAATATTTCTCTTAACATACTACAACATTTCTCACAATTTTTATCTTTTAATGAAATTTTGCTTTTCATATGAATAATGTCAGTTTTTCAATAAATCTATTTTTATTTTTTTCTGACTTCAAATAAAAAATGCTTCAACTATTCTTTTGCTAATTGAGAACATTGGTATTATAAAGAAGTAGATAGCACTGGGTAGTATTCAGGGAACTAAGGGAAAAAACAGTTTTTCCTATTGACTAACAGCCAATAGCTACTTGCAGCCTGGGTGGAAAGATCCCTTGTTAAGTATTCTCAATATGTGTCTGTGTCAAAGTAAAACTCAAAGAACTGCTCCCACTCAAAAGAAGTATTTTGAGTTTTTTTTTATCATTTCTATACCATATTCCCTTAATTAAAGACATAAAAAGGGATAAGAAGGCAATTCTTTCTTTCTAGATGCAACTTGAACTTTCTATGGAAATTACAAGTAGATTTTTAATTTAATTAAATAAAATGACTTTAGAGTTATGTTGGGATATTCAACTAACATCTGTAATATATGATGATAGAGTATTACATGTGTCCAAACCAATTATAAATGAAAACAAAATTAATGAAAAAGTCATCCAGATTTCTTACCTTTACTACTGTTTGAACCTTTTGACATCATGAATTCGTTCTCTTCAGTTAAAGCTTCATTTTCATCCACTCCGAGAAATATGATCCTTTGTGGTACATAACAGTCACCCCCTGCATTGGAGGAACACAAAATCCTAGTGATGATGAGTTTTAGAAGTAATCTTCCCTAACATATTGCACAATTTAGAAAAAAAATCGACCAACAATTGAGGGTGACCAGCCTCTTGCTTGATGGACACATGTCTAGTGACTGGGAAGTTCATTTGTAACTTACCAAGGCATCTTTAAAAAAAAAAATAGTTCTAATTGTTAGGAAATCCTTGCTTAAAGTCGAGTGAAATATTTCTAATTATTTCTAATTCTAAGGGGAAAAGTAGATGGCATGATAGAACACTGAGCTTAGCATCAAGAAAACTCATCTTCCTGAGTTCAAAATTGACTTTAGACATTAGCTATGTGACCCTACAGCAAATCATTTAAGGCCCTGTCTGCTTCAGTTTCCTCATTGTAAAATGAGCTGGAGAAGGAAATGGAAAACCACTGAAGTATCTTTGCTAAGAAAACTTCAAATAGGATGTTGAAGTATTGGACACAACTAAAATGACAACAACTTCTAATTCTGTATTCTGGAGCTATACAAAATAATCCTCATCCATCCCTATGATTGCCTTTTAAATATATGAAAGTAATTTTATGTCTTCCTTAAATAATCTTTTTCTCCAACTAATTTAACCTCAGTTGCCCGATTTAGGATATGTGCCATGCTATGAATGCCCCTTTTAAAATGTGGCACCCAGAACAATACTTCAATATATTTCTGAGAGTAAAGTACATGTTCTCTTTAGAGTACATAGGCTTCTTAAAGTTCTGAACTTTTTTGATATTCTCTCAAATATCCTAAATCTCAGTGTTCATCAGTCTCATCACCTTCTAAATTTCCCTGTTTCTGTCAAGGATACCACCATCCTTCCAGTCATTTAGGTAGGCAATTCTGGTGACATCTTCAACTTCTTCTGCTCACTTGCCCACATATCCAATAAGTTGCTAAATCTTGTTTTTTCCTAATATTTCTCACACATGTTCCCTGCTGCTCATCCATCATTCTATTTTAAGCCTGTCACACCTTTCACCTGGATTATGGAAATGGCTTTTTAAATTGGCTCTTCTTTCTCACCCCAATCCACACTCCACAGAGCCAAATTTGACTTGTCAGCATTACTGTTCAAGAAACTCTGATTTCATATGTTGTTTTAGGAAAAAACATTTTTTTCTTTGAAATTTCAAGTTCTTCACAACCTGATCACCTGATCCTTTTTCCTGCCTTCCCAGCCTTCTTACTAACTGTGCCCTCAGCCTTTTTACTTCCCTCTGTTCCTTGATACCAGTTGTCTTCCATTCCTGGTATTTTTTTTTTGATTAAGCTCAAATATTACCATCTTCTGCAGAAAGAACCTATCCTTTCTAGGTTCCTACAAGTTACTGATGTGTTCCCTCCTGAAACTGACCCAGCAAGATAATATTGTAACTTGCTTATTAGTCTGTCTAGTTTGTTTTGTAATCATCTGGTTTCTCAGTAGAATTAGAACAAGTTATTGAAGCAATAGTATTTCCCCAATTCCACTCATTGCCATATCATAGGACCCAAAGGTTTAGAATTTGAAAGTGATATAAGGCCCTCTAGAGCTCAATCTCTTCAAATATTCAGTGAAGAAACTGGGCCCCCAACAGGAGAAATGGCATGCTCCTATAGTCATAAAGGAAGCAAAATGGCTGAGATGGGATTAGAACCCATATTCTCCAAATAAATTCACCATACTCTAGTATCTCATATAGACAATGTCCACTCTAAGAATTACAAAGTTGACAAGATTTTGAAAGGTCATCTACTTTCATTCCTTTCTCTAAATATAAACCACTTCTTTGATAATCCCAACAAAATTTTTCCAGACTTGCTTTAAAAATTTGCAGGAAGGAGAGATTCATCTCCTTACAAATCGACTCATTCTACTTCAAATTGCATGAATTAACAAATTTTTCCTTATACTGAGAGGAAATCTTGCTTACTCCAGTCTTTCACCCTCACTATCAACTTCTACTGTCCCTTGAAATTATAATAAATCAAATTCCTCTTCCACATGGCAGTGCTTTGGAGATGTGAAAACAACTAACATGACCTTCTCAATTCTTCTCATCTCCAGACTATCCACAGCCACCTTAGTTATTTCATCCATTTGGAGAGAAAGGAATTTTCAGAGTGTCATATACAACAGAAATACACCTGAATCATCTCCCTAGGCCTAACTAGCCTTTGATTGTTAGTTTCAATTTTCTGTCAAAGACATAGGGAAAAGTTAAAGGAAGGAGCAAATAAATTAGTTTGGAACTTGAAGGTATCCAAACAAGAGAGAATAAAGGAGGTGCACTTTTTGAAGAGCATCTCTGACATAATATCTAAATATTCAGTTTTTATTTTCTATACTTGACTTGAAACCAGTTTTATATCTCTCTCCTCTCTCCTCCTCTTCCTTATATCTATCATTCTTCCCTGCCTTTTTGGTGTAAATAAAAATTTTAAAATTTGAAGGATTAGTTCAAAATACCTGAGTAAGACTAATAGTATTGCTAGGAAAAGTATTTCCTAGAGCATGTAATCTAAAACTTTCCTTATGACACATTACATCTTATCTCATATATTTATATTTATACATATCTGTCTTTCTTATTAGATTTTAGACTGCTTAAAGACAAGGGGTATGTCATTTTTTTTAATCTAGTACATTAGATTGTAGTTAAAATGTCTATTATCGAATTGAATATGAACAATTCCAATTACTAAAGACAAATATGGAGATTAAGAAATAGCCTGAAAATAATAAAAGAATATGAATAAGTGATTTGTCTTTTATAGATCCAAATGTAACCTTTTCATAGCAACTAGCATTATTTACCAACCATCAACCAAAAAAATTTAATTTTTCTATTGTTATGGAAATCATGTCTGTTAAGAGTAATAAGTATGGTGGTCAATGGAATATCAGACATAATTAGTAGTAAATATAAAAAAATTTGTATGAAGTCACCTCCATTTTCAAAAGCAGCAAGGTCAGTTCTTGGTTTTCCATCCAATGATGCTTTTATCTCACCTTGTCTTTCAAATATATTGAACTTCGTTGGAACTGTTAGACCATCCCCTAAAATGGCACAAAAAAGGGGGAGGGTAGGGTTTGACACGTCAATAGCTATATTTCTAAAGTGTAGATCACCGTAGGAATTGTGTTATAGAAGTAACATGCTTATGAGAAGAGAGCAAGACTCTAGGATATGACCTAAGTATTGTTTGCACAGTAATTTCGTGAATAATAAAGTACGTGACTGTTTAGATCAGTTACATAATTAACAAGGAGGAAAATGAGACTATTTTCTTATTGGATCAATTAAAAATGAATTGGCAAATTGACATTTTAAAACTATTTCTTCTCCATTGAACATGAAATAGAAATTACTTTTCATTTTATTTAAATGATTTTTATAATCATGACTTTAAAGGCATTTTCAAATATTTCCTATTTTGACTCCTATTCAGAAATCTCAGATTTAGCAAAAGTTGTTACATGTTACTATTATTGACTGTTCTTGTGGAAATGAAGTGACTGTCCTCATTTTCTCATATATCTTCTTAGTCTTTAGTAAATTCAGGTGAAAATCATAGTATAAATCAAGCAAGAAGGCTTTTATAAATCACCTGATCTCCTCTACCACCATTTTCTTCTCTTTCATGACTGAGGCAGCATTGATTTAGCGGCTATAGTATCTGGCTTATAGTCAAGAGTACCTGGATTCAAATCCCACCTCTGACACTTATTAGCTATGTGGAAAACTTAAAATTATAGATGCAGAACTGGAAGGGAGCCCCTTATGGGGAAGAGGAAGATAAAATTGAAGGAAGTCAAGTGATTTGCCCAAAGTCACACAGGTGGTGTCAGAGGTGAGATTCAAATCCAGGTCCAATTAGCTCCAAATCAGTTCACTTTTCATTCAATTGCTCTGTGTGACACTGGGTAAAAGTCACCTAACCTCTCTGTACCTCAAGCAACTCCCTAGGATTTAACTCTTAAGTCAAAGACCAAGGTGTGACAACTCCATTGACAGACCGAGTTCCCACATCAGGAATTCCCCTACACTAAGGATATCATAGAAAAGTTCATAGACCCATGTAATGGAGGGATCACTTTGTTTAGAAGGAATAGATTCAAGGGACTTTTAAATGCCTCAGAACTTGGACTGCATCTGCCATGGGATGTGAAGAGTACATCCATCTGCTATCAGAAGGCTAAAGAGTATCCCAAATAATCCAGTGATTGCTTGATAAAGGACAAGCAGGCAGATCGTCTGCTGGGTGGATTAACCACATGCATGAGGGAGCCATTTCCCTACCCCTACCCACCTTGACCCTGGTGACTTTCCCTGCTGGGTCTGTTTGACACAAATCCCTGCTACTGCTGCAAAACTGGTTTTAAAGCTCATCCTAGGGGCGAGAATGTGAAGTTTCATTGAGTCCATAGGCTTTTACTGTGTTTTCCTGTTTCTAACTGATATTATCAGACAACTTTAACATAATCAATTCTATACACATTGAGATTAGGCATATATTTCATCTGTTAAAGAAAAGAGAACATTCCCATCTGACTGCCCAAGTGAAAACTCTAGTTCTGTTCATTAATTACAGAAAAAAAGTGGGAATAGTCAGAAGAGTGAGAGTTCCCAAAAGCCAAAAACCCAATCCTGACTTCAGCCACTGACTTTCTTCTGGAATTATACATAAATCATTGAGCCTTGCTGGATGTTCAATTAGCTTATCAATTCAACAAGAAAAATCTTCACCTATTTTCACCATTGTTACTGTAAGGTAAAATGTGGACAGCAAAACAGCTGCAAAATCGTAAGGTTTGTAGAAATCCTCATCTATATATTCTTATGCCTAGGAAGAAGGCATAATTACATTTCTTGATAGCTTTTCATATTGAATTTAGGACACATGATAAAAAACATTACCCACTTCAAACAGGTTTTATCCCACTTAAAACTATGTCCTGAGACGCAGAGTAATAGGTGGATAGAGAGTTGGGTCTTGCAGTCAGAAAAAAACCCCGGGCCAAATTCCTGCCTCTGATATCACTGTCTGTGAAATATTAGTTAAGTTTTTTAACCTTTCAGCATCCCAAAGAACCTTCCCCCCCCCCCCCCCGAGGCAACTGGGGTTAAGTGACTTGCCCAGGGTCACACAGCTAGGACCAAAGAACTTTTTAAAGAATGTAATTATCAGCCATCAGTGGAAGGAATTTCTGCTTTGGAGCTTAACTACACAAATGAAATCACAGAGCTACCTCACGACCAATCAACCAAACAAAAAAGACTCTGCCTCGTGTATCTTACTAAATAAGTAATTCATGTCAGAGAACTAGATATGACCTAAGCATCATTTTGAGGTACTGTCACTTAACGGCTTACCTTCTTGCAATTCATTGCCATTTTCCAAGGGTTTTGCTAACTCTTTTTCCACTGTTGATGTTATGCTTTTTGCTGAAATGTCTGGAGGAGTGTGAAATCTGTAGTATTCACCTAATCTCCCCATAAGGAAAATAATGGTTAGTATAGTGCTCATGCACAGAACTAGAAAAAAGCCCACACCATCACCAAAATGCTTACCAGACTTATAGCACATTTCTTTTATGGCCCTTTCTTCTTCAATTTCCTCTGGAGTCTTTGTCCACAAACTAGAAGCATCTGCAGGATATATTTTTCAAAGGTAAATTGTCTCCCATAGACAAAGTCTATGAGAAATTCTATTATAAATTAGAAAGAAAAAAACCACAGCTGTTATCCTTACTGTGCGATGATTCCTTTTAATTTTTAAATTAATTTAAAATTAAAAGAAATTATTTCAGAATTTAAAAAATCAGTGAAATTTGCATCCAGATAAATGTTCATGTTTGTCATGCTGAAGGAAGAATAAAATATGATTCAGATAAAAGAAACCACCAATTATATACATTAAACCCAATTCTTTCCTCTCCTGCTTCCCATTGTAGGGTAGAGTAGGGCTTTTGGCTAAATCTAAATGTCAAGTCCTTAGTATTTCATAAGAATTTTCTGCATCTATTCATCTGGCATAGCCTCTCTTTTACAGGTGATGGGTGGAAAAACTAAGAAATATATAGGGATATAGACATGCTTATTAAGCCAACAAAGGTCATTGTAAAGCTAGCATCCATTCTTATATTGATCACCTAGTTTGTATTTCCTAGTGTGATCCTAACAAGAAATATTAGCTCCCCTTGCATAAAATATGTTGCCCTTTCTCCTTGCTGCCATTTAATAAATAAATAAAATTTATTTAATAAATAAATAAAATAATAAATAAAATAAATAATTTAATAAATGCCATTTAATAAATGCCATTATTAATAAATAAATAAATTTAATAAATAAAAGGGGCTGCCAAATAAATAAATAAAAAAGAATGGTGAATAAACCAATGACTAGGGAAAAGAGTTTAAAAAGAGGTTTTTGTTTGTTATTTTTTCTCTCTTGACATTTAGAAAGCGTATACAAAGGCCCTGTCTCTATGTACAAATACATAGGCAGCTCTTACTATGTTGTTATATAAGGGACATTATAGGTGTATAAGTATATATATAATTCAAGTATCTAGATATAGAAAGTTCTAATAACTAAGTTTCCTAGAGAGGTTTAATTCATGTAAAATAGTTTACTTAACAGAGAGATCAAAGAGTCCAGAAATCACAATGATACTTGTACTTGAAAGCAAGACTAACACTGATTTAGCATATAAATCATTTTCAAAAACTTATTTAAGTGTATGGTAGAAGATTATGAGAAGGATCATCTCCCAAAACATGGAAGAGCAATGGAAAAATGACTTTGCAGAAAGCTTTATGAGTCCCAATTAAGCAATTAAGTCAGATTATAACAAGAAGCATTTAGAGATAAAACAAAGAAAGATAACATAGATGAAGTATGAAATAAGTATCATTTCTACATAAAACTATTTTCATTACCCACTGATAATGAAAAAAGAGGAAGAAAAGGAGAGGAAACAGCTGGACAAGCTTAAGTCTACACTATTTGAACACATTTCTACACTTTTGAAAACTATACTATTTTGAATGCATTAAGAAACTGGATTTTAAGATATCTAGAAGAGAGATATAGATATCAAATGATTAAGAAAATATGAACAGAATTATTTCACAACACAAAAGTGATCCAAAGTTTATCAGTAACAATTTATGGGGTTTTTTTCATCTTAAAATATTTATAAGAGTAAGCTACATATATATTGAGGACATTCTTGATTAGATACAAGTTAGGGTTGTTGGCCATGGTTTTTATATAGCATATTTATCATTCTTGTTACAAGTAAGGAAGAAAAACTAAGTTCCCTACTGACCAAAAAATACACCAAAAGCCAATAAGCAAAGGCCCATTATAGAGAATGTTTAATTCAGAGCTCAAAAGAAAAGTTTCCTTATCAAACCTAGATAGTGAGATCATCCCCCCAAAAAGCACTCATTTGTAGTTGTTATTATGCTGATTTCATCAAAGATTAAAAGATGAGTTCCAGAACTACTTGAGACACCACCAGACTACTAATGATCCACAGTGGAAAAAAAGAGATGACACATGCCTTCTATGATACAGACACACACTATTCAGGGACAAAAAAAGATGAACACAAAAGGGACTCAGAGGAAGACTGAGCTGATTTACATTTGGGGAGTAAAGTAGTGTTTTCATTACTATTTTCTGAAACAAAGGCTCAGCTCTTTAATAGTAATATTCTTTTGGTGATGCTGTATCAGCACCAGATGTTATGAAACCTAGAACACTATCATCTTATAAAATAAAGTATTTTATTTTAAGATAAGCATTTTGAGTGACCAAAAGGATAAGCTAGAAAAATAATGAGTGGGTCGGGGAAGTAGGTTATAGCACATTACCAACAATGTATGTTCGGACAAATGGAATAGTAAATGTCCAAGAAATATATAAGAATAAAAAAAAACCCAATAATAATAATGAATAATGAGTGCTGAATTAGAATGGATTAAATGAGAAAAAAAACCTAGGAGGAGAGGTCTCCAGTTCATGTTGGGCAAACCTTCAATGAATGAGATATTAAAACTACAAGGAGAATATTAAGGCCAAAAAGACAGACTGAAAAGGTTTGAACTTATTGCAATCTACACTAGTGAAGGGAGTTACCATATCAATGTGGGTACCAGGATATTCAAATATTCAAATAAGCATATTTATAAGTCCTACTAGTTGCAATTAATTAAACATTGAAGTGCTATCTTCTTCAGTTCTTACTATACCCAAGGAATTTAGTAAATGTTTTCTAAAAGAATTTAAAGTCTATGATGCATCCCAAAAAGAAAAACACAACTGAATTTGGAGTCACAGGACATAAGATGGAATTCCTGCTCTGTCACTTGGCATCTGTGTGACCTTAGACAAGTTACTTATCTGTTTCTCAATTTTTCTTCTCTAAAACTAAAGTATTAGGTGATGAATGATAAAGTGCTTCCTAGCTGTAAATCTCTGATCCTCTCATCCTTTGCTCTCTCTTAACATCTTTCTACCATGAATTCCTCACCACCACTCCCATTAGAATTCATTCCTTGGGGTCACGGTAATGTTCCCAGAAAGGTCTACATTAAAATTCAAAAAGAAGGGAAGATGCATGGAAAGGAGATGAGGGTGATGCACAACCATTTTTCCTTGAACTGCTATATACAAGGTACCCTAGAAACTATGGAGATACAAACGAAAATAAGGCCAGTCTTTTTCCTCAAGGAAAGTTACAATCCAGTAGGGGAATTATGAACACACACATTCTCTAAAGATAACCAACAATGTAATACAACAGGCATATTGTCATTGTTATATTACTGGGGCCTGGGAATTAAATGTGATTTCCCTGAACAGGGAGATTTCCTCTACTTGAACAGGTACCTACTTTTGATGCAAGTTATTATGGTTTTAAAAGAGTTGCCAAGAGCATTGGGAATTTAAATGACTTGTCATACAGCCAGATGTGTCAGATATAGGCCTTGAATGCAGATTATTCCAGGTTTTCCAGCTGGATCTCTATTCCCTATAACATACTGCCTCTTCATATAGCTAAAAAATTATCACAAAGCTGAGGCACCATTACTTTTCATTAATATTATATAACCATGGCTCACAATATGAGATTTATTCTAACCTGTCTGGAAGAGAGGGTTTACTTGAAAAGGCTATAAAGTTTAATTTTGGAAAGGTAGGCTTGAACCAGTTTATAGAGAGACTTGAATTCCAGGCTTAAGAATTTGAGAATGTAAATTCCTTCAAGATAACAATTGCTTAAGCTTTTTCTTTTTCTTTTTCTTTATATTCCCCAGTCCTTGACATAGTACATGATATATAATGTGCTTAATAAATGCTTATAGATTTTTGTTGATTTAATTTATTCTATAAGCAATGGATGGAGCAGCTAGTACTAGGCCTCATGCCAGGGAGACTCATCTTCCTGAGTTCAAATCTAGCCTCAGACACTTATTAGCTGTATGACCCTGGATAAGTCATTTAGCCCTATTTGCCTTTGGTTCCTCATTTGGAGAAGGAAATGGCAAACTGCTTCAATATCTTTGCCAAGAAAATCCCAAATGGGGTCACAAAGAGTTGAATAGAACTGAACAACAAAAGCAGTGGACAAGTTGATCTTAAAAGTCCCTTTTCGTTTTAAATCTACAGTCCTACAAACTGTTGAAAGTTCTTGATCAAGGAAAGGACCTAGCTAGTGCATGAGTCAAAAGAATAAAAACTGGAAAGAAAAAAACAACTTTTCCATAGACAATGAAATAATGTCTATGTGAGATAAAAGAAGACTGATTTAGGTTGAAAAAAAGACTGTCTTGGTTGCTGACATTCAAGAGCAGAATTATGCTTATTACTAGTTTAAATAAAAATTTAAGTCATTCTATATGACATTGAACATACCAGAGAGAAAGATTTTAAAGGTGCTTAGAAAACAAATGAAATTTCTAAAGTTGGGAAATTAAATTTTTAAATGTCCAAAGAAAAGAAAATACACTCATAATAATGTATTTTAGGGAATGGAGAAAGCATTTTAATTTCCAGTTTCCCATGCCTGAGGGAGAACACAATGTGCTTTACTACTTTCTGTATAGAGGGACTATAATAACAGATCGTAGTCTTGTATGCAATGGATATTTAATAGACAAATTGATTCAATTTGTTGATTTCCTTTTATCTGTAGTGTGACTGAATCATGGAATAGAGCAAGGTGTTTCATAATGGAGTTTTGCTATATTTGCATAGTCTGCCCTAGAAAATTTCATCTCCAAATTCCCATGATGACATGAGAGTCATATTAACTTTGTCTGACAACTAGTGTATCCCTGGTACATAAGAAAGAAAACATTAGTGTTGAAAGTTAATATATCTCCACCAATTAAGGAATTTACTCCTGATAGGTAGGATCCACATATTCAGACTATTAAATTAGAACAATAAACTAAGAGTTATGAAAACGAAAGCAATTTTCTCAGTAACATCTACTTTCCATCAGAAAAATGGTTATTACAAACCTACAAAACATTATGACAAGTTAATAGAGAACAGTGTAAGGGTCTTTACATACATCATAGATCTAAGGAAGGTCATACTAACTGTTCTCCTTGTCATCTTCATCTTCATCTTCCTCATCCTCCTCTTCTTCAAAATTAATAGTTATGACCAATGGAGGATGAATGGGTCTTGAAATATTCTCCTGAGGTTTCAGAGGTTCTTGACTCTGGGCAGGGGGCAGAATTCCTTCCTGGGTTTCTTTTTGTAGTGTGACATCTATAGAAAGAAAATTACAAAAGCCCAGTCTTTTTTCATTGTATATAGTCTGACTGCTGAATTTCAAATCTTTTGCCCTACATTAATTGCATGCTTTGCTAAAAATGTCCCACCTTCCTCCTTTTGGGGAGAACACAAAGCTACTGTTAAAAAATCTAACATTTTTTGAGGAGTAGCAAATATTAGCATTCCTACTTTTCCTAAAAAGCACAAATTATCTTAACTTTTTGGAGTCCTTTTCTTCTGAGAAGCTCAAAGTAATATTACTTCATTCTTATAATATCTCTATAAGGCAGGTAAGTAGGAATGACATTACTCTTCTCATTATGATAATGAGGACTAGGATATAGGCTAAATCAATGGCAGCAAAGTCAAATAGAAATGGATCCCTGAAGACCACATATTGAATTAGAAAATCACAAATCAGCATAGTCATATTGAATTAGAAAATCACAAATCAGCACTGTCATATTGTATTATCTTGCTAAACATTTCCAAATTACACTTTAATCTGGCTCAGACCACACTCAGAAAGGATTCAAATTTGATGCTTCTGGTCCAATGCTGACGTAGCTAGATCTACACAGTGAGCACATGGGAAGCCATAGAAAATTCTAGCAAATCCTATGTGGGGGAAATCTTTCCATCTCAGCAATTTCCAAAGTTGCATATGTTTAGATATAAATCTTATGAGAACTGCCTGGCCAAGTAAGAATGCAAAAACAAAACAAAACCCCACCACTTGATAAAACCTACCAATTCTAGTCTTTATTCTTATGTTGGGGTTCTTTAACTTGAAAGTCCATGGACTCCACAAGGCCCATGCACTTGAATGGGAAAAAAATTATATATATTTCACAAATCTCTAACTGAAATTTAGCATTTCATTCAATTATTAATTTCTTTAAAAGGACAAAAGGAAAAGAAGCATTTATACAGTACCTACAATGTGCCAAACACTGTGCTAAGTGCTTTATAAATATCTCATTTGATTAAGAAACACCATTAGATTCAGTTAAAAAAAAATTACAGAAAAAATCCAAGTAGATGCTTTGGAATAAGAGTTCAATTGAAATTCATGGGCATTTTGTGGTCAAGTAATTCAATAAAATCTGATTAATTGAAACCTCTCTGATTTATGTTATGTGGTTTGATGTTTTACCTTGCTACTAACTACTAAAGGTTTATTAAATCAATATTGTAAAGAAAATTGCTAGAAAATTTCAAGGATACTCAGCTAACCTTAAATGCATAGTGCTTTCGAACATCCAGACAATTCCTTTAAATTGCATTCATTTACATTCATGTTACTAATGGGCCACTTACAAAGGACATTTAGCCATTCATTAAAGTAAGCCAAGAAAAATTTCCATTAATTACAAATTTTAATTTAAAATTATAATAATATTATTCAAAACTATTCCATGACTTAGACCTTATATTAATTCATCCTGATATCCTACCCTAATAATTGTGAATTAGTAAAGTTTTTGCTATTTATATATTTTCTGTTTATACCTATTCATTTGGTGGAACTGTGATCTCATAAGGGGGCGGGGAGTAATGTCATTCACTCATACAAATAATAACCTATTCTTGATATTCTTGGTTATGTCATTCCATAAATTCTCTAAAGAGGTTCAAACAAGCACATTATACTATTTTCTTCTGGATCTTTTAGTATTTCTTAGGTTCCAGTACACCATTCAGGCTTGTCAACCTCTTACCTACATGACTGTTTTCTCTACTTTTTCAATTCGTGTAATGTCCATGATGTATTTACATTATTTCTTTTGTACAGGTCACTCTTGGTAGTTTACTGACATCTTTTACCCACCATGCATTTTGTAACTGCTCTTGGGGTCACCTGGAACTTTCATTCTTCAGATTATTAGGATATTCTATGGTGGTTCATCATATTGCATATTAGTGTTGAATAGAATATTAGTGTTGAAAAGAAGGGTTTGTGTGGCAAGTAGTAACTTAAGGTAACTAAATACAATACAGAGTATTTATTTTGCAAGTGGAAAGGGCAGCTAAATGGTGCAGTAGATATAGCATCAGCCCTGATGTTAAGAGGACCTAGTTCCAATCAGGCCTCAGACACTTAACACTTATTAGCTGTGTGACCTTGGGCAAGTCACTTAACCCAAATTGCCTCATTAAATACATACATTTAATTTTTTTTAAATCAACTTATCTCCTATACTCAATTTTGCAACAAGTTTATAGTCTGTCACCTATATGTGTCTAAGATAGATAACATGTAGAAATAAATACATCTCTATTAGTTTAATGCTATCATTAGTCCATATGAACCATATACTTTCACCTTGGTCTTGGTTTTTCTCATGTGGATTGTTAATCCATAAAGATATTATTGATCTATCATTATTCTTTATTACAGCTTATTCAATAGAAAAGTGTCAACAATACAAGTAGACCAAAAAAACCCAGAAACCACCTTTGCCAGCAAACATTTGCTTAGCAGAGAGAAGTGAAGTACTATCAAGGCTAATGACTCCTTTTAAAGTATATACTCATATTACTATATACCTATATAAAGCATACATTAAATTATAAATTGTTAACAAAGACCATTCATAAGTAAAGACCGTGATCTAACTAATGTAGCAAAGGATTTCCATCTAGTTCAACTCCCTCATTCTTCAGATGAAGACCTAAAGCTCAGAGAGGTATTGTGACTTATACACAGAGAATATGTAAAAGCAAGAGGTTTCCAATTTAAGTCCAATGTAACTCTTTCTACTCTTCATAGTATTAAAAACTATCACATGATACTAAACCTGAAATTGTATTAGAATAGCACAATTCCCCAAAATACACAAAACCCTCCTCCATTCAGTCATGTTTTCATACCCTATATTTTACAGTTAGGTCTTGATTAGTGCGAATAATGAATTCTCTTCAGTGGTCATATTATTCAAATTTGTGCTATTTGAAGTTTTGATTATGTAAAATATAGTAATTTGTTCTAACCTGAAGGAAATATGGGATGTGAATTCAAATAATGCACTTCCTTTTAAGGGACTCATTCACACTAACTTTTTTACAGAATTAACTATTCAGTTACTACATTGGTGAAATTCTTTTTTTTTGTTTTGTTTTGTTTTGGCCTTTGTTCTAAAAATAATTTTTATTTATTTTTTTTGTTTTCTGTCTACATTTCCCCTAGTATCTCCCCTTCCTCCATCTCCCATGTAACAAAAAATATTTCCTACTATGCCTTCCTTAGGAAAGGGGAAACAAGATGAAATTCAAATAATGAATATCAATTTGAAATATTTCTGTATGTTGTCAGTCCACACTCTACACTGAACTATTTGGACATTTCTATAACAAGCATCAAAACTTAAAGTCATTGTCATCATCACCATCAAGAGAACAAATGCATTTGGCTTATTATCTGTGTGGGGCTCTCTGCTAAATACAATACAAAACAAGTTGGCAGATATCTCCCTGAGAGCTCACAATACATATTGATGTCACATTTTCCTGAGGTTTGTGATTTGCTTTCAATTACCTCCTATAATGAAGTACATTTGGGTTGCACCCAAGCATGAAATTCAACACTTTGTTTTATCTCTATCATTCTACTAGGCTTTTAATAGTGCTTGGGGACATATGATA
The DNA here is from genome assembly GCA_020854095.1 of Dasyurus viverrinus. Lineage (NCBI taxonomy): Eukaryota > Metazoa > Chordata > Mammalia > Dasyuromorphia > Dasyuridae > Dasyurus > Dasyurus viverrinus. Next base: position 250,248,947 of record CM037001.1, read on the forward strand.
GCAGGCAGCCAATCTGGGGCAGCAGCTTTATTAGGTAGTTGGATTGATGTACATCAAGGGCTTGACATATGTTGAGTTACCTATGTTGGTTTCTAGTTATGTTGTTGTTTCTTTAAGTCCCCAAACACCAACTATCTTTGTGTTTTGGGGAATTGGTTGAGAACACACTTGTCTCTGATGAATTTCTACAAGTAGGCAATTGTTTCTGAAACCCTTTATTTTTCCCTTGCCAGGATAGCTCCACACCACTGTGCTCAATTTTAGATTTGTCAGTTATGCTTTATAGAGTTCTTGGTGTTAGAAACTTCATCCTTCTTATATGACGAAGACTGTCACTTCAGCCACAGATGACTGGAATGGAAGGTACTGCTTTCTCCACCTTGTCAATTTTTAAAACAAAGCCTCATTCTACTACATATATTTTGGACCTCTGATCCCCTAAAAGAAATGTTTGGAGCTATAAGTTTCTTGTCTCTAGGAATATTCAATATATAAAATTGTTTGGGGTACAAATTCAAAACTAATTGTTTTTTGGTGTTTTGTTTTTAGGACTCCTTTTTGCTTATATCTTTTGGGTAATTATAATCCAAAAAGCATTATGGTTAATCACACCAATTAGAAGTGGTAATCTAGTTCTTCCCTCAGAAAAGCATAGAAATTCATTAACTTAAATACTGTTTAAGAAAACCTTCCCTTTTCAAAGACTCCCCATGGAATGACTTGTCTACTCATCACAATGGGCAGGTGTCAGGGGGAATGGTGTCCCCAAAACACTTTCTCCTATAGAAGTTCTAGAACTGTAATTATAGAATCTATAAAATGAGCAAATCCAACCCACTTTGGGATTAAGTAATTTTCTCTAATCAAGTAATGGATTGTTAAAAAGAAATATACTGAATGGACCTTTTTAAACACTTAAATTCAACATCTGAAATTATATACCAGGCAGATTGAATTAAAGATACATTATCGTCACAGAATTATAACTTTGTAGCTGAAAGGTACTTTCAATTCAAGGTCTCATTTTGCAGATGAGGAAACTGAGGCCCAGAGAGTTAAAATAAATTTGGCCAATTTTACAAAAGGTAACAAGTAGAAGAGGTTAGGACTCACCCCAAGTTTCATAACTTTAAATAGCTTTCTTTACATCTGCCCTTCCCAACTTCCAATTAAAAATGGGACTATTAAAAATGGGACTATTAATTGAAGAAAGCAGGTGATAAGATGTATTTTACATCTCAGATCCAGTCTCCGTGTCATCAATATTAATTGTCCTCATTTTTAATAGTACTTCACTGCTAGTCACAGCCATAGTATCAAGACTATGCTGCATATGTTACATTTATTTAGTAATTATTATGTTTATGGCACTATTATTTGGCAGAATGGTGAAGATGATTCCCTCAAGGAACTTATGATCTTGTGAAAGCCTTTGTTAAAACTGTTGTTCCTGACTAAATTTAATCTCTTCAAGTTGTCAATGCTATAATAATCACCAAATCCAGAGTTGGTTTTTTTCAACCCTCTAGACTTCTTTTGTGATATTTGATCCTGTTGACCAATTCCTATTCTTATTCTTTAAATGCTATGCTTTTCTCTACCTCCTCTGGCTTCTTTAAAATATCCTCTTCCTTTTTTGGCACCTTAGTGATCCTCAATCTGTGATCTCATTTTCTTTCTTATTTCCTCAATCATGTTGTTTTTATTTTTGGAGGCATCGGGATTAAATGGCTTGGCCAGAGTTTAAACAACTAATAAATTCTTGGGTCAGATTTTTAATTCAGGTCCTCCTGATGCCAGCATCAGTGCTCTGTAGTACCTAGCTGCTCCTTCTAAATACATCTCTTGCTATTTCCCCACATGTACTTTATATGTTCTAATCTCTATTAATAAACATAGATGACTTTTTTCCTCTTTCTATTTTGCTCATATTCTTTTTAACCTTCAAAATTCTTATTCATTCTTTAAACAATAGTAACAATAGCTTTTTATACTATTTTAAAGTTTCAAAGTGCTATATGTGTGTTATTTCATCTGATATTTGGAAGTTATCCTAAATGCCAGAGTTAATTAAAAGAGACCTTAGAGATTATCTATCCCTACTCCATTTTTTTCAAATAAAAACCCATACAGCCTTAGAACTAGAAGGAACCTTCACAGGTAGTAGTGTGCTGGAGAACTCCTAATAGGCTCTTCCTTGAGAACCATCTTCAGGATTTGATTTGTTTTATTAATTGTCTAGGCTTAGGAAAGTGATAATACTAATAATTTAGATTAAACTTAAAAATATGTCCTGAAATTTTGGAGAACAAGTTGATAAACGTTTACCAGCACACCCTAGGGGGGTCGCACACCCCCTAGATCCTAGTCTAAACCAGGATTTAAACAGATAAATTGAAATCTAGAGAAATGAAATGCCCTGTTCAAGGACTCAAGAGATAGTCAAAAGCAGATCTAAGACTCAACTCCAGGTTCTCTGACCCCAAATTGAATGTCCATTTCACTGAGCCACACTTAATAGAATTTGTGAAAGAGCTGACTGGGCTTTTAAAGCAGATTCTCTCAAATTCCCAAATTTTGCCATCTCTTCCACAATGCAAACATTATCTCATCATTACTACACAAACACTGTCACTTAGTCAACAGCATTTATTAAGCACCTACTGTGTGTCAATTACTATGCTAAGTATCTGGGGGTATAAAGAAAGGCAAAAATGATTGTCCTTACCCCTAAAAAGCTTATAGGCTAATAGAGGTGACACAACACAAAAAAACAACCACATACAAACAAGACAGATATAGGAAAAATAAGACACCAAGCTTTCTCATTTATGTTGTAGTGTGGGTTGTTAAATTTAAAAAATTTGGTGATATGGGCAAACTTTGTATTGTAAGGCCTTACTAAAAGGAAATGGCCATGGACAATATGGTAGGAGAAGCATCATGGAATCCCAAATAGTCACATGTTCAATGAAAAAGTTTTTCACAATTGAAGTATCAAATTATTGTGCACTATTCCCACTTAATGCTTTTGTAGCCCCTCATACTTCATAGCACAATTAAGCTGGATGAAAAGGGCCCTGGACCTGTCTTGGTCACTTATTCTATATAATAATAATAATAATAATTTTGTTTAGTCACTTAGGTCATATCTGATTCTTTGTGACCCTATATGGAACTTTTTTTGACAAACATACTGGAATGGTTTGCCATTTTCTTCTCCAGCTCACTTTACAGATAAGGAAATGGAGGCAAACAAGTAGGTAACTTGACCAGGGTTACACAGATATTAAGTGTCTGAGGCTGGATTTAAACTCAGGTCTTTCTGACTCTAGGCCCAGTGCTCCATCCACTATGCCACTTAGCTGCCATAATGATTATAATAATAATAATACTAATAGTTAGCATCTAAATAGTACTTTTAAAGTTTACAAAGTTCTTAATGATCTTTTTCCTCATTTATCTTCATATCAAACCAGGAAGGTAGGTTATATCATTCCAGTTTACAGACCAGGAAAGTGAGGCAGACAAGAGGTTAAGTTCCAAGTCACATAGCTTGCAAGTATGAAACTGGATTTAAATTCACATTACCCTGGTCCCACATACAGTGTCCTAGTCACTGCACTACCACCTAGATGCCTCTAGGTGTTACAGTGAGGAGACAAAACTGCTAAGGAGTTAAATGTTTATGTGGGCTATGCTTTGGGGTTATGGACATTTCTTTGCTCCTAAAAGCAGTCACAAGTGATTCAAAATATGGTCATAACCCACATGAGAAAGGCTATTCCTGTTTTTATTTTTTTTTTTAGAACAGATCCAGTGGGGTCAATGACTTAATCACACTCCAATGATTTAAAAAAACAAAAAACAAAAAAATAAAAACCTTGGATACATACTATTAGACCTGAGATATATCATCTCCCCTTTGATACATCACCAGACACAGGAATAAGTAGTCTGAGGGTCTGTTCCAAGCCTCATTTCATGCTTTTTGATAGAATCTTCCATTTAACATTGCCAGAGTCATATCACTCATGATATTTTCAGTGGTCTGCCATCCCACATCACAATTCCTAGACAGATGGTTTCCAACTACAGTAGAAGTTTACATTCAGATTTCAATCTGCCATGCAAATATTATTAAGAAAATATACTCACTGCTACTTGGTGGCAAAAAAAGTCCATTGATATTACGGGGTTTGCTATGATAAAACACACAACTGATCTTCACACAACCAAGAGGCTGAGTTTCCCAGAAGCATGAAATGCTGCAGTTTTGCTAGAGAAAAAGGGGAAGAAATGGAGTTTTCAGAGGCCATATTCATAACAAACTCAATTATTTCGTAAGAGAAAAAAAAAAGCAACAAAAAATGCCAAATGAAAGCGATTGCTTTTTAATCAATGGGGATTTTGTCCTGCTATCAATATTGTAGCCCTAAATTTGAATTGAGGTCGCAGAGGTTCCTATGACATATTCCTATGTACTAGCCTAAGATTTCAAGTGCAGTAGCAAGCTACCGTCATCAATTCCATTATTTGCCACCGGCAGGAGTAACATCATCTCCCTGTCATGTTGTGATGTAGGTCAAGAAGATTACTAACGTGCTATATTATTGACAAAGAATGACGATGAGGAGGAGGAGGAGCAATTCTACCTGCATTTCCATGTGTCTAAATCTGCAAAGTGGATCTAAACATTTTCCCTCTCTCCATAATGAGCACACAGTGTCACTGCCAAGGGCTTCTTCACAGTGTCGGAATCGGCACTGGGAACCCTAAGAGAAAAAAGTAAACAGTGCAGAAAACTCACAATATATTGATGCTAGAGGTCAACAATAATTGTAGGTCACTTATTTGTACCTATCATTCTCATGATTTTTAAAATGAATATGCTTATAGCTAATTTAGAAAGCCATTAGCGAAATAAATACCAGAAGTGTAACACTACTTGCCAAAATCTTTGACGGCTTGTTTCAATTTATTGTTAGGTGAGACTGTTGTATAAGGAGAATTAAAGAACACTACAAAATAATGTATAGTGGCATTTAATATTGCATGCCAAAAATTTACTGGCAAAATGATTTTATATACATGTAAATATATATGTACATGCAAATATATACATATATATATGATTTTTTATCTGCAGCTTATAAGGCAGATGCACAAAAGATTAGTGATAACCTAGGCCATAGCCTGGAGATAAAATATGTATGAATGCTATTAGCATTCTGAAAACCTCAAATTTCTAGGAAAAAAATATTTCGAGGCCTAACAGGCAGATTCTGCTTGCATATAAGATTCCTGTTTATGAATTGAGATCTCAAACCAGTGTCTACGGACTTCATGCATTTTTTACTAGTCAGTATGCATCTAAGAAAATGGTGAATGAATCTTAATATTTATATCTTTCTATTTTCTATTTTTCTATTTTTATTTTTCTTCTATTTTTTCTATGTATGTATTTTCCATTTTTCCCATTTAAAAAGCTGGGCTATATTATAATTATTACATTGTTATTCTATTCTCAAGCACGTAGTATTTTTAAAATCAGGTGTAAGCCAAATAACATTAATACACCCCAAAAAATCATTAATTCTGCATTCTTTCCATAGTGTAGAAACCTCATTCCTTTGTTTTTATCCCTCTCGTCTTTTTTATATGGCAAAAGTATTGTTTAACTTTGAAGTTAGTATTCTGTTGTCAGAGGGATAGACTGACAAGCGATTGTCCCAGTACATTCCTCACCATATTCTCCATATTTGATCTCTTCCTCCTGACTTTTCATTTTTAAATATCTCTCACAATAACATTTCTACTATGTCCCCTGCAAAAATTTTTCCCTTGTGGTTTTCCTGTGGATATAATATGTAGATATTCTCAAAGTAGAACTGGCTTAACAGTTCTGCTATCCCATATTTATGATAGTGGATTCTTGGATCCATTATAGCTGAATTAGACCCAGAAAATATTTCTTCTGCCTTATTTTTACATAAGTTGTATGGTTCAATCATATATTTAGACTTTTTTTCTAAATCTACTGGCACTATTAATTCAAACCCCTTGTGTACTATATGAATCTGCATAGTAAAGTAGTGGATATGAAATCAGATAATCAGATTTAAATTTCAGTTCTGTCATTTCTACTTGAATGGGACCTATCACTTAAGTTCCTCTAGGTCTTAATTTCTTCATAAAATAAAGGAGAGGGGGCAGGATTGCATTAAGTAATCTGTGTTTTTTCCTCTAGTTTTAAATCTATCTGTGAACTTATATTAATGTTATGACTTAATGAACTAATTTAAGTTAGGGAGAATTATAACTTTGCCAATCTGAACATATTTACTTTTATTTTTTTCCTTTAAAAGTTAGGGACCCTTGCTAATCCACTAAATTTATTAATTCATTCAACAAACATTTATTGAATGCCTTCAGTGTTAAGAGCACTATATAGAGTGCTTTGAAAACTATAAAATCATGAACTATTTTAGAATTACATAGCAAAACACAGTAATTATTTTACTTAATGAATTGGATTCATTAAAGTGAGTCTGAAGGTGACCTGAATTCAACTGAGTGTGTAAAACAGAGCTAATTCATGTAACCTTGGCACCACACTTATGATCTCCATTAATCACAAGAGCCATATGCTCTGCAGAGTTTTCAATGAAATAGCATTCTAATACTAGCAATTCAAAGTCTAGAAAAACTTCAGATTGTACACTATGGAAATATATGTGGTTTAAAAGACACATTCTGAGTATAACTGTTGAAGGCAGCAGTGATTTCAGCCAAATTATTAAAAATACCAAATTCTATATTTCCTTAAAGAAAATCAACTTTACCATAATAAATATATGGGTAAGTAAAAACAAAAAACAAAAATAAAAACTGGTTAATGTTGATTTGGTCATGCAAATTTATGCTATATCTTCCCTCTCTCTACCAGAAAGCTAAGAGATGTGAACGTCTGTAAATTTGTACAATATTTACCTTTATGCATGTGGAATAAAAAAAGAAATAGCAGTCATTCCCAACTTCTGTCATTTTCACCTCTCTTGCTGCTACTCCACTGTCCTTATATAAGAATTGCAGGAATGTAATTTTAAGAAGTCTCAGTGTATAAGGAAAAATAAAAAATAAAAAACTCTCTTTTCCAGATTTGTCCAGGTTATCAGTAGTAATCTCCTTTTAAAACTGACCTCCTGTTGACAGTGTATTACGCAATACGTAATTCTTAACAAAATTTTAAATCAGAAGATACCTTCTCTCGCTTTGCAGAAATGTTGAAAGTGGTTGCTAGCCAGTACACAAATTCAAACTTCCAGAATTTTTCTCATTGTTACCTGGGTCATTATGTGCTCATCATAAATGACCTCACAAGTACCTGTTAGCCAGTTTGACATTAAGGAATAATGTCACAGTATTTCCTTTACTCCTAATTCCAGGGTGATATTATTAACTAAGATAGATATTAAAAAATACAATAATATATTTTTCTACCAATCTTTTAGTTAAAAAATCAAACTAAGTGATAGAACATATCTGGGAGAAAGGAATTAATACTTCATAACAATGAGTTAGGTATTTGGTATCTTATTTTTAAAGATGACTTGGATATGTCAAAAAATATAAGTTCTAGGGTATAATATTCCTAACTGTTTAATATGAATCCATTTGCTGTACAAATATGTATTTGAATGCTGCTATCCACTATGACAGATGGAAATTAAAGTCATATTGAAATAATATATAACAATAGCTACCTGAAAATAAATTAAGATTATTCATCATGTATCTATAATCCTTTTTAATCCTCCGTTCAAGGAGAAAAGTTTTTTTACCCACAAGTAGAACATTTGCTGAGTATAAGTTTTCAAAACTTGGATCACATAGTTAGGGAATTCTTATAGTAAGATATTATAATTTCTCATGCTCAGAATGAAACAATTTGGAGGTCTTGTCAATAGTGTTCTGATAGAGCTATGAGAAGCTATCATAATGAAAATATAAATGGAGGAGAGCTTAAGAGAAAAGAAGGGAAGGACCTTTTCCACAAAAGAGATTATTTTAAAAATAAAAATGCACTCCCACTTTGCTGGAAGTTTTTAAAGATAGATTTAAATGAAGAAAAATTAAAGTTTCTGCATTAGATGGTTAAAATAGTTGATGAAGTAACCTTTCTGCATACAATGGTTTAAAATTTTTTCATAATGTAGAAAGAATGTACATAGACCAATAATACATACATATAAATATATACCTATATACTATAAAAAGACAACAAAAAATATCTTAACATTTAGGAAAACATTTTGAACAGAACTTTTTTTTTTAAATGTTAACTGCTTTAGAAACTTAGTTGAGGAAAAAGAAAATAAAAGATTTGGATAACATCTTGAAAATATAAATAAAATAAATATAGGAAAAATGCTTTGGCTCTCATTTCACCCTACCTTCTAACTCTAGAACAACGAAGTACCCATCCTAAGCACATAGGCTACTGGGATAATCACCCCCAATGAACATTTTTAAATGATCATTGACTCCAAATAAATGGCCTGTTCACCTATGGACAAGCAGCTGCTTTTGAAATTGTTTTCAAATACTGTTACCAAGGTCCATTATTGCATGGCTACATGTGGCAACATGTTTACAACCATTATGAGAATCTGATGTATATGTGTGTATGTGTGTATGTGTGTGTGTGTCTGTATCTATCTATCTGTCTATCTATTTATAAATAGACAGATAGATAGATATATGACAAATTTTTCAAAGAGATGATTTTACATCATAGAGCGACATTATATTCAGGAATGAACAATCATCAACCACTTCAACACAGCTGAAAGAGAATCCAGGCCAAGCTGGCTAAGAGCCTTAACACGGCAAAGAAGAGTAAATAGCTCTACTTCTGATAATTCAATCACTCTAGGGAAGAGAAAACGCTAAAAGTCTTTATTCAGGAAGCTCAATCTTTCAAGGGGAGAGACATCCAGTGTTAATGGAACTTTAGTTCTTGCAAGTAAGATTTAAGAAGGGTGGCTGGAAAAGGATTGAAACTTAGCTTTCCCCACTGGGGATCTGTGTTCAGACTATGTCACCTTAGTGATGCCAGACTTGGTTGCATGCTAGAATATTCAAACCAAAGTCCCTTCAAGAAGGTTTTCCCAAACCATAGCCTGCAATGCTGTATCACTTACCTGGGGCTGGCAGCTATGCCTTGCTGCTTCTTGCAGCCCAAGAGATCCAGGCAGTACTGGTGGGTGCCCCCCTTCAGGGTAGGAGTCCAGTTTGTGGCTGTGAGTTGGTGATCTTGGGGCTGACAGTGGACATGGACAGCTACCTCTGCTGCCAGGGACTTATTCCCACGGCTGTGTTGCAGACATTGAAGAAATTGCTGCATGTGTGATAGGGAGTACATGTGGACAGAGAGATTGGTGGCCTCTCTGCTACTATTCAAACAGCACGCGGAATGTTTTAGGTGATGGTCCTTCCCCAGAAGTGAGAGAATGTTGAACTTGAAAGGTTCTGTGACAGTTTGGGAAATGGCAGTTGTGGGTGGCTATTTATTTAAATATCTATCCTTCCCGACAGAGAAGGCAAAAGTTGCTTTGGCTTATCCCTTTGCAGGAACAAAGAGATGCGGATGTTGATATTAACGCTCATTTGAAGTAGCTCATGCCAGTGTTGGATGACCTGTATGTGGGGTTTCTTTGCTTCATTACTCTCCCATAGGAAAATGTAAGGTAATTGAAAAAACAAAATATTCAATTAGCAAATTTCTGTCTTTTCTCCATCCTTCATCCTCTCTAATTGGTTATGGTTAATTCATAATCATCATCATCATCATCATCATCATAACCCAGACCTCAGAATCTTTTGCCCTTTGGCAAACTACTCTGCACAGATTCAGTTATATTCATCACTCAACATTCATTTTAAGCTTATTTTGTGTGCAAGATATTAAACTAGGAATACCTAGTACATTTCCTGCCCTGGAGGAGAAGTACATTCTACTGGTCAGAGATTCTTACAAAGAAAGGATATACTCTTTGGATTTTTGTCATCTAATTGAGCAAAACACCAGACATACTTGCTGCATATTGTAGCTCTGAATCACAATGAGATCTCCACACCTTGTCTAAACCTATATAAAGAATGGTAAGAAGAAAGTCAAACTTCAGTTAGACTGAAGAATGCATGAAAAAGTGGGATCAGATATCATTATTTATCAAATGTATATTCAATTAGTTCTTGAAAGTGAAAAGTTTCATTTAATTGAATACGTTAAATCATAATGCTCATATTTCAGAAGAATGATACCTGTTAAGTTTCCATAATTTTAGTTTAATACTAATGAGAAGCAGTATTGGATAGTAGAGAATTAGTCTCAAAGCTAGGAAGTACTTTCATGTCCAATGCCTGAATAAGGTACTATGTGGGCATGGACAAGTAACTTAATCTGTCAGTACCTCAGGCAGCTACAACTATTATGTGAATGAGAAGGTGCTGACCAGCTCTGGTAGACCTGGGATTTCCAGCCTATATCAAGAAAATAATACAGCTTATCCCTGTCTCCACCTGAATTTTATTTAAGTCAATGTCTAAAAGACCTGAATTTATTTTAGGATGGCAGTTTTATCTCCTGCCCTCACTTATACATATTGTTTTGTTTAGTTGTGTTCAGTCACATCCAACTCTCCATGCTCCCATTTGGGGTTTTCTTGGTAGAGATACTGACGTGGTTGGTTTGCCATTTCCTTCGTCAAGGCATTTTATTAGGAAACTGAGGCCAACAAGGTAAAGTGACTTGCTCAGGGTCATAAAGCTCGTAGGCCTCTGAGGTCTAGGTAGGCCTCTGAACTTGGGGAATGTCTGACTCCAAGCTCTGCTCTCTATTCATAATGCCATCTTAGAGTCCTTTTAGTTTATCGTATATAAATATCAGCTCTTTACAGGAATGATTGTGTCTTGATACATTACTATCCCCGCCTCCACCCAAGTTATTTTCCATTTGAAGCCTTGAACTTACAACCATAACATACAACTTAATGGATCAAAAGAAAAAAAATTTAGGAAGCATCAGCAATGTGATTTTTTCTTTCATCAAAAATGTGTGCATTTGTAAAAAGTAAATTAGGCTGTCATGACCCAATAGATGTTTCAAACATTAAACCTGAAAGGATTCTTAATCTTAAGCAAAAGATTCAATTGGTGTTTTTTTTTAATTTCCAAGTTTCCAAAAAGTAATTTCTTGTGAGAATTTTAGGAAAATCAAGTGGCTTCGTATTACAAAATTATTCACAACATAATAAACTAAAGTGAATATTAAGAGGACATTTCTTAAGTACACATCAGATGTTTTTGAGGAAATCTTTTAACGTCTTTCAATTTTCTTAAACTTGGTATTTTAGGACACTTACTGATGTCCCCTGTATAAGCCACTCATGAGGGATTTGATGCTGATAATCAGAATAGTTTCTGATTTGCTCACAAATATATTTTCCCTTTCCTGGGAAAGAACAAGTTGGATCAACAATTCCAAACAGTGGCTTACCGTCAGATGTCCAATGGAATCTTTTAACAAGTTGAAATGAAGGAAACCAATTTTGTGCTACATTGTTCTAGGTTTTGAGTATCCTCCAGATCAGTGGTTCTCAAAAGTATGGTTTAAAGAATCCTGGGAATCTCTGAAACCCTTTGAGAGGGTCTACAAATTCAATAGGGGAAAATGTCTATAAATATAATCCAGATAAACAAAAACTCTTTGGAAAGATCCTCAATCATTTTTAAATAGGATAAAGATACTGAAAACAAAAGTCTGAGAACCACTGCAGATGTTTTCTCCAGCGACCTTTTCTGAGCAATTTCAAAGCAATACTTTTTGTATCCCCGTTGCTTAGCCCCGGAAAAGGATGAATAAAGGCTCTGTTTATTCATTTACTCACCTAAGTAAAGAGGAAGATGGGATACTAAGACTGGATTCTAGATCTGAGTTCAAATTTACTTCAGACACTTAGTGGCTGTGCGACCCTGGATAAGTCCTCTGTCTGCCTCAGTTTCCTCTCTGTAAAATGGGGATTATATTTGCGCCTAGCTTCCAGGCTTGTGAGGATCGATGGAGAACGTTGTAAAAGGGTTTATTTACCATTGTGACACGCATAGGATTAGTATTATATTCATTCATTTCACTCACAAAAAAAAAAAAAAATGGAAGGGACTTAGATATTTCACCAGGAAGGTTCTGGAGGGCATATTGCACGTTGAGTTACTGAGGACCCAGATATTTCACCGGGAAGGTTCTGGAGGACATATTGCACGTTCAGTTACTGAGGACCCAGATATTTCACCGGGAAGGTTCTGGAGGGCATATTGCACGTTGAGTTACTGAGGACCCAGATACGTCACCGGGAAGGTTCTGGAGGGCGTATTGCACGTTGAGTTACTGAGGACCCAGATACGTCACCGGGAAGGTTCTGGAGGGCGTATTGCACGTTGAGTTACTGAGGACCCAGATACGTCACCGGGAAGGTTCTGGAGGGCGTATTGCACGTTGAGTTACTGAGGACCCAGATATTTCACCGGGAAGGTTCTGGAGGGCGTATTGCACGTTGAGTTACTGAGGACCCAGATATTTCACCGGGAAGGTTCTGGAGGGCGTATTGCACGTTGAGTTACTGAGGACCCAGATACGTCACCGGGAAGGTTCTGGAGGGCGTATTGCACCTTGAGTTACTGAGGACCCAGATACGTCACCGGGAAGGTTCTGGAGGGCGTATTGCACGTTGAGTTACTGAGGACCCAGATACGTCACCGGGAAGGTTCTGGAGGGCGTATTGCACGTTCAGTTACTGAGGACCCAGATACGTCACCGGGAAGGTTCTGGAGGGCGTATTGCACGTTGAGTTACTGAGGACCCAGATACGTCACCGGGAAGGTTCTGGAGGGCGTATTGCACGTTGAGTTACTGAGGACCCAGATACGTCACCGGGAAGGTTCTGGAGGGCGTATTGCACGTTGAGTTACTGAGGACCCAGATACGTCACCGGGAAGGTTCTGGAGGGCGTATTGCACGTTGAGTTACTGAGGACCCAGATACGTCACCGGGAAGGTTCTGGAGGGCGTATTGCACGTTGAGTTACTGAGGACCCAGATATGTCACCGGGAAGGTTCTGGAGGGCATATTGCACGTTGAGTTATTGACACTTTCCCATTTTATGTGATTTGGGTTAATTACTTCGTTGACCTTTGGGTTCGGAGGCCGGGTGAGCGCACAGACTGAACGGCCCATGGCCTTAATTAGCTAGCGCAGAGACTAGGTGGGACGCGGAAGTTCCTCTCAACCCTCAACTTGACTACAACTCCCAACGGTCGATGCGGAAGGACCGCTCCTTCCGGGAGACTCTCCCCGCCTTCCGCGGCAGAGGATGTTTGTGATTGGACATCGTAGGAGAGCCCACCCCCCCGCCCCCGACCTGCCCCCTTTCTGGAGCCCGTGGGCCATCTGTGGCTCGGTCTTCCCTCTCTCGGCCGTCTTCGCGCTTGCCTGGCCACCTGCCTCCCTGCCGGCCATCTGAGCGGCGGGGGTCGCGAGGCGGCGCCGGGCTGGGCCGGGCCGCTGCGGCTCAAGATGCGGCGCCTGGGCTCGGTGCAGAGCAAGGTGCCCTGCGTATTTGTGACGGAGGTGAAAGACGAGCCGTCGGTCAAAAGGGAGCACCAGGTAGCTGCGCCCCACCTTGAGGGGAGGAAATTGATGCCGAGGGGGAGGGGGCCGGCGGACCCCCCCTGGGGGGCGGAGCCAAAGGGGTTTCTCATTTCAGTGGATCTGGGTTGATGCGGGGGCGGGGCGGGAGGCTGGTGGGTGTGGGAGTGAAAGATGGGGAAGGAGGGTGGAGGGGGGGAGAGGGAGACCTGGAGAGAGATGTGGAGAGACACAGAGACACAGAGACAGAGAGACTGGAGATATGTGGAGAGAGACAGAAATAGATACAAAGAAGCCGATTAGCTCCTTTGACCAGCTCTAAGGTGAATTGTCAGCGTAGTCACTGAGCGAAGTCTGCTCTCCCATCCTTTCCCTGCTTTCTCTTTACTTTTATTTCCCCCCTCTCCTCATGACCTTATATCTCTCTTATCTACCCGTCTTTCTTCCCCATCCTCTGTCTTTTTACACACACACATACATTCGTACATATGCATACACACAGGCAGTATCCCCCAAAGCCTTAGCTGTCTAAGCTACATTCAGCCGTTTAATCTAGCTCAAAACTTGATTAAGACTTTGGGAGCACTACACAAAAATACGTACACACAGCTATTTAAAAAGCTGCGCAAGCATAGAAAATGATGATAATGAAAGGACCTGGAGGAGAAATGATTCCCTGAAGCTGAAAGCAAGTGAGATCCAAAGCATGTGAGCTAGACCTGTGATTCACGGATAGGGGTACCTCTTAGATGTAGAAACTCAAGTTTAGGGTTTTAAATTTATGGTTTAATAGAACTGCCTAGAACGGGATTTCTTAAATTTTTTTCACTCACAGCTCTCTTGTATCCAAGAAATTTTTATGTGACTCCAGGAATATAGCTATATAAAATAGGCATAGGATACATAAAGAATAATTTTAATAACAACCCCCACATGCAGTTACATGATCCCGTATGGGATGGCATAGAGCACTTGCCTAGGGTCACATAGAGTGGTCTTAAACCCAGATGTTCCTGGTTCTTAGAAGCTTTGATCCATTATGCCATATAGGCCCTTGATTTCAGATGTTTGTTTTCTTCAGCATCTCTTTTAGGGAAATTCCAAGATATCCTACCTTTAACTGGAGAATTTTTAGTGTCTGTGTGTATTTAAGCATAAGGAGACAAAACTAATTTACCTAGAACAAGTTTTACAAGTCCTACTCATATAAATATGTTGATGGCTAATACTGGCAATTGGTTTTCTAGATTGCCATGAAAGATAAGGACTGAAATAGTTTCCAGAAATTATTCTCTATGTAGTTCTGTATTCTGTATGTAGTTCTGTTTTTCTTTGGATCCACTATGCTTACTGGGCAAGTGTGTTTTGAAAAAAATCATCTGGGATGTCTTGGACTGGATCCAACCATCACAATGGTTCCTACCTTCCCTGCATACATTCAGATACTGCATACTACTTAATATCTTTGAATTGAAATCCATTGATGACTTTCAAGTCTATTTCTCTACTCCTACTTTCTTTTTCTGGCTCTAGTCCCCACATGAGCTGTTGATAGCCATTTAATTTCCTCACTGCTGGGACTATGGGAGCTCACTGCCTTCAAAGGCAGGTAGTAGACTGTTTCAATTTTGGAGACCTATGTTAGGAAGTTTTTCCTTATATCACACTATTGTTGCTAGATCTGCTCTTTGGAGCAAAATGGGTTTAATTCATCTTTCACATGATAGCTCTACAAACAGTTAAAGATAGTTCTCTCTTACCCATGTCTTTTCTTCTCTGGACCAAATACTCCCAATACATTCAACCGATCTTTATATGGTGTGGTTTCAAGTCACTTCATTAGCCCAGTAAACCACCTCTGGATGTCCACCAGTTTTGGAATATCCTCCACTCAATCAACAAGCATTTATTAAGCATCTTTTATGTGTCACGTTCCAGACACTGTAAGAGGCACACTGAATATGTTAAGTACAAAGAGCAAGACATTTCCTGACCTCAAGAAACATATTTGTAAAGAATTTTTTCAATGATCAGGAATTTTTTTCTCTCTTCCATTTCCCCCATTCAATTAAAAAACAAATGTTACCTTTGTAGCAAATGCATAATAGCCAAACAAAGGAAAGTCTCATAGTTGCTCTGTCCAAAAATGTCTTGTTTCCTTATTTAGTCTAATGCTTTTCTATTAGAAGATGGATAGCATTCTTCATCATTGGTCCTCTAGAATCATGGTTGATCATTGCTTTGTGTAGAGTTCTTAAGCCTTTTTAACATTTTATTATTGTGTAAATTCTTTTCTTGGTTTTGTTTGCCTCATTCATCAGTTCATGCAAGTCTTCCCAAATTTCTCTGAGACTGTCACTTTTTTAGTGTAGTATTTCATTACATTCATATAATTTATTTAGCCATTCCCTAATTAATTGTTTTCCTTATTTTTCCTTATTTTCCCATTTCTTTCTTACCACAAAAAGCTACTATAAAAAGATTTGTGAATATGGGATTTTTTTTTTCCTTCTTTGATCTCTTTTGGAGGATAGGCCTAATAGGGTCATAAAGCTTTTTTTAATAGAGCACAAATTTAATAACATAGTTCCTAATTGCTATTTAGCCAGACCAATTCACATAGTGGACAGGACATGGATGATAGTGCAGGAACTGTGGCACCTAGAAATGCATAGAATTCTCTAAAAGTAGTATACTTGGGGCACAGTTCATGAAATCTTCACCCTTCAAATTCTGAACAATGAGTCTGTGATTGCATTAGCTATTTTGACTATCATGTTATATTATTCACATACCACCACCACTGATTAAAAATACTTTTGACCAGATTATCTTTCCTGTATATTAATTTTTTGAAGCCAAGAATATAATTTGTATTCATTCCTATTAAATTTCATTTTATGGTATCTAGTCTATTAAAATATTTTTGGATCCTGATTCTTTCAGGATTTGTTATTATTCCTAGCTTTATGCTATTCACATGTTTGAGAGATTTTCTACTTTTACAACACAGCTGAGTAACTCCTTTATAAAACCTTTGAATAGAATAGGCTGCTACATTAGAGACTTTTTTAGTTTAATCAATACTTTTTAAGTTTTATTATGTATCTAGATAGTAATCTACCTACCTAATATTTTTCATCTTATTCCTAAGGACAGCATGGGAGATATTGTTAAATGTCTCTGGTGTACTCTGGTGTTGGCAACACTGCCAAAAGGGAAATGAGTTTGTTTTTGATGAATTTGTTGGGAAACTCATGGAGCCTGGCTCTTTGTGATTATATTGACATTTTCTAGATGCTCACAATTCATTTATGAGTTCTAGTATGCTGACAATTTTTTTCCTTGATGTCAGTTTCTTTTAGAAAAGTATGTAGTATTAAAACATCCATTTCCTGTGAAAATGCCTTATGGAAATTCTATTCAACATAAGCATCAAGATCTTTTTTGAAGATATTTCTGTCAGTACCACTTTTCATGCAAAGGAAATTCATAAATTTACTTGATTCTCTATAAAGGATGATTTTATTTTATTAGGTCTAAATATTTTATAATTATTACAATTCTTTTCAATAGTTTAGAGTGCTGTTCACAGAGTAAGATCAGACATAGTCTTAATCTGAAGCTTCTTATGGCAGTTTTCAGAGTAAAATTTTTATCTCGTTCCCCTTTTGACCCCCAAAATGAAGGTGATCCTTTGATAGAGGACGACCTAGTATAGTGGATAAAACACTGGTCTTAAAATCAGTAAGTCACCTAATTCAAATCCTATCTCTGATGCCAGGGATATGATAACAAGTCACTTAACCTTGAGCACTGTTTGCTCACCTGTTAAATAGAGATAACATTAATCTAACAGGACTCTTCTCAAAAGAGAATTAAATGACTTTTAAAATGTAAAGTGCTTTTCAAACTTTATAGCACTCAATAACTGTTAATATTGCAGATAAATTAGAAGTACCTGAAGTATCTGTACAGTTTTGTTTTCTTCTTTGATATATTTTTCTGTTTGTCATCATGAATATTTAAAAAAAAAAAACTAAATCCAATAGGTAAAAAAATTTAATAACGGATTTTAAGAGATGGCCCCAAATTGAAATGAGGACTATGAACAAAAACTTAAAAAGCAAACAAAATATCAGGAAAAATGAAAGGTAAACAATCCTGAGTAAGCTGCATGTAGGAAAAAAGGAAGACTAGAACATCATTGTGGTCAATTAGTATTGTACAAAAATTTAACTATGTGTCAAAGTAGAGAAAAAATTACTGAAACTTCATTACAGTACTGAATACATTGGTTGTTATAACTTGGTTGTTATAACTTTGTCTTGCTTCGTTTAAGGGGATTTGACTATTTAAGTTCACACCTTTTGATTGATGATAATGCTGATAATCATCAGAAAAATAGTTCATTTTATGGTTTGAAGCAGTGTATAGACATATACTTTACAGAAGTACTTCAGATATTGTCATTTGATCCTCACAACAGCTTTGTCAGAGTTTTATAGATGAAGAAATTGAAGCTCAGAAAATTTAAGTGATTTCTCTAAATTTAGATAATTAAGAGTCTAAGGAGGAATTTGAGTTCTCTATTTTCCTGCTGCCCAGTGCCACAGATGGAGATCCATTCTAAGTACTGTAAGATCTGAGATAGTCAATTCTCACTGAAATAAAGCCAGTGGAGTTGAAAAGGTTGTGGATCTCTGAGTCTCATGTGTCAGAATAGTTGTCATCAGAAAAATCTCTGTGAAACCAGAAGTGGAGGATTGAATGGCCCACATCTAGAATGTCACCTCTGGAATGCCTCTTCAGTTTTAAGCATAGCTGTTGTGACAGCTGTTGGGAAGCTGATAACATTCAGAGTGCAGGGCACTCTGTATTAGGGTATTAAGGTGACTCAAAGCCATACCATTTGAAAATCAATTGAAGAAAGTTGAAGGACTGTCCAGTGACAGTCAGCCTGGAGAAGAAATTAATTATAGGAAACAGTCAGAAATGCACTATTAAGCCCAAATTTTAGAATCCCTTGTTTGCTTAAAAACTCAGCTCAGATGCTACCTCCTACATAAAGTCTCTACCTACCTCCCAAATACAATGCTTTCCTCCCTACCCCCCAAAAAGACCTTGCATTTATTTGTTATATAGTTTACATATATGAACCAAAAATATGAGTTTGAGGGTGTAAACTTATATTTTTCTTTTTGTATCTCTAGTACCTAGTATATAATGCCTTGTACATAGTAGGTACTTAATAAATGTTTTGTGATTTGATTAATACTTCCAGGTTATGTGTTAGAATAAAACTGCAACTGAATTTAAGAGTCAGAGTCTGGCTTCCAATCTTGGCTCTACCACATAATGTCTATGTGAACTCAGGAAAATCAATACTCTGGGCCTTCCTTATCTGCAAAAGCAGTTAGGTTAGACTAGGTGATCTCTGAGGAGCACATAATTATGTTAAAATGTTCAGAACCATATGTGAAAACTATCAGAATAGCCTCAAAATGAAGAGTAATAGAGGGAATTTCTGGAATACTAATGATCATGTTGGGAAAAGATAAAAGAAGTAAGTAATTGTTTGGCTAAGACACTGTTAAAGCAGTGATTAACAATAAGAAGTATGTTATAACTTGCTTCAAAGATATAGATGCTGAGGACAGAAGCCTATTAACTTTTAAGAAATGTGTTTATAATGAACGAAAAATTCCTGAGTTCAAATTTGGCCTCAAACACTTATTGTCTGTGTTACCCTGGGCAAATCACTTAACCTTGTTTGCGTCAGTTTCTTGTAAAATGAGCTGGAGAAGGAAATGGCACACAAGAAAACTCTAAATGGAGTCTTAGGGAGTCAGGTGTGACTGAAAAATGGCAACAGAAATAAAAGTTTCATCTAAAAATAAGTTTATCTTCAGAAGACATTCTAGCCTACCTATTCATATTGAAATTCCTGTGTAGAAATAATATAATTACATGGTTGTTAATATCCATATAAAGTAATATGGAATATATTGCATTTTGATCCAGATTAGCTTTCAGGTATTCTGCTGATTCTATATTTCTTTTTTTTATTAAAGCTTTTTATTTACAAAACATAAGCACGGTTAATTTTTCAACATTGACCCTTGCAAAACCTTGCGTTCCAAATTTTCCCCTTTTTCCCCCCCACCCCTCCCTTAAATGGCAGGTAATTCATAAATGTTAAATATGTTAAAATGTATGTTGAATCCAATATTTATATACATATTTATACAATTATCTTGCTGCACAAGAAAAATCAGATCAACAAGAAAAAAAAACTGAGAAAGAAAACACAATGCTAGTAGATAACAGAGTGAAAATGCTATATTGTGGTCCACATTCAGTTGCCACAGTCCTCTCTCTGGGTGTAGATGGCTCTCCTCATCACAAAATGATGGAACTGATCTGTGATTCTATATTTCACTCAAAAAGTGAAGGGGAGTAGAAAGAATCGTTATCTTTTGGAATTGGAAGAAGTCCCGGGAAAAGAAAGTAAAATAACTGCATTCTGAGCATGGGTGTAGGAGAATACAGAGAGACCTGACCATAATAGAGATAAAGATACAGATCTTCCATTGAGACATGAAGAACTTGGCTGCTGATAACTTTTAACTAAAGTGATCCAATCTCTAATCCCTTATTATGAATGTATAATAAAATTTATTTTTTATTGTCTATTCTGTTTAAAAAAGGGAAAAAATATTTAGTGTGGCACCTAATTCTTAAAATGGAGGTTAAAAAAATAAGCTTTAGTGACACAAAGTGAAGGTTGTAAAAGAGAACAGTAAGAATATCTTGTATTTCTAAAATCATGTTTTCTTTTTTTTTCCTTAAGCCATTTAAAGTTTTGGCTACAGAAACTATAAATTATAAAGCATTGGATGCAGATATATACAATGCCATTCCCACTGAAAAAGTAGATGGAACATGTTGTTATGTTACTACCTACAAAGGTAAGGTATTAGAGTTTATTTTCTGTCTTAGCATGAACGTTGAGTCCTACTTTTTCTTAATGTTGTTGCAAAAAAAGATGTTAAATTGAAATGTTAAAGGGTTTGCTAGATAGCAACCTGTAGTCTTATTTTATCACGAAAGGTCTGTCCCCAGGTTATGTCCAATACATTGTTAGTCACCCAGGCCAATTTTTCCCATCTTCTGATTTTCGCTTTCCTGGTAATGGTGCTTTTCATCACTGCTCCAATTACCAAAGACTTTTTTTTTTTTTTTCCTGCTGAGGCATTTGGAGTTAAGTGACTTGCCCAGGGTCACACAGCTAGGAAGTGTTAAATGTGTGAGGCAGATTTGAACTTAGGTCCTCCTGACTTCAGGACTGGTGCTCTATCCACTGTACCACCTAGCTGCCCTACCAAAGACTCTTTAGCGTCTTATGTAACTTTCTTTAGTGGGATCTCTAAACATCCATCGAAATCAGGTTTGATTGATGCTCCCTGCTTAATCTTAGGCTGGTACATGGAAAGAACACGAGTTCTGAAGTCAGAAGACTTAGGTTCCAATCCCACCTCTGACACTCCCTGTATAATGTGGGTAAATCATCTTCACCTCCCTGGAGCCCAGTCTCCTTAAGTATAAAGTGAGGGGTTTGGCTAACCCTAACCCTTAGAGGAAACCTAAGTTTTCCTTCACATCCTCTTGTTCCTGGAACCAGCTCTACTTTTCTCCCCTAATCCATTTTTAGAAGAAGAAGACCCATTTGGTCTTCCTACTTTTGGCCTATTCCCTCTCCAGTGTATCTTTTATCTTGATCATCTTATAAATGATTATATAACCTCTCTACACAGAAACCTTAGTGTCTTCTCTTTGTGATAGTGAAAATAAAAATCATGATAGTAACAGTAATAATATCTGGCATTTATATATAAGGTTTGCAAAGTGCCTTATATATTTTCTCTCATTTGATACTCATCACAACCTTGGGAGGCAAATACTATAGGCTTTATGATGCTCATTTTAGAGATGAAAAAATTGAGATCCAGAGAGGCTAGCGCACCTGTGGGTACACATCCAGTATCAGAGGCCACATTTGATCACAGGTTTCTCCAGACTCCTATGTCTAGTCACTTAGAATACTGAATTCACAGTGAGAGTACTTGCTTTTAAAATGAATAATTTTGTGATGTTGGGCAAGTTGCTTAATATTCTGAGTCTCAGTTATCATTTCTGAAAATGATCGTCTAGAAATAGATAAGCATTATGGTATCTTTCAGTCTTTATTTAGATGATCTGCCTGAATACCATTAACTCCTCATCCTAGCATTTAAGGCTCTTCCGAGTCTGCCCTAACTCGCTTTTCCAGCCTTATATTACCATGTACTGTATACATTGCAGCCAGATTGGTTTACTCCTTGCCCTCCATTTCTGTCCTTTTCCTTGTCTGTTCCTTTGTTCATGCCATTCTCTTAGCTATGGAATGAACATTGTTGTACAAGTCTCCCAACCACCTATCATTGTCTTTTGACAATTTTTTCTAAATCCCCATTTGTGGAGGTGGCACCTCCTCCTCAAAACTTTCTCATTCTTCAGTAAAGTGTCCATCAAAAACCCTGGAAACAGTCCTCTATTGCTTTTTAATCTTAATGTAGATACCATTGCATCCCTCACACAGTCTCTCTCTTTTGCTTTTCTACTTCTGGTGTGTATGAGCCATTTGCTGGCAATGTGCTGCACACCTTCCCACACATAATTTAATGTCCAAATGATAGTTACTTTGGCCTTCTCATTCAATCATGAAGTCTTTTTATGGACTGCTGGGATCACCTCTAATGGTCATATTTATATGTAATCATCATATTAGATATGTAAGTTTCAATGTGAGGAAGAAAGCTAAACATAATAAAAAACTGCAATTGGAAGAGAACTCTGGCATCTACTTTAAGAGGGAATTATAGAAAATCTGTTGGGACTTTAATAGTTATTTTAATTTTTTACATTTCTGTGAAGAAAGGCTTCTTTCTTTTATACAAAAATTAACTTTAGTAATTTAGTAATCAGGCTCTTTGCTTTCGATCATATTTCCATTGTGGTATGATGTGTTTGTTCTGATCACTCTTAGTTCTCTTTCTGGTCCATGATACAGAATTGTCCAACTAGAACTAAATGATGACAATGGAACAGACCTTTTGTGGACTGAATTTTTGATATTTTTTTTCCTGCCTACTCCAATCTTCCCATATTCCCTCTTGGTCTTCTCAGTAGAATATATGTGAAACTGAATGATACAACAGAGAGAGAAAATTTGTGAGTCAGAAGAAAGACTTGGATTCAAATCCTGCCTCTGTAATTCATCACCCTTGTGACCTTAAATAAAATCACTTGATTTCTTCAGTTCTGTCTTATCCCTCACAGCACTGGATTTAGAGTGAAAGGACTTAGTTTCAAACTATGTATTATGTATGACTCACCTTTACTAATTATTGATTAATATCATCATCATCCTCATCATCATCATCATCATCATTTTCTTTTATTTTACTACAGGACCTTTCATCTTAAAAATGAGAATGTTGGACCAAGTAATCTCTGAAGTCTTTTCTAATTCTGAATCTATGATCCCATTATTCATTAATATTCCTTCTTAACCAAAGATATCCATTTCTGTGTATAAATATAAGATCCCACACAGGGTTCTGTGGAACTCCATATCTTTAAATCCTTTTCAACATTTCAGTGAAGGTTTCTGCAGCACTTAAATTATCTTTTCTAAATGGCCACATTATAAGAAATTTTATGTAAAATGTTTTTTTCCTAACATATTTTAAGTGAATGACTCTTAAACTTTTAGGTCAGCCATATCTTTGGGCTCGATTAGATAGGAAACCAAACAAGCAAGCAGAGAAAAGGTTTAAAAGATTCCTGTATTCAAAGGAAAACTCAAAAGGTTAGTGTATATATTGTTATTTTGGTGGTTTAAAATAGGGTACATATTCAAATGACTATCTTTGGTTGTGGTAGCAATTTAAAAAATTGTTTCTTAGAATATATTAAATAAGGATTTTAGAAGAAAAATAATTTTAAAGTTTATTTTTTGAAGCCATATGATTCTACTGGAAAAATTACTTTAATCTCTCAAACCTCTAGGCAGCTAAGACTATTAAGTTGCAGACAATTTAAGGATCTGCATTTGTTAAGTTAGTGGCTCCATCTTGAAGTGTATTATATTAGTGAATTCACAGGTCCAGTCTCTGTCTCTAGCCTATGTGATCTGTTTTTGTACATAGTGAACATATTTTTAAATGTATAAAAAAAACTTATAAGCCTATATTATTCATTATTTTTAAATCACATTTCTTTGATTAATTTTATTTTTGTATAGGAAGTATAGTTAACTATTTTATTAAAAACTACAAAGTACTGATTTATACATTTATAACCAAAGTATTGAATTTTGCTCTGTTTTACATAAATTGAGAATTTTGATTTTATAAATTAGTTATAAATAACACAAGATTGGAAAGACTTCTCAAGTTTATCCACTCCAGAATTAGTACCAAAAAGCTTTTGATATCAGGTTGCTATTAATAAAATAGCATTAATAATAATTTGTATTTGTATGGTGCTTTATGCTTTTAAAAAAGTGTTTACTATAAATAATTTCATTTCTTTTTCCTTTAAGAATTTATTTGGAATGTTGAAGAGGATTTCAAGTCTATTCCAGAGTATTGGATTCCAGCAAAGGATATAGAACAGTTAAATGGAAATCCAGTACCGGATGAAAATGGGCATATACCAGGTATAAAAGTCTGATTCTTTTCTAATATTTTTTTTTATGTTTACTCATGGAAAAATTTTTTTTTAATTCAGTCAGAAATTATAAGAAAAGATAAATGATCCTTTATGCCATCTATGTCAAACATGAGTGATTTATGAATAGTTCTTTATTTGTCTTGTTTATTGACTATAAAAAAAGATTTGATTTAGTAGAACAAAATGTAACCCTAACCCTAGTTCCTCACCAACAGTGATAAAGTTGATAGTCCTCTGATTATAAGTGAGCTATAAAACAAGATGTATGCACACCAAAGGTATTTACTTACCCTTGTCATAGGTTATTTCTAGTGTGTATTTTAAATGGAAATAACCTTCCTTTTAGAGATCTCCTCCAGAACTTGTTTGGATAAAGATGTGCTCATTGAATTAAGCCACAGAGCCTTATAAGACCTTCTAAATGTCACAATCATATAAGACTTTAGCCAACAGTTTGTTCAGAAAAAATAAATTATCCTAACCATCATATACAATTTCATGGTCAACCTTAAATTAGGCTGT
This sequence comes from Dasyurus viverrinus, assembly GCA_020854095.1. Taxonomy (NCBI): domain Eukaryota; kingdom Metazoa; phylum Chordata; class Mammalia; order Dasyuromorphia; family Dasyuridae; genus Dasyurus; species Dasyurus viverrinus. The sequence continues at coordinate 250,273,956 of CM037001.1, forward strand.
CAATACACATCTATTGTATAGAAACCATTGATGGGCTAGAGGAAGAGAGTAAATTGGATTCTAAGTGGAAAACTGCACATTTTTTACATCCCTAACCTTCTCATTGAAACAAACCCCCCTTCTTAAGACTGATATTACTATATGTCACTGTGGATCAGGGAATGCCACAATCTCTCAAGGTTTGTGAGATCCATTGGGGAGGGAAAGGTATGGGCATTTTAATAGACTCCAGTATATTATAAACAATGACTTGAAAGCAATTAGTGATCTAAAAGAGTTCTTCAAAAAGATACAACCTAGAAAATGAGGCCAATTATATAGGGAAAGGAAGGGATCATAACCCCATTTTGCACTGGTACCTGTAATAATGGTCAAAGTCCAAGAAGAGCACCACTCTCCCAACATATCAAGTGGCCTCTATGCAGATTTACAAGTTAAGTTGAAATAAAGTAGTATAGGACAAGGAGAACTACTGGGAATTGTCAACTTTACCATTAGAGGGGCATTGACACTGAATAAATCAGAGATCCCTTGAAGGGATAATATTGTATAAAAGTAACAAATCAAACTTTAATTGATGGTTTTATAGAAAAGCCCACCATTTACAGAAGGGTATGAAATCAGGAGTATCTGTACAATTATCCGGTGGATAATTTCATAGGTGAGGATGCTCCTTCCATTGAATAGAAATTATAACACTTTTTTGTACATCTCGATAAATCTTCCAGAAAGTGTCTACTCAGTGCTTTTAGAAGCCTTCTGTGGTTAACTTCCTCCAATGATGGTTGTTGGACAAAGATCAAATGTTAAAAGTAAGAGTAGTACTTAGATGATTTCTTTGTTTTCCCTAGGGTTAAATTTTTGTAATTCTCTAATTTACATGCTCTGTTACATAAAAGATTGTTCTCTATGTCAGGAACTCAAATGGACAGAATTAGGGAAGCTTCTAAGCTTCCTTTCTCATATAAATCAGATTGAGTTTTTTTTGACATGTATGTATTTATAAAACAAACAAAATGAACTTGATGAATTGATATATTTTTTTTCTTCCACATTGTTTATAGGTTGGGTACCAGTAGAAAAAAATAACAAACAGTATTGCTGGCATTCCTCTGTGGTCAGTTATGAGTTTGAACTTGCACTAGTATTGAATCGCCATGCTGATGACCCTGGACTTTTGGAAATCAGTGCAGTGCCATTGTCTGATCTCTTGGAACAAACACTGGAGCTTATAGGAACAAACATTAATGGAAATCCTTATGGTCTGTAAAGACTTTTACATATTTATTTTATTAATAACAAGAGGGAATGTGAAGATGCTAGTCCAGCACACGAATGGTTAATTTATGCTGATTTTGGGAGATAATACTTGTGACTGCTGTTTGGGCTGAATAGCATTTATTTATAAGACGCTTAACTTGGGTTCCACCAGGCTAGGACTGCTCATGATTAAAATTAGTTACTACCCTGAGATACAGAGTAAATTCCAATACACAGCAATGATTTATCTGGTTGTTCCCTTCAAAAATGATATATATTTTTATGTTTTACTGATCTCTTTTGTTCTTACATTACCTTAATTTCCATCTCAGAGAAATGACCTATAAGGCAGAATATCAGAAAGAAAGGGAAAGAAAAAACAGTTCATCAAAAATCACCAAAACATCATATGATTCAAACGTGTAGGATTCTGTATTCATACAAGTCTACAAATAAAAGATGGCAGTACCTTTATCTTGATTAAGAAATCATACTCAGTTAGCATTTATTACATTCTTTACTATGTGCCAGCTAAAGAGGGTACAAAGACAAAAAAAACCCACTGCCTTCAAGGAACTCACATTCTGCTGGAGAGACAGCATACAAATCACAATGTACATAGAAGGTATAAACGTGACAAACTGGAAAATCACAGAGGGAAGACATTGACAATAGGGGGAGGGCCATGGAAAGCTTTAGCAGATGGTAGGATTTGAGCTGAGGTGAGGAAAGCATTCTAGGCATGGAGAAGAACCAGTGCAATAGCCCTTACACAGCATGTAAAAAACATTTCATGAGATTATAGAACACAAAGAGGGAAGTAAAATACAAGAAGGAGCCATGTTGTGAAGGACTTTAAATGCTCAAGTATTTCATGTTTGATACTATATATAACAGGGAGCCATTGGAATTAGTGGTTATATAATTAATTGTATGTATTGTTTTCCTGGTTTTGTTTCCATTATTTTGTGTCAGTTCATGCCTTTCTATGCTTCTCTATTGTCTTCATCATTGCAGTTTACTGTGACTCACTAAGGTTTCATGATATTCAGGTACTACAGTTTTTTGAGTCATGCCCTGATCAATGGTCATATTTTTTGTTTCTAGTAATACCAACAACATGGCTGGTATAAATTTTTAAGTATATGAAGTCTTTTTCTCTTTGCTTTGTAATCAAATACTTATTATATATCTAACAACAGTAGGATCTTTGGATTGTAGAATGTGAATGTCTTGACCTTAGGCAAGACACTATACTTTCTAGACTCCCAGTTTTCTAATCTATAAAATGAAGATGTTGGGAAAATGGTATGGAAAATGGCTCCTTCCTGACTTTAGATCTATGATCCTATAAAAACAGATGTTTCTAAGAATGATGTAACAGAAAATGGGGAGGATTGCATAAGACCTACAAAGACATTAAAGATACAGATGATTAGAAAAAAGTGAGCTTTTGAAAGTGATACTTTAAAAGCTTTTGGGGGGGATTTTAAAATTTTTTTATTAGTTTTTTATTTTCAAAATATATGCATGGATAATTTTCAACATTTACTTTTGCAAGAACTTATGTTCCAAACTTTTTCCTCCCTTCACCCATCCCCCTACTCTAGATGGCCAGTAATCCAATATATGTCAAACATGTGCAATTCTTCTTTACATATTTCCACATTATCATGTTGTACAAGAAAAATCAGATCAAAAAGGAAAACAAATGAGAAAGAAAACACAATGCAAGCAAACAACAGCAAAAAAAAAAAAAAAAAAAAGTAAAAATACTAGGTTGTGATCCATACTTGGTTCCCACAGTCCTCTCTCTGGGTGTAAATAACTCTCATCATCACAGACCACTGGAACTGGTCTGAATCACCTAACGAGAGCCATGTCCATCAGAATTGGTCATCATATATTGCTGTTGCTGTGTATAATTGTTCTGTTAATTATAATCACTTCAGGTAGCATCAATTAATATGTCTCTCTCCATGCTTCTCTGAATCCTACTGATATTTCTTACAGAACAATAATATTCCATAACATTCATATATCATATCATTCTCCAACTGATGGGCATCCACTCAATTTCCAGTTTCTTGCCACTACAAAAGGGCTGCCCCAAACATTTTTGCACATGTGGGTTGCTTTCCTTCTTTTACAGTCGCTTTGGAATATAAGCCCCGTAGATAAAAGGGTATGCTCATTTTGATAGCTTTTTGAGCATAGTTCTAAATTGTTCTCCAGAATGGTTGAAACAGTTCACACCTCCCCCAACAATGTGTTGGTATCCCAGTTTTCCCACATCCCCTCCAACATTTCCTCACTATCTTTTCCTGTCATCTTAGCCAATCTGAGAGATGTGTAGTGGTACTTCATAGTTGTCTTAATATGCATTTCTCTGATTAGTAGTAATTAAGAACACCTTTTCATATGACTAGAAATGGCTTTAATTTCATCTGAAAATTGTCTGTTCATATCCTTTGACCACTGAATTCTTAGAAACCTGAGTCAATCCTCTATATATTTTAGAAATAAGGCTTTGTCAGAACCCTTGAATTTAATTTTTTCCCCAATTGCTTCCTTTCTGATCTTATCTGCATTTGTTTTGTTTGTTTAAAAATTTTAACTTAATATAATCAAAATTATTTATTCTGTGTTCAGTAATGATCTCCAGTTCTTCTTTGGCCACAAATTACTTCTCTACAGATCTGAGAGAGAAACTATCTTATGTTCTTCCAATTTGCTCATAATATCACTTTTTATGTCTAAATCATGAACCCATTTTAACCTTATCTTGGTATAACGGTGTTAGGTGTGGGTCAGTGCCTAGTTTCTGCCATACTAATTTCCAATTTTCTCAGCAATTTTTGTCAAATAGTGAGTTGTTATCCCAAAAGCTGGGGTCTTTGGGTTTTTTGGTCAAACACTAGATTACTATAGTAATTGACTACTTAGTCCTGTAAACTTAACCTATTCCACTGATTGACTTCTCTGTTTCTTAGCCAGTACAAATGGTTTTAGTGACTGCTGCTTTATATAATATAGTTTTAGGTCTAGTATAGCTAGACTACCTTCATGGTGCATTTCTTTTCATTAATTCCCTTCAACCCTTGATCTTTTGTTCTTCCAAATGAACTTTGTTAATTATTTTTTCTAACTCTGTAAAATGATTTCTTGAGAGTTTGATTGGTATGGTACTGAATAAGTAGATTAATTTAGGTAATATTATCTTTTTTATTATATTAGCTTGGCTTACCCATGAGCACTTGATATTGTTCAAATTGATTAGATCTAACTTTATGTACAAAGTGTTTTGTAATTGTGTTCATATAGTTTCTTTGCTTTGGTAGGTAGACTCGCCCAAAATTTTATTTTTTTTTATATTTTATATTAATTTTATATTATCTATGGTTATTTTAAATATAATTTTTTTGTATCTCTTGCTGCTGGGCTTTGTTGGTAATATATAAAAATGCTGATGATTTTCTGTGGGTTTATTTTTTATCCTGCAATTTTGCTGTAGTTGTGAATTGTTTCTAGTAGTTTTTTAGTTGATTCTCTAGGATTCTCTTAAGGTATGATACCATCATATCATCTGCAGATCATTTGGTTTCCTTATTACCTACTCTTAATTCCCTTAATCTCCTTTTTCTTCTCTTATTACCAAAGCTAACATTTCTAATACAGTATTGAATAGTAGTGATAATAGTGGGGAAACCTTGTTTCACGAACCCTGATCTTATTGAGTATGGTTCTAGTTTATTCCCATTACATATGATACTTGCTGATGGTTTTAAATAGATGCTACTGATTATTTTAAGAAAAACTCTATTCCTATATACTCTAGTGTTTTTAATAGCAATAGATGTTGGATTTTGTTAAATGCTTTTTCTGCATCTGTTGAAATAATCATATAATTTTTGTTAGCTTGCTTATTGATAAAGCAAATTTTGCTGATAGTTTTCCTAATGTTGAACCAGCCCTCCATTCCTGGTATAAATCCCACTTGGTCATACATAGTGTATTATCCTGGGGATGACTTTCTGTAATCTTTTAACTAATATTGTATTTAAGATTTTTGCATCAACGTACATCAAGGAAATTGGTCTATAATTTTCTTTCTCTTTTTTGACCCTATCTAAACTAGGTATCAGCACCACATCTGTATCATAAAAAGAATTTGGTAGGACTCCTTCTTTCCAAAATTTTCCAGAGTTTGCATAATATTGGAATTAATTGTTCTTAAAATGTTTGGTAGAATTCACATGTAAATCCATCTAGCTCTGGAGATCTTCTCTTAGGGAGTTGATTAATAGTTCAATTTCTTTTTCTAAAATGGGATTAATTAAGTAGTTTATTTCCTCCTCTGTCAAACTGGGCAAGCTATATTTTTCTAAGTATTCTTCCACTTCACTTACATTTTCATATTTATTGACATATACAATTTGACAAAATAGCTCCTCATTATTGCTCTTAATTTCCTTGTCATTGGTGGAGTTTACCCTTTTCATTTTTGATGCTAATAATTTGGTTTTCTTCTCTCCTTTTTCTGATCAAATTAACTAAAAGGTTTATTTTGCAGGTTTTTTCATAAAACCAGCTCTTAGTTTTATTAGTTCAATAGTTTTTTTTTTAACTTTCAATTTTCTCCCCTTTTATTTTCAGAATTTCAAGTTTGGTATTTAATTGAGGGTTTTTACTTTGTTCTTTTTTTAGCTTTTTTAGTTGCATGCCAAATTATTGATCTTCTCTTTCTCTATTTTATGCAAGTAAACATCTAGAGATATTAAATTTCCCCTAAATGACTGCATCCCATAAATTTTGGTATAGTGTCTCATTATTGTCATTTTCTTGGGTGAAATTATTGTCTCTATTTGTTGTTTCACCCACTCATTCTTTAGGATCAGATTACTTAGTTTCCAAGTAATTTTTGCTTCTTTTTTCCCTGGCCCTTTATTATATGTATCAAAATATAGTGTAACAGCATACACAAAAAGCAATACAACAAAAATAGATTTAAATAAATTTACACGAATATTTTAAACAAAAAGAGTAACAGAATGAATAAGAAAACAAAACCCAAGAAACTTCTGTGTATAAGAAACAGCTAATTTATGAGCATCTAAATAAGCACAGCATTAAATCAGAACTAGAAAATATATTTAAAGGAACCTTCAGGTTATCTATCTTAACTAGGTGCATGTAACATGTTATTTAATATACATACATATTATAAGTATACATACCAAATGGTATGGCAAATTCATAAAGGTAAAATTAGGTGAGATACAAAAAATTGGTAAAAACATTGCTGTGAAACTTTATTTCTTTTTTGGAAATGGACAGATATAACAAAGAATTTAAAGGAATATAGAACTGAACAATATGTTGGAGTAAAATACCAGAGTTGAAGTTTATGGCATCTTCTGAGTGGGAACATTAAAGAATATATACATAATAAGTTTAAAAATACTGACACTGTGTAAGGACTAGTCATCACTATTCTGCTACAGCAGAGCAAGAAACAAAACAAAAACCAACCTAAATAGGAGTGGTGTTTGATCCAGAGAGCTTAGTCAGTTAACTCAAGGATTTTTTAGGTTCCTTTCTTTTATGTCTTCTCTATGACTTTGAAGGTTTTGATGTATATTCAAGGAACATCTTCTGTTTGTGTTTTCTGTGGCAAGTAGTCTGTGAAGTGTTCTACTGGTTAGAATTTCCTGGATTCCCAGGAGATCAGGGCATCATGGGCACCCTGGGGAAACAGCCACTGATGAGGTAGTGTTATCCTTGTAATTTAGTTGTTTTTGATTTGATACTTGTTTCCCTCACTAGGTTTGGTCCTTGGACTCAGTCAGCAGTAACTAAATATTCTAATATTGATTTGCCTAATTCATATTCCCCAGCTACTCGTGCCCCTCCTACTAAAAGTGCATCTTATATTTGTTTATACCTTATATGTATCTCTCCATACAGAATATAATCTTCTCATGGGCATGGCCTGTTTATTTGTCTTTTTTATCCTTAGCATCTAATACACAGCAGCTGTCACCCAATCTGTTATTTGATAAAATATCTATTCATTGATTTATAGATGCTTTTCTAGAGTTAATTACTACAAGAATGTATCCCATTTTAAAATAGATTAACTAAAAATCTTCTAAAATTATGATAATGTCATTAACATTTCTTTCCACCAAAAATGCAGAATTTCAGTATTATTGGTGATCTAAATGGGGATGTTTTCTATCTTAGGTATAAAATAAGATTTATCTTCATCAGTTTACTATGCATTTTGGATCCATTTGATTGTAATTAGATTGTTCCTGGTGCACTTAATTAGGTATGAATTTAAATAATTAAGATGTGTTTATCAGCTATTGAATATAAATTGGTTACTGAACATAATTATTTGTTGTTCAGTCAGGTTGACTCTTTGGGACCTCATTTTACAGATGAGAAACCAAGGCAAGTAGGATTCAGTGACTTGCCTAGAGTCACACAGCTGGTGTCTGAGGCCATTTTTGAACTCAGAAAATTGAATCTTAATGGCTTCAAACCTGGAACTTTATCCACAGCACCTCCTAGTTGCCTGGTGAACATTATGGGGGCAGAGGATGAGAGGTATCTAAAAGAAAAAGGGAAAATCCCTTGTCCTAAACAGACTTTTTAGTCTAGTTGTAGAGACAGAACTCCATAGGTTGAATAACTTAAGTCTTAATAGTCTGTTATGCTTAAAATGATAGAATTTGGACAATTCTGTAAGAGGGGGATACTTATATAATTTATAGTGATACCTCCTCCATCTAAAAGACTTATCAGGGGTGAGAGAGAAAAAAATGAAAGGGGAAATGAATTGAAAAGCAAAGTAAAGCCTGGGTCAGGGAATGATTTTGATATATTCTGTATTTAGTTGACTAAAGATTGTCACAAAATTCAATAAGATGTGATTTCTACTCTCAGATTTATAATTTAATAGGGAATGGATTGGGAGATAGTGAGAATTAATAGAATCTTTAAGTTGGAAGACAACTGAGAAGTCAATCTAAATATGAATGCCCCATATGATATTTTATGGTTCCTTAATTAAACATCAACTGATAGTGGAATCGTTACTTTAGCATGTAACTACTTCAATTTTTTGGATGGTTCTAATTTTAGGGAAGATTTTTTTGAGTTGATCCATAATTTACTTCCCTACAACTTCCAACTGGTCCTTATTTTGTCTTTTGGGACCAGCCAAATACATCTGAAGACAGGAGTAACAATGAAATTCTAGCAAAGTGTTCTTTGAAAAATTACTTCTGTTCATATAAGCTGACTCATCTCCTTCCTAGCTATTTTAAAAAGTTTGTGTGGGTATGTGGAATTGTCTATAAATTAATGTATATAATTAACACCATAGGTTAATTTTTGTCTTTCAGGATTAGGAAGCAAAAAGCATCCAATACATTTTCTTGTACCACATGGAGCATTTCAAATTAAAAACCAACCTACACTGAAGCATGAAGACCTTTTGTCTTGGTTTGAGGGTTGTAGAGAAGGAAAAATTGAAGGAATAGTTTGGCATTGCAATGATGGCTGTTTAATCAAGGTAATTATATAAAAACAGCTTGTCTAAACTTCCTCACAATAAGAAACAGAAATATCCCAGAATACTGTTTTTTGTTTTATTTTCTCCTTTACTTAAAGAAATGAAAAGCACCCTGCTTCCAGATCAAATAAAAATAATTTATTCTACTGCTGTATTTGCCAAAGTTTTGGGGATTGGGTTTTGGTGGGACTAATTTAATTCAGCAGTAATGCAGCATCTGACAATTGGAAGATTGATCTTGAACCAGGTTCAAATTTTATAAATTGTTTACTTAAAAAAAAAAATCACAATTATCAGAGTTTATTTTCTTCCTTTAACAATGATACGTGGTATCCAAATTTAGTTTTCTCTGAAGGATCTGTATACACAGGCACTGACAGGCAAGGAAAATGCTACTTATTGGAACGGGCCCATGGAGCCCAAATCCTCCCCCATGCTAGACTTTATTTTCACTGTACTCTCCAAGCAATATAGCGGATCTTTATTGAATTTCTTCCACCTTTGGGACCCTGAGCCTTCTTATCTGCACCTTCACTCCCACAAGTTGCCCACCCCTTTTCCCTCCTTTGCCAGAATTCTTCCTTTAGGCACTGCACTGTTTGTCTGTTTGCCTTCTTTAGATTAAGATTAGTTCCACCAAACTCCTGAAAGTTTATTTGGTATTCAGAGATTTTCGAATCAAGGATGACATTGAAGGCCATGACAAATCTTTTAGGAATTTTCCCCCTGACCAAATTCATTTCTTCTAGAACTCTAGTCTGAGTTACTTTTATTCTGAATTTAGTATTTATGGGCAAATGCTGATAATTATCTTTTTTTTTTTTTTTCTTAATAGGTTCATCGTCATCATCTTGGTTTACGGTGGCCCATTCCAGAAACTTACATGAATTCACGACCAGTTGTTATTAATATGAACAGGACCAAATTTGACTGTGCTTTTGATTCCAAGAGTTTGTTTAATCATTTTTCAAAGTTAGATAATCAAAAATTTGGCAGACTCAAAGATATAAAACTGGATGTAGGTATTTGAGGTGAAAATGCAATTGAAAACCAGCTTTTATTATCTTTATTACTTTTGAATATTGAGTCTTTTGCCTGGTTGAAAAGTGAAATATCTCACACATTAAAATGTTAACTATATGCTAGTGCTAATTAAAAGTTAATTTAGGGGCAGACTTTTTTTTTTTAAACTTTCTTTAAAGTATAAATCTTGAAGCCTGAAGTAAAACATAAAACTTGACATAGTATAACTTAATTGGTGCATATTTGCATGAAAGGTTTATAAGGACAACAGTTTTATATTTTTTTTCCTTGTTCAAACAAAGACTATATTAGACCAAATATTTTTTGTATCATTTATTTGCAAAGTTTCATAACCTTTTCTGTAGTAGCACATTACTTTGGGAACCAAGTAAAAAAACTAACCAACCTCATTTAAGAAGCATTATAGTATTTAAATTGCCTATGCATATCCCCTTTTAGGGGTCAACTCAACATTTAATGTATTACAAGAACATTATGATAGCTTTGGAGGAAACTCAAAAAAATAAGGATATTTCATATAAATACATTGCTTTCAATTACTATTTACAACTTCTATAAAAAATAGTTCGCTAAGTTATTACTGCTATCTATTTTTCAGCTTCCGGCTGTTCAAAAACATTAGCAGCACTCTCCAATTCAATATGGAACTGTTCACAAAGTTGTTTCAATTTCTCTTCCAAGATGATATTTTTTTTAACTTCTTCTTTATAATTGTACTTCAGGTCTTCAATTTCTTCAAAAAATGAGGGATCCAAGTTCTTCAGTTCTTTTTTAAGCTTTTTGTTTTCTGCCTAATAGGAACAAGTTACATTAAAATGTAGAGGAACAAAATATAGGAACTATTTAAGATTTGAACTAAATAAACTAAAGATGAAAAGTAGAACAAAGTGGTATAATTTATAAATTGCTAATGATATAAAAAGACATTTGTGAAGGTATACATTTTTCCCCCATAAGCTTTTCTCAAATGCAAGTTTATAACAAAAACCCATGAAATTTATTATCTACTGTATAAATTATGTTCTAAATCTTACATTTAAAATTTAAATAGTTATCAATTTAAGCATTAAGACAATTCAAAATGAAAAAAATGTGGGGATGCCCATTACAACATTCCAACTGCAAGGAAGAATTAAGAATTCACTTTAAATGTTTTCTTTGCCCTCAAATTAAATAGCTACCTTGGCTACTAATACAATAACTTACACATGCAACATATACTTAGGTAGTACAAAAGAAGGTAAAATAAGGTTAACTTCATCTCAGTGGCTTTCCTATGAGGAATTTAGTTTTGGGTCATTTGCCAATTAATATAAGAGTATTAACCAATAAACTTTTTCATGACTGGATAAAAATATTTCCTTAACATTTTTCTTCAGATCTTTTGTTTTTATAAATGTTCACTATCAAAATAAGGATCATGAAAAAATAATGGCTGGCTTAACATGAATGTTAAAGAGTATCAAATGTAATTCTGAAATTTTTTTTTAGAAAAATTGACTAAATTACCTTCAACTTTTCCTTTTCTGGATCTGAAATTGGAGATGCCTGTGAAGGCTTTATTTTTTCAAAATCTGTTCAAAGAAAGGACAATGTTAGGTACAAAAAAATACAATGCTGGGATGTCAATTTTACATGATGTAACCATTCATTCTACTCAAACTCAATATATAGAATTTTCAAAAATGATACAATGGAAAAATTTTTTTTACAGTGTCTTGGGCCTTCAACGTAACTTTCTGGCCACATTTCATCCTATATAGGTATTAAAAGTGTGACTACTGGATGCTCATAGATGCAGATAACCATGGGAAGCCAAATTTTGAGAATTTTGTGTATTCCCTAGGCACGGGGGAGAAATTCTAAACAACTGAGGAATATAGTAGCAATTTTGCTTTTTGTAATATCTTGTGATTTCATTGTTCTAGGAACTTCATTGAGAAAACTACCTCATAGTAGGGACTCAGTGGAAGTCCCATTCAAGATTTACAGCATAATTTTACCCCCTTCCTCCCCACCACCCAATCCCTAACTCCTTGAAGAGAAAAGAAGGAAGGATACCAGAGACACATAGCTGTATGGTGATCAAAAAGCCTAAAGAGCCTTTTATAAACACCTAGCTCACAAATTTAAGAACACCAACAAGTTCAGGAATGATTTAGATGTTAAATAAAACTGAAAATAAATTAGGAATAAGAGGTCAGGAACCAGATGCTTTTGAAGCTGAATTTAAAAAAAAAAAAAAACAAACAAAAAAAAAAAAACCCCAGCAAATCCTAGGTTCTGAAGTAGCTCTAAAAAAGAGAACTGCTTTTGACCACAAAGATAACAGAAAATAAACAACATAAAATAAACATTTACTTTGACTCCTATAACTGAATGTTTAAGACATCACATACAGAGATAATTATAGGTCTCCAAATACTAAAAATATCAAACACTGAATAACATTGCATTACTATATAAAAACCACCTAGAAAACAATATATCCAGTCACCTCTTTAGAAAAACCCCTTTACAAAAAAGCCCCACTTAAAATTTCAAAACATGAACTAGTCAAGTTTGGCAATTAGAAGAGAATGTCTGTTTTAAAACCAAAAAGTCTTTTTAAACACAAAGGAATACCTATTATAACTAAGGTTATTCATCAATTATAATGAACATAAAAATGTCTTGAAGCTCAAGTGTAACCCAAAAAAATCTTGCAAGATAGCCTAATTGGCAATGAAAAAAGGCAGACCATCACATCAAGGAGAACTCTTTGAAGTATTGCTTATTAAAAAAAGAAACCAGAAGTGAGCAACTGATACTCCAAGTAACCACATCAAAGGCAAACACAATTGTCAAGAAAAACTATTTGAAATGTTAAAAATGAACTGTGAGTGGTAAAAGAAAAGAATGAGAAAAAATGACTTGGAGGAAAAGAAACTTGTACAGTAAAAGGAAAGGAAAAACTGAATAACCTATGAGTTACAATACTTTATAAGTATTGTTAGTATGACAGGGATAACAAAAAAGTAGAATTGCAAACGGGGTAGAGGGAAATTTGAGACTGACCCTCATTTGTGGAGATGAGAAGTGACAGTGATTATCAAACAGAATATGGGCTGTGGGAGAACAAGATAAAATCACTGGAGGCTGATGACTGGAAAGGCTATGGCTACTTATAAAGACTTTACTGAAGAGAGACTGAGGGCTTTGGATATGGAATATTGCTGCCATTGTCTCGCAGGATCAGCATGGTCTTGCTAAACTGCTTTTTTCTCTCTTAAAACATTTGTCACAAAGGATAGATTTCTGGGCACAGAAGGATATAATCAGAAAGGACTAATGTAACAAAAAAGGAAATTGTGAGTAAAATTTTTAAGAATATAAAAAGAATAAGATGATAGAAAAAAAGCCAGAGAAAACCAGAAATAATTAGGGAATAAATGAAATTCTCACCTCAATTTGTCAATAGGTTTCATACTTTACTGAAAATGCATTTCAGTTATCAGAAAATGGAAGAAAAAATACAATAATATGTATTTTTTTTCCTTATGAAACTGGGAAAAAGAAAAACTAGTAACAGATAAAAGCAGATTCCATGGAACATCCCTCAGCATATGACAAGTTATCTAAGTCAAAGGATCTTAATCATAATTTGATACAAATTTTAATGAAATATTAAGTTTAATACTGATGTCTAAAACCACAGAGCATGATTTTTTCAAAAATTCACAACAAGGTAGTAAGCAAAATGAAGTCAAATAAGGAGGCAAATTTAATCTCACAGGGACCAAAAACTTGGTAAGATGAGACATGTGATTGTTCCTTGCTTCAAAATGCTTGTCATATGTCTTGAAATAGAGTAATGAGAGGTTCAAAGACTGGTAAGAGCATATCTGACTAAAGAATGCAAGAGGGAATAAATGACTTATAAATATATATTATGCATTATAAATATTATAAATTATAATTTACATTTTAAACACATTATAAATACAAATTGTGGCTCCTAAAAACATGTACTTCAAGTACATGTTTTTAGGAGCCACAATCCTAGAAAGGAGTCAGTACAACATCCTCATACACCATATCTCCATACACCAATGGACACACAATACACCAAATAGTGTCAAGAGCCTAATGATACAAAAGTGGGGCAATTTGATTTTAGAATGAAAAAGGCCTATGACTGGCTCATGGCTTTAGAGAGGGAAACCAATGGAGCAGAACTCAGAGTGCCTTCATAAAAGTAAATTAAAACAAGTCTAATATTCAGCAACAATATATTCAGCATACATTCATTACCAGAAACAATATTTTCCCCTTCAATTTCCTCTTGACTAGTTCCTGCTCGATGAACTAATTTGATCTTTGTCTTCTCTACATCAGTGGTTAACCTGAAACACAAGAAGGATGACATAGGAAAAATTAATAGAAAAACATACAGAGAAGTTCTTATAATACTTAGGGTACTGTTCTAATACTTAAAATAATTTTAGATGTAAACAAGAATATAGAGTATGCAGGACTATGCATAGAATCTAGTAGCAAAAGGCTGTTGTTCGGTTGTTTTCAGTCGTCCTAACTCCTCAGAATCCCATTTGGAATTTGGCAAAGATACTGGAGTGGTTTTTCATTTCATGGAAACAAAACAGGCAAACAGCGTTAAATAACTTGTCCAGATTCATACAGCTAGTAAGTATCCAAGGCCAGATGTGAACTCAGCATTTTATATACTGCACCACCCAGCTGCCCAAATGTAGCAAAAGGACTTAAGACCCAGTATTTATAAAGTATATCATGGAGCCAAAACTGGTGAAAGTCAGAGTAGGTTGCAAAGAGGAAGCAAAAGATGATTTCTGGCAACAAAACACAATAAGAACAGTACACAGAGTGGAAACTCAGGATTAGACACTGTGGCCAGTAGTCTTGTAGAAATTAGTCTGGGTATTTGATATTCAATCTTAAGCAACAGAAGCTTCTTCAACTGGCACATGCATGCATTATTTCAGCTCTACAACTTTCCTACATACACATGTACATACAACCTTGTAATTTTTTCAGATTTTCATCCTTTTTGATCTTTAGGCTGGTGGTATGATCACATACTGTCTACCCGAGTCTGGCTGACTTAAGGATGCAGAAATGTAGATACCTGGAAGGGCTTCCCATCACAGCCCCATGGAAGCATTTTCCTTATTTGAATCAAATTGCAAGTGACTACAGAAATGGATAGTGGCTAAAAGCATGATTTATGTATGACAAGTGAAATAAAAAGCATTTTTATAAAAAGCATATGAAAAAAAAAATATATTGCTGGAGAAGGTCATTTAGACCTTTTTTCCTTAAGGCAACTGGGGTTCAGTGATTTGCCCATGGTCACATGGCCAGGAAAGGTTAAGTGTCTGAGGCCACATTTGAACTCGGCTCCTCCTGACTTCAGGGCTGGTACTCTATCCACTGCACCACCTAGCTGCCCCTGGAAATGGCCTTTTAAGAGAACAACAGAGCACAGACAGATAGACAGGCTTTGGTAATTCGAAGGGAGATATTCAAAGAATGAAAGGCCTGAGGCAGTTGGTGAGTGTCTACAAGGCATGTATAGCAGTGTGCATGAAATCCCAGTGCCATCTAAACATCTGATCGTCCAGACTTCCTCTGACAGCAGTCCCAATCTCAGGGGTCAGTATCCCTGACTTAACACTCATAGAGAACTCATAGTACTCTAAAGTCCTTCCTTGCCTGATCTTCTAGGTCCTGATTATATTTCTTGGTTTGTTCCTCTCTCTCTCTCTGTTGCTTCCTTGCTGCTTAAGATCAGTGACTCTCTGGATTTATTGCAGGATTCATAGCTATAACTTTACATTGAACCAACAGAACTGGATGTTTTTTCTTCTTTTTTTTTTTTTTAAATAAACATGAAGGATAAGAGCATGGAATTCTATCTTATATGTTGTAGTTCTCCCTTAAGGATCTGCTCTGAGCAGATATCTTCAGGGAAGTTTTTAAGAGTCTCAGTCTTGGGGTATAATTAAGAAAAAAAAGTATCAGTTGCAAGGAGGCATAACATTAAAGTATAGATTTCCCAAAGAAAATATTTACAGATTTCTAGTATTTCTAGATTTTTAGTGAAGGAACAATTCAATAAGCAGAGTAGAAAAAATAAATAACATTATAAAAGTAATCTAATGTCCTTTCCTGATAGTGAGAATTCCTTGACTGATTTTCTTGGTCCTGATTATATTCTAAGTTTGTTGCAAGGAGGTTCTCCTGGCACCTGTGGAGAGGAGAGGGGCTAAAAAACCAGAAGGCCCAACAAGGCAAAAGGAGAGTACTCCTCATACGTAGGTGAATGCCATTCTGAGCTGATAGAATTCTGGGCATGTGAGCCACAATGTCCAGCCACAGGGCTGTTCTAACTATTCCCTGAATATGTTCCACATTCCCCATCTCAACAGTTTTCCTCATGATGCCCCCTCAGCTCTGAAATCCTTTTCTCGTCATATCAACCTGTTGGAATCCTACCCATACTTCAAGGTTTAATATCCCTTGTCCATGGCTCCTTTATCCTTCCTCCATTAAATGCTCAAACCCTTTAATTGTGCTTGTTTTACCTTTTATCACACCTTACCCTACTATGCAGGAAACTCTCAAATCACTGACAGAAAACATTATAATTTGTCATTTTCTATCTCCCACAAGGCTTAGTAGACTATCTCATACCTGGCAGCTATAAAATGTTTGATGAATGAAGAAACATCGGAAAAAAAATAGAAACAGCAGTGAGGGTCTGGTGATTTTTTTTTTTTTTTGGAAAATTTGAATTTCATGACAATGACCATGGTAGAATGAGGTAATGAATAAAATTCAATTACCATTTGATATTTTAAATAAATCCTGGATTCAATTACCATTTGATATTTTAAATAAATCCTGTAGTTAAATTTTTGGGAAGAAATCTGATTAGCCCCATTGGCAATAGCAGAAACAAATAACAATCACTGTCTAACAGGGATATCAAATCCCTGTTGTTCAGAGGATCCAAACCATGTCATCACTGGAGCTACTTGATGGAACAGATTCACATCTTTAAAAATAATGAAGGAGGCAAGCCAGTCTTCTGAAACCTCTTACCTTGTGTCAATGATTGATTTCAAACTCTGCCTTTCAGCCCGTTCCAGCTGTAGATTTCCACTTTCAATCAGATGCATTCTCTTTCTCATCTCTTCCAGCTCGGCTGTTAGCTTCTCAACTGCTATCTCCAAGTCATTTTTTTCCATTTGTAACATCTCAGAAGTTTCTACCTTCTATCAGAGAAGTGATTAATGAGGATATTAGCAGTAATAAATTCTGTAAGAGTGGTCACAAAGTTGATAATTTAGAAGAGCAAAAGTTGGTTTTCAAACTGAACTCCCATATTCCTACACTTGTGACTTAACCATGACCAAAAACCATGTTGACTGAACGTTTAATAGAGTATATTTCAGCTACTAAACATTGAAAAAATTGGATTATTTGATTATCCCTATAGAACTACCTTTCTGGCATGTAATATCTAGTGTTTTATAATATTTTCCCTTGTGATATTAAAAAAAAAACTAATTTTCCAGAGCAAAATGAGAAACGACATTTCAGATAAACATTTAGGAGCTTAAAATATTAAGAGTCCCCATAAATGTAAGTCTAAAACTTGAGGTATTTAGAAACTTGTGAAAATAAAGAAGACTGACTTGGGGATAAAGTCAGGTACAAAATGGAGAAAAGTAAATCATTTTTCTAACCAAAAAAATGTGATGAGTAATAAGTGTTTTTGATATCTGCATAATTTTGTATTTAATGCTTTAGCAGAAAAAAAAACATCACTAGTATTGAAATTTTCTCTTATAACTGCTATTCATTTATGTGGAACATCAAAATTCCAAAAAACTCCCTTTGCTTTAGGTCAGTCTTAGAGATAATTAATTATATCCATTTGTCTAATACAAGGTAAAATTTATGGCTAGAAAATTTTAAAAAAAAGACTTCATTAATTGTAGTACTAGTATCTCAGAGAGAAGAGCTTAATGAAATGCAGCACAGACTTATAAATATACTATATCTCCTCACATTATTACTCCAAATAACTTATAGCAAAGTTCAAGCTTCTTAACTCCAGGGACCACATGAAGAGCAAAGTATGATAGAGAAAAGCACTGGGTTTGGAAGTCAATCTCAATTCAGTGACGAGCCATACAACCCTGAGCAAGTTATGTTACCTCTCTGAGACTCATTTTTCTCAAATATGAAATAAAAGAGTTTTGTTAGATGATCTAATCTGAAATTACGATTCCACTATTCCAAATAAGGCATGAGGATAAGTACAGGGAATATAATGACAAAATGAGGAAACAATCCCTGCCCTATGGAGCTTATATAAATGAACACAACATGAGTGAATGTACAAAAAATAAGTGTATACAAAATATATTCAAGATAAACAGGGCAATTGTGGGAGAGAAGTACCAAATAGATCTAGAAAGATTTTAAGATAGAGACTATTTAAGCTGAATCCTGCAAGAAACTAGGAATACTCAAAATCCAAAGAAGGGTACATAGTTCATTCCTCTCCTCGGATACTCTGCCCCACTCCAGCTGTACCATGTGTCTAGAATGTCCTCTAGTGCCTTCTTTTAAAATGTTATATACTCCTCTGTCAGCCACAAAGGATTAGTAATCATTGCAGCCCTTATACAATCTCCTATAGGCTTCATAGATGCCACTGTGCTAATAGTCGCCCATGGGCTCACCTCCTCAATACTATTTTGTCTAGCCAACACAAACTACGAACGCATTCACAGCCGAACCCTTATCCTAACTCGAGGCCTCCAAATAATTCTTCCACTAATATGCGCCTGATGACTATTAGCAAGTCTAGCTAACCTAGCCCAACCTCCCTCCATCAACCTTCTAGGAGAACTCATGGTAATTATAACTTCATTCTCCTGATTTAACTTTTCACTCATCCTATTAGGTATTAACACAGTCATCACAGCCCTCTACTCTATATTAATTCCATAAAGATCCTTTATGAATGGCATTGTTCAGTCCTTAAGAGTATTAATGACCATGTCTCTTTGGAAGTCTTTCCTCTTACATGACATTGTAAAAAATAATTTATCTACTGAATTTACCACATAATATTGTCATTATCTATGTATCCCCTCTCCTGAAGACAGGGATAATAATATATTAAAAATTTGTATCTCTCCTTCCCCCACAAAGGATTCTGAACATAGCCAAGTTCCTAATACATACTCGCTGTATCATTGATTATATAGTCAACATTTCAAAAGTCTCTAAATAAACATACTAGATACTTAATAAATGCTTGTACTGTATTATATGTTATCAAAATTTCACTCTAGCACAATGAATCTTTCAGGAAAATCCTTGTGGACTTCAGCTTTTGGGCTCAAATCACAAAATAATTTCTACAATAGGAAAAGGAATGGAAAGAAAAAACTGTCTCATCATCCAATTGTAGTCCATTACAGTGAAGATTCCTCCAAGTCTCTCACTTTTACAACTTACTGTGATAGAAAAGGAAATGAAGGATTCTACTGAAACTTAAATATTTTTTGAAGGCTTAGATAACTAAAGTTTGTGAAAATTAGGAGCAAAAGTAGTATAAGCAATACAGAAACACCAGAAAAGAACAGATATAAGATGCATCAACATTATTTCCCATACATTTAAATTCTTAATCTCACTCTAACTACTTTTTAAAAAATTGATAACTATTTCAATATAAAGAGTTTTCTTTCTAAAAATGTGTATTTTATTTTATGCATTTAAAAATACTATTATTAGATGTCCATGGGTTTTACTAGACTGTCAAAGGGAATCGTGATGCCAAAAATAGCTAGGAACTCTTGAATTAAGAGGAACAGAAATTAAGTAAAAACTCCCATCATATCATGCCCTTGGGTGTGGAATGTGAAAACTGCCTTTGCTGTTTATAACAGGGCATCTCACTGAATATGTACTTCTTTTTGTTTAAGAATTAAAAGATCTGTCATACAATTCTCAGATGAAGAAATTGAAACTATTTCTAGTCATATGAAAAGATGCT
This sequence comes from Dasyurus viverrinus, assembly GCA_020854095.1. Classification (NCBI taxonomy): domain Eukaryota; kingdom Metazoa; phylum Chordata; class Mammalia; order Dasyuromorphia; family Dasyuridae; genus Dasyurus; species Dasyurus viverrinus. The sequence goes on from CM037001.1 coordinate 250,293,944, forward strand.
TCAAGTCATTATTAATCAGAGAAATGCAAATTAAGACAACTCTAAGATACCACTACACACCTGTCAGATTGGCTAAGATGACAGGAAAAAATAATGATGATTGTTGGAGGGGATGTGGGAAAACTGGGACACTGATGCATTGCTGGTGGAGTTGTGAGCGAATCCAACCATTCTGGAGAGTAGTTTGGAACTATGCTCAAAAAGTTATCAAACTGTGCATACCCTTTGATCCAGCAGTGTCTCTACTGGGCTTATATCCCAAAGAGATCATAAAGAAGGGAAAGAGACCTGTATGTGCACGAATGTTTATGGCAGCCCTCTTTGTAGTGGCTAGAAACTTGAAACTGAGTGGATGCCCATCAGTTGGAGAATGGCTGAATAAATTGTGGTATATGAATATTATGGAATATTATTGTTCTGTAAGAAATGACCAACAGGATGATTTCAGAAAGGCCTGGAGAGACTTACATGAACTGATGATGAGTGAAATGAGCAGGACCAGGAGATCATTATATACTTCAACAACAATACTATATGATGACCAGTTCTGATGGACCTGGCCATCCTCAGCAATGAGATCAACCAAATCATTTCCAATGGAGCAGTAATGAACTGAACCAGCTACACGCAGAGAAAGAACTCTGGGAGATGACTAAAAACTATTACATTGAATTCTCGGTCCCCATATTTATGCCCACCTGCATTTTTTATTTCCTTCACAAGCTAATTGTACAGTATTTCAGAGTCTGATTCTTTTTGTACAGCAAAATAACGGTTTGGTCATGTATACTTATTGTGTATCTAATTTATATTTAAATATATTTAACATCTACTGGTCATCCTGCCATCTGGGGGAGAGGGATGAGGGGTAAGAAGTGAAAAATTGGAACAAGAGGTTTGGCAATTGTTAATGCTGTACAGTTACCCATACATATAACCTGTAAATAAAAGGCTATTAAATGAAATAAAATAAAATAAAAAGATCTGTCATAAAAAGCCCCAAAATATAGTTAAAATAAATAAAATTATGCATACTTTTTTAAGTTCTTTATGAAGACTGTCAATTTCAACCATGACACTCTCTGGATCTTTGGCATTAAACTCATATTGCAAGCTCAGTTGATGTCCAAGATGAAGCTTCAACTTTTCTAATTCACTCTAAATTTTAAAAGTGCACATCAAAAAAAAAAAAAAAGTGTGGGGGGAAATAAATGAACATGAATAAAGTTTTTATAAACTCAATACAAAATGTTTCAGAGACTACATTTATATTATTCAAAGTAAAATCTCATGAAGCCCTCTTCTCTTATGCTATAACAAATATGAAATCTACATGGATCTACCTACTCAGTCCCATGTTCCTGTTCCAGCCAATTCAATTTTATACTCACCCTTGTTATACATTCTTACTCCAAAATCACACTTAACTAGGATTTTGTACAACAGAGTCTCGTTTATATAAATGACTAATGAATTAAAAAAAAAGCCTAACATGCTTTTATAAAGAATAAAGTAATGCAGTATAATTACAACTTTTCTAACATATTTTACAAGCTTTCCACAACAGAACAAACAACTATTAAAATATAAATGTTACCTTCAAATTTTTATTTTCAAGCTCAAGAGAAGACATTTTCTCACTTGTCATTATTCCTGATGCTTGTTTCAAATATTCATTTTCTTTCTGGACTTTGTCCACAACTTTTTTCATTAAACCTATAGTTTTTTCTAGTTCAGGAATTGTCTTGCCACTTCTTCCAGACTACATAAAAAATTATATGAAATTACTATATTAGATCATTGCTAGAAACAACACTTTTGTACATTAAATAAAAGATCCAGTATTACAAAAACACACAATGGGGAAAGTTTCTATACTTAAAAGAGAGTATATGTTATTTTATTTTATTTGAATGCCATAACATTAGACACAGGGTTCACTATGCAGACTCAGAAAGCCCAAGGAATTTCTCGCCTAATCCAGGAGAGCAGAGTCTATGTGATCTCTAAGTCCTAGAGAAAGATCAGTTATGCCAGAATATGAGTGGACTTTTTAAATTAAAAAACCTAAAAACTGGATTTGGACAGATTTAAGGAAAATGCCCTGATACACTTTATACAGGGAGACAGCTTGGTATCATAGAGAGAGTGCTGAACTTGGAGTTCACAAAGCCTGGACTTGCACACTATCAGTGAGAGGTACTAGTTTTGTGACTACAAGCAAAGTCACTGGACTCTTAGCAATAAAAAATAATAATGACAATAATGGTATCTTGCATTTGTATAATTTTTAAGTTCTGTAAAGCATTTTATGAGTTGTCTAACTTGATTCTCACAACACTCCTGAGAGGTCAGTGTTATCACCATTCCCCTTTTGCAGAATACAGAACTGAGGCCCCAGCAAAGAAGCTGAATGATTTGTTTCAGGCGACACGGCCACATTCAGAATCAGGTCTTCCTGACTCCATACTCTGCACTGGCCACTGGGCTGCCTTGCTGACTCAGTTGAGCCTGTCTTCTCTTTTGTAAGTGGGGAATATCATACTGTCATACCTGCCCCACATGGTTGCTTGATACCCCAGCAAGAGAATATACATAAAGCCCCTTGAAAAAATCCTATACAAGTGCCAGTTCCTATTATTGTTGTTAATGAATGTTCCCATGTTTGATGAATGATCACAAAGGATGCAAATGCTACTTAAATCTAGTCACTGAAATGCATTTCTTCAACATTTCAAGGCATTGGGATTCTGCCAGTAGGGAGGCGCCCTGCTCCACCCACAAGAGAGCCCCCTATCACATCACAGCAGATTGTCTTGAAGACATTCTGAGACTGAACATGTCATCATCCTGCAGGTGACCCGAAGACATCATTTGAAATTTAGCAAGGCTGGTCCTCAGGTAACAGACATAAAGCATATTGTCAGACTTCCATTAAAAAGCCTGTTTGTCACATCCCCTGAAGCTTAGGTTCCACCAGCATTTGTCTTCTCATGTTATTAGGCCTCAGAGCAGGACTTCAGGGGAGACATATCTGTGCAACTTGATAAAGTAACTAACTTAATAAAACGAGGTTGTCCTGGGCCTATCGTACCAATCCACCCTATGACATTTTATATTCTAAAAAGAAATAAACAGGAAGTCATGACAACTAGGGTGTTTGTGTGAGTGAAACTGCCTGGTCTTACAGTACCCTGGTAATCCTGTTCCCTGGGCATCATTTACTCAGCACTCACTGTGGGATTATCCACTGTGGTATCGTACTTGGGAACATAAAAAGGAAAAGGACAAATGTCTTGAGAAGAGGGTCCTTATCTCCAGAACTTCTACACTGCTGCTTCTATCATACATGTTTTATCTTATTAACAATGCTTACTACAACTCTACTCCCTGGGTGGATTCTATTGGTATTAATTATTATAAGACCCATTTCCAGGTGAGACAACCGAGCCTCAGAAAGGTTCTGATTTGCCAACAGTCACATATCTATGTCTCTGGTAAAGGATTTGACTCTATCTCTGTTCTGACTCCTGTGTATCAGTAGTGAGAAACATCTTCATAATATTCTTCTCTAAAATATAGTATTATCTGGAAGCAGGTTTCTTGGGAAGCTTCTGGAGGCAGACTTAGTTTCAGTTCAGTTCAATAATCACCTCAAATTCAGCCAGGAGTTAAAGTCCAAATCCTTTATTGTGTCCTTTAAAGTCTTGTCTCCTTCCTGGGACCTGGTTAGCTTTAATAGAGGCCTATCTCTCTTCTTGGTTCCCAGAGCTCCTGCCGCTAGTCCTTTGTCTCTGCCAGCTTTTGCTTCTAGTTCCCTCTGACTGTCTCCAGCCAGCACAAAGGTGGAAGATGGAATGAATCTGTCTCCTCCTCCAAGACCTCCTAATGGGCTTCTCTTCTTGGGCCCTGAGAGCTCCTCCTTATATATGCTCTCTTAAAGGTGTGAATTTTGTAGAATTATAGTAAGTATTAAGTACATGTAAATTAGAGAATCATTATCTCATCAATTCCACTGACAATTAATTAATTCCACCTTGTAAAAATCCTAACACATCTTTAAAGTGCAATATAACAACAGATAAAATTGAATAGTGAATAAAATAAGTATATACATGTGTCAAACTCTGTCAGTGGAAACCTTCACCATCAGGAATGAGAAGAGATCCATGACTTGGCAAAAAGTTGGAAGAAAAATGTATCAAATGGAAGAGAAAGCACCCAAAGTTGTGAAGATAGAAATGAGCAGAGCAGAGGTCTTGAAGCAAAGGCTGAATACTTTGGACCCAGCTTTGGGTCAGATTAGACGACCTCTGAGGTCTCTGAGATCATGTCTAGCATAGGGCAGGTGGAGCAGCTTTATTATCAGAACAGTTGTCTAGTCTAAAGAGAAAATAGAATCTGCTATCCTTCTGACATGATCTCAGCATCTTACATGCTAGAATGAGAATTTCAGGTTTGACCTACTTATTCAAAGAAACAGTGACAATAAGTCATGTTTTTATATTGTGAAACAGACAAAGCAATTTATTTTATGGAAAGGATCATTTTGCTGAAAAGAAGGAGGGCAGTAGCCAAAGACCATCTTTTTAAGTAATTTATATGAAGAAATGTTTTTCTCCTTTTCAGGTCAGGAATCCTAAATGGACAAGGTCACAACATATATATATTAACTTACCCCTCTAACTTGGCCAAGTTTCCGTTCAATTTCTGCTTTCTCTTTCTTCAGAAGTTCACACATTTCTTTCATATCACTCACTTGACTCTAACGAAATAAAACAACAAAAATAACATCATAAAGCCTTAAAGGAAATTTCCCCTGGATTGTAACCCCTCCTTAACTACCATCATAATAATGTGTTTTTTACTTCAATACAAAAATTTTTATAACAGACAAGATTGTTTTCAACTATTTTACAAAATATCATATAAGAGGGATGATACCATTCTGCTTGGACTTAGAAAACAAAGCTAAAGGAAGATATATTTCTGAACAAAATGACTTCTGAATAATTACAGTCCAAATAGACAAAGCTAAAGGAAGATATATTTCTGAACAAAATGACTTCTGAATAATTACAGTCCAAATAGACCAGCTCATGAAATAGTAAATTTCTTATGATAAGAGGTTTCAAATATATGCTGAACTTGTTATGAGATGCTACGGGGGCAATGGTAGGGCTATTAACAGAGTTTATCACTATGAATTTACAAAGTCTACAAATTGTGAAGAGCATAGTATTTTATTTTAATCTATAAGTGTTCTAGAGAATCCAGCAGATCCAAAAATTAGTGTCTCCATACTTCTATAGCAATCTTAGGAATTGAAAGAAATAATGAATTCCTATTTAATTCCATTCAGTAATTCAACAAACATCTTAAGTGCCAGTCTATTTATAATCTAAGAGAACTACATTACTATATTGGTATGTTATACTGATACACTTGAATTTCTAACACAAATTATAATTCACTGAAGTTGATGAAATAGCACTAACCCAGAAAATTACTCAGTTAAATCAATCAATAAACATTTTTGTTTAGTTTGCTTTCTCATTTACTGACCAGGAATAATCTTGCAAAGAATTGCTTAAATTGATACCCAACTATACCATTTAGAGGCTGGAAAATCTAATAATTCATTTGTTATATGAAAAAAAATAGTTTAAAAATTATTAGGTAGCAGAGACAAAAAGGAAACTACACATTAGCAGACGGATTTAGATTAGGAAAATCAGAGTTAAATAAATACCAGTATATACCTGGGGACATTTACAAAATATAATTTCTTACAAATGAGTATATTCTTATACTATAATATGTCAACTCTTAATAAAGGTGTGAATTAATTTTCTTATATTCCAAAGTAACAATCACACACACACACTCTTACACACACCTAGACACCTCCCCCCCCCCACACACACACACTACACATTTATCAGCAAATTGAAATGGTTATAATTAAGGATTTTCTACTTTTATTTCTTACAAGCTAGGATGATATACAACAATAGAAAAAACAAAGATTTTGTGAGTATATTTCTAAAATATAGGGAAATGTACCTTTAGCCTTGGTAAATCTTTATTTGCTTGTTCAAGCTGAAATCTTAGTTCAATGTTTTCAGATGAGACCTTCAGGTTTTCCTTCTGAAGCAACTGTTCTCTGTTAGACTTACCACCCAATTCTGTTGGCTTCAGAACATAAAATAGGAAGAAATGTTTAATAAACTGCAGAAGAAAATACCTACTCTAAAAGGGGATCTTTGTGAAAGGAAGGAAGATAAATTATAGAAGATTCAGGGAAATCAAAGTAAGGAAATGGGGAAAAAAAGGATTTCTAAATGAGTTGATTTCTTTAGATTCTAGAAAAAAATTATCTTAAATTATGTAAGGAGTCATCAGATCAGGTTTTTATCCTGTAAGAGTGAGAGATGAAACACCACAACAGAGTGTCCATTATTGTCATTATTTAGCAAGTAAAAATAACTGCAAGTCAACAATCTTCCATTAAGCTGAGTACTTAAGTGCTGGGCACTTACTTGGCACTGGGGATTCAAAGACAAAAAACCCAATAGTTCTTTGTGCTCAGAGTTAACTTTGTACTGGGAAGGCAACAAAATTACAACATAATTGGGGGAAGGAAAACATTAACTGAGGGAAAGGTATCAGAGAGAAGGTAGCAAGGAACTAAGGCTTGGGGAGTCAAGAATTTAGAGAAGATGAAGGATTGCAGTCCTGGCATGAGGGAAAGCTTCTGTTAAGTGAAGTAAGTCAGGAGATGAAAGTGCATAGAACCTGAGGGAAAGAAGCTAATGCCAGACACCAAACACATGAATTGTGTCTATTCCTACTTCTGGAGTATTTGTTATGGTGAGAAAATGGTGGATTTTTCTATATGAAGTTGTTAAGACAGGGAGAGTGGTAATGCTACTAAATGGCTGGTTAATATCAGAAAATTTCAAAGAGCTCAATTATATCTCAGCTGGACTTTTCTTCTTCTATACTACAATGCAAACACTGCACCTTCAACTATTTCTTCATAAATGATTATTATCCCAACACAAAGGATGAAAAAAGTACATATGATAAAGATAATCATGTTGTAATCAGATCTATAAAGTAATGTTGCTATGAATTATCCACATCCACAGTAACGACGTTATTGTTAATACTGTTTACCATTCTGCTTTGAATTGGCATTTCCTGTAATAGTTCATTTATAATTTCATCTGTTCAAATAGTAATTTTCTTTGAAAATTTCTATTGTGGCTTTCGACATCAAACTGCTTTCTGAATATATACTAGCACTAAAAAAACTGAAACTAGTTATTAGAAATTTCAACTAAAAATAAATTTTAGTTCCTGCCATGCTAAAAAAAAAAAAATGCTATTTTCTGGAAAATAATTAAATTAAACTACAAGTTTGGAAAGAAGTATAGCTACACAAATACCCAAAATCAAGAATGAAAAGAAGGCATTCTGTACATTTAGGTATCATACTACCCATCTTGCTAAGGACTGCCTCTGTTATCAAACCTGAACAATTTTCCCAGAAGATGTTTGGCTTAATCTGATCCCCTCAGTATCATTTTCTGCTTGTATATTCTCTTCGCAAAGTGGATTTACACCATCTTTTCCTTCAGCATTTTCACCCTTTCCTATAGCAGTAGCAGGTTCTTCTGGATCCAACAGATATCTGTCTCTCATCTTTTCTGTGTTTCCTTGTACACATTCAATCATTTCTGTTTTCTCTTCTTGACTTCCATGTACTCCATTTCCATCTCTGTAACAGCCTTGATTCAGTCTTTCCTCCTCTCCATCTGGTTCACTTTCAAAATCAGGTGTAAAATGTCCCAGGTCAGCATCAGTTTGCCTGAATGGATTCAACAGACTGCACTCCCTGGGATCAGAGGGCTCCAAAGAAGTAGGTCCCAGAGCCTCATCCAGTTTAGTGCTTGCATCAACACACTGACTATAGGGCAGCCCACTGCTAGGAATGGGACTGATCATTCAAGCTTTCATTGCCAACTCTTTTCTTGATGTTTTTGACTGAGAAGACTGTTACAGGATTTTTTTTGTTCCCAAATAAGCTTTTCTTTTTGGGAAAGACAAAATACTTGTGTTTACTAGTTTGGGTAACAAGAGAGGAGACAGTGTTTATGTAACATGCAGAGCTCTGCTTTAAAGAAAAAGATAAGATGAAGTATGAAAAGAAGATATAGAAAAAAAGGATAGAAAAGAAACCTGTACTGAATGTTTTACATTAAGGCTTTCCCAAATAAATACACATTTTTTAAGTCATTTTTAAAGAAAAAAACAGGCACCTACTAAGTTCATTTGTTGGAAATGATGGTGCCTAATTTTTTCTACTTTATCACTCTGCTTAAGAACACACACACACACACACACACACACACACACACACACAATTTCAATGGTAATAGCAAAAGCAAGCCATACTAGACATTCATAATGAATAGGAATGCATAGTGGGTCTTATACCTTTGCCAGTACTGGACAAGAAACAATCACTTGAGTTAATATTTATCAGATGCTACCATGTTTATTTACAAACTAACTCTCTGAAATGAAAGAAAAGAACCAAAAAGAAAGATAACTAGCAGGATTCTTAAGCAAATTAAAATTTTAGCAAGTGATTCCTATTTTACCAACTGACATTTAACAAAATAAAATCAGACTTACTGAATGCTTAGAAAATGCATCTTTTAAAGAAAGCTGTTCCTCTAAAGTATGAAGCTTATCCTGAAGATATCTATTTTGTAAATGTAAGTCTTCTATGACAGAATCTCGAGGAAGAGCTTGATGCATCCTGCAAGGAGTCAAAAAGGGAAAAAGTTTACATCTTACATAAAACCATAGCTTTCTAATGATTGCTACTTAGCACAGTTATGTTAAAAAGTCATGCTCATATACTACAAGGAGGAACCCAAAGACATAAATGGCCCCACATAAACCAAAATACTTGTGGCAACAGATTTTGTAGTTATCAAGAACTACAACCAAAGCAGCTGGTTATCAACTAAGGCAGGGCTAAATGAACTTAATGAAATAGTACTGGACCACAAGAAATGGCTCTCTAAAATGAAATTCACAGACTGTGGGGAGCAAATGAGCTTTGATATGGAAAGAATTCATGAACTGTATATAATATACAAGATGAGGAAAAGGTTTCTTAATTGCAAACTTGAAAGTACAATAAAAATGTCAGTTAACAATATTATGCTTTAAGTAGGATCTAAGAGATCCTTGAGGCTTTGTCTAATCCTGCAATTCTATTATTCTAAGTGAGTTTTGACAGAAAGCTGTCATTTTAACACAAAGTAGGTTAACATAATTTAAAGATTCAGAAAAGCAATTCAACCAAAGCAGCTAGTTATCATCTAAGGCAAGGCTAAATGAACGTAATGGAATAGTACTGGACCACAAGAAATGGTCCTCTAAATGAAATTCACAGAGTGTGAGGGGTAAATGAGCTTTGATACAGAAAGAATTCATGGACTATATATAATATACAAGATAAGGAAAAGGTTTCTTAATTGCAAATTTGAAAGTACAACAAAAATGTCAGTTAACAGTATTATGCTTTAAGTAGGATCTAAGAGATCCCTCAGGCCTTATCTAATCCTGAAGTTCTATTATTCTAAGTGAGTTTTGACAGAAAGTTGTCATTTTAACACAAAGTAGGTGAACATATTTTAAAGATTCAGAAAAGAGTGTTATATTCAAACTTCTGTATTTCATTTAAATAGAAACATTCTTTAAAATAGCTTACCTCATATGGCCTATTTCATTCTCTAGTTCAATATTTGTTTTTCTAAGTTCTTCTAATTCTTTTTCTAAATCTGAAGCATGTACTCCCATAACTCGATCAGCAGTCACACTACTTGATTTTAGTTTCTTTTGCAATGTGATTTTATCTTTATCAGACCTGTGGAATTTAAGATGTAAATCATTAATAATAACATATGCCTATATATATTTACTTGGAATATATCAAAGATGATATTTGATTTTAATTTATTAAAAACTAGGAATACCATTCACATAATTCTTATTAAAAAAACATTTAAAATACATTTCTTAAAAACAAAAACAGCTCTAGATTACAATCAGAACGAATGATATAGATTATGTCTATTTTTAGATACCTTAATGTTATACTGTTGCTTTAAATTAATTGAAAAGATGTTTTTCATGCAATGAGGTTCAGAAATAAATTTAACCTTACTTGGCCAAAAGCTCTTTTACAGTATTCAACTGCTTGGTTAGAGTATCCACTTCTTTTTCTTTTTCTTTCAATCTGTTTCGCATTCCTTGAGTTTTAGCTTGCCATTTTTTACCTTCTTCCCATCTAATTAATTCTTCCTGACAGTTCTGTAAAATAACAGCAGAAAAAAATATATTAGATTTTATTTATATTATAAGATTAACAACAACAACAAAAAAATCTGTGACATGAAAATATCACTTTAATCCATGTATACCTAGCAAAGATATGAGTACTTAGTAGTCAATCAATAAATATGGTACTAGAAAAGCTTGGTTAATTAATCAATACTACTTACATATATTTTTTTTTCCTTTTTTGATCACTTTTAAAACAATATCTGTCCTCTAATTATGCAGCAGATCGCCAGCCTTTCAAAAGCCGCTGACTATGATTCAGCATACACATCCATTCATCTACCAGGCAGTTCTTTCAAAAGCTAGGTATGGAACCTGCCTAGATCAGATGATATGAACTCATCAAGTATCTCCTTACTTACCTGAGTCATCATCAATTGTTTATGAGTTACTTTTGCCCTGCCCTTTCTGGCACACAAATCATTTATTTGGCAAAGAAAAAGAAGCAAAGTATAAACTGAACTGTTCTGACTGCTCTCTGCTGTCAGTCTTTATCACCTGATCCAGTCTTACTAGAGGTCCTGTCCCTTCCACCATGAGAGCAGAAAACCCATGATTCCTTTTGGTTTTCCTTATTTTCCTTACCTTCCCCTCATTCTGAACTTCAGTAATCCTTAGAGAATTTCTTTAAGGTCACATCCTATTACCTCTCCTTTATTCCCCTTGGTGAATAAATACTTTTAAACTCCCAGTTGGTCAGTAAACTACCACTGATCTTTTCCAAGCAGTTTTTTCTTCCTCATTGGAACTGTTTCTCTTTGCAACAGGATTTCATTCTTGAAGGTTTCCTATTTCTACTGGGCTGATCTCTTGCAGAATTTTAGTCCTGTAGATCCTATTTATCCTCCTGCATGCAAAGAAATCTGTTCCCCACCAAATCCAGGGTACATATTAAACTAGTCTCAGTTTTCTCTTCTTTTTCATTAAACTTAGGTGCTCCCCTAATATTCCCTTCATTCTCAACCATTCAGCAAGCTCTTCCCTATTAATGAGAATCAAATCCAAAATAAAACTTCCCTTTTATAGCTCCTATATCTTTTGAAGAAGTTATCATTAAGGCATGTCAGAAAATTATTACCTGCTTTGCTTTTGATAGAAAGTAAGCTCAATCAACCATTTGGAAAAGTGAAGTTCCTTAACACTACTATATTGCACCTTTGCTAGGATTATGATCTGTTTCCCAAATTAACCTATTCCTTTTTTCTTTCAATGCAGTAATCTCCAAGGGCAGTATCATTTCCATTTCTACCTGCTTTCACATTTACCCAAATGTACTCCACCACGCTTCCTCTTTCCTGTTCCTAAATTTCTCAAGTAAATGTATCTTGTTAATAAATCTTGCTGCTACTTTCTTCCCTGTTCCAATCACCCTCTAATCATCAAGGTCTGTCATTTCTTCTACATTTCTACATTTTTAAAAAATGTATCTGAGATCTTCTGGCCTTTCCATTCACATTGCTGTCACCCCACTCCAAACACTCCTCAACTTGGATTATTGTTATTTCTAATTATTCAATTATACACACACACACATTCAACTATCACATACACCTATAGTCTGACTAATTTTCAGAAAATCCTTGTTACTCCGTATTGCATTAAGTGTAAACTTCTCTACCTGTCTTTTAAGAACTTTCATAACAAACTATTCTCCTACTACCGCTCTTTCTACCATTTCCTAGCACAAGCTCCCATTCTCTAGTGGTGGGTCTATTAAAAGAGTAAAATAGTGGGGAAAGTTCTACAGTCAGGATCAGATCTGAGTCTCCCCTTGAACACCTAATAGCCACATGATCATAAGCAAGATAGTTAAGATCACCAAGCCTCAGTTTCCTCATCTATAACATGGAGATAATAATACCCCTACTACTTGCCTCTTACAGTTGTGACAAGGTGTGTCAACCCAGTGCCTTATAATTACATCACCTTTTAGACTTAGGGCTGGAAGGGAATTTAGGATTAATTAGTATAAACTGAGAAGTGGAGAGGTCAAATGGATTGCAAGAAGTCAAGCAGCAAGTTGGTGGTGGAGCCAAGATTGAGCTCTGCTCTCTCCTGCTGTCTGCCTCTAGTCTCATCAAGCAGGATGGACCATATCTCCTGCTCCCCCCACCCCACACCGTCCCATTCTTCCTAGAGAGCTTCCCTATCTCATAGTTGCAGAGAGCCAGAACTCTGAAAAGTATCTTAAGTACTGACAGCAGGGTGCTTATAATTAAGCACCTACTCAGTGTGACTGATAAGATAATAATTCTCTAGTTAAGCACATACTTAGTGTGATATACTGATGTAGTGGTTCTCCTCACAGTTGGGGCATGCTCAGTGATGTAATCGTATTTAAGAAATTTAAGGGCTGAGAGAACTGAGAATCTAAGACACAAAAGAGTCCAAAGAAGATTCAGAACTCTTTGACTAGCCTCATGGTAGCTCTCCTGACTTCATCACTTCTCCACCAAGGCCCGTGCTGAGACCCTCCAGAGGGCTAGCCCGGACATTACAGGCGCCTAAACTTGGGGCTTTGCAAAGCAGGGGATGGCCTCAGGCAAAAAAAACATTTGGGGCATGAAGGCAGTCGATGTTACACCCAGAGTCCTTAGAAGTTCAGTACTCTAACATGATCAAGCAGTTGAAAAGCAACCTGATGGGGGAAAGAGATTACAATTGGGGAGAATAGAGTTGTTAGAATTACAAACAAGTACTTCAGCTTTTTAGGCAGGGCTGCTGTTGAAGGCATGCCTGCACTCTCACCTGTTCCCATTCAATGGAAAACTGATACACCAGTGTGAATAGAACAGTGGTCCTTACAAAGTGAAAAAATCAGGTCTTATTAGATATAGTACAGGAGCAACTTGACCAAGAACATTTACAACCTTCTCTAAGTCCTTGGAATTCCCCTGTATTTGCTGTTAAAAAAAAAAAAAAAATTGGAAAATGGAGGATGTTGACTGATTTGAGAAAAGTATAGAAACAGATAGAAAGTGTGGGAACTCTTTAATTGGATTTCCAGCTTCTACTCAGTTACCTAGAGAATAGCCTCTTAGGCTTATAGACATTAAGAATTGTTTCCATTCTATCACTCTAGATAAGGAAGATTTGAAAAGATTTGCTTTTTCAGCGCCCAGTGTTAATTTAGCTGAGCATTATAAAAGATATGAACAGCCCTAATATGTATCAATTATATGTTGCTGCTGCTCTTACTCCAATAAGAAAAGCATTTCCAAAAGTTATGTTGTTACATTACGTGGATGATATCTTGGGGTGTGTACCTGAGGAGCAAATGTTAGAAGCATGTCTATAAAACACCACAGAAACACTAAGGAACTACAAATAGCATATAGCTCCAGAAAAATTTCAAGGCATGTTCCTTTTCAATATTTAGCATATGAAGTATACTCTAAGGTACTTACAGTACAACAGCTTTCTTTCAGAACAGAGATAGTTGGACACCTTAAATGATTTTCAGAAATTGATAGGAGATATCCAATGGACGCAATCCAGTGTTAGGCTTATCTACCTATCAATTACAACCATTATATGACAACCATTAAAGCAGTGAGACATTGATTTAAACTCATCACATCAGCTTACAAAAGAGGCATCCACAGCAGTCCTTCATCAAGGACACAGTGTGATAGAGTGGGTGAACTTTCCAGCACAACCACAACAAAGCCTTTTTCATTCAGCAGAATGAATTGTATGCAATCATTCTAGCTCTATACTTAAAATAAGTATAAGATACTTATATCTTACAGATATAAATATAATATCTGATTTGGCCTATTCAGTAGGTGTAGTACAAAGAATTGCCACAGCCCAAATAAAATTTGCCTCTATAATAAATATATATACTTATTATTATAAATTTTATATATATATATACACAAAAATATATATATACACACACACACAAATATGTATATATATATACATATATATATAATATACATATATATAAATTTTTAAAAACCTCTAATATATATCAGTTCTTTAAGGAACTTCAAGAGCAAGTGAGAAAGCATCCAGATAAGATTTATATCTTGCATGTCCATTCTCATAGTGGACTTCCAGATCCTATTTTTGATGGAAATTCAAAGGCAGATAGCCTTCTAACTATGTTGGCCAATACTCCTTTATTTCAAGAAGCCCAAGAATCTTATTCTAAATATCATCAGGCTGCTCGAGCTTTATATTTGCAATTTGGAATAACAAAGGGGGAAGCTAGGAGCATAGTAAAAGCCTGCATAGCTTATCTTCCTTTCCACGCTCCTATGCTCCCTCCAGGAAAGAACACTCACTTGAGACCCAATGAATTTGGCAAATGGATGTGAACCATTATAAATCTTTTGGTTGTCTATCTTTTATCCATGTTGTAATAGACACCTTTTCAGGATTTGCTTTTGCAATGCTAGCAGCAAAAGAGATAGTCCAAGTGGTCACTGAATTCCTTTTACAAGCTTTTGCAGTTATGGGTATGCCACAAGCAATAAAAACATATAATGGACCTGCATATACTTTTAAACATTTTGCACATTTTTATGCATAGTATCAGATTTTACACACCACTGGCATACCTTTTAATCCTCAAGGTCAGGCAATAACAGAGAGGAGAAACAGAGACATTAAGATGCTCCTCCAAAAACAAAAGAAAGGGGGTTCACAGGTAACCCTAAAGAACTTCTAAATTTAGCTCTTTATACTATTAATTTTTTTTGATTTTTGATAAAGATGCACTGGCTCCAGTAGATAGGTCCTCCCACTAGAAGGACAGTGTCCAATTCCACTGTCTTTAGATAATCATCAAGTGATATGGAGAGATCCAGAAGGTGGTGAATGGAAGAGACCAGATAGGTTAACTGCTTGGGAGAGAGGATTTGCTTGTATCTCTACAGATGGAGAAGGAATCAGAAAAGTGCCAACAAGTCATATTTGCCTTGTCCATCAGAGAGAGATGAAGAAGAACCAAGAAACATCGGGTGGTTTCATCGCTGATTGTGCCCACCACTGAAAGAGCATGGCAGTTATGGCAATTGACTCATGAACACCAAAAATTGTAAATAAGACTGCTGCAGGACTTTAAAACCAGCAAGAATCATTGGATTCCCTGAGACATGATGAGACTGTTGCAGGACTTCAAAATCTGCAGAAATCATTGGATTCCTTGACACGTGAAATAATGAACAATAGATTGGTAATGGACTATCTCTTGGCTGCTGAAGGAAGTGTATGTGTGATTGTTATTTATATCCCCTTCTTTTAGGACTTATGGACATGTATATACATATTATTTGTTAAATCACTATGTTGATTCATGTTGTTTGTTACATCACTACTAGCCTGTGTTATATATGTGCTTGTATAATACCTCCCATACTAATGGATTTATGTATACTTGTTTCAATTTCATCTCAGAGGAAACCTGCTAACAATATCTGGTTTGACTCCCCATTTCCCTTTGGTGTTCTCACTTCCCTTTCTGAGAAGTCAGGGAGGGCATGACTCCATGTGTTCCAAAACAAAAGAAAGCATGATATGTAGAGGGCCAGAACTCTGAAAAGGTATACTTAAGATACTGACAACAAGGTGTTTATAGTTAAGCACCTACTCTGTAAATGATAATGATTCTCTAATTAAGCACATACTTAGTGTGATATAGTGTGATATAGTGATGTAATGGCTCTCCTAAGTGCTGTAGTGATGTAATCATACTGAGGTATTTAAGGGCTCAGAGAACTGGGAGTCTAAGATACAGAAGAGTCTCAGATACAGACACAGAAAAGATTTGGGTCTCCATGTTTGACCAGCCTTGTGGTGGCTCTCCTGCCTTCATCACTTTTCCACCTAAAGACCAAGGCCTCCTGAGACCCTCCAGAAAGTTAGCCCGGACATTAGACATAGTCTTTGATCCAGTGGCCCTTATGGCCTGGAACACCCATCCTTTCTCATCTCCACCCATTGGCTTTCCTGGCTTCTTATAAGTTTCAACTAAAACCTCATCTAAATGAAACCTTTCCCAGTTCCATTTAATTCTACAACTATTCTTTCCTACTTCTCCTGAGGGTAGGTAGGTGGCACCCCAGGGCACAGAGTACCAAGCCTGGAGTCCAGCCTAGATCCTTACTGGAGGTATGACCCTGGGCACACCACCTCCCTCTGCCTCAGTTTCTTCATCTGCAAAATGAACTGGAAAAGGAAATCACAACCAGCATCTTTCTTGAGAAAATCTTAAATGATGTCACAGAGTCAGCAATAACAGAACCCCCACCACATTTATACTATGTACAGGCTGCATGCCTATCTGTTTGCATACTATCTCCCTATTAGACTGTGAAGTCCTGTGAGGGCAGGGACTGTCTTTTACCTCTTTTTGTATTTCCAGGACTCACTACGGTGTCTGGAACACAGCAGGCGCTTAATAAATGTTGATTGAGTGACCACTGGGAATACTATGCTTTCCTCTGCTATTGAAGTAACTTAGCTTTAAAAGCCCAGGCTGAGTCTGGTCTGACTATTCCAGATCCCAGTGATCTCTCCCTTATGTGCTTGCCTTCTGTGCTGGTGTTCAGCATCATATAGCCTAGCTGAGCTTTCTCTGTCTCCTATTTGGTTGTGGGGGTTTCTCCAACTAGTCCTAAACTGTCAAGGGAAAAGTATAATATATATTTTTATATTGCACAAAGAGCGTAGCACAGGTCTGAATACTTAGTAGGCCATCATTTGTTAACTGATAGGGCAATTTAGATAATCAAGAAATATAGAAGGAGAATTCTGGGAAGATGGCACAGTAGGTTGGCAAATTTCAGCTCTCCCAATATCGCCCACAAACAGAACAAAGTTGCACCTCAGGGCAAACACAGACTAGTGAAAAACCAAGATTTGGGACATAACAGGGGTGGTCCTGATATAGTTGGACAAGATCTGAAGAAAGACCCCTGTACAGGGATTAACCTGTCTGAGATGCAAACACCTAAGGGCCAGCTTCATAGAAACACCAAGTGGGAATCCTTCAGGCTAGCTGGTTGTGGCTGAAACTTCACCAAGAACCACAGAAACTTGTACTTCCCAGACTATTTGTGGTGTTGGGGTTTGAGTCCGGCTGATTGAGAACCCCGGGCCAAGCTGTGCTGCTGAGACATGGCCCTGGGTAAGAGGGAGCCAGCATCTGGTGAGGCACATGAACCAACAAAGAAAGTATCCCATCATTGAAACATATGGAAACAGGGAAAGCTGGAATTCATAAGGAAGGAAGGAAGGAAGGAAGGAAGAAAGGAAGGAAGGAAGGAAGGAAGGAAGGAAGGAAGGAAGGAAGGAAGGAAGGAAGGAAGGAAGGAAGGAAGGAAGGAAGGAAGGAAGGAAGGAAGGAAGGAAGGAAGGAAGGAAGGAAGGAAGGAAGGAAGGAAGGAAGGAAGGAGGGAGGGAGGGAGAGAGGGAGGGAGGGGAGGAAGGGAGGGAGGGAGGGAGGGAGGGAGGGAGGGAGAGAGAGAGAGAGAGAGAGAGAGAGAGAGAGAGAGAGAGAGAGAAAGAAAGAAAGAAAGAAAGAAAGAAAGAAAGAAAGAAAGAAAGAAAGAAAGAAAGAAAGAAAGAAAGAAAGAAAGAAAGAAAGAAAGAAAGAAAAAGAGTAATGTGAAATGGCTCGCTGACAAGAGAGAATTCATAGAACAACTTAAAAAAGAATTCAAAAAACAAATGAGTGACACTAAGGAAAAACTAAATTAAAAAAAACATAAAATCATCCAAGAAAAACAAGATTATGAAAAAAATTTAACCAATTAAAAAAAGAGGTATAGAGTGCCAAAGATGAAAATAACTCTGAAAATTAGAATTGGGCAAGGGGAAGTCAGTGAAGCTATGAGAGATAAAGAAATAACAAACAGATTATAAAAAATGAGAAAACAGAAGAAAATGTGAAACAATTCATAAAAAAACAACAGATTTGCAGAAAACATCAAAACCAGAAATTATAAGAATTGGCCTGCTAGAACATTATGACCAAAAAGAGAATGTTGACACAATAATGCAGGAAACAATCTTAGAAAATAGTGCAGGAATGATTGAACATAAGGGGAAAGCTGAAATAGAAAACACCCATCAATGACCCTTTTTGGAAAACACATAGAATTATTATTGCCAAATTTTGAAAACCCCCAAATCAAAGAGAAAAATTTTTAAGAAACAAGAAAAAAAACAATTCAAATATGCTATATCTACAATTAGAATTTACAAGACTTATCAGTAGCTACAATAAAAAGACCTCAGGTCTTGGAAGAATATCTACAGATAAGCAAAAGAACTAGGCCTTCAGCCAAAAATATCATATACAGAAAAATTTTCTACAATTTCCTATGAGAAAAAAAATGGACATTCAACAAACTTGCAGATTTTCAGGACTTTCTATCAACCAAACCCAAACTTAACAGAAAATTTAACATGTGAGAGTCAATATCAAAGAGCAATTTAAAGGAACATGTTGACATGGGCAAATTGTTTAAATATAGACAAATTATTTATGTTTTTTTTCTCTATGGGAAATATATACTTTATGTTTAAGATTTACATAAACAACAGGGTAAGCTCAAAAGAAACATTGGCAAAGAAAACATAAAAACAGTAATGTTATACAAATGAGGTGCAGAGGAAGAAGAGACACAGGTATTAGGTGGGAGAAGGGGGGAAGGGCTAGTAGTTCTGAAAAACTAGTTAACCTGGAATGGGTTCAATAGGCAATACTACATATACATGAAGCTACAGCACCCTCCAAAATCTATAAAGAAATATGGGGGGAGAGAGAGAGGCAGAAAGGATGAGGGAAGAAGACAAGGGAGGGATCCCTAGTAGCCAAGTTATGGAGCAGAATTTAATGAGTCAGGAGGGATAGAAAACTCATGTGTGTATCTGGTGTGTGTGTTTCTATGTGAATGTATATATCTACAAATGTATACATATATATCTTTTCTTAACTGTAGGTTGCTTGGAACTTGTGAGAATGAGGAAAGATAGATATGTATGTCTATGTGTGTATATATATATATATATATATATATATATATATATATCCTTTTTTAACTATAGCCTCCTTGCGGGGGAGGAGATGAAAGGAAATTGGGGTATGCCAGAGAGAAAAAAAGAACAATTCACAAGGAAATAAAGAAAAGCCAGACATTCATGAAAATAATTTCTTCTACTAATATATATATATATATATATATATATATATAAAATTAAATTGGTATTTGTTGTTATATATTTTGAATCCTCCATGTTCAGTTGGACACATGATAATATTCTCTTCTGTTTTGTATTGCTTTTTTGTTTTTCTTTTTGCTTATTCTGTTTCTTCAAATAAAATACACTTTAAAAAAGAAAAATATATAGGACATCTTGAATAATAATGATAAACTATTCTTTGCATACCTTTTCTTTTGCTTCTGTTTCATCACTAAATTTTTCTAGTTGACTTTGTAAATTTTTAATTTTCTTCTGAAGTTCATCTATCACACTCTGTTTGTTATCTACAGTAGGCTTGCTCTGAAAAGTTAAAGGACACATGCATTTTAGCCAATAAAATACCAAAATAAAATGTAAAGCAACATTTAATTATGGGAAATATTTTGAAAACATTTTTACATCTAATAAAAATAAACAATACTATACAATATGTATGCACTACCATAACTTTCTGTACCTCAGTAAGAAAAAGGCATACTATTGCTACTACTCTAATTCTAAATGTCACTTAATAAAAGATAGCCATTTTAAACAAACTGATCTGATAACCAATTTTGATTACATAGGTAGAGTTTCAATAATGACAAGTTGAAGTAAAATTTTATATACAAAAGTTGCTCTACTGCCACATAAATGGTTAAAGAGCAAGCTAAAATATTATATACATGGAAAATCTTTACCTGCAATCCAAAGGTTAACCTTTTAATTCGCTTTTTCAGTTCTTCATTTTCTTTTTCCAATTCTTCCTTTTCTCTTAGTATTTTATTATAAGCTTTCTGTTTTTTCTGCATTTCCCTGTTTAAGTCATCCAACTGTTTATTCAGAGAGTCCTCTCTGCTTTTGCTTGTTTTAAGAGCTTCTTTACATTTCAGAAGATTTTCACTTAAATCTTCTATATGAATCTTTACAGGGATGGGAAAGAGAAAGAGAAATATTTTGTTAATGTCATGTTTTGTTTTTACAAAATAAGACTGATTAACTATTTTTATATCACTCTTTCTGGCAAAATCACTTGATTACATGCATCCCAAAATGAAACTTTTTAATAAGAAAATTGAGCAAAGGCATGTAGCCAAGATAGCAACTATATTTGATAGGTATAGAACATTTTGCCCATTAGTCTTTTACTCTGGGGAAATGTTTCATCATCTGTTCCTCAAAACCATCACTATCCTTTCCATCATTAAGGCTTTGGTTTCACTATGATCTTCTCAATTCACACTATTGTAGCCATTTTATACAGATAGATATAGATAGATAGATAGATAGATAGATACATACATACATACATACATACATATATATATACATACATACATACAGATATAATTATTTCACTGCAGCAAAACATATTAATGTTCCATATCCCTAAATTCCTCATACTCATCATTTCTCATCATGCAACAATATATCTATTACATTTACATGCTACAATGTTTTTTTTTGTGTGGTTTTGTTTTGTTTTTTGTTTTATCACTCCCTAATTAGAGATCATGTGTTTTCTTTCCAGACTTTGCTAACCTACAGAGAACTCTCATGAATATTCTATTAGACAATGGGTGCTGATTTCTCTATTTGACCTCCTTGGATTATCTGCCCAGCAGGGAAACTGCTAACTAGATCAAAAGTGCCAACAGTTTAGTCCCCTTTCTTACATAATTTTAAGCCAATATCTGTGGTGCTTTTTCCAAAACACCAGGTGATAAAAGTTCAGATCTTTTATTGTGTCCTTCAATATAGTCCGGTTATCTCAGGCCTATCTCTCTGCTTGGTTCCAAGAGATCTTGCAGCTTTGTCCTTGGCTTCTGCCTCTGCTTTCTTCAGCCTCCAGCCAGCACCAAGTTGGAAGATGCAATGAATCTCTTGCCTCGAAGATAGGGCTTGTGGGCTTCCTCCCAGAGTGCTCCTCTCCAACTCCAGTCAATGTTCCCAAGAAAACTCTCTCAAGCTCTAAGAGCTTCCTGTATATATATGATCTCCCAAAGTTAACTCCTCCTTCTGGAGAGAGAGGGATTCTGGGTTATCTCCCAGAGTGCTCTTTGGCCCTAAGGGAGGTGTGAATTCGGATATCTCATACTAAGCCATACTAAGCCCTGAAATCTTCCAAACATGTAAACTCCATTGAGTACTTAGATACTTATGAGCTTTCTAAAGGTGTGAACACAAGCATCTTGTACTTAGTACCTTGTTTCAAGTTCTGGCCCAAAATATCTCCTTCTAAGATCAAATCAATCATATTGAACCATGCTAAATTAGATAATTATTGTCTCTATCAACTGTAATGGTTTAACACTTTGTAAAGATTCCAACAAATATCTAAAATGGCTGAACCAAGTCATCATTCTCCTAAGAGCACTGTCAATCTTTTTAAAGCCTTTGTGTGACATGACTGTTTCAGTTTTCTGTCCCTGCTGCCCAATAATTGCAGAACAAAACTTCAGTTTTTTTCCTTTGCAATGTCTTTCTATGACAGATTTGGAATGTTTTTCCTTGGGTCATTTATACTTTGCAATTCTTCTTTTGAAAATCACTTAATATCTGATTTTTCTTTTGCAGCAAGATAATTGTATAAATGTGTATACATATATAGGATTTAATGTATATGTTAGCATGTTTAATGTAAAAAAAACTTTAAAAAAGAAAATCACTTCATATATTGAAGTATATCTCTTATGTTTCTGTCAATTTCTTATAAAGTTTTGATACTGAACTTACAGCAGTGATCTTTAATGCAAATATTTTCTGCATTCAGATTTCTTTTTATCCTTGTTCATTAACTTCTCTCAAAAGTAAAAATTTAATTATATATAACTGAAATGGTCTATTTTGCCTTTTATTCTTAACTTAAGCATTATCCTTTTAGTTATAGTGGTGAAGTATACCCTGTACTTTCTTATTTTTTAAATGATGTAACCTGTTATATTCATGTTGTTTACCCACTTATTGTGCTACTTGTCATATACACTGGTTGGTCTAAAACTAATTTCTGTCAAATTGCATTTTTCCTAGCATTTCTTGTCAAAAAATGCAATCTTCTACAAATAGTTATGGTCTTGAACCATAACTACACATATAATCTGACCTCTGTAGAGAAAGGCCAGGAAACTCTTTAGTGGGAAAGCCAATCACCAGAAAAAAATAATTTGTTATATACAAATCAAAAATATGTGCATTTATAACATCCTCTGAGTATAAAATAAATTTTAATAAGGGTATGATAAGAAACAGCTCCTTTCTCTAGAGAATTCAGACCCAAGATAAAAAGAAATGCTATAGTTCTAGAAAGCTTAAGGTATTCAGGGTAAAGTGAAGGAGAGGATCTGAACTGGTTCCTCTCACCATCTGAAGAAAATGAGAAGGGTTTCTCCCAAACTCAGATATTCAACCTTCTGCCACTTAAGAATTTCCAATCTCTCTATCATAGCAACTAGCTGCTTCTTAGATCTGGCACTCGGGAACAGGCTTTAGGTTTGTAGAACTGAGTCACTGAAAACTTGTGAAGGCAATATTTTTTTAAAAGTAATTTCATACAGAGCTAGGATAGAGTATTTGTGAGCCCTAGGGAAAATATGAAAATTATCTTTACATTTCTCAATATTTTGACCAACCTCTCTCTTTATGTCCTATACTACAAGAAACAATTTAACTTATCACATAAATGCCTAAATGACACAGAAAATAAAATTTTCTGCCATAAAAAAATGTGCAATCAAATATATTATATATTGTACCCCATTCACTAGGTTAGCTCACTGGTATAATGAAATAAACTTGTCTTTCAAGAAAACTTTTAGTTTACAAATAAATGCTAGTGCTCACCTGGAGATCTCTAGTATGGCGATCAACAATTTGTTGAACGTTGAGATTTGCCTCTTTCTGGGACGCAGAAAGAATAATGCGTTCTTCAGCAGCAGCTGTCATTTCTGCACGGAGATCCAAAAGGGCTCGACTAAGGGCCTAAGGATATTCGAATCCATAAAAAGCATTTCAGAAAAATAATGATTTGAAAGAAATGTTGCTAAAATACATACACACACACACACACACACACACACACAGAGACACATAACGAATTTCTAAAATAGCTCAAGGAAAAAGGTTTTAATAAAACATACATAAATACATATTCACGTATGTATTTATTTCAGTATTTTGATGCCTCTTTGAGTTGACTGAGATGAAAATTGTCCCTACTGGTACAGAGTAAAGCTCACCCCACTTCCTAAAAGTATTTGTTTTAAATTATAGAATCTTAGCTGATGGCTCATCTATTTCAATCCTTATTTGATACACATGTAAACCATTTTTTGAGTGCCAAATATTGGGAAACTAAATTTGTCTCTTTAGGAGCTCAGATAGGTTTCATAACTTTAAGAACTTAAATCTGATACTGCAGAAAGTGTTTGTGCTAAAAGTTAAAAATGGTGCTAGAGAAATGGCTTGAAGTAAAGTAGTTCTCCCTGTGGCATCCATGCATGTGCATTACCCCTGATCATAGGACTCGATGAAAAATACGTGGGAGAAAAAATGCGAGTAATGACAAACTTTCTTACAAGAACAACCTTAAAATTTTTCTTTTAAATGAGGAAATCTTTGGAAAAGAAGTTTATAGAGACAATTCTATAAAAAGTTACGGAAAAGCTGAAAGAAAAAACCAAACTGAGTAAACTTTTTTTTTTTTTTAGGAGGAAAGGAATTAAGATGTTAAAGAGATTGTTCTAATATATGTAAAAAGAAGCTAAAGGATTTAGGACTGAGTTTCCAACCAAATGAAGAGCTAAAAACCCCAAGCACTCTGAAATCAGATGCTCTAAAGCACTGAATTAATCATGACTGAATGAGAGGTGGTGGGATTATCCCATGGCATCTGGAGTCAGACAACCTGGATTTAAATTGTGGCTCTCTCACTTACTACCTAAAACATATTTTTATATCTTTGAACCTCAGGTTTTTCATCTAGAAAAAGTAGGTTAGACTAAATGCCCTCTAAAGTCCATACTAGTTCTAAATTTATGCTCCTTTCAACCACATATCTATGACAGAATAATTATTTGCTGCTCTAGGTATCTGTCCTCCAATCCTGTAGCACCTTTTCCAATTTGTAGGATTTTTCAAAGAGCCCTGATAGTGGTTCAGCAATCATATCTACAAGTTCTTTCAGGATGTGAACATGATGTTAAAATCAAATTGACAAGCATTTATCACTTGCTTATTTGTAAAAGGATGTATGCAAAATTTTGTGAACCAAAAGAAAGGCAAAAAATAAAAATATACACACTCAATAAGTCTTCAATCTAATAAAGAAGACAAGAAACAACCTCATCTGGGAAAATAAGTTATAAGTAGGATAATTTGGAGATGATCTTAGAGAAAGGGCATTAAATTAAGAGGGTTTGGGAAGAGCTTCTTGCAGAAGATGGAATTTAAGGCTTGAAGGAAGCTAGAAAGTCAGGAGATAGACATAAGAAGAACAAGAATCAAAGCATGGGAAAAATCAATGAAAAGATAAAAAAAAAAATCAAGAAATACTCTATCTAATGTGAGAAACAGCAAGAAGGCTGATGTACCTGGATGGACTTTAGAATATGACAAAGGAATTAAAGAATAATAAGACTGTAAAGATAGAAAGAAACTTGATTATGAAGAGTTTTAAAAGTCAAAAAATTTTATATTTGATCCTGGAACTAACAGGGAACCATTAGAATTTATTGAATAGTAAAATTACATGGTCAGGCTTGTGCTTCACAAAGATCACTTTGACAGCTAAAAGAGGATGTACTGGAGGGGAAAGAGACTTGTGGCAGGAAGAGCAGCCAGGAGGCTACTGCAGTAGTCTAGTGTGAGGTGATGGGGACCTACCCCAGGATGATGGGAAGTAAGAAGGACATGTGTACCAGAGATGCTACAAAGGCAGGATTTGGGGGGGAAACTGAATATGGTGAATGAGAAAGTTGAGAATTGTTATGGGCCAGAACTCTACTTAAATAAAGGATTCTTACAAGGTGCTAACTTGTAAGTGGAATTGATGATACAATGGTTATCTAGTTTAGCATGATGATTAATAGGTCTCTAAGTTCAGTATGATTGATTTAATCTTATAACAAATAATGGTTTCCTAGTAATATAACAATTGGTTCATACTCAAAATGGAGCATATAAAACTGTAACAAACTCAGTCAGAGTGAGAGCCAGAGACAGACTCAGAAGAGCTTAGAGAGAGAGTCAGAAGGGCCAGACGGGGGGACTCAGAGGGGGGAGACTCGAAAGGGGACCCAGAGAGAGATTCATTCCATCTTCATCAGCCTCGTGGTGGCTGGCCTGCTCTCCCCAGTGAGACCAAGGCAAGTCTGAAGGGCCTCAAGAAAGCTAACCAGGCCTCAAGCAAGGAAACTAGACTGGCAAGGAGCAAATAAAGGATTTGGCCTTTAACACCTAGCTATTCTCGTGGAGATTAATCTACTGAAAAGAAGGCTGCCCCAGAGACCACCAGAAAACCAACAAGAACATTACAGAGAATGACACCCAAATTAAGAATCTGGGTGACTAGAAGTATAAGATGGGAGTTAGGAAGAGAGAAGTTTTGGGGAAGATAGAAAATGAATTCTGTTTTGAATACATCTGAATTTAACATATCTACGTAATATCCACTTCAAGATCTCTAATAGAAGGTTGGAATGAGAGAATGGAGGTAAGAGAGGGATTAGAGAGGATAACAGTTCATGAGAACTGATGAAATCACCAAGCAATATAATATAGAGAAAGAACAGAAGAGGACCAAGAATAAGTCTTGGAGAATCTCCATCCATTGAACAAGCATGACCTGGGTGAAGATCCAACAAAAGAGATTTA
This sequence comes from Dasyurus viverrinus, assembly GCA_020854095.1. NCBI lineage: Eukaryota > Metazoa > Chordata > Mammalia > Dasyuromorphia > Dasyuridae > Dasyurus > Dasyurus viverrinus. The sequence continues at coordinate 250,320,443 of CM037001.1, forward strand.
GGAGGACAGAGGAGAAGGACAAAGAGAGAGGAGTGTGAAGAAAACCTAGTGAGAGGAAGGTATTCAGAAAGGGAAATCAAGTCTCAAAGGCTACAGCAATCTTAGCCCAGGGACCTCAAGTCATCAAGGGAAGCCACAAACTGGTTTTAGAATACCTCTATCTTCTCTTAGTTTACTGAGTACATTTAAAGCACTTACATTGAGCAAAACAGGTTTTCATAGGGTAAAATGTAATTTAGTAAAGGCCATATTTTCCAGAGTTTAGCAATTAATAAGAAATCAAGAAGCTCTTTTCAACTGAAACAAAATGCTGAAATATATAAAGCAAATAGTTTAACATTACCTTATAAATGACAGCAACATACCACATACTTTCTTACATTAATAACTGTGATGTTGAATACTTACTTTTTGCTGTTTTTCTTTCAAGGCTAATTGGCTCTTGAGCCGCTCCACTAAATTTTTCATGGTGGCTGTTGGAGCTCTTGTGTTGGCTTCTTTCTGAACCTGTAATTCAGATTTAAAGTGCTGCAACTCTCTCTCTGTCTGGGACATAGAATATTTTAAGTCTTCTATCTCAGCTTGAAGTTTTTTCACAACCTCTGCATGATTTTCTTCAAGGCTAGGACAAGCCAACAAAAATGCATTTAAATTACCTTGATTTTGCTAGATGAATGTTTTCTGGGATTAAATGGACAAAAAAGTTTCCTTCACTATATCACAAATGCAAAAAGAGACTCCTATAAGTATGAGCTTTCAAAACTGGAAAAGAACAATATTCTGTCCCAGGAAACACTCCTTCAACAAGGATTGCTAAGTGAGAGGGCTGGTCTTCTCCAAATTCATGTGCTTACTTTGCAAAACTTTGAGATTGCGCAATTCTATTATTCAAGTCATAGTCTATGATAGAGACCATATTAGTCATCAATGTTTTCACAAGCTTCAACAATTAAATATAGTTTGAATGCCAACTTTGTTCCCATGATAAAATATTAAATTTTACCAAATTATGATGAAATTTATTAATCATCATGAGAAAAAATGTTATTGCCAAATAATAAATGTTACTAAAGTTCTAAGTTTCCAAAGACGCTATTACCTAATTTTATAAGTGGCTATTACAACTGAATAAAAATAATATATCTGGCAATAAAAGCAATATATCTAACAAGCCTATGGCTTGTTGGGTAGTTGGGAACAACACTATGTTTTGGTTCCTTACTATGTTAAGTGAAAAGAAGATAATTAATCTTTTCATTGTGTCTAATTCTAGTATGCACAAGTAGGCATAGCTAAAGAAAGAGTATGCAAAGACAATTATTTAGACAATTGGACTTATGGAGGAGTAGGTGTAGAGGGAAAGGGAAGTAACTTTAGTCTGATTTATTTTGATTATGGACAAAATAAACTCAACCAACAAACATCAAAAGTTCAATAACTGTCACAAAATATACCATATCTAACTGTATTTGTTGCTAATGTAAATATGAGGGTTGGTAAAATTTGAATAAGATATTTCAAATGAAAATTAGAAGGATTTTAAAATATAAAACATTTACTCTACCTGCCAGGCCTAAATAATGCATAAGAATTAATCCAAATACATGATTATTTTCTACATACTCACTATATTATACATAACAATTAAAATACATCCAAGTGGCCTTATTCAGATATATTTTATATAATTAAAATACTATAATATTTTGTGAAATTGTATAAATACTAGTATAAAATAATAAAACTACTATAGCTCTTAAAAATAAATTTTTATGCTAAAAGATCATTTATCTATAATTACCATTAAGTTTCTATTGCTGTTGGAGAGAAAACTTTTCCTTAAAATCATAATTTGTTAATCAAAACAGAATAAATTATCTCAATGATAAAAATTTTTTAATAGATGATTCTCTGTGATAGGGAAAGGTTATAAATATGGATGACAGAAAAACAAGAACTATCGATACAAATATAGCTTTCGGAAAGATCAGCTCTCAATATTGGACCAAGGCAAGACTTGACCTTAGGCTTTCTAATACCTGTCATGGTACACATTCCAATAGTAATCACAAGAACTTTATAACATTTACCGGGTTCGGGTGCTTTCAAATTCTTTGACTTTGGTTAAAGTGATTTGTTTTTGTATATCTAGTTCATGTGACATTTTCTTCATTTTGGTCAAAAGTGAAGAAAGAGAATTATCCTGTTCTGCAACCGTTTGTTCCATCTCTGCCAGACGCAGAAAATGCTTGCTGGTAGCAACTGGTACAGAAGGTTTTTTCATTAACTCCTATAAAATATGGATAGTATTCATCATTTTTATGTTTAACACAAAACTACAATAACCACATTTTAATTTTATTTCTAAATTATTCAAACACTATAATCTGAATTTTTATCATGCCTTATCATTACAAAATTACAGATTCACTATGCATCAATATACACAGGGTTGCTCAATACTAAATACTCATCAACTGAGCAGAATGTTACATTTTAGTTTTGAGATGAACTTTCCATATTATATTTATGATAGGATTGATCACACTCCCAGACAGCTGTCAAACCATCAGGATGTCCGTAGACTTTTTCTTCTTCTTAAGTATACTTTTTGAGCATTCAACAATACCCTAAGCTCTTTTTCTTGTTTCTAGATGTAAACATATAACTAATTTGTCCTCAATATTTAAAAAATGCATATGGAAAAAATGACTAAAATTAGACATCATAAAGTTTCACTAGTTACTAATATTAATGCTGAATGAGAAAAATTTAGAGAAAATTGTGAAGACCAGCATAATAGGTCAAAATAAGAAGAACCTGGTGAATACTGTACAACAATGTCTGATGAATTCACTGTCCCATCATGAGTTCAAAACACTAAGACTGAAGCAAACCTCATGCTTCCCAATAGAGGGAGTATAGAATGGAATGTACGTATTTTAGACACTGACAATTTATTTATTTATTTAACAGAATAAATGGTACTTATTTGTTACAAGAGTGTTTATTATTGACGAATGGGAGAAGCAAGAAGAGTTACCTGGAGGTCCGTAGGTGGATGTGAAAACGATGGACAAGGGGTAGCATGAAAACAAATAACATGGAACTAAATTTTAAATTTAATATTTATCCTTAATCTTAAAAGAAAGCCAATATGAGAAAAATCCATGTTAACATGGATAAATGACATGTGTCATTTATAAGACCACAGTTGAAGAAACTAAGTTAGCAATACCAATATGAAGATCCAGCTATTAAATTCTTTTCCTGATTGAAGAGTCAATTGTGACAACCATGCTAGCACCCAGGATACCCCAGAATCAGCCGGAGGCAGGATAAGCAAAAGTCCTTAATCTTTATTCTCAGTCTTTAGATGAAGGATTGAACATGATGGAAGAGAATCTCCACCACCAGACTGCCTTCTCCCTTGTCCACTGCCAAGAGTGTGTCTCTCGCTGGTCTTACTGCACCCCCTAGTCCCTCCTACAATCCTCTATACTCTAATCATTGAGTCAGTATGGATAGTGGAAAGGACCATTTTCCAAGCATATGCCCATAGAGTATTGTTCAATTAGTAGTTAGCCTCAAGCACTCAGCAGTCCCAACCTCAGTGCATAGTTTCAGCCCTCTACAGCCAATTAAATCTAGTTTCTTATGATATTTGTATATTTTTGTATCATACACTGAGAACTATAGTGGCCAATTTATTTTCTTTTTTATTGTAAATACCAAGAAATTTGCAGCTAAACTCAGTATACTGGATATGACTGGAAATTAAAGAAAATATACAGAGAATTGAGTTGAATTTATAAGAATATGAGCTATTTCCTATTGATAAATAGTCAGATATAAACAGGTGTCAAGAAGTAATATAAACTATCGATAGCCATAAGAAAAAAAAAGTTCTAAATTACTAATGAGAAATGCAAATTGAAATAAATCTAAGGTAATTACACGCTTCCAGTTGGCTAAAATATACAAAAAAAGAAAACTGACAAAAGCTGGAGGGGCAGTGGGAAAAATACGTATTTTATCATACTCTCAGTGAAACTATGAACTAGTATAGCCATTCTACAAAATAATTTGGAACTATGCCTCCCAAAACTATAAAACACTTCATATCTTTTTGTTATGGGCCAGAACTCTGAACCTGAAACAAGGATTCTTACAAGATGCTAAGTGGAATTAATAATACAATGGTTATCTAATTTAGCATGGTGATTAGTAGTTCTCTAGTTCAGTACATGTACTTAGTACTTAATATAGTTCTATAAGATTGACACTTATTCTACAAGATTCACACTTATGATGATATAATTAAAATACAGCATATAAAGCTAGGACAAACTCAGCCAGAGTCAGACTCCAAGAAGACAAAGGACTGGAGGTGGGAGCTCAAGCTCTCTGAGCCAAGAAGACAGATTCATTCCATCTTCATCAGCCTTGTGGTGGCTGGCCTATCTTCCTGCTCTCCCCACTGAGACCAAGGCAAGTCTGAAGGGCCTCAAGAAAGCTAACCAGGCCCAAGGCAAGGAAACTAACTAGACTGGCAAGGAGCAAATAAAGAATTTGGACTTTAACACCTGGCTATTCTTGTGGTGATTAATCTGCTGAAATGAAGAACTGCTCCAGAAACCTCCAAAAAACCAACCAGAACATTATACTCTTTGATTTAGCAATATCACTACTGGAATCTATAAAGATCTCTAAAAAAAAAATTTTAATGAAGAAAAAAAGATCTCATTTATACAAAAATATTTAGAGCAGCTCTTTTCATGATGGCAAAGAATTGGAATCTGAGGGAGTTCACATTAATTAGGGAATAGCTGAACACATTATGGTACATAAATACAATGGAATACTCCTGTAATGTAAGAAACAGTGTAAAGGGATGATTTCAGAGAAATGTGGCAACAGTTATATGAACTTATGCAAACTAAAATGAGCAAAATGAGGAGCTGTAAAGATCAAACAACTTTGAAAGAATCATTTAACTGATCAAAGTACTAATGATTCATGATGAAACATGTTAATCCACCTGCAGAGAATCTGAAGTACAGATCAGAGCACATGTGTATGCGACACACAATATATACATACATATAATATCTAACTAGAAAAAAAGTAAGTATTTAAGAGAAAAAAGGAAACATACATGCAAAGAAATACAGTTTCTTCAATGTGCAATGCCTTTTCATTAGACAGAAAACAGTTACAGAAAAGGAGAAGGTTTACACAATCAACATGTCCTTCCCTATACATTTTCAGTTTAAGGAAGATATTTACTTATATTTTAACTTTTTTTTTAATCACATTTCAAGTACCAATAATAGCAAGGACTTTCTCATACTTGTGAGAGAAAAATAAATGATAAATTATAATGTCTTTATTTTAGAAAGTTAAAAAATTTTAATGTTTCAAAATTAAATATACTATGCTCTGAAATGTTTCTAATGTATTATAAAGTTATTTTTAAAAAATAATGATGTTAATATCAGTAATAGTAATAATAATGATGAACATCATTTATATAGTGCCTACTGTGTAATAGGCACTGTGCTGAGTGCTTTTAAAAAAATATTCTCTTTATTTGATCTCCACAAATACCTCACAAAACTGAGGCACACAGAAGGTAAGGCCAAGGTCACACATCTAGTATGTGAGGCTGAAATTGAACTAAGGTCTTCCTGATTTCTGGCGCAGTCTTGTCCTTTATCTACTGAACAAGCTCAAAGCCAAGAAACTTGGGAGTGTGAAAATGAAATCTGACCATACCGAAAGAAAACTTATTCTCAGAGAAACGGCAGTCTAATACACTTTTCAATCTATTCTGTGAGCCCTACAATAGGATGGAGATGACAAAGAGCTTGAAGCCTTTTCTTTCACTTTCTTGCTTGCTTCCTAAGCAAGATAATTACTCTCTTTGGGTCACAATTATCCCATAGGAACCACAGAAGGATGGAATATCTCTTTCAGTTCTTACAATTTTCTTTTTCTTGGGAGCAGATTTAAATTTTGTTGTTTCAGGTCAAAATACTGTTAAAAGAGTTGGCTAATGTTTTGGGATGAATCATGATTTTCTACTTTCTGAATAAGCATGGGCTGTTTAGAGATACTTGCCCCTGTCACATTTTTCTTCTTTTCTATTTTTTCACATTGTTGAAACAGAGAGACTGCCTGGTATGTGGGCAGAGAGAAGTTTGGGGTATCAGGAAGATCTGGATTCAAACCTTGATCTCACCACCCAAAGTCTCATGGATTCAGACAACTCTTCAAAACATATAAGTTGCAGAGCAGGCATTGACTTATGCTTTTTGGTAGATAGAAGCTTCTTTCTGGGAATTCCTTATATCAATAAAAATTCAGGTCCAGACCAAAAAATACCACAGGTTGAAATGGAACCACTTTTTAAAACTGGTTTTAGGGAACAAGACTATTATCTATTGTACAAACTATTTAATGTCAGACCTTTTTTTATACATAGTGACATGCCAAGGTGCTTTATTTACTTATATATATATATATATATATATTGCCTTTATTAAAACAGACAGGAATGAATACAATTTTAAAACTTATATAAACACTTAAAGCAAAATAACTAAAGAAAAAAAGAAAAACTGAAAAAGATCTTACCATAGCTGTTTGTTTGAATTTGTTTAGTGAACTGTCAGCCTGCAGGTCTAATTTTTGATGAAGAATGGAAATATCTTCCTCATGCTTCTTGATAATTTCTCTTTGTTCCTGTTTAAACATTAAATCAGAGTTCCTTTACCTCTGAAGACTGTAGTATCATATAATTTCAATTTAAAGTAATATAAATATTTTATAATCTTTAAAATTTGAAGCATAACAACATCCTGCTTCTCTGCTTTGTTGTGTAAGGGGTCTGACCCTAAAATGTAGGTGGCTGGCTAGGTAAGCACTCTTTAAATTGGACTCAGACAAGATTTTAAACATAAGATAAGCTCAAAACTAAAAAGCTGGCCACCAGCAGATAAATTTTTTGGCATCAGCAGTTTTACTAAGTAAACATTCATTAAGCACTTTCTTTGTGCAAGACAACATGTTAGGCACAAGGAAGGAAATAGTAGATTTCATACACAAGCCTACCTAATGGCAATTCAAAAGGAGATTAAAATTTGTGTAGAATGAGAATCCAGCTGCTAAACTCAACAAAGTTCAAAGAAAAGTAATATTCTCTAAATCCCTGAGGTAGAATGTGTGTTTGTACTTGATTGAGCTCTTTTGAGAACAACAGAGGGCTAGGTCGCATGAACCAGTACATCATTATGTGGTACATGGGCCTACCCTTGCATTTAATAAAATATTCTTCATATTAAAAAAAAATTATCTTCAAAGTCACTTGTGTTCTCTGGGAAATTCTTAAAGGTTCAAGATTTTTTTCGTTCCAGACCACAGGAAACCTCTAACTACTCATCTAACTAGGTTTATTCTACTTTTTCCCTTCTGCCTTCACTTTATTCCATTTTTCTTTTGTAAACACAAATAGAAGCACTTGTTTGATCATCTTATCTCTGGTTATGTACATATATAAAAAATTCTCACAAACACAAACTGTTCAATTTTACTGACTAATCACAGTCAAGTAATTCTTCCTAAATGAGACATTTTGAAATTACAAAATAAACTCTCTCCCTCCTTAGCAGTAAAATGGACGTGATCATGAAAAGGCTTTTTATGAAAATCACACTGTGCTACAACTCAGGTACCTCTCTGGCTTTTTCTAGAAGATCCTGGTATTTCTTTACGACCTCCTCCTTTTGATTTAATCTCGCTTGCATGTTGGCAATGGCCTGGTGAGCAACTTTCAAAACACGATGGCTCTCTGGGTCCTGTTCCTTTCTACTGAGCTCAGCCATGAGTCGCTCTCGTTCCGCTGTTGCAGGTAGGCGGAGTCTGAGTTCATTGATTATTCTGTCTCTTGACAGAACATTTTGTTCTGCTTCCCGTAAGGCAGATTCTTTCTCCTTCAGTTTCTATAACATAGAAAATTATCACTCAATAACAGTATTTTCCTCATGATTTAACACAATTTTTTATTCAGTTCTAAACATAACTCCAGTGCTACATATAAAAAGTACTGATTAACTATAAAAACCTGTCTATATTTAAACAAAAAGGAAAATTAAACAGAAACTGAAATTATATTAGAACCAGATATATGTGCTGTTAGATCATAAATTAATTAAGCAAAGATTAAACAAATAGATTAGAAAAAGGGTTAAAGATGAAAGAGAATACCATAATCTAATTCAATCTAATATCTCTAGACTAAAAAGAAATGGAGGTAGATACAAGACATAGAATTGTTTATAATTTACCTACAAAGTTTAACTCTTGCATGAGTGACCAATGTAGGATGTCAATAATGTCCAAAGACAATATTAACCATCAAATATTTATATATTCTTACTATTACAAAAGGCAACATACAGTTATTTTATAAGGTTATTTCTAACACATAATAAAGCAGGATGATGGAAGATGAAGAGATATACTCTTCCAGATAGCAGCAAATAGTGTCAAGGAGAATGTGATATCTAGCCCATCTGGATCATGATGGCTAAGAACACATACAGATGAATGAATGAATGAACATTTATTAAGCACTTCCTATGTACTGAGAACCGTGCTAAGTGCTAAAAGATAAAGAACAAAAAATAAAAGTGAAAGATTCAGCATTTTTAAAGTAACAACATTATCATATTTGCAATAATCTTGTAACATATCTTTATATGTGAACAGGAGGAAATAGAATTGATTTAATAAACTGCAAAATATACCTCTATTTCAATGTTTTCCCATTGAATAATCCCCTTAGGAAGAGTTGAAACACTTTTTGTGTTCCCTTCTTTGTTATTAACTTTAAAATCTATAACAAAATTTTTTGACTATCTCCAATAATAGCAAATTTTGATTCTTTAAAAGTTTGATTTTTGAATAAATTCCAAAACTATTGAGAGACAAGTGTGACAAATAAGATGGGTGACTGGGGCAACTAAATGGCACAGTGGACATAGCACCAGCCAGGAAGTCAAGAAGACCGGAGATCAAATCCATCCTCAGACATTGAATACTTACTTCCTAGCTGTGTGACCCTGGGCAACTCACCCCCAATTGCCTCACAAAGAAAAAGATAATAAGATAATGTCACTTTATCTGTGACATTAAGCTCAGGAACACCATTCAAGGGAAATTCACCTAACCATCCACACAAGAAAAACAAAGCAGGGATAGAGTAAAATGGCTGAGAAAGCACTCAGCTGAGTGCTTCCAACATTCTGCCCCATCAACTTAAAAAAAAAAAAAAAAAAAACTCCTCAAACTGAATTCTAGAATGGCAAAACCAAGAAAAGGTCAAACTAAGACATTCTTCAGCCCAAGACAACTTAGGAGACTGGAAAGAGGTATCTGTGACATGAGGAGGAAGTTCACCGAGAGCCCAGGTGGATTATTAACAGTGGCAGCAGCAGCTTTGGGAGCCCTCAAGGCAGAGATGGTAAGGGAACCTGACATGCTGTCAAAAAGGGACCCCAGAGGAGCCCTGATCTAGCCCTGGACAGGCAACCAAACACTCTTTGGCACCTCCATTGCCTATACCCATTTCTGAGTTACTATGTAAGTGGAGATACGTAGTTATAAGGGAATAGGGGACCTGAGGAGCATTATAATTTCTGGTCCCAAGGGAGCAGGGGCCCTGAAAAACAGTATTTTTTATGCTAGAAAGAGATTAGGAGCCTGCCAGTGACCATACCTTTCTCCATATCACATCAGCTTGGAAGAAGTGAAAATTTTCAACCCCCCAGAACTTGCTATGAAAATAGCAGTGAAGCTCCTCTCCTCTACCCCAACCACAGAAACAAAGTGCAACTTTAGCATAAAGTTCAACTTCCAGTAATAGGCTGGGGAAAAGTAAACAACAACAACAACAACAACAACAAAATCCTCACCATAAAAAGCTATTGGTAAGCTACTAAAAAGCTTCCCTACAGGAAGATCAACACAAACTCAGAAGAACACAATACTTATAAGCAAAGCTTCCTAGAAAAAAAAAAAGTGAATTGGACACAAGCTCAACAAGAATTCCTAGAAGAACTACAAAGTGCTTTTCAACATTAATTAAGAGTGATAGAGAAAAAACTGGGGAAAAAAAGGAGAGTAAGGGAATAAAATGAAAAACAATTCACAAAAAAAGCCAAAAAAAGCCCAAAAAACAAAAAACAAACACCTTAAAAAACAGAATTGGATGAATGATTTAAAAAAGAGTTTTATAGAGTAGCCTGGTATAGTACAGGGAGAATCTTGCCTCCCCTTGCTTAATTCCCTTTTTGTCAAGATAAGCCCCCTATTTTTTTCTCCCACAATCCTATAGCTAGACACCCCAAGCCACTGGGAGAAGGCTTGTCTGGGTCAACCCAAGTTCCAATGCTTCAGCAAGTTTTCCTTGACTAGGGATGCTCAGACTGGGAAATTCTTGCAATTTTCAGCAAAGTTCTTAGGGAACCTTTGCCACTCTTTCACCATCTCTGGGATGCCAAAGAAGACAAAATTCTATATGATGGATTTTGGCAAAATTTTATGGCTTTTGGCAAAGATGGGATAGCCCTCTTTCATATCAGTTTGTCTATATCTATGTCTCTGTGCAGAATGTCTGTGTGATGTTTGTTCTGTGAGCTAGATTTTGTTACTTGGAAAGATTTAAAACACAACTAGCAAACTATGCTATAGTTAGAATGCTGGGAAAATTTCTTTAAAAGCCTAACTTTTTCCTGTGGACTTCAGCTCTGGCCAAGCTGGGGACTACACAAAAAAGTTAGCTAATTAAAATAACATCTTAGCAGATTCTCAAAGATTTGAGAATAGTGATTTAGAAGTTTGACAGTTATTTTAAGATGGCAAGAAAAATTCCTGAAATTTTGAGGATAATTCCAGTAAGCTATTTCATTTGAAATCAAGAAAAGGGAAAAACAAACTAGGCAAATGACAACTTTTTGTTAACCCTTCCTTGACTCCTATCTTGTCCAGAATCCCCCTTCTGCTCCTTTGGGAAAGCACCCCAAAAGGGATTAAGGGACCATCTTCATTCCACTCCCCAAAATGGTCCTGAGTATATCTCAGTTGGGTGTACTGCTAATAAGATCAATATACCCCAGTTCCCTCTATTTGCTAACTCTTTTCATCGTAGGGGTAGGGAAATTCAAATTCTGCCTCATCTGTAGAAATAGGGGAAGCAGCAAAACTGTGGGGACCCCATACAACCTTGCCCAAACATCTCCCCAACCCAGTTGGGGGAGAGTAGGAGTAAGGTCCAATGGTTAGCATTCCATGAGCCCTGGTACTTGAAACTGCCATCAAAGGGATATCCTTTCACCAGTCACCCCACAGTTTGCAGCAAGTTCTGTCCAGAAGCTGCTTGGGAAGAATTCAGGTACCCCTCGCAATACCAAACATGGCAGTGTGAGGTGAGAAAGCCAGTCAGCCTCTGCATTTGTAAGACCACCATTCTCTATTTCAGTTATGGATATATATTAGCTACATAATTTATAGCAAATTATTTTATCTCTGCCCGGTTTTCTGATTTGCAAAGAGAAATAGTTGTGAAGATCACATGATCACAAAAGTGTTTAGCATAAAACATGCTATATGAATGTTAACTGCTTTACTGGATATAATTGCTTCGTATTTGGTAACTTTACAGATTTTTTAGATGTGACCAACAGATAAATGATATTTCTATGTGTGTGTAAAATAATTTGGAAATTTGAAATATAATAGTAAAAGCAATTTGAAAGGAGCTCTAATTAAAGGTCACTAAAAGAATATGTAAATTGTAATCTATTTACACTAATAATATTAATAGAATAGTTTGGGAACTTTAGGAAAACAGAAAAGCAGTTTGCTACTACTTAAAAAATTCTGGATATCTAGAGTCAGACTTCTGAGGGCGCTGTCAATAAAAACTGGCACCTTAACCCTTTTCTTGGTTCACAAAAACAGAAATGATTTGCATAAATTGGAAAATAACTAAGTGGCAATTCAGTTTGTCTAGAATATTTAATCAGAATCTAGGGAATCTAACAAAGTTAAGTCAATTTTAAAATCTGTTCTATCTCAATTTTTAAAATTGTCTTGTTTTCTCCCTACAACAAAAGGGAAACTTATTTAAAGGAAATTATAGCTAAGACTATTTGGCTATTACTTAGGAAAATTCTAAAATTGTTAACTAAGTCATTTGGAGTTATTGTTATGATATTAAATCTAAAACTGGTAATTATTGTATGTGGAACAAAAAGGATGAGGTAAAATCCTTATTAGTTCACCTCCATGTATGAGGTGTACAACACCTTTTCCCCTTTCACAGAGTGGGAGGAGGCATCAAACAGTACAGCTCATGAAAACACTAAGAATAGTTGGGGTGGGCAACAGCAAGCTCAATCCCTTCTCTGAGAAATGAGCCTGTTTAGGATTTATAGTTTCTAAACAAGGAATGCATTTACTAAGAATCTATAAGCTTGTTTAATCATTGATTCTTTGCACCAGGATAAGTTTAAACATATAAAACATGTTAAACAAAAATTGTATACATGTAAGTCCTGGAACCCTTTTAAAATAATGTATCTAGCCCTAAGCTGTAATTAGTAGAATTTGTTATTAAAGATAAAATCTCTTGGGAATGTAAATGATATTCTTTTGAGTTTTGAATTTGATTGCCTAATCATTAAGTCAGTAGCCCACCATTCGAGAGAAATGACATAAGCTACTCAAAAGATTCTTTCCTTAAATGTCTAGAGGGACAACTTATCTGGGCAAGAGCTGGAAGGATAACCTTGGCCTCTGCTTAAGGTGGGATTCTTCTGATTCAGTTTCCCAGTTCTGTTTCTTTGTTTCCCATCTGATTGATTCCTGAGTCTGGCTATGAGATGGAATTATTACTGCACAATTGATTGTCAAACAGATCTAAGGATGCTTTAACCTGTCATTCAGGCTGGTGCCTGAAGTACCAGTTTTTGATTATAATCATGTGCCTGCTTTTTCCTCTTACTGCAAATTTTTATAATTAGAGCAAATGGTCAGTAGAAGCCATGAGTCCAATACAAGTATCCCAGGGGATATGATGGTTTTCTAACTTAGATCTTAAAGACAGTTTCCTTTGCATATCATTGCAAAAAGACTCACTTTTTTTTGTTTGTTTTTTGTTTTGTTTTGTGCCTTGAAGGAGCAAATCCAGAGGAACAGAACCCCTCACCAATTAATATGGACAGTCACGAATATAACCCAAGCCCTCTCTCCAAGGCAAGAGAGATTCATTGCATCTTCCACCTTGGTGCTGGCTGGAGGCTGAAGAAAGCAGAGGCAGAAGCAAAGGACAAAGCTGCAAGAGCTCTCAGAACCAAGGAGAGAGATAGGCCTCTTAAGAATCTAGCTATCCAGGCCCAATGAAAGAGACAAGACTTGGAAGGAGAAAATAAACATTTGCATTTTATCACCTGGCTGCATTTGGGTGATTATTACTTTTAACTGAAACTAAGGCTGCCTCCAGAAAACCTCCCCAAGAAACCTCTCTCCCAGAGAGAACTCTTATATTTTAAAGAACAAGAACACCACAAGAACACCCATTTTCATTCTCCAGGGTTTTGACTTTCTCTGTAACCATTTTCATGGACGTCATTTTCTGGGTCAACTTTTCATTCTCTCTTTCTAGCCAGTGAAGTTCCTTCTCCATCGATTCCACCCCTTCTACCTTTTCCTTAACATGCTCAAAATTCTTGTGCAACTGCTTCTTTTCAAATTCAATCTTACTGAGTTTGCTGCTCATCTCCATAATGGTTTCATGCAGAGATTTGTTTTCTCTTTCAATGTCTTTTACTTGAGGCTCGTTCCTGACCTGAGATCTTTCCCTTAAGGACCAATCAGTTGATTGAGATGGTCTTTTTCTTGTTCAAGGTCCTTTATCTGTCTTTCTTAGTCTCCATGTCACTCTGAAGCTGCTCCATCTCTTTGATCAGCTTCTCACTGAGGGTCTTGAGATCCTAGTTGCTCTGTTTCTCTCTTTCAAGCTGAGTTTGTAACTTTTCAATCTTTCTGCTGAGTTGGTGGTTCTCTATTTCAAGCTCCACAAATTTTAATTTGCTTTCTTCTGCAATCGGGAAAGCATCTCTCAGCTCTTGGATGGTGTTCTGAAGTCTCTGGTTCTCCTTCTCCAGCTTCAAAATTTGACTCGAGGCATACTCATTCAACTCAAACACAAAGGATTTCCTGGATGGGTCTGAAAGGTCTGCATTCTTGGGCAGCTGCTCTAACTCCCAGCCCAGTTGGGCAGATTCGTTCATACTCTTGCTTCTGAGCAATCTCCAGGACCATGTTTTCTTCCAAAAGCTCTTCAATTTGCTTCTTATCCGTGTCCTTGTCCAGTTCTACATCATAAAGTTTAGATTTCAATTGCAAATTTTCTTTTTCCAGCTCATGGACTTTATCACCTCGAGGTCGAGCAGCAGTCAGCTGTTCTTCCAACATATAATATAATACCAGTTCATCCTGGTAGGCTCGTGCAGATCAAGCATCGGCCCCAAGGTGGATATTCTCTTGCTTGATTTTCCGCAGTTCTAGCACCAGCTAATCAATTTCATGCAGAGCATTGACTAGTTGCTCTGATTTCTCCTCCAATTCCTGCCGGATCCTCCGCAGCTTGGGTGAGTTCCACCGCCGGATGCTGTTTGTCCTCGCTGGAGAGGCTGCTTGTTGGGCTGGGGTTAGCTCAGAGCTTCCATGACAGCCCCCACATATTTGGACAGGCCCTGGCTATCCAGGATGTAGATGATATCTTGATCTGCAGCCCCACCCAAGAGGCTTCTCTGGTTGCAGCCACAGAAACCCCTACCTTCTTTCCCTCTCTCCTCCTCCCCCCAGGGCTATGAAGTTTCTTTGTCTAAAGGCCCAACATTGTCTATCAGTTTGTTAATCACTCTCTGAACCACTGTGTAAATGAGGAAAGGAAGGCAAAGTTATTTTGTGGGTGACCCTTCCAGGCTAAGTCACTCCCCCTGGGGCTTCTGCCCAGAAAGTTGAACTCACTGTCCTTACTAGAGCTTTGGAACTAGGGAAAAGAATGAGAATTAATATCTATAAGACTCCAAATATGATTTTCACATTTTGCACACTCATGGAGCTATATGGAAAGAAAGGGAATTTTTGACAGCAAAAAATCCTATTTAAATATGCAAGGGAAATTCTATAGCTATTATTGCAAGCTGTCTACCAACTAGAGAGGTTTCTGTTATGTTTTATTTATTTATTTTTTTTAATTTAATAGCCTTTTATTTACAGGATATATGCATGGGTAACTTTATAGCATTAACAATTGCCAAATCTCTTGTTCCATTTTTTCACCTCTTATTCCCCATCCCCTCCCCCAGATGGCAGGATGACCAGTAGATGTTAAGTACATTAAAATATAAATTAGATACACAATAAGTATACATGACCAAAACGTTATTTTGCTGTACAAAAAGAATCAGACTCTGAAATATTGTCTGTTATGTTTTATAAAGGGCACCAGAAGGGAGATTCACTTCAGGTCAATAGGAACAGGCTTACAGATTCAGCTGCCCATGCTGCTGCCTATTTGTTCCTGACTATGGCACCTTTACTTCCCCAGCTCCCTGACTCTTACATCCCTTCATATAACTCTCTGAGGAAGAAAGCAGACATATCCTTTCTCCTTCTGGGTGGTTTCAAACACCTTTAGGCCAGCCTCTAATCCCAGAGGCAAGTCTGTGGGAACTTCTTTTTGGCCAAGTGGGTAGCTTGGGAAAAAATGCTCTCAAATCCCACGTGAAACCTATCTTCACTGTTCACAAGCTAGGAGAAACAATTAAACATCCATCAGGTCTATTCAGTTTATACCCAAATAATTTCTGAAAGGGCTGTTAACCCTTTCCCTCCTGAACCCTATCTGGAGGAAGGGTACATATATGAGAAGAACTGAGAGATGGATTTTACACATATTCCCCCACAGTTTAGAACTTGAAAAACTTCAAATTGCTTTTGGCTTTTGTTGACACCTTTACTATTTATTTAAAAGCCTTCCCTTGTAAGACTGAAAAGGATTGGGAGACATCAAAGTGTTTGCTAAAAGAAATCATACCTGGCTTTGGCCTGCCCAGCTCTTTGAAGAGTGACAATGGCCCAACCTTCATTTCTCTAACTCAGAAGGTGGCTAAGGCACTTAAGATTATTTATCATCTCCATCCTGCCTTTAGGCCTCAATCTTCTGGAAAGTGGAGAAAATGAATCACACTTTTAAGTGAATCCTTACTAAACTGTACCTGGAGATTCTAGAGAATTAGATGCAAACTTGAAGGGATCCCTAGCTGGACTCATGTTTCTAGAATTAAAAGTGCTACTCTTGTTACTTATTCTCCCTAAGACATTACTGAATATTCCTGTGAACCCCTAGAGGACCTGAAACTACTCTTTCTTAGGACTCCTGGAAACACTGGAAACACACTGAATAGAAAAGAGTGAAATTATATGTGTCCTTTTCCTCACTCTAGTTTTTTTTCTTGTTATTTTCCACTTTTCCCAGTATATCTTTAACAACTCTCCAAAGCTGAGAGCTTTGCTCTTAGTATTTTCTCTCCATCTCTCTTGGTGTTGCTCTGTGGGCCCCTACCAGTGGGGAGATAACTCCTTAGTCTTTAGTAAGCTATGGAACTTTGTGGGCAGTGGAGCATTCAGGATTTTTGGGTGGCCCTTCAGCATCCTCAAGGCAGCCCACAGATGGGATCTGATGCAATATTTACAAAGACCCCATTCCCAAATGTCACCATCTCCACCCTGGATGCCACTGCATTTGTACTAGCTACCTCCACATGGAAATAACTTTAACCTATCTCCTGTTTTCTTGCCAGAAAGTATCTCTTACCTACATTTAACTGTAGGATATCCATTCCAAAATTATTCTGGCAAACTCACTCATGTTGCTTCTACACCACTTTTTCTTCAAGCTTTTTCATAATCTCCTGACAACTATTTGTTTCTTCCAAACTCCAAGTTATGAACTTCCAACTATTTGTTCACCCTGAATACCATCATATAACTTATTCCGACACCTAGCACCCCTCTGAATGCTGCCTCCCCCTCCTCATTTTGGACTCCACTAGGCAGGGGCAGCTCTTACACCCCTTATCAACATGAAGCAGCTCGTGAAGATGAGATCTCTATCCCTTTGTCTCAAATGAATTTGGGATGCTTGAGAGGGAAATGATATAATATAGCTTCTAGGAGAGACAAAAATAATATTAAGGTCTCCTGACCTTGGGGGACTTCTGTTCTGGCAATCTATCTGATTCCAAAGTCTTTTGGCTTTGGAATCTGAGGAGAATGCATCCCCTCACCCAACCTAAGACTAACAATCTATCTGATTCTGGGGTCTTCTGGCCTTGAGGGGCTTCCACAGATTAGATTCCTGGGACAGTAGTGGGTGGACCATTCCTCAATTACTTGTTGACTGTTAGAAAAATAAACTGTTGGTCAGTGAGAATGAAATTCCTGAGACCACTTCTTGGTTCTACCTCTGGGCCATAAAATTAGCATATCTATAACATCAGGACTAGATAAATGTGTCTCTTTGTTTCTATTTCTTTGCTAAATTCTTGGAATTTAGACTGCTTGAACTGGCATTACAATTATAATAAATTTTGACCCCTTGACTTGGAAATGGCTTCAAGCTTGCAAATTCTTTTTTAGAGACACCATGAAACCGATCTGTAACCTCAACTTTTAGGGGTACCTTCCCAAATTCAACAGTCATCAAGAAACAATAAAATAAAGCCAAATGAAAGAAAACGTAAAAGATTTCAACAGAAAAACAGTTAGTTGTTTGTCTGGAAAATAGACTGAGGAAAGATAATTAAGAATTATTGGATTATCTGAAAAGCATGATTAAAAAACAGAGTCTAGACATCCTATTTGAAAAAAATTATAAAAGAAAACTTTCTCAGTGTCCTAGATCCAGTGTTTAAGATAGAAGTGGAAAGAATTCACCAATCACTTCCTGAAAGAGATCCCAAAATAAAAACTCCCAGGAATATTACAACCAAATTCCAGAGCTCCCAATCATACTGAAAATACTAAAAGTGGCCAGAAAGAAACCATTCAAAGGTTACAGAACCATAGTCAGGATTACACAAGGTTTACCTTTAAATTTTAAAGAAGTGGAAGATTTGGAACATGATATTCTCTAAAGCAAAGAAGCTGGGATTACACCAAGAATATCTTACTCAAGGACAACTAGATGGCACAGTGGGTAAGAGCACCAGCCCTAAAGTCAGGAGGATCTGACTTCAAATCTAGCCTCAAACACTTAATACTTCCTAGCTGTGTGACTCTGGACAAGTCACTTAACCCCAATTGCCTTCAAAAAAAAAAAAGAAAGAAAAGAAAAGAAAGAAAGAAAAAAGAAAAGAAAAGAATATCTTACCAGCAAAACTGGGTATAATCCTTCAAAGGAAAAAAAAAGCTATTTAATAGAATAGAGGACATTCAAAATTTCCTGAAGAAAAAACCAGAACTGAATAGAAATTTTGACTTTTATATACAAGACTAAAAGGAAACTAAAAAGATAAAAAAGTAAACATGAAAAAGAAATCCTAACAGATTTAATAAAGTTAAATTTTTATATTAAAAGACGATACATATAACTCCTAAGAAGTTTAGTATTATTAGGTCAATAAGAAGGTCTCTACATAAGCAAGTGACATGGGAGTGAGTCAATAAGTTTGGGACGTTCACAAAAAAAGAAAAAGGAATGCACTGAAAGAAAGGATCAGGGAGAAAAGGAACGGGGAAAATTATTGCACATAATAGGGGCATACAGGAAAGAGCTTTTACATCAAGGGGGAAAATGAGTTGAGGTAGGAGGAAGCTAGCAATGTTTGAATATACCTCTCATCTAAATAGGTTTAAATATGAAAGGATATAGAAAAATATCTAATTGGGGGGAGTCACCTATCTTACCTAACAGGGAAGTAGGAAGGGAGACAAGGAAAAAGTGGAGGAATGATACAGAGGAAGCTCCGAAGGCTGGCGAATGTGGCCCTGGCGACTAGGAGAGTGTTTGTTCAGTCCCACACAAGTGGCGCCCATATGTGGGTCAGGATTAGGCCAGGGACCCCATGACTCAGCTGATTCAATCCTGGGAAGGGAGATGAGACCCAATACTGATAGTAAGTCTGGGAAGGAAGACAGGTTTTTAGGGCCCCTGATGGGAAGGTGCTGAGACAATAAGGTTAGAGAGTAGTAAGGCAAGAAGGAAGTGGATGTGACATCACAGGAAGAGGCAGCGGGAAAGAAGCAGGAAGCAAACAGGAAGAGTAGGATGAGGAAGGAGGAAGCAAAAAGAGGGAGGTAAGGAAAAACCCGAGGGGCCATGGGAGGAGGCAGGGATAGGAGGAGGGAAGAGAAGGCAAACAGCGGGACAAGGCAAACAGTGCTTCTCCTCAGTCCCTTGCGCGCCCCCTTGTGGAGGCTGTGGAGATTTACAGAGAGTTCGGACGTATGTTCCAGAGAAAGGAATAAGGGGCACCAGGAAGCGAGGGTTTGGCCAGATGCCTGTCCGGTGTTTGACGGGCCCCGGGAAGGCTGTGGGTCCCATCAGGTGGAAGAAGCTTAAGGAGCTATAAGAGGCAGTTCACAAGGGTTGAATCTTCATATGTTAAGGAGCTGCTGACTCTCTTGGCCCCCAGCTCCATATTAACCCGGAATGGTTGGAAGACTTGCCTTACACCTGGGGAGTCTGCCATGGGTGATTCTGCGTGCAGACGTAGCAAAAAGCTAGGGAAGAGACACGCAGGGCCACGCCCCACAAGATGAATTCCCCAAAATAGTAGGAGTGGGAAGGTATGAAAGAAAGGAGGACCAAATGCAGGGCGATGCAGCAGTACATGCAGCTGGGTCCCAGTGTGCCCACCGAGCACTGAGCAAAGCGCAAGCCTCTGGAAAGCGGAGGTGCTCAGTGACTAAAATGAAACAGGGCCCAGATGAGCCTTTCCCTGATTTTGTGGCCCGCCTACAGGGGGCTATTGGGAGATTAGTAGGTAAAGGAAAAGCAGCCCGTCTTCTTATCAGGAAATTAGCTAGGGCTGCGGGCCCCTGCCACAAAGTCATGCTCTCTTTAGATGGGAACACAAGCCTTGAGGAGAGGATAAAAAGATGTGAGAATGGTGGCTCCAGTACCTTTCAAATGGATGCCCTCGCAGCTGCTATTTCTGAAGGAGTCATAGAGGGACTGAAGGTTAGGGAAACCAAGATAATGTTACCAAGGGGGGAAGACTGGTCACTTCAAAGCCCCGCCACAAGTTTATCAAGTGGAGGGAAGGCATTCTCCAGTGACTCAATCAGGACTACAGCAGGAGTACCTCTGGCTTCTGCCAGGTGGTGCGAGTTTCCCCTTCACAGTGGGGGGAGTTTCCAAATTGACCCAGGGCATACAACTTTAGTACCAGCAACCAGGTTAGACCCAATCTTAAGAATAGCCCTTGTGGTGGGCTTGACATTTTATACCCTGTTATAGTCCATACCACAGTTATTTCAACAAAACAATCTCAGGCTGTGGTGACTAATCCACATAATACACCAGCATTTTTAAATAAGGGTGAGCTAATAGCACAGGCACTCCCTCTCTTAGATGGGCTAGACTCTAATATTAATTGGATGCAGCATAAACAAGCATTAAAAGACTACTTGACACCAGAGCTGATAGGTCTGTTATCTCACAGCTCTTCTGGCCCCCCTTTTTTGGCAGGTTTGTGCAGATGCTACCATAGTTAACAGGATGGGAGGAGCACAGAAGGTATGGGTTGCGGCATAATACTGCCCTGGCAGTTTGCAGACTAACAGAGGATATTCAGACTTCTGGTGGTCAAAGGTCTCCGGTACAAACTATGGGGTAGAGATATATTGAAGGCTTGTGGAGCCTCAGTTTATATACCACTTCCACAGAATTTTTAATTTAATTTAATTTAATTATTTGGGTACCACCTTTCATATTACACTCACACCATTAAAATGGAAATCTAACACATTGGTTTCGGTACCCCAATGGCCCTCTCCCAGTGGAAAAAACCCTAGTGGAATGGGCCCATCGCATCCTAAAAGCCACTCTTGGTAAACAGAAAGGGAGAGGAAGTAGACAGAATTCCCCATGACTCATACAGGTGAACATAGATAAGGTCTTATATTCTTAACACTTTTTTTGTACCTGCATAGGGATACTGGCTTCTCTCCAGGAATGATACATTTGGCACAATCTTATAAATAGCACAGAAAACTAGATCTTATGAAAACAGAACAGTAATATTAGATAACATTCATACACCACAATTTATTCAGCCATTCTCCAATTGCTGGACATCCATTCAATTTCTACTTTCTAGCCACTATAAGAAAGACTGCCATAAATATTTTGGCACATACAGATCCCTTTCCCTTCTTTAATATCACTTTGAATATAAGCCAAGTAGTAACACTGCTGGGTCAAAGGGTATGCACAGTTTGCCAACTTTTTGAGCATAGTTCTAAAGTGCTCTCCAGAATGGTTGGATCCATTCACCACTCCACCAACAATGCATCAGTGTCCCAGTTTTCCCACATCCCCTCCAACATTCATCATTATTTTTTCCTGTCATCTTAGCCAATCTGAGAGGTATATAGTGGTATCTCAGAGTTGTCTTAATTTGAATTTCTCTGATCAATAATGACTTGGAAGACCTTTTCAAATGGCTACAAAATAGTTTCAATTTCTCCATCTGAAAATTCTCTGTTCATATCCTTTGACCATTTATCAAATGAAGAATGGCTTGAGCTATTATAAATCTGAGTCATAAACCCAAAGACCCCAGCTTCTGGGGTAAGAACTCACTGTTTGATAAAAATTGCTGGGAAAATTGGAAACTAATATGGCAGAAACTAGGCATTGATCCACACTTAACACTGTACACCAAGATAAGGTCAAAATGGGTTCATGACCTAGGCATAAAGAATGAAATTATTAATAAATTAGAGGAGCACAGGATAGTTTACCTCTCAAGACCTGTGGAAGGGGAAGGACTTTATGACCAAAGCAGAACTAGAGATCATTACTGATCACAAAATAGAAAATTTCGACTATACCAAACTGAAAAGTTTTTGTACAAACAAAACTAATGCAGACAAGATTAGGAGGGAAGCAATAAACTGGGAAAATATTTTTACAGTCAAAGGTTCTGATAAAGGCCTCATCTCCAAAATATATAGAGAATTAACTCTAATTTATAAAAAATCAAGCCATTCTCCAATTGAAAAATGGTCAAAGGATATGAACAGACAATTCTCAGATGAAGAAATTGAAACTATTTCTAGTCATATGAAAAGATGCTCCAAGTCACTATTAATCAGAGAAATGCAAATTAAGACAACTCTAAGATACCACTACACACCTGTCAGACTGGCTAAGATGACAGGAAAAAATAATAATGATTGTTGGAGGGGATGTGGGAAAACTGGGACATTGATGCATTGTTGGTGGAGTTGTGAACGAATCCAACCATTTTGGAGAGCAGTTTGGAACTACGCTCAAAAAGTTATCAAACTGTGTATACCCTTTGATCCAGCAGTGTTACTACTGGGCTTATATCTCAAAGAGATTATAAAGCAGGGAAAGGGACCTGTATGTGCACGAATGTTTGTGGCAGCCCTTTTTGTAGTGGCTAGAAACTGGAAACTGAATGGATGTCCATCAGTTGGAGAATGGCTGAATAAATTGTGGTATATGAATACTATGGAATATTACTGTTCTGTAAGAAATGACCAACAGGATGATTTCAGAAAGGCCTGGAGAGACTTACATGAACTGATGCTGAGTGAAATGAGCAGGACCAGGAGAACATTATATACTTCAACAACAATACTATATGATGACCAGTTCTGATGGACCTGGCCATCCTCAGCAACGAGATCAACCAAATCATTTCCAATGGAGCAGTAATGAACTGAACCAGCTACACGCAGAGAAAGAACTCTGGGAGATGACGAAAAACCATTACATCAAATTCCCAATCCCTATATTTGTGCCCACCTGCGTATCTGATTTCCTCCACAGGCTAACTGCACAATACTTCAGAGTCTGATTCTTTTAATACAGCAAAATAATGTTTTGGTCATGAATACTTATTGTGTATCTAATTTATATTTTAATGTATTTAACATCTACTGGTCATTCTGCCATCTAGGGGAAGGGGTCGGGGGTGGGAGGTGAAAAATTGGAACAAGAGAGTTGGCAGTTGTTAATGCTGTAAAGTTATCCATGCATATAACCTGTAAATAAAAGGATATTAAATAAATAAATAAACAAATAAATAAATAAATCTGAGTCATTTCTATATATATATTGGATAGAGGATATGAGTTATCAGAACCTTTAACTATAAAGATGTTTTCCCAGTTTATTGTTTCCTTCTAACCTGGTTGCATTAGTTTTCTTTCTACAAAAGCTTTTTAATGTGATATAATCAAAATTTCCTATTTTGTAATCAATAATGATCTCTAGTTCTTCTTTGATCATAAATTTCTTCCTCCTCCAAAGGTCTGAGAGGTAAACTATCTTATGTTCTTCTAATTTATAATTTATTTATTTATAACCTCATTCATTATGCCTAGATCATGAAACCATTTTGATCTTAACTTGGTGTTAAGCGTGGGTAAATGCCTAGTTTCTGTCATACTAATTTCCAATTTTCCTAGAAGTTTTCAAATAGTGCCTTCTTATCACAAAAGTTGGGGCTTGAGGGTTTCTCAAACGCTACATTGCTATAGTTAGTGCCTATTTTGTACTGTGAACCTAACCTATTCCACTGATCAACTAGTTTATTTCTTAGTCAATACCAAATAGTTTTGGTGACCACTGCTTTATAATATAGTTTTAGATCTGGTACAGCTAGGCCACTTTCATTTGATTTTTTTTTCATTAGTTCTCTTTAAATTCTTAAACTTTTGCTCTTCCAGATGAATTTTGTTATTTTTTTCTAGGCCATTAAAATAATTTCTTGGGAGTCTGATTGGTATACCACTAAATAAATAGATTAGTTTAGATTGTATCATCATCTTTATTCGCTCAACCTGTACAAGAGCACTTAATATATTTCCAATTGTTTAGATCTGACTTTATTTGTGTGGAAAGTGTTTTGTAGTAAATAGAATACTAGAAAAACTAGATATGATAGCTCTTTGGAGAAAATTGAATGGCAACTGAAAGGGGTACACTTTTTTCTTGGCAGTTCATGGAACCTATAAAAGAAGTGACCATATATTAGGACATAAAGATGTCAAAATTAAAGGCAAAAAGGTAAAAGTAGTAAATGCATGTTTTTCAGATCATGATGCAATAAAAATTACATAATAAAGGACCAGGGGAAAATAGACCAAAAAGAAATTGGAAACTAAATAATCTTATCCTAAAGAATGAATAGATGAAACAGCAAATCACAGAAACAAATAATTTCACCCAAGAGAATGACAACAATGAGATGACATACCAAAATGTGTAGGATGCAGCCAAAGTGGCAATAAGAGGAAATTTTATATCTCTAGAGGCTTACTTGCATAAAATAGAGAAAGAGAAGTTCAACAAATTGGGCTTGCTAGTAAAACAACAAATTAAAAACCCCCAATTAAGTATGAAAGTTGAAATTAAAGAAAATTAAAGAATTAAAGAAAAGATCATTAAAATTGAAACTAAAAAAACTATTGAATTAATAAATAAAACAATGAGTTGCTTTTATGGAAAAAAAACAAAATAGATAAATCTTTAGTTAATTTGATTAGAAAAAAAAAGAGGAAAATCAAATTGTTAGCCTCAAAAATGAAAAGGGAGAACTATCCACCAATGAAGAGGAAACTAGAGCAATTATCAGGAGTTACTTTGCCCAATTTTATGCCAATAAATTTGACAATGTAAGTGAAATGGAGGAATACCTACAAAAATATAGATTGCCCAGATTAACAAGAGAGGAAATAAATTACTTAAATAGTACTATTTTAGAAAAAGAAATAGAACAATCTATTAATCAACTCCCTAAGAAAAAATCCCCAGGACCAGATGGATTTACATGTGAATTCTACCAAACATTTAAAGAGCAATTAATTCCAATACATATAAACTATATGAAATAATAGGGAATGAAGGACTCCTACCAAATTCTTTTTATGATACAGACATGGTACTGACACCTAAACCAGGTAGGATGAAAACAGAGAAGGAAAATTATAGTCTAATCTCCTTAATGAATACTGATGCAAAAATCTTAAATAAAATGTTAGCAAAGAGATTACAGAAAATCATGCCCAGGTTAATACATCACAACCAAGTAGGATTTATACCAGGAATGCAGGGCTGGTTTAGTATTAGGAAAACTATTAGCATAATTGAGTTTATCAATAACCAAATTAATAAAAATCATATGATTTATCTCAATAGGTGCAGAAAAAAACATTTGATAAAATCCAACACCCATTCCCATTAAAAACACTAGAGAGCATAGGAATAAATGGACTTTTCTGTAAAATAATCAGTAGCATCTATTTAAAAGCATCAGCAAGTATCATTTGTAATGGGGATAAACTAGAACTATTCCCAAGAAGAACAGGAGTGAAACAAGTTGCCCACTACCACCATTGCTATTCAATATTGCATTAGAAATGCTAGCCTTGGCAATAAAGAAGAAAAAGAAATTACATTGTAATGTTCTGGCTAGCTTTTTGGAGGTCCTCTGAATGGGCCTTGGTTTCAGCAGAATAATCATCACAAGAATAGTCAGGAATAAAGTCCAAAGTCTTTATTATCTCCTTCACAGTCCTCCTTTACCTAGGACCAGGCTAGCTTTCTGGGGATACTTTCATATGGACTTGGTCTCAGTGGAGAAATAAAGGATGACAGACCACCACGAGGGTCTCTATCTTGAAGTCTCTTTTTTATCCTCCTGATTCTGACCACTTAAATACTCTATTACAATTAAATTCATTCATCATACTGAGTAAAAGCCAATCATTATATCACTGGGAAACCATTATTTGTTGTAAGATTAAATCACTCATACTAAACTAGCAAACTATTAATAACCATGCCAAACTAGATAACTATTGTCTTATCAGTTCCATTGAGCTGACACCTTATAAGAATCCTTGCTTCAAGAATATTTCTGCAGAGTTCTGACCCATTACATTAAAGGAATTAAAGTAGGTGATGAGGAAACCAAATTATCACTCATTACAGATGATAGATGGTATACTTAGAGAACCCCAGATAATCAACTAAAAAGTTATTAGAAATAATCCACACCTTTAGTAAAGTTGCAGGATACAACATAAACCCACATAAGTCATCAGCATTCTTATATATCACTAACAAAATCCAACAGTTACAGTTACAAAGAGAAATTCCATTTAAAGTAACTACTGATAGTATAGAATATTTAGGAATCTATCTACCAAGGGAAAATCAGAAACTATGTGAGCAAAATAACAAAACACTTTCCACACAAATAAAGTCAGATCTAACCAATTGGAAAAATATTTAATATTCTTGGAATGGGCGAGCAAATATAATAAAGATGACAATACTACCTAAACTAATCTATTTAGTGCTATACAAAACCAGACTCCCAAAAAACAATTTTAATGACCTAGAAAAATAACAATAAAGTTCATGTGGAAAAAAAAAAGGTCAAGAATTTCAAGGGAATTAATGAAAAAAAAAAATCAAATGAAAGTGGTACCAGATCTAAAATTGTATTATAAAGAAGCTGTTACCAAAACCATTTAGCATTTGCTAAAAAATAGACTAGTTGATCAGTGAAAAAAGTTAGGTTCAAAGGACAAAATAGTAAATAACTTTAATAGTCTAGTGTTTGACAAACTCAAAGACCCCAGCTTTTGGGATAAGAATTCATTGTTTGACAAAAACAGCTGGGAAAATTGGAAATCAGTATGGCAGAAACTAGGCATTGACCCACACTTAACACCGTACACCAAGATAAGGTCAAAATGGGTTCATGACCTAGGCATAAATAATGAGATTATGAATACATCAGAAGAACATAGGATAGTTTACCTATCAGACTTGTGGAAGAGGAAGGAATTTATGACCAAAGAAGAACCAGAGATCATTATGTATCACAAAATAGAAAATTTTTATTATATCAAACTGAAAAGGTTTTGTACAACCAAAACTAATGCAGACAAAATTAATAGGGAATCAATAAACTGGGAAAACATTTTTAGTCAAAGGTTCTGATAAAGGCCTTGTTTCCAAAATATATAGAGAATTGACTCTAATTTATAGGAAATCAAGCCATTCTCCAATTGATAAATGGTCAAAGTATATGAACAGACAATTCTCAGACGAAGAAATTGAAATTATTTCTAGCCATATGAAAAGATGCTCCAAATCATTATTAATTAGAGAAATTAAAATTAAGACAACTCTGAGATACCATTACACCACTATACCTACACTAGTCAGATTGGCTAGAATGACAGGGAAAGATAATGCAGAATGTTGGAGGAGATGTGGGAAAAATGGGACAATGATACATTGTTGGTGGAATTGTGAATACATCCAGCCATTCTGGAGAATGATTTAGAATGGCCAGAAACTGGAAACTGAGTGGATGCCCATCAACTGGAGAATGGCTGAATAAAATGTGGTATATGAATGTTATAGAATATTATTGTTTGGTAAGAAATGACCAACAGGATGATTTCAGAAAGGCCTGGAGAGACTTATATGAATTGATGATGAGTGAAATGAGCAGGACCAGGAGATCATTATATACTTCAACAATAATACTCTACGATGATCAATTCTGATGGACATGGTCCTCTTCAACAATGGATGAAACAAATCATTTCCAATAGAGCAGTAATGAATTGAACCAGCTACACCCAGCAAAAGAACTCTGGAAAATGAGTAAGAACCACTACATAGAATTGCCAATCCCTCTATTTTTGTCCACCTGCATTTTTGATTTCCTTCACAGATTAACTGTACACTATTTCAAAGCCAGATTCTTCTTGTGCAGCAAAATAACTGTATGGATAAGTAGACATATATTGTATTTAACATATACTTTAACATATTTAACATGTATTGGTCTACCTGCCATCTGGGGGAGAGGATGGGAAAGGGAAAAACTGAAACAAAAGGTTTTGCAACTGTCAATGCTAAAAAATTACCCATGCATATATATTGTAAATAAAAAGCTATAATAAATATATATAATAAAAAGTAATAATAAAAAAATAAAATATATGAAAAAGTATTGTACCAAATTTTTTCCATGATACAAATAAGACTTTAATACCAAAACCAGGAAGAGAAAAAAATAGCTGAAGAAAATTGCAAGCAAATTTCCTTATTGAAATTTTAATATAAAATGCTAGGAAGTAGACAAGAGAAATATATCACAAAAATCATACACTCTGAACAAATGGGATTTTTACCAGGAATACAGAGCTAGTACAACATTATTAAAACTATAATAAGCATCATTAACAATGATATCAATATCAATATCAAAAACATAAACAATAACAAAATATCAATAACAAAAACAACAAAAATTATATTATTACCTCCACAGATATAGAAAAAGCTTTTGATTAAAAAAAAAATCCATTCCTATTACAAACACTAAAAAAAAAACCCCTAAGAATAAATGAAGGCTTTCAAGCAATATGAACCTAAAATCAAAAGTAAGCATTACTTGTAATGAAAATCAGTAGGAATTTATTGGAATGCAAATTTTCCAACAACATAAGAAAATTAAGGATGTTCATTATCATCACTATTATTTGGTATTTTATTGGAAATATGCTAGTTATAAACAAGATAAGATTAGATGATATTCTAAAAGAACCCTAGAGAATACACTAAAAAACTAATTGAAACAATGAATTTTAAAGAAGTTAAAGACCTGTATACACAAGTCACCTCTAGTTATACTTACATGTCACAAAACTCAACAGAAAGAAATATAAAAAAAAATTCTTCTTAAAATAACCACAGACAATATAAAATACTTTAGGAATCTTACCTGACAAAAGAAACCTAGAGACTACATGAACACAATTGCAAAATAACTTATGACACAAAGACAGACTTGAACAACCGGAGAAATATCCATTGCTCATGAGTAGGTCAAGACACTAAATGAAAAGTCAATTCTGCATAAATATGCTTATTCAATGACATACAAAACTATCAAAAATTACTTTATCGAACCAAAAAAAAAATTAGAAGTTCAGTTGTAAAAACAAAAGATCAAGTATATCAAGGAATCAAGAGAATAAATGAAAGAATACGGCATAGAATTACTAGATTTCAAGCAATGTAGTGGTAATTATCAAAATAATCTAGTGTTGGCTGATAAATAGTAGTAGGCAATTGAACAGATTATGTACACTAGACAGTAGTAAATGACCACAGTAAACTTATGTTTTATAAATCCAAAGATCCAAGAGTTGAGCAAAAGAACTCACCATTTGAAAAAAAAATTGATGGGAAATTCGAAAAACACTTTTGACAGAAATTAGGCGCACACCAACATCTTATATTACATAATAAAATACAGTTAAAATGGGTAAATCATTTAGATATAAAAGGTGATATCCCAGATCAACTAGGAAAGCACAGAAATATGCATCTATGAGATCTATGATAGGGGAAAAGTTTACCACCAAAGAAGAGATAGATAGGATCATGGGAAGTCAAACAGATAATTTTTATTATATGATACTAAAAGGTTTCTGCACAAACAAAAGCAATGCAGCCAAAATCAGAAGGAAAGCAAGCAACTTATAAAAATTGTTATGTTAAATTTTTCAGATAAAGATTTTTTGGGGGAATCTCTGCTAAAAGCAAAAATTAAATCAATTTCTAAGTCCTTATTGACAAGTGACATTTTACAAAGTATACACAATAGGGAACAGATTCATGAGATTCACACAAGAAAGTAACATAGAATGAAAATTTAGAAACAATACTCAATTAAATAGTGAAGTATCAGGTATTTGTAGACACCTACTTCATGCTTTTCAGCTGCCAAGTTTTAGGTCACTGATCATCAATATGGCCAAAGAACAAAAGCAAAAGAGATCAGGTAGAAAAATCCAAATAAATCAATTCTGTTTTTTTACTTAGTGATTCATATCAGTTATATTAGGGAAAGGATTTAAAAGCAGGGACAGGAATATGTTTTTAAATTACTTATAAGTAACAATTAATTCTAAGCTTCACCTTCATGAACATATATCAACATAGGAGTTACATATTAATATGTAATAATCACAAGGCAAATTAATTACCTCCTCCAATAATTTACAAGTTGCTTGTGTCTCCATGATTATTCGAACATTCTCCTTGATTTTTCTCAAAGCTATCTCAAGTTGATTTGGAAGAGGCAAACTAGAGTCTGGTATTGATCCTGTAGCCTCTTCAAACTGTTGGGAAATACAAATTTGCAAAAAACAGTTCTAACATAAAGAAAAATGCTCATTTTTCACAAGTATATTATAAGCATAGTTTAAATGCTACCTTTCTTTTAAATATCAAAAGCTAAAGCAAATAACAATTTTATCTGATTGGGGAAAAAAATTTTCATCCACATACATTTTAGATTTTGCTATATACCAAGAAATTTGTGTTCTATTCATAATTCATTGTTAATCATTATATACCTTTCGAGCTGCATTCAAGATTTCATTTTGGTGACTATCAAACATATCTAGCTGGCGTTCTAACTCAACTTCTCTTTGATCCCAGGTCATCTGCTGTTCTTCATGAATCTGTGGAAAAACAATTTACTTCAATAACAAAGAAGAAATTGGAAGAAATTTGCAAATACATAATTGGAATAGCTAATGAAATAGGTTGAGCAAAGGTGTAAACCATAATATTACCATTTCTGTCATGCTTTCTATCTTTACTATTATAAAAATCATTCATTTTTTAAATGATTTAAACAATAAGAACTGAATTTATGCTATATTACAATAACAATGGGAACTCCTTACAGTCAGGAGACTTATAGCTTTCACATGGGTAGCAGATCAGATTTTTAAAGATCCTATAAGAAAAAAAACTGGGTCCCATGTACTTACATCTAAATTTATGCTCCTGTATAGTTATTTTGTATTTAATTTATACTTTAATATATTTAACATCTACTGGTCATCCTACAATCTGGGGAGGGGGTGGGGGGAAGGAGGGGAAAAACTGGAACAAAAGGTTTGGCAATTGTCAATACTATAAAATTACCCATGCTTATACATTGTAAATAAAAAGCTATTAAAAAAAGAAAAAACTTAAAAAAAAATATGCACCTTGTTTTGTTGTACAATCTCTTCTTCTAGATTACTAATTGTATGTTCATATTCAGAAATTATATTTTTCAAATATTTTATTTCTTCTTTATCTTTCACTAATTCTCTGTTGAGTTTGAGTTCTTGAAGACGAAGTTCTTCTATTTTCATATGCCAATCAATTACCTAGACAAGACAAAAAATAATGAAATGTGTATGTATGTTTATAAATGTGTATGTGTGTGTGGGTATACTATATGAGGCACACAAAGGAGTATAATAAACATAAATACTATTCATTTTAATTACTTCACTTGTGTTAGATCATATATCAAGCTTTCCATAATAAAGTTGTGCACTGCAAACTCCTTTATCTAGTGATATTTCAAAGTTTTCTAATTAGAGGAAATAAAATAAGTGTAACCATCATACGTTAGCTAGAATGAATTATCTACCCAACTGACACTCACTTAGATAAATTGTATGTTTCTCTATTGGAAAGAGTGTCCCAAATCTGAATAAGTAATTCTCAATAATTAGACTTAGGTCCAAAACAGCAACAATAAAACTTCATTAATTCCTTTTAGTTAGAAGACTAGTTCAAATAATACAAACTACAAATTCTAAGGTATTTCTAAAGAAATATAAGTTTGCTAATTTCATATATATATGTGTGTGTATGTGTGTGTATACACATATATATGATTGATATATATAAACAATTTAAAAAAACCAGGCTTTTAATGTATGAAGAAAATTAATTTAAGACCTAGTACAAGGAATGATAAGGAAATTTTAAATTAGGACCAAAATTATTTATATATGAATGAGTCTAAAGTGCTAGAAGATGTTTGCTCTCTTGATCACATTTGCCATTTCCCCTTCATTCTTGTTTCCACAATTAACTTGAATAGAAAATCTTCAAAAAAGTGAAGCTCAGAGGTCACCTAGTACCTGAAAGCCTAACTGAAATCTATATCTCTATTTGTAGCACTGCCATTATCTACCAGTGTGGTTATCCACTTAAAAAAAAAAAAAAAGAACTAAATCCAGGAGTCAAGTACAATTGTGTCTTGGTTTATGCCAAAAAACATCAAAAAGGAAAATTTCAGCCCAGCTCCCATCTATAGGTACCCAGGTGGCAGAGTGAATAGAATGTTGGCCTTAAAGATGGAAGGCCTGACTTTGATTTGGGCTTTGCACATATCACAGGATCAGATTTAGAAAAGGGTCATTAAAAGTTCTTGTATCCACACCCATTTTATAAATGAAGAAACCAAGCCCTGAGAGATGAGGTGACCTGAATGTCAGAGGAAGGATCTGAATCTTGGTCTTTCAGCCCTCATATCCCAGATGTGTGACCCAGGCTCAGGAATTTGGTGAAACTCTCCATACTCTAAGCAAGACTGTAAGCCTGTGAGTAGAGGGAGCTTACTCATTTGGGAGTTCTCTATTCCCAGGAAAATATAGGCTAGGCTCCTCACCCTATTCCACCTGTTCCTACATCCTCAAGCTTGAAAATGACTCATGGAAGCAGAATCGTACACAAATTCCACATGCGATTTTAACCTTAACATCTAAGACCAAGAACACCCCACCTTCTGGGCTCCCCTGGCATCCTTTAAGGTGCTTATTAGCTCCTCAAGGCCTTTCAACTTTAATTCCAGCTCCAGCGTTTTGTTTTCCATAGTTCTCCGCTCCTCCTGACAAGTCCTGACCTCTTGCATGACTTGCAGTTTGTCATTCTGGAGCTGAATCATTGTTTTGGAAAATTTCTCCTGCTGGGCCAAGGGCAAGGCCCCACTGAACTGTCGTCGCAAGGCCTGAATGGTGCTACGCAGATGCTTCGCTCTGTTTCTCCCTTCCAGGCGGGCAAAGTACAGACTCTGCTCCTTCTCATCAAGCTTTTGCTCAAGACGCAATTTGTAGGTCTCCATCTTCTGCAGCTGGGAAGTCACTGACTCCAACTTGCTAACAGAAGTGGCTTCGCTCATTTGCAAGGCAACAATATGCTGATGCAACTTGGCAATGAGGGCTTTTTCATCTGACTGTGCCTAGTGACAAAAGAAATTGAGGGTGAGAAAGAAAGGTGCTTCCTTTCCTAGCTCAACTTTGACCAGTTCCAAGAAGACTTCCTTGAAATGAATTGCTTTTCTTTGGAACTCTAAAAACTTATAAGCCCTCATCATACTGCATCAACATTTTTACAGTTGCTACTAATACATGTTTCCACTTCCTTAAGAAAATGGTAAAATGTTCAAAGACAAGAACTGTGTCTTACTTATCTTCATTGTCACATAGTTTGGTAACATAACATATCTATCTGTTAACAAATTTTCACTCAAAGAGTTAGGCTATTTTCATATAAAAGTGGTATTTATCAATATGTTATAATGTGATTCAAATTCAAGTATAGCACGTACTATAATAACCTACAAAGACCATTCTATCTTCTAAGTTTGAATCAACCGATGAAAGAATTCTCAATCAGAACACTTTGATTCTAGTCCTGGCTTCATTAAGCAGCCATTTCATTTGGGAATACCAAATTAATTATTTTCAATTCTTATACTACTGACCCCTATTTTATGGGAATGATGTGATTCTAATAAAAAATAGAGTAGAACATATAAAGATATTTAGGGCTTTTTTTTTTCTTTTTTTTTTTTTTAAAGAAAAGTCAAATGTGAAAACAAACCAAAAAAAAAAAAAAAAACAATAAGAACTATAGCTTACCTTAAGGTATTTATGTACTTTTGTTCAGTATTATCTATCTCATAATCAGCTCATGGGCCTATGCTAGATCCATACAAACACACACCTATTTTTTCCCAACTCTCTTTTGCTCTCCCCCCCCCTTTTCTATTCCACAGAGAGGTTCAGTTGCAGGATATTCTAACCAGTTTTTACCAGGCTTCCACCAAAGGTAAATAGCCTTGAAGTTTCTAAATCATTATAAGTGATTTATGAACTCTGTCCAACTAGATTTTTAAAAATTAGTAAATTCATACCTCTTGTGAAGAATTGGTGCTATTCTCACCTGGTAGTCTAACACCTGCATTCTCAGAGATTCTATTTCCTTTTCTCTGGACTGTTGATGTGAATTCAGAGCTTCAACTTGAGTTTTGGCAATATCAGCAATCTCCTTCAGTCTAATAAGTCATACAATCATATAGTAACATCATTTAGGCACATAATTTTCTAAATGCAAAATTAGGACTTGTTTCTGAAAATTAATCATAATGTTGAGTTTCCATTCTTTAAGACTGGTTTGTAGGTTTTCTATTTAACATAAACAGACATATCTGATATGCAATGGTTTGAATACAAGACACATTATAATATTAGGACAAAGATTATCAACAGGATGGCAGATTAGATGCCTTCCCCAATCCCCACTAGACAGGTACAGGGACTAGACTTGGGATTTCATTTGTATAGGAAAGTCTTGGATGGGGAAATTCTTCTAATAGTATAGGTCATGACCTTCTCTGCCACTCTGTTTAGAAAGTTACCGGAAAACTGTGTAAGAGTTGGACTTCTCCAGGGTCATAAATACAGTACATATCAAGAGGCTGAACCTAAATACTGGTCTTTCTGGGGCTGGGCCTGGGCCTGTGCTCATTTTAGAATCTCCTTCTGTTGTAAAAACAGTTCAAAAACCAGTTCAAGTCATCCTCTGCTTGCTCCTCACAACACTTCAAGAATAATGGCACTTGGACTTCTGTTTAAAGGGTCCTTATTTAAGGACTCCAAAAGCTGCAGCAGACTGAGTTCAGAATATAATTTCCACTGCTCTCCGACCCTGTAAAAAGTCACATACCCTAAAAATGCCAGCCTTGAAGAGGAAAGGCAAGTCAACAGAAGAACTGAGACAAGGTGCTGCTATAAGTAGCTCTACCAAGCCTAAAGGAAAGGGGACTGGAACCCAGCTGCAGTCAGCCCTATCTCTCCACAGGCTATAGGAAGGAAGTCCTAACCCCAAGGAGGCTGACATGTACCAGTGGGGAGAAAGGTGAAGAAGTATGGCAGTAGAGCCCCAAGGTCAAGCATGCAAGTGAGTGACAGAATATAAGAATGAAACATAAAAAGGGAAAAAAAATAAAAATGTGGAACACAAATTGACAAATGAACAGAAAAGAGCCAAAAACTAGAGATTAAAACTTTCCTGACAATTATACAACAAAGGAAAATGAAATAATTTCTTATGAAACATTTTTTTGTAATTACTACAAAAGAATAGACAACAAGAAATTTCAGAATTGTTCAAAAATAATTATTCAACAAATGAAATCCATAACAAATTATGAATATATGTGCATATATATGTACACATATCTGAATTTACATTTCTAAATAAAAAAAATTTTAAATTTATTAGCAAACTGGGGGAAAAATTAAATCATGATGGTGAGTTTTTTCAAAAAGGCCAAAGAATGATGAACATAATTGGAATCTAAAAATATTCAAGTGGCTGAAAATATGGAAAAAGAGGGAGGGGAAAGGTAATGTTTGTAAAAGATTCAATGTCTATCATAGCCAAAGCCAATGACATCTAAGGCAATGACATCTGTGTAAAAACTGTAGTCAATTTACAGATTAGAGATTTCTCAGAAGAACTCAAGAAATCAAAAATATCTGAATGTCATGGAAACATTTTATAAAAAAACTATCTAACATTTGAAAATATAGACAACAAAGAAACACAGGAATCTATAGATGACCTCAAGTAAAGAAATCTGTATATATCTACCTCAGAGACATGGAGTAATTAAATTAACTACTTCAATGACAAATTCTATAAGCAAGTAGGATAACACCTTCTTATACATAGGAAATTAAATTTGAATAACACAACATTTGGCTCCATCCATTAGAAAGAATAAAAGGGAAAAGCAAAAGTAGTCAAATTACACCCTGAATGATATATCTTGTAAATGAGCCCAATCACAAAATTTTTAAAAAGGACATTAACCAAAGAGAGCCCTGTGAACAATTCCTGTAAAAAAAAAAAACTAAAAAACAAAACAAAACAAAACAAAAAAACAAAAACACAAGCAGAACATTCCACATTTGGGCAAACAGCCCAAACCACAGAAGCACAAGAAAGTTTAGATAAGTACAATTACCAAGGAAAGAACAGGTTCTTACAGAACCCCTTGTTAAAAATACCACAGCAATTTATTAAAAAATCATTTACTATGATCAAGTTGAATTTATATTAAGGATGAAAAGATGGCTTACTATGAAACACATGAAGTAAATAATTACATTTTGTTAAAAATAAAATCAAGGAGACAATTATGAAAAGTTAAGTCTCATTCGAAACAACTACATAATGCATAAAATATCAAACAAGAATAATTTAAATTAATGAAATTTAAATAAGAGAAGAGAAGATTACAGGGCAGAGCCCTGCCAATATGACAATGACAATTCTATTAAAGTGAATTTATAGACCAAATAGTCCATTGTTTGACCGAGATCACAAAATATTGGGAAGAATCCTGTTTAACAAGAAATAAAACTAGAAAGCAGCTTGGCAGCATATACATTTAAAACAATATTTTACAATATACAGAATGAAAAACTCCAAAGATATATAACCTAAACATAAAGAGACATCATAAAAAGGAAAATAAAAATGTTTGGAAATTATTAAAAAAAAAAAAAAAGAAAGAAAGAAAGAAAGAAAGAAAGAAATCAGGTGTTCATAAGGTCATAGGCAGAGTTGTAAAGGACTTTAATGATCACCGAGTCTAACCACCTTCATTTTACAGTTGAAGAAACTGAGTTGAGGCCCACAGGCTATAATTGGCTTTCCCAGGTCATCAAATAACTGGTTATTTCTGAAATATGAACCCAAGTCTTACTGATTCAACATTCATCATTCTATCTACTACATGATCCTATCTGAATGAAATGAAGTGAGTTCTCTCAAGACAGTAGTGAAAATAGAATAAGGCTTCATCTACCCCAGAGTTGGAGTGGGCAGTCTTTAGGCATTGAGTCAAGGACATATCTTTCCTGCTATTCTCCCATGACATCATTTTCTTCCTACCTCGATCAAATATGGGCAATTATATACCTATTGGCCAAAATTCAATTTCCTGGGTAGTTCTAGCATTTAGATCCTGAGCCAATGAGGAGGAGGGTCAGTGGTGGAAGGGATATTTGTATTAGGGACTATTTGAAGTGTCAAACCTATCCCAAAAAGTGCTTCCTCCTTTCGATTGCATGCTTGACTAGAAGGACACCTGGTTCTCGTGAGAATGTATAATAAACTTTTGTTTTGCACCTAGAGATACCTCTAGCTTTTTTTATTAAATGGTAATCACTCACCATTCTGAACCACATATGCCCAATAAAAAACGGAAAGCATAAAATTTTAAATACATAAAATATAAATTTTTTTGCACAAACATAATTAATTTTTGCACAAACAACAGTTAGACTAAGAAGAAAAACAGATTCTTAGCAGAGGGAATTCTCTGAATCAACTATTTATGATAGAAGTGCAAGACATTTAGAAAATTGACACAATTATAAGAAATTTAAGAGCTATTTCCTAATAAGTAAGCATAAATGGATGGATAGAACATTCAAAAAACAAGGTAAAAATAATCAACTATCATGAAAAATACTACAAATCAGGTAAATATAAATTGAAAGAACTCTCAAGTTTTATTTTTATACTCTTCAAGTTGTCAAAAATAATAAAGTGTCAAAACTGGAGGGGTTGTGAGATGACAGTAACATTAATGCATTAGTGGCAGTGTTACAAATCAATCCAATTCTGGAAAACAATATGGAATTATGCAACTAAATACTAAGCTTTTAACACTTAACTAAGACATCCCACAATGAGACATAATTGAAATTACCTTCCATTTATTTTTTTAAATTTTTTTTCAAAGCCAGAAATAAATAGTGAGTACCCATCAGTTAGATTATAGCTAAACAAATATGGTAGCAAATGTTTGTTGTAGCAAACAACAGGTTAAATGTAAGCAAATGAGAAAAAAGCAAAAAAAAAAAATAGAAAAATGAGAAGAATGAAATTAAGTGATACAAAGTGAATAAAGAAGAACTGAGAGAAGGATATGTTATGAGCGAGAGCTTGAAACAAGGTGTTAACTCAATGGAATTGATAGAAACAATGCTTATGTAATTGATTCACACATTAGAGCTCACACCTTTAAGAGAGTTTGCACATTAGCTCACACATTAAAGTTCACAAGTGAGGAGATTCACAAGTTTATACCTCCCACACTCCTGATTTCTCAGAGGAGTCAACTTTTAGGTTCACACCTTTAAGAAATCATATATAAGAAACTCTTAGAGTTTCACTCAAGCGACTTGAAGAGATTGAGAAGTGAGAAGTCAGTGGAGGAGACTGAGAAGCCAGGAGTTGAAGTTGAGCTAGAGGCAGAAGCTGGAAGAGCTAAAAGACAAGTTGCAAGAGCTCTTGGAACCAAGCAGAAAGACCTCTAAGAAAGCTAACAGGGCCCAAGGAAAGAGACAAGACTTGGAATGAGAAAATAAATGTTGGGATTTTAACAGCTAGCTGCATTTGGGAAAAGAAGAACACCACAAGGATATTCCCAGTGCCTACAAAAATATAAATTAAGACATGAATAAAAGGCACTTGAAAGTCGATTAATTGCAAACAACCATATTGGTTTCAGAGAAGAGAGAATGAAACATACATTGCCTCTCTTGGAAGAATGGTGATTTTGTCATTTAGATTGGCTGTTTGTTTTGTTTTTTAATTATGAAGGTTAAGATTCAATAAGAGAAAATTTGAGAAATGATTGTAATATTTGAAAAATACAAAAGGCAATAAGTAAAACAATTTGAAAATCACTTATCACTATGTCAATTTGAAACATTTTTACAATGCTATATAATTCTACAATACTATACAATTACAAATTGAAGTAAATTAAGATATATAATAGTACTGCAAAGACTCTAAAGAAGTTATATTTTCATTAGGATACCAAAGGCTCCAGATGATTTGTGGCTGTTGGATATAATATATTTATCTAGGGTATCTCCAAATAGTTATGTATTTTTTACTATTCTTTAAAAGGAGACAATGCCTACCACACCGCATTTTCTCAACAATTTCACAGAATAGCTACAAGATTCAGTACTGGCCCTCTCTTCCTTTTATATTCTTTAATGCATTTTGAAAAACTTTAAGACTTGATTCGATAAGATATATAACGACTATTAAAAATGTATCTGTATGTATATTTTCAGGGTTGAGAGGGATGTAGAGGAGCTAAATCTTTTCTATTGCTTTTTAAAAGTGCCAGAGTTTAGGGTCAAAGTTTTAAAATTATCCTCAGTGAAAAATTAATTGCAGTAGGAACTGAAAGATGGAATTCTTCACTGTTCCTAAAACACATGTCCTTTAGAAATTTAAGTACTGAACAGTCTATTTAAGAATATTTAAGGAAAATTTTATACCTATATGCAAAAGTGTATCTGATGCATTAAGATTTCTATAACAATTTTCTGAAGATATAAAGTTTTTCATTATATTCGTATACTTAAATGTAAAAATCAAGAAGATTAACAAGTGTGAGTATTTATAAAAATGTAAAATAATTGGAACTTACAAAATGAGTCCAAAGCAATAGTAGACTTTTATGTTCCAAAGTCACTTAATACTTTTTTCATTCAAAAAAATTAATGGATTATATTTATTGCACTTTCACAAATAAAAACCAAGACATGTAGGTGATGATGAAGATTTAAAGTACTTACTTGGACACCTCCACCTTCAATTCCATTTCACTCTTTTCTAACTCCAGGATCCGCTTCCTATCAGCATCACTTACTTGCTTACTCACACTCTCAGCTAGTTCATCTCTTAACGTTTGTTCCAGTTGTTGGGCAGCCAAGTTGATTTTAGTAAGCTAAATAAATAAATAAAGAAAGAAAGAAGGACAACTAAAACGTTGCTCTTGGAATATTTATGCATCTTTCCCCTTTTTCCTCCTTATTAAATTTAATCACATTCAGATGTCCAGTATTAAAATGTTTTTGAAAAATTTCAATGATCTTTACAGAGCACATATCTCAACTACCTTCCAGTTCTTCTTTGTGAAATAGCCAACCATGAATGGGGCACCCTCTCCTTTAATTCTTTCTTATGGTTCTTCTAGGTGTGCCAGCAAAAGGCTCAGAAAGGAATAAATGAAGTTCATTTTCTAAGTGTATGTTCAATTATAACACACATCTAACTATTTTGCTAGATATCTTTTAGGGCTAACAATGGCTGTTGACAATTGAAACATACACACATTCATTCTTATCTCTCTCTCTTTAATGTGTGTGTGTGTTTCTCTCTGTGTGTGTTTCTCTCTATGTCTGTCTCAATGTCTCTGGATTTGTCTCTGTCTCTCTTTTTCTCTCAAAGTAAACATGAACTACCTAAAGGCATCAATTTTGCTTCTAGTTCTTTTGCATAAATATTAAAAGAAGTCTATGACAAAAACGCTCTCCTTCCCCTCATATACCACAGGGCCTGAGAGCCAGAATAGGAAAAAGCCTCAAGAGGCCATATAAATCCCAATCTCCTGAGATTACAAATAAATAACTTGAAGCAAAGGAAAAGTGAATGACGTGGCTCAAGTCTCCCAGGCAGTGACCAATGCAGATGGAATCTATCAATTCTACTTCCAAAACCAGTCTTTTTACTCAATGTGCCAGGTTTCTTCCTCAAATATTATAACAACACTTTCTCCAAAGGAAGAAGAACTAGAAGCAAAGTAAGATTCCTACAAACAGAAGGTCTGTTAAAGAAATTATAGTGCATGCCGATGATGGAATAATATTACTAGACTCTAAGTAATGATGAATATGATGAATAAAGAAAAGCACAGAAGAACTGAACTTATATGAATTTATAAAAATAAAATAAAAGGAACCAGAAAAACAGCATTCAAAGCAGTGAAATAGTGAACTAGAAACAATAATAATAATAAAACAAAAGTAATACAATGCTACAAAATAACAATAACCAACATTGGTCTCAAAAAAAGGAGAAATATGGAAAAAAATACTTCCCTCCCTCTTATGCAGAAATGACCTTGGCTGCTCTTCAATAGTGGCTGTGCCAGGATCTTTCCTTTTTTTTTAAATATTGGATAAAATGTGGAAAACTTCGTGAGTAGGTGCATTTCTGAGACTTGTATGTATGTTTCATATGAAGAGATAGATAAATGCACATACCTTATCTAATTGTATCTAACTCTTTCCAAGTTAGGGCAAAAAAACCTGATTTGAGATAAAAATTTTAAAAAATAAACTACTTATATGTTTTTGAAAGTAGATTTAAAGTACTATCACAGAATTTTACTATCTTTCCGAAAAGTAAGATAATAAAATTCTGTGATAGTACTTTAAATCTACTTTTCTGAAAAGTAAACAACATAGAAATAATAGAGAAAATGTCAGTTTTTCATATTTTGTTCCAATGCTGTTCCAACTGAATTATTAATATTTGTTTGTAGCACTAGACATGCAAAAGGGGGAAAAAAGACTTTGTATTCTAGAATATTCATTTTTCTGAAGAAGATATAAATAGATAACCACAATGAAGACTTTGTTAATATCAAATTTAAATATCAAAATGGAACACAGAAAGATGAGTAGATAGCAATATCTGCTTTGGAGGGGATAAATATTTGGCTTTTTTTCATAGCATTTTATTTTTCCAAATACATGCAAAGATAGTTTTCAACATTCACTGTTGTATTTTTTTTTCTTTAAAATATAAGATTGTTCTCTCTGGGAGAGAGGGTTTCTGGGTGAGGTTTTCGGGAGCCAGCTTTAGTTTCAGTTACAAGTAAATAATCGCATAAATCGTAGCCAGCTGATAAAAGTTCAGATCTTTTATTGTGTCCCTCAATATAGCCCGGTTAGCTCAGAGGCCTATCTCTCTGCTTGGTTCCAAGAGCTCTTGCATCTCTGTCCTTGGCTTCTACCTCTGCTTTCTTCAGCTTCCAGCCAGCACCAAGGTGGAAGATGCAATAAATCTCTCTTGCCTCAAAGAGAGAGCTTGTGGGCTTCCTCCCTGAGTGCTCCTCTCCGACCCCAGTC
Source organism: Dasyurus viverrinus (assembly GCA_020854095.1). Classification (NCBI taxonomy): domain Eukaryota; kingdom Metazoa; phylum Chordata; class Mammalia; order Dasyuromorphia; family Dasyuridae; genus Dasyurus; species Dasyurus viverrinus. The sequence continues at coordinate 250,362,980 of CM037001.1, forward strand.
AATGTTCTGGAGTAAGTCTGTCCAAGCTCTAAGAAATTCCTCTCTATATATGATCTCCCAAAGGTTAACTCCTCCTCTGAAAGACAGCGATTATGGGCTATCTCCCAGAGTGCTCTCTAACCCTAAGAACTTCAAGGGAGGTGTGAATTCCGATATCTCTTTCTAAACCTTGAAATCTCCCAAACATGTGAACTCCAATGAGTACTTAAATATTTCTTGCTTCTATGAGCTCTCTAAAGGTGTGAACACAAGCATCGTTTCTGTCAGTTGTACTTAGTACCTTGTTTCAAGTTCTGGCCCAAAATATCTCCTTCTAAGATCAAATCAATCATATTGAACCATGCTAAATTAGATAATTATTGTCTCTATCAACTCTAATGGCTTAACAGTTTGTAAAGATTCCAACAATTCACCTTTGCAAAACCACCTCATGTTCCAAATTCCCTCTTCCTCTCCACCTCTACCTAAAGCAGCAAGCAATCTAATATAGGTTAACTATGTGAATATATGCATTTGGCTTTAAAAATACTCATTATCATGGATGCCCATCAATTGGAGAATGGTTGGGTAAATTGTGGTATATAAATGTTATGGAATACTATTGTTCTGCAAGAAATGACCAGCAGGATGAATACAGAGAGACTTGGAGAGAATTACATGAACTGATGCTAAGTGAAATGAGCAGAACCAAGAGATCATTATGTACATCAACAACGATACTGTATGAAGATGTAATCTGATGGAAGTGGATTTCTTTGACAAAGAGACCTAATTCAGTTTCAATTGATCAATGATGGACAGAAGCAGCTACACCCAAAGAAAAAACACTGGGAAATATAATGTAAACTGTTTGCATTTTTGTTTTTCTTCCCAGGTTATTTTCACCTTCTGAATCCAATTCTCCCTGTACAACAAAGAAAACTGTTTGAATCTGCACACATACATTGTATCTAAGATATACTACGACATATTCAACATATATAGGACTGCTTGCCATCTGGGGAGGGAGTGGAGGGTGGGAGGGAAAAATTGGAACAGAAGTGAGTGCAAGGGACAATGTTGTAAAAAAAATTACCCTGGTATGGGTTCTGTCAATAAAAAGTTACTATAATAAAAAAAAAATATATATATATATATTCATTATCAGGTTGTGTGTTGCTTGTTTGGTTTTTTTTCTGTTTTGTGCCTGAAATTCTCACTGGCTTGAAAAAAGTAAATAACGCCCATTATTCCATTAGGCAAATAGTAAGAATGGTTCAGGAGACAAAGTAGGAACCAAAAATGACACAAGTAAAGTAGGGTGGGAGAGAAGAATAACATCTAATAATTCTGATTTGTGTACCTGATCAACCTTCATATATAGTTGAGTTCTCAGATTTATAAGTTTTTATATATCTTTTATACATCTAAATATACAAATATTTAAATGGGAAACAAATAGAAGAGCTAGCTGCTTAACAGCATTTAAATTATGCACTTTTATTTTAAAACATTTAAAAAATTAAGTAATTTCCAAAATTAATTTAAAATGTCATTCAATTTCAATATGTATTACTACATATAATTTGGAGCAAATCTTAGGGAAAAAAGGTCAAGTTCCCATAAAAGAAATTTCAATATTGTTGGATATTTTTGAGGGAGACTGCATTTTAACTCAATCCTAATAACATAATAGAAATAATGATTAAGCTGTGCACATACTAAACAAATTTTTTCTATACTAAGTGCCTGGACCTATTAACCTCACATTTTATAAAATTAGATCCAAACAGCCCTCATTAGATTCTTAATTGAATAGTTGAAAGGAACGAGTACCATTCTTGATGGTTGTTTCACAGACTGAAACTGATAGATAAGTGAGATAGACATGTTGTGAAAATTAATTTTTAAAAAATTCATCACTTACAGAAATGTGGTTAAAAGTTGAAGGAAAAAGTCATATTTATCAGCATGGATTTTTTAAAATACTCATTCTAAGCACATAGCATCATGATTAAAAATAATGTGTTATTACTTACTACCTTTCTGTGTATCTACTTTAACCACAGGTCTTTGACTAGTGACACAACTACAAAGATATATATATGCTACAGCTACAATGTTATTTTGGGATTACTCATTAATTTCAGATTTCAAACATCTTCATTACCTAATAATAACAGTATTACATTAAACTGCTATTTCTAAGAAAATCTAAAGACCGGATTAATCATATAATTGATTACTTGATTATGTAAAGAGCTAGGCTTACAATCCCAACTCTAAAAGATAAAAATAAGAATATCTAACCTCAGAAAACTTGGTTTCCAATTCAAAATTACGTTCTTCCACTTGCTTTAATGAAGCCTGTAAGTGTTCATACATTTTTTGAGAGTGTTCTGCACGTTGCCTTTCATTCAGTTCCTTCATTTCCAACATTGTAATCTTTTTAGAAATGGAAACAATTTCACTGTTTGTTATAGCTTTTTGAGTTTCATGCAGGACCGAATCACTTCCTATGATGAAAAATTATTTAGTCAAATTAATAAGTTGTTTTAAAATTAAGACAAAATGAAAAGATCTGAATATGAAACAAATAAGACAAGATAAATATGGTGAACAATATGAAGTCCATATTAGTCACAGGCAATTTCTTTAATTTTAAGATCTTATTTACTAAAGTTTTAATCTCTAAAATATTTTGCCAATGCATAGAAACAATTCAATACTTTATATTAAAAAATCTATAATATTTCATCATGAATTTTATTCCTCAGTTATGAAACTAATTTTTTTAAATGAGGTGACATAGTTTTCTATGTTCATAAGCAGGAGTATGTTAAGTGTTAGCCTGAACAGGATCTCAAGAACTGACTTAAATTTTGACAATATTTTATTGGAGTTCTTTCTTCTGGTATAGGTTGTAGTTCTACCATGTCTTCTCATCTTGAATGAATCTTGTCCAGATCCTATTGTAAATCTTATACAAGGTGCTCCTTGCCCCACAATGCCCTCATCATTGTGTGTGTATTTTCCCAGAGCACATGCCCACTGACTGGAGAATAGGTAAACAAACAGTAGCACATTATTGTAATGGAATATTTCTACTCTGTAAGGCACAACAAAAGAAACAATGCTGTACAGTGGATACCAGCTGGTCAATGAGTCAGAAATAGTCAGATTCAATCCTCTTTCTGACATAGTCTAGTTGTGTGACTTGGAAGCCTCTTAGTGCTTTAAAAGACTTTAAGGCTGAGAGGGATAGAAAAAGAGCCAGTAGCCATAGGCAGAGGGACTTTCCTCAATAGGTGCTCTCCATGACACAAATGAAATCACAAATCTAGACCAAAAATGGAGATGATCAATGTGTAGAATTCAGAGAAGCTTGAGAAGACAGAAAATGCTGCATAGGAAAGTAAGCAGAACCAGGAAATTCATCACCATTATGATGACAATGATGTCAATAAATGAAAGGAAAAAGAATAAAGTTGAACGTTCTATAATTCACTCACTGATTTTGGCCCTGATTATGAGTGGGGAAAATGAATGCTTTCCTTGATATGCCATGTTTGTTAATGGCCCCAGTGTTTCATTTGCTAATGATCCATGAAGCTGCATGAAGGCAGAACCAAAACCATACTTTTAATAAGAGAGCTTATAACTGGCTTAGTGGGCCAAAGACACAAATATGAGCTAACATAATTAATTACCCAAGGTAATTTGTGGAGAAAGAGGGCATCACCAACTCAGGCAACCAGGAAAGGCTCACAGATAGAAGGAGATTCTTAGGTCAATACTCTTGCCAGAGACACCAGAATGCTAGGTCTTAGCTAACAATAACATTGTAACTGCCAATGATTTTTTAAAAATACTGTGAATGACAGAAAGAAATCTGAAAAATAAACTTAGAAACAATGTATACAGCAAGTTCATGACCAATATAGGTACCTCATGCTTGTTATTTGTATGTAACTAGGACTTTTTCACAATCCTAACAAACAACTTGTGTTGGGCTAATAACTACAAAAAATTACAAAATGGCAGGCAGATATTTCATTATAAATTTTCCAAAACATAGTTTTAAAAATCATCCTGCTGAGGACTTCCTTACCATCAAGATTAATATAGCCCAATTGTTTTAAAAGACACCACCACATCCTGCATAATCTAAGCAATTAGACTGTCAATACAGATAATTACTATTTCACTTGTGTAAGAAAACTTTGTTTTAAACTGACATTCCAAAAGATGATTAAACAACATAATTAAATAACATTGTATCACATTCATTCCATGAGCAAAGACTTACCTAATTTCGTGGCTTGTTCCCATGCTTGTTCCATAGTATGAAATTTTTCCTTGGTGATCTCCAATTCCTTACTTATGACATCTATCTGTTCTTTCAGGGATTTATTTTCACACTAAGTAAAAGAGAAATACCTTTGAATATTTAAAAGTATAGTTCAGACCAATAGTATGATTGTTTCAATATAATTGTCATTTATTACAAATATTAGTTAAAGTGAACTCTCCTTCACACAACTTACTCTTGCCTTCTCAGCAGGGCATGCTCATTCCCTTTAAATTCCTATACCTACTTATCTGAGCCCCTCTTATGGCCCTGATCATATACTGTTTCATGTTGTGGTTATTTGCCTATTTGCCTTTCTCCTCTACTTGCTGAACTTGATAAGCTTGGAATTGCTAATTTCCCTTACTAATTCCCTTGAGAATAGCGGAATAAAATTCCAGAGATTTCCAAGAATAGAAAATACTTACAGAAAAGGTCATTGTAATTATCAAAAATCAAGAACTATATCCATCTCACCTCCAACAATAGCAAACTGCTCATTCGCTGGACAAGCATATTATCTTTTTGCAGCATGTCCCTATACTTTGCAGTCAGTTCATTGTATTGCTTATTGGCCAATTCAAGTTCTGAGAGAGGAACACAATTATCTAGAAGTTTTTGGAGAGCTGCAATTCTGAAAGTGGTTGTTTCCTATGTAAATAAGAGTAACAATGTTATATTTCAAAATTGTTCCTTTTAGAGATAAACATGGTTTTCACTTTAAAAGAACTAACATTATGCAGTGATAAATCAAAGTTGATTAGAATGATTTTCAAAATATATAAGAAAATTCTTATTTAACTGAACTTCTTTTATAAAAACAATTCTCTGGCAAAGCACATTTTACTATTTTCAAAAATATTTCTTATTGCAATAAACTGTCAGATTAAATTATTTTGAGAAAAAGGATATCAATCCAAATCAATAAATGCCTTCGTCAGAAATTTTACAGAAACAAAAAAGTCAAGTTGTTTTATAACAGCTGAACACACACAAGTGAAGCTACCTACATACACAGCTCTGTATAGTCCTGGGAATCCACAACTATAGTCTATCTCTCCATCTTGTTTAAGCTAAGCATTGAATATAGGCCAATTTTATACCATAAGCAAAGTATCTTCTCAACCCAAAAGTAAATTCTTTTTTGGTACTACATTTTGTTCAATACAGAAACCAAAGTCTAAAAATGATTCAGTTCCCTGCCTATCCAAAATAAATCTAATTATATAAATCTTCATTGTTAGTTTTTTAATGATCAGAATATGGCAAAAATATTTCTAATTCTCCTTTACTTCTAAATACTACCAAGCAGTACTAATAGGACTGAAAAAGCATAAAAGAAAAATATCACAGAAAGGTGTCTTAAAATAATGAACTATGGGAGAATAAAAACTTGTGGCAATAACCAGTCCAAGAGGTATGTTAGGGAAGGAGGAATAAAGAAGTACCAAAAAAAGTTGTAGTTCTTTTTCTACTTTTGAATTTCATTACTCTTATTTCTGAACTGATACAAATCTCTCCAGAACATTCCTCTTTTTATTGTTTTCTTTTTTAAAAAATATCTCTTATTATTTACCTTCTCTTCTTCCTAACACCCTCAAAAACCATACTTCTAATTTAATCAGGATTGGCGAGAAAAGGCATAATTTCAATTCTTTTGTTGTCTACATGAAAGGTTTTATAATTGTTCTATTCCTTGCCAAAATCGTATTATACATGCAAATTTCCCAATTATCAAAAGAACTAGATTGTTTATAAGACTTTGACCCATCTAGTACAAAAAAAGGAAAGCAATCCTCTCTTTTGAGTCTCAAAATCCTTTTAATACAGTAAATGGAATTAAAAAACTTCTCTTTCTCAAACTGGGATAAAATAATTGTTCTCTTTCTCAAATAGGACCATAATAAAATCTTTCTTTAAAAATGATAATCTTACATAACTTTTAATAAAGATAATGTTTAAAAAAGTTTTAATTTTCCCTTAATTTCTTTTTTGTTGTTGTTGCTTTCTTATAAATCTAATATAAATTCAAGAAATTCCAAAATCTAGACCTTAAATATTCTGAAAAAGCTTACCTTGAACCTTTGCAAATGGCCAATTCTGTCTCCCACTGAGGCCTCCATGGCTATCAATTCATTCTTCTGTTTATTGTTTTCTTTTCTTAAATGCCGCTCCATTTCTAATAAAGTAGTATATTTCCTTATGAGGGACTTTTCATTAACTTGCAAGACACTGACTTTCCTACTGTTTTCAGAAAGAAACTTTTTTGTCTCATCAGCATTCATCTGGAGAGCATTAAGTAAGTTCTGAGTAACAAAAAGGGAGAAATATTTCAGTTATTTATTGCTCTAAGCCATTCATAAAGGCCCCACCATTAGCAATGTTGAGTTATTTCCAAATAGTGTGATACTTACATTATATTCTTTTACTTTTATAGCATCTTGATCAATTTGATCCTCAAGTTTTTTCTTTTCCTCTCTCAGTTTTTCAGATTCTGTTTGCCAGATTTTCTTTTCGCTTTAAAAAAAAAAAAAAGCAGAACAACCAAAACCTAATGTATTTTATTAAGCTATTTAGTTTGATGAATCAATATCTGGGGCTATAGATGATTGACAAATTTTGGAAAAAGAACACCAAGACATGCAATGGTAGAGCAGATTTGATTCTTGTCAAAAGCCATGTCTAGTATGCTAGAAGCTATGACACACAATACAGAAAATTTCTTTTTATTAAATCACTTTTATTGTGAGCAATGATTCATAATACTTCCAAACTTTTAAAGATTACATGTGATCTAAGATAATAAGATAGTTAGATCTATACTCTTCACCTTAAATAACAAGACTTTCAATGATCTGAATCCATTTTAATGTATAAAACTAAATATTTATCTACTGAAAAAATTTTATACCTCAAAGGACCAGAAAACAATTAGGAAGAAAAAAGTTCTCTAAAATGGCCATCATAGACAGTAAGAAGAAAACTGCCTATTTTCCTACCAAAAAAAAAAAAAAAAAAAAAAAAGATAATAATCTCTTCATGGTAGTCACTATTATATACATGTATATGCATGTGTATATGAGTGGGTTTATCTTTGTGTGCATGTGTATGTATACATGTCCCACATCTTTGTAGGCAGAAAATTTTGTAGATCATACAAATTCATCAAAGCTAGTTATCTACCTTAAGAATCACTTTTATTTAATTTCACTATGAATAACACATTTGTAATTAAATTAATAATAGTTAACACATGCTAGAAGTAAACAAAAGTGAAAATTTTTATATACAAAAAACTAATACAGTAACACATAAACAGCAAATTAGTATTTTAAATACTGAACATGACATTTTATTGATTCTAATTTAAAATGCTTTGTTAAACCCTCCTCTCCCCTACAAAGCTCCCCAATTGTACCTTAGATACTCTTTATATAACAAGCCTTGCTGATGCCGGATGACTGAGAATTTCCTATTGTATTCTTCAAGTGAATCTTCCAAGTTGTTTAACATTTGTTCTTTATTTTCTAATTCCTAAAGTTATGTTAGAAATAAGAATGACAAAATCAGAATAACAGATAATCATCAGTTAACTAACCAAGAAATGTCTTTCTCTCTTTCTTTTATCCTGATTACATTTAAATCTGAAGGTATAGCTCTGTAAAATTGTTGTAAGGCTCAAATGAAAATGAATGTAGAGTCATATTTCACTCACTAAAATCAGAAACTCAAAAAATAAATTCTTTTTAATGTAACAGTTTTTATAAGTTGTTATACTTAATTATAAATGAAGAAAGTCTAATTCTTCATAATATAAATTGGTGAAAAGAAATATTAGCAGAAAGTGAAGATTAATTTTCTTTGGCTTTTAAATAGACTCCTTAAATAAAATAATGGAAAATTTCTTTCTGTACTTTTTCCATACTGTTCAACTTTATCTTATTCCACCTTAGGGAAGAATGGAATCATCAAAACTATCACAGTAAGCTGCAGAGAAATTGAAGTTCAATGATGCTTTATCTTACCTTTTTAATGGAAAGAGACAAGAAAAGATAATTTTTTTTTTTAATTTCAAAAGTTCTTCCTACTGGCTAAGTCTGGCAAAAAAAGAATTCAAGCAAATTTTGTGCTCTCCAAGCTCTTTCTCTTCTGGTTCCTACTGTTCCTTTGCAGCAATTATTTGTTATCATGAGATCTACATCCCTTTCCTATGGCTAACTCAAAGGTCAAGTATATGCCTGAGTCAGATGAACTGAATCTTCTTGTTAAAGTACATTAAAACTTAATAATATATCCCTGTATAAAGAAGTTAAAGAATTCCCAAATGGTGTACTAAGATTAAAATAACAATAGAAATCATGTAATTTAATCATAAAAAGTTAACTACCTGTAAAATATGTATCAAGTATTCATTTTGAGAATTAATTATATTTGCACTAGATGGTGTCATTCCATCTGGTAGATCAATCCCTCTGAATACAACATTTGATCCTTTTGCTTTACGTAAAAGACAAATTTCTTTTTCAAGATTTTCCACCTAAAAACAAACCAGAAAAAATCTTAGAATTCAATTAATATAATAAGAATGTTTTATCCAGATAAAAATCAGGCTTTACATCTATAATTCTACACCTCCCTTTGTACTCACCTACCTAACAGAGAAAGAAAGCATGCAAATAGAGTGTAAAGTATGTAAACCATACGTTAGTTTCTACTTAGAGGAAGACATGAACTTACTTTTTTTTTCCACATTCACAGACAAATTTCAACTTATATAAATAAATTTCAACTTCTTATATATAAGAAGTTATTTCTGATTTCTTAGTAGGAATAAGAAACAACTTTTTTATTTTAATAAATTACCACACTAAGTACCTAACTATGGCTGTTTTTATTTTTTTATTAAAAGCATATATTTTTCATACTAATTCAACTTTATTAACTCAAACTCTAACTTCCTATTAACTTTTTATTTAACAAATTGCATACCTTTAAATTTGCTTTTGCCAAGTGTTGAGAACAATCTGTAGCTTCTTTTCGTGCGTTTTTAAGCTCTTCTCTTAATTCTTTATTTCGTCCAATAAGTTGGTCAACTTGGGCTTTCAAATCTAAGTTTGCATCAAAAACTCCGGCAGCATTCTTTGAATCTAGAGCCTAATACATTAAGAATGCGTTTTAAATAAGAAAATAAATACTTAAATACTGATAGAATCTTGGTATAATAATCTTAGAATTACAGAGACTATTTTCCTTTGGAACTCTAATATACATAACACGTTATGATTGAATAATTAATTAAATCATCTGTATCATACTCTACTGGAATATGATCTTCATTAGGTTGGACATATTCAAGCACATAAAAATTCTGTACTGTCATTGACACTGAAATGTCAAAGTTGTAAAAGTGTGTATGTGGGGGGGAGTGATTATGTGTATACATAGATACACATAGACATTATCTCACATGAAACAATGTTAAAAGCAAAACCAAATTCTATGACAGTAGACTATGGGATGTTGTTCAACAATCCAACAATGAATACTAATGTATATCATAAAACACATATAAAATGTGCAAATATACACACACACATACACATACACACACATGCCTACCTAAGGTGTTTCAAATAAGACAACTACCTCCTACACCAGTTATGTGACATTTCTCCCCAGGCTGCAGACTCCCTTTCATGACTTGGAGCAGGGGACATTCTTTCTTCTAAATCTCTATCCCCCAATTCCAGCTTCTTTTATGGATTTCCTTCTCCCCTTACAACATAAGCTCCTTCAAAGCAGGGATTGCCATTCTTTGTATTTGCATTTGTATTCTCAGCACTTAGCATAATATGTGGTACACAGTCTGTACTTAACAAATGCTTGTGGACTGTCTACTGACACTCACAGCAGACAAAGATAGAGATGGTGGAGATGTCAAGAAGAGAAGAAATGGGGACAGTCAGCCAAGAGAACCTATTTTGGAGAGATTGAATCCTCTGACATGGAACAAAAGTGTCTCTTTTCATGGTTGGAAGAAGGAAAATGTACCTGGGGTTGGGAGGAAAAAAGATATGGAACAATAGCTACAGTGGCTGAGATTGGGCATTGACAAGGAGGAAGGAGGAGGAGGAAGAAGTAGCCAGGAGGTGCAGACAAGGCTGCCTACAGTCAAACTGCAGCAAGTGAAATCACCTTGACTACATGCCTATTTCCTGCAAGTCATGACCCACCTTAAGCTGTGGAAGGGTGAAGTGAGCAAGTGATAAGGTTGTGGAGGCTGACAGCAAGAGCACATCAGGACACAGGTAATCCATAGCAATTACTAATGACACATGAAAAGAAGAGACTATGGGCCCAGAGCCCACTATAGAAATAGCTGAAGCCAGAAAATAAGAATGGGGCCAAAGATCTATGAGTGACAATAGGGGGAAAGATTGAGGTTAAGTGTTAGTGACAGATGACAGAGATGAGGATCAGGAACCAAAATTCTAAACTCTGACCATCAAAACCTGAAACTTGGAAGAAATTCTTTCCTGTCATTGGTTCAGGCTTGATCACTAGTCTTTAAGTAACAATAAAATGGAAAAGGATGTTCTTCAAACTGAAAAGACTAAGAAAGCTTACGACTGGGCTTCAGACAAATCCTTTCATGAGTATATGGAAGTCTCTAAAGAAATAATAAGGGATGGTGGGAGGGAGATAAAAGACATCACTAGTTCAGAGAATTGCTGCTATGCCTTGAAATGCTGAAATAAATATATGCCAAATATTTAATTGTCACATGCTTGGTGATAGTTTTCATATTTTGTGTCTATTTTCCCAAGATCAATAGGTACAAAAGGATAAATATTTCCAAAAGCAATAGTCTTAAAGGAACTAAAATAAACCCATTCATATGAAGAAAACTTACATTAACTAATTTTTCAAGACTAGGTATGATCAGAGGTGTTTCTCCTTTAATACCAGGCTCTGTCTGCATTTCCTTGATTGTCTGCAATATTTCTTTCAAACCTTCTTCAAGCTGTTCTTTTTCTTCTACAAGTTCTTTTACTGAAATTAAATATATATTGTTCTATTTTGATAAAGATTTATTGTAACTTAAGCAAAGTTTATTAAGTAACAAGACTGACAAACTATAAAAGGTATTCCTATTTCAAGCACTAGTTTAATCAGATTACTTTTAAGGTTCTTACCAACTTAGGGATTTATTAGGAATATTTCATGTAGAAACACATAAACTGCTAACAGAAGGTTACCATTTGAGTAGAAAGATAACAATAAAAACACAAACTTTTAAAAATAGATTAATTACCATTATAAATCTAACTAGCTATCTCACAGTTTAAAAAGAAAATAAGATAGTTCATCCATAAACACTTATAAAGCAACCACTATGTGTCAGGTACTGTGTTAAGAGCTGAGGATAAAAACTGTGGTTGAAGATAGGCTCTTCCCTCCAGGAGTTCACAATCTCATTGGAGAGATAACCAACTTGTTTGTTATTAAATTTAATTAATTAATTAAATTAAATATTTATAATTAAATTAAAATAAATAACTAAATTAAAAAGGATCAGGAAAGCCTTCTTAGTTCCAGAAAATGGGGTTTACATTGGGAGACTTTCCTGACTGCCCTTAATTCTAAGATGAATCTCTGTCTTGATTATCTCCAGTTCACTTTATATATATACTTGGTTTGTACACAGTTAATTATACACTGACTCTCCCATGGGACTGTATTTTTCCTAAAAGCAGGAGCCTTTGCACTCCAGGACTTGGTACATTAATACTCATTTAATACTCATTAATACTCATAAGTACTCATGAGTACTTAATACTCATTTACTGAATACTGAAACAGATTTAGGTCCAACAGAAAGGATTTGAATAGCACAAACCTTGTGAGGTGAGATGTTAAGGTAATAAATGACTAAAAAATGAGACTATGAAGTGCTTAAAGTTGGACTCTAACCTGTCCAGTTCTAATGTGGAAACAGCTTAAATCTGAGATCCAGAAATAGAGAGGAACTTAGAGGATAGTTAGCTCAAAGCTCTCATTTTACAGATGGGGAACAGGCCTAGAGAGCTGAAATAACCAAACTCATCTAGGAAGCAGGGATTAAACCCAGTCTCTGTCCTCAGAGTCAATGCTCTCCCTAACAAAATGTGCTACAGCATCCAGATTAATCTGGACTCATCATTTAAATGGAATTGCCAGATATCATGCCTGGGAGAAGTGAAACCACTGAGTTTTCCTTTCTCATCTTTACCCAGATTATTCTCTGACTTCCCATTTCCCACTTCTTGCATAGAGAATAACAAGCAAATCACTTCTATTATCAGAGTCTCTAGGAAGGATGGGTCCACAAATAATCTTATTGTTCATGCACCAATTCTATCGCTTTTCAGACCAAATCATCCTGTCCTGACGAACATTTCCCAAAGAAGTAAAGTAATTTGAGATGGGAACTCATTCACAATGCTTAGCAGAAAATAAGCTCTTAATTAATAATTTTTGTTTTTTGTTTATTCATTCATTCTCTTATGATTCTAATCAAGTATAAGAAAGCTGTTCTAAAACAAAACAGAAGTAAACATAATATTTTATTCAAAAATAACTCACCTTTGTTTTGGAACTTGGCTGTTACTATTCTATTCCTTTCCAAATCTCTCTCCTTTTCATTTAGTTCCTTTGAAAGATGTTCATTCTATCAGTGGGGAAAGAAATGAATGAACAAAAATGTGATTTGTATTTTTTAGACTGACAATATTTGATATGTCTTTTCACCAAGGTTCACCATTTAAGCATTACTTACCATTAATTGTGGTTCACAAACAAGGGTTATTAAAAAAATAATATAAAAGTACTCATTCCTGTATAAGTCAACCTGCCATTTGGGGGAAGGGGTGGGGGGAAGGAGGGAAAAAGTTGGAACAAAAGGATTTGCAACTGTCAATGTTGAAAAATTACCTATGTATATATCTTGTAAATAAAAACCTATAATAATAAAAAAATTTAAAAAATAAAAGTATTCATTCTCCTATTGTTGTCCATTCTCCCCAACACACACACACACACACACACACACACACACACACATACACACTCCATTCTCCAAAAAGTACACTGGGAAATGTTTATACAAATCAGTCCAATCAATTTCTTGTTTCAATTGTCAGATTTGGACATTATCTACTCTGCCTGGCTCCTATGTCTCTTTTAAGTTTTAATTCTGCATCTCTGCTTTGTACTTCCTTAAATCAACAAATCCTGGAACATCAGCTAATTCTAATGGAACATTTGATGAACAATTAAGACACTGAATTATACTGACTTCATGTTGCTTTTTTAAATACACATTTTGTTGTTAATACTTTTTAAAATGCAACTTCTCCTGAAGGAATTTGCTGGGTTTTTTTTAATTTTATGTACTTAATGCTCTAAAAATATATTCAGATCGAACTTGGTTAAATCTGAGATTGAAGAAACTTATTAAACCACTCCTTAGACCATTTGATGGAAGGAAACTTACCTTAGATCTAAAAAATACAAATTCCTTTTACAGTTGTTGTTATACAACAGGACCTAAATGAGATAATTTTTCTGGGGCTGTATTATGACTTTCTGGTATGAAGACTACTTTCAACCTTACTCTTCAAAATCTTTGCTTGTATGCTCTTTTGATACTTCATCTTTCAAATCACTTGTATCAGCAGAAAAATTTTTTGAAGTAAGAAGTTGTTCAATCTTTAATTTAACTATTGGTGATTTTTCTATAACAGCTGTTTTAAAGTAAATAAGCTGACAAAAAATTGATGACTTCTGGCTAAGTGTTAGCCTCTGTGCAAGAGGAGAATCTTGCTTCATTAAATTTAAGGAACTTTTTGACACTGTAATGTGACTATTTTTCTCTAGGGCCCGATGACTTGTGGAAGGTTGCTTTAGACAGTAATTAGAAAAGGAATATAAATAATCATTTGGTCTTCCTGACTCTTGACTACAGATGTAGGATTCTAAATTTCTTATAGAATGCAGATATGGTCTGCCTGGTCTGTATAAGTAAATAATCACTCAATAAATGGGCAAAAGGAGCCTAATCTCCACTTTGAAGCATCTGAGAAATTTTTCTTGATAATTATCCTAAGAAAATTCTTTCGGGAATATTATGACTGTAGATTACTGCATGGTGCTCTCTAATATGCTGATTCTATTTTATCTGAGTTTCTAATCTGGATTCAGAGTAAACAATGATTAATTCATGTCTCAATCATTAAGTATACACTTTTTCAATAAAAATTAACAACTATAGAAAAATACAGAGTAAATATTCAAAGTACAAAATGAAAGGAAGGGAAAAAAAGTCTCAGCAATTTTTCCTTTTCCTCTTCAGCAGAATCTATTACAAAATCTATTTAATTGTCATTCCCAGGAGCTTACTTTTAACTTAAATTCATCAATGTTTCCAGAGTCCACAGATTTTCTTTCTTCCATTCTCAGTTCCTGATTAAAGATGTTAGTCATATGTAGGTCATCAGCTGTTCATACCAAATGCATTAAAAAAAAAAATCAAAAGCAAAGAAAAAGTAGAATCTTAATTGTAAAATTACTCACATTAGGTAGTTTATGTTTCCATGATCTCCAGTGGTTATAGGTGCTACCACATTCCTATGTAAATACTAAATGATCTATGACTTTATGTCAACATATTAGAATTGATGGGTTTTTTAAAAATTCATTATTTTTTTTACATTCTTTTCTTTTTAAATTTTGAGTCCTAAATTTTTTCCCTCCCTCCCCCACTAACTGAGAAGGCAAGGAATATGATGTCAATGATACATGTGAAATCATGAAAAGCATATTTCCATATTAGTCATATTGCATAAAAACAAAAACAACAAATAATAAAAATTTAAAATTAAGGTAAGAAAATTACATTTCAATTTGTATTCAGAGTTCATCAGTTCTCTCTCTAGATGAATAACATTTTTTTCATTATGAGTCCTTTGGAGTTACCTTGTATTTTTTGTACTGATCAAAGTAGCCAAATCTTTCACATTGATCATCATTACAACATTGCTGTTACTGTTCTCCTAGTTCTTTTCATTTCACTTTGGATCAGTTCATAAATGTCTTACCATACTTTTCTGAAACCACGTCCCCATGTCATGTTTTTTATAGTACAATAGCACTTCACTACTTGTTCAGTTATTCCCTAATTAATAAAAATCTTATTCTTTGGCACCACAAACCAACCCCCCCTCCTTTTTTGTTCATGCAGATTCTTCCCCTTTTTCTTTGATCTCTTTGAGATATAGATCTAATAGTGGTACTACTGAGTCAAAAAGCATGCACAGTTTTATAGCTCTTTGGACTTAGTTCCAAATTACTCTACAGAATGGCTGGACCACTTCACAACTCTAACAGTTTATTAGTATATCTCTTTTCCCTCAATCTTTTCCAGAAAAGCATTTGTCATTTCTAACAGGTATGAAGTTTTATCTCAGAATTGTTTTACTTGATTTCTCTAATCAATAGTGATTTAAATGATTTTTCATATAGATAGCTTTGATTTATTCTTCTGAAAACTTCTGAAAAAATTCATATCCTTTGGCCATTTTATCAACTAGGGATTGCCTCTTTTATAAATTTGACTTAGTTCTCTATCTATTTGAGACATGAAGCATATATCAGAGAAACTTCCTATAAAGTTATTTGATATTACTTGTATTATCTTTTAGGAAACCATAGTTCCCTGATTATCTCTTTTAATTAGGTCTATTTTTGCCTTTGTTTTGTTTGAAATCATGATTATTACCCCTGCATTTTTAATTATAGCTGATTATGTTTCATTACTTTAACTTCTCTAAGAAATGAGATAACTATGTACCCTACTCCTTCCCCAAACAATGAGGAGATTCATGGGGAGAGGAAGATCATGTCTCCCATGGGTTGGAAGAGTAAGTCTGTATGTTTCTAATTATACTATTTGAAGTAAATATTTCTACATGAAACTTAATCAGTTAGTGATTAAGAGGAACAAGGTGCAGGACATTTGATGGAAACCTACCACAGAGCTATTTGCAAAGAATTTAGATATTTTCTTAAGGGTACCAGGGAATCCCTAAGAAAAATGATAAAATCTAAAAGACTTGGTTTTTAGGTGGTATGGGCTAAGATGGTCTTTTTTACATAGGGTAATAGGATAACAGATTTAGAGCTTTAAATGTATTGCAGAAGTCCCTAAGTTCAAATTTCCCATTTTACAGATAAAGAAACTGAGAAAACTATTGCGATTAGATTCCATTTCAGAACTATGCCTACTCTTATAATATAAATGTTGAATAATTATACCATATTTTTATTGCTTCTAATAGAACCTGAACAAACTATTAAGAAGAAAAAAATATTTTCTCAATGAAGAAATTTTCAGCCCCATATCAATGCACTGTCCTGCTTCAAAAAATGTGGAATGACTATACCTAAAGTTCCAGATTTTTTTACTTTATCTTGAGCCATTTTTCGAATCTTCTGTTTCAGTTCAAGTCTTTCTTCTTCCAGACTTTCAATCTGTAAAATATGAACTGTTAATATTGTACTTTATATTAACCAAAGAAAAGAATTTCCTAAACATAACACTTGCCTCTTTTAAAAGAATCTGGTTTTCAGCTTGATATTGTTGCTGTTTTAGATTTTTGTTTTTTCTAAATTCAGTTAAATCAATCATTGTCTTTGGATCAAGACCTAAAATAAAGAATTAAAAATTATGACTTGACATAGAAATAAGTAAGATAATTAACTGTTACAACCCTATATCTCCTATATCTTAAATAAGGAAATGAAATTTTGCAAAAAATTTTTTAAATTATTTTAAGTTTTAAAAGTTTTTTAACTTTTAAAAGTTGTATTTATTAACATTTAATGGGAGTCCTACTAAAGTACATAAAACTGCATATAATTGAACACTATATAACCTCTTATTTTAAAAAGTAATCATAAATTAAATGTTAAATATAATTATAGACAAATTTTTCATTGTAAATATTCACATTTAATTAAATCAATTTTATCATGTAAAGTGCCCCAAAACTTCTTCAATCACTCTTTTTACATTAGCATTAACATTCTGTGCATGTCTATTAATTCCTATTTCTTCATCATCTTACATGGTATAATTAGCATTCTCTTATTTGATTTTGGTTTTGGTTTTGCACTATTTAACAATTCTTTCCATATTTCTTTATATACATTATATGTGTTGGTTTTAACTACGTAATATTTCACTATATCAACATAAAATTTAACCATAACTCTTATTATAGGAAATTGGTTTTCTTCCAAAGCTTGTGTTACAAAAATCTTTAAACAAATGTTATCCTTTACCATTCCTACTACTACTCCCCCAAATAAAAGTTATCAGAAAACCAAAGTTTTTAAAAAATGTTTTACATTTCAATCCTGGTTTTAATATTTAGCATATGTGACTTGGACAAATTATTCTAGAACTTAGTGTTTCATCTACAAAATGAGAGGCTGGACTGCATGATTCCTTAAGGTCCACTGTAACTCTAAATCTATGAGCTATATGGTGCTGCACTTTTTTATAGAGTTGACAGCTCACATATCTTCTGCTGAAAACTTCTAACATGGTAAATAAATCAGGAACATAGATGAGAGGGAAATGTAGAATGGAAGACTTGGATCTTACCCCAAAATGGAAATCTCTAGGGCATTCTACCAATAGGAGATCATCAGTATAGGACAGATGTTCCAAGACAAAAATTCAGGTTTATCACAGTGAACCACAATCCTAAGAGGCTACAGTAAACCATATTAAAATCCTATGACATACCAGTAATCTCATTAACATGGACTCTCATCTAGTAGCCCAGATACCAGATCATCGCAAGTTCCTGTGGCCAAAGCCTCTTCCACTTAATGGCCAATGCCCAAATAGCAAACTGCTACAATATGCTGAGCTTTCTGCAAGATTTTGAGTTTTTCTGACTTTTCCTTAACTCAACTTTTATACTGGAGGCCTGGCTACTTCTAAGAGTACTCCCATACCTCTTTGCTAACCTGCCATTTTTAACCTACTACATGCCCTGAAATTAAATATCCCAACTCAGCTAAGATCAAATTTGAGAGTATAAAAACTACTTAGAAGTCTTTCCTGTCAAGGAAAGTGCATATACTATTTCAATAGCTTCATACATTTTTCTACTTAGTTCTATCTTCATTGCTATGTTCTGGTGAGTTGAATTTGTCTCTGGATAAAAGAATATTACTTCATATCAATATCGTACACTCTTCATAAGAAAAGAATCCGCATTATTTACCAGTGTAGCTATCAGTGTTTAACATAAGTCACTCCTCAGCCAAGTAGCACAAGCTGAGCCAAGAATTAAATAGAAGAGTAAGCTGAATTGTCTTTGAAAAATTGTAAATCTTTATTAACAGCCCAAAACTATTCTCAAAAACAAGCTACTATTTTTTTCAATATTAGTATTCTACCATTGTTATTATGTGGCTCTAACATATGGAACAAAACAGTCTCCAAAGAATTAAAAATGAGTGTCACACAGAAGACAATATGGAGGCACATGGTAGGAGTGGACAGGCTACAAAGTAATAAATAGGGAACTTTTACATGGAACTGAAGTAAAGGGCATCATTAAGGGAACATCGAATTAAAAATGAAAATGGTCTTATCAAAAGATAAGATATAACAGGGAGACAATCAAAATATTGAGATGTCAAGAGAAAGGAACAGCCCTACTATGTTGGATGGGCTTTTTAGGATGAATTTATAGGAAGATATAGACAAGAAGTGTGAAGAATGGAAAAGCACAGATAAATTATGCTATTAAGAAAGTCTCTACATCAATGAGATCACTGATCAATTTTAGTTTAATTTTCAAGATTTAAATTTGATTCGTCTACTGAACATCTGTTACCAGTTAAGCCAACAAGAATTTTGATTTTCTTCTTCTAATATTCTAAGATGTAATATTCATGAGATTAAATTATTAGAGAGAACTTTGGTCAGTGTTAAACCCCTATGGCAACAAACAACTGGGATAATGGAAAGCACTATTTAGCTTCCCAAATAAGATCCATCCCAATCCCCTTTACAATTCCATGTACAATTTCATATCTTAACTATGTTTTTTCCCAAAATACATTTGGACAAGCTAACTCAACATTCACTTGTATGTCACAATCTTAGTAACATGTGCTCTTCACCCACTTTGCTTTTTCCAGTGTGGATGGTCAATCCAACCATTTTCAAATAACTGGCTTGTCCTTTGTAGCTTTCGGGGGCACTATGTAATTAATGTAAAGCCTTCTATGAAAGGCAAGTTTTAGGGACTTATATCAATGATATGGAAACTTTCTTTTGTTTGAGACAATGTAATGCACTTAAAAGAGTCAATGGTATATTACTGAAGCAATAAATAGAATTTTCTAATAGTTGAATTTGTCATAAATGATGAAGCTTGCTTGAGATAAAATCTTTAAGGATTCTCTTTAGTTTTATTAAGCTGAAGGCTGTTTTCAAATAATTAAAAGACACAAAAGGTTATATTGACAATAAATATGTGATCTAGTCTAGAAGACAGAAAGAATGTTCTGTTGATATTTTTAATAAACGTACTCTTGATAGATGCAGAAATCATTCTCATAAATATTTTATAATTTAAAGTAGATAATATGAAACCACTAAGTCACCTCCATTCTCTTTTTTGATAGAAATATCATCTTTCATTTGCTTGGACTCTTTACTATGTTCAGATATATTGAAGAAATTCAATCCATATACACATTTTAAATGAGATTTGCTTCTAATCTGTTTAAAAATTTGGGGCATAAGAAATATGAGCAACCCCTTAAGAATTTGATCAACACATACTAGTAAGGAATTTTTCAGATCCAAGCAAACTCTTTGGATCCACTGTTATTAATGTAGAAGTTTGGGGAATATGCTGATAGCTACAAGACAGCAATTTTATTTGCCAAAAGAAACATCACAGATAGTATGACTCATCTTATCTATAAAATGGAATTCTTCCCTTTCAGATGGTTGTCACTGATAAGATAAAATAATGGATATGGAGCTTAATTAAAAGCAAGTACACCAGAAGATGTCACCAGCCAGTGATATGTAGCAATGTTTACCAATTATGAGTTCAACATTCATTAATGTCTGAGAAATATCAAAATCACTGTATATGCTCTAACCTATAGGTTCCACATATCAAAAACCCATGTAAGGAATGATGACCATCTCTGACATTCAAGGCACTGGGGCATTCCTGCAAGAAAAATATAGCTGAGAATCTAGAACTTCTCTTGGCCACTATATGCTACTGATGAAAATAAATGTTGGAACACTGACTTAATAGTAGAAGATGAATCTATGTCAATAAGTACTACAACTAGACTATCACTGATTTTGCATTAAATCAGCAAGACAGTTTTAAAAAATGGGTAATCTCCTAAGTTACAAAATAGCTACAAAGAACTGAGGGGGTCCTGTGGAGACAATCTATTGAAGCTATTTGCTGCCCATAGGAAATTATAAAAAGAAATTATAACGCTCAAAGAAGTGGATCCTAGAAAAGAATTACTGATCATTTGACAATGAACAATCCTTGACAGATGAATTTACTATATGGAAAGAAATTGAATCTAGGACCAAGTGCAGAGAAAACAGTATGTTCATACATACTTGAGCTCTGGTGAAGTTTGCTTTATCCTGAAGCAAATCTTTCCTGTATTGGAATGAGTAAGGGGAGAAAGGAAGGCAGAAAATCATGGAGGCAGAGAGTTGAATACAAAGGAAAGATGAACCAGAGCTTCCTGATGGAGTTAGTCAAACTTCAAGTTCAAGACAATCCACACTACAGCTTATCCAACTAATTTTGGTTGTAGAGAAAGAAATTTATCCTTAATATGGAAGTGGCTATCACAAACATTATTTGCCCAGTTTACTTTGACAGAAATCAGGGAGGAGTGTACATCTATTCAGAACATGTTGAATCATGTTTTCTAATTCCTTAGGGATTTACTGATTATTGTTGTCTGGAAGCAGTAGGCATTTTTTTTCTTTTCTTTTCTTTTGAAAACAGTTCTATGTTCATCAAATCCAGTACCTTCTAACATTCTTCTTGAAGTATTTGTGATGTACAAGCATGAAGTTGTAGGGTGCTCAAATTTTTGTTCTTATACATTTGTTAAGCCAATAGTTTTTTTCCTGTCTTTCTCTGTGGTGACTTTTAAACTTATGTCACCAAGCTATTAAGTTGTTTACATTGTTTGGAAAATCATGTAAGTTCTTTAAATACTTTCTATTTCTTTGTTGCTGGTTTTTTCTGAAAAAGAGATTGGGGAAATAAGTGACAATTATCTCCACAGAGGATTGTAGTCAACTGTGTCAACTAAGATGAGATTGTCAAGTGTTTCATAAAATTATGTTTCTTATCTTCTTTGGGTACATGAAACCAAATCTATTCATTCTAAGGAAAATTTGTATTCCGGCCTTCCATTTAGCTGCAACTTCTTTACCTCTTTTAGTTTCATTAACTGCAAGATGACAACAAAGAATGACTTCAGTTTATTCATTAATATGCTGATGTTTCAGTCACTTAAGTAGTGTGTTGTAAAGGCCCCTGAACCAGAGTCCTCAGACAACACAATCAGGGCTTTTTCAATTACATTAAATAATTATAATAAAAGAAAGGATGTGGGGTGAAAAAAGCAAGAGCGATATAAAAAGCAAAAATAATGAGATTTGTTCTAGTTATGGGACTCAAGGAAAAAGGGTACTTCAGTTAAGCTAAAACATTTATAGCATCATCAGGTAGATTCAAGATCTTTAAAAAGGCAGATCTAAATAATAATAGTTAGTACACTGGGTTTATACTAAGTGAATATTGCAGGGATTCGTCTTTAGCCTGAGTGTTTTCAATGACTTGAATAAAGATTGATATGATATATTTATGAAATCTGCAAATAACAGTAAGTTGATAGTGACTGCTAATACAATACCAAAAGATATTTAAGATGTTAAAAAAAAAGCAATAAAAAAGATGTTAACCACTTCTTTAAAATTACATAGAAAAGGACTAAATATTAAGTCCTACACTGTATCCAGAAAATGAATTGTAAAAATATGGGATGGAGAGGGGACATAGTTAAACATTTCATATTTTTAAAATAAAAGTTTTAGTAACTTAAAATTTTAACATAAGTGTAAACTTAGGATGTTTTAACAAAAGCAAAATATCCAGATTAAGGTTGGCAACAGTAGTTCTACTGTATTCTAGCCAGGTTGGAACAGTTCTCAATCTCTTTTTTTCAGGTCCAGTCACATTTAACAAGCTGCTATACCTGCACTGCAACTACAGGAAGGTTACTAAAATGTCCAGGAGGATCAAAACCAATCAACTGAATAAACATTTATTAGCTCTTTTTAAAGGATTGATTACAGAAATTGAAGATGCTAGTAAGAAGAAAATAGTTCTGGGTAGTTAGCACATTATAACCATTTTCATATATTTATGTTTATAAACCTTTTTATGTTTATAAATATAAGATTAGAATTGCTTTGATTGTCCTAAGGGATAGAACTAAAAACAATGGCCATAAGATGCAGAGACAAATTTCAGAGATAAACAATCTTAATAATTGGAGTGGTCTACAAAAGTGGAATGGATTACAGTTTTCTCTGAGTAGAGACTGGATAGCCATTTGTCTAGGATATATGACTAAAATGAGCATTTACAATAGTGCTTTAAGGTTTAAAAAGCACTTTTTTTTCACATTTTATTCTTAAAATACCTCTTTATGAAGGGGACTATTATTATCCCCATTTTACAGAAAAAAAAAAAAAAACTCAGGCTTAGACAGGTTAAGTGATTTGTCCAGAGTCTACAACTAGTAAGTGTCTAAGGTAAGATTTGAACTAAATTCTTCCTCACATCAAATTCAATAAACTTTGTATTGTGCCATCAAGTTGACATACACATTAGGAGTCTCCAGTTCTGATAGGAGTTATGTAAGATTATTAAGTTCCTTCCAATATCTTGTAAAGAATTTTTATAATACAGTACTTTCATCCTAATTCTCCAGAAAAGTACTTAATTATAATACCTAATTTCTCATCGATACCAGACAAATATGATAAAATTGTAACACTTACTTAAGATGACATAAACAAAAAAAATTGCATTGTTTGTAATGAACCAAATATGTAAATAGAATAATTCTTTGAAAAAGCGTTAAAGAAAATGTGTAAACGTCATAAATTTGTGAGTCAATAGCATTTTGCCAAGCAATTTACTGAAGAAAAGATGTAAACACTGCCAAGGCCTCCAAGAATTAGTAAATAAGTGAATTTACTTCTAATTTCTAACTACTAGTGTAGAAATGTATTATTACTGTATATAATATTTATATAGTGCTTGTTATATGCCAGACACTGTACTAAATGCTTTATACTAAAAATATTTTACTTTTCAAAATATTTAGTAACAATTTATACTACAAAGAAAGTTTTAGACATGTTTTTTTTACCCAGACGTTCCCGAAGATCTTCGTTTTCATCAAGGAAATCATTCATCTTTAACTCAAGTTTGTTCATTTCTGTAGTTAATGCTTCAATTTCTCGGTCCCTTATTTTAACTTGAGACTTGTAAGTCTTTATTTCAGCCACAGCTTCTTCTAGACCATACAGTCCCTTTAGAATGAAAAGAAGAAAAACATTAGTTTTAAAATGGGAATTTCTGATCTAATTTAAAAATACATAATCATTGTTTTTTTATTCAAATTGTCTACAAAAACATAGTGGCAGTTTATACCATTAATTCTTTGATTTTGGACTACTTTTTATTTCCTAATTATGTATAAAGAATAAAGAGAATTAAAAGCCTTGACTTTGATAAGAAGAGAATTCTAGAAGCAAAACAATGCAGAGGTCATATAAATGAAATACTTAGGAAAAAAAAAAAAAGAAATGGTCCAGAAAATATTTCAGGAGAACCCATTGTTACAGCCATTATTGAGATGCCAAGGATATACTTAACCTCCAAAATAGAAAAAAGCAAAAACAAAGGTTATTTTTATACACTAAATCTCAGCTTCTTAAACTTTGAGTTGCAACATCAAGTAGGGGTCTCATATCTGACTGTAGAGGTTGTGAAATTATGATTCATTATCAGTAAATGTCTGATTTGTATGCCTATTTTATATACTATATACCCGAGGTCACATAAAATTTTTTCAAGCAAAAAAGGGTCAAGAGTGGAAAAAGTTTAAGAAGCCCTGTGCTAAATAAATAACACATTATGTCCAAAATCATTCTTAACATAACTTTACATACAA
The DNA here is from genome assembly GCA_020854095.1 of Dasyurus viverrinus. Classification (NCBI taxonomy): domain Eukaryota; kingdom Metazoa; phylum Chordata; class Mammalia; order Dasyuromorphia; family Dasyuridae; genus Dasyurus; species Dasyurus viverrinus. The sequence goes on from CM037001.1 coordinate 250,387,695, forward strand.
CACTAGTTACAATGAAAATAAATGTTGATAAAATTGGCAAGGACTTAAGAAAATGCGCTGATTTTATTTTAAACATGGCTAAAGCTAGAAATTAAACCTGCAGTTATAAATAGTTATTTCCCCAAAGTGTAGCTATAATCCAATGGGTCAGCAAAGGTGACATGTAGGAAGATTTTCATTAGATTGTAATCACAATATCTAAGAAAAAAAAGCAATTTTTAAAAACATCTTAAAAACATTACACTGTAAGCTTCCAAAAAAAGTCAAGTGAATAAAACACAGTAACAATAAAAAGATGATATAAAGACAACTAAAAAGACTGTCTGAACTCTTTCTTCTCTAACATAAATTCCATACCGCTTCATAATCTTTTAGTCGCTTCAGTGTTTCAACAAGCTCTTTGTCCTTTTCTCTGGCATCAGCTTCAGCCAGCTCCGCTGTCCTCTCAGCATCTTTATTTTTCTGTTCTAAATTTTGAAGCTTGCTTTGCATTTCTACAAAATGATTCAACTGAGATACCGCTGAAGAACCTAGTGGTTAAAAATACAAATAATCAAAAAAATTAAAAGTTGACTATTCTTCCCTTTAAATAATGGACTAATCAACCTTCTGTTAAAAATTGAATATAACTAACAAAAATACCTCATGTTTATATTTCTCAAAACTGACTTAAATAACTTTTGTCTTACAAGTTTTACAATATCAAAAATAAATATTTAACTGAGTATTAACTATGTGCAAGAAGCTAGTAATAAAAAGAAAAACATACAAGTCATTGTCACCAAAGAATTTAGTCTTCATTGAAAGTATGATATTAACTGGCATGCTATATGAGTGGTATTAATTATACTCCCTCTTATATCTTCAGTGGATTTCTCTCTTATTAGAATGTAAACTTTTTGAGGGCAGGGAATGGTTTTTGCCTCTTCTTTGAATCCTTAACCCAATCACTGGCACATTTGTTGTTGAATATCCAATTCTTTGCGACTTCATTTCAGGATTTTCTTGATATTGGAGTAGTTTGTCATTTCCTTTTCCAACTCATTTTACAAATGAGAAACTGAGGCAAAAAGGTTTGAGTGATTTGCCTAAGGTCACCCACCTAGTAAATCTCTGAGGCCAGATTTGAACATATGAATAGCAGTCTTCCTGATTTCATCCCAGTGCTCTATAAGCTGTACCATCATTCTGCTCCTTACTGATACATGGTAAGCACTTCATAATAATAAAGCACTTAATAATAAAAATGAGAAGTAGTAAGGATCTACATATGCATACTACAGTAAAGATTTATTCAAAATGACTAATTAAATTACCCTTGAAAACTAATTGTATGAATGCTTTCCAAAATTAAGGGTATTTTTTCTATTCAACCATTAAATTCAAACAAGTGGCTATGTCAATAATATTTTTTATTGCTGTTGATCTGGTCCAAAAGATGACAGACAACATCCAAAAGAGAAGGAATATATTGGGGGGAAAAGTATCTTAAGAAGTTAACTATATGTTTGTTTAACTAATGACATTTATGCAATAAGTGGGAGAGAGAATTCAAATACTTTTCAAATAGGGAAGGCCCAAATTATAAATTTATTGAGATTTAGAAAATACTCCTATATGGAAGTAACACAGTTCATCAAGAATTACAGTGATGATTAGCTACCTCTTTTGTGTCTGAGTTCATTTCTCAAGTCTTCAAAAATCAGTGTATTTGTTTCCATTTCTTTTGTGTACTGTTCAATTTGTTCAGTTAGCATTTTAATTTGACCATCTCTTTCTTGTATGCCCTGAAAGAAATATTTTAAAAGCAATAATTCTGTACTATCTGTATAATGTTTTGTCCTTAATTACTAAACATGAATAGAAAACTTGCATAAACTGCAAGTTCCTTGGCAGTCAGCAATGAAGACTTATTTTTCTTTGTAAAGCCCAACATTGCCTGGCACAATTTAAGAGACATTGTTGAGTAATTAATGAGCTAATTGATTGAAAATACCTTGATTATGGTATCTTAATTTATTCTGACATGTTAAACTCTTCATCTCTTTTTTTCCATCTACTCAAAATAAAATCAAGGTTACCTCACTGATACTTCATTTAATTTATGTCAATAAAAAAGAAAGTGAATTTGTCACTCTGTGAGGCCTAATTTGATTATAAAATATTTTTAAACTTTCTGTAATTCTTTGTTATGCTTTCCTGAAGAATTTATTTTTCCCTATTTTACCCCTCTTCTTAAAAAGGATATTTTGTTCTAGTTATACTTTATTATCCTTTTATAAACTAACAATCTTTTTCTTTCATTTATATAATGTCTGGATGACACAAATGATGAAAATTTAACTAACAACTAAATTTTATCTGGAAATTCTTTTTGTCATTAGTCAATTAGAGTACAAACTATTATTCTCTCATAAAAAGTCATGATCAACCACAGTTAAAATGTTAACACTATAATGCCATGGTATACTTGGGATTTAAATATCATAAAACATAAAATATTTTTGCTAATTTGAAAGTTGGAAATTTTACCCTTCATAAATATTATACTTTTATTACAGTTAAAAGAGAAACCATTAAAATAAATCAAAACATGGCAAAATCATCAAATTTCTGAAAATATTGGAGAAAAATAAAACTTTGGAGATTACCTGTTGTAGAGCGATAACATTTTTGTCAGAATCAAGTTGGGCATTCCTAAGTTTCTCTCTCAAATTACACAATATTTGTTGATATTCAATTATTTCATCATCTTTAGAAGCCAAAATTCTCTGTAAAAGGAATGTAGGATTTATTCAAGTCTGGAATAACATATCCTTGCTAGCCATTTCTTTCTCATTTTATAGACAGGAAACTGAGGTAAACGGGATTAAATGACTTGCCCAAAATGTCTGAAGTTAGATTTGAACTCTGGAAGAAGAAACATTGTGGCCCTAGACCCAGCACTCTCTCCACTGCACCGCCTTACTGCCAATTAAACCAATCATAATTATATATAATAACCTCTCCAATTTATCCTTTCTTATAACCAGTCAATCATGAACAGTTACATAGATAGCTAATTTTACTTGTTTTTTTTCTGTCAAGATACAGTTAATTCCAGGATTTTTGTGGGTTGTTTTTGTAATGTTTAGAGCTCATCACTTTCCAACTCTTCTCAAAATAAAAATTCTTCATTACTATTTCCTAATTTAAGTAGTGAAAAGATTTGAGCCAGAAGCACTTGGTTGCATCCCATCTGTGTAACTTAATTCACAGTTTGTTTATCTGTAAAGTGAGGGTGAGATGACCTGAGAGGTCTGTTCCAATGCTCAAATGATTAAATAAAATAAAATAAATGCATAAATGCATGTAGGTATATACACAGATTTGTCTAAAATCAAGTAAGTAATAATAAGCATTTTTATAAAAATTGGAAATTCTGAAGAACACTACCTAAAATTTGACATAAGGGAACTGCACAACTATTTTGAAGAACTACCTTCCATTCTTCAACTTTTGCATTAACAGCAGCCATAATGGGATCATCTTCTTCATCTTTTGCCTTTAGAAGTTCTGTAAGTTCCTGTACCTGAAAATTACCAATTTGACAAATTTTAAAATAATATTTTATTCCTAATGTACAAATAAACTAGATATGGTAGATTTAGATGTAGTACTGTTTCCTTATGTTGGCACAGACAGGGTGAGTAAGTCACAACTTCTCAGTATACTTGGTAACTCTTTTAAAATTCTAAGTAATGAAGGTGCCAATCTGCATTTGTGAGAGAATTGTCATCTGGGATTTTCCTATACCAAAAAAAAACCAAAAACAAAACAAAACAAAAAAAAAAAAAAACCAAGGGTCTCAACCTTTACCCTTTTCATAATACCTCTGAAACAACTATATATTCATACATACTCATCACTGATTAGAAGAACATGCAATGTGTTTATTTTTAAAATTAATCCAATTTCCTCTAAATAGTTTGACCAAAGTTGTCTTTAATGGTGTTCTAGTGATATATTTGTTTCTGTCCATAATTAAAGGAAATTTAATAAAATTTCTAGTTTCATGTAGCAAGTTTCAAAAATGAGTTGTTTTTGGAAACTGAGTGGATGCCCATCAGTTGGAGAATGGCTGAATAAATTTTGATATATGAATATTATGGAATATTATTGTTCTGTAAGGAATGACCAACAGGATGATTTCAGAAAGGCCTGGAGAGACTTACACGAACTGATGCTGAGTGAAATGAGCAGGACCAGGAGATCATTATATACTTCACCAACAATACTATATGATGACCAGTTCTGATGAACCTGGCCATCCTCAGCAATGAGATCAACCAAATCATTTCCAATGGAGCAGTAATGAGCTGAACCAGCTACGCCCAGAGAAAGAACTTTGGGAGATGACTAAAAACCATTACATTGAATTCCCAATCCCCATATTTATGCCCACCTGCATTTTTGATTTTCTTCACAAGATAATTGTACAATATTTCAGAGTCTGATTCTTTTTGTACAGCAAAATAACGGTTTGGTCATGTATACTTATTGTGTATCTAATTTATATTTAAATATATTTAACATCTACTGGTCATCCTGCCATCTGGGGGAGAGGGTGGGGGGTAAGAGGTGAAAAATTGGAACAAGAGGTTTGGCAATTGTTAATGCTGTAAAGTTACCCATATATATAACCTGTAAATAAAAGGCTATTAAATAAAATAAAATAAAAAAATCAGTTGTTTTTAAGTGTCAGAATTACACAGCTTATTCCATACCATTATGTGGAAAGACAACCTCAGTTAAGCATAATTCTTACCTGAAGCCTTTCTTTTTTTAACTGATCCATTAGATCATCAGTCTGTTGAACAATAATTTTCATTCTATTATATTTATCAGTCATCTTCTCCATTTCCTGAACTGATTCTTCCAGGTTCTTTCTCATTTCTTCATTTTGAATCTCAATTTTCTCATTCGCTTCTGTTAAATTCTTTTAAAGATAAAAATCACAGAAATAGTAATGAATACCATTTTGTACACATAGTTAAGTAATTTTAAATCTTATCCTTGAACTGTATTCTAAATTTTAGACCTTCTGAATAATTACTAGAGAAAAGACAACTCTATACAGATATATCATTTCAATGTAGATGGACATTTGCCAATTAAATGAAAGAAAAATTTTAAAATTTTAGTAAGGAGGCCCTACTAGATACTTCCCAGTAAAGGTCCTAAAGTAAACCAACCAAGATAAACAAAGGAGATAAATGAAATGCAACATCTATAGACTGACTTACTGCCTATTTTTAAAAACATTTCCTCTTTTAAAAATATTAAGTCACATATTAATGCTAATCTGACAGATTCCTCCATACCACTTTGTGGGAGAAAAAATAAATTATACACAATTCTTACCTGAAGGTCTCAATTCACTGAAAGCACAATACTATAAAGTCCAGATCAAATTCATTAAAAAAAAATCCGGAATACATTATGGAATTTACTCTTAAAAAAACTAAACAGCACTTTTTTTTTTTACCTGAATTTCATCCAGATACTGCACAAGTTCAAAATTTTTTTTAGACAACTGTAATCGATAATCACTATCTTCTCCTCTTCTGGACATAAGTGTTTCCTTTTGTGAATCTATTTGTTTCTGATAGTCAATGATATCTTGACGAAGCTGTTCATTCTGTATATAAAGCAAAGTCCCCCCCCCCCCCCGCCAACACTTATTAAAATTATGTGCAATAAAAATTATTATCTAAATAATGGTCCCATTGCCTTTCTTTAACTGTCCATATATTTTCTAAATCCTTAAATCCTCACCTTTTTTTTCAGATGTTTGTTCTCCAAAAAAGATAGTAAAAAAATTAATGGAAATAAAGAGATTAATATTTAAAGTAAAAGATAAATAAAACATTAAATGTGCTACTCTAGATAACTAAAGAATGCAATATTAGTTATTAAAGAAAACAAGTAAAAGATGACTGTCTACCTTTAAGACAGACTAAATAAATACTAAAAACAACAATTAAAATATTTTCAAAATTGGGAGAATTTAAGCAACTGTAACTTTTAATTTTAACAGTGGATAAATTGAGCTAATAACATAAGTTTGGGCATATGGTTAGCCTGTCATCATAGAAATTACCATATAATAATCAATTCATAAGTAAATATCTATTTATTACTGAGAGTTGACAGATTTATTATCTCCATTTCTCACCTTATTTCTAAGTTTTTGAGAAAAGTTCAAATAAAAAAAATTAAATTCAAAAGAACAAGTGCTTAGACTACATGTCTTAAAAACAATCTGAGTTGAATGAGGTACTCCTATGTAAAGATCGTGTATTTTTAAATCATCAGGAGTCAGGAATTCAGGTTAGGGGAAAATCGTCAGTCTTTATTATCAGTGAAGAAGGATCGGATCGCAGGTGGAAGAGAATCGGTGATAGCAATGTGTACAGCTGAGTCAAGAAGCTAGCTCGACCAGCAGCCACAAGCCCAGCAGCTCGGAGAGTCTTGAACTCAGGCCCAAACTCCCTCAGCTTCTCTTCCTGTCCCTCTCTTTGCCTCCACCCACCAAAATCGTCATTTCCTATACAACACATCAGGACTTGCACAGAGAGTGGGCAGGGACCATTCTTTATCCAATCATGTATATTAATAGAGTATAGCCCAATTACTATTTAGCCTCAAGTACTTGGGACCTCAGTGCATCATCTCAAACCTCAGCCCATTACACTCCTAATTATTAACTTTGTAGGATTACCAACTATATACATATAAAATGATGTCACATTTATCTATTTATTTTACCAACCTCTCTCCTTAATTTGCTGTTTTCATTTTCTGCCTCTTCGTTACGAAGAGCCAACTAGAATGATAAAAAAGGTATTTATAAGATAAACTAAAATTAAAAGTTAGAAGCAATTTCATTAGGAAAATTACAGTAGTAACCTTATCAAACTGAAATAAAATTCTCTTTTAAAAAACAATCAATTTTCACATCATGACTTCAATTCTCTCTGAAATATGAATATTAAACTGAATCTTTTGGAAACCACTTAGGAAATAGATGAAATAAATAAACACAAGAACTATAAGGATAGGGGGAAATGTGTATGTGTATATATACTTTTTTTGCTAGGGAAATTAAAATGAATAACTGAAATGATTAGCTTTTAAGTTTAAGATCTACTATTATCTGCTAAACCTCAAATATGTTTTAACTCTGAATCAACATTAACTAAGGAAATAGCATTACTTAAAAGTGACATGGCTTCACTTGCAGTTCTTATATCACACTAACTAAATGAGCAAATTGCTATATAGTGATATAACATATAATGATTATATATGATTATAATATAATATATAATGTTATGATTATAATAACAGTGAATCTTGTTTCTCATTCTCTAGAAGCCTCCATTATAGGCTCTAGAGAATAAGAAAATATTACTACTCAACACTTCTTTTTTTCTTTCTCTCTAACCAGAGACAAGATCCCAAGTGCTCATGTCAATGTGCTGCTAGCCCAACTGGAATAACTGAATTAGCTACTAAGAGTGAAAACCTCTGGAAAGGACAAAAGTCATGAATCACTATGGTTAGTGGTGTATATGTCAAAGATGCTCCCCTAACACTGTCACCCACTCTGCTTTACATAAGCATTATATCAGGTTTTATAATAATTGCAGGAGGGGCTACATTTGTGGTGCTACCAGACATAGTCACCCTAAATGAAATGAAGATATGACCAAGATATGGGCACAAAGTAGAAGGCACTGATTGCAATCAGTCATGTGATTTCAACTCTCTAAAAGAATGCTAAAACACAGACTGCTCTAGGACCTAGATCAATCACAGTATAAGAGGGAAGCACAGAGCTTAACAATATCTTAAACAAATATAATACTACAAGTGAGTCCTCCTTTACCATAAATAATAAATTGGATCATTAATGGTCATCAGTAAAACCACATACTCTTTCGTCACTTACATAGTAAATAAAGTGCTTTACAAATATGGTCTCATTGTTCTCTTTATAAAATCCCAGGGGACACGAGGCTCCCCATCTTACCAATGAAGACAATGAAGCAATTGGCTAAAAGGCTTGCTTAAAAGTCTTATAGCTAGCAAAGTTCTGAAGCAGAATCAGGAACTCAGGTATTCCCAATGCCAAGACTGTCCTTTATATATTTTTATATAATTCCCAATATACTTATTTTAAAAATAACAATTTTATACATTGATTAACTCCATTTAAACAGATAAGGAAACCAAGTTTCAGAAATATTATGTGACAGCCCAGGGTTACAGAGCTACTGCCAGTGTAAGGATTCAAATTCAGATCTTCTGATTCCAAAATCAGCTTTCTTTGTATACACGCCTATCTCTCAAGGGAAACATCATCAAAATATCCTATATAAGTGCCAAGGAAAGCCAGACTTCAGAGAAAGATAAAGAATGAGAATGAAAGGCTCTTTACTTGTTCGTTGATTTTTTTCTCTTTTTCCATTTCTTTTTCCATATCTTCTAATTCTCTGTCTTTCTGCTCCAGTTGTTTTTCTAGCTCACGAATTTCATCTCGTAAAAACCGTGTATCCCGACCTCCTGCAGACTGCTGTGCCATCTTATAACAAAATAAAAATGTATTTGCCTGAATACAATTCTCTTGTCATTATCAAATCAGATTTTATTTGATCAATGAAAATAATTTCAAAATCTAAAATGATAGAAATTAAGAAAAAAAGTAATTTAAAATTTTTACCTATTTTAGTGACTATACTTAAACTCCTATTAATTTAGCAGGCTTTTTTAGAATTTTTAAATAGTAGTTTATTTTTCCAAATACAAAAAGATAGTTTTCAACTTTCATCTTCATAAAACCTTGCATTACAAAATTTTCTTCCTCTTTTCCCTCTATCTCCTCCCCAAGACAATAAACAATAGGATATAGATTAAACATATGCAATTCTTTTAAACATATTTTCATATGTCATGTTACACAAGAAAAAAAATCACACTAAAAGTAGGAAAAAACCACAAGAAAGGGAAAATAAAGGAAGCAAACAAGCAACAGTCATCACAACAAAAGGTGAAAATACTATGAAGATGAAAATACTATGCTTTGATTTGATTTGATGAGGTTGTCTCCATGATTCTTCCTCTGGATGTGGATGGCACTTTCCATCACAAGTCTATTGGAATTAGCAAACTTTTTTTAAAATAAAGTGTTTGCTTAAAAGTCACTGTTTTTTTTCTCATTTTTTTTATTATTATAGCTTTTTATTTACAAGATATATGCATAGGTAATTTTTCAGCAATGACAGTTGCAAATCCTTTTGTTCCAACTTTTTCCCTCCTTCCCTCCACCCCTTCTCCCAGATGGCAGGTTGACCAATACATGTTAAATATCTTAAAGTATAAGTTAAATATAATACATGTATACATGTCCAAACAGTTATTTTGCTGTATAAAAAGAGTCGGACTTTGAAATAGTGTACAGTTAAGTGTGAATGAAATAAAAAATGCAGGTGGACAAAAATAGAGGGAATGGGAATCCTAAGAAGTGGTTCATAGTCATCTCCCAGAGTTCTTTCACTAGGTGTAGCTGGTTCAGTTCATTACTGCTCTATTGGAACTGATTTGATTCATCTCATTGTTGAAGAGGGCCATGTCCCATCAGAATTCATCATTATATACTATTGTTGTTGAAGTACATAATGATCTTCTGGTCCTGCTCATTTCACTCAGCATTCATGTAAGTCTCTCCAGGCCTTTCTGAAATTATCCTGCTGGTCATTTCTTAAAGAACAATAATATTCCATAATATTCATATACCACAATGTATCCAGCCATTCTGCAATTGATGGGCATCGACTCAGTTTCCAGTTTCTGGCCACTACAAAGAGGGCTGCCACAAACATTCTTGAACATACAAGTCCCTTTCGCTTCTTTAAAATCTCTTTGGGATATAAGCTCAGTAGTAACACTGCTGGGTCAAAGGGTATGCACAGTTTGACAGCTTTTTGAGCATAGTTCCAAATTGCTCTCCAGAATGGCTAGATGTGTTCACAATTCCACCAACAATGTATCTGTGTCCCAGTTTTCTCCCCCATCCCCTCCAATATTTCGAATTATCTTTCCCTGTCATTCTAGCCAATCTGACAGATGTGTAGTGGTATCTCAGAGTTGTCTTGATTTGCATTTCTCTAATTAATAATGACTTGGAGCATCTTTTCATATGTCTAGAAATAATTTCAATTTCTTTGTCTGAGAATTGTCTGTTCATGTCCTTTGACCATTTATCAATTGGAGAATGGCTTGATTTCCTATAAATAAGAGTCAATTCTCTATATATTTTGGAAACAAGGCCTTTATCAGAACCTTTGACTGTAAAAATGTTTTCCCAGTTTATTGCTTCCCTATTAATTTTTTCTGCATTAGTTTTGGTTGTACAAAAAATTTTCAATTTGATATAATCAAATTTTTATATTTTGTGATCAATAATGATCTCTAGTTCTTCTTTAGTCATAAATTCCTTCCTCTTCCACAGGTCTGAGAGGTAAACTATCCTATGCTCTTCCAATTTATTTATAATCTCATTCTTTATGCCTAGGTCATGAACCCATTTTGACCTTATCTTGGTGTAAGGTGTTAAGTGTGGGTCAATGCCTAGTTTCTGCCATACTAATTTCCAATTTTCCCAGAATTTTTTGTCAAACAGTGAGTTCTTATCCCAAAAGCTGGGATCTTTGGGTTTGTCAAACACTAGATTATTAAATTTATTGGCTGTTTTGTCCTTTGAACCTAACCTATTCCACTGATCAGCTAGTCTATTTCTTAGCCAATACCAAATGGTTTTGGTAACCGCTGCTTTATAATTTTAGATCTGGTACAGCTAGGCCACCTTCATTTGAATTTTTTTTCATTAATTTTTTTGAAATTGACTTTTTGTTTTTCCATATGAACTTTGTTGTTATTTTTTCTAGATCATTAAAATAGTTTTTTGGGAGTCTGATTGATATAGCGCTAAATAAATAGAATAGTTTAGGTAGTATTGTCATCTTTATTATATTTGCTCGCACATTCCAAGAATATTTAATATTTTTCCAATTGGTTAGCTCTGACTTTATTTGTGTGGAAAGTGTTTTGTTATTTTGCTCATATAGTTTCTAATTTTCCCTTGGTAGATAGATAAATATCGAAATATTTTATACTATCAGTAGTTACTTTAAATGGAATTTCTCTTTGTAACTCTGTTAGATTTTGTTAGTGATATATAAAAATGCTGATGACTTATGTGGGTTTATTTTGCATCCTGCAACTTTGCTAAAGGTGTGGATTGTTTCTAATAGCTTTTTATTAGAATCTCTGGGGTTCTCTAAGTATACCATCATATCATCAGCAAAGAGTGATAATTTGCTTTCCTCATTACTTACTCTAATTTCTTAAAATTTCTTTCTCAGCTCTTATTGCCAAAGCTAGCATTTCTAATACAATATTGAATAGTAATGGTGATAGTGGGCAACCTTGTTTCACTCCTGATCTTATTAGAAATGGTTCAAGTTTATCCCCATTATATATGATGCTTATTGATGGTTTTATATAGATGCTACTGATTATTTTAAGGAAAAGACCACTTATTCCTATACTCTCAAGTGTTTTTAATAGGAATGGATGTTGGATTTTATCAAATGCTTTTTCTGAATCTACTGAGATGATCATAAGGTTTTTTTTAATTTGGTTATTAATATGGTCAATTATACTAATAATTTTCCTAATATTGAACCAGCCCTGCATTCCTGGTATAAATCCTACTTGGTCATGGTGTATTATCCTGGGGATGATTTTCTGTAGTCTTTTTGCTAATATTTTATTTAAGATTTTAGCATCAGTTTTCATTAGGGAGACTGGTCTATAATTTTCTTTTTCTGTTTTCAACTAATACCTGGTTTAGGTATCAGTATCATGTCTGTGTCATAAAAGGAATTTGGTAGGTCTCCTTCATTCCCTATTTTTTCAAAAAGTATATATAGCATTGTGGCTAATCGTTCTTTAAATGTTTGGTAGTATTCACATGTAAATCCATCTGGTCCTGCGATTTTTTCTTAGAGAGTTGATTAATAGCTTGTTCTATTTCTTTTTTCTGAGATGGGACTATTTAAGCAATTTACTTCCTCCTCTGTTAATCTGGGAAGCCTATATTTTTGGAGGTAGTCATCCATTTCACTTAGGTTATCAAATTTATTGGCATAAAGTTGGGCAAAGTAACTCCTTATTACTGCTCTAATTTCCTCTTCATTGGTGGAAAGTTCCCCCTTTTCATTTTTAAGACTAACAATTTGATTTTCCTCTTTCCTTTTTCTAATCAGATTTACTAAAGGTTTATCTATTTTATTGGGTTTTTTTTCATAAAACCAACTCTTAGTTTTATTTATTAATTCAATATTTTTTTTTACTTTTGATATTAATTTCTCCTTTTAATTTAGAATTTCAAGTTCAGTATTTGATTGGGGGTTTTTTATTTAGTCTTTTTATAGCTTAAGTTGCAAGCCCAATTTATTGATCTTGTCATTTTTTATTTTGTGCAAGTAAGCCTCCAAAGATATAAAATTTCCCCTTATTACTGCTTTGGCTGCATCCCACAAATTTTGGTATGATGTCTCATCATTGTCATTATCTTGAGTGAAGTTTATTGTGTCTATAATTTTGTTTCATCCAATCATTCTTTAAGATGAGATTATTTAGTTTCCAATTACTTTTTGCTCTATTTACCTCTAACTTTTTGTTGAATGTAGTTTTTATTGCATCGTGATCTGAAAAGAAAGTATTTACTATTTCTGCCTTCCTTCATTTAATTTTGAGGTCTTTATGTCCTAATATATGGTCAATTTTTGTGTAGATTCCATGAACTGCTGAGAAGAAAGTATACTCTTTTCTGTCCCATTCAGTTTTCTCCAAAGATCTATCCTATCTAATTTTTCTAATATTCTATTTACCTCTTTAATTTCTTTCTTGTTTTGTGATTTAATTTATCTAATTCTGAGAGTACAAGATTGCGAGCTCCCATTATTATAGTTTTGCTGTTTATTTCTTCTTGCAACTCAAGTCTTAACTTCTCCTTTAGTCAGTTAAATGCTATACCACTTGGTGCATATATGTTTAGTATTGATATTGCTTCATTGTCTATAGTACTCTTTAGCAAGATATAGTTTCCTTCCTTATTTATCTCTTTTAATTAGATCAATTTTTGCTTTTGCTTGATCTGAGATAAGGATGGCTACTCCTGCTTTTATAACTTCACCTGAAGCACAATAGATTCTGCTCCAGCCTTTTACCTTTACTCTGCTTGTATCTCCCTGCTTTAAATGTGTTTCCTATAAACAACATATTGTAAGGTTCTGACTTTTGATCCAGTCTTCTATCCGCCTCCGCTTTATGAGAGAGTTCATCCCATTCACATTTATAGTTAAAATCACTAATTCTGTATTTCCTGCCATCATAATATCCCCAGATTATGCTTTTCTTTTTCTTGCCCCTCCTTACCCCCCCTTCCTTAGTATTAAACTTAAGGGCCCCACTTGAGTCACACAGCTCTCCCTCTTTAAGATCCCTCCCTCCTCCCTCTAAATCCATTCCCCTTTCTTGTTACCCTCTTTTTCCTTTTCCTTTTCCTTTTTCCTCTTCCACTTTTTAATGATTCTCTATACAACAAATATGTCAATTATTTTCTCTTTGAGCCAACTCTAATAAGAGTAAGATTCACACAATGTTCCTCCTCCTCTCTAAGTTCCCTCAGATATGATAGGTTGTGGGATGTAGTTTTCCCTCTTTAGGATACCTCCATCCTCCCTCTAAATCCCTTCCCCTTTCTTGTTACCCTCTTTTTCCTTTTCCTTTTTCCTCTTCCACTTTTTAATGAGATGAAAGAAGATTCTCTATACAACACATATGTCAATTATTTTCTCTTTGAGTCAACTCTAATAAGAGTAAGATTCACACAATGTTCCTCCCCCCTCTAAGTTCCCTCAGATATGATAGGTTGTGGAATGTAGTTTTCCTCTTTTTATCTCCCCTTTTCCCTTTTTCTGACACTATCTCCTTTCCATTTCTACTTCCCTTTTTTATGTTATATTTGTAAAATCAAAGTATATGTGTGGTCTTTATGTATATCACAACAGAAATACAATTCTCAAGAGTTCCGTTTACCTTTTTCTGCTTCTCTTGAATTCTATGGTTAGAGATCAAATTTTTTGTTTAGATCTAGTTTTTTTCTTAGAAACAAATGGAATTCCTGTGTTTCATTAAATGTCTATCTTCTTCCACTGAAGAAAATGCTCAGCTTAACTAGGTAGTTTATTCCTGGCTGCATTCCAAGTTCTTTTGCCTTTCAGAATATCAGATTCCAGAACCTTCAATCCTTTAATGTTGAGGCAGCCAACTCTTGAATGACCCTTATTGTGGCACCTCGGCATTTGAATTGTTTTTTCCTGGCTGCTTGTAATATTTTTTGCTTATTCTGATAGTTCTGAAATTTGGCCACAATATTCCTTGGAGTTTTTATTTTAGGGTCTTTTTCAGAAGGTGTTCAATGAATTGTCTCAACACTTATTTTACCTTCTGGTTCTATTACATCTGGGCAGTTCTCTTTGATGATTTCCTATAAAATAGTATGTAGGCTCTTTTTTCCATCATAATTTTCAGGAAGTCTAATGATCCTTAGGTTATCTCTCCTAGATATATTTTCCAGGTCTGTTGTTTTTCCAAGTAAATATTTAACATTCTTTTCTAATTTTTTATTTTTTTAATCTTGCTTGACTGATTCTTGATGTCTCAATGAATCAGTCATTTCTATTCATTTAATTGTGATTTTTAGTGAGTTATTTTTTTCATTAGCTTTTTTTACTTCTTTTTCTATATGTCCAATTGAGTTTTAAATGAGTTGTTTTGCTCTACGGAATTTTTTTCCATTTCACTAATTTTTTTTAGTGAGTTATTTTCTTTTTCCAATTCACAAATCCTACTTTCTTGGGAATTCTTTACCTTTTCCAATTCACAAATTCTGTTTCCCTGCACTTCTTGGGAGTTTTTTGCCTTTTCCAATTCACATTTCAGGAAGCTATTTTACATAGCTTCTCCTTCCTTTCTCCATTTTTCTTCTAGTTCTCTTTTAAGGTTTTTAATAGTCTCTTCAAGAAGAGCTTTTTATGTTGGGGACCAACAATTGTCTGGAGACTGTCTGCTATTAGTCTCCTCAGGATTGAAAACCTGCTCTTAGTCTGTATAAAAGCTATCAATCGTCCTTTTGATTTTTTTAAAAGCCTGTAGGGTCTGCCTTCAGGGCCAAGAGGTTACCAGTTTCCTCTGCAGAACAGGGATAGATATATGGATGGGCAGCAGTCCTGCCAACTGCCTACAAAGAGTAGCAGAAATGGGAGTGCTCTGGGAAAGAGCTTCCCCCCATCCCCAATGGGCCTGCACAGCCAAGCTGTGGAAGTGCCCTGCAAAGGACCCTGCTGTCCTGGTTAATGACTGCCCTGGGGCTAGAAGCTTAGAAGTGAAAGTGTCCATGTGGAGCTGTGGGTATTAGTGAAAGCCACTGTTTTTTAAATTGCTTCATGAAACAATCCAAATAATAACTATAAAGAAGTAATAATGGAAAATTTTTATGCTTTACAATATGCATCTCTCAGTAACAGTTTTGAAGAAAAGTGAAAAATCACCATATTGGTCAAACCTAATTACAGGTTTCAAAGAAAGATTCTTAGTGGTTTAGAATCAATCATTAGGAGTGTTGTGATCTAGAATCAATCACTATAGGTATTGTATTTGTGTTCAATCTTGCTCACTTAACTGTAGATGCCTACACAATTTTGATTAACAATGAAGGTTCTCCCTCAAAAGAAACTGATTTTGCTAAATATGAATGCAGTAAGATTTATGAAACTTTCCAATCAAGAAGAACAGATTTCATATTACTGATAAAGACATGACTAACATAATTGCATGGTAGACATACATACCTCAAGCTCATTTTCCAGTTTCATAACTTTAGTTTTTAATTGATTTTCTGTTGAAAGAAACCAGAACAAATATTTAACTTTATTGAATTTACTAAGGAATACATTTTAAAGTCTATTTCTCTGTCCCCAGAAAAATACATTTTTTCACTCAATCATATGAAAATTATCAGAAAAGTTGCTATTATGAGTTAGCAACACATAGTAAGTATTCAAACATAATGCTAAGTCTCATTGCATGTGCACATTTTCTGACCCGAATTAAGCCAATTCGTTGTGGACTCTGGGAAATCAATTTCTCATTATTCAAAGACGCATTATTTATTTTAAACTTTTTTTTTTACCAGGTACTTACCAAATTTGGCCTGTTCTTCTCCAGCTTTTTCTACTTCTTCTAAAGCTAATTCTGCCTCTTGGGCTTTCATCTAAACATAACAAAAGGAATGTAGCATGATTTGTTATCCACTTTAGAAGGAATGGTTGGGATTCTCTTTGACATTTTACTCTACATCCATAAATGATAAGTAACTATATAGCTGCAGAGATAATTTCTTTGGGATATTGTTTAAATCCACTATGCCCCCTTTTCTTTTCACACTACTACATCTTCAAGTCTCAACATTTCCAGCCCAGTCACTGCAGGAGCCTCCAAACATGACAATCTGCCTCCTGTCAGAGTCCTTTCATCCTGATCTAGACACATGTATTGGGACATGCTAATATTTCACAGCTATTTTCTGCCTTTCTGACATCTGAGGGACTTACATGACAAAAAAAGAATTTGAACAAAAGGAAACTTTTCCAGGCAGATTGATGAGGTTGAGAAGATACCTCTTAGTTTAAGGACCAAGCAGGCTTTTCCTAAGCTCTTATCAGGGTAAAATGTAACTGATGACATTCAGGAAGCAAACTTCCATTGAAATTTTGTATGAATTTGCCTCCAAATGTTAGAGAAAGCTGAGAAACAGTTTATAGGCACTCTCACAACATTACTGAATATTTCTGACAGACCTTACTAAGATGAAAGTAAGAAGACTATAGAGAAGATACATCTATGTCACAATAGGCCATATTTGAATACCTTTTTCTTCTTGCCAGGCCTGGGGGCCAAGGGCCAGGACAGACTTCATCAGCTTTTTGTTTGGCAGGTGGCCAGAAGACTATAACTAAGCATCCTCTACAGTAAAGTATAACTCTTCCCTCTTCTGCACACTCCAATATTCTCTATCAATCAACAAACACCTATTTATCACCTACTATTTACAATGTACTGAATTAAAGATTAAGGATATAAAGGGATAGCAACAACAGACCCTACTTTCAGGAAACTGACATTTTAAGAAACAGCCAAGCCAACAATTTAAGTATAAATAAGATCTATAGTAGGTAGACCTATTAATAAATCTGTCAATCTGTCTATTTAGACATGGTAAATGGGAGTTAATCTCAGAATAAAGGGATTCATAGTGAGGGAATATAGGAAAGACCTTTTGCAGAAGACAGATTTTGAGCTAGGTCTCAAAAGAAGCCAGAGTATCCAACAGGCAGAAGTTTGGGGGGGCGGGGGGAGGAATGGAGGACAAGGAATATTCCAGTTATGGAGAATAGTCAGTGAAAAGACATGGGAATAGTAGCAAGAATACTAGTGTTGCTGACAGCTCATATACAAGAAAGTAGAGCATAAGAAAACTGATGACAGAGAGAGCAACTCAGTTGGGAAGCGTTTTAAAATCCAATTAGAAAATTTTAATATTTCTCCTTTCTTCTCATCTTGTTTGGATCTCAGTGCTGTTAAATCATAAACATGACTCCTGGGAATTAAGGATTTATGATGTAATCTTTCTCATCTGTAGAAATGTATTTAGGATTTGTAGTAGAAATTAATTATCCATTCATAGAAGTTATTATGAGTTTAACTGAGCAAACTATTGCAATGGAAATTATCTTAGTAGCAATCCTCATTAAATTCTTCAATCTTTTGAAAAGAGGAGTGTGTGTGTGTGTGTGTGTGCATGAGAAAGAGAGAAAAAGAGAGAAAGAGAGAAGATAATGACTGCCTAATTAAAGCCTTCTTGTAAATTAAGGTAATTATGCAACAATAATAAGTGACATTTACATACAATTTGAAATATAACAACATGTTTTAAAAATATGATCTTATTTGATCCTCTCAATAACCCTGTGGGATAGGCCTTAAAAATAAGCTTTGAGATACAAACTGTCTACAAATCCAGAAAATCTGGGAGAGTCACTGGATAATGGCACAAAAACTACCAGAGCCAGAAGACTTGGAGCTAAATCTTCATTTTGAATGTCCTTGGGCACTATGAATCTGTTTCCCCAACTATAAGATGAATGAAGAGACTGGACTAAATAGTTTCAAAAGGCCCTGCTAACTACAAATCCAATGATGATAGCACTACTTTATTCTCCTGCTCAAATATATCCTAATTATGGACAGAATAAAATCTAGAGATTCAAGGTTCCCCTCAATCTTGTCTCATCTTATCTTATACAAGTTTAACCAAGCCATATACTAACAGCAAATACAACAGTTCTACTTCTAGGATTTGTTACCAAGCACCTCTTCAATATCATCTCCATTCTTCCTCACTTAGCTAAGTCTAATCATCATAAGAAGTAGGGAATATTTCATTTTTTAATCTTTGTATACAGTTTATAAAATAGCATACTGAGTACCTTGTAGCACAACCCAAATCCTTTCAAGAGCTCCAGTCTCCAGTGACTTCTCCCCTCCTTTAAACACTTGTAGCCTTTGTCAATATGATGATTGAATCAAATTGGAAAATATTTGTAAAAAGTACTTACAAGTGGCTGGAACACAGTAAGTGCTCCATAAATATATTCCCTTCTCTTCCTTCTCTTCTTATCGTCAGTATATTTCCAGAGATACTCGGGGAACCTTTAAAATGAATCCTTCTATCTCTTTTTTTTTTCTCTCTACATGGAATATAAATTCCCCATATTACCTCTTTGTAACCTGAGGATCTAGCATAGTGTCTGGGGCCAAACAGTAATTAGATTGTGCTTTACAATCTACAAAATCTACAAATTTACAAAATTCATTATCTCTTTTTGTCTAACAGTTCTTTCTCTGACCATTGGGTTGCCATCATCTCCCTCCTTTCAAAATGAGTATCCCATATGTTTTTATCTTGTTCCTGTCCTTTCTCCCTCTCGCTTGGAGATCTCATTCAATTCTAAGGCTTCAATAATCATGTCTACAAAGATCACATGCACATCTTCAACTCTAGTAGCAACATCTTCCCACAGCTTTACTTCCATATTTACCTACTGACTACATTTTTAGATATTCTAGTAGCACCCCAAGCTCATTAACTTCTCCCTCAAAAGAATTCCTGTCTATCCCCTGCCATTTTTATTTTTATGAAGAATCCCGACAACCTACAGGCATCAAAGCTTGACAGCAGTTCTCTTTTATTTTCCTTGGTTCTTTACCCCACACCCAATCAACTAACTACCAAGTCCTGTTAATTCTATCTCCACAATGTTCTGGGTTTCCATTCCCCTTTCCACTATTACTGTTGTTGAAAGGTCCTAGTTCAGGTCTTCATTATCTCTTCTGGTCCACAACAATCATCTTTTATGAGCCTTTTTACTTCCACTATCTTCCCTCTGATTTCATATCACTCAAGTAAGCTTCTTAGTATACTTCTTTGTCACTTCTTACTCAAAAAACTTTCAATGGCTCCTTCTTGTCTCCCATATAAAACATTGAAGACCCACCATAATCAAACTCCAACCTACTTGTATGTGTTTTTTCCTTATCTTACTTCTCTAATATACTCTTTGTTCCAGCTACACTAGATTATGTACTGCTATCCCTATCTCACTTTCTCCCATCTCCTGGCCTCTATCATATTGTCCCCTGGACTAGGAGTTCTTAAACTTTTTTCACAAACAATCTCTTTTTGCCTGAGAAATGTTTATATGACCCTAAGTATATAGGTATATAAAATAAGTATATAAATCAAACATTTACTGATAATAAACCATAATTTTATGGCCCCCACATTCAGTTATATAACCCCATATGGGATCACAACCCACAGTTTAAGAAGCTTTGTCCTAGGCCAAGAATTGATTCTCTCCAAATATATTCTCCTTATGCAAAATCCATTTTCAAATATTACTCCTACACAATGCTTCCTAGAGCCCTCTTAAGTAAGTGGATCTCTTCCACCTCAAATCTTCTTATTACTTTCAAATTCTGCTACTCCATTAATATGTATATATATATATATGACAGTCTGTCTCCCCATACTTTTATTCTTATTGCTTTGCAAAACTAGGCATTTAATGAATGTTAATGGGGTTGAGTTTTATTAATGTGTGATAATGTAGATTATACAAAGTATAACTTAAAGACCAGTAAGGATTATTCTGCTTGATACAAACCTTCATTAAAGATTGAGTGATTTGGAAAAGATGAACCACATTTTC
Source organism: Dasyurus viverrinus (assembly GCA_020854095.1). Taxonomy (NCBI): domain Eukaryota; kingdom Metazoa; phylum Chordata; class Mammalia; order Dasyuromorphia; family Dasyuridae; genus Dasyurus; species Dasyurus viverrinus. The sequence continues at coordinate 250,408,202 of CM037001.1, forward strand.
TTGATTTTCATCTTTTAAGTCTTTTACTTCAACCTATGTAAATAAAGTAGCAACCATTACTCATTATTCCTTTTTTTTTTTTTTTAAATTCACTGTTACTATTACTCTATCCTCTCTTCTCTTGAGACAAAGAAAAACAAAGTAAACAAGCAAAAGTACCCAACATAATAATGGCTTTTGACTGAGTATATAGTATTCTGGCTATACTATTCCCTCACTTCTTCCCTATGGAAGAAGATAGATTTTATTACCACTTAATGGTCTACATAAAACTTAAGTCAATCAAATATAAAAGTAATAAGATCCTTCCAGTTCTAACAATTCAGAAGTCCATGACTTTTTAGAGCATTTTACTTTAACCATGAATATTTTAATATATTTTTAAAAATACCTTAGATAGAGAAACCAGTAAATCATCTGCTAATTCTTCTTGGCGAGGCAAGTCATCTGGGTTAACTCTCCATAATGTTTTCCAATCCAAAGGCATCTTGATTACTTTCACTGTTGTCTATGGACCTGCAATATATATACATCGATATGTCCACATTAAACATAATGATATAAAACATGGCTAATACAAACAAAGAAAAAAACCAAAACAGCAAAGTGGGTAAAATTCACTAAAGCAAAATTGGAAGAGATCCACTAGAATCAGAAGCAGTTAGGCGCAGTAGAAAAAATGCTGTATTTCAAGTCAGGGGATCTGAGTTCAAATCTTGGCTTTGTCATTTGCCAACTGTTACCCTGGATAGGTCATTTAACCTATCTGGGCCTTAATTTCTCAATTGTAAAATGAGGAAGTTGGACTAAGTGACAGATAAGATCTTTTCTAGCTCTAAATCTCAAGTTTTCTATTGCAGATGTATACTTAATATCACAGTGATATGAATAAAGAGACCAATTAAATTTATAAGCTCCAAAAGGAAAAATTATGAGCAATGAGAACTACTGGCAAAAATGTGATGTTGAGGAAAATTTTCTTAACAATGAGAATTATAATAATAACAATAATAGTAATAAGACCAGACTTATTGATCAGGGTAATGTTTGCAAGAAAATGGTGCAAACAGTGAATTCCATTTTTTGCTATAAAAATTTAGCACCTAAATATATAACTGAATATTATATAATATATATATTGAGTGTATATATATATGCATATATATATATGTTTTATTCTGAATATATAACATCACAAGACCAGCTAGCTAAAATTGGATTAGAAATCCATTTTCGTGGATTAACAGACAATAAATGTCCACATCATATGGACCTCCAAATGTTCAAACTTTCCTAAAATATTCCAAATATGATACTTATTCATAAAATGTTTTTAATAGGTGCCACTATCACAAAAATTCATAATCTCTAAACACATGAAACAAAAGGCTTTCAAAACACAGAGACCTGGTTGAATTACAATCAAATGGAAATGGGACAGGGTACCACCATTTCCTGTTGTCCTAGCCTGTATTACATTTGTACAAATGAGGGTCTGAGGATGTCTACAGAGCACCAGGCAGCTAGACATATAGAGTATCAAGCCTGGAATCACACCTACTGGCTGTGTGACCCTGGGCAATTCATCTAAGCCTGTTTACCTCAGTTTCCCATCTGTAAAATGAGCTGGAAAGAAAATGACAAACCACTCTAGTCAGGGCAAAGAAAACCCCAAGTAAGAAAACACGGAATAAACAACAACCCATTAAGAAGCTAATAATCACAATAATACAAATTCATGTGTTTATAAAGGCAAGTTATTTTATTTTATTTTGTTCTTAACAACAACTTTGGCAGGTAGGAAATATTAATGGAATAATTGGATGGAAAACTGAAGCTCAAGCAGCACAGAATTCTTCCCAACTTCAACACTTTTTGCACTCCCACCAGTTGCCTCTCTCTAAAATTTCAGGGGTCCTCAAACTTTTTAAATAGGGGGCCAGTTCACTGTCCCTCAGACTGTGGGAGGGCCGGACTATAGTAAAAACAAAAACTTTGTTTTGTGGGCCTTTAAATAAAGAAACTTCATAGCCCTAGGTGAGGGGGATAATCGTCCTCAGCTGCCGCATCTGGCTCTTGGCTGTAGTTTGAGGACCCCAGCCTGAGTCTAAATAGTATCCCCAGGGGCAGTTACATCTTCAGGGTGCCTGGTAAGAAAAGAGTTAAGAAGATTCCTAATCAGGAGCCATGGGGGAGTGCCTGTCCATCTGGAGAAGGAAAGAACCACTTCTAACAAAGTGGGGGCGGGGGAGGTGCGGACACTCTTCACACTCATGCTTGCACCCTAACCCTGGCATCTGAGGCAGGAGGAGCCCAACACCCCTCCTCCCCACCCCTGGAACCTAGGAGCTGAAGTAGATCCAGAAAGAATTAAGTGATGTGCAGCTTGAGCCTCCAGCCCAGTGCTCAGCAGGAACTGTAGGAAATGACCAGTTCCACCAGCAAACAACTATTATTCGACCTCCTAACAGCACATTTCAAGGTGGAGCCTTCTTTCGAGATGCACATTTCCCAACAGACTACCCTTTTAAGCCACCAACATAAATAGCAATGGAAATATTTGTCTTGAAATCCTGAGGTCACAGTGATTACCAGCTCTGACTGTATCAAAAGTTTTGTGGTCCATATGTTCACTACTTTGTGGTCCAAATCTGGTTGACCCCTTAGTACTAGATATTGCACAGATATATAAATCTGACAAGGAAAAAAATATAACAGACATGAGAGAGAATGAACTCAGAGTAAAATCTAGGGTTTTCTTTTCAATATATGAAGTAAATTGAGCACCAGTGAACCCTGAAACATTTTGATTTTTATCTATTTGAAAACTTTCAAACATAATCTTAAGACTGTGATTTATCCTTTTATATATTTTGCAAAAGACATTAATGATTTTTTGACCCATAGTACCGTTGTAAAACAACCATATCACTTTTTGCTGATACTATATGATTTTACATGAGCTACTGTATGTGTTTGTCTAAAATGTCCTCCGTTTCATTTTTTATTGTATAGATTAAATATATTTTATTTACCATGTAAGTAAACTCATTTGACTTTCTCTTCCTGTGCACAGTATTAACAAAATACAACTGTTATTGATGAAACGAATGAACACTTTATGCGCCTCCTCTTGCTTAGCATATTCCATAAGACTGATTGCAGGTTCTTAAAACTTAACATGATCTTTTACACTAAAATTCTCAGTATGTTGATTATGGAGAAAAACTCGTTTTCATTTTGTTGCATATTTGACTTAAATTTTATTGCAATGTGAATTGCGCTGCTAAGTAGGAAGATTTGATTTTTTTTTCGTACCTACAGGTAATATAATATTCTCACGGATACTTATTTACTGTAGCTTTTTCCACATAAATAAAACGTTTTTTCTACTTAAAAAAAAAAAAAGAGGATTCCTTATCGAATTAAATCCTGAAGCATTCATTAGGTATCTATTACATGCCAAAACATGGAGCTAAATCTGGAGCAAACAAAAGAAAGCCCCAAGGAGCTCCTAGGATGAGAAGGGGGAAGGTAACCAGCAGAAAGAAACAAAGTTACACTCCAGACACAAGCAAGATACTTTGTAACTAATAATGAATGAAAGGCGACTGTCTCCCCAAGCCACGGGGATAAGATTCTGGAGGAGAACTTGGAGGAAGCCAAGGGGCAGAGGTGAGGTGAATAGTCGGGTCCTGGGGGAGGGTCAGTGAAAACAAAACAACCGGGCTCTCACCGGCAGTGATGGGAAGTGATGGTGGTGATCACTAAATTAAGGGGCAGCTCCCGATCCTGCCCCCCACAGTCCGGGACAAGCATTACTCTGGCCTTCTCTGGAAGACCTCGCGGAGTTAGAGCTACAAGGCATCTTCAGAGACGCCACCGTGATTGTAGAGAGTGACTGAGGCCTCCGCACCTCCCACTCCTCCAGACTGACTCCTATTGCGGGACCTGAGAAGTGGCGTCTAACGGTGGGCGTACGGGTGGCGACAGCCGGGCAGGGAGCATCTAGCGGGGGAAGGGAGGGAGAGTCGGGAGGTCTCCCCGGCTCGCTTCACTGACCAGAGTCTGGAGGTGATGGCGGGAAAGGACCACAGAGCCCCCGCCCTCCTCTGTCAATCTAGGACGCCGCTCCCGTGCTGCGTCTCCACCACGGCTTTTCTCCTGAGGAGGGCGGCGGCGGCGGCGGGGACAACTGCTGCTGCTAGGCGACCCGATGGTTCCCACCCAGTGGATCTATGAAGCGCCACCCTCTTCTTACCCCGGCTCGGCCCAGAGTCCCGGATACTGAGCCTACATTTCACGACTGCGGGACGATGCTTTACGATCCGAGTTCGGAGTGAAGCGACTGGAGGGGATCGGAGAGGAAGTGAGCACTGATGCTCAGAATGCATTGCATACCGGGAAATGTAGTCCTGAGCGAGCACACGGAGCTGGCCAGTTCCCGGCATGTGGTGCCCTGCCTCTGAAGCGTATGAGGAGCGCCCTGGAGCGTCTCTAGCCCCGCTCCTTGCAGTGGGAAAAGGAGAAGTTTCCCTTGGGACTGGTGTCTAGAGTTGACTTTTCTCGTCTCCTCGGTGAGGGGGACACGTAATGTAATGCCAAGAAACTGAGCAAGACAGAGATTAGAGACTAGTTCAATAGTTTATTAAATGGAGAGAAATACTGGGACCAATGGATCCCAGGGCTAGACAAGAGTATCATCTCAAAGAGTCTAAGAGCCCCAGTATCGGGACTGCAAGCCTTTTATGGAATAACATTAACAATGACATAATGCAGAGACCTAGGTGGGGATAGCCTCATAGATGGAGGTAACTGATATTCTAATGACATTAAGGAATGTCTATAACACCTTTATCTCAACCATTAAGAGGGGACGGTTATAACCTTAAGGCAGAATACGAAATAGGACAAATGGAGGAACTGGTCACCCCATTAAAAGTGACCTTTGGCATTACAGTAAGAAACACCTGGCTCGGGATTCTTGAGTGTAGAGCCCGTAGTCACCTCCTCCTCAGCCTACTTCCTCCTTTCCTTCAACCTTCTCGGAAAGCAAGGGAGGAGGACCGTGGAGGAGCAGCGCCCCAACTTTACCCTCCCTCAGCCCCGTTTTTTTTTTTAATTTATTTATTTATTTTTATTTAATAGCCTTTTATTTGCAGGTTATATGTATGGGTAACTTTACAGCATTAACAATTGCCAAACCTCTTGTTCCAATTTTTCACCTCTTACCCCCCACCTCCTCCCCCAGATGGCAGGATGACCAGTAGATGTTAAATACATTAAAATATAAATTAGATACACAATAAGTATACATGACCAAAACGTTATTTTGCTGTACAAAAAGAATTAGACTTTGAAATATTGTAATTCGGACAGATGTGGAGGAGTGGGAAAGTGGTTGAATTGTTAGAATTTTCATTGTATTACTGTGCTGTGTTTAAAACTTGGAATGGAAATTGTTAAACTTGTGGAACTATTGCTATTATGTTTAAGGGACTTTTAGTCTGTTATGTATATGCATATGTGTATGATTTGTATGTGGGATGGGCATTTTATAATTAACTTTCAAAAAAAAAGGGGGGGAGGAGAAGAAATAGGAAACTGGGAAAACTGGTATCTTGCTAGTTCAGATTTAATTGGAAGTTGGGAAAACTGGTATCTTGCTAGTTTAGATTTAATTGGAAGTCCTTTACTCCTTGCTTAAATTTACTAGACTACGATTTGCTGATTGTGCTTTAACTTGGAAATCCCTTATTCTGTTGGAATTGCCCTGGCAGACTCAGTTTTGGGGGGATTATTTTTTAGAAACAACCAGAAATTGGATACCTGTCTTGGAACTGGCAGTCTCTCTGCACTGTTTCTCCATTCCTGTTACCCCAGGTCCTTAATTAGTATTTCAGCGTACTTAAAAGGACCTTGTTGATATCGAGGCCTCTAAAATGTTTGGGGTTGCCTGCCTTGGTCTAACTTCATAATCTGCTCAGAAATCTGCATTCTAGTAGCAGCCCAGTTTGTTCCTCTGGGCGGGACAGGTGGAGCTAACAAAACTCCTTTTACAAACATGTATCATCAAGTAAAACTAATTCCTGTGCTATCCTGTCCAAAACACAAAAACTCTTAAATAAAACAAAAAAACTTCAATTTGGGCTGTGATCATTCTGTCAGAAGGTAGGAAGCATGTTTCACCAAAGTCCTCTGGAACTATGGTAGGTCTCTGTGTTGATTAGAGTTGTCTTTACAATGTTATTTTTAATGTATAGATTGTCCTTACTTCATTTTGAGATGTAATGATTATTAAAAGCCAACATAAGTTATACCAAGCCAGTTTATCCTCATTTTCTATAGTAGTTTGTATATATTTGCATTTATTTCCTTTACGTTTATTCATACTCTTTATATATGTGTACACACATATAAGCTGTTTCTCTCATTATAATGTCATCTCCTTATTAGTATGGATTGTTTAATCAATTGTATTTGTATCTCATGTCATTTATGGATTTCTTTCTTGACGTGATTACAAGAATGGTAATTGGGGAAAATCTATGATATGGGACATCTGGATTATAGAGTAAGGCAGGTTATAAGTGTTTCTCATGCTATCCATGTGGACAAGATTAAAATATATGTGCTAATAAGATTCAGAATTCTTTGAAGGATAAAAACCAAAATAGTGTTTAAGATTAGTGACAATCTACAAGCAGATTTATATATTATTCTAGGACTCTGGTCTTTGGCCTTTTTTGTTTTTTTTATTGGATGAAGACATATGGCAAGCTTGTCAGTCTGAAGAGGATATAAATGTGGCAAAATAATTGCCCTATTGGACAACCAATTCAGGCACTAAAGCTATCCAAAGGATCTCAAAAAGCTAGAGTGATGAAATGTAATAGAGTTGTTGTGTACAAGTCTTCAAAACATTACTTCACAATTACAGAATGGGTAGCACTTTAATCTGGCAAGAATTTGAGTGAAGAAGCTCTGCATTTTAGTGGATGTCAAAGTTCTGTATGTCAACAGACCTTGCAAGAGGCCACTAAAAAGTGTCCAAAGAAGAAAATGCAAGCAGGGATAAAGCCCCAAGCCAATCCCAAACCAGGAATGCTGTTTAGAGGGATTAGGGAGGTTGAACTGGGATAAAGTTCCAATTATTAAACACATAGATATGTTTTCCAAGAATACCCATGTTTGATTTGAAAAGCAATTTATTGTAAGATTTTTACTACAACTTATGATTGATGTGTGACCTTAGGCAAATAAATTACTCTTTCTTGTCATCAGTTTCTTCCTCTGTAAAATGAGGGAATTAGAGTATATGACCTTTAGAGTTGTGATTCCCCAGATTTTTTGTCTTATCTCATAATCAGTCAATGGTCAGTTCATTAGAGTCTAATATAAACATTTGGTAAAGAGGCTAAAAGATCTCCAAAATTGATAGAGCAAGCAACGGAAGTAAATGAAGCAAATATCAAAGAGTTAAAAAAAAAAAAAAAAAAAAGATTGAAAGGAGAATTTAAAAAAAAAACTCAAAACAAGAATAATTTCAGTACACCCACACATCTAAAAATACTTGAATCTGCCTGACTAAAATCTTAACTTTCTTTTGGATAATTTCCACCATCCTTGAGCAACTAAAATAAAAAATCCCATGCCTGGTACATAAAATACTCACTCTGCAACCACAAATCCAACTTGGAAAAAAGGTTTTATGCAGGAATAAATAGCAGTGCCATTAAACATAATGCCTCTAAAGAAAAATACCCAGAAATTTTGGTAAATTCAATTAGACTAATAAAATACCCAAACCTATGTCCTTTTTAGTTGATTTAAATGATGCAGTGACTGTAAGATTACACATGGAAATGTCTAAAACTAACTGAAGTAAAAGTAAGAATATTGCCAGATCTAAGAAAATCTTAAGATTACCTGGAGCGGGGAGCCCGTCTTTGTACTATAACAGAATGCATTAACATATTTGTACTCCTAGAATTTTTGCTAATATTAGACTCTCAAGGAGGATTTTGTTTAGGAATAATTACTAAAAAAGCAGAAATTGTAATTAATACGATATAGATGTATAGCAATGGCTACTAGAACTGCAGTTAATGCAACTGGAGTCCATACTATAAAGAACATAACAGCACCAGAATAAATTAGATTTGATTGCTATTTTTGATTAATGAAAAAGTCCTCAACAAAATTGATGAGCCTTATGTAGCATACTGTCCTCAAAACCTTGTTTAAAATGTAATATGCATTTCATTTTTATGAGAATTTTTCACTTTAACTGGCCAGGCACCTTAACTATATTACACTTCTAATCTAAGTTGCAGAGGAGCTTAGTGCAGTAGAAGAATGGGTTTATTCAAATACTATCTTCCAAACTCATTGATCATTTAACCTCTCTCAGTGCTCCAGTACAACCCTAAAATAAGATCACTGATTCTCTTCACATAATCTGTGAAGAAAATGAGGCTGCAGTATGGAGCAGATTTATTAGAGGAAAGAACCTTATACAGGTCTTGAGAAGTGAATATGGAAGAGAGCAGAAATTTTAGAAATGTCTGCTTTAGATCAAATGATTCCACTGCTGGGCACAAATCCTAATGAGGTCAGCAAAAGGAAAGTTTAACATGTCCTAAAATATTCCAAATACTACTTTTTTGGTAGCAAAGAAGCAGAACTAAAGTTCCATTGTCCTTTAACTGATAAATGACTGAATAAACTGTGGTAAGTCAACATAATGGAAAAATGTTGTGAAATGAGAAATGACAAAGTCTCCAGCAAAACTTTGGAAGAGACAGAAGGACAAATAGATATAGTGAAATAACCAAAGGAATAAACATAGTGATCATAATAATTTTTAAAAGGCCATTAAAGGAAGTGAATTAAAAAGCTCATTCTTTTTCTACAGAGCAGGATTTAGGAGTACAGATGATTATTTTTATGTAGGAATAAATGGCAGTGCCATTAAACATAATGCCTCTAAAGAAAAATACCCAGAAATTTTGGTAAATTCAAATAGACTAATAAAATACCCAAACCTATGCCCTTTTTAGTTGATTTAAATGATACAGTGACTGTAAGATTACACATGGAAATTACTATAAAACTAACTGAAGTAAAAGTAAGAATATTGCCAGATCTAAGAAAATCTTAAGATTACCTGGAGGGGGGAGCCCGTCTTTGTACTATAACAGAATGCATTAACATATTTGAGTGATTTGAGTGATTATGCCTCAAGCTGAGATTTCCAATTGAATGAGATTACTTATTTTGGGAGTTTCCCTTATGGACCAGAGTGTGTACCTCTCCCAGGGCCTGAGGATTTAGGAGCATTCTTCTACCTAAAGGGGGGACAGTTTACATCGAGGCCTTTCCAACCCTTTCCCCTAAAAGATCTCAGTTTATATCAGTTCTGCAAGTTTGCTCAATCTGATTTTTCAGCTCATGTGAGATGTAAAAGAAAACAATGACTTACACTGATGTAATAGCTTTAAGATTTGTGTTTTCCTCTATATTATAAAGCAGCAGTCACCAAAACCATTTGTTATTAGCTAAGAAATAGATTAGCTGATCAGTGGGATAGGTTAGGTTCACAAGACAGAATAGTCAACTATAGCAATCTAGTGTTTGACAAACCCAAAGATCCTAACTTTTGGGATAAGAATTCATTATTTGACAAAAACTGCTGGTATAATTGGAAATTAGTAGGGCAGAAATTAGGCATGGATCCACACTTAACACCATATACCAAGATAAGATCAAAATGGGTCCATGATTTTAGCATAAAGGACATTATAAATAAATTAGAGGAACATAGTTTATCTCTCAGACTTGTGGAGGAGGAAGAAATTTGTGAGCAAAGATGAACTAGAGACCATTACTGATCACAGAATAGGAAATTTTGATTACATCAAATTAAAAAGTCTTTGTAAAAAAGGCTGTAAGTGTAAAAAAAAAAAAAGGGTGTAAAAAAGTCAAACAAAACTAATGCAGACAAGTTTAGAAGGGAAGCAACAACCTGAGAAAACATCTTCACAGTTAAAGGTTCTGATAAAAGCCAAAATATATAGAGAATTGACTCTATAAGAAATCAAGCCATTCTCCAATTGATAAATGGTCAAAGGATATGAACAGACAATTTTCAGATGATGAAATTGAAACTATTACCACTAATATGAAAGAGTGTTCCAAATCACTATTCATCAGAGAAATGCAAATTAAGACAACTCTGAGATACCACTACACACCTGTCAGATTGGCTAAGATGACAGGAAAAAATAATGATGAATGTTGGAGGGGATGCAGGAAAGCTGGGACACTGATGCACTGTTGGTGGAGTTGTGAATAAATCCAACCATTCTGGAGAGCAATCTGGAATGATGCCCCAAAAGTTATCAAACTGTGCATACCTTTTGACCCAGCAGTGCTACTACTGGGCTTATGCCCCAAGGAGATATTAAAGAAGGGAAAGGGACCTTTATGTGCCAAAATGTTTGTGGCAGCCCTGTTTGTAGTGGTCAGAAACTAGAAACTGAATGGATGCCCATCAATTGGAGAATGGTTGGGTAAATTGTGGTATATGAATGTTATGGAATGTTATTGTTCTGTAAGAAATGACCAGCAGGATGAATACAGAGAGGCTTAGAGAGACTTACATGAACTGATGCTGAGTGAAATGAGCAGAACCAGGAGATCATTATATATTTCAACAACAATACTGTATGAAGACATATTCTGATGGAAGTGAATTTCTTTGACAAAGAGACCTAACTCGGTTTCAATTGATCAATGATGGACAGAAGCAACTATACCCAAAGAAAGAACACTGGGAAATGAATGTAAATTGTTTGCATTTTTGTTTTTCTTCCTGGGTTATTTCTACCTTCTGAAACCAATTCTCTCTGTGCAACAAGAGAACTGTCTGGTTCTGCACACATATATTGCATCTAGGATATACTATGATCTATTTAACACGTATAGGACTATTTGCCATCTAGGGGAGGAGGTGGAGAGAGAGAGGGGAAAAATCGGAACAGAAGCGAGTGCAAGGGATAATGTAAAAAATTACCCTGGCATGGGTTCTGTCAATAAAACGTTATAATAATAATAAAAAGATTTGTGTTTTCCTTCAGGTAACACAGTGAGTCAGTGATATGTTATAGCTTCTAGGGGAATATAGCAATAATGTTAAGGTCCCCTGACCTTAGGGGGCTTCTGTCCTAACAATCTGTCAGTGATTCTAATGTCTTTTGGCTTTGGAATCTGTGATCCTGAGGTCTGCCCTCCCCCAACCTTGGAGTACTATGATTTGGGCAATCTGTCAATGATTGTTAAAGTCTTCTGGCCTAGAAAGGTGAAACTATTTCTTCCCTTTAACTTTAAGGAAGATATATTAATGATCCTGAGACTCTAACCTTAGAATACTATTGTTCTGACAATCTTGTCTGTCAATGATTCTAAAGTCTTCTAGCTTTAGGCAATCCTAGATCTGCTGGTCAGTGATAATCAATTTCCTGAGACCACTCCTCAGTTCTACCTCTAGGCCATAAAATTAGCATACTGTAGTCCGGCCCTCCAACAGTCTGAGGGACAGTGAACTGGCCCCCTATTTAAAAAGTTTTGAGGACCCCTGCGTCTAGGAGAGGTTATATTACAGATGAGGAAACTGAAGTAGAATAATTAAATGATTTGTCCAGAATGAATGATTTGCTAGGTGTAGTATGTAGAATTTGAGCTCAGGTCTTCCTGATTCCACATCTAGCATTCATTCTTTTATGTCACCTGCCTCTAAATAGTATGAATCTATTTGTGAGATGCTGGAGGCAACAATTTAGATTTTAACGTTGTTCCCTCTATACTTATCCATAGTCACCAGAGACAACTTGAACTTTCCAGTTTGAGGAAACAACTTTCAAACACAAAGGATAATTTGGTAAAATGATTTGTGATTAGTATAATCACACAAATCATTCAAAACACACAATTTTTGAGAAATCAACCAATTCATCTGCACGCATCTGAGTTCTAGGCATGACAAAAGTTCCTACTGACCTCACAGTAGAGAGCTCTTGTATTTAATTATCATAACCTCATAACCCACACTGGTTACCTTTAGTTGTTACTTGATTTGGTTTTCATAATTATGCCTCTTCCTTCTTACTTTCCCCACAGGTAAGTTTCTCTACTTCATTTTTAACACCTTCCCTTCACTTCCAACCTTTTTTTTTTTTTTTTTTTTTTTTTTTTTTAAGGTGAGGCCTTTGGAAATATCAGTACAGATTCTAGAGGGACCGTGAAGAAGACACCCATTTCTCTGCTTTGGTCATCTTCTCTGTCTGTCCCCCATGCTTGAAGTATTATGCCACAGTCTCTTTGAACTGTTCTACCTCAGTTTCCCTGAACTAATTTCCCTTATTGTCCCGACTGAGTTTCCCTGAATTGTTCTATCTCAGTTTCCTTAACTGTTCTGCCTCAATCCCCTTAGTTGTAAACTCCCAATCTGGTCCATTAAGACTGAGGACCATTTGCTCTAAGGTTATAAATTGTCAATGTAAGACTCAAGATAAGGAGGAGATCAGACTTCCTGAATCCTAACTCCTTCTGCCTTCAAGAATTTATGACATGACCCCTCTAAAATATTCCAAAAGATAAGACTATCCTGGATACCTCATTGACATCTTTACTTTTGTCTATTCAGACATCCTGACTCTGGCTTTTAGTAAGAATTTATTCCCCCCCTACCCCCATCCTGACAGAACCAAATGGGTCTGTGAAGAAGTTTCCTGCTTTGTTTCCCTTCTTTGTCTGTAAAAGGTATATAAGGATTTGGGATTCTCCCATTCATCGCTAGATACTTTGAGACTAGAATCCTGTCCAGTCAACTATGCTCTCCAATTAATAAAATATTAAAAACTCTCTAATCTCTATCCTGCCTCAGTTTCTCTGGCATTACAGAAGTATTCTCCTTCCTCTGCTCCAACTAACTTCCTCTACAATTGCTGACCTCTCTGATTTCCTTTAAGTCACAATTAAAACCCCATCTTCTACAGGAAGTCTTACGCTTCATTCCAATGCTATGCTCTAGGTTAGTTTGTAAATTTCCTTGCATGTTGTTGCCTCCATTAGATTGTAGACTCTTCAAGGGTAAGGATTGTCTCTTGACTTTTTGTTCCCTGGAACTTAGCAGAATGGCTAGCACAAAGTTAAAAATGTTTGTTGCTTAAGACTCAGAGGACTTAAAGTGTGTCAGTGTAATATCAGAAAGTAACTTGAAAGTTGAATAGGCTTGCTGAGAGTCCAATAGAAAAATGTTTAGTGGTTGGACAGGGTTATATATTACCAAAATATAATTACATACTCAAAGTCATTTACTTAACTTCTCTCCCATATTAAAATATAGATTTTAAATAAAAAAATCACTAGCATTCACAAATTTTTAAATATAAGGGCATATTGAAGTCTATTGCAAGTACTAAAAGACTTTGCAGAAGAATTAGATCAACCAGTTTATAGCCTTTTAGTTGGCATTTTTGAGGAAAGGTCTCTAGAGGGAAAGCATGTTGCCACTGGAGCAAAACAGAAGCAGCAATATAAGAATATTAAGGCAGTCCACTGAGTGCCTCTGAATACTGGGGTTGGAAATCACAATTCCAAACTTGGTACACTAAGGACTGACTAAAAAGTCCAAAGAGGAAATATCAAGAAGAAGCAGAGACAGGTAGAACTTAAACCTGATATCTTGAGCCTGACAATCTTAAGATCATGATAAAAGGGCAGGCCATAATGATCCAGTATTTCTAGGTCTGCATTCTAGGATAGCTAAAATATCTCAGGGTTATGGAAACTTAGCAAACCTGGATTTAGTCACACTTGAATCAGAAGTCAATTTGATTAATTTCCCATCCCTGGATTGAGAGGCAGTGAACCAAACAAAGATAAGCACTTCAAAGACAGACAGACAAATCTCTGACCATGGATGAGAAGCAAGAGATTCTGGAATCAAAAGGAAAGGATATGACTAAGAAGCAGGCAACATGTTTGCCAAAGAAAGAAAGCAAGATTGTATGGCAAAAAGAATCCTAATTTTGGAATCAAAACACTAAAAGATGAATCCTGGTTTTGCTACTTGGGCAAGTCCTCTCCCTTCTAACATATCTGCCCTTCAGTTTCCTTACCTATAAAATAAAAGGGAAGGACTAAGATAATTTTTGAAGTCCCTCTCAAGTCTGAATCCTATGAATTTGTCTATGTTCTTTGTTAGCAGAAATATATAAATGTTATGTGTAAAACCAAGCACAAGTTGCCATGCTATATTCTCTTTTATAAGCGCAGGATATGAAGTACCTGAGGGGGGGAAAATACTCTGACATTTAGTGGAAAAGTGTCATTCACAATTTTAAAAAATGAAGCCTGTCTTATGATTAGTTTGAATGTTTTATAGTTTAAATTTTGAAACCCACAGCTTGATATCATTAACAACTAACAGGTATTACAGATAGGCAATAAAAACAATAAGGAAAATCATGTTAGCCAAACGTACTAAAAAATCAAATGTGAATAGCAACAAATAAAAGTAACACATCTTCCTACTTAGCAGTGCAATTCACATTGCAATCAAATCAAATCAAATATGCAACAAAATGAAAACTATTATTTCTCCATAATCGGCATACTGAGAATTACAATGTAAAAGATCATGTTAGGTTTTAAGAATCTGCAGTCTATGAAGTATGCTAAGCAAGAGGAGGTAAAGTATTCATTCTGTTTCATTAATAGAGTTGTATTTTGTCAATACTGTGCACAGGATGAAAACATCAAATGAGTTCACACAATAAAAAAAACATAATAAAATAATAAAACATCTTAGACAAACACAGTGTCTCATATAAAACCATATAGTATCAGCAAAAAGTAATTTGATTGCTTTATAACTGCACTGTGGATGAAAAGAAAACATAATTTTTTTTTGCAAAACATACAAAAGATTAATTACTCTCATCACAGTCTTAAGGTTATTTTTGTAAGTTTGTTTCGTCTTGCTCCAGAAACATATTTCAAATGGGTAAAAATCAAAGTGTTTCAGGGTTCACTGGAACTTTTGGTGCTCGTTTTACTTTTAATATTGAAAAAAAAATTAGAATTTACTCTGAGTCCATTCTCTCGCATGTCTGTTATGGTTTTTCCTTGTCTGATTTATATATCTGTGCAATATCTGGTATTAAGAGATCATCTGGATTTGGATCACAAAGTAGTGAACATATGGACCACAAAAGTTTTGATAGTCAAAGCTGGTGATCACTGTGACCTCAGGATTTTAAGACAAATACTTCTGTTGCTATTTATATTGGTGGCTTAAAAGAATAGTCTATTGGGAAATGTCCAGTGAGAAAGAAGACTCCACCTTGACATCCACTGTCAGGAGGTCCCATAATAATTGCTTGCCAGTGGAACAGGTCATCTCCCACAGTTCCTGTTGAGCACTGGGCAGGAGGCTCACGCTGCAGATCATCTAATTCCTTCTGGATCCGCTTTAGCGCCAACGGTCGGGGTGGGAGGTGGGTGGACATCGTTCTCCTCCTGCCTCAGGCCGCCACTGGCAAGGGCAGCATGCTGGTGCTATGGCCCAGCGTGTGCGGAGCGCGCACACTCTCCCCTCCCCCACGCGGCTTGCAATGGTTCTTTTCTTCTCGGGATGGACAGACTTCCTCGCGGCTCCGGGCTCCTGATAAGGAATCTTCTTAACGTCTTTTCTTACCCTCAAGATGTAACTGTCCCATGGGACAACATTTGGAAAGAGGCAACAAGTGGGAGCGCAAAAAAGTGTTCAGATTAGGAAGAATCCTGTAAATTGTTGCTGCAGTTTCCATGCTTCAGTTTTTCCATCTGTAAAATCGGTGTAGTATTAACTCCTACTCGACAAGCTTGTTTCATGTATTTAGAGATTATGAGTATTTGTGATGGCGGCATCTATTAAAAACATTTTTATGAATAAGTATTTTATTTGGAATATTGTAGGGATATGTGGTCTGTGATGACGATTCCTATCCCAGTGTTTATATTGCTGGAGTTCTCTAGGACATTTGGAGGTCCATAGCATTAGGACATTTGTTGTCTGTTAATCCATGAAAAATAGTGGATTTCTAATCTAATTCTAGCTGGTCATGTGTTGTTAGGTATTCTGTGGGTGTTAAATTTTAAGAGCAAATAATGTGTTTAACTATTTGCACCATTTTCTTGCTTGTTGCTGCTATAGTTGTCATTAAGAATTTTTTCTTTAACAAGTTCACCTTTTTGCTAGTAATTGTCATTGCTCATAGTTTTTCCTTTTGGAATTTGGGAGTATAAATCTAATTGGCCTCTTTGTTCCAATCACTGTGATATTAAGTACATATCTACAATAGAAAGTTAGAGATTCAGCACTAAAAAAGATTTTGTCACTTAGTCCAACTTTCTCATTCCACAACTGAGTAATTAAGGCCCAAATAGATTAAATTACTTAGCTAGGGTGAAATAGGTAGTAAATGGCAAAGCCAAGATTTGAAGCCAAGTCCTCTGACTTGAAATACAGCATTCTTTCTACTGTGTCCAACTGCTTCTAATTCTATCAGATCTCTTTGTTTTAGTAAACCACTTTGTTGTTTGGGTTTTTTTGTTTGGTTGTTTGTTTGTGTTAAGGTTACCAGCATATCATAAAACTTCATCCCTTCAGATATGACTTCTTAGGAAATCATGTGTTTACTGTGGATATGGTGACATGTGTATATTGTTTTAGGTCCCTAGACAGCAGTGAAAAAAGTCAAGATGCCTTTGGATTGGAAAACATTATGGAGAGTTAACCCAGATAACTTGCTTCACCAAGAAAAATTAGCAGATGATTTACTGGTTTCTCTCTCTAAGGTATTTTTAAAAATATATTAAAATATTTAAGGTTAAATACATTAAATTCCCAATCTCTATATTTATGCCCACCGACATATTTGATTTCTTCCACAAACTAATTGCACAATATTTCAGAGTCTGATTCTTTTTATACAGCAAAATAATGTTTTGGTCATGAATACTTATTGTGTACCTAATTTATATTTTAATGTATTTAATATCTACTGGTCATCTTGCCATCTAGGGGAAGGGGTGGGGGGCGGGAGGTAAAAAATTGGAACAAGAGATTTGGCAATTGTTAATGCTGTAAAGTTATCCATGCATATAATCTGTAAATAAAAGGCTATTATTAAAAAAAAAAAAATATTTAAGGTTAAAGTAAAATACTCTAAAAAGTCATGGACTTTTGAATTGTTAGAAATGGAAAGATCTTTTTACTATTATATTTGACTTAAGTTTTGTGCAGAAAATAATTCCCATTAACTGATAATAAAACATACCTTCTTCCGCAGGGAAGAAGCGAGGGAATACTATCACTAGAATACTATATACTCAATCAAAAACTATATTCTATTGTGTATTTTTGCTTTAAAAGTTAAAATGAATTTGTTTTAAAAAAGAAATAATAAATGCTTGCTACTTTGTTTACATAGGTTGAAATAAAAGACCTAAAAGATGAAAATCAGGAAAATGTGGTCCATCTTTTCCGAATTACTCAGTCTTTAATGAAGGTTTGTATCAACCAGAATAATCCTTACTGGTCTTTTAAACTATAATAATTTACATCACCACATACTAATAAAACTCAACTCCATTAACATTAATTAAATGCCTATATTTGCAAGGCAATAGGAATAAAAAGGGGGGATGACTGTCACATATACACATATTACTGGAATAGCAGAATTTGAAAGTGGTAAGGAGAGTTGAGGTGGAAGAGATCCACTTACTGATGGAGGGCTCCAGGAAGCTTTGTGTAGGAGTAATATTTGAATATGGGTTTTGCAGAATATAAGAGAAGAATTTCACTTAGAAGAAATACCTTTGGAGAGAATCAATTCTTAGCTAGGGAAAAGCTTCTTAAACTGTGGGTTGTGATCCATATGGGATTGTGTAAGTGAATATGGAGGTTGTGAAATTATGCTTTATTATCAGTAAATGTTTGATTTATATACTTATTTTATATACCTGTATACTTGGGGTCATATAAAAATTTCTCAGGCACAAAGAGACTGTATGTGAAAAAAATTTAAGAAGCCTTAGCCCACGGGACAATATGATTGATAGAGGCCAGGATATGGGACAGCAGTACGTAATCTAGTATAACTGGAACATAGAGTGTATTTGGGAAGTAGAATAATAAAAAAACACATACAAACAATAGTTTGATTATGATGGATCTTGAATAGTGGGATCAAGAATGCTTTATAGGGGAGACAAAAAGAAGCCAGTGAAAAAATTTTAAGTAAGATGTGACGCTCAAAAGAAGTGTATTAGGAAGCTTACTTTAATAATAGGAAAGCAAAGAGGAAGATAATGGAAGCAAGACAATTTACAAAAGACTATTATTGTGGACCAGAAGAGATTATGAAGACCTGATCTAGCACCTTTCCTTCAACGAGGAAAAGAGAAAAGAAACCCAGAACATTGTGGAGATAGAATTAACAGAATTTGGTAGTTAATTGATTGGGTGTGGGGGGAAGAACCAAGGAAAATAAAAGAGAACTGATATTGAGCCTTGATGCCTGGGAGTCTGGTGGGATTCTTCATAGAAGTAAATAGGGCAGGGTATGAGCAGGAATTTTTTGGGGGAGAAGTTAATGAGCTTGGGGTGCTACTAGAACATCTAGAAATGTAGTCAGTAGGTAAATATGGAACTAAAATTGTGGAGAAGTGTTGCTACTGGAGGTGAAGATGTGCACGTGATCTTTGTAGAAGTGATCAGTGAAGCCTTAGAATTGAATGAGATCTCCAAGGGAGAGGGAGACAGGAGAACATGGACAGAATAGAGACATATGGGATAACCCATTTTGAAGGTGGGAAAGAATGGCAACTCACAAAGCAGTCAGAGAAAGAAGTGTTAGACAAAAAGAGATGATGTATTAAAAATGGCTTGTAGATTGTAAAGCATATTCTAATTATTACTGTTTGGCCCCAGACAATATGCTAGATCCTGGGATTACAAAGAGGTAATATAGAGAATTTATATTCCATCTGGAGAGAAACAACAGAGATAAAAAGATTAATTTTAAAGGTTCTCTGAGTGCCTCCAGAATTATACAGATGAATTGGAGAAAGGGCAGAGAAAGGAAGAGAATAAGCATTTATAGAGCACTTAACTGGGTTCCAGCCACTCCTAAGTACTTCAATCAAGTAGATTCAATCATGGTATGCATTGTAAGTGTTTAAAGAAATGGAGAAGTCTCTGGAATCTGGAGCTCTTAAAAGGATTTGGGTTGCTGTACGAGGTACCCAGTGTGTTATTTTATATACTGTATACAAAGATAAAATAATAAAATATTCCCTGCTTCTTCTGATTAGACTGAGCTAAGTGAGGAAGAACAGAGATGCTTTGGGAAGATGCTGGATGTCAAATCATAGAAAAAGAACTGTTGTGTTTGCTGTCAGTATTTGGCTTGGTTGAACTTGTATAAGATTGATAGGAGGAGATTAGATTGCTGGGGACCTTGAATCTATCGATTTTTTTCTGTCCATAATTAGGATAGGTTTTGTAGAGATATTTGAAAGGAGAATAAAATGATATCATCATTGGAATTAGAGTTAGCAGGGTCTTTTGAAACTATTATAGTCCAGTCTCTTTATTCATCTTATAGTTGGGGAAACAGATTCACAGTGTCCAAGATCAGAGCCAAGATTCGATACCAGGTCTTTTGGCTCTGGTAGTCTTTATGCCATTCACCAATGACTCTCCCAGATTTTCTGGATATGTAGAAAATTTCAATCTCAAAGCTTATATTTAGGGCCCATCCCACAGGGTTGTTGAGAGGATCAAATAAGATTATATATGTAAAGGATATTGTAATAATTCAAATGGTACATAAATGTCAATTATTATTGTGGCATAATTACCTTAATTTACAAGATGCCTTTAATTAGGAAGTCATTATCATGTAATGCCTTATGTTGTCTTTCAGAGCTTTGCTGAAGGAAGATTAATTTGACAGTTGTGAAATGGCTATAATACAATAACAAGAGACTAGTGTGATGACCACTTCTATGGAGAAGGGAGTTTAGTTTTATTTTGACTCCTCTCTAAAGTGTACATTTGGATCTTTTGTATTTGGTTTATACAGTCTTCAAGTGGATTGGATTTCTCTCTCTCTCTCTCTCTCTCTCTCTCTCTCTCACACACACACACACACACACACACACCCCTTTTCAAAAGACTGAAGAATTTAATGAGGATTGCTTCTAGGATAATTTCCATTGCAATACAATTTGCTCACTTCAACTCATAAAAACTTCTATGAGTGGATAATTAATTTCTAGTATAAATCCTAAATATACTTCTACAAAGGGGAAAGAATTACATCATAAATCCTTAACTCCCAGGAACCAAGTTTATACAATGATGCATGATTTAACAATCCCGATCTACAAACAAGATGAGAAGAAGGGAGAAATATTAAAATTTTCTAATTTGACTTTAAAATGTTTCCCAATCAAACTGCTGCTCTCTGTCACCAGTTTTCTTATGCTATACTTTTCTCTATATGAGTTAAGTCAGCAATACTGGTATTCTTACTACTATTCCCATATCTTTTCAGTGACTATTCTCCATATCTGGAATATTCATCATCCCCCATTTCCTTCCCCTCCCTCTACTTCTGCTTATTGGATACTCTGGCTTCTTTTGAGACCCAGCTCAAACTTATTTTCTGCAAAAGACCTTTTCTTCTTAATACTAGTGCCTTCACTCTGAGATTACCTCCCATTTACCATGTTCAAAGAGACAGATAGATTGACAGATCTATTAATAGGTCTACCTACCTATAGATCTTGTTTCTAATTAAATTGTTGGCTTGGCTGTTTCTTGAAATGCCAGCTTCCTGAAAGCAGGGGCTGTTTTTGCTATTCTTTATATCTTTAGTCTTTAATTCAGTGCATTTTAAGTAGTAATTGATAAATATGTGTTTGTTGATTTATTGAGAATATTAGGAGTATGCAGAAGAGGGAAGAGTTATACTTTACTGTAAAGGCTTAGCTATAGTCTTCTGGCCACCTGCCAAAGAGAAAGCTGATGAAGTCTCTGCCCTGGCCTGGCAAGAAGAAAAAGGTATTCAAATATAGCCTATTGTGATATATATATATATATATATATACATATATATATATATATATATATGTCTTCTCTATAGTCTCCTTTCATTTTAGTAAATAAGGTCTGTCAAAAATATTCAGTGCTGTTGTAAGAGTGCCTGTAAACTCTTTTTGAGCTTTCTCTAATATTTGGAGGCAAATTCATGCAAAATTTCAAAATGCCGTCAGTTACATTTTGCCCTGATAAAAGCTTAGGAAAAGCCTGCATGGTTCTTCTCAACTTCATCAGCTGGCCTGGAAAATTTTCTTTTTGCTCAGATTCTTCTTTTGTCATGTAAGTCCCTCAAATGTCAGAAAGGCAGAAAATAGCTGTGAAATATGAATATATCCTGATATATGTATCCAGATCAGGATGAGAGGATCCTGACAGGAAGCAGATCATCTGTTCAGAGGATCTTGCAGTGACCTGGTTAGAAACGTTGAGGCTTGTAGAAGATGTAGCAGTTTGTAAAGAAAAGGGTGCATGATGGATCTGAGCAATATCATAAAGGAATTATCTCTGCAGCTTGACAGTTATCATTTATGGGGGTAAGAGTAAAATGTCAAAGAGGATGCCAACCATTCCCTCTAAAGTGGATAACAAATCATGTTGCATCCCTTTTATTATGTTTAGATGAAAGCCCAAGAAGTGGAATTAACATTAGAAGAAGTGGGAAAAGCTGGAGAACAACAGGCCAAATTTGGTGAGTACCTGGGATAAAAGTTTAAAATGAATAAGGAGGCTTTGAATAATGAGGGAGGGATTTCTCAGATTGCACAAAGAAATGGCTTAATTAGGGTCAGAAAACGTGCATATGCAATTTGACTGAGCTTTGTTGTTGAGTACCTACTATGTTGCTAACTCATATTAGCAACTTTGCTGATACTTTTCATCTGATTGAAAAAAATGTATTTTTCTGGTAACAGAGAAATCGACTTTAAAATTTATTTCTTAGATGATTCAAACCAGTTCCAATTGTTCAGTGATAAAGAAAGCCATCTACACCCAGAGAGAGGACTGTGGAAACTGAGTGTGGACCACAACTATAGCATTTTCACTCTTTCTGATGATGTTTGCTTGCATTTTGTTTTCTTTCTCAGGTTTTTTTTCCCTTCTTGATGCGATTTTTCTTGTGCAGCAAGATATAAATATATAGGATTTAATATATATTTTAACATATTTAACATGTATTGGACTACCTGCCATCTAGGGCAGAGAATGGGGCAAGAAGGGAAAATTTGGAACAGAAGGTTTTGCAAGGATCAATTTTGAAAAATTACCCATGAATATGTTTTGTAAATAAAAAGCTTTAATTAAAAAAATTGTATTTCTTAGTAAATTCAGTGAAGTCAAATGAATGTTCTGGTTTCTTTCAACAGAAAATCAGTTAAAATCTAAAATTATGAAACTGGAAAGTGAGCTTGAGGTATGTTTGCTATGCAATTATGTCAGTCACATCTTTATCAGTAATATGAAATCGATTAATCTTGATTGGGAAATAAATCTCATTGTATTCGTGTTTAGCAAAATAAGTTTCTTTTGAGAGAGAAACCTTCATTGTCAGTCAAAATTGTGTTAGCACCCACAGTCAGATGAGCAAGAATGAGCACAAATATAATACTTATACTGATGGATTCTAGAATAAGATTCTTTGACACCTGCAATTGAGGTTGACCAGTCTGGTGATTTTTGTATTTGTTTTTGAAGCTGATACATATTGTAAAAGCATACAAATTTGCCATTATTACTTCTTTGTTCATGGAACTAATTTGGATTTTTTCTTCGAACAGTTTGAAAAATAGTAGCCTTTAAGCAAAGTCTTTATTTAGAACCTTTAAAAAAGGTCTGCTAATTGCAATAGACTTGTGATGGAAAGTGCTATCCACATCCGGAGGGAAAACTATGGAGACAGAATGTGGATCAAAACATAGAATTTTCCCCTTTTGTTATTGTGATTGTTGTTTGTTTGCTTGATTTATTTTTCTTTCTCTTGTTTTTTTTCTCCTTTTGGTGTGATTTTTTCTTATGCAACATGACAAATATAGAAATATATTTAGAAGAATTGCATATGCTTACCATATATTGGATTGCTTGCTGTCTTGGGGAGGAGGTAGAGGGAGAAGAGGAAGAAACTTTTAGAACACAAGATTTTCCAAAGGTGTATTTTGAAAACTATCTTTGCATGTATTTGGAAAAATAAAATACTATTAAAAAAGAAAATGATAAAAAGTCTGCTAAATCAATATGAATTTTAAGTATAGTCACTAAAATAGGTTAAAATTTTAAATTATTCTTTTTCTTAATTTCTATCATTACAGATTTTGAAATTCTCTGATTAATCAAATAAAATCTGATTTGTCATTATATTTGGCTATTCATTCTCAGATTCAGACAAATACATTTTTGTTTTGTTTTAAGATGGCACAGCAGTCTGCAGGAGGTCGGGATACATGGTTTCTGCAAGATGAAATTCATCAGCTCGAAAAACAACTGGAGCAGGAGCACAGAGAATTAGAGGATTTGGAAAAAGAGATGGAAAAAGAGAAAAAAGTCAATGAACAAGTAAGGAGCCTTCTATTCACATTCTTTGTTTCTCTGAAGTTTGGCTTTCCTTGACATTTAAGTAGGATGTTTTGATGATTCCCTTGAGAGAGGGGGCATGTGCAAAGAAAACTGATCTTGGAGTCAGACGATCTGAATTTGGATGCTACTACTGGCAGTAAATCTATAACCCTGGGCTGTCACTTAATATTTTTGAAGCTTGGTTTCCTTATTAAAATGGAGCTAATAAATGTATAAAATTGTTACTTTAAAAATAAGTATATTGGGTAGTCTTGGCATTGGAAAGACCTGAGTTCCGATTCTGCTTCAGAACCTTACTAGAATATTAAATAACTTTCCCATCTCTGGTCCCTCCCCATTATGTCATCTGCATCTGCTCCCCATTATATCATTGTTTCTCTATCTCCATCTTGCCTCAGTTTCTCTGGCATTACATTTTGGAGGCTTCCCACTGAGATGTTAGAAAATAAGAGCAAGATAGAGATTAGAGAGTATTTAATAATTTATTTTAAAAGGAGAGATTCTAATGGGGGTAAAGTATCTGATATTCTAATAAATTTGGATGGAAAGCAGCATCTGATATTCTAAAATAGAAGATCTTTTATCCTTATCAATTATTCTGATGATCAAGAGGGAAGGGTGTTATGATAGCCTGAGGTTTGGGGCAGAAAACTAAAGTAGGGCAGTTCAAAGGAGACTGTGGTATTACAGCTAACCATGGGACTCTCAAGCAAGCTTATTAACTCATTGCCTTATTATCTTCATTGCTAAGATGGAGAACCTTGTGTCCCCTGGGGTTTTATAAGAATACAATAAGACTATATTTGTAAAGCACTTCATTTACTATGTAAGTGACTAAAAGGGTATGCGGTTTTACTGATGACCATTAACGATCCAATTTACTATTTATGGTAAAGGAGAACTCACTTGTAGAACTCATATTTGCTTAAGGTGCTGTTGAGCTCTGTGCTTCCCTCTTACACTATGATTGATCTAGGTCCTAGAGCAGTCTGTGTTTTACCATTCTTTTGTAGAGTTGAAATCACATGACTGATTACAAAATACTCCCCTTCCCCTACCCTATAATATCTTGGTCGTGACATATACACCACTAACTATATTGGCTCATGACTTTTGTCCTTTCCAGAGGTTTTCACTCTTAGTAGCTAATTCATTGATCCCAGTTGGGCTAGCAGCACATTGGCATGAGCACTTGGGATCTTGTCTCTGGTCAGAGAGAAAGAAAAAAAAGTGTTGAGTAGGAATATTTCCTTATTCTCTAGAGTCTCTAGAGGCTTCTAGAGAATGAGAAAATAAGATTCACTGTCGTTATAATCATAATAATTTTTCTCATTTAGTTGATATAAGTACTGTAATTCCCTTACAACCATGTCATTGAAAAAATATCTTTTTAAGTTATGCCATTTCCTTAATGATTATTCAGAGTAAAAGTATTTGAGATTTAGCAGATTACAGCAGTTCTTAAACTAAAAAAAAAAAAAAAACCAAAAAACTAATATCAGTTATTTATTTTAATTTCCCTAGCAAAATATATATATGTGTATATAGCTACATTTCCCCCTGTCTTTCCAGTTCTTATTCTTGTTTAAATTCATCTAATTCCTAAGTAGTTTCCAAAATGTTCAGTTCAATATTCATATTTCAGATAGAATTTCATTATAGAATAAGTCATGATGTAAGAATTGACTTTATAAAAAAGAATTTTATTTCAGTTTGATAAGATGTTACTACTATAATTTTCATAATGAAATTGCTTCTATTAATTTTTGTTTTATAAATACTTTTCTTTTTATCTTTCTAGTTGGCTCTTCGTAATGAAGAGGCAGAAAATGAAAATAGCAAATTAAGGAAAAAGGTTGGTAAAATAAATAGATAAATGGAAAATTGTTATATATTTAGTTAGTGATCCTACAAAACTAATAGCTAGGAGTACCTCAGTGAACTCAGATTGGTTTCAAAACATATATTCTAAGCACCTGTTCTTTTCAAACTTAATATTTTTTTTAATTTGAACTTTTCTCAAAGACTTAGAAATAAGGTGAGAAATGGAGATATTAAGTAATTCTATCAACACTCAGTAATAAATGGATGTTATGCTTATGGAGTGATTATTATATGGTAATTTATATGATGACAAGCTAAACATATGACCAAACTTATGCTGTTATTAACTTATTTTATCCACTCAATTAAAAGTTACAGTTGCTTAAAGTCTCCCAAATTTTGA
The DNA here is from genome assembly GCA_020854095.1 of Dasyurus viverrinus. Classification (NCBI taxonomy): domain Eukaryota; kingdom Metazoa; phylum Chordata; class Mammalia; order Dasyuromorphia; family Dasyuridae; genus Dasyurus; species Dasyurus viverrinus. The sequence goes on from CM037001.1 coordinate 250,434,220, forward strand.
AAATATTTTAATTGTTGTTTTAGTATTTGTTTAATCTGTTTTTAAGGTAGATGATCACATTTTGCTTTTTTTAATTTAATAACTAATAATATTTCATTTCTTGTTATTAGAGTAGCACATTTAATGTTTTAGTTATCTTTTTTTCTTTTACTTTAAATATTGATTTCTTTTTTTCCATTAATTTTTTACCATCCTTTTTTGGAGAACAAACATCTGAAAAAAAGGTGAGGATTTAAAGATTTAGAAAATATGGGAATTTAAAGAAAAGCAATTGGGACATTATTTCAATAATAATTTTTATTGTAAGGAATTTTAATAAGTGTTGGGGAACTTTGGTTTCTATACAGAATGAACAGCTTCGTCAAGATATCATTGACTATAGGAAACAAATAGATTCACAAAAGGAAACACTTATGTCCAGAAGAAGAAAAGATAGTGATTATCAGTTACAATTGACTAAAAAAAAATTTGAACTTGTGCAATATCTGGATGAAATTCAGGTAAAAAAAATGCTATTTGGCTTTTTTAAAGTAAATTTCAAGATATATTCCTGATTTTTTTTTTAATGAATTTGATCTGGCCTTTATATTCTTGAATTTTCAGCAATTTGAGACCTGCAGCTAAGAATTGTTTATAATTTATTTTTTCTCCCAAACAATGGTATGGAGGAACCTGTCAGATTAGCTTTACAGTAATATTTTTTAAAAGCTCACTTTAAAAACAGGAAATAAGTCAATCCATAAATGTTGTATTTCTTTTACACCCTTTTTCTATCTTTAAGTTTACTTTAAGACTTGTACTAGTAGAGCCACCCCAATGAATTTTAAAATTTTTCTTTAATTGCTAAATGTCCATCTACATTCAAACTACCTCTAGTGATTATTCAAAAGGCCTAAAGTTTATTAAAACAGTTCAACTATAAAATTTAAAATTCCTTTACTGTGTTCACAAAATGGTATCCATTACTCTTTCTGTGATTCTTATCTTTAAAAGAATTTAACAGAAGTGAATAAGAAAATTGAAATTCAAAATCAAGAAATGAGAAAGAACCTGCAAGAATCAGTGCAGGAAATGGAGAAGATGACCGATAAATATAATAGAATGAAAAGCATTGTTCAACAGACTGACGATCTAATGGATCAGTTAAAAAAAGAAAGGCTTCTGGTAAGAATTATGTTTAACTGATATTTTCTTTCCACATAATGGCATGGAAGAAGCTATATAATTTTGCATTTAACAAGAGTTGATTTTTTCTGAAACTTGCTATATGAAACCAGATATTTTATCAATTTTCCTTAATTATAGACAGAAACAAATAGATGACGAGAGCACCATCAGAAAATATTCTTTGGTCAAACTATTGAGGAAATTGAATTAATTTTAAAAATAAATATATAGTATGTTCTTATAAACAGTGATGAGTATGTTTACTCATTATAAACAAACAAACTCATTATAAACAGACTCATGAATATATAGTTGTTTCAGAGGTATTATGAACAGGGTAAGGGTTGAGACCTTTGATTATTTTTTTGGTATAGGAAAGCCCCAGATGAGAATTCTCTCACAAATGCAGATTAGCCCCTTCTCTGCTTAGAATTTTAAGAGTTACCGAGTACACTGAGAAGTTGTGACTCAGCCTGCTGTGCCAACATAAGAAAATAGTAGTACATGTAAATCTATCACATCTAGTTTATTTGCACATTTGGAATAAAATATTATTTCAAAATTTGTTAAAATGGTAATTTACAGGTACAGGAACTTACAGAACTTCTAAAAAGAAAAGATGAAGAAAACGATCCCATTATGGCTGCTGTTGACACAAAAGTTGAAGAGTGGAAGGTAGTTCTTCAAAATAGTTGTGCAGTTTCCTTATGTCTAATTATAGGTAGTGTTCCTCAAATTTTCCAGTTTTTATAAAAATACTTATATTACCTATTTAAATTGTATAAAAATATGTGAGTATACCCTACATGCATTTATGCATGTATACATATAGTTGTATGTTAAAGGACAGGTCAATTCTCTGAGAGCCTCCAACAGCTGTAATATTTGAAGGAGTTGTAGTCCAGCCTTTGCTGACACAGGTGTTGCAGACTGGGAATGAGATAAATTGGAGGCAGAGGGAAGAGGAGAGAGGTTAGACAAAGCAACAACCTCTCAGAGACGTCAGAGAACAGCAACTGCCTCTCAGTCTTCTCTCACAAGAAGAGATCCATTCTGCAGGGCTGGGTTGGATCTCCAGCAGCCACTGTCAGTTGGCTCTCGTATATACCAACAGCTCTCCTGTATTCTAACAGTTGTGTATGTGGGGGAGGCGGGAGGGGAGGGTATCCTTCATGGAAACTCTTTTCCAGTGCCACTTCATGGCATGACCTTGATTCTGATACCTCCATTCCAGTGGTCCTCTGGTATGTGTTGACATACCTTCATGTTTAATAGACGATCTTCTGTTGGAGATTCAAAAATCGTGGAATGTAGTATCTTCATTTGAGCATTGGGACAGACCTCCCAGGTCATCTCACCTTCATTTTACAGATAAATAAGCTGAGAATTAGGTTACACAGGTGATAGTAAGTGGCAAAACTGGGATATATCCCAGTGCTTCTGGCTCAAAGGTAGGGCTCTTTTCACTATTTAAGCTAGGAAGAAATCATGAAGAATTTTTTCTTTGAGAAGAGTTGGGAGGTGATGAGCTCTGAACATTACAAAAACAAAAACAAAATCCTGAAACTGACTGTGTCTTAACAGACAGAAAACAACTGAACACAAATTTATCTGTCATTTCAGAATCAGCTATCTATGTACAGTTCATCATTGACTGGTTGAACCAGGAGTTAAAATCAATTCTAGGTTATAAGAAAGGATAAATTGGAGAGGCTATTGTGTGTAATTATGACTGGTTTGATTGGCAGCTAGATGATTCACTGGATAGAGTGCTGGGGTCACAATGTTTCTTCTTCCTGAGTGCAAATCTAACTCAACCATTTTGGGCAAATCACATAACCCTGTTTGCCTCAGTTTTCTTTCTATAAAATGAGAAAGAAATGGCTAACCAATCCTGTATTTTTGCTAAGAATATCCCAAATGGAGTCACAAAGGGTCAGATACATTAAAATAATTAAAGAGTAAATATGGAAATAAGTTTAGGGGCAGCTAGGTGGTACTGTGGATAGAGCACTTACCCTGAACTTAGGAATACCCATCTTCCAGAGTTCAAATTTGTCCTCAGATATTTAATAGCTGTGTGACAAGTTACTTAGCCACATTTGCCTTGGTTTGTCATCCTTAAAATGATCTGGAAAAGGAAAGGGCAAACCATTCCAGTATCTTGCCAAAAAAACTCCAAATAGGGTTATAAAGATTTAGAAACCATGGAAATAGCTGAATAATAAAAATAATAAAATAATTGAAATATAAGCCAGTGAGAATTAGATTTTTTAAAAAAGGAATGACAGTTATTATATCTTAGTTATATAAAATTGCTGCATGTTAGAGAGTAAAATAAGTCAAGGTTTACTATTCCAGAGTTGAACTTCTATATTCTTTTTGCAGGGAATTTTGGCTTCTAAAGATGATGAAATAATTGAATATCAACAAATATTGTGTAATTTGAGAGAAAAACTTAGGAATGTCCAACTTGATGCTGACAGAAATGTTATTGTTTTACAACAGGTAATCTCCAAAATTCTATTTCCCCCTGATATTTTCAGAAACTTTATGATTTTGCCATGTTTTGATTTATTTTAATAGTTTGTCTTTTAACTATAATAAAACTATAATAAAATAAAAATATTTAACTATAATAAAAATAGTTATTATAATAACTATAATATTTACAGATCTGGTGAAATTGCCAAGTTTCAATTTAGTAAAAACTTTTTATATATTTTAAGACATTTTAATCCCATGGCATTATGTTGTTAACATTTGAACTGTGGCTAATCATGTCTTTTCATGAAAGACTAACAGTTTGCACTCTAATAGATTAATTTTAAAAAATGAATTTCCAAATAGAATTCAGTTATTTAAATTTTCATCATTTGTGTTATCTTGACATTGTATAAATGAAAGCAATAGATTGTTAATAAATTAATAAAAGGATAATAAAGTATTACAATTTGAAAGAAATACCTCTTTTAGAAGAAAAGGATAATAAAGTATTACTATTTGAAGGAAATACCCCTTTTAGAAGAGGGATGAAAAAGGGAAAAATGAATTCTTCAGGAAATCATAACAAAGAATTGCAGAAAGTTAAAGAAGGATTTTGTGATCAAATTAGACACCATGGAGTGACAAATTTGCCTTATTTTTTATTGATATAAAATAAATGAAATATTAGTGAGAAAGAGATAATAACCTTGCTTTTGTTTTGAGTATATGAAAAAGATGAAGAGTTTAAAATAAGCCAGAAAAAGTTAAGATACTATATCCAAGATATTTTCAATCAATTAGCTCATTAATTATTCAATGATGATTCTTGCCTTTGCCAGGCAATGTTGAGTAAACAAAGAAAAATAAGACTTCATTGCTGACTTCTAAGGAACTTATAATTTATGTAGGGAGCTGATTTATTCATGTTTAGTAATAAGAGAACAAAGCCATATATACAGATAATACAGAATTAGTGATTTTAAAATATTTCTTTCAGGGCATACAAGAAAGAGATGGTCAAATTAAAATGCTTACTGAACAAATAGAACAATGCACAAAAGAAATGGAAACAAACACACTGATTTTTGAAGACTTGAGAAATGAACTCAAAAGCAGAGGTAGCTAATCATTACTATAATTCTTGATGGACTGTGTTGTGACACAGGATGTGACATCCATATGTCAGTACTTACTAAACTTCAACAAATTTATGATTTGGGCCTTTGAAAAACATTTGAATTCTTTCTTTTTACAAATTAATGCAGAAATGTCATTAGTTAAACAAATGTATAGTTAACATTTTAAGATACTTTTTAAAAAATCTATTGTTTCTCTTTTGGATGTTGTTTGTTATCCTTTGCACCAGATCAACAGCAATAAACCCCCTGTTTAAATTTATGATTTTTTTTTTGTGGTTGAATAGGAAAAAACCTTAATTTTGGAAAGCATCATTGCAATTAATTTTTAAAGATAATTTGATTTGTCATTTTGAATAAGTCTTAACTGTACTATGCATATGTAGGTCCTCATAACTTCTCATTTGATCAATAAGTATTAAGTGCTTATCATGTATTGGTGAGGGTCAGTGAATTGGTGCTGTGTATAAGAGCATTGGGGTGGAATCAGAAAGGCATAAGAGGGAATATAACTAATACCACTCATATAGCATGCCAGTTAATATCATATATCCAATAAGACTAAATTCTTTGATGACAATGACTGTGTTTTAAGTATTAAACACTTAGTGAAATATTTATTTGTGATATTGTAAAACTTTCAAGAGAAAAATTATTTAACTCAGTTTGGGGAAATGTAAGCATGTGATAATTTTTGTTGTGCAACATTCTTGTATTTAGCTTTTAACAGGAGTTTGATTAATACATTATTTAAAGGGACGAATAGTCAACTTTTAATTTGTTAATGATTTGTATTTTTACCCACTAGATTCTTCAGCTGCATCTCAGTTGAATCATTTTGTAGAAATGCAAACAAAGCTTGAAAATTTAGAACAGAAAAATAAAGATGCTGAGAGGACAGCGGAGCTGGCCGAAGCTGATGCCAGAAAGAAGGACAAAGAGCTTATTGAGACCCTGGAGCGTCTAAAAGAATATGAAATGGTATGGACTTTTATGTTAGAGAAGAAAGGGTGTAGACATAGTCTTTTTAGTTTTCTTTTTATCATCTTTTTATTGTTAATGTTGGAAGCTTACAGTGTAACTTTTAATGATTTTTTTTAATTGCTTTTTTTCTTTGATATTGTGATTACAGTCTTCTGAAAATTCCCTAAGACATCACCATTTCTGACCCATTGGGTATATCTACACATTTTTGGAAAATAACTATTTCAACTGCAGGTTTAATTTCTAGCTTTCAGCCATATTTAATCTAAAATCAGCATATGTAAAGCAAGTAATATTCACTTAAAGTCCTTACCAATTTTATCAAGATATATTTTCACTGTAATTAGTGTTATGCCTAAAGTTATGTTAAGAATGATTTTGGAAATAATTTGTTATTTAGCACTGGGTTTCTTAAACTTTTTCTACTCTTGATCTCTTTTTGCTTCAGAAAATTTTATGTGACTTTGGATATATAGTATATAAAATAAGAAAGAAATTAAACATTTACTATAATGAATCATAATTTCATAACCTCTACATTCAGATATGAAATCTCATTTAGGGTTGCAACTCAAAAAGTTTAAAAAGCTGGGATTTAGTGTATAAACATAGACTTTGTTTTTGCTTTTTCCGTTTTGGAGTTTTAAGTATACTTTGGGGGCATCTCAACAGTGTCTGTAGCAATGGGTTCTTCTGAAATATTTTCTGGCCCATTTCTTTTTTTTTCCTAACAAGTGTTTCATCAATATTATCTCTACATTGTTTTGCTTCTAGAATTCTCTTCTAATCAAAGCCAAGGCTTTTAAATCTTCCTTTTTTTTTTATCATCATTAGGAAACACATAAAAGCATAATATAAAATCAGAGAATTAATGCTACAAATTGCTGTTGTGCTTTTGCAGACATTTTAAACAAAAAATGAATTATGTATTTTAAAATTAAATTAGGAATTCCCATTTTAAAACTAATTTTATTCTTCTTTTCATTCTAAAGAAACAGTATGGTCTAAAAGAGGCTGTGGCTGAAATAAAGACTTATAAGTCTCAAGTTAAAATAAGGGACCAAGATATTGAAGCATTAATGATAGAAATGAACAAACTTGAGTTAAAGATGAATGATTTTCTTGATGAAAATGAAGATCTTAGGGAACGTCTGGGTAAGAAAAATATCTAAAACTTTCTATGGAGTTTAACTTTTTACTAAACATTTTGTAAAGTAAAATATTTTCATTATAAAGCATTTGGTACAGTGCCTGACGTATAGGAAGCCCTACATAAATGGAATTATTATTAACAATAATAATACATTTCTACATGAGTGTTGGAATCCTTACAAAGTGTTAACTCATTAGAGTTGATAGAGACAATAATTATCTAATTTAGCATGGTATTTAGCAAATCCTCTAGCTCACTAATGTAGTTAAGTACTTATTGGAGTTCACACTTTTGGGAGATTCACAAGTCAGTATTCAAGTCAGAAACCCATAATGCCACTCTCAGATCCCATAATCCCACTCTCAGAGGAGGAGTCAACCTTTTACACCGAGCATAAATAGAGCGTCAGTGAATCAGTCACAGTCAGTTCAGAAGAAGCCCACTCTTGGAGGCACAGCCAGATTCATTCACTTCATCTCACACCACCGTGGTGGCTGGCCTCCTGCACTTCTCCCATCGAGACCAAGACTGGTCTGAAATGCTCTCCAGAAAGCTGTCCAGCCCCAGGCAAGGAGACAAGAGATTCATTCCATTTTCCACCTTTGTGCTGGATGGAGGCTGAAGGACAAACCTTTGGATTTGGAGACATTCAGAGGGAACTCTTGGTACCAAGGAGAGAGATAGGCCTCTAAGAAAGCTAACCGGGCCCAAGGAAAGAGATAAGAAATAAACGTTTGGATTTTATTCATCTGGCTGTAATTAGAATGATTATTACTTGATCTGAAACTAAGGCTGCCTCCAGATAACCTCCCCAAGAAACCTGCTCAGAGAGAACCATTATATTTTAAGAAGAGAACACCACACATGAGAAACTAGAAATTAGATATAAATTCATTTATTCACTAACTTACTATTGGAGGCCTTGGCAGTGTTTACACCTCTCCATGGTTAAATTGGTTGGCAAAATGCTATTGACTCACAAGATTTATGACATTAACAAATTTTTTTAAAGCTTTTTCAAAGAACTATCCTATTTATACATTTGGTTCATTACAAGCAATACAATTTTATTTATGTCATCTTAAATAAATGTCACAATTTTATCATATTTATCTGGCATCAATGAGGAATTAGGTGTTATATTTAGATACTTTTCTAGAGAATTAGGAAGAAAATATTGCATTGTAAAAGGTCTTTATAAGATGCTGGAAGGATCTTAATAATCTCACATAACCCCTATCTGAATTGGAGACTCCTAATGTGTATGTCAACTTGATGGCACAGTACAAAGTTTATTGGATTTGGTGTGAGGAAGAATTTAGTTCAAATCTTACCTTAGACACTTACTAGCTGTAGACTTGGAACAAGTCACTTAACCTGTATAAGCCTGATTTTATTCTTCTGTAAAATGGTGAAAGTAATATCCCCTTTTAAAAAGAGATGTTATAAGTTTAAAATGTGAAAAAAAATAAAGTGCTTTGTAAACCTTAAAGTACTATTGTAAATGCTCATTTTAGTCATATATCCTGAACAAATGGCCAGCCAGTCTCTATTAGAGACAACTGTAGCCCATTCTACTTTGTGGACCACTCTTAATTGTTAAGATTGTTTATCTCTGAAATTTGTCTCTCTGCATCTTATGCCCATTGTTGTTAGTTCTATCCCCTAGGACCAGTTAAAGCAATTCTAATCTTATAATATCTATAAACATAAATATATTAAAATGGCTATAATGTACTAACCTCCCTGAATTATTTTCTTACTGCTAGCATCTTCATTTTCTGTAATCAATCCTTAAAAAATAGCTAATAAATGTTTATTGAATTGATTGGTTTTGATCCTCCTGGATATACACTTCCTGTAGTTGCAGTGAAGCTTTATCAGCTTCCTAAATGTGACTGGCACTGGACCTGAAGAAAGAAATCAAGAAATGGTCCAACCTGTCTAGAATACAGTAGAATTACTAACACTAACCTTGATCTGGATATTTTGCTTCTGTTTGTTAAAACATCCTAAGTTTACACTTACGCTAAAATTTAAGCTACTAAAACTTCTATTTTAAAAATAAGAAATGTCTAAACATGTCCCTTCCGCATCCCATATTTTTACAATTCATTTTCTGGACACAAGTGTAGTACTTAGTATTAAGTCCTATGCTATGTAATTTTTTAAGAAGTGGTTAACATCTCCTTAAATATCTTTTGGTATTGTATTAGCAGTCACTATCAACTTTCAGTCATTTGCAGATTTCATAAGTATATCATATCAGTCTTTTATTCAAGTCTTTGATAAAGTTGTTGAAAACACCTAGGCTAAAGATGAATCCCTGCAATATTCGCTAATGTACTAAATATTATTATTTATATCTGCCTATTCAAAGAGCTCTGAATCTACCTGATTATGCTGTAAACGGTTTAGCTTAACTCAAGTACCCTCTTTCCTTGAGTTGTATAACTAGAAAGAATCTCATTTTTTTTTTTGCTTTTTATATCTCTCTTGCTTCCTCTCCCCCTCCCCCCCCCTTCCTTTTATTATAGTCATTTAATGTTATTGGAGAGCCCTGGATGTGTAGTCTGAGAACTTCAATTTAGGGGCTTTTACTATATACTATTTAGGTGACCCATCAGCATATTACTGAATAAACTGAAGCCTTTCTTTGTTGTCATCTCGCAGCTAATGAAACTAAAAGAGGTAAAGAAGTTGCAGGTAAATGGAAAGACAGAATACAAATTTTCCTTAGAATTAGTAGATTTGGTTTCATGTGTCCAAAGAAGATAAGAAACGTAATTTTATGAAACACTTGACCACCTCAATTTAGTTGATACAGTTGACTATAGTCCACTGTGGAGATAACTGTCACTTATTTCTCAAAATCTCTTGTTTTGAAAAACCCACCAAGAAAGAGAGACTATTTAAAGAAGTTAGATGATTTTCCAAACAAAGTAAACAACTTAAAAGCTGGTGACTTAAGTTTAAAAGTCACCACAGAGAAAGACAGCAAAAACCATTGGCTTAAGAAATGTATAACAACAAAAATTTGAGTATCCTGAAACTTCATGCCCATATATCACAAATACTTCAAGAAGAATGTTGGAAGGTGCTGGATATAAAGAAAATAGAACTGCCTTCAAAACAAAACAAATGAAAAAAAAAATACCTACTGCTTCCAGACAACAATAATCAGTAAATCCCTAAGGAATGAGAAAACACATTTCAGCATGTTCTGAAAAAATGCACACTTCTCCCCAATTTCTACCAGAATAACCTGGACAAACGATATATATATATAATATATCTTTCTCTAAAACTATAATAAGTTGGATATAAGCTGTAGGGTGGATAGCCTTGAACTTGAAGTTTGCCTAATTGCATGAGGAAGTTCTGGTTCATCTCTCCTTTGTATTCAACTGTCTGCCTTCATAATTTTCTGTCTTTTTCTTTCTCTCTTTCCATTCCAATATAGGGAAAGATTTGCCTCAGGATAAAGCAAGCTTCACCATTTCCCAAGAACCAATAGTTTTCTCTGAACTTGGTCCTAGACCCAGATTCTTCCTATAAAGTAATTCATCTGTCAAGGAGTGTTCATCACCAAATGGTCAATAATTCTTTCCTAGGATCCTCTTCTTTGAGTGATTTCCAACTTGTTATGAGAGAGTCTTAACTATCTTTTCTAAGGGCAGCAAATAGCTCAATGGATTGTCTTCACAGGACCCCAGCAGTTCTTTATAGATATTTTGTAGCATAGAAGATGACCCATTTTTTAAAACTGCTCAACTGTTTTGCGTTAGATCAGTCATAGTCTAGCTGTAGTGCTTTTTTGGCATAGATCCATCTTCTATTATTTCTTTAGTAGCAGTGTGCCCCTGGGAAAGGAAACGGGGATCCCCAGAAGTCACACCCTTTTCTTTTTTCTTGTGTTTCTTCAGACAATTGTTAGCTTCACTTGTTAATTATCCAAAGATAAGTTACTTCAGAATATATTACTAACCAACCTTTATTTTCATCAGTAGCATATACTGACCAAGAGAAATTCTAGATTCTTAGGTAAACTTTTTTGCAGGAATGCCCTAGTACCTTGAATGTCACAGATGATCATCATTCTTTACAGGGTTTTTGATATACGAAACCTATGGGATGGGACATCTGCATTGATTTTGATATTTTCCAGGCATTAATGAATGTTGAATTCATAGTGGTAAACATTGCCACACATCTCTGGCTGGTGAAAACCTCTGGAGCACTTGCTTGTAATTAAGTTAAGTAATTAAGTATACATTATTTAATTTTATCAGTGATAACTACCTGAAAGCTAAAAATTCCAGATATGATGAGTCTTACCATCTGTGAAGTTTCTTTTGGCAAATAAAATTGTTGTCTTGTAGCTATCAGCATATTCCCCATACTTATACATTGATATCAATGGATCCAAAGAGTTTGCTTGGATCTGAAAAATCCCACACTACAATGTGTTGGATGAATTCTTAAGAGGCTGTTTATATTTCTTATTCCCCAAATATTTATAAACAGAGTGGAAGCAAAACCCATTTGAAAAGTGTACATGAACTGAATTTCTTCAAAATATTTGAGTGGTAAAGAATCCAAGCAAATGAAAAATGATGCTTCTATCAAAATTGGGGGTAGAGGTGACTTAGTGGTCTCATATATCTACTTTAAATTATTAAAATATTTGTGAGAATAATTTCTGCATCTATTAAGTGTATCCTTGTTAAAAAACATCAACAGATCAACATTCTTTCTCAGTTTTCTAGACTAGAACATATATTCATTGTCAATATCTCCTTTTGTGTCTTTTAATTTAAAAAAAATGATTCATCTCAATAAAACTAAAGGGATCTTTAAAGCAACTTTCATGTTAAAACAAGACATTTTATGACAAATTCAACTACTAGAGAATTTTACTTAATGTTTCAATGCAAATTAAAACAACTCTTGAGATACCACTACACACCTATCAGATTGGCTAGAATGACAAGGAAAGATAATGCATAATGTTGGAGGGGATGTGGGAAAACTGGGACACTGATACACTGTTGGTGGAATTGTGAATACATCCAGCCATTCTGAAGACATTGTTGATGGAATTGTGAATACATCCAGCCATTCTGGAGAGTAATTTGGAATTATGTTCAAAAAGCTATCAAATTGTGCATACCCTTTGACCCAGCAGTGTTACTACTGGGCTAATATCCCAAAGAGATTTTAAAGAAGGCAAAGGGACCTGTATGTGCAAGAATATTTGTGGTAGCCCTCTTTGTAGTGGCCAGAAACTGGAAACTGAGTGGATGCCTATGAATTGGAGAACGGCTGAATAAATTGTGATATATGAATATTATGGAATATTATTGCTCTGTAAGAAATGACCAGCAAGATGATTTCAGAAATGCCTGGAGAGACTTAGATGAATTGATGCTGAGTGAAATGAGCAGGACCAGAAGATCATTATATACTTCAACAATACTATATGATGATCAATTCTGATGGACGTAGCCCTCTTTAACAAGGAGATAAACCAAATCAGTTCCAATAGAGCAGTAATGAACTGAACCAGCTACACTCTGGGAAAGAACTCTGGGGATGAGTATGAACCACTACTTAGAATTCCCAGTCCCTCTATTTTTGTCTGCCTGCATCTTTTATTTCCTTCACAGGCTAACTGTACACTATTTCAAAGTCCAACTCTTTTTAATACAGCAAAATAATTGTTTGGACATGTATACATATATTGTATTTAACTTATGCTTTAACAGCTGGGGGAAGGGGTGGGGGAAGGAGGGAAAAAGTTGGAACAAAAGGATTTGCAATTGTCAATGCTGAAAAATTACCTATGCATATATCTTATAAATGAAAAGCTATAATTTAAAAAAAAAAAAAAAAAGAAAGCTACAAAGGACAATCCACAGTCATTTGAAAATGGTTGGATTGACCGTCCACATTGGAAAAAACAAAGCGGGTGAAAAGCATATGTTACTCAAATTTGTTCCTATGTATTTTGGAAAAGCAACATAGTTAAGACATGAAATTGTACAAGGAATTATAAAGAGGATTGGGATGGATCTTACTTGGGAAGCCAATAGTGCTTTCCACTATCCCAGTTATTTGTTGCCATAGAGGTTTAATATTAGCCAAAGTTTTCTCTAATAATCTACTCCTGTGAATATTACAATTTTAGAAGATCAAAATTCTTGGTGGCCTAACTGGTAGCAGAAAGATGTTCAATAGACATAATGAGGTTTAATTCTTGAAAAATATCCTAAAACTGATCAGTGATCTCATTGATGTGAAGACTTTCTTCAGGTATATATATACCATAATTTATCTGGGCCTTTCCATTCTTCACAATTCTTGTCTATATGGTCTCATAAATTCATCCTAAAAAGTCCATTCAACATGGTAGGACCCTTCCTTTCTTTTGACATCTCAGGCATACAGCTAAAGTAGTTTGATTGTTTCCCTGTTATCTCTTATCTTTTGACCAAACCATTTTCATTTTTAATTAGATGTTCCCTTAATGACACTCTTTACTTCAGTTCCATGTAAAAATTCCCTATTTATTACTTTGTAGTCTGTCTACTCCCAGCATGTGCCTTCATATTGTCTTCTGTGTGACAGTCATTTTTAATTCTTTGGAGACTGTTTTGTTCCATATCTTATGGCTACATAATAGCAATAGTAGAATACTAATATTTAAAAAAATGTAGCTTGTTTATGAGAACAGTTTTGGGTCATTAATAAAGATTTACAATTTCTTAAAGACAATTCAGCCTATTCTCCTATTTAATTCTTCACTCAGCTTATGCTGAGTCTAACTTATGTTATACACTGACATCTACACTGGAAAACAATGGGGATTCTTTTCCCATGAAGAGTGTAGAATTGTTGATATGAAGTAATCTCTTATTCAGAGACAAATTAAACCCACCAGAATACAGCAATGAAGATAGAACTAATTAAAAAAAATGTTGTGAAGCTATTGAAATAGTATGTGCACTTTCCTTGACAGGAAAGACTTCTAGGTAGTTTTTATACTCTTAAATCTGATCTTAGCTGAGTTGGGATTTTTATTTTCAGGGCATGTAATAGATTAAAAGTGGCCAGTTAGAAAAGAGATATGGAAATACTCTTAGAAGTGGCCAAACCTTCAGTATAAAAGTTAAGGAAAAGTCAGAAAAACTAAAAATACCACAGAAAGTTCAGCACATTGCATCAGTTTGTTGTTTGGGCGTTGACCATTAAGTGGAAGAGGATTTGGCCACAGGGAACTTGTGATAATCTGGTATCTGTGTCAATAGATGAGTATCCATGTTAATGAAACTACCCGGGTATTTAATAGGATTTACTGCAGCCTCTCAGGGTTGATGTTCATTGTGATAAACCTGAATTCTTACACCTGGAACATCTGTCTACTATAGTGGCCTCCTTTTGTTTATAGGCTGTTAGTTGACTGCCATTTTGGGTGAAATTTCCAGATTTGCCATTCTACTTTTCCCTTTCATCTGTTCCTGATTTATTTACTATGTTTTCAGCATAAGATATGTGAGCTGTCAACTCTATAAAAAATTGCAGCACCATACAGTTCACAGATTTAGACTTACAATGGACCTTAGGGGGTCATCCAGTCCAGCGCATTTTATAAATGAAACATTAAGTCCTAGAATGGCTTGCCCAATGTCGCATGTAGGAAATATTAGAGCCAAGATTGAAATGCAAAACATTTTTAAATAACTTTGGTTTTCTGATAACTTTTATTTTGGGGGGTAGGGATGGGAATGGTAAGGAATAATATTTATTTAAAGATTTTTCTAACAGAAGCTTTGGAAATAGAGATAATAAAGAAAACCAAAATTTTCTATAATAAGAGTTATGGTTAAATTTTATGTTTATGTAGTGGAATATTGTATAGTTAAAACCAACACATATAGTGAATATAAAGAAATATGGAAAGAATTGTTGAATACTGCAAAACCAAAAAAAAAAAAAATCTAATAAAGAGAATGCTAGTTATGCTATGTAAGAGAATGAATAAATAGGAATTAACAGACATACAAAGAATGGTAATGTCTATTTAGAGGGAGTGACTGAAGCAGTTTTAGGGCACTTTACATGATAAAATTAATTTAGTTAAGTGTGAATATTTGCAATGCAAAGTTTGTCTATATTTATATTTAATATTAAATTTGATTGCTTTTTAAAATAGGAGATTACATCGTGTTCACTTATGCACAGTTTTATGTACGTTAGTAGGATTCCCATTTAATGTTAACAAAACTTTAAGAACTTGAGGCACTTAAGAGAATTTTTTTCACCTTTTGCAAAATTTCATTTCCTTATGATTTTATACATGAGACATTATTGTAACAGTTAATTGTCTTATTTCTTTGTCAATTCATAATTTTTATTATTTATTTTAGGTCTTGATCCAAAGACAATGATTGATTTAACTGAGTTCAGAAAGAACAAAAATCTAAAACAGCAACAGTATAAAGCTGAAAACCAAATTCTTTTAAAAGAGGCAAGTGTTATGTTTAGAAAACTCTTTTCTTGGTTGATATAAAGTACAATATTAACAGTTTGTGTTTTACAGATTGAAAGCCTGGAAGAAGAAAGATTTGAACTGAAACAGAAGATTCAAAAAATGTCTCAAGATAAAGCAAAGAAATCTGGAACTTTAGGTATAGTTATTCCATATTTTTTGAAGCAGGACAGTGTTGATATGGGGCTGAAAATTTCTTCATGTGAGAAAATATTTTTTTCTTAATGGTTTGTTGAGAATCTATTAGAAGCAATAAAAATATGGCATAATTATTCATCATTTATATTATTAGTGTAACCATAGTTCTGAAATGGAATCAAAATAATTTTCTGTTTCTTCATCTGTAAAATGGGAAATTTGAACGCAGGGACCTCTACAATACATTTAAAGCTCTAAATTTGCGATCTTATTACCCTTTTACTATCCTATTACCATCCTAGCCCATATCTATACCTAAAGACCAAGTCTTTTAGATTTTATCATTTCTCCCAGGACTTCCCTGGTACCCTTAAGAAGATATCTAATATTTTTGCAAATAGCTCGGTGGTAGGTTTCTATCAAATGATGGATTCTTTTCCCCCAAATGTAGGGATGAGTAATTTCTGCATCCCAGTTCTTCTTTTTTTTTTTTAAGCACTAACATTCCTCTTAAGCACTAACATTAACTTTCATATAGAAATATTTACTTCAAATGGTATAATTACAAACATATAGACTTACTCTTCCAACCCACAGGAGACATAATCTTCCTATCCCCATGAACTACCTCATTGTCTGGGGAGGAGAAGGATTCATAGCTTATCTCAGTTCTTAGAGAAGTTAAAGTATTGAAGCATAATCTAAATATGTTTCAGCTGTAGTTAAAAAAGAAGTAACAATCATGATTTCAAACAAAACAAAAGCAAAAATAGATCTAGTTAAAAGAGATAATAAAGAACTATGTTTTGCTAAAAAGTACCACAGACAATAAAGTAATATCAAATAATTTTACAGCAAATTTCTCTGAGTAAGGCCTCATTTCTCAAATAGAGAACTAAATCAAATTCATAAAAGTAAGAGCCAATCCCCAGTTGATAAATGGTCAAATGATATGAATGGGAAGTTTTCAGAAGAATAAATCAAAGCTATCTGTATTTCATATGACAAAATGCTTTAAATCACTATTGATTAGAGAAGTCATGTAAAACAATTCTGAGAGAAAACTTCACACCTGTCAGAAATGACAAATGCTGGAAGGGATGAAGGAAAATAGATACATTAATAAACTAGTAGAGTTGTGAACTGGTTCAGCCATTTGGGAGAATAATTTGGAACTATGCCCAAAGGGCTATAAAACTCTGTATTACAGACACACACACACACACACACACACACACACACACACACACGCTCCATTCTCCAAGTACAGTGGGGAATATTTATGTAAATCAGTCTGTTAGTACCACTATTAGAGCCATATCTCAAAATGATCAAAGAAGAAGGGAAGAAAAGAACGTTCAGGAAAAAAAGAGGGAGTGCATTTGTGGTGCCAAAAAATTAGATGCTTATTTAGGGAATGACTGAACAAGTAGCAGAGTGTTATTGTGCTATAAGAAATGACATAGGGAGGTAGTTTCAGAAAAGCATGGTAAGATATTTATGAGTTGATCCAAAGTGAAATGAGAAGAACCAGGAGAACAATAACAGCAATGTTATAATGATAATCAATGTAAAAGATTTGGCTAGTTTGATCAATACAATAATCCAAGACAATTCCAAAGGACTCATAATGAAAAAAAAATGCTATCCACCTCCAAAGAGAACTGATGAGCCCTGAATGTAAATTGAAATGTAATCTTCTCACTTTAATTCTTAATTTTTATTATTTGTGTTTTTGGTTTTTTGCAGTATAACTAATATGAACAGATGCTTTTTTCATGATTTCATATGTATCATTGATATATTCCCTGCTTTCTCAGTGAGTGGGGGAGGGAGGGAGAATTTAGAACTCAAAATTTAAAAAGAAAAAAATGTTAAAAAATTTAAAATAATGAATTTTTTAAAAACCCATCCTAATATGTGGACATGAAGTCACAGATCATTTGGTATTTGCACAGGAATAGGGCAATACCTATACACCTGATGTTATGGAAACATAAAACTATTATGAGGAATTTTATAATTAAGATTTCTACTTTTTCTTTGCTTTTAATTTTTTAAAATGCATTTGATATGAACAGCTGATGACCTACATCTGACTAACATCTTTAATCAGGAACTGAGAATGGAAGAAAGAAAATCTGTGAACTCTGTAAACATTGATGAATTTAAGTTAAAGGTAAGTTCCTGGAAATGACAAAAGTAGAATTTGTAATAGATTCTGCAGAAGAAGAAAAGGAAAAATAACGGCTGAGACTTTTTCCCTTCCTTTGATTTGGCATCTTGAATATTTACCCTGTATTTTCTATAGTTGTTAATTTTTAGTGAAAAAGTGTATACTTTGTGATCAAGATATGAATTAGTCATTGTTTACTCTGAATCCAGATTAGAAGCCCAGATAAAATAGAATCAGCATGTAAAAGAGTACCATGCAGTGATCTACAGACAGATTAAAAGATTCCCAAAAGAAGGAAAATTATCAAGAAAAATTATCAAGAAAAATTTCTCAGATGTTTCAAATCTGAAACAGCCTGTAAGCAGGCATCCTTTTGCCCATTTATTGAATGATTCTTCACCTACATAGACCAGATATCCCAGTTCTTGTCCAAATGGTTTTACAATTAGACATACTGCCCTGTATAAGAAATTTAGAATCTTTCAACTGGAATCAAGAGTCAGGAAGACCCAAATGACTATTTGTATTCCTTTTCTGATCACTAAAGCAAGCTTCCATAAATCATCAGGCCTTAGAGAAAAATAGTCACATTACAGTGTTAAGAAGTTATTTAAACTTATTGAAATTTAAGGATTCTCCTGCTAGACAGAGGCTAATATTTAGCCAGAAATCCTCAATTTTGTGAAAAAGGCACAAATTGTAAAAATAGAAGTTGAACAACTTTCTAATTGAAAAAAATTTTCTGTTAATAAAAGTGATTTGAAAGATGATGTTATCAAAAGAGCATATTCCATTCCAAAAAAAGATTTTGAAAAGTAATCTTGAAAGTAGTCTTCATACCACAAAGTTTTGGCATAGTATAGCCCCAGAAAAATTATCTCACCTAGGTCCTGTTGAAAACCTTATAAAACAGCTGTAGGAGCTTGTATTTTTTAGGTAAGTTTCCTTCCACCAAATGGTCCAAGGAGTGGTTTAGTAAATTTTTCTGACCCTCAGATTTAACCAAGTTCTATCTCAATATATTTTTTAGAACATTAATTAAGTACATAAAAATCTAAAAATAAAAAACCCAGCAAATTTCTTTGATATGTTACTTTTAAAAAAGCATTAATAACAGATGTGTATTATAAAAAAAGCAACATAAATTCAGTATAACTCAATGACTTATCTGTTGATCAAATGTTCCCTTGCAATGAGCTGATATTCCAGGATTTATTGGTTTAAGGAAGCACAAAGTAGAGATGGGGAATTAGAACTTCAGAGATAAATGAGCCAGGCAGAGTAACTAGTATCCAAATCTGACAAATGAAAAGAGAAATTAATTGGACTGTTTTACATAAATATTCCCTACTGTACTTCTTGGAGAATGGAGTGTGTGTGTGTGTGTGTGTGTGTGTGTGTGTGTGTGTGTGTGTGTGTGTGGAGGAGGGTAGACAAGGATAGGAAAATGAATACTTTTCTATTTTTATTTTTTAAATAACTTGTTTATGGACCATAATTAATGGTAAGTAATGCTTAAATTGGTGAGCTTGGTAAAATGACATATCAAATATTGTCAGTCTAAAAAATACAAATCACATTTTTGTTCATTCTTTCCCGACTGATAGAATGAATATCTTTCAAAGGAACTAAATGAAAAGGAGAAAGATTTGGAAAGGAATAGAATAGTAATAGCCAACTTCCAAAACAAAGGTGAGTTATTTTTGAACAAGATATTTTTACTTCTGTTTTGTTTTAGAGCAGCTTTCTCATACTTGATTAGAATCATAAGAAAATGAATGAATGAATAAAAAACAAAAATCATTAATTAAGAGCTTATTTTCTGCTAGGCATTGTGAATGAGTTCCTACCTCAAATTGCTTTTCTTCTTTGGGAAATGTTCGTCAGGACAGGATGATTTGGTCTGAAAAGCGATAGAATTGGTGCATGAGCAATGATTATTTGTGGCCCTATCCTTCCTAGAGACTCTGATAATAGGAGTGATTTGATTGTTATTCTCTATGCAAGAAGTGGGAAATGGGAAGTCAGAGAATAATCTGGGTAAAGATGAGAAAGGAGAACTCAGTGGCTTCACTTCTCCCAGGGATGATATCTGGCAATTCCATTTGAAAGATGAGTCCAGATTAATCTGGATGCTGTAACACATTCTGTTAGGGAGAGCATTGACTCTGAGGACAGAGACTGGGTTTAATTCCTGCTTCCTGGATGAGTTTGGTTATTTCAGCTCTCTGGGCCTGTTTTCCTATCTGTAAAATGAGAGCTTTGGGCTAACTATCCTCTAAGTTTCCTCTCTATTTCAGGATCTCAGATTTAAGCTGTTTCCACATTAGAACTGGACAGGTTAGAGTCCAACTTTAAGTACTTCATAAAGTCTCATTTTTTTTTAGTCATTTATTACCTTAATATCTCACCTACAAGGTTTATGCTACTCAAATCCTTTCTGTTGCATCTAAATCTGTTTGTTTTTAGTACATGAGTTTTAAGTACCTACCATGTGCCAAGTCCTGTAGTGCAAAGGCAAAGAGTGGCTCCTGCTTTTAAGAAAAACACGGTCCCATGGGAGAGTCAGTGTGCAATCAGCTGTGTACAAACTTAGTATATATAAAGTGAACTGGAGATAATCAAGACAGAGACAACCCTGGAATTAAGGGCAGTCAGGAAAGTCTCCGAATTTAAATTTCATCTTCTAGACTAAGAAGCCTTTCCTGATCCTTTTTAATTTAAGACCTTTCCTCTATTCATAATTTTTTCCATTCATTCTATATTAGTGTTTTCATACCAACTTGTTTGTTATCTCTCCAATTAGATTGTGAACTCTTAGAGGGAAGAGCCTACCTTCAGCCACAGTTTTTATTCTCAGCTCTCAACACAGTGCCTGGCACATAGTGATTGCTCATAAATGTTTATGGATGAACTCTATTGATTTTCTTTTTAAACTGTGAGATAGCTAGATAGATTCAGAGGTAGAATATTCTGGATAGGATCCCTATTTAATCAGAATAAATGTTAATCTATTTTTTTAAATGTGTGTTTTATTATTATCTTTCTACTCAAGTGGTAACCTTCTATTAGCAGTTTGTGTGTTTCTATATGAAATATTCCTAATAAGTCCCTGAGTTGGTAAGAACCTTAAAAGTAAACTGATTAAACCAGTGCTTGAAGTAGGAATACCTTTTATAGTTTGTCAGTCTTGTTAATTAATAAAGTTCGCTGAAGTTATAATAAATCTTTATTTATCAAAATAGAACAATGTATATTTAATTTCAGTAAAAGAACTTATAGAAGAAAAAGCACAACTTGAAGAAGGTTTGAAAGAAATACTGCAGACAATCAAGGAAATGCCAACAGAGCCTGGTATTAAAGGAGAAACACCTCTGATCATGACTAGTGTTGAAAAATTAGTTGATGTAAGTTTTCTTCATAAGAATAGGTTTATTTTAGTTCCTTTAAGACTATTGCTTTTGGAAACATTTATCCTTTTGTACTTTATTGATCTTGGGAAAATAGACACAAAATATGAAAACTATCACCAAGCATGTAACAATTTAATATTTGGCATATATTTATTTCAGCATTTCAAGGAATAGCAGTAATTCTCTGAACTAGTGATGTCTTTTATCTCCCTCCCATCATCCCTTATTATTTCTGCAGAGACTTCCATATTCTCGTAAAAGGATTTGTCTGCAGCCCAGTCATAAGCTTTCTTAGTCCCTTCAGTTTGAACAACATCCTTCTCCATTTTATTGTTACTTAAAGATTAGTGATCAGGCCTGAACCAATGACAGGAAAGAACTTCTTCCAAGTTGCAGGATTTGATGGTCAGAGTTTAGAATTTCGGTTCCTGATCCTCATCTCTGTCATCTGTCACTAACACTTAACCTCAATCTTTTCCCCTATTGTCACTCATAGATCTTTGGCCCCATTCCTCTTGACCCTCTTGTTTTCTGGCTTCAGCCATTTCTATAGTGGGCTCTGGGCACATGGTCTCTTTTAGTAACTGCTATGGACTTCCTGTGTCCTGATGTGCTCTTGCTGTCAGCCTCCATAACCTTATCACTTGCTTACTTCACCCTTCCACAGCTTAAGGTGGGTCATGACTTTCAGGAAATAAGCATGTAGTCAAGGTGATTTCACTTGCTGCAGTTTGACTGTAGGCAGCCTTGTTTGCACCTCCTAGCTACTTCCTCCTCCTTCTCCTCCCTCCTTTTCAATGCCCGATCTCAGCCACTGTAGCTATTGTTCCATATCTTTTTTCTTCCCAACCCCAGCTACTTTCTCCTTCTTCCAACCATGAAAAGAGACACTTTTGTTCCATGTGAGTGGATTCAGTCTCTCCAAAATAGGTTCTCTTGGCCGACTGTCCCCATTTCTTCTCTTCTTGGCATTTCCACCATCTCTATCTTTGTCTGCTGTGAGTGTCAGTAGACAGTCCACAAGCATTTGTTAAGTACATACAGACTGTGTACCACATATTATGCTAAGTGCTAAGAATACAAATGCAAATACAAAGAATGGCAATCCCTGCTTTGAAGGAGCTTATGTTGTAAGGGAAGAAGGACATCCATAAAAGAAGCTGAAACTGGGGGAGAGAGATTTAGAAGAAAGAATGTCCCCTGCTCCAAGTCATGATGTCTGCAGCCTGGGGAGAAATGTTACATAACTGGTGTAGGAGTTTTATGTTTCATACATCTTAGGGGGGGCATGGGTATATATATATATATATATATATATATATATATATATATATATATATATATGTGTGTGTGTGTGTGTGTGTGTGTGTGTGTGTGTGTGCACGTGCATGCGTGTTCATGTTATGCAATTGTATGTGTGTTTTATAATTTAATTGAAGTCAGTATTCATTGTTGGGTTATTGAACAACATTTCCATTGTTTCCTGTCAGAGAATCGTGTTTTACTTTTAACATTGTTTTATGTGAGATAATGTGTATCTATGTGTACACATAATCATCCCCCCCACACACATACACTTTTACAACTTTGACATTTCAGTATCAATGACAGTACAGAATTCTTATGTGCTTGAATATGTCCAACCTAGAGAAGATCATATTCCAGTAGAATATAAGATATAGACAGACAATTTAATTAATTATTCAATCATAACATGTTATGTATATTAGAGTTCCAAAGGAAAATATTCTCTGTAATTCTAAGAAAAAGATAATTATACCAAGATTCAATCGATATTTAAGTATGTATCTTTTCATTTAAAATGCTTTCTTACTGTATTAGGCTCTAGATTCGAAGAATGCTGTGGGAGTTTTTGATGCAAACCTGCATTTGAAAGCTCAAGTTGACCAACTTATAGGACGAAATAAAGAATTAAGAGATGAGCTTAAAAAAACTCGAAAAGAGGCTATAGATTGTTCTCAAGATTTGGCAAAAGCAAATTTAAAGGTATGTAATTTGTCAAATAAAAAGTAAATAGGAAGTTATAAATAGAGTTAATAAAGTTTGATTAGTATGAAAAAATATATGCTTTTAATTTAAAAAAAAAACAGCCAGTTAGGTACTTGATGTGGTAATTTATTTTTTTAAAAGTTGTTGCTTCTTATTCTTACTAAGAAATCAGAAAGCATTTATATAAGTTGAAATGTGTCTGTGAATGTAAAAAAGAAAAAAAAAAGAAAAAAATGTCTTCCCCTAAGTAGAAACTAAAGTATGGTTTATACTTTACATTCTCTATTTGCATTCTTTCTTTCTCTGATAGGCAGGAGTGTACAAAGTAAAGTGTTGCATTATAGATGTAAAGCCTGATTTTTATCTGGATAAAACATTTTTATTATATTAATTGAATTCTACAGTTTTTTCTGGTTTATTTTTAGGTGGAAAATCTTGAAAAAGAAATTTGTCTTTTACATAAAGCAAAAGGATCAAATGTTGTATTCAGAGGAGTTGATCTACCAGATGGAATGACACCATGTAGTGCAAATATAATTAATTCTCAAAATGAATACTTGATACATATTTTACAGGTAGTTGAGTTTTTATGACTAAATGACATGGTTTCTATTATTTCTTATTTTAATCTTAGTGCATCATTTGGGAAATCTTTAACTTCTTTCCACAGGGATACATTAGTAAATTTTAATGTACTTTACCCAGAAGATCCAGTTCATCTAAAGGCATATTCAATCTAACTTGACCTTTTCGAGTTAGCCACAGGAGAGGGATCCTAGATTGCAGGATAACAAATAATTGCTGCAAAGGAGTAGGAACCAGAAGAGAGAGAGCTTGGTGACCAGAGAATTTCTCTGAATTCTCTTCTTGCCAGACTCAGCCACTAGGAAGAACTTTTGAAATAAAAATAGTTATTTTTCTTGACTCTTCCCATCAAAAAGGTGAGATGAAATATCATCGAACTTCAATTTCTCTGCAGCTTACTGTGATCATTTTGATGATTCCATTTTTCCCTAAGATGGAATAAGATAAAGTTGAGCAGTATGGGAAGAGAAGAGAGATAAACTTTCCATTATTTTATTTAAGGAGTCTATTTAAAAGCCAAAAAAAAATTAATCATCTCCACCTTCTTCTGCTATTCCCTTTCACCAATTTATATTCTGAAGAATTAGACTTTCTTCATTTATAATTAAGTATAATAACTTACAAAAACTGTTAAACTGTTATATATGTCTTGTCATTTAATCAAAAAGAATTTATTTTGTGAGTTTCTGATTTTAGTGAGTGAAATGTGGTTCAATATACATTTTTATTTGAGCCTTACAACAGTTTTGCAGAGCTATACCTTCAAATTTAAATGTAATCAGGATAAGAGAAAGAGAGAAATTCAGACCTTTCTTGATTACTTAGGCTGATGATTATCTGTTATTCTGATTTTGCCATTCTTATTTCTAACACAACTTTTAGGAATTAGAAAATAAAGAACAAATGTTTAAAAAATTAGAAGATTCACTTGAAGAATATAATAGGAAATTCTCAGTCATCCGGCATCAGCAAGGCTTGTTATATAAAGAGTATCTAAGGTACAATTGGGGAGCTTCATAGAGAAGAGAAGATCTGACAAAAATTGTTAAATTGGAATTAATAAAATGTCATGTTCAGTATTTAAAATATCAACTTGATGTTTATGTACTACTGCATTAGTCTTTTGTATATAAAAATTTTCACTTTTGTTTACTTCTAGCATAGGTAAAGTATTATTATTTTAATTAAAATGTGTTATTCATAGTGAAATTAAATAAAATTGATTCTTAAGGTAGATAACTAGCTTTGACACATTTCTATGATCCACAAAATTTTCTTCTACAAAGATATGCACATGCACTGACACAGGCATACACATAAACCCACTCATATGCCCATACATACACACATATATAATAATGACTGCCTTGAAGAGATTAGTATCTTTTTTATTTTGTAGGAAAATAGTCAGTTTTCTTCCTTGCTGTTTATGATGGCCATTTTAAAGAACTGTCTTTTTTTCTTCTTGTTTTCTGGTCCTTTTAGGTATAGAATTTTTGCAGTAGATAAATACGTTAAGATGGATTCAAATTTTTGAGAGGCTTGTTACTTAAGGTGAAGAGTATAAATCTAGCAATCTTTTCTCATCATATATAACATGTAATCTCTTAATTTTTTTTTTTTTTTTTTTTTTTTTTTTTTTTTTTTTTTTTTTTGCGCAGGCAATTAGAATCACACAGTAAGGAAGTGTTGAGTGTCTGAGGCCAAATTGGAACTCAGGTCCTGACTTCAGAGTTGGTGCTCTATCCACTGCATCACCTAGCTACCTCTAAAATTTTTGAAATATGATAAATCATTGGTCAAAATAAAAGTAATTTAATAAAAAAAATTTCCTGTATTGTATATCATAGGATTTCTAAGATAAGATATTTTTTGGATAAGAATCATATTGGAGTGATCATCTGCCCTACCACTGGATACCTCTGTGTTCTTTTTCCAAAATTTAAAAAAAAAATTTATAAATATCATCTATATCCTCAAATGTTGCTTCATCAAACTAAACAGATTAATGGAATACATTAGATTTTGGTTGTTCTGCTTTTTTTAGTGAAAAGAAAATCTGGCAAACAGAATCTGAAAAGCTGAGAGAAGAAAAGAAAAAACTTGAGGATCAAGTTGAACAAGATGCTATAAAAATAAAAGAATATAATGTAAGCATCACACCATGCAGAAATAACTGGAACAGTGCTAATTGAGGGGCCTTTATGGATGGCTTAGAGCAATAGATAACTGAAATGTTTCTTCCTTTTTGTTTCTCAGAACTTACTTAGTGCTCTCCAGGTGGATGCTGATGAGACAAAAAAACTTCTTTCTAAGTATAGTAGGAAAATCAGTGTCTTGCAAGTTAATGAAAAGTCCCTGATAAGGAAATATACAACTTTATTAGAAATGGAGCGGCATTTAAGAAAAGAAAACAATAAACAGAAGAATGAATTGATAGACATGGAAGCTGCAGTTAGAGATAAAATTGGCCATTTGCAAAGATTCAAGGTAAGCTTGCTCTTGGATATCTTTTTCAGAATATTTAAGGTCTAGATCTTTGGAATTGCTTGAATTTGTATTAAATTTACAAGAAAGCAACAAGAACAACAATGAAATTAAGGGAAAATTACAGTTTTTAACATCTTCATTAAAAAGTGATTTGTGAGAATATCATTCGTAAACAAAGATTTTATTATGGTCCTATTTGAGAAAGAGAAGAATTTTTTGTAATCCCATTTACTCTATTAAAGGAACTTTGAGACTCAAGAGAAGTGATTGCTTTCCTTTTTTTGTGCTAGACTGTTCAAAGTCTCATAAGTGATCTAGTTCTTTTGATAATCTGGAAATTTGCAAGTATAATATGATTTTGGCAAGGAGTAGGATGTATAAAACCTTTCATGTTTTTTATGATTTTTGTGATACTGATTTAATTTTGGTTTATGATTATGAATTTTAATGATTTCAAAAGAATTGAAATTATGCCTTTTCTCTTCAATCCTGATTAATCCAGAAATATGGTTTTTGAGGGTATATGAAGAAGATTGGAAGTATTTTTAAAAAAGAAAACAATAAAAAGTGAAATGTTCTGGAGAGATTTGTACCAGTTCAGAAATAGAGGAATGGAATTCAAAAATGGAAAAATAGAAAAAGAACTAAAACTTTTTTTGGTCCTTCTGAATTCCTCCTTCCCTAACACTTTCAGACCTCTTGGACTGGTTATTGCCATAAATTCTTATTCTTCCACAGATCATCACCTTGAGATCTTTTCTCTGATAACTTTCTTTTACCCTCTTTCAAAGCTATTAGTACTGCTTGCTGGTATTTGGAATAAAAGAGAATTAGTCATATTTTTGTCATATTCTGATCATTAAGAAACTAATAATGATGATTTATATAAATAGACTTATTTTGGGTACGCAGTGAACTGAATCATTTTTAGACTATGGTTTCTGTATTGAACAACATGTATTGTAGTACTAAAAAAGAATTTACTTTTGGATTAAGATACCTTACCTGTGGTATAAAACTGGCCCATATTCAATTCTTAGTATAAACAGGGTGGAGAGGTGAACTGCAGCTGTGGATTCCCAGTACAGAGCTGTGTATATAGCTTCACTTGTGTGTGTGTGTGTTCAGCTGTTATAAAACAATTTGACTTTTTTGTTTCTGTAAAATGTCCCTGTGTAATCTTCCAGTATGCTTCTGACAAGGGCATTTATTGATTTGGACTGATATCCTTTTTCTCGAAATAATGTAATCTGACAGTTTATTGCAATAAGAAAGATTTTTTAAAATACTATAATGTAGGGGCAGCTAGGTGGCACAGTGGATAGAGCAACAATCCTGAAGTCAGAAAGACCAGAGTTCAAATCTAGTCTCAGACACTAACACTTCCTAGCTGTGTGACCCTAAGCAAGTCACTTAACCCCAATTGCCTCATCAAAAAGAAAAAAAAAGAAAGAAAAGATTAAAATGTGTTTTGCCAGAGAATTGTTTTTATAAAAGAAGTTCATTTAAATAAGAATTTTCCTATATATTTTGAAAATCATTCTAATCAACTTTGATTAATCACTGCATAATATTATTCTTTTAAAAAATGAAAATCATATCTACCTTTAAAAGGAACAGTTTTGAAATATAACATTGTTATTCTTATTTACATAGGAAACAACCACTTTCAGAATTGCAGCTCTCCAAAAACTCTTAGACAATTGTGTTCCTCTCTCAGAACTTGAATTGGCCAATAAGCAATACAATGAACTGACTGCGAAGTATAGGGACATGCTGCAAAAAGATAATATGCTTGTCCAGCGAATCAGCAGTTTGCAGTTGTTGGAGGTGAGAGATGGATATAGTTCTTGATTCTTGAAAACTACAAGGACCTTTTCTATAAGTATTTTCTATTCTTGGAAATCTCTGAGATTTTATTTTCCCTGTTCTCAAGGGAATCAGTAAGGGAAATTAGCAAGTCATAGCTCATCAGGTTCAGCAAGTAGAGGAGAAAGTCAAATATGCAAATAACCATAATATGAAACAGTATATGATCAAGGCCATAAGAGGGGCTCAGATAAGTAGGTATAGGAATTTAAAGGGAATGAGCATGCCCTGCTGAGAAGGCAAGAGAAAGTTATGTGAAGGAGAGGACACTTCAACTAATATTTGTAATAAATGACAATTATATTGAAACAGTAATACTATTGGTCTGAACTATACTTCTAAATATTCAAAGGTATTTCTCTTTTACTTAGTGTGAAAATAAATCCCTGAAAGAACAGATAGATGTCATAAGTAAGGAACTGGAGATCACCAAGGAAAAATTTCATACTATGGAACAAGCATGGGAACAAGCCACGAAATTAGGTAAGTCTTTGCTCATGGAATGAATGTGATACAATGCTTGCTATGTTGTTTAATCATCTTTTGGAATGTCAGTTTAAAACAAAGTTTTCTTACACAAGTGAAATAGTAATTATCTGTATTGACAGTCTAATTGTTTAGATTATGCAGGATGTGGTGGTGTCTTTTAAAACAAATGGGCTATATTAATCTTGATGGTAAGGAAGTCCTCAGCAGGATGATTTTTTAAAACTATGTTTTGGAAAATTTATAATGAAATATCTGCCTACCATTTTGTAGTTTTTTGTAGTTATTAGCCCAACACAAGTTGTTTGTTAGGATTGTGAAAGGGTCATAGTTACATACAAGTAACAAACATTAGGTACCTATATTGGTCATGAACTTGCTGTATACATTTTCTCTGAGTTTATTTTTCAAACTTCTTTCTGTCATTCACGGTATTTAAAAAAAAATCATTGGCAGTTACAATATTATTATTAGTAGCTAAGACCTAGCATCATGGTGTCTCTAACAAGAGTATTGACCTAAGAATCTCCTTCCATCTGTGAGCCTTTCCTGGTTGCCTGAGTTGGTGATGCCCTCTTTCTCCACAAATTAACTTCGGTAATTAATTATGTTAGCTCATATTTGTGTCTTTGGCCCACTAAGCCAGCTATAAGCTCTTTCATTACAGGTATGGTTTTGGTTCTGCCTTCATGCAGCTTCATGCTTTGTTAGCAAATGAAACATTGTGGCCATTAACAAACATGGCATATCAAGGAGAGCATTCATTTTCCCCACTCATATTCAGGGCCAAAATCAGTGAGTGGATTATGGAACGTTCAGCTTTATTCTTTTTCCTTTCCTTTATTTACATCATTGTCATCATAATGGTGATAATTTTCCTGGTTCTGCTTACTTTCCTTTGTAGCATTTTCTGTCTTCTCAAGCTTCTCTGAATTCTACATATTGATTATCTCCATTTTTCGTCTAGATTGTGATTTCATTTGTGACACGGAGAGCACCTATTGAGGAAAGTCCCTCTGCCCATGGCTACTGGCCCTTTTTCTATCCCTCTCAGCCTTAAAGTCTTTTAAAGCACTAAGAGGCTTCCAGGCCTCTAGACTGTGTCAGAGAGAGTATTGAATCTGACTATTTCTGACTCCTCAACCAGCTGTTATACACTCTGTAGCATTGTTTCTTCTGTTGTGTCTTACAGAGTAGAAATTACAATAATGTGCTACTGTTTGTTTACCTATTCTCCAGTCAGTGGGCATGTGCTCTGGGAAAACACACACGATGATGAGGGCAGTGTGGGGCAAGGGACACCTAGTATAAGATTTACAGTAGGATCTGGACAAAATTCATTCAGGATAAGAAGACATGATGAAACTACAAGCTATACCAGAAGAAAGAACCGCCATAAAATAGTCTGAAAATTTAAGTCAGTTCTTGACATCCTGTTCAAGCTAACACCAACACACTCCTGCTTATAAACATAGAAAACTGTGTCACCTCATTTTAAAAATTAGTTTCACAACTGAGGAATATTTGCTTATGATGAAATATTATAGATTTTTAATATAAAATATTGAATTGACTCTATGGCATTGGCAAAATATTTCACAGATGGGATCTTTAGTAAATAAGGTCTTAAATTTAAAGAAATTGCCTGAGACCAACATGGTCTTTATCATAAATTCACCGTATTTATTTTGTCTTCTTTCATATTCAGATATTTTGCATTTTGTCTTAATTTTAAAATTTAATTGTCTTAATTTAAAATTAAAAAAAAAACTTTATTTAGTTTGACTAAATTATTTTTCACATCAGGAAGTGATTCGACCCTGGATGAAACTCAAAAAGCTATAACAAACAGTGAAATTGTTTCCATTTCTAAAAAGATTACAGTGTTGGAAATGAAGGAACTCAATGAAAGGCAACGTGCAGAACATTCTCAAAAAATGTATGAGCACTTACAGGCTTCATTAAAGCAAGTGGAAGAACGTAATTTTGAATTGGAAACCAAGTTTTCTGAGGTTAGATATTCTTATCCTTTAGAGTTGGAATTGTAAGCGCTTTTTACGTAACTGACATTACTTGATTAATCCGGTCTTTAGATTGTCTCAGAAATACTAGTTTAAGGTAATACTGTTATTTTTAGGTAATGAAAATGCTTGAAATCTGAAATTAAAGAGTAATCCCAAAATAACATTGTAGCTATAGCATATTGCTTTGTAGTTGTATCACTAGTCAAAGACCATGTGATTAAAGTAGATACACAGAAAGGTAGTAATAGCACATTATTTTTAATCATGATGCTATGTGTTTAGAATTAGTATTTTAAAAAATCTATGTTGATGGGATAGCTAGGTGGTGTGGTGGTTAGAGCAGCAGCCCTGGTCAGGAGGACCTGAGTTCAAATTTGGTCTCAGAACACTTCTAGCTGTGTGACCGTAGGCAAGTCCTCAACTTGCCTCAACAACAACAACAACAAAATCTATGCTCATAAATGTGACTGTTTTTTTTTTCAAATTTTAACCACATTTCTGCAAATGACCAATTTAAAAATAAATTATTTTCATCATGTCTATCTCACTTATCTATCATTTTTAGTCTGTGAAACAACCATTAAGAATGGTACTCGTTCCTTTCAGCAATTCAAGTGAGGATTTAATAAGGACTGTTTGGATCTAGTTTCATAAAGTGTGAGGTTGATTAGTCCAGGCACTTAGCATAGAAAAAATTTATTTATAAGAGTGTGCACAGCTTAATCATGATTATTATCATGCTGTTAGGATTGAGTTAAAATGCAATGTCCCTCAAAAATATCCAACAATAATGAAATTTCTTTTATTGGAACTTTAGGGTTTTTTCCCCTAAGATTTGCTCTAAATTATATGTATTAATATTTACGTATTGAAATTGAATGAAATTTAAATTAATTTTTAAAATTACTTAATTTTAAGTAATTTATTTTTAAAAAGTATTCCCAGATTTTTAACCTTAAATAAAGTTTTTTGCCCTAACTTGTAAATAGATACAATTAGATAAGGCATATGCATTTATTTATATCTCTCTATCAAACATACATACAAGGCTCAGAAACACATACTCATGAACTTTTCCACATTTTATGCAATATTTTAAAAAAGAAAAGATTCTGGCACACTATTGAAGAATAGTGTCACTTATTGTTATTTTGCAGCATTATATTTCTGTTATTTTATTATTTTTATCCTTGTTACCATTGTAAGTGCTGTTTTTTCTGGTTCTTTTTACTTTATTTTTATAAATTCATGTAAGTGTAGTTCTTCTGTGCTTTTCTTTATTCATCATGTTCATCATTACTTAGAGTGTAGTAATAATATTTCATCATCAGCATGCAGTATAATTTCTTTAACAGGCTTTCTGTTTATAGGGATTTTACTAAATTTCAAGTTCTTTTTTCATTGAAAAAAAGTGGTGTTATAATATTTGAAGAGAAAGCCTGGCACATTGAGTAAAAAGACTGGTTTTGGAAACAGAATTGATAAATTTCATCTGCATGGTCACTGCCTGGGAGACCTGAGCCATATCATTCACTTTTCCTTTGCTTCAAGTTCTTTATCTGTATGTAATCTCAGGAGACTGGATTTATATGGCCTCTGAGGTTTTTTCCTATTCTGTCTGTAGGGTCCGGTGGTATATGGGAGGAGGAAGAGTATTCTTGTCGTGGACTTCTATTGATATTTATGCAAAAGAACTAGAACCAAAATTGATGCCTTTAGGGTTTGTGTTTACTTAGAGAGAGACAGAGTCAGATCCAAAGAGACATTGAGACAGACATAGAGAAACACACACACACACAGAAACACACATACACACATACACACACACACACACACACACACACACACACATTAAAGAGAGATAGATAAGAGTGTGTGTATGTTTCAATTGTCAGCAGCCATTGTTAACCCTAAAAGATATCCAGCAAAATAGTTAAATGTGTGTTATAACTGTACATACAGTTAGAAAATGAACTTCATTTATTCCTTTCTGAGTCTTTTGCTGGAACACCTAGAAGAACCATAAGAAAGAATTAAGGAGAGGTGCCCCATTCATGTTGGCTATTTCACAAAGAAGAACTGGAAGGTAGTTGAGCTATGTTCTCTGTAAAGGTCATTGAAATTTTTCAAAAACATTTTAATACTGGACATCTGAATGTGATTAAATTTAATAAGGAGGAAAAAGGGGAGAGATGCATAAATATTCCAAGAGCAACATTTTAGTTGTCCTTTTTTTTTTTTTTTTTTAAGCTTACTAAAATCAACTTGGCTGCCCAACAACTGGAACAAACGTTAAGAGATGAACTAGCTGAGAGTGTGAGTAAGCAAGTGAGTGATGCTGATAGGCAGCAGATTCTAGAGTTAGAAAGGAGTGAAATGGAATTG
The DNA here is from genome assembly GCA_020854095.1 of Dasyurus viverrinus. Classification (NCBI taxonomy): domain Eukaryota; kingdom Metazoa; phylum Chordata; class Mammalia; order Dasyuromorphia; family Dasyuridae; genus Dasyurus; species Dasyurus viverrinus. The sequence goes on from CM037001.1 coordinate 250,467,274, forward strand.
AAGGTGGAGGTGTCCAGGTAAGAACTTTAAATCTTCATCATCACCTACATGTCTTGGTTTTTATTTGTGAAAGTGTGATAAATCTAATCCAATTTCTTTTCATGAGAAAGCCATTAAGTGACTTTGGAACATAAAAATTTACTATTGCTTAGGACTTATTTTACATTTTCATAACTATGTACACCTGTTAATCTTCTTTGGTTTTTACATTTAAATATAAGAATATAATGAAAAGTTTAAATCTCCAGAAAGTCATATCAAAACCTTAATACGTTAAATACATTTTTGCATATAGGGTAAAAAAGTTTACTTAAACATTTTCTTCTTGATGTTATAAGCATATAAATAGAATGTTCATAATTAAATTTCTATAGGACATATGTTTAAAGAACAGTGAAGAATTCAATCTTTCAGTTCCTACTGCTATTAATTTTTCACTGAGGATGAATGTGCTATCATTCTTGTATTTAATGTGCCATCATAACTTGTATTTATTTCTTTTCGTTTTAATGTTTTAAATTGTATGTTTAGTTTATTAATCTAAGATGTTCTATGTTTCCAGAAAAATAATTTTTACTTTGAGAACTTATTTAGCTGGTTCTCAGAACTTTTACTTAGTTGTCTTGTGAACATTATAGTAATTCTTAGTATGATTTCTTCTTTAACTTTTTTTTAGGATTTCGTTATTTAATCTCTTTTGCTTGTGCTTTTTTATATTATTACTATTTGTTTTGGGTGTCATATCCTTTATAGGGTATATTTCTGGTTTCTAAAAACAAAACAAAACAAAACTAGTTTTCTCTGTTCCCTAATAACAAATATATCTTTGCAAATGTACTATGTTGTATTAAGATATGTGTGTGTGTGTGTCTCTGTGTATGTGTGTGTATCTGTTTGCGTGCATATACATTATTTAGTGGTTCTATTCAGAAGATAATAAAAATCTCTTAATTCCGAATTGCTCCACAATTTATGCTGTTTTAAAAAAAAAGATTATTTCTCTCTATGTTAGATTTCAACTTTGAAAAAGGAATATTAAAGCCTCTTATTAGTGAATTACTATCTATTTGTTTTTAAAATTCAGTTAATTTTTTCTTCATGAATTTAATTTGCTATTTATCACTAACATCTTTACTCTTGATATTGTTTCATTGTGACTTTTATGTGTCATTAAATTTTTTCATTTGTTCATATTGTGAAATTTCGTTTTTGCTTTGCTTGCTAGGATGGTCACAATTCCTGCTTTTATAGATTAATTGGGTGCATAACTTTTGTTCTAGCCTCTCGTTTTCATTCTAAATGTTTTTGCTTTTTAGATGTGTTTATTATAAGGAATCATTTGTAGAATTTTGTTGTATTATCCATTTTTCCTTTTTTGTTGCATTATTTTAAACTTATAGTTATAAGAGTTAGGATAGTTTTCTTCTATTTATGTACTTATTATTGTTTTTTAAATATTTTAAAAAATTGCTTCCTCTCTGACATCAATACTTTGTTTTTATAATTAATTTTGTTTAAGCAACTTTGATGTAGTCTTATTCCCACAGACATCTTTCTTCCTCTTTTTCTGCTCTTATTCACCAGCACTTTTTTCTTGGCTGGAGATTTTTCTTAAATATTGATTTATTTTTCTTTTCATTATTACCTATTCTTCCCTCCCCTTTATTTTCCTCCCCCCCCTTCATTTTCTTATTTAATTTATTTAACGTTAATGTAAAATGCTTTCTTTTCTTACCCATAACTTCCTTAGTTTATTGTTTTTTTCTATCCCTATTTCTTTAATTTTTTTCTTTGTTTTTTCTGTTCATTGATTCTCTTCCCTTTCTGAACTGATATTTTATATATTAATTTAGGGTCTTTATTCTTATTTATTCCTCTTTGATCTCTTTTTGTCCTCATTTAATTAAATCTTCTGAAGTTCTAGGCTTAGGCTCCTTCTAATCAGTTTTCTACTTTATCACTCCAAGAAATTTTGCCCCGGTATGTTTCTTTTTTTTTTCTCTTGTGCCTCACTTTTAGAAGTTTCAATTCATGGGAGAATATAATGTGCATGAGGCAGTGACCCATGGTAGAAATGACTGCTTTCTCTAATTCAGTCAGTTCTCTGCCTCATTAACTTTGCCTGCTGATTTATGGGTACATCTATGTCTCCTCCCCCTAACCCTATTCCAGCTGCCTTTGGGGTTCTCTTATTCTTTCTCTTGAAGGGGGATATTGTCATGGGAGTCACAATACCTTCAGGGAAAATTATATGTTTGTAAACTACTTTTTCTAATATTCAGTTCATTGTAGGTTCATTGTTTCCTTTTGCACATCTACCTTTATCCTTGTGAGGCTAAGACTTCTTGGATTTTCCCAGTTCTGAGTTCTTGTGCAGTCTTTACCATTCTCCTTAAGCCCTCTTGCTGAGAGACTGTAGGTGTTATTATTTCATTGCTGTTTACTCAGGGATTATTAAGGGGATGTATCTCATTCCTCTGTGTCTCTATTTCCCTTTTTTCCATGCATACATCTTTGCATTTTTTACTTGAGGCCATCTATAGATTCCTGCATTTCTTTGTTGTCTATATTTGCAAATGTTAGATGTTTTTTTTTTTAATGTTTCCATGACATTCAGATATTTTTGATTTCTTGAGTTCTTTTGAGAAATTATGTTCATCTTTCTTTGACCTTTTTGAAAAAACTCACAATCATGATTTAATTTTCCCCACAGTCTGCTAATAAATTTAAAAAATTTCTTCATTGAGAAATGTAAATTCAGATATGCACATATATTCATACTTTGTTATGGATTTCATTTGTTGAATAATTATTTTTGAACAATTTTGAAATTTCTTGTCTATTCTTTTGCAGTAATAAAAAATGTTTCATAAGAAATCAACTAATTTCCTTTGTTGTATAATTATTTGTTAGAAAAGTTTTAAACTCTAGTTTTTAGCTCCTTTCTTTCTGTTCATTTGTTAATTTCTATTCTACATTTTTATTGTTTTTTACTTTTTATGTTTCATTCTTTTTTTCCCCTTATATTCTGTTACTCACTTGCAGGCTTCTACCTTTGCTTAAGGGTGAAACCTTGGGACTCTCCTGCCATACTTCCTCAGCTTGATCCCCCCTGGCATGTGTCAGGCTCCTTGGAGTTAGTCCTTGATATCTGTACCCTGTGGAGAGATAGGACTGACTACAGCTGGGTTCCAGTCCCCTTTCCTTTAGGCTTGGTAAAGCTACTTACCTCCTCAGCATCCTATCTCAGTTCTTCTGTTGGCTTGCCTTTCCTTTTCAGGCTGGCATTATTAGGATATGTGACTTTTTACAGGTTGGAGGGCAGTGGAAACTATATTCTGGACTTAGTCTGCTGAAGCTTTTGGAGTCCTTAAATAGGGACCCTTTAGACAGAAGCCCAATTTCCATTATTCTTGATGTATTATGAGGAGCAAGCAGAGGACTTGAACTGGTTAAGTTTTTAAATGGGCACAGACCTAGGCCCAGGAAGACCAGTATTTAGGTTTAGTCTTTGATATGTACTGTATTTATGACCCTGGAGAAGTCCTACTCTTACACAGTTTTCAGGTAACTCTCTAAACAGAGTGGCAGAGAAGGTCCTGACCTATACTGTTAGAAGAATTTCCCCTTCCAAGACTTTCCTATACAAATGAAATCCCAAGTCTAGTCCCTGTATCTGTCTAGTGGGGATTGGGGAAAGCATCTGATCTGCCATCCTGTTGATAATCTTTGTCCTAATATTATAATATGCACTTGTATTCAAACCATTGCATATCAGATATAGTCTGTTTATGTTAAATAAAAAAATCTACAAACTAGTCTTAAAGAATAGAAACTCAACATCGTGATTAATTTTCAGAAACAAGTCCTAATTTTGCTTTTAGAAATAGAATAGAAACTCAGCATTGTAATTTTCAGAAAAAATTCATAATTTTGTGTTTAGAAAATTATTACATGCCTAAATAGTATTATTATATGATTGTATACTTACTAGACTTAAAGAGATTGCTGATATTGCCAAAACTCAAGTTGAAGCTCTGAGTTCACATCAGCAGTCCAGAGAAAAGGAAGTGGAATCTCTGAGAATGCAGGTGTTAGACTACCAGGTGAGAATAGCACCAATTTTTCACAAGAAGTATGAATTTACTAATTTTTAAAAATCTAGTTGGACATGGTTCATAAATCATTTATAATGACTTAGAAACTTCAAGGCTATTCACCCTTGGTGGAAGTCTGGCAAAAACTAGTTAGAATATCCTGCAACTGAACCTCTCGGTGGAATAGAAAAGGGGGAGGGAGTAAAAGGGTGTTGGGAAAAAAATAGGTGTGCGTTTGTATGGATCTAGTATAGGCCCTTGGGCTGATTATGAGAAAGATAATGCTGAACAGAAGTACATAAATACTTTAAGGTAAGCTATAGTTCTATTTGTTTTTTTTTGGTTTGTTTTCACATTTGGCTTAAAAACAAAACCAAAAGCCCTAAATATCTTTATATGTTCTACTCTGTTTTTTATTAGAATCACATCATTCCCATAAAATAGGGACCAGTAGTATAAGTATTGAAAATAATTAATTTGGTATCCCCAAATAAAATGGCTGCTTAATGAAGCCAGGACTAGAATCAAAGTGTTCTGATTGAATTCTTTCACCAGATGATTCAAACTTATTAGATAGAATGGTCTTTGTAGGTTATTATAGTACATGCTGTATTTGAATTTGAGTAGCATTATAACATATCCATATACTTTTATATGAAAATAGTTTAACTCTTTTGAGTGAAAATTTAACTGACAGATATGTTATGTTACCAAACTATGTGACAAGGAAGATAAGCAAGACACGGTTCTTGTCTTTGAGCATTTTACTGTTTTCTTAAGTGAGTGGAAATATGTATTAGTAGCAACTGTAAAAATGCTGATGCAGTATGATGAGGGCTTAGAAGTTTTTAGAGTTCCAAAGAAGAGCAGTTAATTTCAAGGAAGTCTTCTTGGAACTGGTCAAAGTTGAGCTAGGAAAGGAAGCACCTTTCTTTCTCACCCTCCTTAATTTCTTTTGTCACTAGGCACAGTCAGATGAAAAAGCCCTCATTGCCAAGTTGCATCAGCATATTGTTGCCTTGCAAATGAGCGAAGCCACTTCTGTTAGCAAGTTGGAGTCAGTGACTTCCCAGCTGCAGAAGATGGAGACCTACAAATTGCGTCTTGAGCAAAAGCTTGATGAGAAGGAGCAGAGTCTGTACTTTGCCCGCCTGGAAGGGAGAAACAGAGCGAAGCATCTGCGTAGCACCATTCAGGCCTTGCGACGACAGTTCAGTGGGGCCTTGCCCTTGGCCCAGCAGGAGAAATTTTCCAAAACAATGATTCAGCTCCAGAATGATAAACTGCAAGTCATGCAAGAGGTCAGGACTTGTCAGGAGGAGCGGAGAACCATGGAAAACAAAACGCTGGAGCTGGAATTAAAGTTGAAAGGCCTTGAGGAGCTAATAAGCACCTTAAAGGATGCCAGGGGAGCCCAGAAGGTGGAGTGTTCTTGGTCTTAGATGTTAAGATTAAAATCGCATGTGGAATTTGTGTAAGATTCTGCTTCCATGAGTCATTTTCAAGCTTCAGGATGTAGGAACAGGTGAAACAGGGTGAGGAGCTTAGCCTGTATTTTCCTGGGAATAGAGAACTCCCAAATGAGTAAGCTCCCTCTACTCACAGGCTTACAGACTTGCTTAGAGTATGGAGAGTCTCACCAACTTCCTGAGCCTGGGTCACATACCTAGGATATGAGGGCTGAAAGACCAAGATTCAGATCCTTCCTCTGACACTAAGGTCACCTCATCTCTCAGGGCTTGGTTTCCTCATTTATAAAATGGGTACAAGAACTTTTAATGACCCTTTTCTAAATCTGATCCTGTGATATGTGCAAGGCCCAAATCAAAGTCAGGCCTTCCATCTTTAAGGCCAACATTCTATTCACTATGCCACCTGGGTACCTCTAGATGGGAGCTGGGCTGAAATTTTCCTTTTTGATGTTTTTTGGTACAAACCAAGACACAATTGTACTTGACTCCTGGATTTAGTTCTTTTTTTTTTTTTTTTTTTTTTTTTTTTTAAGTGGATAACCACACTGGTAGATAATGACAGTGCTACAGATAGAGATGTAGATTTCAGTAAGGCTTTCAGATACTAGGTGACCTCTGAGCTTCACTTTTTTGAAGCTTTTCTATTCAAGTTAATTGTGGAAACAAGAATGAAGGGGAAATGGCAAATGTGATCAAGAGAGCAAACATCTTCTAGCACTTTAGACTCATTCATATATAAATAATTTTAGTCTTAATTTAAAAATTCCTTATCATTCCTTGTACTAGGTCTGTGTGTGTATATGTATGTATGTATGTATGTGTATAATATATATAAAATTAGTAAACTCATATTTCTTTAGAAATACCTTAGAATTCATAGTTTTTATCATTTGAACTAGTCTTTCTTCCAACTAATAGGAATTAATGAAGTTTTATTGTTGCTGCTTTGGACCTAAGTCCAATTATTGAGAATTGCTTATTCAAATTTGGGAGACTCTCTTTTCAATAGCGAGACACACAGCTTGTCTAAGTGAGTGTCAACAGGGTAGATAATTCATTCTAGCTAAAGTATGATGGTTACAGATATTTTATATCCTCTAACTGAAAAACTTTGGAATATGACTAGATAAGGGCATTTGCAGCGCACAACTTTATTATGGAAAGCTTGAAATATGATCTAACCAATTGAAGTATTTAAAGTGAATAGTATTTATATTTATAATACTCCTATGTATGCCTAATACAATACACACACATATATAAATATATATACACACTCATTTTTTGTCTTGTTTAGGTAATTGGTTGGCATATGAAAATACAAGAACTTCATCTTCAAGAACTCAAACTCAATAGAGAATTTGTGAAAGATAAAGAAGAAATAAAATATTTGAAAAATGTAATTTCTGAATATGAACACACAATTAGCAATTTAGAAGAAGAGATTGTACAACAAAACAAGGTACACATATTTGGATGTAAATACAAGGATCCATTATTTTTCTGATAGCATCTTTAAAAGTCTGAACTACTGCCTAAGTGACTGCTATAAGTCTGTATAGAGCTCCCATTATTACTGTAAAACAGCATAAATTCAGTTCTTACTATTTAAATCACTTTTAAATGTATGATTTTTTTTTCTTTTTTGCTGAGGCAATTGGGGTTAAGTGACTTGCCTAAGGTCACACAGCTAGGAAGTGTTAAGTGTCTGATTTGAACTCAGGTCCTCCTGACTTCAGGGCTGTGCTCTATCCACTGTGCCACCTAGTTGCCCCTGGATGATTCTTATAATAGTAAAGATAGAAAATATGACACAAATAGTAATATTAAGTTGAACACCTTACTTAGCTTGTAGAGGGCCAGGAGGTAAGAATCTATTCCAGGTCTTGAATCTTACTGTAACTTGGTTCACCCAAACTCCCTTTTCTTATTGAAATAGCAGAGTCTACTAGTCAATATAATAATTAACAATCTAGCAACTGAAGCTAAATGCAAACACTATTTTTTGGACTAAAGGCAAATCTTTGAATTTAGGACTGGAAAAAAAGCCCACAATAGAGACTAAAGGCATTTGGGAGAAAGCTACTTGAGACAATAGTATGATAAACTTTACCCTGATGTGTATCTTAGCTATTTGCATCTCTGTCTAATTAACTAAGATCCAGGTCTTAATAATTTACATCTCAGTAGATCTTGTTTGTTAGAGAAAACTATAGGAACTTCAAAGAGTGTACTTTGTATCAAGTCTATGAGCATTTGAGGTATATATATTCATCTCTCTGATCAATAAACTTTGAAGAATTCATATTCAAGGCTCTTTCCACCCAGTCCAGGTAAAATTCACACCCTTAATTCACTACAGGAGCTAGACTCCAACATTAACTCATCCTATATCTTTAGCTATTCCATTTACCCATTTGTAAATTTATTCCAGTTTCTGCTTTATTATTGAAGTGTAAACTGTTTTCCCATAGATTCATGAAGAACAGCAGATGACCTGGGATCAAAGAGAAGTTGAGTTAGAACGTCAGCTGGATATATTTGATAGTCAACAAAATGAAGTCTTGAACGCAGCACAAAAGGTATATAGTGATTAACAGTAAATTGTGAATAGTGCACAAATTTCTTGCCATGTAAAAAGGTTTTGAATGTACATTGTTGAAAATTTTTCCTCCCCAATCAAGCAAAATTATCTTTTGATATTTAAAAGAGAGATAGCATTTAAATTATGCTTCTGATACGCTTGAGAAAAATGAGCATTTTTTTTAATATTAGCACTGTTTTTTGCAAATTTGTATTTCACAACAGTTTGAAGAGGCTACAGGATCAATACCAGACCCTAGATTGCCTCTTTCAAGTCAACTTGAGATAGCTTTGAGAAAAATCAAGGAGAATGTTCGAAAAATCATGGAGACACAAGCGACTTGTAAATTATTGGAGGAGGTAATTAATTTGCCTTAAAAGTATTAGACATTAATGTGTAGCTCCTATGTTAATATTTGTCTATGAAGGTGAAGCTTGCAATTTATTGTTAAACCTGTAAGTAATTTAAAAACATATTCTTGCCACTGCTTTCAAATCCTTTCCCTAACATAACTGATATGAATCACTAAGAAAAAAAACAGAATTGATTGATTTGAGTTTTTCTTCCTGACCTCTTTTGCTTTTGTTCTTTGGGCATATTGATGATCAGTGACCCATAATGTGGCAGCTGAAAAGTATGAAGGAGTTGTCTACAAATATGATTCTTCACTTGTAATGGGCTGAAGTTTGAGTTGGTGCACTGAGGTTCCAAGTACTTGAGGCTAAATAGTAATTGGGCTATATTCTATTAATATACATGATTGGATAAAGAATGATCCCTGCCCACTCTCTGTGCAAGTCCTGATGTATTAACATGCATGATTGGATTAAGAATGGTCCCTGCCCACTCTCTGTGCAAGTCCGGATGTGTTGTACAGGAAATGACAATTTTGGGGGGGTGGAGGCAGAGACAGGAACAGGAAGAGAAGCTGGGAGAGATTGGGTCCAGGTCTTTTCTCCTGGCTGCTGGTCAGGTGGCTGGTGATCTATCTAGCTTCGTGGCTCAGCTGCATACATTGCTATCACCTATTCTCTTCCACCTGCGATCCGATCCTTCTTCACTGATAATAAAGACTGACGATTTTCCCCTAACCTGAACTCCAGACTTGTGCTGATTTTAAAATACGTGATCTTCACATTCACTAATTGAATATTTTTCCAAATTTTCATTCTATGTTACTTTCTTGCATGAATCTCATGAATCTGTTCTCTATTATGTATACTTTGTAAAATGTCACTTGTTAATGAGGACTTAGAAATTGATTTAATTCTTGCTTTTAGCTAAGAGATCCCCCCCCAAAAATTTTTTATCTGAGAAATTTGACATAAGTTTTTCCCACTTGTCCTGCTTTCCTTCTAATTTTGGTTGTGTTGCTTTTATTTGTGCAAAAAAACTTTTAGTATTATATAATAAAAAATAACTATTTTACTTCTCATGATCATATCATTCTTTATGTCTAGATCATGAACCCATTTCACCTTATCTTGGCATACAGTGTTAGGTGTGGGTCAGTGCCTAGTTTCTGCCATACCAGTTTCCACTTTTCCCAGCAGTTTTTGTCAAATAGTGAATTCTTATCCCAAAAGCTGAAGTCGTTGGGTTTGTCAAACACTAGATTACTATAGGCATTAACTATTTTATTCAGTAAATCTAACCTATTCCACTGGTAAACTGCTCTATTTCTTAGTACCAAATGGTTTTGATAACCGCTTTATAATGTAGTTTTAGATTTGGTACAGCAAGGACCTTCATTTGATTTTTTTTTTTTTTCATGAAATCCCTTGAAGTTCTTTACCTCTTCTTCCAGATTAATTTTGTTGTTATTTTTTCTAGCTCAGCAAAATAGTTTCTTGGGAGTTTGATTGGTATAGCACTAAATAAGCAAATTAGTTTAGATAGTATTGTCATCTTTATTATATTCACCCAACCTATCCAAGAGCACTTGATATTTTTCCAGTTGTTTAAATCTGACTTCATTTGTGTGGAAAATGTTTTGTAGTTTTGCTCACATAGTTACTGCCTTTCCCTTGGCAGATAGATTCCCAAATATTTTATACTATTGACAGTTATTTTAAATGGAATTTCTCTTTGTATCTCTTGCTATTAGATTTTGTTAGTGATGTATACAAATACTGATGATTTATGTGGATTTATTTTGCATCTTGCAATTTGCTAAAGTTGTGGATTACTTTTAACAGTTTTTAGTTGATTCTCTAGAGGGTTCTCTAAGTGTACCATCATATCATTTGCAAAGAGTGATAATTTGGTTTCCTCGTTACCTTCTCTAGTTCTTTTACTCTCTTTTTCTTCTCTTATTGCCAAAGCCAAAGCCAAAAATATTCTAATACAATATTGAATAGTAATAGTGATAGTGGGCAACTTTGTTCACCCCTGATCTTATTGGGAATGGTTCCATTGCATATGATGCTTGCTGATGGTTTTAAATAGATGCTACTGACTATTTTAAGGAAAAGTAATTTATTCCTATACTCTCTATTGTTTTTAATAAGAATGGGTGCCATGATCCTATCTATCTCTTCTTTGGTGATATACTCTTCCCTTCTCATAGATCTGATAGGTGCATTTTTCCATGCTTCCCTAGTTTGCTTATGATATTACCCTTTATATGTAAATAATTTACCCATTTTGACTCTATTTTATTATGCTGTATAAGATTTTAGTGTGTGCCTAATTTCTGCCAAAGTGTTTTCCCAGCAATTTTTGTCAAGTGGAGAGTTCTTTCCTTCAACTCTTAGATCTTTGAGTCTATAAAACATAAGATTATGGTGGTCATTTACTATTGTGTCTAGTGTATCTGATCTATTCCACTGACTTACCACTATTTCTCAGCCAGTACTAGATTATTTTGATAATTATCACTTTGCAGTATTGCTTGAAATCTAATAATCCACACCATTTTCTTTCATTTTTCCCCTTGATATTCTTTTTTTACAGCTGAACTTTATTATTTTTAGATCTATAAAATAATTGTTTGATAGTTTGATTGGCATATGAATGAATAAGTATATTAACTTATGTAGAATTGACATTTTTATTTATTGTCTTTACCTCATGAGCAATAAATATTTCTCAGATTGTTCAGATCTATTTTTGTGTGAAAAATTATTTTGCAATTATGTTTATGTAGTCCCTAGCTTTCTTTTGCCAGGTAGACTCGCAATTATTTAATATTCTCTATGATTATTTTTAAAGGAATTTCTCTTTTTGTCTCTTCCTGCTGAGATTTGTAACATGTAAGTAGAGTTAACTTGTGTGGTTTAATTCACATGCTATATAACTTATATGCAAATTCATTGTTTCAATTAGTTTTTAGTGTATTACTTGAAGTTCTCTTAGAATAAATATATTGTTTTGTATCCTTGTCTGTTTTTATTTATTTTTGTGATTGTTTATAACTGGCATTTTTAGTAAAATACTGAATAATAGTGATAATAATGGACATCATTAGTTCTCTTCTTACCTGATCAGAAAATTTCCATTCCCATTAATTCCCATTGATCTATATTACAAATAATGCTTATTTTTGATTTTAGACTTATATTACTTAAAAGCCTTCATTTATTCCTACAGATTTTTAGTGTTTATAATAGGAATGGGTATTTTTTTATCAAAAGTTTTTTCTGCATCTGTGGAAGTAATCATATAATTTTTGTGGTTTTTGTTATTGACATGATTAATGATGTTTATTATAGTTTTACTAATGTTGAACCAGCTCTGGTATAAATCCCATTCAAACAAAGTGTATGATCTCTTTGATATATTACTCTTATCTACTTGCTAGTATCTTATTTTAAATTTTCAATAAAGAAATTGGTTTGCAATTTTCTTAAGCTGTTTTTGTTCTTCCTGGTTTTAGTATCATCATATTTGTGTCATGAAGAGAATTAGGTAAAACTCCTTTTCATATATTTTTTAAAATAGTATATATGGTATTAGGACAAATTGTTCATTAAACATTTGCTAGACTTCACTTGTAAATCCATTTGGTCTTAGAGATTTTTTTCTTTGTTCACATATCACTTTAATTTTAACTATTCTATTTCCTCTTCTGTTAATCTGAGTATTTTTTTATTTTTGTAAATATTCATTAATTTCATTTAGATTGTTAGTTTTGCTGGCATATAAATTGAGCAACATAACTCCTAATAATTGCTTTTATTTCATCTTCATTTTGGTGTATTCACCCTTTCCATTTTTGATGCTGGTATTTTTGTTTTCTTTTTTCTTTTTTTTTTTAAATCAAAATTACCCACTAGTTTATGTAGTTGTTTGGTATTTTATAAAACTAGCTCCTAGTTATATTTTTTCCATTTAATTTATTACATTCAATTTTTTAAGCTTTCAATTTATTATTTTTCCCTTTGATTTTTCAGGATTTCTATTTAGGTTTTTAATTGAGATTTTTAATTTGTTGTTTGCTGTTTTTGCTTTTGTTTTTATTTTTAGTTTAGTTGAATGGACATTTCATTGATCTGCTCTTACTCTCTTTTACTGATATAAACATGGAGAGATATAATCTTTCTCCTAAATACTGGTTTGGGTATATCCATAAATTTTGATATGTTTTTTCACTGTTATAACTTTCTTTAATGCAATTGATACTTTTTTTATGATTTGTTCTTTGATGCATTCATTCTTTCGAATTAAATTATTTACTTTCTAATTAATTTTTACTTTAAGGTTCCAAGGCTCTTTACTGAATATAACTTTAATGGCATTATGGCTTGAAAAGGGTGGATTTAATATTTCTGCTTTTTTGCATTTATTTGTGAGGTTTTTATGCTTCAAAAATGGTCAGTTTTGTTAAAACGCTAATACAATGGATGAAAAGGTACACTCCTTTCTATTTCCAGTTAGCTTTCTCCATAGGTCTATCATATTTAAATTCTCTTAAGATCCTATTCATCTCTTTAATTTATTTATCTTATGATTAGATTTATCTAATTTAGCATAGAAAGTTGAAGCCCCCCCAATTAGCATATTTTACTCTCTATTTTAACACATTTAACTTTTCTTTTAAGAATTTGAATGCTATGCCATTTGGTGCATATCTGTTTAATGCTGCTATTACTTCTTTGTCTTTAGTACTTTCAGTGAGAAATAGTTTCCCTGTTGATGTCTTTTAATTAGGTTTTTTTTTCTGAGATCATTATTGGTATTCCTGCCTTTTTTTGCTTCCACTGAAGTTTAATAGATTTCCTTAAACCCTTATTTTAACTCTGTATATCTCTCTGTGTTCTATGTGTGTTTCATGTGAAAAACATATTGTTGAATTCTGGCTTGTAATCTATTATGCTCTTTACTTCTGTTTTATAAATTAATTCATCTTAATTCACATTCATGATTGCAATCATTAACTTTGCATTTCCTTCTATCCTATTTTCTCCTGTTTATTGTTCTCTTTACCTTGTTCCTTCTCTAAATTCTGTGTACAAACTTAGTATATATAAAGTGAAACCCTACTTTTTTCTCTTTCTCTTTTCTTTTCCTATTTCCCTATTAGGTAAGGTAGATTATTACACCCAATTAAATATGTCCTTCTCTATTTCAACCAATTTAGATGAAAATTAGATTCAAGCATTGCTAGCCTCTTCCTATCTCACATCATTTTACCCATTAATATAAAAACTCTTTCTTGCATGCCTCTATTATGTGCAATAACTTTTCTCATTCCTTCTTTCAGTGCATTCCCTTTTCTTTTTTGTGATCATCTGAAGCTAACTGATTCATTCCCATGTCACATGCTTATGTAGAGTCCTTGACTTAATATTACTTAAATTGTTAGGAGTTACTTGTATCACTTTTTAATATAAAAATTTAACTTTATTGAGTCTAGTCGGATTTCTCTTTCACATTTACTTTTTTATGTTTCTTTTTAGTCTTGTATTTGAAAGTCAAAACTTCTATTTAGTTCTGGTCTTTAGGAAATCTTGAATGTCCTCTGTTTTATTAAATGTCTGTTTTTTCCTTCAAAGGATTATATCCAGTTTTGCTGGGTAAGATATTCTTGGTTTGTAATTCCAGCTCTTTTACCTTAGAGAATTCTTATCATGTTCCAAAGCTTCCATTTCTTTAATGGCAGTTAGTAAATCTTGTGTGATCCTGACTGTGGTTCTATACTATTTGAATGATTTCTTTCTGGCTATTTGTAGTATTTTCTCTATGACTAGCAGCTCTGGAATATGGTTGTAATATTCCTGGGAGTTTTCATCCTGGGAATCTCTTTTAAGAGGGGATTGGTGGATTTTTTCCATTTCTATTTTACACACTGGTTCTAGGAAATGGGGAAGTTTTCTTTTATAACTTCTTGCAGTAGGATGTCTAGGCTTTTTTTTTTTTTAATCATAGTTTTCAGATAATCCAATAATTCTTAAAGTAGCTTTCCTCAGTCTGTTTTCTAGATTTTCCAGAAAAATAACTTTTCCTATTGAAATATTTTACATTTGATTTTACATTTTCATTCTTTTGACTTCTTTTATTGCTTCTTGATGACTATGAGACTTTTAAAATCATTTGTCCAATTCTGTTTTTAAGGTGTTTTTTAATTCTTTTTTTGTGAATTGTTTTTTCGTCTTCTTCTCTTACTCTCCTTTCTTTTCCCTTTTTTCCTACCACTTTAATTAATGTTGAAAAGCACATTTCTTGATCTTGAGCTGCCCTAGGGAAACTTTTCAGTAGCTTACCAATAGTTTTTTATGGTGAGGGTTTTTTTTGTTGTTGTTATTGTAGTAATTGTTGTTGTGTACTTCTTTTTTCCAGCCTGTTACTTGAAGTTGAACTTTTATGTTAAAGTTCCACTTTGTTTCTAAGATTGGGGTAGAAGAAGGGACCTTCAGCAGTTTTCTCACTGCTATTTTCATAGCTAGTTCTAGGGGGTTGAAAATTTTCAGTTCTGCCAAGCTGGTGTGATCTGGAGAAAGGTGTGGTCAGTAGCAGTGTCCTGATCTCTTTTGTTGTTGTTGTTATTGAGGCAATTGGGATTAAGTGACTTGTCCAGGGTCACACAGCTAGGAAGTGTTAAGTGTCTGAGACCAGCTTTGAACTCAGGTCCCCTTGACTTGAGGGCTGATGCTCTATCCACTGCACCACCTAGCTGCCTCTCCCAATCTCTTTTTAGCATAAAAAAATACTGTTTTTCAGGGCCCCTGTTCTCTTGGGACCAGAGCTAGGTCAGGGATCCTCTGTGGTCCCTTTTGGACCACTTGTCAGGTTCCCTTACCATCTTTGCCTTGCGAGCACCCAAAGCTGCTGCTGCCACTGTTAATAATCCACCTGGGCTCTTGGTGAACTTCCTCCTCATGTCACAGATACCTCTTTCTAGTCTCCTAAGTTGTCTTTTGCCTGGAAGAATGTCTTAGTTTGACCTTTTGTTGGTTCTACCATTCTAGAATTCAATTTGAGACATTTTTTTTAATTGTTTATAGTGATGAATGTTGGGAGAGCTCAGCTGAGTGCTTTCTCAGCCATCTTTTTTTTTTTTATTTAGACTTTATTGAAATGGAAATTTAATGTTTTTTTAAATTATTATAATAACTTTTTATTGACAGATTTCTCAGCCATCTTAACCCTGCCCTTTGTTTTTCTTGTGTGGATGGTTGTTCCTTGAATGGTGTTCTTGAGCTCAGTGTCACTGAGCATTTGTAGAAGCCAGTAGTAAGGCATTGTACTCTTGTTTGAAAAGTTTTCTTGTCAGTGGCAAATACCACGAGTGAATATATGTCTAGCTTGATTTCAGATTTATCGAGCAAACATCTCTTTTATGGCATCGTTAGTGGTTTTATATCTATATGTAAAATAACTTTAATTATATATGTGTAGGAGAAACTTTAAAAAGAGTTTTGAATGGGTCATTTATTCTATGAAGTCAAATTCTTCAAATTAATAAACAAATACCACAGGAGCTTATATTCTTGACATATTGTGTGATCATGAAGATTATATAATCTTTAAACAAGATGCCTTTTAGTTTCTTGTGTTTTTGGTTTTATTAAAATCAAGGATACTATTTAGACACATTCAGATCATAGTCCTAAAGATTTTATATAAATGAAAAAGCTGGCATGTGGATTACTAATATTTTGTTTTCTTTAGGAAAAGTTCCGTATGTGTTATCATTGTTTTTGGATTTCTCTTTGGAAAATGTTCTTAGTGCCTTTAAAATTATTTCAGCTCCAACACAGATTTTTTTTTACTATTTATTTCATCTAGCAGGTCATCCAAGCTTCATCTTTCATGTAGAATATGAAGCAGTTATCTGGCATTGATTAAGCTCCATCTATGTGCCAGGCATGGGGGTAAAGCATGAGGGATCCAATTAAAACACTCCCTGTTCTCAAATAGATCACAATTTAATGGGGAAGATGCTGTAGAAATAGCAATTCACAAACAAGATGTATAGGGAAGAATTGATGGGGTATGGGTCACCTAGAGGAAGAGCACTAAGATTAAGGATTGGAAATGGCTTTTTGCAGAAAGAAGAGTTTTGATTCAGACCTGATGGTAACATAGTAGATACAGTTCTGAGGTTAAAATCAGGAACACTCATCTTCGTGAGTCCAAATCCATTCTCAGGATTCATCCTAGGCAGGTCTTTGAACTTCTGTTTACCTCAGTTTTTCATTGTAAAATAAGCTGAAGAAGGAAGTGGCAAACCAATCCAATATTTCTGCCCAGGAAAACCCAATTGGAATTGAGAGTGAGACACATCTGAAAAACAACAAGAAGTCACCACCACCTCACAGTAATGTTAAGAGCAAATGAGACATTGTTTTTAAAGCACTCAGCACAGAGCTCAGACATTAGAAGGCACTATGTAAATGTCATTTCTCTTCTTCCTTTTCTCAGTTGAATTCTACCTATGCTTGAAGGTAGAATTGAAGAAGGAGACCATGGCAGGCATGGGAGACAACTTGGAATAATGTTCAATTTGGGAGACACAGTATTGTGTACCAGGAATACCCCAAACTAGTGTCCCTGCATCAAAGTGATAAGACTGATTTTTTTTTTGAATGCCAGAATTTAGTGGACTGTATTCTTTCAAAGTAGTTAACTTGGGAAGTTGATTTAGCTCATCACACTGTGTTGCTACTGCCCAAACCATTTTTAGAACTCCTTTTTTGTAATTGCCTTCATAATTATGTGCCATATAAGAAAACTAATCTCATTACTTTGTAGTCATACTTCATTTTGATCAAACATTTGATCACCCATCTTATCATTTTCTTTGTGAGACAATTGGGGGTGAGTTGCTCAGGGTCACACAGGTAGGAAGTATTCAGTGTCTGAGAATGGATTTGATCTCCGGTCCTTTTGACTCCATGGCCAGTGCCATGGCCATGTGGCCATGTACACTGTGGCATCGAGCTGCCCTGATCACCCATCTTATTTGTCATACATGCTTTTCAATAGCTTTGGAATTTATTCAAAAATCAAATTTTCAAAGAATCAAAATTTGCTATTATTGAAGATAGTCAAAAAATTTGCTGTAGATTTTAAAGGTAATAACAAAGAAGGGAATACAAAAAGTGTTTCAACCCAACTAAGGGAATTACTCATTGAGAAAACATTGAACTAGAGGTGTGTTTTGCAGTTTATTGAATCAATTTTAATTCCTCATATTCACTTATAGAAACACATCACTCTGAGGTTACATGATTATTGCAAATGATAATGTTGTTACTTTGAAAATGCTGGATCTTTTACTTTTATTTCTTGTCCTTTGACTTTTAGTCCTTAGCACAATTCTCAGTACATAGGAAGTACTTAATAAATGTTCATTTATTCATTCATTCATCTGCATGTGTTCCTAGCCATTATGATCTGGATTGGCTAGATATCATATTCTTCTTGACAGTATTTGCTGCTTTTTGGAGGAGTATATCTCTTAATCTTCCATCATTCTTTTTTATTTTTATTTTTTATTTAATAGCCCTTTATTTACAGGTTATATGCATGGGTAACTTTACATCATTAATCTTCCATCATTCTGCTTGATAATTTGTTAGAAATAACTTTATAGAAATACTCTATGTTGTCCTCTGGCATGGTAAGAATATGTAAATATTTCATGGTTAATATCATCTTTTGACATTATTGACTTCCTACTTTGGTCACTCATGTAAGAGTTAAAATTTTTAGGAAAATTATAAACAATTCCATGTCTTGTGTCTACTTCCAATTTTTGAGTCCAGAGATATTAGATTGAGTTGGAATATGGTATTCTCTTTCATCTTTAATCTTTTTTCTAATCTATTTGTTTTAACACATGCGTAATATGTTTATGATCTAACAGCACATATAGCTGGATTGAATGTAACTTCAATCTAATCTATTTTTCCTTTCTTTTTAAATATAGTCAAGTTTTTTATAGTTCATCAGTCATTTTTATATCTAGTACTAACGTTCTGTTTAGAACTGAATAAAAAATTGTGTTAAATCATTTTAAAGAGGAAAATATGGGTTTTTTAAATGATATGTTATTGAGTGATAATTTTCTATATTACAGAAACTGAAGGAGAAAGAATCTGCCTTACGGGAAGCAGAACAAAATGTTCTGTCAAGAGATAGAATAATCAACGAACTCAGACTCCGCCTACCTGCAACAGCAGAAAGAGAGCGGCTCATGGCCCAGCTCAGTAGAAAGGAAGAAGAGCCAGAGAGCCATCATGTATTGAAAGTTGCTCACCAGGCTATTGCCAACATGCAAGCGAGACTAAATCAAAAGGAGGAGGTTGTAAAGAAATATCAGGATCTGCTAGAAAAAGCCAGAGAGGTACCTGAGTTGTAAAACAGGGTGATTTTCATAAAAGGCCTTTTCATGATCTTTAACACAATACTAAACTCCATTTTACTGTTGAAGAGGGAGAGAGTTTACTTTGTATTTTCAAAATGTCTAGTTTAGAAGGGTTTCTTGACTGTGATTAATCAGTAAAACTGAACAGTTTGTGTTTATGAGAATTTCTTATATGTTCATATAACAAGAGATAAGATGATCAAATAAACCTATTTGTGCTTACAAAAGAGAAATGGAGTTAGGTGAAGGAAGAAGGGAAAAAGTAGAATAAATTGAGGTAGATGAGTGTTTAGAAGTTTCCCATGGATCTGGCAAGAAAAAATCTTGAACATTTAAGAATTTCCTAAAGAATAAAAATAACTTTGAAAGCATTTTTTTCATTATAAAGAATATTTTATCAAATCCAAGGATAGGCCATGGGACCACATAGTGATATATGCAGAAGACTTAGCCCTCTGTTTTTCTTTCTCAAAAGAGATCAATTATGTCCAAATACACATTCTACCTCATAGGGATAGTAATACTCATATTGCTTTTCCCTGAATTTTGTTGAGTTTAGCAGTTGGGTTCTCATTCTACACACATAAATTTTAATCTCTTCTTGAGTTGCCAGTACGTTGTAAATCTTTTGAGAGAGAAGCTTGTGTATGATATCTACTATTTTTTTCCTTGTGGCTAACATGGTTTCTTGCACAGAGAAGGTGCTTATTGTTTGCTTAGTAAAACTGCTGGTGCTGAAAAATTCATCCCCTGGTGGCCAGCTTTCTGGTTTTGAGCTTCATTTACGTTTAAAATCTTGTGTCTGGGTCCAATTTAAAGAGGGTTTACCTAGCCTAGCCACATATATTTCAGGGTCAGACCCCTTACACAACAAAGCAGAGGAGAAAGATGTTAGCAAGTTTCAATTTTTAATGATTATAAAATATTTATATTACTTTAAATTGGGATTATGTGATCCTACAGTCTTCAGAAGTAAAGGAATTCTCATTTGATGTTCATACAGGAGCAAAGAGAAATTATCCAGAAGCATCAGGAAGATGTTTTCGTTCTTCATCAAAAATTAGACCTGCAGGCTGACAGTTCACTTAGCAAATTCAAACAAACAGCTATGGTAAGATCTTTATCTGTTTTTTTTTTCCTTGTTTTTTTTTTTTTATTCAGTGATTTTGCTTTAAGTATTTATATAAATTTTAAAATTATAGTCATTCCTTCTGTTATAATAAAGAAAATATATATAAGTTAATAAAGTCCTATAATTAAGCTTATTCATTCAGATACGGAAATTCAGTGCATCAGGCTTTGGCATGTCATTATGTATAAAAAAGGCCTGATATCAACTAGCTTGTACAATAGATAATAGTCTTGTTTCCTAAAAACAGTTTTAAAAAGTGGTTCCATTTCAACCTTTGGTATTTTTAGTCTGGACCTGAATTTTAATTGATGTAAGGAACTTCCAGGAAGAAGCTTCCATCTACCAAAAAGCATAAGTCAATGCCCTACTCTGCAACTTATGTTTTGAAGAGTTGTCTGAGTCCATTAGACTTTGGGTGGTGAGATCAAATCTTGAATCCAGATCTTCCTGACACCCCAAATTTCTCTCTACTCTCATGCCAGACATTTCTTTATTTCAACAACTTGAGAAAATAGAAAAAAAGGAAAATCTGACTGGGACAAGCATCTCTAAACAGGCCATGCTTATTCAGTATAAAATCATGATTCAATCCAAAACATTAGCCAACTCTTTTAACAGTATTTTGATCTGAAACAACAAAATTTAAGTCTACCTCCCCACCCCCAATGAAAATTGTAAGAACTAAAAGAAGTAAGCATGTTCTATGTCCCACCCTTCTATGGTTCCAATGGGACAATTGTGACCCAAAGAGAGTAATTAACTTGCTCAGGAAGTAAGCAAGAAAGTGAAAGAGCAGACTGCAAGCTCTTGTCATCTTCCTATTATAGGGCTCACAGAGTAGATTGAAAAGTGTATTTATTAGATTGCCATTTCTCAAGAGAATGACAGTTCTCTTTGGGTATGGTCAGATTTCATTTTCACATTCCCAAGTTTCTTGGCTTTGATCTTATTCAGTAGATAAAAGACAAGGTTGGGCCAGAAGTTAGGAAGGCCATAGTTCTGTTTCAGCCTCACGTACTAGATATATGACCTTGTCCTTACCTTCTATGTTTCCTCAATGTAAAATAGGGACAGCAATAGCATTTACCTCATGAGGTATTTGTGGAGATCAAATAAAGAGATTTTTTTTTAAAAGTCCTCAGCACAGTGTCCTCTACATAGTAGGCTCATCATCATTATTATTACTATTATTGATATTAACATCATTATTATTTTAAAAAAATAACTTTATAGTATATTAGAAACACTTCAGAGTATAGTAAACTTTAATTTTGAAACATTTAATTTTTTTACTTTATAAAATAAAAACATAATTTATCTCTTATTTTTCTTTCACAAGTATGAAAAAGACCTTGAAATTATTGGCATTTGAAATGTGGTTTTAAAAATTTAACTATAAGTAAACAACCTCCTTAAACTGAAAATGTATAGGCAAGAGCATGTTGGTTGTGTAAACTTTCCCCTCTTCCATAACTTTTCTGTACAGTGAAAAGGCAAATGTACATTGAAGAAATTGCATCTCTCTTTGCACACATCTTTCCTGTTTTCTCTTAAATATTTACTTTTTTCTATTTATATATCATCCCATTAATATACTATGTATATGGATATATATTGTGTGCATACACACAAACATGTGTGCTCTGATCTGTGCTCTTTAAGTTTTTAATTTCTCTATCTACAGGAGGATTAACATGTTTCATCATGAATCATAAGTCCTTTGATCAGTTAAATGCTTCTTTCAAAGTTGTTTCATCTTTACAATTCTTCATTTTGCTCACTTCATTTTGTATCAGTTCATACAATTCTTCAACAATTCTCTAAAATTATCTGTTTACACTGTTTCTTATATTACAAAAGTATTATATTACAATTTCTTACATTACAATAGTATTCCAGCTTATAATATGTTCCAGACAATAATATGTTCAGCTATTCCCTAATTAATGTGAACTTCCTCAGTTTCCAATTCTTTGCCACCATGAAAAGAGCTGGTATAAATATTTTTATTTAAATGAGATCTTTATTCTTCTTTTTTAAAAATCTTTTTGAGGTCTTTATAGATTCCAGTAGTGATACTGCTGAATCAAAAGGTATGAAGTGTTTAATACTTTTGGGGGACATGGTTCCAAATCATTTTGTCAATTGGCTGGACTAGTTCAAATTTCCACCAAGAGGACAGGAAAGTACCTGTTTTCCCACAGCCCCTCCAGCTTTTGTCATTTTTCTTTTTTGATATCTTAGCCAACTGGACATGTGTAAGGTGATTTCCTCAGGGTTATTTTAATTTGCATTTCTTTTTTTAGTGATTTAGAACATTTTTTTCTTATGACTATTGAGAGTTTATATTTCTTCTTCTGATAACTTTATTAGCTTTGACTATCAGTGGGAAATAGCTCTTATTCTTAAACATTCAACATAATTCTCTGTATATTTTTTAAATTTCTAATCATAACCAATGTACTGAATATAGCTTCAAATTTTTGGTATTTACAATGAAAAAGGAAATAAATTAGCCTGTATAGTTCTAATTGTCTGATACAAAAAAACATACAAATATCATGAGAAACTAGCTTTTATTGACTCTGAAATTAGGAAAATAATTTAGTAGCTGGATCTTCATATAAGTATCAACTGGTATTGCTAACTTAAAACAGTGTCTTCAACTGTGTTTTGATAAATGACACAGAACTGTTATTGACTTTCTCATATTGGCCTTCCTTTAAAATTAAGGATTAGTATTAAGTTTAAAATTTTAATTCCATATCATTTGTTTTCATGCTATCCCTTGTCCATCCTTGTGACATCCATCTACTGACCTCCAAGTAACTCTCCTTGCTTCTCCCACTCATCAATAATAAAGACCCTTATAACAAATAAGTACTATTTAGTCAGCTATAAATAAATTGCCAGTGTCTAAATACATTCCATTCCATATTCGCTCTGTTGGGAAGAATGAAGTTTGCTTCAACCTCAGTGTTTTGAACTCATGATGGGACAGTGTATATATCGAACATTGTTGTATACAGTGTTCACCAGGTTTTTCTTATTTGGCCTATTATGAAAGTATTCAAAATTTTCTCTAAATTTTTCTCATTCAGCATTAATATTAGAAAACAGTGGAACTTTATGATGTCCAATTTCTCATTTCTTCTATATGCATTTTTTTATATTGAGGACAAATTAGTTATATGTCTGCATCTGGGAACTGAAAAAAAAAAGCTTAGGGTATAGTTGAATGCTCTCAAAGTATACTTAAGAGGAAGAAAGAGTTTATGGCCAATCTGATGGTTTGACAACTGCCTGGGAGTGTACTCAATCCTTTCATAAACATAATATGGAAAGTTCATGTTAAAACTAAAATGTAGCATTCTCCTTTTTTGATGAGAATTTAGTATTGAGTAACCCTGCTCACACTGATGCATAGTGAAGCTGTAATTTTGTAAATTTGATAATGCATGATAAAAATTCATATTATTTTGTTTGAATAATTTGGGAAATAAAATTAATATGTGGTTATTGTAGTTTTGTGTTAAACATGAAAATGACTTTCACTATCCATATTTCATAGGAGTTAATGAAACAACCTTCTGTACCAGTTGCTACCAGCAAGCATTTTACGCGTCTGGAAGAAATGGAACAAACTCTTGCAGAACAGGATAATTGTATTTCTTCACTTTTGAATAAAATGAAGAAAATGACACATGAAATAGACAAACAAAAACAAATTACTTTAACCAAAGTCAAAGAATTTGAAAGCACCCGAACCCGGTAAATGTGATAAACCAGTTGTGATTACTATTGGAATATGCATCATGACAACTGTTAGGAGGCATAAGGTCAAGTCCTGCCTTGGTCTAATACTGAGCAGCCAATCTTTCTGAAAACTAGATTTTTATTGATGATCCTTGTTTTCTCTCATACATACTTATCCCCTTCCCCTCTCACAGGGAATCATCTATTAAAACAAATAATTTTTTTAAAAAGAAAAGATTTTAAAAATCAGTAAAGCCCATATAGATAAAATCTAATATTACATGCAATCCATCCTACCTACAAATAGGCTAATTCTGTTTATGTTGTACTTGAAAGCTGTCTGACCTTGGACAGCTCCAGGTAACCAGAGGGTAAAGATTGGTAACTATACTTGCCCTACCTACTTCAGAAGCTTATTGTGAGATTGTATATATGAAAGCACCTTAAAAACTAAAAGATATATATATATATAAATATGTATAACCATTGTTATTTTTGCTATCAATATTGCTAATAATGTAATATTGTGCTTTCAAAACAGTATGATAGAGATTTTGAAGGGATATTTTAAGAAAATGGATTTTAAAAACATCTAACCCCAAAGAAATGTAGAGTTCTTCAAAATAAACTGATATTAAACTAATCCAATCTTCAAGATTATAATTGAGATAATTTATTGCACTTTGATTATCAAATTGTGATTTTAAGGAAAAATTTTCTCCCCAACAGCAATAGTACTCAATATTCATTAATGATAATTCTATATATGTGATCTTTCAGCATAAAAATGTTATTTTTCAGAGCTAGATAATACCCATGCATATATCTTATAAATAAAAAGCTATAATAAAAAAGAGCTAGATAGTATTTTAATTATATCAGATGTATCTGAATATGGCCACTTTGGATGTATTTTAATTGTGTAAAATATAGCAAGTATAGAATATACTTATAAATATAGAAAATAGTAAGGTATTTGGATTAATTCTTATGCATTATTAAGTCTGGTAGGTAAAAGAAATGTTTTATATTTTAAGATCCTTCTAATTTCCATTTAAAATACCTCATTTACATTAGCAACAAATACATTTAGATATGGTGTAACATATTTGACTTTTGATGTTTGTTCGTTGAATTTGTTGTGTACATAATCAAAATAAATCAGGCTAAAGTTACTTCCCTCTCCCTCCACACCTATCCCCCTATAAATCATGTTTTAAGAATTTGCATAATTGTCTAAATAATTGTCTTTGAATACTCTTTCTTTAGCTAGGGCTATTTGTGCATACTAGAATTATACACATTCAAAAGATTAATTATTATCTTTTCATTTATGTTGTGAGGAACCAAAACATAGCATTGTTCCCAACCACCTAGATATACTGCTTCTATTGCCAGATATATTACTTATATTCAGTTGCAATAGCCACTTATAAAATTTGGTAATAGAGTCTTTGGAAACTTAGTAATATTTATTATTTGGTTTATTCCAATTATTATATTGGAAAATAATTTTTTTCTCATTGTGATTAATAAATGCTATCATAATATGGTAAAAGTTAATATTTTGTCATGGAAGCAAAGTTGGCATTCAACTGAATTTAATTGTTGAAGCTTATGACAACATTGATGACTAATATGGTCCCTATTTATCATAGACTGTGACTTGAGTAATAGAATTACATAGTCTCAAAACTTTGCAGAGAGCACATGAATTTGGAGAAGAAGAGCCCCCTCACTTAGCAGTCTTTGTTGAAGAATCCTTGTTGAAGAAGCATTTCCTGGCACAGAATATTGTTCTTTTCCACTTTTGAAAGCTCATACTTTTAGGTGTCTCTTTTTGCATTTGTGACATTTTGAAGGAGGGTTTTTTGTCTGCTTAAGTAGCACATATCCCAGAAAACATTCACCTAGCAAAATCAAGGTAATTTAAATGCATTTTTGTTGGCTTGTTGTAGCCTTGAAGAAAATAATGCAGAGACTGTGAAAAAACTGCAAGCTGAGATAGAAGACTTAAAATATTCTATGTCCCAGACAGAGAGAGAGTTGCAGCACTTTAAATCTGAAGTACAGGTTCAGAAAGAAGCCAACACAAGAGCTCCAACAGCCGCCATGAAAAATTTAGTAGAGCGGCTCAAGAGCCAATTAGCCTTGAAAGAAAAACAGCAAAAAGTAAGTATTCAACATCACAGTTATTAATGCAAGAGAGCATGTGGTATGCTGCTGTGATTTACAAGAGGCTATGTGGCACAGTGGATAAACAACCAGCCCTGAAATCGGGAGGACCTGAGTTCAAATCTGGCCTGACGTAACACATCTTAGCTGTGTGGGCAATATAGAAATATATTGCCTGGGCAATATCCTGGGCAAGTCACTTAATCCCAATTGCCTCAGTGACCCCCCAACAAAAAAATGCATTATATATTTTAGCATTTCATTTCCGTTAAAAAGAGATTGTTGATTTCCCATTAATTGCTAAACTCTGGAAAATATGGCCTTTACTAAATTACATTTAACCCTATGAAAACCTCTTTTGCCCAATGTAAATACTTTAAATGTACTCAGTAAACTAAGAGAAGATAGAGGCATTCTAAAACCACTGTGCAGCTTCCCTTGATGACTTGAGGTCCCTGGACAAAGAAGGCTGTAGCTTTTGAGACTTCATTCCCTTTTCTGGATACCTTCCTCTACCCAGGTTTTCTTAGCACTCCACTCTTTGTCCTTATCCTCCCTGTGTGATCACTCCTCCTAAATCTGTTTTGTTGCATCTTCACCCAGGTCATACTTGTTCAATGGATGCAGATTCTTCAAGACTTTATTCTAGATCCTTTTCCTTTCTCTCTCTATACTATATTACTTGGTGATCTCATCAGTTCTCATGGACTATTATCCTCTCTAATCCGTCTCTTACCTCCATTCTCTTATTCCAATGTCCTATTAGAGATCTTGAATAGGATATTATATAGATATGTTAAATATAGATATTTTCAAAACAGAACTCATTTTCTCTCCCCAAACCCCCTCTCTTCCTAACTCCCCTCTTATACTTTCAGTCACCCAGGCTCTTAACTTGGGTATCATCCTCAATTCTCTCAACCACCATACTCAGTTTTCTCCTCCAAATCCTGCTTTTGTAGCATCTCCAATATACATGTCCTTCTCTCCTCCACCATCCTAAGGTCCCCATCACTTCACATCTAGACCACTGCAGTAGCCTCCTGGCTGCTCTTTCTGTCACAGATTTCTCCTTACTCCAGAACATCCTCTTAGGTGTCAAAGTAATCTTTGTGAAGTGCAAGCATAACCATGTTACTCTGCTATTAAGTAAATTGTAGTGGCTCCCTGATAGTTCTGTAATCATATATAAAATTCTCTTTTGACTTTTAAATCTCTTAATAACCAAGTTTTTTTCTATCTCTCCAATCTTCTTATACTTTAATTCCTTTGTCATATTCTACAGTCCATCCAGGTACATGAGCTTTTGCTATTTCTCACCTATTTCTTGACTTTTTCATCTTTTCATTGGCTTTTCCCAAGTTTTGATTCTCTGAGTCCTTTTTATGTCTATATCCCGACTTTCTAACTTCCTTCAAGATTTAAATTCTATCTTCTGCAAGAAGCTCTTCCTGAACTCTCTTAATCTAGTGCCATCTCTTTAAGATCATCTCCAAATTATTCTTCTTGCAACTTATTTTTTCCATATGAGATTGTTTCTTGTCTTCCTCATTAGACTATAAACTTATTGAGTGCATATAATTTTTTTGCCTGCCTTTTGGTCCACAAAATTTAGCACACATCCTGATACAAATAAGCACGTGATAAATGCTTGGCAATTAGACTTTAACATTGTCTCCATATCCTGAAAGAACTTTCAGATATAATTGGTGAACCACTGTCAGGGCTCTTTGAAAAATCTTAGAAAATGAAAAAGGCGCCATAGGACTGGAGGGAAGTGTCAGAGCCACAATTTGAATCCAGGTTGTCTGATTCCAAATGCCATGAAATAATCCCATAGCTTCTCATTCAGTCATGATTAGTGAGCTTATGTTCAGTGCTTTACTGCACCTGATTGCAGAGTGCTTGGGATTTTTAGCTCTTCATTTGGTTGGAAACTCAATCCTAAATCCTTTAGCTTCTTCTCACACATATTAGAACAGTCTCTTAATCTTAAATCCTTCCCTCCTAAAAAATAAAGTTCTCTCAAAATGTTTTGTCTTTTCTTTTGGCTTCTCCATAACTTTTTTGTGGAATTCTCTCTATAAACTTCTTTACCATAGATTTTCTTATTTTAACTTAAGACTATTCTTGGAAGAAAGTGGGCCATGTCTCCCATTTTTTCCCACATATTCTTCATCTAGTCCTATGGATCAGGAGTAATACACATGCATGGATGCCACAGGGAGAATTGCTTTACTTCAAGCCATTACTCTAGCACCATGCTTAACTTTTAGCACAAACACTTTCTGCAGTGTCAAATTTATGTTCTTAAAGTTATGAAACCTATCTGAGATCCTAAAGAAATAGACTTAGTCTCCCAGGATTATGTACTGAAAAAAATGGTTTACATATGTATCAAATAAGAGTTGAAATGGATGTCATCAGCTAAGATTTTATAATTTAAAAGGAATACTTTTAGAAAGTATGGTGAGCTTCAATATGGACCAGTGGAGATCATCAGTGTTCTTCTCAGTCAACTCAGGCATCAAAATACAAAAATAAATACATACATGAATATGTATTTATATATGTTTTATTAAAACCTTTTTCTCTTCGGTCATATTAGAAATTCATTATGTGTATGTATGTTTTATTTAGCAACTTTTTCATATCAAATCCTTATTTTTCTGAAATGCTTTTTATGGATTTGAATATCCTTAGGCCCTTAGTCGAGCCCTTTTGGAGCTCCGAACAGAGATGACAGCTGCTGCTGAAAAACACATCATTCTTTCTACATCCAAGAAAAAGGAAAATGTTCAGGAGATTGTTGATCACCACACTAGAGATCTTCAGGTGAGTATCAGTAACTAAGGACATTTATTTTAAAACTAAGAATTGTCCTGAAAGACAAGTTTATTTCATTATATAAGTGAGTTAACCCAATGAATGGAGTATAATATATTCAATTGACTGCACATTTTTAATGGTAGAAAATTTTATTTTCTGTGTTATTCAGGTGTTTATGTAATATGTTAAATTGTATAGGACATAAAGTGTGAGATGATGGTCAAGCTATTGAAAATGGAAAGACATAATTTTCATATTTCACGTAGAACTTACCAAATAACTCTATCCCATCTCTGTATGAAAATGCTTTTTAAAAATTGCCTTCAGAAGTCTTTCAATGACTAAGTTCCACAAATCTGAAGCCTATTCCCGAGTGCCATCTCTAAGAAGCAGATAGCTGGTATGACAGAGAGATTGGAAATTCTTAAGTGGCAGAAAGTTGTATATCTGAGTTTGGGAGCAGCCCTTCTCATTTTCTTCAGATGGTGAGATGAGAAATGCCAGTTCAGATCCTGTGCTTCACCTCATCTTGATACCTTAAGCTTTCTAAAACTATAGGACTTCCTTTTATCTTTAGTCTGAATTCTCCACAGAAAGTAGATGCTTCCTATCATACCCTTTAAAACTTCATCTACACTCACATGATGTTATAAACGCACATATTTTTGATTTATGAATAACAAATTATTCTTTTTCTGGTGATTGGCTTTTCTATGGATTTCGGCCCACTAAAGAATTTCCTGATTTTTCTCTACAGAGGTCAGGTTATATGTGTAGTTATGGTTCAAGATGGTAACCAGCTGTAGAAGACTACATTTTTTGAACAAGATGTGATAGGAAAAATAGAGCAATTTGATAGAAATTAGTTTTAGACCAACAAGTGTATATCACAGGTAGCACAATAAGTGGATAAACAACCTGAATATAACAAGTTACATCATTTTAAAAACAGGAAAGAAAAGGGGTACCCTTCACCCCTATAACTAAAAGGATAAGAAGAAACATAGATGATCAGAAAAGGCAAAATAGACCATTTTAGTTACACATAATTAAACTTTTACTTGAGTGAATTAATGAAAAAGAATAAAAAGAACTTGAATGAGGAAAATATTTGCATGAAAGATCACTGCTGTACAAAATAACTATTAGGACATGTATATTTATATTGTATTTAATTTATACTTTAACATATTTAACATGTATTGGTCAACCTGCCATCTGGGGGAGGGGATGGAGGGAAAGAGGGGAAAAATTGGAACAAAAGGTATGGCAATTCTCAATGCTGTAAAATTACTCATGCATATAACTTGTAAATAAAAAACTATAATTTAAAAAAAAATTAAAAAAAAAAAGATCACTGCTGTAAATTCGGTAACAAAACTCTATAGTAGGACTTCTGGCTAAGATGGTGGAGAGGGTGCACACATCTACTTAAGCTCCATGTTTTTTCTCAGAATAATTTATTTCATGACAAGTCTGGGAATTAGCGCTTGCCTGAAAAAAACGGCACAAATAATTACCAAGAGAAGATTTCCTCGAAATTCACCTGAAAAGGTCTGTTTTTGCTTGTGGGTGGGATTGGCACAGACTGAAGGCCGGCAGCAGCAGCACAGCAGACAGAGTAAGGCAGGCAGCTCACAGCTGAGCAGACCAGAGCGCCATGGGGTGTGATCTCAGTTGTTTCTGTGGAGAGAGCTTTAGCACAGTGTTAGCTACTTTGCCCTGGCAGCAAGTCAGTAGACAAGCAGAAAAAGTAAAAACACAGGGGGTGAAGACTATAACCCCAAAATGCTGGTGTCTCTCAGGACCTTGTCACACCCACCCACAGTGTCTCAGCACACTCTTAGAGTCTTAGAGCACAGATGCAGCACAGCCATTGCTATCCTGATAGTGCCTCGTGGCTGCCCCCTACAGTCTGTAGAGGAAACTTGGTAATATCATCCACCTCCTACACTCCATCCATTTGTAGACCATTTGTTTTTCTTGTTAGTTTGTTTTATTTCACTCTTCTTTGACAAAATGAGCAAAAAATTTAAAGAGCACTCTTACCTATTGATAGCTTCTATATGGATAGAGAGCAGACTTTAAACCCTAAGGAGACTAAAAACAGACTGTCTCCAGATGAATCCCCAAAGGGGGATATGATAACATAAGATTCTCATAGAAGAAATTTAAAAGGCTCTCACAAGAGAGCTAGAAGTAAAATGGGAAAAGGAAAGGGAAGCTTGGCAAGAGAGTCTGGATAAGTCATCCCACTCATTTAAAGATAGAGTGAATAAAGAAATCAAATCCTTGAAAAACAGAATTAGTAAGTTGGAAAAAGAAAATAGCTCTCTAAAAAATAAAATTGGTGAAATGGAAAAAAATTCCATAGAACAAAACTACTCACTTAAAAACTCAATTGGACAATTAGAAAAAGATATAAAAAAAAGTGAGTGAAGAAAATACTTCATTGAAAATCAGAATCGAACAAATGGAATTGAATGACTCGAGGAGATACCAAGAATCAGTCAAGCAAAACCAAAAAAATGAAACAATGGAAAAAATGTCAAATACTTGGGAAAACAACAGACCTGGAAAATAGATCTAGGAGAGATAATCTGAGAATTATTGGACTCCCTGAAAAATATGATGAAAAAAAGAGTCTATATACTATTTTCCAGGAAATTATCGGAGAACTGCCCAGAAGTTACAGAAACAGAGGGTAAAATAGAAATTGAAGGAATTCATTGATCACCTACTGAATGGTACCCTAAAATCAAAACACCAAGAAATATAGTGGCCAAAG
Source organism: Dasyurus viverrinus (assembly GCA_020854095.1). NCBI lineage: Eukaryota > Metazoa > Chordata > Mammalia > Dasyuromorphia > Dasyuridae > Dasyurus > Dasyurus viverrinus. Next base: position 250,498,920 of record CM037001.1, read on the forward strand.
TCCAGAACTATCAGACAAAGGAAAAAATACCGCAAGCTGCTAGAAAAAAATCAATGCAAATATAGAGGATCCACAATAAGGATTACTCAAGACCTAGCAGCGTCCACATTAAATGAGCAAAGGGCCTGAAATATGATATTCCAAAAGGCTAAGGAACTTGGTATGCAATCAAAAATAACTTACCCAGCCAAAATGAGCATCTTTTTCCAGGGAAAAAGATGGACATTCAATGAAATAAGCGAATTTCACCTATTTTTGATTAAAAAAACAGAACTTAACAAAAAGTTTGATCTTACAAATATAGAACTCAAGAGAACCTAAAAAGGTAAAAAGAAATCTTGGGAACTATATTTCTGCTATAAAGATATATAAAGAATGCACGTATACCTTGTTCTAGAAACTAGAGATGGAAAGGAAATTGTACCCAGAAAACGGTAAAGTGGAGGTACTATATCTCATGAAGAGGCAAAGGAAACCTATTATATCTGAGAGAAAGAATGGAGGGGGATGATCATAGTGTGTATCTTACTACCATCAGAATTGGCTTAAAGAGAAAAATTTTAGACATATTCGATTTATGGTGAAACTAATCCCACTTCATTGAAAAGTGGGAGGGGAAAAGGGAAAAGGGAAAAAATAAAGCAAGCAGAAGGGAATATAGAAATTGTGAGTAAAAGGAGTAAGATAGGGAGAGGAACTCTAAGGTGGGGGGAGGGATACTAAAAAGGGAGAGCTGTGAGAAGCAAGTGGTGCTCACAAGTTTAATACTGGAGAAGGTTGGTAAGGGGGAAGGAAAGGAGAAAAGCATAAACAGGGGTTAACAAGATGGCAAGTAATACAGAATTGGTAATTTTCACCATAAATGTGAATGGGGTAAACTCCCCATAAAGAGGAAGCAGTTAGCAGACTAAATTAAAAGCCAGAATCCTACAATATGTTGTTTACAGGAAACACACCTGAAGTAGGGAGATACATGCAGAGTAAAGGTAAAAGGTAAAAGGTAAAAGGTTCACCTACGCTTAAGGTGAAGTCAAAAAAGCAGGAGTAGCCATCCTCATCTCAGATCAAGCAAAAGCAAAAATTGATCTAATTAAAAGAAATAAAGAAGGGCACTATATCTTGCTAAAAGGTAGCATAGATAATGAAGCAATATCAATATTAAACATATATGCACCAAGTGGTATAGCATTTAAATTCTTAAAAGAGAAATTAAGAGAGCTGCAAGAAGAAATAGCAAAACTATAATAGTGGGAGATCTCAACCTTGCACTCTCAGAATTAGATAAATCAAACCACAAAATAAATAAGAAAGAAGCCAAAGAGGTAAATAGAATACTAGAAAAGTTAGATATGATAGATCTTTGGAGAAAACTAAATAAAGACAGAAAAGAGTACACTTTCTTCTCAGTAGTTCATGGAATCTATACAAAAATTGACCATATACTAGGATATAAAAACCCCAAACTCAAATACAGTAAGAAAGAAACAGTAAATGCAACCTTTTCAGACCATGATGCAATGAAAATTACATTCAATAAAAAGCCAGGGGAAAATAAAGCAAAAAATAATTGGAAACTAAATAATCTCATACTAAAGAATGATTGGGTGAAACAGCAAATCATAAACATAATAACTTCACCCAAGAAAATGACAATAATGAGACATCATACCAAAATGTGTGGGATGCAGCCAAAGTAGTAATAAGGAGAAATTTCATATCTCTAGAGGCCTACTTGCATAAAATAGAGAAAGAGAAGGTTAATGAATTGGGCTTGCAACTAAAAATGCTAGAAAAGGAACAAATTAAAAACCACCAGTCAAACATTAAATTTGAAATTCTAAAAATAAAAGGAGAAATCAATAAAATTGAAAGTAAAATAAAACTATTGAATTAATAAAATGAAGAGTTGGTTCTATGAAAAAACCAACAAAATAGAGAAACCCTTAGTAAATCTGATTAAAAAAAGGAAAGAGGAAAATCAAATTTTTAGTCTTAAAAATGAAAAGGGAGAACTCGTCACTAATGAAGAGGAAATTAGAGCAATAATTAGGAGTTACTTTGCCCAACTTTATACCAATGAATTTGATAACTTAAATGAAATGAAAGAATACCTCAAAAATATAGCTTGCCCAGATTAACAGAGGAAGAAGTAAATAGTCTTAAACAGTCCCATTTTAGAAAAAGAAATAGAACAAGCTGTTAACCAACTCCCTAAGAAAAAATCCCCAGGACCAGATGGATTTACATGTGAATTCTACCAAACATATAAAGAACAATTAACTCTAATGCTATATAAACTATTTGAAAATTAGGGATTGAAGGGGTCCTACCAAATTCCTTTTATGACACAGACATGGTACTGATAGCTAAAGCAGATAGGCTGAAAACAGAGAAAGAAAATTATAGACCAATCACCCTAATGAACATGGATGCAATCATCCCCAGGATAATATACTATGACCAAGTAGGATTTATACCAGGAATTCAGGGCTGATTCAATATTAGGAAAACTATTAGCATAATTGACTATATCAGTAATCAAAGTAACAAAAACCATATGATCATCTCAATAGACGCAGAAAAAGCATTTGATAAAACCATCAACCATTCCTAATAAAAACACTTGAGAGGATAGGAATAAATGAACTTTTCCTTAAAATAGTCAGAAGAATATATTTAAAACTGTCAGTAAGCATCATATATAAAGGGGGGAACCATTCCCAGTAAGATCATTCCCAAGATAAGATCAAAATGGTTCCACGATTTAGTCATAAAGAACGAGATCATAAATAAATTAGAGGAACATAGGATAGTTTACCTCTCAGACTTGTGGAGGAGGAAGGAATTTGTGACCAAAGAAGAATCAGAAGTCATTATTGATCACAAAATAGAAAATTTTGATTACATTAAATTAAAAAGCCTTTGTACAAATAAAACTAATGCAAACAAAATTAGAAGGGAAGCAACAAGCTGGGAAAACATTTTTACAGTTAAAGATTCTGATAAAGGCCTCATTTCCAAAATATATAAAGAATTGACTCTAATTTATAAGAAATCAAGCCATTCTCCAGTTGATAGTCAAAGGTTATGAACAGACAGTTTTCAGATGATGAAATTGAAACTATTTCCACTCATATGAAAGAGTGTTCCAAATCACTCTTGATTAGAGAAATGCAAATTAAGACAACTCTGAGATACCACTACACACCTGTCAGATTGGCTAAGATGAAAGGAAAAAGTAATGATGAATGTTGGATGGGATGCGGGAAAACTGGGACATTGATGCATTGTTGGTAGAATTGTGAATGAATCCAACCATTCTGGAGAGCAATCTGGAATTATGCCCAAAAAGTTATCAAACTGTGCATATCCTTTGATCCAGCAGTGTTACATATATCCCAAAGAGGTCTTAAAGAAGGGAAAAGGACCTCTATGTGCCAAAATGTTTGGGCAGTCCTTTTTGTAGTGGCTAGAAATTGGAAAATGAATGGATGCCCATCAATTGGAGAATGGTTGGGTAAATTGTGGCATATGAATGTTATGGAATGTTATTGTTCTGTAAGAAATGACCAGCAAGATGAATACAGAGAAGCTTGGAGAGAATTACATGAACTGATGCTAAGTGAAATGAGCAGAACCAAGAGATCATTATATACGTCAACAACGATACTGTATGAAGATGTAATCTGATGGAAGTGGATTTCTTTGACAAAGAGACCTAATTCAGTTTCAATTGATCAATGATGGACAAAAGCAGCTACACCCAAAGGAAAAAAACACCCAAAAATCAAAAATTACCCAAGCATATATTCTGTCAAAAAGTTATAATAAAAAGAACTCTATAGTAAATTGACAGAAATATGAGGTATAGTTCAATATATGAAGTGATTTTCAAAAGAGGATTTACAAAGTATAAATGATCCAAAGAAACACATTTCAAATCAATCATAGAAAGACATTGCAAAAGAAAACAACTGAAGTTTCACCCTGAAATTATTGGGCAGCAGTGACAGAAAATTGAAATTCATGTCACACAAAGGCTTTAAAAAGACTGGAAGTGCTTTTAGGAGAATGATGTCTTGGTTCAGCCATTTTAGATATTGGCTTAAAATTATGTAAGAAAAGAGCTATACTGTTTTCACTTTTAATTTAGATTAGATTAGCAAAAACCTGGAAAGAAAACAGATGATCCCTAATTGGGGAATGACAAAAACAAAAAACCCCACAAAAAACATTGTAACATATAAATGAAATTGATTATTATCACGTGACAAGAAATGATGAATATAAGGAATTTAGGGATATGGAACATTAATATGCTTTGCTGCAGTGAAATAATTATATATATAATGGCTACAGTAGTGTGAAGTGAGAATATCAATCACAGTGAAACCAAAGCCTTGATGATAGAAAGGATTGTGATGGTTCTGGGGAATAGATGGTGAAACATTTTCCCAGAACAAGAGACTAAAAGGCAAAATGTTGTATATATTATTAGATACATTTATTAGGTATTTTTGCTCAATTTTCTTTTGTTACTTGAAAAGGTTCATTTTGGAATGTATGTGATTAAGTAATTTGGCTGGAAAGAGTGACTTAAAATAGTTTATCATTCTTATTTTGTAAAAACAAAAGAAAACATGACTTGTAAACAAAATATTTCCCTTTTTCTTTCCCTGGAAAGATTCATATAGAAGATTTAAATGAAAATCTTCTGAAATGTAAAGAAGCTCTTAAAACAAGTAAAAGCAGAGAGGACTCTCTGAATAAACAGTTAGATGCCTTAAACAATGAAATGCAAAAAAAAGAGAAAGCTTATCATAAAATACTTAGAGAAAAAGAAGAATTAGAAAAAGAATATGAAAAAATGGAAAAGCTAGTTAAAACCTTTGGATTGCAGGTAAAGAATTTTCATGTATACAGTATTTTAGTTCTTGATTTACCATTTATGTTTTCAATAGAACAATTTTTGTATGTAAAATTTTACTTCAACTTATCATTATTGAATCTCTACCTATATAATCAAAGGTTTATATATATTGATTATATATAAACTGGTTATCAGATCAGTTTGGCTAAAATGATTATCCTTTATTAAGTGGCTTTCAGAGTAGTAGAATAATATGCCTTTTTTTTTTTACTGAGGTGTTGGAGTCAAATTCCATTGAATACCAAGAATGTGTATAAATAGTTATGGCCAGCAGTCTGTGTTTATCAATCTGAAATGCCAGTCTTAAATATACCCATTTAGACTAATGTTACACTACCTACCTTCAGGTGACATCATATAACATCCAGGGTTAATGCATATTGCATTCTTTGATATTTCAGTATCGATCCCAACTATCTATACCAAGATAATTATGAACACAGAATTGTACATAGCCTCATCAACATCAACGGAATTGTAAACAGCTGCAATGTTTTTTTGTTTTTTTTGTTTTTTTTTTTAATCAGTACCAAGGTTTTTGTTGAAACAGAGTAGTAAATAGCAGAAAGTATCATACTAAACATTTATCTCAAGTGTGTCCTTAATTCATTGTTCAGGGATAAATGGTATAGTATAGATGTTTCTCATCATTATTACACAGGAGTCAGAATAGAGATAGAGTCAAATCCTTTACCAGAGACATAGATATGTGACTGTTGGAAAATCAGAACCTTTCTGAGGCTCGGTTGTCTCACCTGGAAATGGATCTTATAATAATTAATACCAATAGAATCCACCCAAGGAGTAGAGTTGTAGTAAGCATTGTTAATAAGATAAAACATGCATGATAGAAGCAGCAGTGCAGAAGTTCTGGACATAAGGACCCTCTTCTCACAACATTTGTCCTTTTCCTTTTTATGTTCCCAAGTATGATACCACAGTGGATAATCCCACAGTGAGTGCTGAGTAAATGATGCTCAGGGAACAGGATTACCAGGGTACTGTAAGACCAGGCAGTTTCACTCACACAAACACCCTAGTTGTCATGACTTCCTGTTTATCTCTTTTTAGAATATAAAATGTCATAGGGTGGATTGGTACGATAGGCCCAGGACAACCTCGTTTTATTAGGTTAGTTACTTTATCAAATTGCACAGATATGTCTCCCCTGAAGTCCTGCTCTGAGGCCTAATCACATGAGAAGATAAATGCTGGTGGAACCTAAGCTTCAGGGGATGTGACAAACAGGCTTTTTAATGGAAGTCTGACAATATGCTTTATGTCTGTTACCTGAGGACCAGCCTTGCTAAATTTCAAATGATGTCTTCGGGTCACCTGCAGGATGATGACATGTTCAGTCTCAGAATGTCTTCAAGACAATCTGCTGTGATGTGATAGGGGGCTCTCTTGTGGGTGGAGCAGGGCGCCTCCCTACTGGCAGAATCTCAATGCCTTGAAATGTTAAAGAAATGCGTTTCAGTGACTAGATTTAAGTAGCATTTGCATCCTTTGTGATCATTCATCAAACATGGGAACATTCATTAACAACAATAATAGGAACTGGCACTTGTATAGGATTTTTTCAAGGGGCTTTATGTATATTCTCTTGCTGGGGTATCAAGCAACCATGTGGGGCAGGTATGACAGTATGATATTCCCCACTTACAAAAGAGAAGACAGGCTCAACTGAGTCAGCAAGGCAGCCCAGTGGCCAGTGCAGAGTATGGAGTCAGGAAGACCTGATTCTGAATGTGCCTGTATCGCCTGAAACAAAGCATTCAGCTTCTCTGCTGGGGCCTCAGTTCTGTATTCTGCAAAAGGGGAATGGTGATAACACTTACCTCTCAGGATTGTTGTGAGAATCAAGTTAGACAACTCATAAAATGAGAATCAAATTAGACAACTCATAAAATGCTTTACAGAAATTAAAATTATACAAATGCAAGATACCATTATTGTCATTATTATTTTTTAATTGCTAAGAATCCAGTGACTTTGCTTGTAGTCACAAAACTAGTAATTGTTAGAGGCAGTGTTCAAGCCCAGGCTTTGTGAACTCCAAGTTCAGCACCAAGTTCAGGACTTTCTATGACACCAAGCTGTCTTCCTATATAAAGTGTATCAGGCCATTTTCCTTAAATCTGTCCAAATTCAGTTTTTAGATTTTTTTAATTTAAAAAGCCCACTCATATTCTGGCATAATTGATCTTTCTCTAGGACTTAAAGATCACATAGACTCTGCTCTCCTGGATTAGGCGAGAAATTCCTTGGGCTTTCTGAGTCTGCATAGTGAACCCTGTTTCTAGTGTTATGGCATTCAAATAAAATAACATATACTCTCTTTAAGTATAGAAACTTTTCCCATTGTGTGTTTTTGTAATGCTGGATCTTTTATTTAATGTACAAAAGTGTTGTTTCTAGCAATGATCTAATATAGTAATTCCATATAATTTTTTCTGTAGTCTGGAAGAAGTGGCAAGACAATTCCTGAACTAGAAAAAATTGTAGGTTTAATGAAAAAAGTTGTGGACAAAGTCCAGAAAGAAAATGAATATTTGAAACAAGCATCAGGAATAATGACAAGTGAGAAAATGTCTGCTCTTGAGCTTGAAAATAAAAATTTGAAGGTAATAGTTATATTTTTAATAGCAATTTGTTCTGTTGTGATAAACTTTAAAAATGTATTAGAAAAGTTATAATTATACTGCATTACTTTATCCTGAATAAAGCATATAGTTTTTAAAAATTCATCAGTCATTATATAAATAATATGAGACTCTTGTACAAAATGCTAGATAAATGTGATTTTGGAGTAAGAATGGTTAACAAGGGTGAGTATAAAATTGCGTTGGTTGGAACAAGAACATGGGACTGAATAGGTAGATCCATGTAGATTTCATACTTGGTATAGCATGAGAGAAGAGGGCTTCATAAGATTTTACATTGAATCATATAAATGTATTCTCTAAAACATATTGAGCTTATAAGAACTTTATTCATGTTCATTTATTTCCTTTTTTTTTTTTTTTGATGTGCACTTTTAAAATTTAGAGTGAATTAGAAAAGTTGAAGCTTCATCTTGGGCGTCAACTAAGCTTGCAATATGAGTTTAATGCTAAAGGTCCAGAGAACATCATGGTTGAAATTGACAGTCTTCGTAAAGAACTTAAAAAAGTATGCATAATTTTATTTATTATAACTTTTTCAGTGGGCTTTTTATGACAATTAGTAATCTTTTAAATTCTTAAACAAAAAGAAGTACATATTCAATGAGATACCTTATTAAAAACAGGAAAGGCAGTTTTTGCAGTCCACACCCAAGGTTATGATAAGATGGGAGTTTCTATTTTATTTCTATTCCTCTTAACTCAAGAGTTCTTAGCTAGTTTTGACATCATGTCCCCCATTAGCAAAGACCATGGACATCTTCTCATAACAGTATGCTTAAATGCATAAACAAAAATAAAATATATATTAAAAATAAAAAATATATTTTTATTATAGTAAAATAGTTAACAAATTTTTTTGAAGTAGCTAGACCCAAATTAAGAATCTTAACGTGTGAGAGACAATAGTGATGCATTTCATATCTATCCTTTTCTGGTATTTCTTCTATATTGCCTACCCTACTCCTGCTCCTAATTTTCACAAACTATAGTTATCTAAGCCTTCAAAATTGTTTAAATCTCAGTAGAATCCTGCACTTCCTTTTCCATCCCAAAAGGTTGTAATAGTGAGGAACTGGGATGAATCTCCACTCTCATGGACTACAATTAGACTATGAGAGAGGTTTTTTTTTTTCCATTCCTTTTCCCATTGTAAAAATTATTTTGTGATGAGCCCAGTGGGTAAAGTCCACCAGGATTTTCCTGAAAGATTCATTGTGCTAGTCGATGCTATACAGTGAAATGTTGATGATAACATATAATATATTACAAACATTTATTAAGTACCTGGTTGTTATGTTAAGGTTTGTGAATTTGCTTCTTTAGAATGGTTCGTTCTCACAATAACTTGTATGACTATGAAGATGTTTAATAATAATTAATTATGAAAAAGGAAAACAGTAATCAACAGAACAACCTTTATACAACAATAGCACTTAATACATAATATATAATATATATAATATAATTAACATCATACAAAGTGATACATAGACAAAGAAAGAAGAGAAGAAAGAATACATCACTGAATTGGGGAAGCACCACCATTACAAATATGTGGCTGGGGAATCCCAGGATACAGCCCTCCAAGTCCTGACCAGGAGGGTCCCAGGCAGAGCGTCCTCTCCATGGCTGAGATTCCAATTTGTACATTAGCCTAATATGACTTAACCCAAGGAACAAAGAAGGCTACAGTAACTTTACTTTCTTGAGCAAGTTGAAAAGGAGGGCCAGCCCTGCCAGAGCCTGTCAAAGGTGAGAAAATTGTTCCTGGAGTGGCTAGCCCCAGTACCCAGATAATGAGTCTTTCGTGGATTTGGTCAAAATCCACCCAGGATGTTGTTCTGTAAGTTATGTTTATTCCCTGTAGTGTTCTTGTTGGTTTTCTGGGGGGTCTCTGGAGTAGCTTTTGGTTTCAGTTCAGTAATCACCACGAGAATAGTCCAGTATTAAAGTCCAAATTCGTTATTGCCTCCTTGCTGGGGCCCTGCTAGCTTTCTTGAGGCCCTTCAGATGAGCTTTGGTCTCAGTTGGGGGAACAGGAGGACAGGACAACCACCATGAGGCTGATGAAGATGGAATGAATCTGTCTCTTCTTGGCTCCGAGAGCTTGAGCTCCTGCCTCCAGTCCTCTTATCTTCTCCAAGTCTGTCTCTGAGCCCCTCAGTTCCCGAGGAGAGCCACCAGGAGCCTGACTGAAGATGGAATGATTCTGGCTGAGTTTGTCCCAACTTATATGCTCTATTTTAATAGATAATGATATACATTGTGGGTGTGAATCTTATAAAACTATTATTAAATACGTGTATTATATATATATATCACACATATATATACTATATAACTATATATAATATATATAGGTATATAGTATGTATACTATATAACTATATAGCATAACTATATTATGTACATGTACTGAACTAGAGAATTATTAAAAATCATGCTAAACTAGATAACCATTGTATTATCAATTCCACTGCGTTAGCAGTGTAAGAATCCTTGTTTCAAGTTCAGAGTTCTGGCCCATAATAGTTCCCAAGGCTAACAGTTGTGTAACAGGGGTGAATAATAGTTCAATGTATTATAACTACCCCATGGACATGGAGGGATACTGAGGGTCGAGGCCTACAGAATCTTTTCCTTATACCTGTATCTTTCACTGTTATGTTTAGAGACTTTTGAAATTGTTGACTATATGGTATAAAATGATACAGCAACCATTTATTATGCAACTGCTATGTTCAGAATCCTTTATGGGGCAGGAGAGATATGAAGTTTAAATAAATTAATATCCCTGCCCTCTGGAGGAAGGATACACAGATAATGATATCACATAATAAATTCAGTAGAGAATGATATTTTGCAATGCCATGTAAGAAGGAAGACTTCGAAAGGGAAATAAATGGTCATTAATACCCTAAAGGAGTGAAGGATAGCATTCATAAAGGATTTTAGAGGACAGATATATGTTGAATGAATTTAGCATTTCAAAAGAAGGATAGAGGTCATTCTAGGCACATGGTACAACTGGAGTGAGGCGCAGCATCCCAGGTGAGGAATGAACCAAGCACTCTTTCTTCAGCCTTTGAGTATTCCTAGTTTCCTGAAGAATTCAGGTTAAACAGTCTCTAGCTTAAAATCTTTCTTAATCCAAATATTTGGTGCCTCTCCCCCACAATTACCCTGTTTATCTTGGGCAGATCTGATATATACTTATTTATGCACAGTCAGAGGTACTCATATTCTGTTCATTTATAAAAGATAAGCTCCATAGGGCAGGAATTATTTCCTTATTTTGTCATTATATTCCTTGCACTTATCCCCATGCCTTGTTTAAAATCTTGGAATCATAATTTCAGTTTAGATCATTTAACAAAACTCCTTTATTTCATAGTCTCAGAGAGGTAACATGACTTCCTCAGAGTTATATGGCTAGAGACTAAAATCAGATTGACTTTCAAACCCAGTGTTTTTCTCTATCACACTTGACTCTTCAGGTGGTCCCTGGAGTTAAGAGGGTTGAACTTCTGTAAATTATTTGAAGTAAGAATGTAAGAGCTAGAGTATATAAGTCTGTGCTGTATTTCATCAGGCTCTCCTCTCTGAAACACTACTAACAATTAATGAAGTCAGTCTTTTTTCTTTTTTTAAACTTTCTAGCCATGAATTGTTCCTTGCACCAGACAAATGGATATAATTATCTAATTATCTCTAAGAATGACCCAAAGCAGGTGGAGTTTTTTGGAATCTTGATGCTCCAAATAGATGAATATCTGTTCTAAGAGAAAATCTCAATGCTAGTGATTTTTTTTTCTGCTATACAAATTTGCACAGATATCAAAAACACTTATTACTCATCATATTTTTTAATTAGAAAAAATGATTTACTTTCCTCCATTTTGTCCCCACGTCAGTCTCCTTTATTTTCACAAGTCTTCTAAATACCTCAAGCTTTGGACTAACATTTATGGGGACTCTAATATTTTAATCTCCTAAATGTTTATCTGAAATAACCTCATTTCTCATTTTGCTCTAGAAAATTAGGTGATTTTTTTTTAATACCACAAGGGAAGATATAAAACACTAGAGATTTCACATGCCAGAAAAGCAGTTCTGTAGGAATAATCAAATAATCTTATTTTTTGAATGTTTAGTAGCTGAAATATACTACATTAAGTGTTCAATCAACAAGGCTTTTGGTCATGGTTAGATCACAAGTGTAGGAATATGGGAGTTCAGTTCGAAAACCAACTTTTGCCCTTCTAAATTATCAACCTTGTGACCACTCTTACAGAATTTGTTACTCCTAATATCCTCATTAGTCACTTCTCTGCTAGAAGGTAGAAACTTCTGAGATGTTACAGATGGAAAAAAATGACTTGAAGATAGCATTCGAGAACGTAACAGCTGAGCTGGAAGAGATGAGAAAGAGAATGCATCTATTTGAAAACGGAAATCTACAGCTGGAACGGGCTGAAAGGCAGAGTTTGAAATCAGTCATTGACACAAGGTAAGAGAAGGTTTCAGAAGACTGGCTTGCCTCCTTCATTATTTTTAAAGATGTGAATCTGTTCCATCAAGTAGCTAACGTGGTTTGGATCCTCTGAACAACAGGGATTTGATATCCCTGTAGACAGTGACTGTTGTTTGTCTCTGCTGTTGCCAAGGGGGGCTAGTCAGATTTCTTCCAAAAATTTAACTACAGGATGTATTTAAAATATCAAATGGAAATTGAATTTTATTCATTACCTCATTCTACTATGGTCATTGTCATGAAATTCAAGTTTTCAAAAAAAAAAAATCCCAAGATCTTCACTGCTGTTTCTATTTGTTTTTCCGATGTTTCTTCATTCAAGAAACATTTTATAGCTTTTAGGTATGGGGTATTCTGCTAGATCTTGTGGGAGATAGAAAATGACAAATTATAATCTTTTCTGTCAGTGATTTGAGAATTTCGTGCATAGTAGGTTAAGATGTGATAAAAGGTAAAACAAGCACAATTAATGGGTTTGAGCACTTAGTGGAGGAAGAATAAGGGAGTCACATTCGAAGGATATTAAACCTTGAAGTATGGGTAGGATTCCAACAGGTTGATATGATGAGAAAAGGATTTCAGAGCTGAGGGGGCATCATGAAAAAAACTGTTAAGATGGGGAATGTGGAACATGTTCAGGGAATAGTTAGAACAGCCCTGTGGCTGGACATTGTGGCTCACATGCCCAGAATTCTATCAGCTCAGAATGGCATTCACCTACATATAAGCTCTTCTCTCATTTTACCTTGTTGGGTCTTCTGGTTTTTTAGCCCCTCTCCTCTACACAGGTGTCAGGAGAACCTACTTGCACCAAATTTAGAAATATAACCAGGACCAAGAAAATCAGGCAAGGAATTCTCACTATCAGGAAAAGACTTTAGGTTACTTTTACAATCTTATCATTTATTTTTTTCTACTCTGCTTATTGAATTGTTCCTTCGCTAAAAATCTAGAAATCTGTAAAAAATTTTTTGGGAAATCTATACTTTAATGTTATGTCTCCTTGCAACTGATACCTTTTCACAGCATAATGCTCTCCATATAATTTTAATAAACCTATAATAACTTTTTTCTTAATTATACCCTAAGACTGAGGTTCTTAAAAACTTCCTGAAAGTATCTGCTCAGAGAAATCCTTAAGGGAGAATTGCAACATATAAGATAGAATTCTGTGCCCTTATCCATGATATTTGTTTTAAAAAAAAAAAAAAGGAAGAAAAAACATCCAACTCTGTTGCTTCATTGTAATGCTATATCTGTGAATCCTGCAATAAATTTAGAGGGTCACTGATTTTAAGCAGCTCCTAAGGGAAGCAACAGAGAAAGAGCAGCAAACCAAGAAATATAATCAGGACCTAGAAGATCAGGCAAGGAAGGACTTTGAGTACTATGAGTAATTTGTGAGGGAAACTGGGAAGTCTGGGAAACTGACCCCTGAGGTTGAGACTGCGGTCAGAGGAAGTCTAGATGATAAGATGTTCACATGGCACTGGGATTTCATGCACACTGCTATACATGCCTTGTAGACACTCACCAACTGCCCCAGGCCTTTCCTTCTTTGAATATCTCCATGGAATCACCAAAGGCTGCCTATCTGTACTCTTATCATTCTCTTTAAAAGGCCATTTCCTTTTCCAGTAATATAGTGATGCCTTTTATTTCACTTTTCATACATAAATCATGCTTTCAGCCACTATCTATTTCTGTAGTCACTTGCAAATTTGATTCAAATAAGAAAAATGCTTCCATGGGGTGATGGGGAGGCCTTCCAAGTATCTAGATTTCTGCATCCTTAGTCAGCCAGACTCAGGTAGACAACATGTGAACACACCACCAGGCCAAAGATCAAAGGGGATGAAAATGTGAAGAAATTACAAGGTTATATGTACATATGTATGTAGGAAAGTTGTAGAATTGAAACAATGAATGTGCCAGTTGAAGAAGCTTCTGTTGCTTAGGATTGAATATCAAATACCCAGACTAATTTCTACAAGGTTACTGGCCACAGTCCCTAATCCTGAATTTCCACCCCATGTATTGTTCCTATTTTGTCTAGTTGCCAGCAATCTTCTTTTGCTTCTTCTCTGCAACCTACTCTGACTTGCACCAGTTTTGGCTCCATGACATACTTTATAAAGATAATGGATCCTAAATCCATTTGCTACATTTGGGCAGCTGGGTGGTGCAGTATATAAAATGCTGAGTTCCTATCTGGCCTTGGACACTTACTAGCTTTGTGAGCCTAGACAAGTTATTTAATAACCCTGTTTGCCTGTTTGTTTCCATGAAATGGAAAACCACTCCAGTATCTTTGCCAACTTCCAAATGGGGTCCCAAGGAGTCAGGACTGAATGCAACTGAACAATAGCTTTTTGCTACTAGATCCTATTCATAGTCCTGTATACTCTATATCCCTGCTTACAGCTAAAATTATTTTAAGTGTTAGAACAGCAACCTAAGTATTACCAGAACTCATGTGTATGTTTTTCTATTCCTGTTTTTCCTATATCATCCTTCTTTTATTCTAGATTAACCACTGATGTAGAGTTGGTTCATCAAGCAGGAACTAGTCAAGAGCCAAATTGAAGAGGAAAATGTTGTTTCTGGTAATGAATATATGCTGAATATATTATTGCTGAGTATTAGACTTGTTTTAGTTTACTTTTATGAGGCACTCCGAGTTCTGCTCCATTGGTTTCCCTCTCTAAAGCCATGAGCCAGTCATAGGCCTTCTCTTTGTTAATTCTAAGATCAAATTGCCCCACTTGTATCATTAGGCTCTTGACACCATTTGGTGTGTTGTGTGTTCATTGGTCTATTGGTGTATGAGGATGTTGTACTGACTCCTTTCTAAGATTGTAACTCCTAAAAACATGTACTTCATTGTAGCTACTCTGTTGTATTTATAAGTCATTTACTCCCTCTTGCATTCTTTAGTCAGAGATGCTCTTATCAGCCTTTGAACCTCTCATTGCTCTATTTTCAGACATATGACAAGAATTTTGAAGCAAAGCATAATCACGTTTCCTTTCATGTCTTTGGTCCCTGTGAGATTAAATTTGCCTCCTTATTTTAGGTCCTCTATTTCATTTTGCTTACTACCTTGTTCCTGTGAACTTTTGAAAAAGTCATGAGTTAATACTTCTGTGGTTTTAGACTCAACATTTCACTAAACATTTGTGTCAAATTATGATTAAGATCCTTTGACTTGGACAAATTGTCATGTGCTGAGGGACATTCCGAAGAATCTGCTTTTGTCTATTACTAGTTTGTTTTGTTTTTGTTTTTCTCAGTCCCACAAGGGACAGAATACATTTTCTCTTCCATTTTCTGATAGCAATTCTTATCCTGCATTTTCAATAGAGCATGAAACCTATTGTCAGATTGAGATGAGAATTTCATTTATTATCTAGTTACCTCTGGTTTTCTCTAGCGTTTTTTCCTTTTATTCTTAAAATGTTTACTTACAATGCCCTTTTTTGTTACATTAGTCCTTTCTGATTATGTCTTCCTGTGTCCAAAAAACTTCAATGAAGTCTTCATAAGTAGTCATAGCCATTCCAATCATCAGCCTCCACTGATTTTATCTTGTTCTCCCACAGCCCATACTCTGGTTGATCATCACTGTCACTTCTTTTTTTCATCTACCCGAATGAGGATCAGTCTCAAAACACTGATTCTTACAAAGTATCCTAAGAGTTGTAGCCCTAATATGTTATCCAGTTTTTCCTTTCCCTTTCCTCCTCTTCAAATTTCCCTAAAATATTTTTCCCCAGGTCCTTTTTCCTCAATGTATTATTTTATCAATCAAAAACAAGATGGCTAAAGGTAGTTTATAATGTAAAATAGCTTTTTAATCTATAAAATGGAGCTAATAAACCCTACCTTTCTAATGGTAGGGATTCTTTGTAAACTGAGATGCAGCATATATACATATTATAATGATTACTTCATTATTCACAGTGACAACTTAAAGGTGAATATAGTGATGTAAAATAAGAAAGTGGAGCATACTGGAAAAATATAGTTTGAGGTTTAGGATCCTCCTATTAGACTTTAAGGTTTTTGTAATTATCCAATGCCTATCAAAGTGTTCTGAAGAGAATAAGCATCTATTAGTTGCTTGAATTGTATCAAGAAATAAAAGAGGCTAAAGGTTTGTAGACTACATAGATATCTCATGATTAGTTATCACAAATATTTTCTTCAAGTTAAGTCAGAAAACAATGTATGTGGGGAGTACAGCATGACATTAAACAGAAATTTGTGCTTTAACAGAGAGTAAACAATTAGACTCATCTTCTTAAATTCAAATTTGGCCCCAAACACTTACTAGTTGTGTCACCCTGACCATTCTGTTTGCCTCAGTTTTCTTTAAAATGTGCTGGAGAAGGAAGTGTCAGACGACTCCAGTGTCTTTCCCCCAAAATCTCCTACTAGGGTCATGAAGAACTGTACTGCTGACATGATTGAATAACAAACAAGCCAAGCACTAAGTGTGGATGCTCTGCATACACAAAAAATCCTTGCACCCTAATGGAGGAAAGATGCAACAATTATGATACATAAAGAATAGGAGAAAAGGCGATTTTTATGAAAATATTGTGACAGCAGAACTGACCAGGTCTGGCAAAAGACTGGATATATAGAGTAACCCTAAGAGGACAATGGAAGATGACATTGAGATTGAGAGCATAGGCAAATAGAATAAGGAAAGGAGTCTTCCAAGAATGTCACATGTAATTCAAGATTATTTCAGAAAGATAAAGATGAGATAATAACTGGGATCACAGCATCTCCAACCAAGCCTCTTTAAACAAGTTGCTGATATCAATTAAAATGAGAGTGAATAAAGGTAGGGATTTTAACTATTAACATTTCCTAGAGGGAGCTCTTGCTTAATCAAAATACAAAGGAGCCTAGAAACTGCCAGTAGTCAAAAAAGCAATATTTTCTCATTTGCAAACATCATAAATAGGCCAAAAGAACACTAAAGATTAAAAAAAAAAAGTGACACGTGGTCCTCTAATCATGGTGCCAAAAGTACAAGTTAGATTGATCCAAGGCTAGTAATAAAAATTAATAACAAAGATGATGTTTGGTATTATATTTTAAAAGATTGTTGTAGAAAAGAATATCAAAGGCTTGGAGACATTTCTTAGGGTGACTATAATAATATGTGACTATATACTACTCATGTGACATTTCTTATTATGTAACTTCACTAAATGAAGGAAAATCAGAACTGTTCAATTTTTGTTTCTCTTTTCTCTTTCAAGGACAATGAACATTTGGACCTGCCATCAATTCAAGTTGTGACTTTACCACTAAGAACTTTATAACTATGTGTGGTATGCAACTCACCCAGTAAATCTCAGAGGTCTCTCAAAGTGTAAAGAGAAGTTTATTTGATTCTCATGAGAAGCAGGCAGTCACTTTCACCATATGGAGAGGTGAAAGTGAGGGCTCAGAGCACAGATAGAAGGACTGTCTAATTTCCCCAAAACAATACTGACCCTCCCCCCTGGCTCATCCTCAGTGACTGAGAATGTGACCTTACATTCTAAGTGGGAAAACTACAGCTAATGGGAAAGCAAACCATAGATTCAAATTTAAATAAAAAACATTCCTTTTACTGACTCTGAGATAAGTACTTTCATTGTATGAGAGATAAGGGTTGTATCAGTCTGTTCCACATTCTGTCAAACCTGATCTCATAGCTTGGTTAATTTATAATTTGTCCTTTGAAGAAATATCATATTTTCCATTCAGTCCCTCCTTTTTGATGAGATTTTTTTTATATTTTTGTAAGATTAATTCACACTGTGATCCTCAGGATCCTCTTGTCCCATAGCGTTGAGGGGAATCCACCCTTGTCCTTTCAAGATTAACATCCTTGTTTGGTTGGAAGTGACAATCACCAACTATCTTCTTAAGGCTATTTTGAGGTATTTGGGTAAGCAGGGTAAGCAGATGGGTAGTAAAATGATTCCACTCAAAGCCATCAAAGCAAACTAGAGAATTTGTTTCCACCAACTCCCATTAAACCAGGATCACCAAAGCCATCAAAGCAAACCAGAGAATTTGTTTCCACCAACTCCCATTAAACCAGGATCACCATAGGGTGTTAGAGAGAGAGTTCCAAGTTAGTACTGAAACATGCACCAGTTTCCTAATACCTAATTCCTAATTCCTAATTTCTTTCTTTATTTGTCCATTATCATCAATTTTGATACAACAGCTCATTAAAGATTCAGTTTCCCATATACTCCCCCCTCCTCAGCTGATAAGTTGGCTAACACTAGGTCTTTGTTGTAAATTGCTTTTCTAGTCTAGGTGGCTTGATCAGCTAAAAGGGTTCTGTAGCCCCAGCTCCTGTCTTAGACTCAGGTTGCCCAACCATAAGTTTGGATAATTCTTTCAGGGGGCCATATATCTCCGCAGCCATTTATATCCCCAGTTAATGTAGTGGAAGTATTAAGACTTTGCTTTTCCCTTTCCAGGCTATCATACAATTGAACATTCAAATGACTTTTTCCTGAGTCTGGAAGAAAAAAAAACTTGGGTCTAATCAAATCAATATAACAACTTCTTGTCCAATTTACTGGCAAATGTGTATAGACTGTTAGTCCACATAATGACCCTTTAGAGAAACAACCTTTCTCCATAAGCTATTGGGTTATAGTGTAAGTCATTGGGGCCCAGTGGTAGTCCTACCATAAAAGTGCAGTTACACTACCATAACTACCATAACACTACTATAACCATAACTCCTCTTTCCACATACAATTATAATATGTGTTTTGTTTGTCTTGTCCCTTTACCAATTGTCCAATAATTAGACCTATTACTGATGCTCCAAAAAGCCTTTGAACATTTTTCGTTCCTTTTTCTCATTTTCCCACTTTTTTTTTTTTTGGTTCCAGGCTTAGTACTATTCTGACTTAAGCAATAACACAGGTTATCTTCCCATTCCACCCTCAATACAATCTTCGATTTGGATATCCTTAAACTGGCAACTTTGGTTGTTACATGGTCGATAGAATCTTGGCACTTTTCGACCATTCTGACACACAATTCCCTCTGAACTCCATCTCCCAACATATTTGGTATATTCAATAGCACAATTAGGGAGTCCCTCCCCTTCACAATGAGGTATTAGAGTAAAAGTCCATTCACATTCGCTTACTCTGATTCTATACCTTGTCCAGTCTGATTCAGATAGTAGACTCCCATCTGCTGAATTGCAAGTGGTCAAGAATGTTCCTTTTGCTTGGACCAGAAACCAGTTCCATTATATACTACAAATCTATAGTTGAGGAACTAGGTTGGACTCAGAGGAATTGGCACCCAAGGCCACTGGTTCAGCCATTGAGGCCCTCCATAAATCCACCATTAAAAAGGTTGAAGGTCGAGGTGGTCTTTATCAATAGTTCAAAGTTATTCTATTGGGGCAACCAAGGAATGGGGGCTAGCCAGACAAAAGGTATAAAGAGGAGTAAAAAGGCTAAGGAAACCCCAATGATGTAGCACTGGAATTACGCTTCTGGAGGAAAGACAGGAGGAATATGGTCTCTTCACAAGTAGAGAGACTAAGCACAAACAAAATCAGCAAAGTGAAGACTACAGGGATTGAACGCCCACCTTCCTGGGAATTTCCAACCACTATTCCTCATGAGTCAGGAGGGTGATCAGTAGGACATCTTTTTAACATTCTATAATTCTGGGCCATCAGCATGGAAAACCAAGATAAATGAAAGTACAGCAGAGTATGTAGGACTTCTCAAAAAGTACAATTCATAAGGCCTACACAAACTAGAACTAAGATTTCTGTGCTGTAAGTATTGATCTAATGCTTGTTACATTATGTTACTACATAATGTTGCTACAAGATTATATATGAATAACATTGCTTCCTTTTTCAAATGATAGACTGGTCATCTTGAGTTTGATTTTGAAGCTTATCTAAACTGTTAAAATATCTACATATAACAGTTAATTCTTGATTCTAACAAAATGATTAGAAGATAAAATATCCTTTATGTTCTTCACTTTTTCAGTGACTAATTATATCAAAGTATATCCTTTTTTCATTACACTGAAAGATCCGTGAGAATAGAAATTGTCTCATTCTTTATATTTGTACTCTAAACCCACAGTGCTTAACAGTAAGTGCTCAGGTAAATCTCTGTTGACTCTTAATGGTCACTGTGAGAAAACAGAATAATTTAACCAAATTTCCCATTAAGCCAAAGACTAAAAAG
Source organism: Dasyurus viverrinus (assembly GCA_020854095.1). Taxonomy (NCBI): domain Eukaryota; kingdom Metazoa; phylum Chordata; class Mammalia; order Dasyuromorphia; family Dasyuridae; genus Dasyurus; species Dasyurus viverrinus. The sequence continues at coordinate 250,519,317 of CM037001.1, forward strand.
ATTTCATGAAAGAGATGGGTTTAAGTTCCAACTCTACTATTTATTATTGCTCGCCTGATAATGCTTGGAAAATATATAACCCATTCTAAACCTAACTTGCATCTTTAAGGAAATTATGGAATTGGACTGGATTATCTATGAGTCTACTCACACTGCCACTACTATGACTTAAGCACTTACTACACTGGCTGTTTTATGGCATAGCTCCCTTTGGCCACCTGACAAAATCTAAGGACCCCTTGTCAGAATGCATAAAATAACAGAACTGGAAAGAAACCAAATTATATTGGAAAAATTATCAAGATGTTTTTAAAGCCATGATAGACTCCCAATTTTAGTGTGATTAAACATATTTGTGCATAAGATTGGGAATAGTAGGTGATAAAAATGTAATTTTGAATCGGAATACAATATTCATGTCTAAAAATGTTGCTTAAATTGGATCACCTTGTTTGAAACGAGGTGGGAGGAAAGTGAGATCATCCTAGAGAAAAAAAGTTTGTGACAGACAGTTTAGAGGAATCCAGCTCATTAAGAAAAAGTGATAAACTTCAGGAAGGGTATATCCACTATCAGGATACCCTGGCCCTAAGGCAGGTTTGAGATAAATTAACCCTTTCCTAGTATCATTCCCATAGTTTCTCATGCCACAAAATTCTCTTTAACACTTAATGTTTAATGAATTGAAATATCTGGGTTTATAACAGTAAGATAATCTTTAATACATGTACATAATTTATACTGATAGATATAAAGGCACACTATAGCTTAATTTATTGTCTCTATCTAGAATGAAACAACAAAGGGGCAATTCAGACCAAACATATAATTCCAAGCTTTGTAGCTCTTAATGATGATAATTATACTACATGAAGTTTGAGGTAATTTCTGAATTAAGTATTTAATTTGATCACAGGATGATAGATTTTGAGTTGGAAGGGATCTGAGAGGTCATCTGGATATATCCTATGTCTTAGACTTACAGTTTTTTAGGGTTGACAGTAAACCTTATGCATGTAGATGTGGGGGCAGAATGGGGACATATCTCAGTTAATAAAGTAGTCGTCTGATTTCTCCCTCCTGTTTCTGCTCTCTTTGTTTATTTCATGCTATAGGGTTGTGAACAGCTCTGAACAGATTTCATCATTAGATGATGGTGATTGACTTTTCTAGCAAACATCTAATGTGTATAATAGATTAAATTAGACTAAACAAAGGTGGCTCAATTTCTAACAGGGAGGACTCTATCCCAAATTTGCCTAATTCCCCAAAATGAAAAGCATAAAGTCAGTAAGGAAATCATAATTCTTCCATCCTACAAACACACTGATTTTCATCCATAGAAAGCCCAAGATGATCTGAATGAACCATGTTAATTAAAAATAAAAGGCACCAAACATGGTTATATCTCCTTTTGTCAACAGAATGCATCAATAACTCACTGAACATTTTTTTTAATATCAATTTCTGAGACAACTTAAGAGTAGGGGAAGAGAACAAAAAAAGCACTACCAAGAGGAACTTTAGTTATCACTTATCTCAGACATAGGGGTTCTCAAGAAGTCATTATGAAATAAGTTTTTCAAAGGTATCTAATATTGCTGAACATCATCAAAAACAAAACTACAGAAGAGGCTATTCCAATAGCAGGCTATAACCACACAGACTATAAAGGTAATTTCCTTGAGGCTAACAGTCATTGTTTCCATCAACTCTCATGGACTAAAACTCCAAAAGGAGATTTCATAAAAAGAAACAGATCTCCATAAACTCAAATTAAAAAAAAAAAAAAGTGAAGAATTAGGTTTTGATGGAAAAATATAACATGAAGTCCAGTGTTCTCATTATTTATGGATCTATTTTACATATTTGTAGTTCATGACTAAGCTGTAAATAAGAAACCAGGTTAAGAGTTTTATTATCACTAATATACTTGAACCAGACTAATTGTTAGCACATTCCTTTTGGACTGAAGGGTCTTAAATCTTATGCAGAGTTTCCCCATTGACTGTAACCCTGTACATCTTGCCCTTTCTTTTGTTTTAATTAAATGAGGTATATACCAGTGGTTAAATCCGTTACCATGGGAGGAATCACATAAGCAAGTTGTAATATCATACAAGCAAGTAGTAATATAATATGAATAAACAAAATAAAGATTTCCATGAGTCCCAGAAGGAAGGTATTAAAAATAACTCTTCACAACCACACATACACCTCCTTCAGCAGCCAAGAAATAGTCCAAAAGCAATCTATTATCCATCACTTCATGTGTCAGGGAATCCAATGATTCCTGTGGGTTTTGAAGCCCTGCATCAATCTTGAGAATTATTTCTGATGTTTGTGAGTACACAAAGGGGTTAACTGCCAGGATCTTTCAGTGGTGGGCACAGTCAGGGATGGAACTACCCAATGCCTCCTGGGTCTTCCCCTTTGCCTTGAGGGTCTTCCCTCCCCACCCCCTCTGATGGACAAGTCATTGGTACCCATCAGATTCCTTTTCCATCTGTAGAGATATAAGCAAATCATCTTCCCCAAGCAGTTGGGACCTCACTGGTCCCCTCCATTCACCATTTTCTGGATCTCTCCATATCACCTGCCAATCATCTAAATATAGTGGAGCTGCTCACACTGAATACTGCCCTTTTGGTGGGCACCCCAATTTGGGGTGTTTAAAATATTGTCCTGCTTTCTAGAGCTCCCACACCGGAGTGATTAAAATATCCCTTCCTAGTGGAGAAGTGATAAGGCAAGGCTCCTGAGGATGGTGGGAAAATGGAGTTCCTTTATTTCAAGGACTATCCCCTTTATATAATGTAACAAAAATAACACTGTGCACTTAGGACCACATAAACAACTTGCTATTGTACATAGTTTCCCACCTGGTATCACTCTTCCATCTGGTATCACACTGCTTCAATTTCAACACAGGTTGTCACCAGCCCCTGACTTCTCGGGAAGGCTGAGAGCCCTTAAGGGAGATGGGGAGCTGAAGCAGACATTGTTACTTCTGGGCTGAAGAGTCTTATACCTTACCCAGAGTTTCCCCACTGACTGTTTCCCCTCTACAATTATTTAAAACTTTTTTATATGTACTTAAGAAATTCTGAACTAAAAATAATCTAAAAAATAAATAAAAATAAAAAATACAAATTATTGTTTTAAATACTTTTCTTCAAAGTTTTTAGTACACACTTTATCTCTTCATTTCTTCTAGGTACTCTTATGTAAAAATTATTTTTTCTTTGAATCTTTGTATGTTATAGCATTACTTTCTCCTAGGTAAGATATTTTACAAATCTATCAACAACAGCCCTTTACATTGATACTTGTCATCAATTTATTTCTCCAGTCTTGGTTCCCACTCTCCTCCAGTACTAGCCTTTGCCCTTTTCTGAACTTTTTAATGAGGTGGGGCTGTATTTGCTTAAGGCACTTGCATCCTTCCACCTCTCAGGGTTAGTTTCCCTTGGATTTTTGAGATTCAGAAAGCTAGATGGTGAGGAGTCAAAGTTTAGGACAAAATTAAAAACCCAGAGCCTGTTCCCCTAAGTGCTATCAGTCATTTCCTAAAGCTACATTGTAACTGTCTAATCTAGGGGAGTGCCCTGCTCTGAATACTGAGTCTATCTATCTCAAGTGAAATCATATGTAAATTGCTTTGCAAAATTCAAAGTACTAATTAATGCTAACTTTGCTATGCTAATAATAGTGATAGCACTACTACTATAAGAACCTCTGAGTAGTCTTTGGTCCTTCTGAGAGGCTGGTAAGCTTAAGTTTCCAGTGCTGGCATTGACTTTGCTGGTTTATCCCTTTCCAATTACTAATTGGGCTTCTTGTGGACTTTTTTAATGTTTTTGAGTCAGAAGAAATCACTTTAATTTCTCATTGGATTTCCTGATTACTTTTCTGTAATGCCAGAGAAACTAAGGCAGGAGAAAGATTAGGGAGCTTTTTAATATTTTATTAATTGGAGAGCATAATTGATTGGACAGGACTCTCGTCTCAAATTATCCAGTCAGACAAAGATAAAGATATACGGGACCAAGGAATCAATGTTGGTCCCAGGGCTGGAGGAGACTGTCATCTCAAAGAATCCAGCGTCCAGCATCTAGCATCCAGCCTCCAGCCTCCAACAGCCAGCCTCCAGCAGCCAGCCTCCAGCAATGAATGGGAGAAACCCAACTTCTTAAATACCTTTACTCTAAACAAAGGAAGGGGTAAAAAGCATGGGAAAACTTCTGTCAGGATGGGGGAGGCCATAAATCCTAAAAACCCAGAGACAGGATGTCTGAATACACAGAGGTAAAGATGTCAGTGAGTTATCTTGGAATATTCTAGGGGGATAGTATAAATTCTTGAGGACAGAAAAGAGTCAGGAGGTCTATTCTCTTGTTTATCTTGCTTGCATTAACAATTTACAATCTTAGAGCAAATGATCCTCAGTCTTAATGGACTAGAGTGGGAGTTTTACAGTTTAGGGGATTGAGACAGAACAGTTAAGGAAACTGAGACAAGGGAAAATAGTGCAGGGAAACTGAGCCAGAACAGTTCAAGAGAACTGTGGCATAACATTTCAATCTGGTGTGATAAAAATATTTTTCTTGTGTTGTAGTGGTACGATATAAGTCATTTTTATCGCCTGAATTAAAAAAAACTATTTTAAACTTTCCCCCCTTTTTCTCACTTCCAAACCTTTCTCCTTCTCTCCATTAATCCCTTTTTACAGAAATAAAATGTATTCTATTCCCTTCTTAAGATGTCTTTTAACCCCCATAAATTTCTGCAACACACTTTTTTCATGATAGCCACTCAAATCTTTCTCACCCCAATCTAAAATTATTTTCTCCCATAATCTTTAGTTTCTGAAAATGTTCTCAAATATCATTTAATTATTACATCCAGGAAGGACTAGAAACTGACTTGTTTGCATTTTCTGTTTTAAAATAATTATCTTTCTGCACCCCTCTCCAACCCAAGATATGTTCTGTGTTCTAAAATTAATATATCTATTAAGTATGAGTGCATAAAAGTAAAGTCACCATAAAATATGAGAGAAAACAAAGTAAAGTTAATGAGAACAATAGAACAGCAGTTTTTACATCTTTGCACTCATTACTGCACATCAGTAACCTAGTGCTTTTTGTTCTGAATTCTGTTTGTTATAGCTACTATAAAAAATACCAAAATATCACAGAATGATGGGGAAAAAGGAGAAAACAATTTCTAAAACTAGACATCTGTTCTTTTATATCTAGTAGTTCTAAACCTCATAAAACAGAGAATCTGATATTCAACTTTTTGTTTGTTTATTTTGTTTTTTAAAGCTAATATTAGGACAAATATTCTGAAACACTTTGCTGTTTTTTTTTTGGGGGGGGGAGGAATCAAACCAAAAATTAAAGCTCAATCCATTTATTTTTACCATAATATTGTAATGAACTGAAAGTCAATTAGGATTTCTTTCTATCTCATTGTTAGAAAAATAAGTCACAAGGAAAAATGCTGATCAATGTCAGAAGTTACACTGCTTGTTTATTCAGTCATAATATCAGAACCAGTGACACTTTGTTTCTCAACTTGTTAATGTTATTGACCATAACCCAGAGTAAAAGACTATAGGAAAGAGACTTTTCCAGGTGCTAAATGTAGGAACTAAATAGAGATTTTCATTTGAGGATGGGTAAAACCATTCTAGTCCAAGCAGGCTCTGTCCCTGTAGGCATAGTATACCCTAAGAATGTGCTTTGTCTAGCTTTGTCTTGAAATGTAGAAACTACAATTCCATATCCCAGTCTCAACAAAGTGGAATTTGATGACAACTGGCCATGGAATCCTTTCAAAGGAAACAATGTGTACCTTAACAGAATTACTAAGCTGTAAATTGGTAGCATCTATCAGCCATTCTTTCATGGGCCTGATGCCTTGCCTTGATAGGATGAGAAGAATAATGGGAAAAGACAAGCAGGCACTTTCCCTCCAGTCCTTCTAGGCAGACAATATATACTAACTTTCTAACCAAAGCCCTGAGGAATACTGTAGGAGGGCTTAACCTATGTGTCTTCTTGCCTTTCTCCTTTCCTTTCAGAAGGGCACAGCACGCTTAACTTGCATGTTTTCTTTGTTCTGTTCCTTCTCCTTGACTTTTCCTTCTTCAGCAGTAGCCATGACCTCTCTCTCCTTCTCTCTCCCTCCATCCGTTCTTCCCTCTGGAGTTCTGGTGAATTTTCAGCCCAGTGCAGTTATGTTGGGAGTGTGCTTTCTTACTTCATATTTCTTATGTAACATCCCATCAACACCTAATCTGTAAAACTAGCTGACTCTCTTTCCCACTCAAACATTATTTCCCTTCCTTTTGGGTTTCTTTTCTCTATTTTGTCCTCATGGACTCATGTCTTGTCTCTGCTAAGACTTGTGTCCCCCTTCAGTCCAAGAGGGCATAGGTAAGGTGTTTATAATTGATCCCTTTCTTCTATGAAAAAAGCATTTAGGACTGAATTTTAAAGATTTTACATCAACAAAAATTAATTAAATTTATATCTTTTTGTATTAAGCCAAAATGTCTCCCAAATAGTTGATTTGTATCTAATCTTGTACATTCTTCAAGTATCCCCTTTTTAGAAGAATTTATGGATGAGCTATTTTGAGGTATATGTGAAAATGGCAGAGAAGGCGAGAAGTGATAAAAGATTTATTGAAATATATTAGTAACAACCATCTATGATACTGAAAGTATAAGGTTTGATATGGAGGATCCTAAACTTTCAAAGTTCATTCAAATATTACATGTGAATTAAAAATAATATTAACCGATAATTACATAGTGCTTTACTATTAAAAATTACTTCCACATACACAAATCTGAGTTGGCCTTTTCACTTTATGTAGTAGTTATATTGTCCTTGTTTCTCTTCTCAAACCTAAAAGAACTTTAAAAAAAGATTTTTTATTTTTCCTTAGCATTTCTACCTATGTCTGTCTTGCTGATGCTGTTCTTGAAGGTCTCTGAAAATCTTTTACATTTATCTTCAGTCCACTAATAAGCCATACCAAACTAATCTTAATTTATTTATTGGGAAGATTGATGGACAAGTAGTATGGTAAGTAGCACATTTAGATTTTAGCAAGGCATCTCCCAAAGTTTAAAGTATAGGCTAGCTTCCTGGAGGGCTTCAGGGTCAGCCAGAGTCAGGATAAATTAAAGTCCTTGGTATTTAGGGGGAGAAGTGAAGGAGGAGACAAATCGCCATGAGGCTTGCCAAAGATCTTGCCTGGATTTTGGAGTCCCGAGTCCAGACTCTCTCCTCCTTGTCCTGCCACCAAGTGACTCTCTGGCCCCTCTCTTTCTGCCCTCCAATCCTTACCTCTGATTATCTTTATACCAAACATTCAGCAAGCACCCAACAGTGAAAAGAGCCATTTATCCAAATATATGCTAACAGAGTCATTGTCTCACATCAAATAGGTAATTAGCCTTAAGTACTCTCTTGTGTGATACAAGCATACCTTTTTAGAGTTTCAGCCCTCTACACAAAGTCTCTGGTGATTTTGCTATTCTTTTGTCATTGCCTTGTCAATACAGTGCTACCTATATTTTTTGACTTCTTCCTGGTACTTCTAGATTCAAACTCTGGTTCTTATTCTTATAATCTGTGTGATATTAGGCTAGCCACTTACCTTCTCTTAGTTTCTGTAAAAATAACTTCTGTAAAAAGGAAAGTTTGGACTATTTAGTCTTTAAAGTCCCCACCAACCCAATCCTATGCAAATTACTATATGATGGAAAGAGAGAAAAAGGGTTCTTGTAGGCTTGCAGCATATTAATAAGAATACTGAAGAAGAATAAAATGATGCACTAAGCCTACTAAAGCAAAAGAAAACAATCACTCACCATATTCACCAAACCTGGTTCTGAAAAACTTTTGACTGTTGTCAAAAGATTGAAGATCTGCCATTAATGGAGTTATTAAAATAAGGTACTCCAGGTTCTGAAGGGGTATTCTTGTGGATAAAAGTTATGTACAAGTTGAATCAGTGATGTTATATTACAAGGAAGCACACAAGATCACTATTAGAAAAAACAAATTTATAATAAGCTAGCGGTCTAAGGCAGAAAGACATTATATTCTAATTTATGCTCAAGTTATTTCATTTCAAGCACAGACTGGAACAAGAAATGAATTTGGGATAAATGACTTTTATAATAATATATTTGTATACATTGCCATTCTGATACCCAAAAGACAAGTTCAAAGACCATTACTGAATATACAAACAGTGGAGAGGAAAAATAATGTTTATAGCATAGAATATCAGTTGCCAAGAATTCTGAAATCATGGTAAGAAATTTGGCCTTTAAAAAAAATACTATGGGAATGGGAGGGAGTCATAGGAAAGATTGGGACAATAATAAGAATGACTGAGGAAAAGAAGAAAATTTAGAAGCAAGTAAAAATAATTACTTTTAAACACAGTACTTATAAGAATTTTTTGGAAGGTCCAAACCTACATTAAGATATGAAGCATATGTAGTCTGTACAATTTAATTTGCCTATAAAATTTTTATTTGGTAAATCAAATTTAAAAATAGATTTCACTCAGACAATTATTAGAAACTTGTGAGGAATCTTCTTGCTCAATTTACAATGTTAAACTGAGGAAAGTTTAAAAAATTAATTTCAAATTCATTGAATTATCAATAGTAGTAGTTTTACTGTTTCATTTTCTATCATTTTTACACGTTGGAGTCCAGCTGTAGTGAATACCTAGATTGTGAATCTGAAATGAATATCCATGAGTCCAGATGGAAAGATTTGCTTTGCAATTTTCTTTAGTAATCTGAGGAACAGAGTTTATACACTCTTTAAGCTAATGTTATTACATTGATACCATCTCGCTCCAGATGGGGCTGTATTCACTCCAGGTTTAATGTATAGACCATACTTCCACATTTCAGTTTGACCTTGACTAACAGCAACAAGGTATCTATCATAACAAGGTCTAAAATAACAGTAATTATTAATAAAGAGGTATTTGTCAAAACAGAGTCAAAAATAGCAGTAGCTATTAACAATAAGGTACTTGCCAAAACCGAGTTGTAAATAGCATAGTTGTGCTGCCTTGTTCCTGTCATGCATTCTCTATCAAGATTATCCTAAATTTCTCTAGAGTACATCTTTGATTCATTAAGGGAGGTGATAAGCCAAGGCTTTGAATTATTTGCTCTTACAGAGAGGGGGTCTCAAGTAATATCTGAATAGGATTCTTCCTGCACATGGACTTACTCAATACAGACCCTCTACATGTAAATGTAAATGCTTCTAAAAATTCAATGTTTGTCTCTGAGATTCATTTCTTTCTTTTTTTTTTTTAATTAAATAACTTTTTATCGACAGAACCCATGCCAGGGTAATTTTTTACAACATTATCCCTTGCACTCACTTCTGTTCCGATTTTTCCCCTCCATCCCTCCATCCTCTCCCCAAAGATGGCAAGCAGTCCTATACATGTTAAATAGATTACAGTAGATCTTGGATACAATATATGTGTGCAGAACCGAACAGTTTTCTTGTTGCTCAGGGAGAATTGGATTTAGAAGGTATAAATAACCTGGGAAGAAGAACAAAAATGCAAGCAGTTTACATTCATTTCCTAGTGCTCTTTCTTTGGGTGTAGCTGCTTCTGTCCATCCTTGATCAATTGAAACTAAGTTAGATCTTGTCTTTGTTGAAGAAATCCACTTCCATCAAAATACATCTTCATACAGTATCGCTGTTGAGGTATATAATGATTTCCTGGTTCTGTTCATTTCGCTCAGCATCAGTTGAGATTCATTTCTTTAAAATTTCAAGACTGTTTAGGTCTTGATTTGTCTGAGTACTTCCAAACTCGAACCAAGTGTATTTCTGTAGAAGACAGAAGAAACTAAAGCAAGCAAAAATGGAAAAGAATTTACTATATGTCACACAATATCCTCATCACTATGTTGTCTGAGGAATATGTTCAGAAGAAACTTATACCAAATCTTTGGACTCTAAAGCTAAAAACTGTTTGTATTCTGCAGCATCTGAAAGTCTTAAGTACTCATTTTTTTCAGAGAGATAATATAGCACTTACAACCTCAATCAATTATACTTATGCTTCTGAATATATTGTATCTAATGCTACCATTCACTCAGCTTCTCCTGTGAAGTCTAGTTAGGACTAAAAAGTAATTCCTGAACTTTAGACCTAAAGTCAACAAGCAGGCCCAGTGAAAAGAAAGCAATGCATCCTATCAATTCATCCAATGAGGGAGATAATGCTTCTCAAGGAACAAGTGGCATGATTTTTCCAGAGATACTCTGGTCTTGGTCTTATTTATAAAGTTACTGTGTATGTGTGTAGTTGAAGAACTTCCAGCAGCTGCGTGTAGTAAAGATAAGGTGAAGAACTTCCAAGGATGTTTAAATTCCTCTTCTATATTTTAGTTTCTCTAGGTCTTTGTGACCTGCGTGAGTTATGTTGAGTGGTAGCCAATATGTACTTAGGTTTTAGACATATATATTTAACCTCAAATGATGACATTTATTGCTGTTCAAGTTACTAACATCTGGACAATTAGTTGCCTGGAACTAGGAATCTGCTGTTTTTGACACGAATAACATCCAATTAAGGGGGAGGGTGCACCTATCTCTTAATGTTCTCCAACTCATGATGTAATCCTTTGTATCTAAAACCTATAAAAACTGTATACCTTCTCCCCTTCTTTAGCCCTTCTACTGTGAGCTCTCTCTCTTTCCCTCCTTACGGTGGAATTGCTCATTCTCATAAGAGTTAAACAAACAACTTTTCTGCTTTTTACTTTGAGAGGTCTCTGAGTAGTCATTTTTGGATAGGATTTTCTATCCCTCACAGTTACTATCACCTTTTAGTGCTAGAGTAATGGTTTGAAGTAAAGCAATTCTCCCTGTGGCATCCATGCATGTGCATTACTCCTGATCCATAGGACTAGATGAAGAATATGTGGGAAAAAATGGGAGAAATGGCTCATTTTCTTACAAGAATAATCTTAAGGGTTTTTTTAAAAATGAGAAAATCTTTGGAAAAGAAGTTTATAGAGAGAATTCCACAAAAAAGTTATGGAAAAGCCGAAAGAAAAGACAAAACACTTTGAGAGAACTTTATTTTTTAGGAGGGAAGGATTTAAGATTAAGAGATTGTTCTAATATGTGTAAGAAGAAGCTAAAGGATTTAGGATTGAGTTTCCAACCAAATGAAGAGCTAAAACTCCCAAGCACTCTGCAATCAGGTGCAGTAAAGCATTGAACAAAAACTCACTAATCATGACTGGATGAGAAGCTATGGGATTATCTCATGGCATTTGGAGTCAGACAACCTGGATTCAAATTGTGGCTCTGTCACTTCTAAAACTAAAAGAAATAAAAACAGACAATGGACCTGCATATACTTCTAAACATTTTGCACACTTTTGTGCACAGTATAAGATTTTACACACCACTGACATACCTTTTAATCCTCAAGGACAGGCAATAGTAGCAAGGAGAAACAGAGACATCAAAACACTCCTCCAAAAACAAAAGAAAGAGGGAGCCACAGGTAACTCTAGAGAACTTCTAAATTTAGCTCTAACTTCTTAATTTTTGATAAAGATGCACTGGCCCCAGCAGACTGGTTTTATAACCCACCAGAAGGGCAGTGTCCAGTGTGAGCAGCTCCAGTACCTTTAGATAATCGCCAGGTGATGTGGAGAGATCCAGAATGTGGTGAATGGAAGGGACCAGATAGGTTAACTGTTTGGGGAAGAGGGCTTGCTTGTATTTCTGCAGATGGTGAAGGAATCACATGGGTGCCAATAAGCCATATTCACCTTGCCCATCAGAGAGAGACAGAAAATGAGAAAAACTCAAAACAAAGGAGAAGACCTAAGAAACATCTGACACTGAAAGAGCATGGCTGATGAGACTGTTATAGAACTTTAAAACCAGCAGGAATCATTGGATGCCCTGAGATGAAAAATTGTTCATAAAACTGTTGCAGAAGTACAAAACCAGGAGGAATCATTGGATTTCCTGAGATTAAAAAAAATGTTGATAAGACTGTTACAGAATTTCAAAACTTATAGCAATTATTGGATTCCTGGCACATGATGTAATGGACAATAGACTGGTTTTGGACTATTTCTAGAACTTATGGACATGTATAATTCCTCATGTTGATTCATGTTATTTGTTACATCACTACTAGCCTATATTTCTATATGCTTATGTAATTTATGTAATTATGCGTAATACCTCCCATGTTGATATTATGTATACCTGTTTCAAGTGAGGCCCTTCAGAAACCTGCTAATCTAATCTAACCTGCTAATGCCAAGGTATGGAGCTAAATCTGGGGTAAAGGATGGCAATTTGACCCAAGGAGTCTGAGGAGGGAGGAGGGGCACCAGCAAAAAGCAACAATGTTACTTACACACCAGCTACAAACAAGATACTTTGTAACTGATAATGGAGGGAGGGCATCTATCTCTCCGAGCCTTGGGGATAAGATTCTGGCTGAGATCTCGGAAGAAGCGGGGAGAAGAGAGAGAGGAGAGGGGGCAGAGGTGAGGCCGAGTACTCGGGTCCTGCGGGATGATCAGTACGGCAGTAATGGGGGATGGGGAGGGGATGTCACTAAATCCCGGCTCTGCCTCCCACAGCGCTGAATCCTGAGGGGCAGGGGCGGGCGGGAGGGAAGGGGGGAAGGGAGGGAAAGCGGCAGCGGCGGCAGCGACTGCTAGGCGATCCCAGGGTTTCTCAGCCCATCTAATAGGGGCGCGCAGCGGCACACTCTTTCTGCCTGGGTTCGGCCCGAGGCCCGGATGCTGAGTCTACATTTCACGACTACAGGGCGATGCTTTACGGCCCGAGTTCGAAACGAGATCCCAACGCCTGTGGAGGGGATAGGAGATGAAGGAAGGGCGCTGATTCCTGAGTGTACCGTATCCTGAGGAGGATGCGCTTTGCATGCCGGGAAATGTAGGCCTGAGCGAGTGCACGAAGCTGGGGAGTACCCGGCGTGCAGTGCGCCGCGTCTGAGCGGTGTGAGGACCGTCCCTGGCGCGTCTCGAGCCACGCTCCAGAGGGACTTCCCCCTTCCCTTTGCGAGTTGGAACTTCCCGCGGGATTGGTGTTTAAAGTGAGCTTTTCTCGTGTCCTCGCCTCCTGGGGGACAGGTAAGGAACAGCTGGCGCGGGATTCGGGAGCGTGGGGCCCGGTGGTCGCCCCTCAGACTTTTCGGCTGAGGCCTCCTCAGGAAATTGGGCGAGGGGGACTATCGGGGAGCGGCGCCTCACCTTTACCCTTCTCCAGCACCGGCTTGTCCTTGACCATCGTCTGCCGGCGCCGGGTTCTCCTTGACCATCGTCTGCGCGCGGTGAGAAAAGTTTCTCCTGCCTCAATTAACTGGGCGAGAAAAGGGGGCCACCTATTGGAGGGAAGAGGGGGAGGGGAGGGAAGAACACACCTCCGCTCTCTCCACTCCAGTTCTCTCCTTCCTTATTTCCTGCCTCTCTAGCTGCGGAGCTCGGGAAGGAACTGGCTCAGTACCTTGTGAATAGTGGATTAGAGTCTGCAAGATCTGAGTTCTAGTCTCCTTCCTATCCCGTGCAGCTGGGCAGCCCCGGAGGGGATTCGTTAAGCTCCTACTGTGACTGGGCCAGTTAGGTGCTGGGTTACAAATTATATACAAAATATAAATATATCGTGCGCCAGGTAGTGTTCCCGAGTGCTAGGGATAGAGATTATAATGGCAACCATTTATTTACATGGCACATCCTGTATACTAGGCACCGTGCTAAACTAAATGCTGGGTACACAGATAGTAACCGCCAGTATTTCTATGGCGTTTGCTGTTTGCCAGCATTGTTCGCTAAGTACTGGGTTTAACACTTATATGGTGTCCACTGTGTGCCAGGCATTGTACTAGCTAAATGCTGAGGATAAAATAATTGCTGCTAACATGTACATACTGCCTATCATGTGCCGTGTGCTTCACCAATAGGATCTTATTTGATCCTCACAACAACTCTGGAGAAAGATGCTATTATTTTGTGGGGAAAGGGAGGGAGGGTAATTGAGTCAAACGGAGTTTAGGTGGCATGTTCAGAATGAACATGAATGCCAGTAAGTCAGAGACTGGATTTGAACATCGGTCTTCCTTACTGGGTAAAGTTGGAAAAGTGGGAGCTGTGGGCCATATATTAAATGTTAGGGTTACAGATATTAACCAGCAGTGTAGTTCCTGCCCTCCGGAATTTTACAGTCTTAAGAATAAAAAGCCTAAAGGTGGTCAGGGAAGTACCTAGCTACTTGATTTGGAAATGGCCTGGAAGAGGTACCTGGAAAGGTGCCTTGAGCTCTGAGTCCCAGAGCAGAGTTTAAACTCTGGTAAGAAAAAAATGACTAGACTTTAGGCTAAGAGGCAAAATAATTTGTGGAGTGAAGATTGGGGAAGATTGGAAGATTAGCCAAAGAGTGGGTTAGAGGAACTGCCTTTAGGCAGCACGTGAGCTAACCTTTTAAGAAAACTAGGGATTCTGTGAAGCTGAGGACCAATGCCTTTCCAAAGGTTTGGAGATAGGAAATGGAATTTCTCAGAAAACGGCAAACCAGACATTTTTACTGGAATAGAGAGCAAATGAAGGAGAGGAATGTGCACTAAGTCTAGACACTTGTCTGGATATACTTGTCATACATTGGAATCATATTGTGAAGGTTTTTTTTTTTGTTTTTTTTTTTTTTTAAATAACCTTATATTAACAGGTTATATGTATGGGTAACTTTACAGCATTGACAATTGCCAAACCTCTCATTCCAATCCTTCCCCTCCTTCCCCTCACTCCCTCCCCCAGATGGCAGAATGACCAGTAGATGTTAAATATATTAAAATATAAATTAGATATACAATAAGTATACATGACCAAACCGTTATTTTGCTGTACAAAAAGAATCAGACTCTAAAATATTGTACAATTAGCCTGTGAAGGAAATCACAAATGCAGGCAGGCAAAAACATAGGGATTGGGAATTCAATGCAATGGTTTTTAGTCATCTCCCAGAGTTCTCTCACTGGGTGTAGCTGGTTCAGTTCATTACTGCTTCATTGGAAATGATTTGGTTGATCTCATTGCTGAGGATGGCCAAGTCCATCAGAATTGGTCGTCATATAGTATTGTTGTTGAAGTATATAATGATCTCTTGGCCCTGCTTGTTTCACTCAGCATCAGTTCGTGGAAGTCTCTCCAGGCCTTTCTGAAATCATCCTGTTGGTCATTTGTGAAGGGTTTTAAAAATGAAAATGAAGTTTGGTGTTTTGTTATTAGGGTTTTTGTTTTGCTCATTCAGGACAGAGGGCATCATTGGAGCTTCTTGAGCTATAGAGTGACATAGTTTAACAGCTTTGGACAAGCTAAGACTGAAGACTGTTATTGGAATAGTTCCGTTATTTGGCAGAGAAATAATAAACACCTCAATTAGGTTGGTAGTCATATGAATGAAAAGAAGGGAATGGATGGAAAATATGTTGTGGCTAAAGCGTTTATTAGAGTTCACAGCTGATTGGATGAGTTAGAGGGGAAGACCAGGGTAACAAAATGGAATGACTAGAAGCTGTACCCTAAAATAGAAATGGGAAAGTTAGAAAAAGAGGACACAGACTGGAAAAGATAATAAGGGTTCTTTTGGATATCACTTGAAGGTCCTATAAAACACCCTTTGGAGATAAGAGGAGATAATAGGATGGTGTATGCTTTTATATAAAAGATATATAAATAGAGTATGTAAGTCGTCGCCATAGAAGTGATAAACTCATGGCATCAAGAAAGTGGAGAGAAGAAGAAAAGAGGGCCCTGAGATATATATAAAAATAGGAGGTAGGAAAATCATGATAATCGTGTAAAAGAAACTGAGATGGCTAGGCCAGAACCAGAAGGGAACACAATTCTGAAAACTAAAGGAGAAAGATGGTTGGCGCGTGTTACTAGAAGTCAAAGTGAATGAGGACTGAGTATGCTGTGTTATTTTGCAATTACTCCAGAGAGAGAAGTAACTGAGGTGAAAAAATATAGACAATGATATATATATATGTATACATATAGGCTGTCTTTTCTCAGTCTTGGTGTGCAAGGGAGGTTGTTATTTATCGTTCGATCTTGAAGAGGACCATGACAACAGAAAGGTGATGCCATGACATACAAATGACTTGGATTGAAATGAGGGAGGGCTGGGCAAATTCACCTACTGCACTTTTCTATGTGACTGGAGATGGCTCTGGATGAAATGGGGACCTTTTTAAGCTAAAGTCATCAACAGATCTTGGTTTGACCAAGGCTGCACCTATTTCATGATTAAGGCTAGGTAGCAATTGAGGCAAAGAATCTCTTTTACCTTGTTCAAAAAAAAAAAAAATCTAAATAAATAAATGAATGAATGAATCCGGGAGGGGAAGATCCTCAGGGTTTTTGGTCAAAGCAGAAATGGCTGCTTTTTACATTCAATTTGAGTCTGTTGGGACCCTAACTATAACCAAATGGAGCTTGGGCTAGGACCTATTGATAGCCATTCAAAATCATATTGGTTTTGGCTTAAAGCATGGTCCTCAAGAAAGAAATCTAGCCAGTAAACCCCAAGATATCTTGGGAAGATTCAGAGATGCAAAAGAGAAAACAAAAACTGTTTTAAGAGTATTTGTAGGTAAGGGAGGAAGAAGGGGAGGTGAGAAGAGTAGTAAGGCACTTAGAAAGGATGTAATCAAGTAAAAAATTTAAGAATGGGGGAGGCGAGAGGAGGGCCTCATAAATGTAGGAAAGGAGCCAGAGAATAAGGAGTAATGACTAGGGAGAAAGGGAATGAGAGAAGTTTTGAGCTCCATTCAAAGTAGTAAAAAGTATGGGCGCAAAGTATATGTGTATATAAGACTTCTCAGATATGGAATATAGCAATCTCCAAAGAATTGTGGTTGAATTCGATGGAGAAAGATGGCACTGGCAATGTGAGCACACTATGGTAAATTAGAAATAAGGAACTTTGGAGAATAGTATAAAAATGTATGACTGAAAGACTAGGGCAGTTTTCATGAAAAGAGCAAGCCTTAACAGTTTGACTAGAGGAAACAAGAAAAGCCCTGGCTGGGCATTAGCAAGTTACAATTTGCTTCATGGGAAAAATGTCCAAATTGATGACAACACAAATTATTTGAATTTTAGTAAGTGCAGAAAACTGGGAAGGATACATTGTCTTGAAAAGTTTCTGGGGGGGTAAGGGAAGGAGAGAATAGCTTTTCTAAGAAAAGATGTCTGCAGTATAGATAATCTGTCTTTATACTTGCTTTTTGCCACTATCTTGAATTATGTGCTTGTCATTAATAATAGAAATTCCTTTTTGAAAATAATGCTATATTCTTTTTTTTTTTTTTTTTTAATCTGGATCTCCGATTTTATAAGTACAGAAAATTTTTAGTGAGGAGACTTTCTACAAATCAACAATTTCTTCAAATTTTTTTTTTTTTTTTTTTTTTTTTTTTTTATAAATTTAATGGCCTTTTATTTACAGGTTATATGCATGGATAACTTTACAGCGTTAACAAAAGCCAAATCTCTTGTTCCAATTTTTCACTTCCCACCCCCCCCACCCCTTCCCCTAGATGGCAGGATACCAGTAGATGTTAAATACATTAAAGTATAAATTAGATACACAATAAGCATTCAATAATGCTATATTCTTAACAACTGTAACAAACCATAAATTTATCTAAAATATCCATAGCCAAAAATTTGAATTTTTGATGTCATCAATATTATGATTTAAAGGAGCACAAGACCTCAAAAGTAAATCACATTTATATAGTATTTTAAATTATACAAGACACTTTTTAATACACTTTATCCCACTTTTGCTTCATAATCATGTGAGGTAGGTACTGCAGGGATTATCCCTATTTTACAGATAAGGAAACTGAGAATCATCGGTTCAGTGAAGAATTAAAAGCAGAATTTCAATCCAACTTATCCTCACTTGCAAGTCTGGCATTCCCTCTGCTAACCTAGTTTGTTTCTATATGCCAGAAACCAAGACTGATTATTTTAAACTGAATATAAACCTTATTCAGCAATACTTTACTTAATATATAATAGCATCAAATTGTTTATCTGTCCAATTATTAATGTTTTCAGTTTATTTTATAGGGGAAATGAAAACAAACTTTTTGTTTTAGAAATTTTGTATTTTGGGCATATAACTCACTTGGAATTATGAGACCTGAATATAGTTGTAATTATATATATTATATTAATCTTGAGAAAATTTGATAAAATTAGCTCTGAAACATTGTCTTCATCATTGCCTTCTTTGGCTAATAATATTTGGTTTAAAGTAAGAACATTTGATATCACTTTTTAAAGAAACATTTACCTTAGGGTCTTTTATTGTTTTAAAATTTAGGAATTCTTTATTCTATTGAAATACTTAAACAGGAAAGACATTTGCTTACACCTCTATCTTTATTCTCTCCAAGAAACTATTTGGATTTTTTTTTTAGAAGCTACCCTTTTTCCTCTTCTGCCTCCATGTCATTAAAATTAGCACTAGTCCACATTCTTGTGACTAAAATAAATTATGCCACACCTAAAATAAATATAATATACATTGCTGTTATAAAAAGTTTGCTACATACAGGCCTGTACTTGTTTGAAACAATGCTTTTAAATAAATGTGAAGTAAGGAGGAAAAAACATCAACCTTTGTAAAATGTTTCAGGTTAGGTGGTTTGTGTAAACTTTGAAAGACCTCTAGAATATATCATCGTGTATATTTGAAGACGATTTTGTATATTGATTTGTGTAAACTTTTTAAGATCAACTACAATGTATTATTTTATTTTAGTTTTTATTGTTCCTAGATTAACAACCTGTTAATTGTTAATGCTATCAAACTGTGGATTTCAAAATTTAAACTATAAAACACTCAGACTAATCATAAGAGAGGCTTGATTTTTTTTTTTTTTTTAATTGTTAATGACACTTTTCCACTGTGTCAGAGTACCCCCTCAGGTACTAAATATCCTGCACTTATAAAAGAGAATAACTATAGCATGGCAATTTGTGTTTGGTTTTACACATAACATTTACATGTTTCTGTTAACAAAGAACATAGACAAATTCATAGGATTCAGAATTGAGAGGGAATTCAAAAATCATTTTAGTCCTTCCCTTTTATTTTATAGGTAAAGAAACTGAGGGGCAGATGTTAGAGGGAAGTTGATTTGCCCAAGTAGCAAAACTTGGATTCATCTTTTAGTGTTTTGATTCCAAAATCAGGATTCTTTGTGCCATATCACTTTGCTTTCTTTCTTTGGCAGATTTCCAGAATCTCTTGTCTCCTATTCATGGTCAGAGATTTGTCTGTCCTTGAAGGGTTTTGTTTTGTTGTGGTTTGGTTTGATTATTCACTGCCTCCCCACCTAGGGATAGGAAATTAATCAGACTTGAGTCAAGTGTGATTATAACCCATGTTTGCTAAATTTCCGTAACCCTATTGTGTGGTATGGCAAACCCAATTAAAAAATATTCAGAAATACCTTAAAGTGAAGAATAGAAGTTTTATTAGAATCTCTCTAGAAATGGACAGTCCTCTCACTGAAGTCTATTTCAGAGGAGGAGGGTCGCTTTCACAAAGGTTTGTGAGATAATTTAAGTGGGTCAGAGTGAGAAAAAAAATTACAGAAACTGTTCACCCACCCACTTCTGCTAATCCTCCTAAAATCATTGGCAAACCAAACTTTATTCCTTTATTTGTCTCTGGAATATAGGTAGGCTTTTTTTGACACTAGGGTCTTGGTTATGCAAGACTTGTTTCAAAAGAAAGAAAGAGTTTGCTCTACATATTGTTCATAACAGAAACATTTTCAAAGGGGCAGAGGGAAAAATTATTCTCAGAGTCCCTTTAAATAATGGTACAACTTTAAAATGGTATAACAATCAATTAAAACTCACAGAATATCCTATTTTCACATAAATGAATCTGAAAAGTTCAAAATTTTTGAAATAACCCTTTCAAATTATAGCTTACATTTATGACCATATTCCTTAAACAAGGAAACTATTATGTATAAACAAATACTTGGGCAAAATTAACTTCTTATAGTAAAAGTAAGGCTGTCTCTAAATCACAATTTGCTTTCTACAGCAGAGGGCCTAGCTGCTGCAACACTAACAAGCTCTTTCCACTGCCGCCCTTCCCCTACTCCACTTGGCATTTCTCCCTACCTCCAGACCCCTACTCAACATTTCTCCTTTCTTCTTGCTATATACTTTAAACAAACTCCCAAACCAATAACCCTTCTAACTAGATGCTCCATTGCTAAAGTAGCAGAAGGCAGTGTGGAGGAAGAGAAGAAGGTGAGTTAAACAACTTCATCTATGAAGACAAAAGATCCACTCCCTTTCTCTTTCTTTCTTCCTGAAATCATTCAAACCTTCCTACAAATCAGTCATTCTTTTTTTTTTTCCTTGCTGAGGCAATTGGGGTTAAGTGACTTGCCCAGGGTCACACCCTGTCCTTGGGCTGCTTGTAAAATCTGAACTAAAATTTTCATTCCTTGATTCTCTTTCTTTTCTTTTTCCCAATCTCTCCTTACATATATCTTCTTTGCTTCTTTCAATAATTCCCCAATTGACTTGTTATTCCATCCTTCCAATTCCAATTTCCTTCCAATTATTTACGTCTGGCCATGAATTGGACACAAAATATAGCTTTAGCACACTTTCTATTGGTGGATCTTCTAAGTTTATTCCTGAATATTTTTGAATCTCCTCTTTGAGACGTTCTAGGAATCTGAAAGGTAATTCATTCTTTTCCTTTCTACCTCTCTCTGGGTGTAGCTGATTCTCTTGTTTCCTGAACAATTAGAACTGGTTTGAATCATCTCATTGTTGAAGAGAGTCACATCCATCAGAGTTGATCATCATATAACCTTGCTGTTTCTGTGTATAATTTCCTGATTCTGCTTATTTCACTTAGCATCAATTCATGTAAGTCTTTCTAGGTTTCCCTGAACTCATCCTGATGGTCATTTCTTACAGAAAAGTAATATTCCATAGTATTCCATAACATTCATATACCACAATGTACCCACATTCTCCAATTGATGGGCATCCATTCAATTTTTAGTTTCTAGCCACTACAGAAAGGGCTGCCACAAACATTTTTGCATATGTGAGACCTTTTCTCTTTAAGATCTCTTTGGGATATAAGCCCAGTAATAACACTGATGGATCAAAAGGTATGCACTGTTTGATAACTTTTTGAGTATAGTTCCAAATTGCTCCCCAGAATGGTTGGATTCGTTCACAATTCCAACAATAATGCATCATTGTCCCAGTTTTCCCACATCCCTTCCAACATTCATCATTATCTTTTTCTGTCTTCTTAGCCAATCTGAGAGGGGTGTAGTGGTAGTGTAGAACTAGAAGTACTGGGTCATCGTGGTTTTCCCTTTTAGCATGACCTGAAGACTGTCTTGCTTAAGATCTCAGGTTCAGGTTCTAACTGGTCTCTGCCTTTGCTATTTCCTCTTTGGAACTTTGAGTCAAAGTCCTTAGTATACCGAGTTTGGAATTGTGATTTCCAACCCCAGTGTTCAGAGGGACTCGGTGAACTGACTTAATATTCTTATAGTATTATCCCTGATTCTGTTTTACTTTCCCTCTGGAGACCTTTTCTTAAAAATGCCAACTAAAAGAGGCTGTAAACTGGCTGATCTAATTCTTCTGCAAAGCCCTTTAGTACTTGCAATAGACTTCAACATACTCTTATATTTAAAAATTTGTGGATGCTAGTAATTTTTTTATTTAGAATTTAAATTTTAATTTATGAGAGAAAGTAAGTAAATGACTTTTGAATATTTAATGATATTTTGGTCACATCTAACCCTCTCCAACCACTAAATATTTTTCTATTGGACTCTCAGCAAACGTATTCAACTTTCAAGTTACTTTCTGATATTACACTGACACACTCTTAACAATTAGTCCTCTGTGTCTTAAGCAACAAACATTTTTAAGGGCCTGCTTAAACTCTGCTAAACTCTGGGGGACAAAAAGGCAAGAGACAATCCTTATCCTTGAAGAATGAACAGTCTAATAGAGATGTCAACATGCAAGGAAATATACAAACTAATCCATGTATAGAATGAATAGGAAATATAGAGCACAGTGCTGGAATGAAGCAGAAGACTAAGTAGGAGATGGGGTTTTAATTGTGTTTTAAAGGAAGTTGAACATTTTTATGTATTAGTCATATTGTAAAAGAAAAATCAAAATAAATGGGAAAAACCAAAATAAAGAAATAACAAAAAAAGGTGAAAATGTTTTAATCTACATTCATCCTCTATAGTTCTTTCTCTAGATATAGATGGCACTTTTCCGTTAATGTTTCTTGCTATGTCCACCAGTAACAGAAATTAATTTAATTTTGTACTGAATTTTGAGTTAATTGAGAAGACTGCCAATTTTTTTTTAAGAAAACATGCCAGTGTGTCCTGTCGTATAGTTGCAAAATCTGTCATCACTTTATAAATTAGCTTGCACACTCAACATTTGAGACTTGTTGTCCTTTTTCTCTTATTCTTTAAGTACTGCTAATAAAATTAGAGCCCATCAAATGGCAGTAGATAACTTCATACATTGGTGTTATACTGTAGTAGTCTACAAGTGAATATTTCAAATAAAAAAAAACTTACTATAAAAATAGCTCATTATTGAAAATGTTTAAACAATTTTTATAAAGCAAGCTTTGGTATAATTTAGTGCTAATTTAGTTTAATTTATCAACTAAGATACAAGTTATCAAACTATCCTATTCTTATTTTCAGCTTTCTATAATTTTCTTTTTAAATTTATCTTGAATCTTTTCAGACTCTTCAAAGGAGCTTGCCATCTAGGTGATATATTATAAATATAAATATTAAATATATATATTTAAATATAAATCTCTTATTATTTCAGCCACTGCAATCACTTAAGATGTCCCTTAAATTAGTTCTGTTCAGTCTTTCTAGTGCTCTGATTAACTGATTTTGTCAATCTCTTCATTGCCTCTGAGTCCCATATACAAGCTTAGGTCAAATATTAGCTGTATACTAAATCTTAATAAAACTTAATATAATTGCAAGATTTCCTAATTTAAAAGAGAATTTTTCAACTTATTCAGAGAATTTTTCAACTTATTCTTCAGGTCAACTATCTTTCTCCCATTTACTGTTGAGTGGGAAATTTATTAATAAGCATTTATAAATTCTTTTAAGGAACCCCCATTCCTTAGTAATACCAACATAGATTATTCTGTAAATTCAACAAATATTTTCTAACATGGTATAGTTAATCCTAAAGAATATTTCAAACAAAATTTAAGATTTTTGACTGTGGGCTTAAAGATAGCTTTATGATATAAATCACCAGATCATTATATTTGTGTCCTTGTGTATCTTCTCAAGAGATTATAGACAGGGTTCAGTCAATCAACTACAAAACACAAGTATTATTTGGATTTTCATTGTATGTAGATTATGATTGGGGATGTAAAAGGAAAAGTTCTATAAGTTACTGGAGAGAGGGTGACAAGTAAGTGACTTAGAATAAATAAGGAATTCAGTTTATCCACAATTTCACTGGAGTGGGAATAGTAATACTTTTCCAATTCTAGGCAACAAGAATTTTTTAAATGTGGATTATGCTGTTTCGGGCTATGATCAATTTTTCCCCCATCGGCCTTCATTACAGTAAATGATTTTCATAGACTATATAATATGAAGATTTTATGTAAAAGTCAATGCTGTTAATTCATTAACTTCTCTGATCTGTTGAAAATAAACAAATAGTGTAAGATATAAGAACAAGATAAATCAGATCATAAGCCCAGGGCATCTTTATGTTTCTAAGGAAGACAGTTGTAGAGTTGGGAACTTTGGAAAAATTTACTTGAAAGAAATATACTTGACACAAGGTGTGAACTCAGTGGAATTGATGAGATAATGGTTCTCTAGTTTACATATATTTAGTACTTAGCATGGTAATGTAATAGTTATACAATTGATGTAATTGTAATAAGGTATTTAAACCGGGGACAGAGTCAGACTCAGAAGGGAGACCGGCAGACTGGCAGAGGAGATTGGGTCAGATTATGGAATCACCTGTGTTTCTTGGGTCTTCTCCTTTGTTTCAAGGGCCTTCTCTGTCTCTCTCAGATGGACAAGGTGAATATGGCTTGTTGTCACTCATGTGATTCCTTCTCCATCTGTACAGATACAAGCAAATCCTCTCCCCCAAGCAGTTAACCTATATGGTCCCTTCCATTCACCACTTTCTGGGTCTCTCCACATCATCTGATGATTATTTAAAGATAGGCTGCTTGCATTGGACACTGCCCTTCTGATGGGTTATAAAATCTGTCTGCCAGAGCCAGTGAATCTTTATAAAAAATTTAAAAATTAATGATATAGAGAGCTAAATTTAGAAATTCTCTAGAATTACCTGTGGCTACCTCTTTCTTTTGTTTTTGGAGGAGTGTCTTCATGTCTCTGTTTCTCCTCTCTACTATTGCCTGTCCTTGAGGATTAAAAGCAATGCCAGTGGTGTGTAAAATCTTATACTGTGTACAAAGTGTGCAAAATGTTTAGAAGTATATGAAGGTCCATTGTCTGTTTTTATTGCTTGTGGCACACCCATAATTGCAAAAGCTTGTATAGGAATTCAGTGACCACTCAGGCTGTCTCTTTGGCTGCTGATATTGCAAAAGTAAATGCTGAAAAGGTGTCTACCACAACGTGGATAAAAGACAGACAACCAAAAGATTTATAATAGGTTACATCTATTTGCCAGATTTCATTGGGTCTCAAAACATGAGGGTTCTTCCCTGGAGGAAAGGAAGCATGGGAAGGAAGGCAAGCTTTACAGCCTTTTATTATGCTTCTAGTTTCCTCTTTTGTTATCCCAAACTGCAAAGGAGCAGCCTGATGATATTTAGAATGGGATTCTTGGGCTGCCTGAAAGGAGTATTGGCTAACATGTTTAGAAGGTGATTTTCCTTTACATTTCCATTAAAAATAGGACCTGGAAGACTATTATGTGAATAGACATGCAAGATATAAATTTTACCTGGATGCTTTCTCACTTGCTCTTGAAGTTCCTTAAAGAGCTGATATATATATTTTTAAGCTAATTTATTTCAAATTTAATTTAATTTATTTTTTTAATTATAGTTTTTTATTTATAAGGTATATGCATAGGTAATTTTTCATCTTTGACAGTTGCAAATCCTTTTGTTCCAACTTTTTCCCTCCTTCCCTTCACCCCTTCCCCTAGCTGGCAGGTTGACCAATACTGGTTAAATATGTTAAAGTATAAGTTAACTACAATATATGTATACATGTCCAAACAGTTAATTTGCTTATAAAAAGAGTCGGACTTTGAAATAGTGTACAATTAGCCTGTGAAGGAAATCAAAAATGCAGGTGGACAAAAATAGAGGAATTGGGGATTCTGTGTAGTGGTTCATAGTCATCTCCCATAGTTCTTTCTCTGGGTATAGCTGGTTCAGTTCATTACTGCTCTATTGGAACTGATTTGGTTCATCTTCATTGTTGAAGAGGGCCACGTCCATCAGAATTGATCATCATATAGTATTGTTGTTGAAGTATATAATGATCTTCTGGTCCTGCTCATTTCACTCAGCATTAGTTCATGTAAATCTCTCCAGGCCTTTCTGAAATCATCCTGCAGGTCATTTCTTTTCTTTTCTTTTTTTTTTTTTTTCAGGCTTGACTCAGTTTATTTGTTTTAATAGCTTTTTATTTACAAGTTATATGCATGGGTAATTTTACAGCATTAACAATCGCCAAACCTTTTGTTCCAATTTTTCCCTTCCTTCCCCCCCACCCCCTCCCCTAGATGGAAGGATGATCAGTAGATGTTAAATATATTAAAATATAAATTAAATACAAAATAAAATGTATGGTCAATAAAATACATGACCAAACCGTTATTTTGCTGTACAAAAAGAATCGGACTCTGAAATATTGTACAATTAGCCTGTGTAGGAAATCCAAAATGCTGGCAGGCAAAAATATAGGGATTGGGAATTCAATGTAATGGTCATCTTAGTCATCTCCCAGAGTTCTTTTGCTGGGTATAGCTGGTTCAGTTCATTACTGCTCCATTGGAACTGATTTGCTTCATCTCATTGCTGAAGATGGCCAGGTCCATCAGAATTGATCATCATATAGTATTGTTGTTGAAGTATATAATGATCTCCTGATCCTGCTCGTTTCACTCAGCATCAGTTCGTGTAAGTCTCTCCAAGCCTTTCTGAAACCTCTTGTTGGTCATTTCTTACCGAACAATAATGTTCCATAATATTCATATACCACAATTATTCCGCCATTCTCCAATTGATGGGCATCCACACAGTTTCCAGTTTCTGGCCACTACAAAGAAGGCTGCCACAAATATTCTTGCACATACAGGCCCCTTTCCTTAAGAGTTTATATATGTTAGAAGCTGCAAATTTTATTCGGGCCATGGCAATTCTTTTTACCACACCTACTGAATAGACCGAGTCAGATATTATATTTATATCTCCTGGATAATAAGAGCTAGCATGATTGGATACATTTCATTCTGCTGAGTGAACTAAAAAGGAGTTCTGACTATTCTATGGTTAAATCATGAGCGTATACAGCACAAATGTTATATTTGGATGCATCTATGAAGATAGTTGGTCCTTTAAGAGGAATCTTAGAAACCTTTTCTTCAAAAATTCATTGCCAATTATGTAATAGCCGGGTTATCTTTAATGGAGACCCATATATAAAATTTGGAGATATGGCCAATAAAATTTGCCACTATGGGATGGTTTCACAGCATACATTAATTTGTGTATTAGTATAAAAGGTGTATATCTTGTCAGGTCTTATCTCAGATAATTGTACTGCTTGCTTAATGGCCTTTGATAAAATTCTAGTTACAAGCACTGAGTAAGGAGTAAGGCTTTGGTCTGGTTGTATTGGGAGGTTCAACCACTCTATCACACTGTGTTCTTGATGAAGAACTGCTGTGGGTGCCTCTTTTCTAGCAAAAACTGATATTTCCAAGGGTTTTTGAGTAACTCTTTCAACCATATTGGATAAAGCCAGTTCAATTTCTCTCAAAGCCTCTTGAGCTTCTTTTGTAAGCTGGCATGGTGAGTTTAAATCAGTGACTCCCCTTAAAATGTCATATAATGGTTGTAATTGATAGGTAGTTAAGCATAACCCTGGACACATCCGTTGGATATCTCCTATCAATTTCTGAAGGTCATTTTAAGCATTCAACTTCTCTGTTCTTTAAAAAAAGTTTTTGTGCTGTAAGTACCTTAGGATATACTTCATATCCTAAATATTGAAAAGGAGCATGTGTTTGGATTTTTTTTTTTTTTTTGAGCTATATGCAATTTGTAATTCCTTAGTGTTTCTATGGTCTTTTGTAGACATGCTTCCAATATTTGTCCCTCAGGTGCACACCCCAAGATATCATCCATGTAATGTAATAACATAACTTTTGGAAATGCTTTTCTTACCTGGAGTAAGAGTAGCAGCAACATACATTTGATACATAGTAGAGCTATTTTTCATTCCCTGGGGCAAAACTATCCATTCATAGTATGAGTCAGCTAAATTAACACTGGGTACTGAAAAGTCAAATCTTTTCATATCCTCCTTATCTAGAGGGATAGAATAGAAACAATCCTTAATCTAAAGAGGACATTCCCTAGGCAATTGAGTAGGAGAGGGAAGGTCAGGCTGAAGAGCTCCCAATGTCTCCATCTGTTCATTTACTTTTCTCAAATCAGTCAACATCTTTCCATTTTCCAGATTTCTTTTTTATTACAAATACAGGGGAATTCCAAGGATTTTGAGAAGGTTGTAAGTGTCCTTGGTCAAGTTGCTTCTGTGGTATATCTAATAAGCCCTGAATTTTATCACTTTCTAAGGGTCACTTCACTGTTCTACCCACACTAGTGTATCAGTTTTCCATTGAATGGAAACAGGTAAGAGTGCAGGCAGGCCTTCAGTAGCAAACCTGCTTAAAAAGCCAAAGTACTTATTTGTAATCCTAACTGTTGTAAGATGTCTCTTCCCAATAGATTAATGGGGATTTTTTTTCTACTATAAAAGGAGTAAAAGCTACTATTTCAACCTTCAAATATCCATCTTAAAGATGAATAAAGACTACCTTCAGCTGCTGTTGATCCTTTTATGTCGGATATTGAGTCTTGAATATCAAAAATTGTTGATAAGACTGTTGCTTAACTTTAAAACCCTTAGGAATCATTAGATTCCCTGACACATGATGAGACTATTGCAGGACTTCAAAACTTGCAGGAATCATGGGATTCTCTGACACGTGAAGTAATTGACAATAGATTGGTTGCTGAAGGAAGTATATGTGTGATTGTTATTTACATACCCTCCTTCTAGGACTTATCAAAATCTTTTACAATACCATGTGGATTCATATTGTTAGTTATATAACTACTTGCACATATAATTAATGTTTGTTGTACCACACTGAGCCTACGCCAGCTGTGGGGAGAGCCATCACTACTAGCCTGTGTTATATTACTATGTGCTTTTGTAATACCTCCCATGGTGATGGATTTATGTGTAACGCTTTCAGTGTCAGCCCTGAGGAAATCTAACAATATCTGGTTTGACAACTCATTTCCCTTTGGTGATTTTCACCTCCCTTCCTGAGAAGTCAGGGAGGACATAATCACCCTTTTTTTTTTGGTGTTCTCACCTCTCTTCCTGAAAAGTCAGGGAGGGTATGACCACTTGTGTTCTAAAACAAAAGAAAGTAGGAGACATTGAGAGAGAGGCTAACTTTTAGGTTTTCTTTTTAAGAGGGGAAGAATCTCATTATATATTCAAAGACTGAATATGATCTTTTTTTTGCCTTGAGTTTTACTTTATTTATTTTTATGGCTTTTTATTGACAAAACCTATACATGGGTAATTTTTCAACATTGATCCTTGCAAAAACTTCTGTTCCAACTTTTCCCCTCTTTCCCTCCACCCCTTCCCCTAGATAGCAGGTAGTCCCATATATGTTAAATATGTTAAATACAACATATATACACATATTTATACAGTTATTTTGCTATATAAGAAAAATCAGATTTAGAAAGAAAATAACTTGGGAAGAAAAACAAAAATGTAAGCAAATAATAACAGAAAGAGTGTAAATGCTATGTTGTGGTCCATAGTCATTTCCCAGTGTTCTTTCGCTGGGTGTAGCTGGTTCTGTTCCTTCCTGATAAATTGGAACTAATTTGGATACTCTCATTGTTGTAGATAGCCACTTCCATCGGAATTGATCCTCATATAGTACTGTTGTTGAAGTATATAATGATCTCCTGGCTCTGCTCATTTCACTTAGCATCAGTTCATGTAAATCTCTCCAAGCCTTTCTGTATTCATCCTGCTGGTCATTTCTTACAAAACAATAATATTCCATAACATTCATATGCCACAATTTACTCAGCCATTCTCCATTTGATGGGCATCCATTCAGTTTCCAGTTTTTAGCCACTTCAAAAAAGACTGCCATAAGAGACTTACATTTACTGATGCTGAGTGAAATGAGCAGAAGCAGATCATTATACACTTCAACAACAATACTGTATGAGGACGTATTCTGATGGAAGTGGATCTCTTAGACAAAGAGAACATCTGACTCAGTTCCAATAGATCAATGATGGACAGAAGCAGCTACACCCAGAGAAGGAACACTGGGAAATGAGTGTAAACTGTTTGCATTTTTGTTTTTCTTCGCAGGCTATTTTTACCTTGTGAATCCAATTCTCCCTGTGCAACAAGAGAACTGTTCGGTTCTGCACACATATATTGTATCTAGGATATGCTATAACATTTGATATAACATGTAGAAGATTGCTTGTCATCTAGGGGAGGGGGTGGAAGGGAGGGAAGGGAAAAGTCGGAACAGAAGTGAGTGTAAGGGATGATGTAGTAAAAAATTACCCAGGCATATATTCTGTCAATAAAAAGTTATTTAAAAAAAAAAAAAAAGGCTGCCATAAACATTTTTGCCCATACAGGTCCCTTTCCCTTCTTTAATATCTTTAATATCTCTTTGGGATATAAGCCCAAAAAGTAACACTGCTGGATCAAAGGGTATGCACAGTTTGACAACTTTTTGAGTATAGTACCAAATTGCTCTCCAGAGTGGTTGACTCCATTTCAACTCCACCAACAATGCATCAGTGTCCCAGTTTCCCCACATCCCCTCCAACATTGGTCATTATCTTTTCCTGTCATCTTAGCCAATCTGAGAGGGGGGTGTAATGGTATCTCAGAGTTATCTCAATTTGCATTTTTCTGACATGATCTCCTTTTTATAAGATTATCTTTCCATGTAGGTTTTAAGTAGGTGGGATCCTAGAAAAATGAAGCAGGAATTCCATCCCCCAAGAGTAAGAAGTGCCCAGAGAGGTTAAGTAGGTTAGTGAAATGTGAAAACAAAGTTAGAGTCCTAAAGTGATCAGGATTTTGCTCCACTTAAGTTCTAGCAGAGCCTGAAAACAGTTTTTATTGTGAGGTGCTTGAAATAAAAATTTAATTTTCACTTTGTCTTTTTTCCCTCTATTACTAATAGTAAAAACTATAGAAGGGCTTGCATTAGAGATAGGATGGGAAGAATCTGAAAACGGGAATTTCCATTCCTCTAGGCACTAGAAAAAATAAAACCCTATCCCTCTTAGAAAAAACAATAGTAGATAAGAGGAAAATCCACAAGCCAGCTTTGAAAGGAAAAACTAAAAGGTGATAGTAACTTTATAAATAAGACCAACCCCAGAATATCTCTGGAAAAATCATGCCACTTCTTCCTTGAGAAGCATTATCTTCCTCATTGATGAATCCATAAGATGCATTGCTTTCTTTTCACTCGGCCTGCTTGTTGATTTTGGGTCTAGAATTAAGGAATTGCGTTTTAATCCTAACTAGACTTCATAGAAGAAGCTGAATGAATGGTAGCATTAGATATGATATATTCAGAAGCATAAGTATAATTGATTGAGGATGAAACTGCTGTATTATCTCTCTGCAAAATGAGTACTTAGGATTTTTAGATGTTGTAGAATGCAAACATTTTTTAGATGTAGAGTCCAAGGATTTGGTATAAGTTTCTTCTGAGCATATTCCTTAGACAACATAGTGATGAGGATATTGTGTGACATATAGTAAATTCTTTGCCATTTTTGCTTGCTTTAGTTTCTTCCATCTTCTACAGAAATACACTTGGTTCGAGTTTGGAAGTGCTCAGACAAATCAAGACCTAAACAGTCTTGAAATTTTAAAGAAATTAATCTCAGAGATAAACATTGAATTTTTAGAAGTATTTACATTAAATGTAGAGAGTCTGTATTGAGTAAGTCCATGTATAGGAAGAGTCCAGTGCAGATATACTTGAGACCTACTCTCTGTAAGGGTAAACAATTCAAAGCCTTGGCTTATCACCTCCCTTAATGATTCAAAGACATATTCTAGAGAAATTTAGGATAATCTTGATAGAGAATGCATGACAGGAACAAGGCAGCACAACTATGCTATTTACAATTCAGTTTTGGCAAATACCTTGTTGTTGATAG
This sequence comes from Dasyurus viverrinus, assembly GCA_020854095.1. Lineage (NCBI taxonomy): Eukaryota > Metazoa > Chordata > Mammalia > Dasyuromorphia > Dasyuridae > Dasyurus > Dasyurus viverrinus. The sequence continues at coordinate 250,551,059 of CM037001.1, forward strand.
TAACTGCTATTTATGACTGTTTTGAGAAATACTTGTTATTAATAGTTACTATTAATAGCAATTAATATTAAATAACTAATAAATAATTATTTATGACTCTGTTAGGATAGAGACTTTGTTGCTAGTCAAGGCCAAACAGAAATGTGGAAGTGTGATCTATACATTAACCCTGAAGTGAATAAAGTGCTACCTAAAGGTAGCTGATGTCAATGCAACACTAGCTTAAAGAGTATATTACCTCTGGTTCTGGGCTCATGGATATTCATTTCAGATTCAACTCTTGGTATTCACTGGAATTGGACTCCAGCATATAAAAATGATTTAAAAAAAAAATTGAGCAACAAAAACTCCGAATATTGATAATTCAGGAAATAAAACTTAATTTTTGAAAACTTTCTTCAGTTTAATGTTGTAAATTGAGAGAGAAGATTCCTTACAAATTTCTAATAATTGTCTGAGTGACATGTACTTTTAAATTTGATATATCAAACAACAATTTTATGGGCAAATTAAATTGTACAGACTACATTTTATGCTTCATATCTTAAGGTAGTTTGGATGTTCCAAAAAAAAAAAAAATCTTATAAATAAGTAGTACTGTGTTTGAAAATAATTATTTTTATTTGGTGCTAAATTTTCTTCTCTTCCTCAGTCTTTCTTACTATTCTCCTAATCTGTCCTATGACTCCCTCCCATTACTATAGTGTTAAAAAAAAAAAAAAATTCTTTCCATGATTCAGAATTCTTGGCAACTCTATTGTTTGTATCTTCAGCAATGGTCTTTGAACTTGTGTTTTGGGCATACTGGTGTCAGAATGGCAATGTATGCAAATATATTATCATAAAAGTCATTTATCCCTAGTTCATATCTTGTTCCAGTCTCTGCTTTGAATAAAATAACTTGAGTATAGATTAGAATTTAATGTCTTTATGCTTTAGACCACCACATTTATTATAAATTTGTTTTCTCCAATAGTGATCTTGTATGCTGCCCTGGAATATGAAAATAATTGATTCAGCTTGTACATGAGTATTATCTTCAAGAATACCCCTTCAGAACCTGGGGTACCTTATTTTTAATGACTTTATTAATGGCAGATTTTCAGCCTTTTGACAACAGTCAGAAATCTTTCAGAGCCAGGTTTGGTGAATAAGGTAAGTGATTGCTTTCTTTTGCTTTATTAGCCTTAATGCATCATTTTACTCTTCTTTAGTGTTCTTATTAGATTAATGTTCTGCAAGGCTACAAGAACCCTTCATGTTTTGGTGTGATTGCTTTCTTTTGCTTTATTAGCTTTAATGCATCATTTTACTCTTCTTTAGTGTTCTTATTAGATTAATGTTCTGCAAGGCTACAAGAACCCTTCATGTTTTGATTCCATCATATAGTAATTTGCATAGCATCATATATTGGGTTGGAGGGAACTTTAGAGACTAAATAGTCTAAATTTTCCATTTTACAGGAAAAGATATTTATTAAAGTAAGAGAAGGTAAGCCCAATATCACACAGATTACAATAAGAGTTAGAATTTGAATTAGGCCCTCTAACTTCAGATGTTTCAGGAAGGAGTCAAAGGGTAGGAATGTATTGGCAAGACAGATAATAAAAGAATAGCAAACCCACAAGAGACTTTGGGAGACCTCTTGCTAAAATCTAAATGTACTACTTACTACTCTTTTTGTCCACCAACCATCCCAGTAGATGAAATGAGGTTAGTTTGGTATGGCTTATGCTTAATGGACTGAAGGTAAATATAAAAGTGTCACAGACCTGAAAGAACAGTACCAGGAAGGCCGAAGTAGGGAGAAATGCTAAGGAAAAATAAAAAAGCTTTTTTAGTTCTTTTAGGTTTGAGGATAGAAACAAGGAAAATATAAAGCTACTACTTGAGATGAAAAGGGCATCTCAGCGTTGTATATGTGGAAGTAATTTTTAATAGTAAGGCACTATATAACTATCAGCTAATATTATTTTTAATTCACATTTAATATTTGAATGAGACTTTGAAACCTCAAGAACCCTCCATAGCAAACTTTATACTTTCAATATCATAGATGGTTGTTATTAGTATATTTCAATAAATCTTTTATCACTTCTTGCCCTTCTCTGCCATTTTCACATCTACCTCAAAATAGCTCATCCATAAATTCTTCTAAAAAGGGGATGCTTGAAGAATGTACAAGATGAGACACAAATCAACTATTTGGGGGACATTTTGGCTTAATACAAACAGGTATAAATCCAATTAACTTTTGTTGATGTAAAATTTTTAAAATTCAGCCATATATGCTTTTTTTGAGAGAAGAAAGGGATCAATTATAAATACCTTACCTATGCCCTCTTGGCCCAAATGGACACAAAGACCTAGCAGAGCCAAGACTAAGCCATGAGAATAAAATAGAGAAAAGAAACCCCAAAGAGGAGAGAAATAAAGAATGTTTGAGTGGGAAAGAGAGAGTAAACTATTTTTATAGATTGGGTATTGATAGGGTGTTACATAAGAAACATGAAGTAAGAAAGCACGCTCCCAGCACAACTGCACTGGGCTAAATATTCACCAGAACTCTAGGGGGAAGAACAGATGGAGGGAGGGAGAAGGAAAGAGGGAGGTCGTGGCTGTTGCTGAAGAAGGAAAAATCAAGGAGAAAGAGCAGAATAAAGAACATGCAAGCTAAGCGTGCTGTGCCCTTCTGAAAGGAAGAGGAGAAAGTCAAGAAGACACATAGGTTAAGCCCTCCTACAGTATTCCTCAGGGCTTTGGTTAGAAAGTTAGTATATATTGTCTGCTTAGAAGGACTGGAGGTAAAGTGCCTGCTTGTCTTCTCCCATTATTCTTTTCATCCTATCAAGGCAAGGCATCAGACCCATGAAAGAATGGCTGATAGATGCTACCAATTTACAGCTTAGTAATTCTGCTAAGGGTTAGCTTTAAAAGGTTTGTTTTAAAAGGATTCCATGGCCGGTTGTCATCAAGTTCTGTAGTTTCTATATTTCAAGCCAAAGCTAGACAAAACACATTCTTAGGGTATACTATGCCTACAGGGACAGAATCATCTTGGACCATAATGGTTTTACCTGTCCTCAAATGAAAATCTCTATCTAGTCCCTGGAAAAGTCAGTTTCTTATAGTCTTACTCTTGGGTATGGTCAGTAACATTAATAAGCTGAGAAACAAAATGTCACTGGTTCTGATATTATGACTGAATAAACAAAAAGTGTAACTTTTGACATTGATCCACATTTTTCCTTGTGACTTCATTTTTCTAATAATGAGATACAAAGAAATCCTAATTGACTTTCAGTTCATTACAATTTTATAGTTTTTTAAACTAAATTGGATTGAGTTTTTGGTTTGTTCCCTTTCCTCCTCCCCCAAAAAGCTGCAAAGGATTTCAGAATATTTCCCCTAGTAAGTATTAGATTTAAAAAGAAAGCACTTAAACCAAAAACTTAATATCAGTCTCTGTTTCTTGGCCAGTTAGGCCAAGAGGGCATAGGTAAGATTTAGATCTTATAGATATAAAAGATATAAAAAGAACAACAAAGAAAAATTACAAGAGTTCATCCATTTTTTCCTCTGGAGAGGGATAACATTTTTCATCATGTGTCCTCTGTAATTATCTTGGATCATTATCTTGATCAAAATAACTTAGGTTTTCATGATTGATCAACCTATAGTACTGTTGATATGGTATATAATATTCTCTTGGTTCTGCTCACTTCAGTTTGCATCGGTTCATATAAGTCTTCCCAGGTTTTTCTGAAATCATGTTGCTTATCATTTCTTATAGCACAATATTATTCTATCTCAATCATGTACTTCAACTTGTTCATCTATTTCTCAGTTAATGGGCATGCCCTTAATTTCCAGTTCCTTGCTTCCACAAAAAAATAAAGTTGCTATAAATTCTTTTGAACATATATGTCCTTTTCTGTTTTCTTTGATCTCCTTGTAATATAGACCTAGTAATGGCATTGCTGAGTTAAAGGGTATGCACAGTTTGATAGCCCTTCGGATAGAGTTCCAAATTGTTCTCCAGAATGGATAATTGAGTTCATAACTCCACCAACAATGCATTCGTGTTTCTATTTTTCCACATCTTCACCATTTGTCATTCATTTTCTGTCATGTTAGCCAATCTGATCAATGTGAGATAGCATCTGAGTTGTTTTTATTTGCATTTCTCTAATTTCTAATGATTTAGAGCATTTTTCAGTTGACTATTGATAGCTTTGATCTTTTCTTCTGAAAACTGCCTATTTAAATGTTACCTAAGATTTTTGAAAAGTGATGTCTTTATCAGAAAAAAATGCACCCCCCCACCTCCATTTCCTGGTTTCCTTCTAATTTTGGCTGCATTTGTTTTATTTGTTACAACTTTTAAAAATTTTATCGTTAGCATTATCTGTTTTATTTCCCATATTGCCCTTTTATTTGGACACAGACTCTTCCTTTGTGCTTAGTTCTAACAAATACATTTTTCCATTTATTATATAACCTATTACATTTAAATCATTTGCTCATTTTGACTTTATCTTGTTATATATGGTGTGAGATGTTGGTATGTGCCTATATTCTGACAAATTGCTTTCTAGTTCTCATAGCAATTTTTTCTTGCCAGGTTTTGTTGATAGTATATAGAAATATAGAATTGCTGATGATTTTTGTGGCTTTATTTTATGTCCTGCAACTTTGCTAAAGTTGTTAATTGTTTTCATTAGTTTTTTTTTTTTTTTTTTAGTGGTTTCCTTGGAGTTCTCGAAGTTTTCTGTCACATCATCTGCAGAAAATAATAGTTTTGTTTTCTCATAATCTATTTATACTCCTCCAATTTCTTTTTCTTGTCTTATTGCTATAACTAGCATTTTTAGAACAAAATTGAATATTTTTGCTTCACTCCTAGTCTTATTGGAAAGGTTTCAAGTTTATCCCTGTTGGAGATAATACCTGCTCTTGGTGTTTTAGTTTTAGTTTTATTATTCTATTTTTATTCATTTTGAAATTAAATACAAAAAGGCAAAACACAAAACATTTACATAAAATAAACATAAAAAGAGGATTCAGTATAAAAACATGAATTTACATATCACACTGTTGAATTTTTAAAAAACTAATACATGCTACAGTCATTTCAAAAAGAAACTTCCTTGCTTTTCTATGTTTATTTTGACCTTATTTTGGAAAATGATATAAAATATTGGTCTGCACCAAATTTCTGTCAACTGCTTTCCATCTTTCCCAAACAATTTTTATGAAATAATTCTTATCCCAAAAGTTTAAATCTTTACATTTGTCAAATACAAGGTTAGTCCTCATTTTCTACTATGTATTATATATTTATTCTTTTCCATTCATTTACCTTTCTCTTTTTTGGCTACTATCAGATGTTTTTGACAATGATTGTCTTATGGTTTAAGATCTGGTACAGCTAAAACCCCTTTCTTAATTCTTTTTTTCATTAATTCCTTTGATGTTCTTTACCTTATAATTTTCTAAATGAATTTTGTTATTATGCTCTTAATTTTAGATAAATACTCTTATCATAAAGCTCCTTTGTTGACTCTTATGCTTTCTAATGTTTTTTTTTTAATAATAGAAATTGGTGTTATATTTTGTTAAAGCTTTTTCTACATCTATTGATATAGTCATAGGATTTCTTTTGTTATTGACATGGTCAGTTATCTGACAGTTTTCCTGATGTTGAATCAGCCCTGCATTCCTGATACAAATCCTACTTGCTCATAGTGGGTAGTAATCTTTGCGATATACTGCTGTTAGTAAGGAAATTAGATTTTCTCTATTTTTGCTCTTCCTGGTTTAGTAATCAAAACTACGTATGTGTCATGAAAGCAATTTGGTAGGACTCGTTTTTTCCCCCCCAAAGAATAGTTTATAGTGTTGGGATTAATTGTCACATGAATGATTGATTTAGTTCACTTGTAAATCCATCTGCTCTGGAATTTTTCCTTGGGAAGCTCATTGATGGTTTGTTCAATGTCTTTTTTTTTTTTTTTAAATTTTTTTTTTTTAAGATAGGGCTATTTAAGTGTTTTCTTTTACTCTGGGAAATTTTAAAAATATTCACCAAGTTTTGCTGTAGCTAGACAAAGTAACTCCTTAATAATTTTTTTAGTTTCATTTTCTTCAGTGCATTCAAGGGCATTCATCTTTTTTTTTTTTTTTTTTTATAATGGCAATTTGTTGTTTTCTTTTTAAAATCAAATTAGCTAATGTTTTTATCTATTTTGTTTTGATTTTCCATAAAACCAGTGCCTACTTGTATTTGTTAATTCAATGTTTTTTATTTTTTACTTTCATTATGGTGCTTAATTGAGGAGTTTTAATTTGTTCTTCTAGTTTTTCTAGTTGCATGCTGAAGTTATTGATTTGTTCCTTCTTTCTTGTTTCATTATATGCATTTAGAAACATAAATTTCCCCCTAGATACTACTTTGGCTGCTTCCTTCAAATTTTAGAATGTAATTCTCTTAATGAAATTAGTAATTATTTCTATGATTTGTTCTATGATTCTATGATTTGACCCACTTATAGTTCAAATCAAATTATTCAGTTTCTTATTACTTTTAAATCTTTGCTTTCAGAATCCTTTTTTGAATGTGATTTATTTATTTATTTTTGTGTTGTGGGCACAGAAAGTTGCATACCATCAGAAGGAAGCCAGATAGCATTACTTTGCATTGTGAACTCTGCAAGAAACTGAAAATCTTGGGGCATAGAAATTGAATATCCTCTCATTGAAAGCGGGATTTTCAGATAGACAAGTTTGAGTAGTGAGCAGGTAGTGAAGATTGTATATAAGAACAGAATTTGGACTTCTGTGTTATAGCTTCTTATATGGAAATGTGTAACTTTAACTTTAATATTTAAACAGGGTTGAAAAAAATCTGTTATCAGAAGTCTTGTGACTTTGATCAAGACTTTAAAAATAGAATGAATGGTAGAAAGATCTCAACTCCCTCTCACAGAAACACAGATATATTTTATATATACACATTTGATTGAAAAGTCCAGAAGATATAATTTCTGGGTAGTTAATATTTATTTAATTTATTAATTATTCCTAGCAAATAATTAATAAAATGAGATTAGTGGTATTTTCAGGAACCAAAAACACCTTCCTGGAAGACATTTAGTACTTAAAAAGTCTTTGGAAAAAGTTGTGTGCCTGAGGATAGACGCCAACTCTGATGGTTAACAATCAGTGAGGGGGTAGACATATTAATGAGCAAAAAATCTTTATTACCTCCTGCTCAGAACTTGACCTTTCTCAGTAATCTGAACAAAAAAATCCATCTCTACCTAGACCATCCTGTCTGTTTTTTCCCCTTCCTAATTGAATCAGCCTTCATTCTAATGAAAGGTCCCAAGGATAAAGACTCATTTCTTAAAGGCAATATATCACGCAGATTGGATTCTGTTTGTAAGGTCTTTTAGTTGAGTGGCCTCCCACCCAAGATGAAAAAGTAGGTACCCTAAGGATATGGGCAATCTCATCTATCAGCAGTGTCTTTCAGAGACTGGCTGAGTGACCTACACAGGGATTGATTCCTTAATGAAGAAATAGAAAGGGAAAACCTTATCTTGTTTTAATAATTGATTATTAAGAGAAAAAAGTCATTTCTTCCACATATGAATGTACATATGGGTAGTTATCCATCAATCCAGATATCACAGAAAGTTGTAGACATAAAAGGGTAGGTGATTATGAGCCTCGCCTAGCACTTTCAAGAGAAAATTTCCAAGTGGAGAGAGAATCAGCAAGATTAACTGGATAAGGACTGGGCCTGTCAGTTCATTGATAAAGGAAGCTCTCTACTGAGAACATTCTTTCTACCATTATAGGTCAACATCTTTGCAATTTCTAGTCTGAGAGAATTGCCTAGAGTACTGACAGGTTAAGTGAGTTGCCCAACAACACATAGCCAGTATATATCCCACACAATATTTGAACCCAGAACTTCCTGATTTCAAGACCAGCTCTCTATTCTCTACACCAGTAGTGTCAGAATTCTTTATCAATAGAGCCAAAATTCTTAAATGCTGTCCAAATCATTTTAAAGTGTTATTGGGAAATTTTAACAAAAAAACCCAGTAAAATGTAGATGGCATTACTTTATCATTTTTAAAATCAGTATATGTTTGATTTTATTACTTTATACCACCATTCTGCCAATATTATTAGTATATATTTTTTTAAGACTGAATCTCTCATCGAGGATAGAAATTTAATAATTAGTGAAAAGTTCAGTTCCATTACTGATTGGCATAAAATTTTTTAACTTGCTCTGTTTTTCCAATCTAATCTAATTCAGGTTTAGACAGTGTGGTGACCTTCTACTCACAAGGACTTATCACAAAAGTACCAATTTTGTATATCTGATCAGCTTCACCTGTACTATAGCTCAGAACTCCCAAATTCAGGGGATCCACTAGCTTTAGTCTACTCCAGTAACAGGGAATTACAAGCATGTGCCTGGCAATAATAAGTATATTGGTAATTATAATAAAACCCCTTAATTTGGTTTCATATTCACAGCTTAGTCATAAAGTACAAATATGTTAAATAAGATCCATAAATAACAAGAACACTGAACTTCATGTTATATTTTTCCTTCAAAACTGAATTACTAACTTTTTTTTAGTTGAATTTATTTTATCTCTTCATGCAATCTTCTTTTGCAGTTTTAGTCCATGATAGCTGGTGGAAACAATGGCTGTTAGCCTGAAAGAAGTAACCTTAATAGTCAGTGTGGTTATAGCCTGCTATTGGAATAGCCTCTTCTGTGGTTTTGTTTTTGATGATGTTTCAGCAATATTGGATAACAAAGATTTACATCCTTCTACACCTTTAAAAAACTTATTTCGCAATGACTTCTGGGGAACTCCTATGTCTGAGGTAAGTGTTCCTCTTGGTAGTGCTTTTTATTTTTCTATTTTTCCTTTTTCCCCTACTCTTAAGTCGTCTCAGAAATTGATATTAAAAGAAAATGTTCAGGGAGTTATTGATGCATTCTGTTGACAAGAAACAGGAGATATGACCATGTTGGGTGCCTTTTATTTTTAACCAACGTGGTTCATTTCTTGATCAGATCATCTTGGGCTTTATATGGATAAAAACCAATATGTTTTTGGACAGAAGAGTCTATGATTTCCTGACTTTATGCTTTTAATTTTGGGAAATTAGGCAAATTTGGGGTAGATTTCTCCCTGTTAGAAATTGTTGCACCACCTTTGTTTAGTCTTCCTATGTATTTTAATCTAATCTATTATATACATGTTTGCCAGAAAAGTGAATTGCCATCATATGATGATGAAATCTGTTCACAGGCTCCAGCCTTGTAGCATGAAATAAACAAAAAGCAGGAGCAGGAGGGAGAAACCAGAAGTGTACTTCCTTTTCTTTAAGGTGCCTTACTTCTTTAATTATCACCTATTCTGCCCCAGCATCTCCATGCATAAGGTCTACTGTCTACCCTAAAAAGTTGTTAGTCTAAGATGTAGGATATATGTCTGAAGTCCCTTCCAACTCAAAAATCTGTCATCTTATGATAAAATTAAATACCTAATTCAGAAATTACCTCAGAAAAACCTCATATCGTATAATTATCATCATTAAGGAACACAAACCTTGAAATTATATGTCTGTTCTGAATTGTACCTTTGTCATTCTAGATAGAGATAATAAGTTAAGCTATAATGTGCTTTTATATTTATCAATATAGATTATGTACATATATTAAAGGTTATTTTATTGTTATAGATTCAGGTATTTCATTCACCAAACATACTTAAGTATAAAAAAGAATTCTGTAGTAAGAGAAACTTATGTGATATTAGAAAAGAATTAATAGAAGAAGTTTCAAATGGATTTTATCTCAAACCTGCCATAGGGCCACATCCTAATATAGTGGATGTACCCTTCCCCAAATTTATCACCTTTTTTTTTAGTGAGCTGGGCTCCTCTAAGATGTCACAAACTTTTTTTTTTTCCTCAAATATGATCTCACTTTCCTCCCTCCTTATTTCAAATCAGGTGATGCAATTTTAGTAACTTTTTTAGACTTTTATATATGCTGTTTTCCAAGTCAAATCAAATTTTTTATCACCCACTATCCCCAGTCTTATGAGCAAATAGAATATTTAATCATACATTTAAAATTGGGGGTCCATCAACATGGTTTAAAATCTTGATAATTTTTCCAATATAATTTTAATTCTTTGTAGTTCTATTATTTTGTGCATTATTTCATTTTATGCATTCTGAGAAGGGATCCTTAGATTTCATCAGATAGCCAAAGGGATCTGTGTCATAAAAAAGGCCAGTGTAGCAATTGCTTGAATCATAGTAGTGGCAATGTGAGTCGATTCACAGATAATCTAGTCCAATTCCATAATTTCATTAATGATGAAGTTGAGGCCTAGAATTGGTTATAAGTTTCCAAAGCAATATCACATGGGTAATAAGTAGTGGAGTTGGGATTTAAACCTATCTCTTTTACCAAATCTTTTTAGTCCTTGGCTTAATGGTAAATTTGATTAATTATATTATTCTGTTTTCTCACAATGACCATAAACAATCAACAGAAATTTATTAATCAATCACTGTTAAGCGCTATGTGTTAGGGGTACAAATATAAAGAATGAAATAATCTCTATTCTTACCGATCTTGCAGGATAATAGAAAAAGAATATACTTAGATATTTATTATTACTTAAAGGATATTTTATTTTCTAATAATTTTGTTGAAATAATAAACAATTTATTACAATCAAGAATTAATTGCTATGTGCAGACACTTGTTTTAAAAGTTTATATAAGCTTCAAAATTAATCTCCATATATTAAACTTACTTGTTTGAATTAATTCTTGTACATATACCGCATAATGACTTATTTATGAAAGTGTTCAACTTCATACTCTAAGTAATGTTTACATAAAGCAACACATCATTTACCTTAGGGCTATATTATTTTACTATGTTGCTGTTTGTCAGTAGATCTTTTTTCTGTACCTAGAACATTTTATTTAATTCACTCTATCTCCTTTTAGAAATTGAACTAGAAATTATCTGGCTGTCTTGATTTTATATATATATAATTCATAATTCATAGAAAGTCTTCCTCCTTAACCTAAATTGTCATTCCAAGAGATAACTAGTTCCTAATATGTGTAATTTTTGTGTTAGGCACTGCTTGACAAATTCTTCTTCTGATTTTTCCCACATTTCTCCACTCCATATCTGGTAAAGGGGAATTTCTATTTTGCTTATTTTGAAAAGGAAAAAAACAAACAAACTTCTAAATAACTTGAATTACTTTCTACCTGAATTTTCATATCCTAAGAAAAATTTAGATTATATCAGTGATGATTTGCTTTAAATCATTATATTCTTGATTTTCCTTAGCTTGAGCTAAAGAATAAAGTAAGTATAAGTGTCTTTGAATATAATGGTCATGCTATATGTAGATTTGAAATCAAGATTAAATAATTATTGAATATGTTTTTTTTTATTTTAGGAAAGAAGTCACAAATCTTATCGTCCTTTAACAGTATTGACGTTTCGTTTAAACTATTTATATAGTGAATTAAAACCAGTGTCTTATCATTTGCTAAATCTCATTTTTCATGCTGTGGTTAGTGTGGTCTTCCTTAAAGTCTGCAAATTATTTCTGGACTCCAGGAGTAGTATAATTGCCTCCTTGATGTTTGCTGTGCACCCTATACACACAGAAGCGGTAGGTAAACCTAAAAATACATTTTAAAAAAATCCTCATGGATGATTCTTTTCTTCTTTGAAACTTAAAAGTGAATTTCTTATAGTATTTTACCTTTGTGGATAATATAAGTATTTCTTCAAGAAATAAAAACTAAAAATGACATTTAGATGTTACTTAAGGAAACTAAAATGATAGTCTCTAAATTGGTATAATTAGAGGAAAATTTCTAGGTAAAATAATGAATTTTACATGCTACATTTTAATGTAAATAAAATCTTTGAAATTAGTCAATATAATTCATTTAATTTATTCAAACATGAAAACAACAGGTATGTTTTATATATCTATATCTATAACTATATATCTATATATATATATATATCTATATAAGTAAATAAAATGTATTAAATATCATTTGCCTGATATTCTTGAACAGAAAATAATTTTTCAGTTCAGCAGTGGTATGTTCTAAAAATGGGATGAGCACTTTAAAAATTGTCATGATTGTTATTATTAATGTTTTCTAGACTACTAACCAAATAACTGGGTATTGAAGAGACCACATATTAGATAATAGTGAACATGGGGTGATTCTTGTTATAAGAAACTTGTTATAAGAGCTCCACTGTTTTATTGATGAATTCAGAGAAGATTTATTTTACATTCTTGCAAAAATGGGTGCTTAAGTGACTAGACACACCATTGAAATTCGAAAGGTTGCATTTTATTTCCTCCCCTGAAGCACAAGTACCTCCCTTGATTCTCCATTAATTGGATGTTTCAGAAGTTATACAACATGCATCTCCACCCCACATTACAAAGCCAGTCCTTGCTCCCAAGGAGCTTATATTCCAGAAGGGGGAATGTACAGAAGAAGGCTAAGAGCTAAGAAGTAAAAATTGTTTTCAAATCTCTGGCCTTCATCCCTGATTACAAATTGTAATGCGGAAGAAACTGAGCAAGACAGAGATTAGAGACCAATTCAATAATTTATTAAATGGAGAGAAATACTGGGACCAGTGCATCCATGTTGATCCCAGGGCTAGATGAGACTATCATCTCAAAGAGTCTAGGCCTGAGTATCGGGGCAGCAAGCTTTTTAATGGAATAACAAGAACAATGACATTACTGATATTCTAATGACGTCTGAAATGGATAAACCTTTATCTTGTCAAACATTAAAGAATGTCTATAAAACCTTTATCTCAAATATTGAGGGGATGGTTATAACCTAAGGCAGAATTACGAAATAGGACAATTGGAGGAACTGGTCTCCCCATTAAAAGGGAACTTTGGCATAACATTCCCCCCTTTTTCTCTTGGAACTATTCAAATCTTTGAATTACTTTCCTCTAGAAGGCCTTAGCACTATAATTTGAACAACCCTATGTGAAGTAAATAAACCAAATAAAAATCAAAATAAAGCTAGACCAATGCAAGGACTTATGACAAGGTCAAGTCTCTCCCCAATAACCCCAGAATTAATCAGCAAAACGCAAAGTTCCTTATTTCAATTATTTCTGACAATCAGTTGTCAGATCCTCTGCAGTTGGGGAGCATATGGACAGCTGTGGTCATTTGTGCATGACTCGGCCTCTGCTTATGAAGAGCAGCAGGCTCAAGGCAGTTGTATTGCCCATTCAGAGGGCTGGCTCCAGGGGAGGAGGGTGAAGCTTGGAGCGGCTCCACCTGTTCTTCCCAGAAGAACAAACAGGGCTGCCATTAGAATACAGATTTCTGAGCAGATTATGCACAGTTAGACCAAGGCAGGCAACCCCAAACTTTTAGAGGCCTCAATATCAACAAGGTCCTTTTAAGTACGCTGAACTACTAATTAAAGACCTGGGGTAACAGCAGTGGAGAAACAGTTCAGAGAGACTGCCACTTCCAAGACAGGTATCCAATTTCTGGTTGTTTCTAAAAAATAATCCCAAAAACTGAGTCTGCCAGGGTAATTCCAACAGAATAAGGAATTTCCAAGTTTAAAGCACAACCAGCAAATCGTAGTCTAGTAAATTTAAGCAAGGAGTAAAGGACTTCCAATTAAATCTGAACTGGCAAGATACCAGTTTTCCCAATTTCCTATTTCTTCTCCTCCTTTTTTTTTATTTTGGAAAGGAATTATCAAATGACCATCTCACATATAAATTATACACATATGCATATACACAACAGACTAAAAGTCCCTCAAACATAACAGCAATAGTTACACAAGTTTAACAATTTCCATTCCAAGTCTTAAACACAGCACAGTAATTTTTTTCTTTTCACAGTAAGTGAAAATTCTAACAAGTCAACCACTTTCCCACTCCCCCCCCATCAGTCCAAATTACATCAGGAAAAGTGGGTGATGGTTGTCAATTGCTTCTTCATGCTGAACAGGGACAATGCTCAGTCCGGGAGGGGGATGGGTCTGTAGTGTGGTGAGCTGACAAACAAAGGTTTGATCTAGGTCCCAGAAGGAAGTCAATATATCTAGAAATAAAAACAAATTTAACAAAGAAAAGTTAGGACAGTCTGAGATAGAAAGACTGGTCCACAAGGACTGCTACAGATGTGGCTTCTTATTAGTTAAAACCCTTAAAAAAAAACTTGAATATCCAGACACAATATCTAGTAATCAGTAGATGACCAGACCAAATATTTATTTGCTCAAGTATTTAGGATATAGTGATTACACATAGATTGGAAACAACAAGGTATGACATAATTGAATTAACAATTTCTTATTGACCATTATAGAAGTCATTTACAGGAGGGAAAAAATGCAGTGAATATTAACTACAAACCCAAGATATTGTACCTCTAGTAACAAATCCTAAACAGATATTTACCATAACCTTATCAGTTTGCTGCTTTTAAAATGTCTGGAACAGTTTAGAGGAAGGGGGAAGAATAGAATTCCATGTGACTACCCTTCCCCCAACTCCATAAGGGTGGGGAGCGAAGTCACTCCAGGCTAACTAAATGGCTCCTATAGCTGAAGTAAGCAGCAGTGGGGGGCGAGTTTAAATCTTTACAAAAGATCTCTACCCCACCCAACATTTAAAGTAGCAAAAATCAGTGGGTGGGTGGAGGAATCACATAAAACCTACATTTCCAGCAGAGCTGGATTTAAAACATAAAATCCATCTCTATCTCATTTCAAATAATAAAACAACATAGTTTCTTTCTCTCCTTCTGGCCCCATGTGGCCATTATTCCCAGCGGACTTCTCCTAAGGTCCAACTTGGCCATAGTTGAAACTTTCAGAAAAGTCCTTGTTACATACTTTAGGTAAAATTAGAGGCACATGACCTCTTTCAGGCAAGTTAACAGAACTTCTTTAACAAGCTATTGTTCCTTTAAGATCTTATACTTAAGGATAACCAATTCATTTCCCAAATTTAGAATCATCTTTAAATTCCTAATCAAATGTTTTCACCAGCTGGAGTTCAGTATTAACCAATTCCCAAATTTGATCATTGTTCTTAAATTTAACAGAGATCTTACATTACCGAAACAGACAAATTACAAACAATTTCACAAAAATCACATAGAACACAGAGCACAACTAGACTGTCTAATAACATACAAGACACACTGATCACACTTAGACTGCACAATTACAACATTCATTAGGACATTAACATTAAAGCCAAACTAAATGGGGTTTTTAAAACCCCCAGTCTTTGTGGATAGCCCCCTGACCATGCAAAAGTGGGAGGGGCCGGTATTACTCTAACACAGGATGACCCAAGCAGGAAAACCGAGTCCCATTTTCAAATGTATATACTTCCCACTCAATGGAAGAAGTGGGAGGACCTCTTGTAACCAGATAGTACCCCAAAAAGTACCCAGACAAACTTACTCTTCTGTGGCCGAAAGGGGTTGTCTACCATCAGGCTATTGTGGCTGGAAACTGCTCTCTTTCCTGGAGGCTCTGGAAAGAAATCCAGGAGGACCTGACCTCTCCAGGCCAAGAATTCAGATTCACAGCCACCCTGCCCAAGGCAGAGACCCGAAAGTCTCATCTCTAATCCTGCTTATTTTCTAATTATCTCGCTGGGGCCTCCAAATGTAATGCGGAAGAAACTGAGCAAGACAGAGATTAGAGACCAATTCAATAATTTATTAAATGGAGAGAAATACTGGGACCAATGCATCCATGTTGATCCCAGGGCTAGACAAGACTATCATCTCAAAGAGTCTAGGCCTGAGTATCTCGGGGCAGCAAGCTTTTTAATGGAATAACAAGAACAATGACATTACTGATATTCTAATGACATCTGAAATGGATAAACCTTTATCTTGTCAAACATTAAGGAATTTCTATAAAACCTTTATCTCAAACATTAAGAGGGGATGGTTATAACCTAAGGCAGAATTACAAAATAGGACAATTGGAGGAACTGGTCTCCCCATTAAAAGGCAACTTGGGCATAACAAAATCAGCCTCTGCCCCCAAAGAGCTTACCTTCTAGAAAGGGAAGATAAACCTGCACCTTTGATTATTGTTTAATGTCTTTGTAGGTTTCAGTTTTCTAATTTGTTTCATTTTTTTCCAATTTGATTTTTATAGCTATGGAAACCAAAATGCCCATCTATTTCTCAGATTGCTCTTTTCCAGCAACTTCTGCCTCTGCAGATAATAAGTAAAGCATATACTGGCTTAAACAGATTAAAAATTGATCCATATCTTTAAAAAAATTTATTGGTTTTTTTGTTACTAATGCAAATCTTAAACATCAAGCATTGATTAAGCACCTCATGTGCTAGTGATTAGATTTACAAATAAAATAGTTACTTTAGTAGTAAAATAGCAAATGACTTTTAAAACTAATAGAAGTCTTACCTTTTTCTAAATTAAAAAATAAATTATTATTTAAAATCTCTCAGTCAATACAGTAACTTATTTATAATCAGCATTGGGAATCTTCCACCAATATAGATCTCAGATTTCAGTTCTGGTGGCATCAGAGATTAGAACTCAATTAGACAGCTAATAATGAAGTTATCCAGATGAGATAGATTTAAGTCTTCTCTCCAGCCCAGCACTTTCTTCATTGCCAGAGAAAAATAATTCGCAAATATACTATTGTAATTTCTATTCAGATCAGTTTTATTTAGAAAACTATTAGACTTGAAATCAAACTTCATTAAATTGCTAATTTTTATTTGGGCTTGAGTGATAGTCCTTACTAATTACTGTTTATAGGGGGAAGTGGTACTTTGAATTGGAGCCTGAGGGTCTGAGTGAAATAGTTCTGTTGTTTAAAGAAACAAACACACCAACCAACCACATAATTGTTTATCCTCCTCTAAAAATAGCCTATAAAAATTTTTTTTGAGTATTTTAGAAGAGATCTACCCAAGCCATAGAGTGAATCTTACCCCTGATTAAATTGAATCCCTAGGGGCAAAGTTAAACTCACTGTGCTAAATTTGTTCCATCATCTGGCAGACTATAACTCTTACTGGTGGTATTGAGTTAACTCAGGTTTCTTCAACTGTGTTATGATGGCTCACAATTAAAAGCTTAATTCCAGTTACTCATCTGTAAAATGAGAGACTTGCATTACTGCAATTACTGCAGTAAATGCTCTCTTGGTGTCTGTTTTATCTCTAACAGTCTGGATTCTGTCTATGAAGATAGTGTCCTAGACTTGGGAATCAGAGCTGAAGTTACAACTTCTCCATCTATTTAGCTGTGTGACTGTGGGAAAGTTTCTTAAGCCTTCCAAGCCTCATTTTTTTCAAATATGAAATGGAGATTTTATATACACACAAATACATAAATACACTACCTCACAGTGTTACTTGAAAGAAAACAAATCTTAAAGCTATTACATCAGTGTAACTCATTAATGTATTCTTTTACATCTCACATGAGCTGAAAAATCAGATTAACCAAGCTTGCAGAACTATGTCTAATGAAAGATCTGTGTTCTGCAATATGATATATTCACTTACTTGATTCAGTAAGTATTTATTAAGTACAGTGCTGGAATCTTTGGTGTGTGGATTTTGTAATCTGCTAAGAGGCCTTTGGTACTTCTAATTTTCTTCGATTAGAAGATTTTAGGAAAATTGGCCTCTGGAAAGTGAGGTATTATTTGCTAAAATGATATTATAATACAGTAAGGCTATTGATTTGAGAATAATGGAAGAAATATTTAACAGTGTTTCAAAGACTTAATTTATACTATTATATCTCATTTGAATCAAGAAGATTTATTTCTAAAGAGTTGAATGGAATAGAGCTGCTCATTGAAACCTAAATTTAATTTTCTTAAAAAGAAAAGAATCCTTTCTTATTTTGGATAATGATTACTAATTTTATTTTAGTTCAAATTTTTGTATTAGATTTTCTTAAGTACGAAGTGCATCTGTGAATAGAATCACATGTAATAAAACTTTTTTTTTTTTTTTTTTTTGCTAGCTTTAATCTTGGTTGCTATGTTACTCAGTTTTATGTTCCAGGGAAGATTTCTGTGTGTGTTGAAAATATTCAAAAAAGGATGGAAATTCGTCCCTAACATAGTAGCTAAATCTTAAAGATGTATTTAAACCTAAAATATTTTAGACTGGAATAATTTGAAAAAATTGAAGTTATGGACATTTGCCACATGAGGGCACTCAAAGAATATTAACATGTATGGCATTCTAATTTTTTTGGAAAATTAAGTATTTGAGGCATTCCTTATTAACTAAAATTTTTTTTATCTTCCTTTTTATTCTAGGTAACAGGTGTTGTAG
The DNA here is from genome assembly GCA_020854095.1 of Dasyurus viverrinus. NCBI lineage: Eukaryota > Metazoa > Chordata > Mammalia > Dasyuromorphia > Dasyuridae > Dasyurus > Dasyurus viverrinus. The sequence continues at coordinate 250,569,538 of CM037001.1, forward strand.
GAAGAGCAGAACTTTTATCATCAATCTTTTTTCTAACTGCATTTTTGTCATACACAAAATCTAAAGGTCCAAATAATACCATAGGTAAATGTCTACATTTTCTTTGACTGTAGAATAGTAAGGAAAAGTACTTTGTAAAAGAATATAAGAATTATTTTAACACAAATACTGCTTTTGGATTTATCATTAAAACACCAGAGGAATATAATTTCAGTGGAGAAAGCATATCTGTGTATATTTATTTTTTTAAAATAAAAATTTGTGATATGTAGAAATGTTCTGTGATTTAAATGCTTTTATTTATTCCCAGCTTTACTTTTAAAACATCTCTATTTGGTGCAGTTAATTTAACCGTTAACTGCTTTCCTTTAACTGTGATACTGAAGTAATAATGGTAGCACATCTCTGATGGAGTCTTATTGATTTTTCAAAGATCTGCTTCAAAATTCTTCAAAAAAGCCCCATAAATAAAAATGTGTAAAGAAAAATTCACTTTAGGTTCGCTTCATATGCTTATTAACAACATTTTTCATTTCAAACTGGCATTCTAATATTTAATGTCCAACATATTCAGAACATTGTAATCTTTTTAGAAGTTATATACTTGCAGAATACAAAATGATTTTTGTGATTATATGCTGCAGAATGTCAGGCATTTGAAAGGCAAATTTGAAGAATTCTGATGTTGTCTGCACTATTCAATTAGCCATGCCACGATCATTTACTTAGTTTGGGTAAATGATAAAGAATAGTGTGTAAAATAAGTTTAGAACCATATGGTTTTAGAGCTGGAAAGGATATTAAGGCTAGAAAAGTTATTAAGCATATAAAATGGTTATGGTTTTATTTTCCCTTCTAAATCCAATTCACATTCATACCAATGAATTCCACGATCATTTACTTAGTTTGGGTAAATGATAAAGAATAGTGTGTAAAATAAGTTTAGAACCATATGGTTTTAGAGTTGGAAAGGATATTAAGGCTAGAAAAGTTATTAAGCATATAAAATGGTTATGGTTTTATTTTCCCTTCTAAATCCAATTCACATTCATGCCAATGAATTCACAGATGTTTGAAGGAAGTTTCATATTTCTAGAATTTTCAGTAGGAATGTACTTAAATTGATTTTATTTATAGATGAAGAAGCTGAAGCCCAGAGTAGTAAAGTAATTTAATCAGCATTAGATGATAGTGAGAACCCGACAAGGACCCAGATTTAACAACTATAATTCAGGCAAACAGGTAAAAATACTCAGTTTTGCAGAATTATATAGAATTTTAGCTATATAATGTGGCCACACAACAATGAATTTGTCTAATGTCATAGTATACTATGTTAATCAGACATTCTTGATGTTCAATCAATAATTGGTCAAAAACTAGAGTAACCAAAGTAATTTCTTTGTCTATCATTCTCTTGGATCCCTTTGGAATGCTACTGCTTCTTGATGCTCTCCCTTTTGTTAAATCATAAAGGTATCATTATGGAAACTGAATTTGCCATTCTCATTTCTTCTCCTTCACCTGTTCTATGTTGTCCTCTTCACTGAAGATTACTTCTGTCAAACAAATTTTGCTTTGTCTTAATACATTTTATTTTTGGTTTAAATCATTTGTTTCTGGATATGTACCCCATGTTATATGACTCTGTACCTTCCTTTCAGAGGAAGTCTAAGAAACTTAATCCCAAACTGATATAATAATTATGCAACATTCTGTCCTAGATCCTGCTCTGTAGAGAAAATATTAGTTTTTTATTCACTTCCTTTAATGGTCTTTTTTTACATTGCTGTACTAATTATGTTTGTTCCTTTGATTATTTCACTATATCTTTTTGTCCTCCTGTCTCTTCCAGAGTTTTGCTGAATACTTGCTCTTTGTCATTTCTCATTTCACAATAATTTTCTATTACGTTGACTTAGCACAGTTTGTTCCATCATCTATTGGTCAGTGGACAGTGGAACTTTGATTGCACTTTGCTACCAAAAAAAAAAGTAGCACTTGGAATATTTTAGGACATGTTAGACCTTTCTTTTGCTGACCTTATTAGGATTTGTGCCCAGCAGTGGAATCATTTGATCAAAAGCAGACATTTCTAAAATTTTTGTTTTCTTTCATATTAATATGTCTTGACCTGTAATGAGGTTCTTTCCTCTAATAAATCTGCTCAGTATGGCAGCCTAATTTTCTTCACTGGCTATTGGAGGAGATTAACTGTTCTTATTCTAGAGTTGTACTGGGGCACTGAGAGTTTAAGTGATCAGCCAGTTTGTATGGCAGTATTTGAATAAACTCAGTTCTTTACTGCACTAATTTCCTCTGAAATTTAGATTACAAGTGTAGTATAGTTAACATTTCTGGCCAAGTTAAAATGAAGGATTCTCATAAAAATGAAATACATACACATTTTAAACAAGAAGGTTTTGGGGACAGTATGCTACATAGGGCTCAAAAATTTTGTAGAGGATTTTTACATTAATCAATAATAGCAGTCAAATCTAATTTATTCTGATACTGTTATGAGATTATTTCATAAATTGTTTTTGTTCCTTATAGTATGGACTCCAATTGCATTGACTGTGGTTCTAGTAGCTATTGCCACGTTATGTAAAGAGCAAGGGGTCACTGTCGTGGGGATATGCTGTGTCTACGAAGTGTTTATAGCGCAAGGAGTAAGTAGCAATCTAAACTTTTGCATTTTTTTTTTTTTTACAGTTCAATTAAATTTTGTGTACTATTTAATACACCTATATTAATTCAACTTTTTTCTGTTTGCTTTAGAGGCAAAATAATTTTAATTACTATTTTTAATAGAAAATAAATATGGCTTAATATTTTAAAATAGGAATTATTACCCTTTTCCTCCTCAATTCTGAAAATTATTGATATGATTGTTAAAATCAATTTCAAACCAAAGGCTTATTATATAAAATATATTGTTATTATTGGCCTTAATTATTTTGTTTTATATTTGCAGACTTAAAATGTATCTCATTTTAAAATTTCTGCCCATTTCTTAGAACATCTACAAATTTGTTATATTTTACATCTTTCTAAATTTGTGTTTAGCCTAGTGTTTAATGTTTTAAGTTTGTTAATGAACTAAGCTAACTATTTAACACTTTTCTCTTCACCAGTATACCTTGCCATTATTATATACTACTGCTATGCAGATTCTTCGTGGAAAGGGCAGTATTCCTTTTTCTCTGCTGCAGATTCTGCTAAAACTTATTGTTTTGATGTTCAGCACACTGTTGCTTGTTGTGATTAGAGTCCAGGTTATTCAGTCTCAACTTCCAGTATTTACAAGGTAAAAGCCATACTAAGAAGTTTATGCTTTGGAGGTTTTGTGATAGATTAACTATAAATTGGTCAGATATTTGAGAAACACTTAATTTTATACCAACATTTTGTCACTGTTTATTCTTTAAAAACACCAATCTTTATAGCTTAGTCTTATTGGGCTATTTGAGTTGCTGTTAATGAAATACCATTAGACAAACTGGCATTATAAACAAGAATTATATTTAATAGAGACTTCTGTGTAATCTGTATAATGGTAATACTGTACCATTATAAAAAAAAAAAAGCCTTATCCTTTATAATTTGATCAATTAAGTATACTAAATAAAATACATGGGAGGCGATGGAGTCTAATTGATAAAGTTCTAGACTTGGGAGCTTATACTGTCTTTCATCTTAACTGTTTGACCATGAGCAAGTCGCTTATCTCCAAGCCTTAGTTTCCCTTATCTTGCGTTCTAAGTAGACTTCTAGCTGCTGTATTTGCTAATATTAGCACATTTTTAAAGTTAATCTTTTTGATAATTTTTATTTAAGAGTAGGTATTCATTTTTTTTTTGTTTTAACCAAAAAGTTTGAAATAACAATATAACTGATCAGATTATTGTTTCTCTTTGACTTAGAAAATAACCTTTTAAATTATTAGTTAGGATTAAGATTTTGTTTTAATTCTTACTTATATGCTTTGTTATGAATACTTTCAAATTTAATTTCAAAATTTTTTTCTCTCCCCTCATGCCTCTAGGTTTGATAATCCAGCAGCTGTAAGCCCAACTCCTACAAGGCAATTGACTTTTAACTATCTCCTTCCTGTAAATGCTTGGCTTCTGTTTAATCCCTCAGAACTGTGCTGTGATTGGACAATGGGAACAATACCACTTATAGAGTCCTTTTTAGACATTCGAAATCTTGCCACATTTGTTTTCTTTTGCTTTTTGGGATCACTATTAATATTTAGTGTTCGATATCCTGGTAATTCTTCAAAGACTGTGTTAATGGTAAGAAATTCTTTCTTAGTAATAGTTTCATTTTTTAAAGTAATATACTGCTTATTTTTAGTGACATTTAATGAGTATTCCTTTTTTAATCAAAAAACATTAAAACGGCTTAATCAAAACTACATTAAAGCAGATGATTTGTGAAAAGGGTGTTTTTTTAACATTCCCTTTTATTTTTTAAATTGTAATTCCAAGAAGGTAAATGCATTGTTTTAAACTTTGTATTTCTTTCAGTTTTGGGAGGTATTTTATCTACAAAGCTGTGTCAGGTGTTTTGTGTTTCTTTGTCATTATTGTTTTTCCGTTACTACACATTTACAAAAATTCATGAAGATCTTTCAGTTTTATTTTTGTATTGCGTTACTCCTATAGAATTAAAAAGGATTGATTAAAAGCCATCTGTTTCATAAATCCTGAAGCAAAGAGAAAAATAAGTGTTATCTCAAATCTTCTGAGGCCATACTTACTTTTGATTCACTCACATAGTTACTCTAAATAAAGACAAATAGATGAGGATGCAGAAGTCCTTAGAGATTAAATTTATTTCATAGTACAAAATTTTAGTGTAATTGTATGGTTATTCCAAGTAGTTAAGAAATATAATAGAAAACTCTCATGTTTTCCTATTAATCGTTCTGTGCTAATTTGTTGCTGTTCCAATTTTTTTTTTTTTTTTTTTTTTTTGGGTAACTACTCTTTTTCAGTCATCAATTCCTTGATGCAAAGTAATGTGTTAAATGTTTCAAGTTTTTGAGATTGAATAAGGAACTTTATTTGTGTGCTTTAATGTAGAGATAGACATATATGCTATTCTTAATTTTTGTTTTTAATAAAAGTCTGTAGAAATGGATCCATAGAAAACCAGTGAAACTAGATTCTGAATAGTTCTATAATTCAGGTTGAATCTGATGTAATCCTCAATTTAAATTTTCATTGAATAAATAGCACGCACACACACACACACACACACACACACACACACACACACGAAATTACAGTTTCTACATTTTTTAGTAATTATACCTACTTATTCCTAAACAAAATTCTCCTTGAATAGTCTAACATTAGCAAAAATTGTAGAAGTGTTTCACTTGTGTCAATGCATTATGTTATAGTACGAAGCACTTTTGTAGACTCTACTCTCCAGGTAGTCTTTTTTTGCTTCAGTTAGTTTTATAATAATTTTCATGTGTAACTCTTCCACATTATCATTATAATTTTTCAGTCACTACATCATTTAAGTCACCTAAAAAGGAGATAGGTTTGGGTGTTTAATTAGTCTAATTGAATTTACCAAAATTTCTGGGTATTTTTCTTTATAGGCATTATGTTTAATGGCATTGCCATTTATTCCTGCATCAAACCTCTTTTTTCCAGTTGGCTTTGTGGTTGCAGAGCGAGTATTGTATGTACCAAGCATGGGATTCTGTATTTTAGTTGCTCATGGATGGCGGAAATTATCCAAAAGAAAGTAAGTTAAGATTTCAGTTCAATTTGGTGATTATCAATCATAGAACCAAATCAGACAGACCCAAGTATTTTGAAGTAGATGTGTGGGTGTACTAGAATTATTCTTGTTTTGGGTTTTGATAGTTGTCTTTTTTAATTCTCCTTTTAATCTTTTTTTTTTTAAAAAAAATTCTCTTTTTCAATATTTGTTTCATTCACCTCTGTTGCTTGTTCTGTCAGTTTTGGAGATCTTTTAGCCTCTCTAATAATTGTCTATATTAGACTCTGTCATATGAACTGACCATTGACTGATGTATATATTATGGGCATAAAGGAGACAAGACATCTGGGGAATCATAACTCTAAAGATCATATACTCTGATTCTCTCATTTTATAAAAGAACAAACTGATGACAAGAAAGACTCTGGACTCTGAATAGTTCCATAATTCAGGCTGAATCTGGTGTTATCTTCAATTTAAATTTTCATTGAATAAGTAGCATACACACATTTATTTGCCTAAAGTTACACATCAGTCATAAGTGGTAGTTAAAATCTTACAATAAACTACCTTTCCAATCAAATATGGGTATTCTTGGAAAAAGTGTCTATGTGTTTAATAATTGGAACCTATCTTATTCCAGTTCAACCTCCCTAGTCCCTCTAAATAGCATTCCTGGTTTGGTATTAGCTTCGCGCTTTATCCCTGCTTACAGCTCCTTCTTTGGACACTTTTTAGTGGCCTTGTCTTCTAGGTCTGTTGACATACTGAACTTTGAAGTCCATTAAAATGCAGACCTTCTTCACACAAATTCTTTCCAGATTATAGTTTCACCCATTCTGTAATTGTGCAGTAATGTTTTGAAGCCATGTATACAACAACTCTATTACATTTCACCACTCTAGCTTCTTGAGATCCTATGGATAGTTTTAGTTCCTGAATTTGTTATCCAACATGGTAATTATTAATCCAGCTTTCTACCATTTTCAGGCTTTGCAAGCTTGTCATCTGTTATCATCCAATAAAAACTTTGAACAACAAAGGCCAAAGACCAGATTCCTAGGATAATATAGAACTCTGCCTATAGATTGACATTAATCTTAATCACTATTCTGCTTTTTATCCTTCAAAGAATTCTGAATCCTAATAATCCATATATTTTAATCTTGTCCACAGGGATAGCATGAGAAACTTTATCACCTGCCTTACTCTGTAATCCAGGTTTCCCATATTTTAGACTTTTCCCAGTAACTACTCTTGCAATCATGTTAAGAAATCCATAAATGACATGAGAGAGATACAAATACAATTGATTAAAAAGCCCTATTAATAAGGAGCTGACATTAAAGTGGGAGTATATGTGTGTATGTACATACATATATAAAGAGTGTGAATAAATGTAAAGGAAGTAAAAGCAAATATATACACACTGTTTATTGAAAGGATGAACTGGATTTGATAAAACTTATGTTGGCTTTTTATGATTTCTATATCTCAAAATGAACTAAGACCAATCTATACATTAAAAATAACATTGTAAAGACAACTAATCAACACAGTGACCTACCATAGTTCCAGAGGACTTTGGTGAAATATGCTTCCCACCTTCTGATAGAATGATAACTCAGCACAAATTGAAGCTTTTTTGTTTTGTTTGGGATTTTTTGTATTTTGGACATAGACAGTACAAGAATCAGTTTTACTTGATGATACATATTTGTAATAGGAGTTTTGTTTTTCATTTTTGATAAGGTGACTCTGTAAAAATAAAATTTAATTTAAATAATAATTCACCATTTCTCCAAGCATTCACAAAAGTCCTAGAATTTATCTGAATCAAACTCAAGATTACCAGTCTATCATGTGAATATGGAAGGAATGTTTTTCATATTAATCTTATAGCAACTTTACAAGCCACCAGCCATTTTGGAGAGTAATTTGGAATTGTACTCAAAAAGTTGTCAAATCGTGCATACCCTGTGATCCAGCAGTGTTTGTATTGGGCTTCTATCCCAAAGAGCTCTTGAAGGAAAGGGACCCACATGTGTAAAAAATGTTTGTGGCAGTCCTTTTTGTAGAAGAAACTAGAAACTAAGTAGATGCCCATCAGTTGTAGAAGGCTGGATAAGTTATGGTATGTGAATATTATGGAATATTATTGTTCTATAAGAAATGATCAGGAAGATGATTTGAGAGAGGCCTGAAGAGACTTACATGAACCAATGCTAAGTGAAATGAGCAGAACCAGAAGATTATTGTACACTACAATATCATCATTATCAATTCTGATGAATATGACTCTTTCCAACAATGATTGATACCAGTTCCAGTGATCTTGTGATGAAAAGAGCCATTGACACCCAGAAAAAGGACTGTGGGAACTGAATATAGTTCACAACATAACATTCTCACTCTTTTTGTTGTTGTTCACTTGCATTTTGTTTTCTTACTCATTTTCTTTCCTTTTTGATCTGATTTTTCTTGTAAAGCAAGAGAATTGTATAAATATGTTAACACATATCGGATTTAACATATATTTTAACATGTATAATATATATTGAATTGCCTACCATCTTGGGGAGGGGGTGGAGGAAGGAGGGGAAAATCTGAAACACAAGGCTATGCAAGGTTCAATGTTGAAAAATTATCCATGCATATGTTTTGAAAATAAAAAGCTTTAAAAAATTAAAAAAACAAAACAAACTTTAAAAGCCACTAGCATTAGATCAGCAATTACATCTCATAATTCTTAGTTTTAGTTTGTTTAGGCATTGTGAATTGTACTTATTGAGAAGATGTACATATTCTGCTGTACTCTTATTTATCTTGGTTTTCTGTGCTGATAGTCCAGAATTATAGAATGTCAAGAGCTTAGAAATCCAGTCTAAACTCCTCATTTTACAGAGCTGATGAGATGATTTGCTTGTGCATTTAGTGGTAGAGTCAGAACTTGGATTCAGACTTTCTGATTGCAGGTCCTATAGTATCTTCCTTTTTTATCCTATTCTTGAAAGTCTAAACATTCATTCTCTTTGAAAGAGAAAAGAGAAACAAAGATTGAGCAATACTGATTTTACTTCATTTAGTGTAATCACATTCTAAGAAATGTCCCATTAGTAGTATGTAGTTGCATATTATTGAAGTCTCTCTAAGAAATGTCTCCAGGCCTTTGGTCTTCTTTTCTACAACTATCTTTTAAAATAAAAACCAAACACCTTCTTTGTTATTAATTTTTATTACCAGCCTGAGATCAGTCTAACTTTTGTACGTTTTGGCACCATTATTATAGGATCATGTGCCAATTTTTTTTTTTTTTTTTAAATCTTTAGTGTTCTTTTGGATTATTTGTGAAAGTTTGCTGTTTCTAGGCTCCTTTGTATTTTGAATTAAGCAAGAGTCCCTTCTAGGAAATATTAATGATTAAAATCCCTACCTTTATTCACTCTCATTTTATTTGGTGTCAATAACTTGTTTAAAGAGACTGAGTTGGAGGTGCTGTAATCCTAGTTGTTATCTCATCTTTATCTTTCTGAAATGAACTTGAGTTACATGTGACATTCTTGGGAGGCGCCTTTCCTTATTCTATTTGCCTATGCTCTTAATCTCAATGTTATCTTCCATTATCCTCTTAGAGTTATTCTACATATTCATTCTTTTGCCAGACCTGGTCAGTTCTGCTGTCACAATATTTTCATAGAAATCCCCTCTTTTCCTATTTTTTACACATCATAATTGTTGGCATGTTATTTCCTCCATTAGGGTGCAAGGACTTTTTTTGTATGGTGAGTATCCACACTTAGTGCTTGGCTTGTGTTTGTTATTCGGTTATGTCAGTAATCCAGCTCTTTTATGATCCCATTTGGAGATTTTGGGGGAAAGATATTGTAGTCCTCTGACACTTCCTTCTCCAGCACATTTTAAAGAAAAAAGAAAACTGGTTCAAATAGGGTTAAGTGACTTGGTCAGGGTTTAGGAAATGTTTTAGGCCAAATTTGAATTTAGGAAGATAAGTCCAATTATTTACTCTCTGTTTAGACACAAGTTTCTCTTTTAATGTCATGCTGTGTGTCCCAAATCCATAGTTTTCTGACTTAACTTGAAAAAAATATTTGTGATAACTAAACACAAGATATCTATGTAGTCTACAAACCTTTGACCTCTTTTATTTCTTGATACAATTCAAGTAATTATTAGGTACTTAATCTCTTCTGAATCCTTTGCTAGGCATTGGGTAGTTACAAAACCTTAAGCCTTACAAAAACCTCCTAATAGGAGGATCCTAAACCTCATAATAAATATTTTCAGTGTGTTCCACCTTATTAGTTTACATCAGTATATTCACTTTTAAGTTGTCATTGTGGTTAATGAAGTGATCATTATAATATATATATATATGCTGCATCTCAGTTTACAGAGCACTTCCACCATTAAAAAAGTAGAGATTATAACCATTTTATATATTAAAAAGCTATTTTACATTATAATCTACCTTTAGCCATCTGAGTGTTTTTGAAAGCTTGGCTTAGGGAGAAATTTTAATATATCTTAAATGTATTTATACTAAAAGGATAGATTTGAAAGTTAATTTCAGTATATTTAACTTTAGTCAATTTTTGGCCATTGTAATGGTTTATCGCCTTTGCTGTAGAATAGATTTGGTTTTGATATTTATAAATATAAAGATTTTCTTCAATTTCATAAAACAAAAAGTTGATTTAATATAGTGAAACTTTTTATCAGGTTGGAAATAAAGGTCCCTTTCCCTTCTTTCAGACTTTCATCTGAAGTCACTTCTGAGATTTCTATGTAATTTTGATTCAATTTTTTTTTTTTTTTAACAGTGTGCTAAAAAAGCTATCGTGGGTTTGTCTGTCTATAGTGGTAATTACTCATGCCTTAAAAACGCTTCACAGAAACTGGGACTGGGAATCTGAATATACCTTGTTTATGTCTGCCTTAAAGGTAGGTAAAGTGTTTTTCAATGTGATTGGAAAGCATATTTCAAAAGCACATTTGTGAAACATAATCAGCCTACTTTTGTTTTGTTTTACTTTTGACTTAGTAATAGAAGAGATTTGTAAATTCCATAGAGAGTTGATGGTATGTTTTCACTCAGTCACCTGCATTCAAGTACTTATTGATCCTAACGTACATATCCAGACCGTATATTAATCCTTTTTCATGTTAAGTAAAAAAAAAAAAAAAAAAATTATACTGGAATTAAAATAAGAGAATTTATTATTCATGGGTATGTATTTAGAATATATATTTCATATATTACTTTCTGATCTTAAATTGAAAATAAAACACTTTCTGCTACTGTGTTAGAATTTAAAACTGAAAAGTTAATTTCAATAGTAATAGAAAATCATAGTACAAATTAAAAAATTGTTATTGGAATCCTTTGATTAAATGACAGTTTTGATACAATTAGTTTGTTAATTTGGGTGTATGGAAAATAACCACTAAAGTACTTTATTTGTGTGCTATGAGTGCATCAAATAGAATAGGGCCACATGGAAGATAACCATATAAACATTAATAAGGTAAATGTATTTTTTTTAATTATAACTTTTTATTGACAGAACCCATGCCTAGGTAATTTTTTACAACATTATCTCTTGTACTCACTTCTGTTCCGACTTTTCCCCTCCTTCTTTCCACCCCTTCCCCCAGATGGCAAGCAGTCCTATACATGTTAAATATGGCACAGTATATACCAGATACAATATTATGTGTGCAGAACCAAACAGTTCTCTTGTTGTACAGGAAGAATTGGATTCAAAAGGTACAAATAACCCCGGAAGAAAAACAAAAATGCAAACAATTTACATTCATTTCCCAGTGTTCTTTCTTTGGGTGTAACTGCTTCTCTCCATCAGTGATTAATTGAAACTGAGTTAGAGTTTCTCTTTGTTGAAGAAATCCACTTCCATCAGAATACATCCTCATACAGTATCGTTGTTGAAGTATATAATGATCTCCTGGTTCTTCTCATTTCACTTAGCATAAGTTCATGTAAGTCTCTTCATGCCTCTCTGTATTCATCCTGCTGGTCATTTCTTACAGAACAATAATATTCCATAACATTCATATACCACAATTTACCCAACCATTCTCCAATTGATGGCCATCCATTCGTTTTCCAGTTTCTAGCCACTACAAACAGGGCTGCCACAAACATTTTGGCACATAAAGGTCCCTTTCCCTTCTTTAGTATCTCTTTGGGGTATAAGCCCAGTAGTAGCACTGCTGGATCAAAGGGTATGCACCCTTTGATAACTTTTGGGGTATAATTCCAGATTGCTCTCCAGAATGGTTGGATTTGTTCACAACTCTACCAACAATGTATCAGTGTCCCATTTTTCCCGCATCCCCTCCCACATTCATCATTATTTTTTCCTGCCATCTTAGCCAATCTGACAGGTGTGTAGTGGTATCTCAGAGTTAGCTTAATTTGCATTTCTCTGATCAATAGTGATTTGGAACACTCTTTCATATGAGTGGAAATAGTTTCAATTTCATCATCTGAAAATTGTTTTTTCATATCCTTTGACCATTTATCAATTGGAGAATAGCTTGATTTCTTATAAATTAGAGTCAATTTCTTATAAATAGAGTCAATTTATATTTTGGTAATAAGGACTTTATCAGAACATTTAACTGTGAAAATGTTTTCCCAGATTGTTGCTTCCCTTCTAATTTTGTTTGTATTAGTTTTGTTTGTACAAAGGCTTTTTAATTTGGTGAAATAAAATTTTTTTATTTTGTGATCAATAATGATCTCTAGTTCTTCTTTGGTCACAAATTTCTTCCTCCTCCACAAGTCTGAGAGGTAAACTATCCTATGTTCCTCTAATTTCTTTATAATCTTCTTCTTTATGCCTAAATCATGAACTCATTTTGATCTTATCTTGGTATATGGTGTTAAGTATGGGTCCATGCCTAATTTCTGCCATACTGATTTCCAGTTTTCCCAGCCGTTTTTGTCAAATAATGAATTCTTATCCCAAAAGTTAGGATCTTTGGGTTTGTCAAACACTAGATTGCTGTAGTTGACTATTTTGTCTTGTGAGCCTAACCTATAGTTGACTATTTTGCCTTGTGAGCCTAACCTATTCCACTGATCAGCTAATCTATTTCTTAGCCAATACCAAATGGTTTTGATGACTGCTGCTTTATAATATAGTTTTAGATCAGAAGTCCACCTTCATTTGATTTTTTTTCATTAATTCCCTTGAGATTCTCGACCTATTGTTCTTCCATATGAATTTTGTTGTTATTTTTTCTAGATCATTAAAATATTTTATTGGGAGTCTGATTGTTATAGCACTAAATAAAGATTAGTTTCGGGACTATTGTTGTCTTTATTATATTCGCTTGGCCTATCCAAGAGCACTTAATATTTTTCCAATTATTTAAATATGACTTTATTTGTGTGGAAAGTTTTTTGTAATTTTGCTCATAATAATTTCTGACTTTACTTTGGTAGATAGATTCCCAAATATTTTATGCTGTCGACAGTTATTTTGAATGGAATTTCTCTTTGTATGTCTTGCTGTTGGATTTTGTTGGTGATGTATGGGTAAATGTGTTATGGAAACTTTTTACTTTGATAATATGTAGATTATTTAAAGAAGTAGTAAGATTTAGCTAGAAATAGTAAGTAAAAAAAAATGAGGAATTAGGCTTATCAGCAATGTTAGTACATTACATCTGTATATAATTTTATACTTTTATGTATTTTTCAAATCATATCACCTGTTCCTTTGTCTAAGTAATAGACTCATGGTCACAGATAGTGTCAGGAGCAGGTGTTGAACTTGTGTCTTCTGAGAGCAGCTTTTTATCCACTATTCCATGGTGTGTTTTGGTGTAAAGTTTTTGAAATGGGATGATTTTTCAGTATATATTTCTAGATTATTTAAAGATGTAAAATAAATTGGACTCATTCCTGAGTAGTGAGCAGAAATTGGTATGACTGAATAATTATAATATTTATGTATTTATTTATTACAGAGCTGTAAAGCCTTACAGGGAAACAAAGTGTAGAGAAAGTAGGGGGTAGTTACATTTTAAAAAGTGTAACAGTTGCTATAGTTTCATCCTCATTCTTTATGGGTTAAATATATTCACTACTCTCCTTAGATTTCCTCCTACCTAAAATTCTTTTCATTTCTATCTTGATTTTCACTCAGTTTTGGTTCCTAGTAGCAAATATTGCTGTTTTTAAGAGTTTGCTTTCCAGGTTTTCAGCATCTGGAAGAATCACAAGGACTTAATCCTCCAGTTCTCCAATTCAATAAACATTTCTTTGCCTACAACTCAGAAGCCCAGACTTAGAAAACTTTTCCTACTCCAATCTAGTTTATAGTATCATTCTTTATGTCTAGATCATGATCCCATTTTGACCTTATCTTGGTGTACAGTGTTAGGTGTGGGTCAATGCCAACTTTGTGCCATTTTACTGTTTTCCCAGCAGTTTTTGTCAAATAATGAATTCTTATTTCAAGAGGTGGGACTTTTTGGTTTGTCAAATATTAGATTGTATTGGTCATTGGCTGTTTTGTTCTGTGAACCTAACCTATTCCACTGATCAACTAATCTATTTCTTAGCCAGTACCAAATGGTTTTGATGACTGCTCCTTTATAACATAGTTTTAGATCTGGTACAGTTAGGTCACCTTCATTTGATTTTTTTCTTCATGAATTCCTTTGAAATTCTTGACCTTTTTGTTCTTCCAGATGAATTTTATGGTTATTTTTTCTAGTTCAGTAAAATAGTTTCTTGGGAGTTTGATTGGTATAGCACTAAATAAATAGATTAGTTTAGGGGGAGTACTGTCATCTTTATTATATTTGTTCGTCCTATCTAAGAGCATTTGATATTTTTCCAATTGCTTAGATCTGACTTTATTTGTGTATAAAGTGTTTTGTAGTTTTGCTTATATAGTTCTTGATTTTCCCTTGGCAGATAAATTCCCAAATATTTTATACTATCAATAGTTATTTTACATGGAATTTCTCTTTGTATCTCTTGCTATTGGATTATGTTAGTGATGTATAAGAATGCTGATGATTTATGTGGATTTATTTTGTATCCTGCAACTTTGCTAAAGTTGTGGATTATTTCTAATAACTTTTAAAATTAATTCTCTGGGGTTCTGTAAGTATACTATCACATCATCTGCAAAGAGTGATAATTTGGTTACCTCATGGCCTATTCTTATTCCTTTAATCTCGTTCTCAACTCTTATTGCCAAAGCTAGCATTTTTTTTTTTTAATAGCCTTTTATTTACAGGTTATATGCATGGATAACTTTACATCGTTAACAATTGCCAAATCTCTTGTTCCAATTTTTCACCTCCCACCCCCCACCCCTTCCCCTAGATGGCAGGATGACCAGTAGATGTTAAATACATTAAAATATAAATTAGATACACAATAAGTATTCGTGACCAAAACATTATTTTGCTGTATAAAAAGAATCAGATTCTGAAATATTGTGCAGTTAGCTTGTGAAGGAAATCAAAAATGAAAAGCTAGCATTTCTAATACAATATTAAATAGTAACGGTGATAGTCGGCAACCTTGTTTCACTCCTGATGTTATTGGGAATGGTTACAGTTTATCCCCATTATATATGATGCTTACTGCTGGTTTTAAATAGATGCTGCTGACTATTTTAAGGAAAAGTTCATTTATTCCTATACTCTCTAGTGTTTTTAATAGGAATGGGTGTTGGATTTTATCAAATGCTTTTTCTGCATCTGTTGAAATAATAGTAAGACTTGTTAATTTGGTTATTGATATAGTCAGTTATGTTAATAGTTTTCCTATTATTGAACCAGCCCTGCATTCCTGGCATAAATTCTACTTGGTCATGGTGTATTATCCTGGGGGTGATTATCTGTAGTCTCTTTCCTAATATTTCATTTAAGATTTTAGTATCAATGTTCATTAGGGAGATTGGTCTATAATTTTCTTTCTCTGGTTTCATCCTACCTGGTTTAGGTATCAGTACCATGTCTATATCATAAAAGGAGTTTGGTAGGAGTCCTTTATTCCCTGTTTTTTCAAATAGTTTTTTATATAGTATTGGAGTTAACTGTTCTGTAAATGTTTGGTAGAATTCACATATAAATTCATCTGGTCCTGGGGATTTTTTCTTAGGGAGTTGATTGATAGCTTGTTCAATTTCTTTTTTTAAAATGGGACTATTTAAGTAATTTATTTCCTCTTCTGTTAATCTGGACAATCTATATATTTGTAGGTATTCCTCCATTTCATGTAGGTTGTCAAATTTATTGACTTAATGTTTGGCAAAGTAACTCATGATAATTGCTCTAGTTTCCTCTTTATTTGTGGATAGTTCTCTCTTTTCATTTTTGAGATTAACAATTTGATTTTCCTCTTTCTTTTTTCTTATCAAATCAACTGAAGGTTTATCTACTTTGTTGTTTTTTTCACAAAACCAACTCAGTTTTGTTTATTAATTCAGTAGGTTATTTTTTAGTTTCAATTTTTATTGATCCTCTCCTTTTATTTTTAAAATTACAAGTTTGGTATTTGGGGGCTTTTAATTTGTTCTTTTCCTAGCTTTTTTTAGTTGCAACCCCAATTCATATGATCTTCTCTTTCTCTATTTTATGCAAATAAGCTTCTAGAAATATATAATTTCCCCTTATTACCACTTTGGCTGCATTCCACAAATTTTGGTATGTTGTCTCATTATTGTCATTCTCTTGGCTGAAATTATTGATTGTGTCTATGATTTGCTGTTTGACCCATTCATTCTTTAGGATGAGATTATTTAGTTTCCAATTTCTTTTTGGCCTATTTTTCCCTGGCCCTTTATTGAATGTAATTTTTATTGCATTGTGATCTGAAAAAAAATCTATTTACTATTTTTGTCTTTCTGCATTTGATTTTTGACGTCTTTATGTCCTAATATATGGTCAATTTTTGTATAGGTTCCATGAACTGCCAAGAAAAAAGTGTACTCCTTTCTGTCTTCCATTCAATTTTCTCCAAAGATCTATCATATCTAGTTTTTCTAGTATTCTCTTTACCTCTTTGAGTTCTTTCTTATTCATTTTATGGTTTGATTTATCTAGTTCTGAGAGAACAAGGTTGAACTCTTCCATTATTATAGCTTTGCTGTCTGTTTCTTTTTGCAACTCTCTTAACTTCTCCTTTGGGTATTTAGATGCTACACCACTTGGTGCATATATGTTTGATATTGATATTGCTTCATTATCTGTGGTACCCTTTCGCAAAATATAATTTCCTGCTTTATCTCTTTCAATCAGATCAGTTTTTGCTTTTGCTTGATCTCCAATGAGAATGGCTACCCCTGCTTTTTTTACTTCACCTGAAGCATAATAGATTCTAGTGCAGCCTTTTACCTTTACTCTGTATACATCACTCTGCTTTAAATGTGTTTGTTGTAAACAGCACATTGTAGGATTCTGGCTTTAATCCAGTCTGCTATACACTTAAGTTTTCCCCATTCACATTTACAGTTACAAGTACTAATTCTGTATTTCCTGCCTTCTTATTAACCCCAAATTATACTTTTCTCTTTCCTTTTCTCCTTTTCTTCCTCCCCAGTAATACTTTCCTCAAGCAATTCTCCCTCTTTAGAAACCCTCCCCCTTTCTTTTGTTTTTCTTTCTTTCTTTTTTTTTTTTTTTTAAATATAACTTTTTATTGACAGAACATATGCCTGGGTAATTTTTTACATTATCCCTTGCACTCACTTCTGTTTCGACTTTTCCCTTCCCTCCCTCCACCTCCTCCCCTAGATAGCAAGCTTTCTTGTACATGTTAAATATGTTATAGTATATCCTAAATACAATATATGTGTGCAGAACCAAACAATTCTCTTTTTGCACAGGGAGAATTGGATTCAGAAGGTAAAAATAACCTGTAAAGAAAAACAAAAATGCAAACAGTTAACACTCATTTCTCAGTGTTCCTTCTCTGGGTGTAGATGATTTTGTCCATCATTGATCAATTAGAACTGAGTTAGATCTCTTTGTCAAAGATACCCACTTCCATCAGAATACATTCTCATACAGTATCGTTGTTGAACTATGTAATGATCTCCTGGTTCTTATTTCACTTAACATCAGTTCATGTGAGGCTTGGATTCATGTAAGTCTCTCCAAGCCTCTCTGTATTGTTACTGCTGGTCATTTATTACAGAACAATAATATTCCATAACATTCATATACCACAATTTACCTAACCATTCTCCAATTGAGGGACATCCATTCATTTTCCAGTTTCTAGCCACTACAAAAAGGGGTGCCACAAACATTTTAGCACTTATAGGTCCCTTTCCCTTCCTTAGCATATAAGCCCAGAAGTAGCACTGCTGGATGAAAGGGTATGCACAATTTGGACATAATTCCAGATTGTTCTCCAGAATGGTTGGATTTGTTCACAACTCTAACAACAATGCATCAATGTCCCACTTTTCCTGTATTCCTTCCATTATTCATCATTGTATTTTCCTGTCATCTTAGCCAATCTGACAGGTGTGTAGTGGTATCTCAGAGTTGTCTTAATTTTCATTTCTCTGATTAATAATGATTTGGACCATATTTTCATATGACTAGAAATAAGTTATTGGCTGTTTTGTCCTTTGAACCTAACCTATTCCATTGATCAACTAGTCTATTTCTTAGCCAATACCAAATGGTTTTAGTAACCGCTGCTTTATCATATAATTTTAGATCTTGTACAGCTAGGCCACCTTCATTTGATTTTTTTTTCATTAATTCTCTTGAAATTCTTGACCTTTTGTTTTTCCATATGAACTTTGTTGTTATTTTTTTCTAGGTCATCAAAATAGTTTTTTGGGAGTCTGTTTGGTATAGCGCTAAATAAATAGATTAGTTTAGGTAGTATTGTCATCTTTATTATATTTGCTCACCCAATTCAAGAGCATTTAATATTTTTCCAGTGGTAGATCAGACTTAATTTGTGTGGAAAGTGTTTTGTTATTTTGGTCATAAATTTCTGATTTTCCCTTGGCAGATAGATTCCTAAATATTTTATACAGTCAGTAGTTACTTTAAATGGAATTTCTCTTTGTAACTCTGACTGTTGGATTTTGTTAGTGCTATATAAGAATGCTAATGACTTATGTGGGTTTATTTTATAACCTGCAACATTGCTAAAATTATGGATTATTTCTAATAGCTTTTTAGTATAATCTCTGGGGTTCTCTAAGTATACCATCATATCATCAGCAAAGAGTGATAATTTGGTTTCCTCATTGCCTATTCTTATTCCTTTAATCCCTTTCTCAACTCTTATTGTCAAAGCTAGCATTTTTAATACAATATTAAATAGTAATGGTGATAGTCGGAAACCTTGTTTCACTTTTGATCTTATTGGGAATGGTTGCTGTTTGTCCCCTTTACATATGATGCTTACTGCTGGTTTTAAAAAGATGCTACTGATTATTTTAAGGAAAAGTCCATTTATTCCTATACTCTCAAGTGTTTTTAATAGGAATGGATGTTGGATTTTATCAAATGCTTTTTCTGCATCTATTGAGATGATCATATGGTTTTTGTTACTTTGGTTATTAATATGGCCAATTATACTGATAATTTTCCTAATATTGAACCAGCCCTGCATTTCTGGTATAAATCCTACTTGATCATGGTACGTCATCCTAGGGATGATTTTCTGTAGTAATTTTGCTAATATTTTATTATCAATATTCATTAGGGAGATTGGTCTATAATTTTCTTTCTCTGTTTTCAACCTACCTGGTTTAGGTATCAGTGCAATGTCTGTGTCATAAAAGGAATTTGGTAGGACTCCTTCATTCCCTTTTTTTTTTTTTCAAATAGTTTATAAATCATTGGGACCTAATTGTTCTTTCAATGTTTGGTGGAATTCACATGTAAATCCATCTGGTCCTGGGTATTTTTTTTTTTTTTTTTAGGGAGTTAATTAATAGCTTGTTCTATTTCTTTTTCTGAAATGGGACTATTTAAGCAATTTACTTCCTCCTCTGATAATCTGGGAAGCCTATATTTTTGGTGGTAGTCATCCATTTCACTTAGGTTATCAAATTTATTGGCATAAAGTTGGACAAAGTAACCCCTTTTTATTTCTTTAATTTCCTTTTCATTGGTGGAAACTTCTCCCTTTTTATTTTTAAGACTATTAATTTGATTTTCCTCTCCTTTTTCTAATCAGATTTGCCAAAGGTTTATCAATTTTCTTGATTTTTTTCACAAATCCAACTCTTATTTTTATTTATTAGTTCAATTTTTTTTTTACTTTCAATATTAATTTCTCCTCTTAATTTTAGAATTTCAAGTTTAGTAATTAATTGCGGGTTTTTAATTTGGTCTTTTTCTAGCTTTTTAAGTTGCAAGCCCAATTCATTGACCTTCTCTTTATCTATTTTATTCAAGTAAGCCTCTAAGGATATAAAATTTCCCCTTATTAACGGTTTGGCTGCATCCCACAAATTTTGGTATGATGTCTCACCCTTGTCATTATCTTGAGTGAAATTATTAATTGTGTTTATAATTTGCTGTTTCACACAATTGTTTTTTAAGATGAGATTATTTAGTTTCTATTTACTTTTTGCTCTATTTACCCCTACCTTTTTGTTGAATGTAATTTTTATTGCAATGTGATCTGAAAAGAAAGCATTTATTATTTCTGCCTTCCTGCATTTAATTTTCAGGCCTTTATGTCCTAATATTTGGTTAATGTTTGTGTATGTGGAATTGCTGAGAAGAAAGTATACTCCTTTATGTCACCATTCAGTTTTCTCCAGAGATCTATCACACCTAATTTTTCTAATATCCTATTTATCTCTTTAATGTCTTTCTTATTTGTTTTGTTATTTGATTTATCTAAATCTGAGAGTGCAAGATTGAGATCTCCCGCTATTATAGTTTTGCTGTCTATTTCTTCTCCCAACTCTCTTAACTTCTTTCTCCTTGAGGAAGTTAGATGCTATACCACTTGGTGCATATATGTTTAATACAGATATTGCTTCATTGTCTATGGTACCCTTTAGCAAGATATAGTTTCCTTCCTTATCTCTTTTAATTAGATCAATTTTTGCTTTTGCTTGATCTGAGATAAGGTTGGCTACCCCTGCTTTTTTGACTTCACCTGAAGCATAATAGATTCTTCTCCAGCCTTTTACCTTTACTCTGCTTGTATCTCCCTGTTTTAAATGTGTTTCTTGTGAACAACATATTGTAGGGTTCTGACTTTTGATACAGTCTGCTATCTGCCTTCTCTTTATGGAAGAGTTCATCCCATTCACATTTACTGTTAAAATTACTAATTCTGTATTTCCTGCCATTCCAATATCCCCAGATTATGCTTTTCTTTTTCTTGCCCTCCTTCCTCCCTTCCCTAGTATTAAACTTATTGGTCCCACTTGAGTCACCCAGCTCTCCCTCTTTAGTATCTCTCTCTCTCCTCCCTCTGAATTCCTTCCCCTTTATTGTACCCTTCCCTTATTTCTCTTTTTCCCTTTTCCTCTCCCACTTTTTAATGAGGTGAGAGAAGATTCTCTGTAAAACAGAAATGTCTATTATTTCCTCTTTGAGCCAACTCTAATGAGAGTAAGATTCGCACAATGGCCCTCCCCCTCTAAGTTCCCTCAGATATGATAGGTTTACTTTGCTTCATCGTTGCATGTAGTTTCCCTCTTTTTATCTCTCCTTTTCCCTTTTTGTGACACTATCTCCTTTCCATTTCTACTTCCTTTTTATGCTATATCAGTAAAATCAAATTATACATGTGGTTTTTATGTATATCCACAACAGAAATACAGTTCTCAAGAGTTCCTTTTACCTTTTTCTGCTTTTTTTGAGTCCTGTTGTTGGAGATCAAATTTTTTGTTTAAGTTTGGTTTTTCCTTAGAAACAGATGGAATTCCTCTGTTTCATTAAATGTCCATCTTCTTCCATGAAATAAAATGCTCAGCTTAGCTGGGTAGTTTATTCTTGGCTGCATTCCAAGTTCTTTTGCCTTTCAGAATATCGAATTCCAGGCCCTTCGATCCTTTAATGTTGAGGCAACCAGATCTTGTGTGACCCTTATTGTGGCACCTCGGTATTTGAATTGGATTTTCCTGGCTGCTTGTAAAATTTTTTCTTTAGTCTGAAAATTCTGAAGTTTGTCCACAATATTCCTCAGAGTCTTTATAAGAAGGTGTTCGATGGATTCTTTCAACGCCTATTTTACCTTCCCGTTCTATTAGTTCTGGGCAGTTCTCTTTAATGATTTTCTTTAAAATAGTATCTAGGCTCTTTTTTTCATCATAATTTTCGGGTAGTCCGATGATCCTCAGGTTCTCTCTCCTAGATCTATTTTTCAGGTCTGTTGTTTTTCCAAGTAAATATTTGACATTTTTTTCCAATCTTTCATTTTTTTGGTTTTGCTTGCCTGATTCTTCCTATCTCAGTGAATCATTCATTTCTATATTCAGTTCTGATTTTTAGTGAGTTATTTTCTTCATTAGCTTTTTTTTTACTTCTTTTTGTATATGTCCAATTGAGTTTTTAAATAAGTTGTTTTGCTCTATGGAATTTTTTTTCCATTTCACTAATTTTTTTTTTTTTTAGTGAGTTATTTTCTTTTTCAAATTCACAAATTCTGTTTTCCTGCATTTCTTGGGAGTTTTTTAGTTTTTCCAATTCAAACTATAATTACTATTTTCATATAGCTGGATCTCCTGGAAGGAAGAGAATGTAGTTAATTCCCAGTCACAAAGTTCCTCTAAGGCAGTTTTCTGAGTTTATAATTCATTGTTTCTTAGTCTACATATTAAAAAGTGATCTCACTTCCTCTCTCCCCCCCCCCCCCCCCCGAAAAAAGGATCTTCTGCATTCTAAGCATCCCTGTATTAAAAAACCATTTTTTTTTTTGCATTTTAATGTTTTCTACTGAGAATATTTGATACCTTAAAGTATATTGTACTTAATGGAGTTGTTAAAAGAACAATGTATTTGGTGTTAGAAGATCTCTTGTATTTTGAGTAACAGCTTCCATCACTTACTAATTATGTAAACAGAGACAGATCTCTATTTCCTTATTTGTAAGATAGAAATAATAAACTACCTACTAACATCACAGTATGTGTGTGTGTGTGTGTGTATGTGTGTGTGTGTGTGTATGTGTGTATACACAGACACACATATATATATGGGGGGGAGAGAGAGAAAACCTTAAAGACGGTATATAAATATGTTAGGACTATGTAAGCATTAAAAAGAGCTATATAAACTGGACATCTCATATTTACATTATTTTTTCATGTACTTTGTATATTTAAGGTAAATAAAAATAACGCCAAATTATGGAATAATGTGGGTCATGCTTTGGAAAATGAAAAGAATTTTGAGAGAGCCTTAAAATACTTCCTACAGGCAACACATGTTCAGCCAGGTAAGTAGTATTTGTTCTCAAGCAATTATTAGTAGTTTATTATGATTATTTTTTAATTTGATGATACTTAAAGAGTAAGGACTATTTTTTGTAATAAATTATCTGAGTTTTACAAAAATTCTATCCTATCAAGTGCTATCCTAATCAAAGTGCTTGATTGCAATTTTGAATTATCCATTGCTGTGGCTTGGGAACAATTTTTACCTTAGTGATGTGAAAGGTAAAGTTCTTCTTATCTTGATTACTTACTAATCTGTAAGATCTTGAGCAAATCTCTTAAAACCTTTTGTGATTCAATTTTCTTATTAGTGGGAGATGTAAACTAGATGATTTTTTCCCCCTCTTTTAACTGGATCTGTGATTTCCTTGGTGTAGGAATCCCTAGAAAAGAAACTCCATCATTACTTTGCTTTTTATGGTTATAGAAAATTGTTTGGGGCCCTAAGAAGTTAACTGACTTCCTCTAGTTCAGTAAATATCAGGGAGAAATTTGAACCTAACTCTTTCTGAGTTAGCAATCTGCCTTTCAGGCAAGTTGGTCTTTAGTACTTCTGCCACATTAATATGAACCAATTCAGAGTGAAATAAGCAGGAATAGGAAAACAGTATACTTGGTGAATATAACATTATAAATAGAAAGAAGAATCACCCAAATGGCTCTGAATAAGGAGAATGTGTCTTCTTCATTTTTTCTTTGAAGTCCTGAACTACTACGAAGATGGTACATGCAATATTGGTGTATTGTTTACTTTCACTTTATTATTTTCTCTTTTAATTTTTGTTATAGGGGTAGCTCTCTAGGTGAGGTAAGGAGATGAACATGATGAAAAATGTGTGTGTACATATATGTACACACACACATCCAATAAAAATTTTTAAAAATAAAGTTAAATCATTCCTTGTTTCATAGGGAACTCTCCAAAGAGCTGAGATTTAATTTAATTTAATTTAATTTTTTAATAGCCTTTTATTTACAGGTTATATGCATGGGTAACTTTACAGCATTAACAATTGTCAAACCTCTTGTTCCAATTTTTCACCTCTTCCCCCCCCCCCCCCCTTCCCTAGATGGCAGGATGACCAGTAGATGTTAAATACATTAAAATATAAATTAGATACACAATAAGTATACATGACCAAAACGTTATTTTGCTGTATAAAAAGAATCAGACTTTGAAATATTGTACAATTAGCTTGTGAAGGAAATCAAAAATGCAGGTGGGCATAAATATAGGGATTGGGAATTCAATGTAATGGTTTTTAGTCCTCACCCAGAGTTCTTTCTCTGGGCGTAGCTGGTTCAGTTCATTACTGCTCCATTGGAAATGATTTGGTTGATCTCGTTGCTGAGGATGGCCAGGTCCATCAGAACTGGTCATCATATAATATTGTTGTTGAAGTATATAATGATCTCCTGGTCCTGCTCATTTCACTCAGCATCAGTTCGTGTAAGTCTCTCCAGGCCTTTCTGAAATCATCCTGTTGGTCATTTCTTACAGAACAGTAATATTCCATAATATTCATATACCACAATTTATTCAACCATTCTGATGGACATCCACTCAGTTTCCAGTTTCTAGCCACTACAAAAAGGGCTGCCACAAACATTCGTGCACATACAGGTCCCTTTCCCTTCTTTATAATCTCTTTGGGATATAAGCCCAGTAGTAACACTGCTGGATCAAAGGGTATGCACAGTTTGATAACTTTTTGAGCATAGTTCCAAACTACTCTCCAAAATGGTTGGATTCGTTCACAACTCCACCAACAATGCATCAATGTCCCAATTTTCCCACATCCTCTCCAACAATCATCATTATTTTTTTCCTGTCATCTTAGCCAATCTGACAGGTGTGTAGTGGTATCTTAGAGTTGTCTTAATTTGCATTTCTCTGATTAATAATGACTTGGAACATCTTTTCATATGACTAGAAATAGTTTCAATTTCTTCATCTGAGAATTGTCTGTTCATATCCTTTGACCATTTTTCAATTGGAGAATGGCTTGATTTTTTTATAAATTAGAGTTAATTCTCTATATATTTTGGAAATGAGGCCTTTATCAGAACCTCAAAGAGCTGAGATTTTAGAAAAAATCTATAAAAATTAGGACCAGAAGAATATAACCAATAGGGTACAAAGAGATGAACACAGACTTACAAAAATTTTACTAAGCTAAAAATCCATGTTTGAGTAGAGCTTTCCAAAATAATGCTAAGGAAAATAAAAGATTTCTTTGGAGAAGTAAAGCAAAGAAGGAAGGAATAAGTCTAATGCCTAAGACAGATGTTAGTATTAAGGGATAATTGAGTAAGTAGAAATACTCACCCTTGTTTTGCTTCCATCTCTGTCAGAAAATAATCTTTAATTCTCTTAACTATTTGTATAATAATTTTTTCTGATACATAATTTTAATGGTTTTGGCATTTTTGCTAAATTGTTGAGTCTTAAGGGAAACCTGGAGAGTAAAGAGAGATGATAGAAGATAAAAAAAGGTAAAAGTTCACCTTTTTTTGGGGGAAGGGGGGGGAATAATGAGAAGTTGAGAGAAGATAGCTTATAACTTTGTTTTACAGAATCAGAATCTAAAAAGAGTCCTAGGCTAGGGAGACAGGTGAAATTGATTTATTTCTTGCAGATAATTACTATTAATTAGTAATTGCTATAATTACTATTCAGAAAAGTTTGAGAGATTGTTTGGGCAGAGATTAAAAATTAGATAAAATTCAGTAAGAATAAATTTAAAGTTTTGTACTTAGGTTTAAAAAAAGCAAAGTGAGAGTAGGATAAACAGCAAATTCATATGAAAAATACAAAGTGTTCTTAAATTGATTGCTCGGGTTAATAGGAACCAATTGTGGGGTACAGATGACATGAAATATTTATATTTCACTATCTACACTAGAAGAAATATTTCTAAGTTTCCTAAGATAAGAGCAGTGAGTATGTCTCTCTTCTGTGTTGGTTAAAGAACTTTTAGAGTATTATATTCAGTCCAGAATGCTCCATTTTAGTTGGGACATTGTCAAACAGGAATTGAGTCTACGGAAAAATAGGATGAGAAGACAGGTTATGCAACTAACTAGATGAAGGATTTGAGGTTTTGTCCAAATACAGAAGGATACAGGGTAGCAGTTTGTGTGTACCTGTAAGGCATTCCACTAAACTTGAGGCAAAGAAATGCAGGGGTCAGTTCTACTTCCCCAAAAGTCACTTGAGGTATTGAGAAGATCCTGAGATAGAGAAGTCTAGCCCCCAGGATGATTGCAATCAAGAAAAAGACTCCAAAAGTGTACAATAAGAGAATATGAAGAAAAGAGACTGAAATCAGCAAAGATCTCAGGAGTAAGAAAACTCAGTTAAAGACCTTGAGCGTAAGCAAAGAAACCAGTAAGGAAGATATTAAGTCTGAATCCAAGGTTAAACTATATTATATGAAAAGCTGTTGATGCAACAAGGAATGCTTGTTCTGAACATGTTTGTTTAATATGAAGAATGCCTTAATGATTTGATCTTTCAAATGGAATAGGCTGCCTTTTGAGGTAATAAAGTTTCTCTCACCATTTATATTCAAGGAGGGACGAGATGGTCGTGCTTATTTATCATAAATGTTCTAGAAAAGCTTTCTGTACTGGATGATTTCTGAGGATCTTGAAACTCTATGAAGAAGTAAATAAAATTTAAAAATTTTTTGAGTTTTTGCAGTATGCCTTGGTAAAGAAATGTTTGTCTGGCTTTCCCTAATTCTTCTTGTCCTCTTTTTACTTTTCTCATTTAATGGAAAAGGTTTAGCTTTATGTACTGAATCCTTGGGAGAAGAGGTCTCTTACTCATTGGTCAGTTAGAAAAACTGGATGCATAGAAATCTTGAGGCTAGGAAAAATACTGTCACTCTTTTTCACCATATTCCTGATCTTAATTTATGCTATTGGCATAGGAAGACTTTTTCTCCCAAAGTGCTAATACATGGTTCCTCAATACATGGTCCCTGCCTTCAAAGAGTTTACAATTTGAGAGAAAAAAAATCATAATACAAATTAGAATAAAAACAGTGTAAAATGGTGTGAATGTCATTGTCTCTTGCTGGGTTCCCTACAGGAGGAACTATTATCACCTGTTAAATACTTATTGTATACTACAGGGTGAAGTCTCTAGAACAATACATGTTTTTGTTTTGTTTATGTATGTGCCATATAATACTGTTTTATTTAGTCATATATATTATATAATATAAGTAGTATTGTTCATAAGATATTTTTATATGAAGCTATCAACTGTTTTATTTTAGATGATATTGGGGCTCACATGAATGTAGGAAGAACTTATAAAAATTTAAATAGAACCAAAGAAGCTGAGGAATCTTATATGATTGCTAAATCACTGATGCCACAAGTAAGTAATATTATTTTTTTAAACCTTATTCTAGTTAAGTTTTACTATAGCACAAACATTTTTTAAATTTTTAAGTTCTTTTTTTCTTGCATTTACAATCCAATAAAAATAGTAATACTCCAAAAAAAAACTATCATTTTTAGCCATTTTAGATTTTTATAGTACAAAAATACAGAGTGCCTCAAATAGGGTAGCTTTAATCATTAAACTTAAAATTACTTTAAGATTTTTGGGAAACCTTGTATGTTATAATTAACTCATTAAATGACTCAAGTTATTGATATTTTCTACAGTCTTATTAATATACTTTACATTTCATACTTAATTTCATTAAAATATTACTTTTGTTTGTATTTTAACAAGCCAACATTTTTAATTCTCTAAAAAAATGAAGGGATTTAACTTTCTAAATTCCCAAACCAAACAGGTCTGAGATATCCGTAATTTTTTTCTTATACCTCACTACATTGTTATAAAATATAAATAATAAACCATTTCATAGAAGGGATTTTTTTCAAAAAGCATTCTAAAGGGCTAGTACAGATCTTTTCCACCTAAGGTACCACAAAATAGTCATTAATATTCATATCTTATAGAGCAGAAAAAGCACTAATAATGTCTGATTTTGCCCAAGTCATGTAACAACAATTTCCTTTTAACTATTCTGACAAATTATAGTTTACTGTCACTCAGAAATAAGGCATTTCTTCTTTCCCAACCATGAATAATTTTTGTTGTAGCAGCAACTTAATTAAAAGGCTGTGTATGAATTTCAAAAGATATTCATTTGTG
This sequence comes from Dasyurus viverrinus, assembly GCA_020854095.1. Taxonomy (NCBI): domain Eukaryota; kingdom Metazoa; phylum Chordata; class Mammalia; order Dasyuromorphia; family Dasyuridae; genus Dasyurus; species Dasyurus viverrinus. The sequence goes on from CM037001.1 coordinate 250,597,924, forward strand.
AAATGAAACCAGTCATTGACAGAAGTATATGCTTCTCATCTGTAACTACTGTAAAGTTGATTGTTTATTCTTTGTAAGACATACCAAGAACTAATTTTCAGTGTCCTCTCAAGTTAAATCAGTTAAAACCAATTCTAGAATCTTCTACCAAGACTGATAGATTAGAAAATGGTGATGTGGTGAAAAGTTCTGTGATGGCAAACCAGCAGAAAATGGGGCAGTCTTGGGTCTCTGCACTTAGCTTGGTTGGTCCTTGGACAGCAGCATACTCCTTCTTTTACTTGAAAGCAGAGTGGAACCTTCCAGAATTTGTACTCCACTGGGTCTAGCTTTTGAGAATCCACTATGAAAATTTTGTCACTAGTGTCAGCTACAAAAGAGAAACTCTGCAAGTAATTAAGCTTATACTTCAGACTAAATCAGAATATTGTAGCATACTTGATGACTTTCTTAATGCAAAGGTAAGAAAAGATGGCAACAGGAAAAAAAAATAGTACAAAAATATGTCAGGAATAAGGAATGAAAAACACCAAAACTTGTATTTTACAAAGAAACTTCCTGCCAAATATATTGTGATTCTTCGAATCATAAGTTCCTGTCTACAGTAAGCACCAGCTAATGTCACCAAAAAAAGATGAAACTGACTTACTTAGGCTAATCCTTAGAAAGCTACTCTTTTGTTATTTTTATCCTAAAAGAATACAGATTATAAATATTTTGTACAGAAATGTATAGAGAGCAGTTTGCATCTCATTTCTACTATTAGTCATTGAAACAGCTCTCATTAATGTATAAATAATACTTCTGCCCAGTCTCTTACCCATTGACCTTTACAGCAAATAGGAAGGAGATGTGAATGAGAGTGAGGTTAAAGAGAATTTACTGTAGTTTGTAATGAAGGGACACAAAAAGTGTATTGAGGCTGGAAATAAGCTACTTTTACAAAACAGAATATAAAGCATGCTAACAAGAGATTCATATTACTTAAAATCTTATGTGCCCATACTAAAGACAAATAAGGACAAAAGTAAGAGAATAATAAAGAAGACAAAATAGAGATGTGAAAAACAGCAGTATTGGACCAGTGTATATAGAATACATGTATTTCAGATGTATCAAAGTTATGAAGCATTGAGGAATTAATTCATAGTGTATTTGAAAAAGAGAACCAGGACTTCCTTATTAGTCTTCTAGCTTCAAGATTCTCTCCCCTTCATATTTAATACTATTGTTAGTAATTTTAAGTACAGATCTGATCATGTCATACTCATAATCATAAAACTTCAGAGATTCCCTGTTGCCTTTAGAGAAAAAAAATGAAAAAATGTAAACACCCTTTCTTTAACTTTTAAAGTCTATCACAACCTGACCTTAATCTGTATTTCCAGCTTCCTTGTAGATTGTGCTTTTTTTTTTTTTTACATATTCTGCAATCCAATCAGACTGTTTTATATGCTATTCATCATATTTGATGAACTTTGTTGGCGCTGGGTTTTTTTTTTTTTTTTATAAAGATTGGATCTTTCTGAGGGTCTAGGAAGAAGACTATATGAGGAACTTAGGAAGTAGATGATATATATAATTATAAAGGTAATATTTTATTTAAAACTAAAAGGAAGATAGTCCTCTCAGTGTTCCTTTGTGAAGCATAAAGCAGAAGTATGCCTGCCAAAGGTATTTACCATTGTCATGAAGGAGATTTTGTGCAAAATTCAGATTAAAGATGGATTCTTCCCAATTGTTGAGACTCACCAAATATTCCTGTTAGTTGCTAATATTTTGCATATTGCATAAAGGAAAAAAAAAACATTGATCCATAATCATCCTCCCCCAAAAATCTGCCCTAACCATCCACCAGAATGAAAAATCCAGTGATTAATATCTGTTGCTCAGATTATGACAGCAGTTGAATAGAGAACCTGTAAAATTTATATATAAACTACAAATGGACAACAAATTGGGCCCAGGATCAAACAGGAGAATGGATTGGATTGTCTTTGGAAAATTTCAGAGCATCTTTAATAACACCAAACTTCTTCAAATGAATCCTGTCTTTTTAAAATTTTGATATTCTGCTATATGGCTTTGAATCACAGAACACTGCAGCCGTCAATAGATTAAAATTGAATCAAGCACTTTCATTTCTCTGATTTTTGTTATATAAGTTTTAATCTCTCAAAAGGTATTAGAATGAATGAATTAATAAATAAGAAAAGAATTGATGGAGCATTCTTATTATGTACTAAGCACTGAGGATCCAAATTGAAAATGTTATTATAGGAGACAACACATACAGGATTTTATTTCAGGACAGATGGAAATTCACAGAGTTCCGTAGTATGTTATGGCAGGGAAAGAGGACACAGCTAAGGAATCTGGAGGACACAGCTGCAAGGAAGGTGGTAAGATCTAGTATCCTTGAAGAAGGATACCTGTTAAGAAGATGGCTCCCTAACTTTTGAAATAGTTTCACTAGCCATGTCTACTCTCCAGACCTAAGGTGGAGTGGCCCAGGATCTGGGAGGTTAAGAGTTCAACCTATTCTGCTTCTGGTGCCCAGAAAGAAAATATTTTTAATGGGCTGGTCATATGATGAGAGTGAGGGATGTTCTATTAGCATGTTTATGATATTTTTAAAAGTTGAGCAGGGAGGTGAGGAACAAGAAACACAGCTCTATGACAAATTTATGGGAAGACATAGATGAGTCCCAAGGATAAACGGATGTGAATGGACCAAAATATGCATTTTTGTAGGGCAAGACCATGCCAAAATCATAAATCATTTGCATAACATTTTGTTCTTTTTAAATAGATTTTATATTCTTAGTAATGCCACTTATTAAAATCATCCTGAGTGGATATTTTATACATATGGCTTTTAATTTAGTTGCCTGATATGAATGCCTCATCTCTTACTTGAAATTTGTTTTGCCTTGGTACTATAAATCATAAAAGTACTTTTTCTTTTTATTCCAGATTATTCCAGGCAAAAAATATGCCGCACGAATTGCTCCTAACCATTTAAATGTTTATATTAATCTTGCCAACTTGATTCGTGTAAACGAGTCTCGACTTGAAGAAGCAGATCAATTGTATCGACAAGCAATTAGTATGCGACCAGATTTCAAACAGGCTTATATTAGCAGGTATTGCTTTAATTTGTACTATTCTTATATAAGGTTGTCTGTTTTGTCTTTGCAAATGATTGTGACTGAATTAGAAATAATACTTTTTTCCCCCCATAGTCTGTAGTTGAGGGAGGGAGGAGGAAGCAAAAACCTATGAAGATTCATCTCATCGGTAGTTACTTAATTATGAATGATGTGTGTCTCCTAATTCTTTGCTTCTCACTTTCCCCAATAATCTTTTTCAGAGTACCTAGGAAATAACTGAATTAATGAATAATTTTTTTAATGTAAATTTTGAGACTCAATTAGAGCTTTTAGTGTACCTAACTTTTTTATGTTCATTAAACCTTCTTAGAGTTCTTATATTGCCCGTGTTTGGAATGGATGTGTTTCTGGCATCCCAAATTAGAATTGAAAATTTTTTTCCCATTTATTCTGTGTTTCTACTTTTCCCACTATTGCACTCCATCTGAGCCTAATTTTGACTATCGCTATACTGAGTCAGAATCTTTTCTTGTTCTTTTATCCTGACGTGCCTTTCTGGATTCAATTTATTGCCTTCAAACTCTTAACACTATTCTATCAAGATCATTTATTTTGTGTGTGTGTGATGTTCTTGACCAATGTGATGTTCGTTCTCTCTCTCTCTCTCTCTCTCTCTCTCTCTCTCTCTCTCTCTCTCTCTCTCACACACACACACACACACACACACACACACACGCAATCATTTTAACAATCCCCTGTCCCCTTCTCTGCCTTTGCTTCTTTATCCTAGATCTTGCTAATCCTCAGACCTGAGAATCATCCCCACCACCTATCTTCTCCACCTCTTCAAGTTATTGAACACTACTGGAGGAAAAAAAGTCATAAATTATCCAAAAAGGATACATTATAAATTCATGCTACCTGAGGGAGAACCCTTGCCAATAGATGGAAATTCTGTTCATTCCTGATTGACTCTCTTTCATATCATCAGAGGTGCTGTTAGAAACCTGCTTCTTTCTCCTAAAACTCCAAACTTAGTATACTTCCCTTCTGTAGATGGTCTTGGCTCCTACTCTGTTATTGAAGTCAATTTGTCATAAATTCCTTCGTCACCCTCAAAATCTCTCTTCATCTGTTCTCCCTTCCATTTAATCTCAGAGTAAGTTAGATGTCTCTAACAAAATAAGACAAGGAAGCCCTTGATCCATTACTTCCTAATCCATCATATTCTTCTTCATTTGGTTAGTCCATTTAAGAGAGAAGGAAATATTATGTGCCAGGTACCTGCCCAATTATAAGTATGATCTTATTTGATTCTCACAATATCTCTGTGAAGTTAGCTGCTGTTTATCCCACTTTTATTAAGCATCCATTATGTACCAAGTATTGTTAGACTCTAGGGACACACATTCAAAGAATGAAATTATCATACTTTTAAGACTCATATTCTAAGAGGAGATAAGTACTTACATAAGTATATAGAGAAGTAAGTAAAAATTACAAAAAATATAATGCATTTGAGAGAGAGGTCACATTAGCATGGAATGATCAAGAAAGGCTTCAACTTGAGCTGCCTCTATTTTTACTCATAATCTATGTCCACAGTGTTCATGGGTGCCTATCTATATGATATCTAAATGGTGCCCCCCCCCCCTTTTTTTTCTTTTTTGATAAAAATCTTTTGGCAAATCTTGTTCAGGAATCATATTTAATTATATTTACTTTGACAAATTAGTTAAGCCCTCCCTGAAAATATCAGGGCAGATCTTTTTTCTCTCTCTCTCCCCATCTTCCTCTCCATCCTCTCTTTCCTTCTGCTCAACTAACATCTTAAGCTGGTATATTTTTTTCCCCTGTTTTTAATTACTTCATACCCTTCTTAATAAAGCAAAACACATGCTACATAGAGGTAAACATAGGAATACGAGACATTGTTGTATTCTCTAATTATGATTAAGTTATTTTTGAGAGAAAAATTGAAAGATTGAAGAGTAAGTACCTAGGAGAGCTTACCTTGTTGAAACTTTTTAAGTTGCAAGTATAAATGTAATATTGTAAACGAGTTTTCATTTTCTTCTTCCACAGAGGAGAATTACTTTTAAAAATGAATAAACCTTTAAAAGCAAAAGAATCATATCTTAGGGCATTGGATCTTGACCGAAGCAATGCAGACCTCTGGTACAACTTGGCAATTGTTAATATTGAACTTAAAGAATCAACTGAAGCCCTTCGAAACTTTGACCGGGCTTTGAAGATGAATCCTAATCATAAATTAGCACTATTCAATTCTGCCCTACTCATGCAAGAATCTGGTATGTTGGCATATTTTAAATATATTTCTAGTTAAATCAAGATCATCTACCAGTGCTCCAATACAGTAAAACTTTTTATTAATTATATTTATCATTGTCATGATTCAGAAGTCTAACTAGTATTTGTTTACCCCTTTAACAAACTTCACATATATGGAAAATTGATGATTTAAATAAAATTATAAGACTAAAGTGAATGAATTTTTAAAAACACTTTAAACTTTTTCAATATTGAACAATGAAGCATCTAAATGCAATATTATACTAAATATTTGTTACAGATTTGTCAGAATGGTATTCTTAGGAAGTAATGATGTTTTATCACAATAGTTTTTCTATTCCCTAATAATATTTTTCATTTATCCTAGTTACCTATTTATGTCTCTTTCCACACCACTCCCACCCCATCCCCGTCAACTGTTGTAAAAGTACATGAGGGAAAATACTTTATCTTACCTGAGCAATATACCTACCCCCAGGATCTAGCACAGTAAGTGCTTTTATATTTGTTTAAATACATGATTATTTTGGAAGGAAAATCCTATTCAAAATAACTACAAAAGTCATAAAATATCTAAATGGATGCTTGATAATAATAAAAAAGAAACACTTTTATTTGGGGAGGGGAAGGCTAAAATCTCAAAAGAAGTAATAGAAAAAAAAAAAGAATATAGGGGAGTAGCACTTCCAGACCTTAAATTGTATCATTAAAAAAAAAAAAAATTTGATATTGTTTAAAAATAGAAAAGTAGATAATTAGGATTAGGAAGAATCTGGAGTTATTAAGCTTGATTGTACAATGTTTGATAAAGTAAAAAATACTAAGTTTTTTGAGAAGATTTCTTATTTGAAGAGAATTGCTGGAAAAACTCAAAAGCAGTTTGACAGATTAGGTTTTTTAGATCAGTATCTCATGCTATATGACATTGTAAGCTCAAAATAAATTCAGATTAAAATAAATTCATATTAAAAAATCAGAGAACATCATAATTTCATACATAATGGTTAAGAAGATAATTCTGAACTAGACAATAGAAGCAATTGCAAGTTTAAAAAATAGATACTTTTAAGCACATTGTAAGATTTTTGTTTGAACAAAATCATTGCAGCCAGGTTAAGGAGGGAGTCTTGTCATTTGGGAAAACAACTTCATCTTTAGTATCTTAGATAGGATTTTGCTATCCAAGATGGAATATAAAATCATTTATTAAGTATATATTATGTGCCAAACACTATGCTTTCTGCAAGTAGGAAAGCAATCAATAGTCCCTGCTCTAAAGAGCTCTTCTAATTGTGGAAATCACTGACCAGTAAAGTGGCAAAACCTAGTGGCTGTGCATTTGGCATTGCCCCTGCAAGTCTGAAGGCTGAATGAGCAGGGAGAGGAAGGTACAGTTGCTTTTAGGGCAAAGTGGCTGCTACAGGACAAATGACAAAATATAAATCCTCCATAATACCAGGATTGTAGTTCATGATTGCCCACTTATCAAAGAACTAACATGAATATATCCATCCACCAAACTGGGATCTTAAGGGAGCTGGGCACAACACTTGGGAAAGGGAGAATAGGGAGGGCTCTGGGCCCTAAATGTTTGAGAACAGTATTTTTGATAGCAGCAAAATATTTTACATATTTGAAAGACTTGAAATTAATTTTGTTCAAAATTATATTTGTAGCTTTGGAGAGAGGGTTCCATCCATCCATCCATCCATCTATAATAAAGTTTTTTTAGCTCTTTGGAGATCAGAGATAACTATAGACATCATGTAGTCTAGCCCACTGAACAGATGAGGAAGGTTCAGGCTAGAGTCTGAGAGACTTGCTAAAGACTTAGAACCAAAGATTGCTGACTAACAAGATAAATGTTCTTTGATTCTAGCATACTACCTAATAACTAATTAGGAATGCTTTCTTTATGCCTGGATCTTTTTCATTTTGGTAATCCAGTTCAACAATTTGTTAGAGAGAAGTTGAAATATTTACCTCCATAAAAAAAGCTGTGAATTCAATGGGGTAAAATAATCCCTTTTAACAGAGAATCTATTATTATAGGATGCCTTGAAGTTCCTCTGCCCCCAGATCTGTTTTTTTTTTTTTTTTTTTTTTTTTTAAGAATATAAATTGTAAGGGGGCTTAGATGTCAACCTCTTCATTTTCAGATGAGTTTCAAGAGTGCCTAAAAAATAAGGTGCTTAGTCAGCATTTAAACTCAACTTTTCTGACTTCTGATAAGCACATTCCATTGTAACACCTGCGCCTATTTGATTAATAGTTACTGTCTCATTTTCTTAAACATATTAGTATTTTGTCCTTGAGTTTGTTTTTCTTTTATCTTTATAATAATCCTGAAGTAAAAAGGATAGCTACTATATTTTCTGCAAAAAAGTCAAGTGTTTATTAAATGCCTTCTAATGCCAATAAGGAAAATAGGCTTAAAAAAGTGAATTGCCTTACAGTCATCAAAGTAATGATAGAACTAAAAATCAAATCTCTGGTTCCTGTCCCCACATTTCAGTCTCTTCTTACTATCACATGCCATTTTGCTTTCTTATTAAGAAAGTGAAATATCAATCTACCTTCCACCAAATAGATCAAGATCAACAGCCTTTGGTTACTTAAAGTTTTGTCTAAACTTCTATGTTTGATCTACATACGTGGCTATTGATGCTAATAATACAGTTTTTAAAAGCTGTATCTGGGCAAATCACTTCTTTATGAATGCTCAGGGCACCATTTCTGGGTTGCATAAGAATAATGATTCTGAGAGTTTGATGAACTCACTATCTTTTCATGGCATTGCTTATTCAAAATTAATGCAAGGTTTTATATTTTCCTTTACATCTAAAGAAGTATCTGTGCTCCCCAAAAGCTTCTAGTCACACCCTGATTATGGATTCATTGTGCCTCAAGCACTAGTCTGAGGGAAGAGTTGCATAAAAAGCAATTATATTGCTTTCCCAGGCTCCTGTTATCTCACCAAAAATTTTGGTAAAAAATGAATTTACCGAGTTATCTCATTGGTGACAAAAGGATTAAAAGTTTTTGTTGTTACTTTTGTAATTCTTAGGTGAAGCTAAAGTTAGGCCTGAAGCAAAGAAACGACTGCTCAACTATGTAAGTCAAGAACCCCATGATGCAAATGGCTACTTCAATCTGGGCATGCTAGCTATGGATGACAAAAAAGGCAGCGAAGCTGAGATGTGGATGAAGAAAGCCATCAAGCTGCAGGCAGGCTTCAGAAGTGCTTTGTTCAACTTAGCTCTTCTATATTCTCAGTCCTCAAAGGAATTAATGGCTTTGCCCGTGCTGGAAGAGCTCCTTCGCTACTACCCAGATCACATCAAAGGTCTCATCTTAAAGGGAGACATTCTGATGAATCAGAAGAGAGACATAGTTGGCGCAAAAGAATGTTTTGAAAAGATTGTAGAAATGGATCCCAACAATGTCCAAGGAAAACACAATCTTTGTGTTGTTTATTTTGAGGAGGGGGACTTGATCAAAGCAGAAAAATGTCTACTTGAGACACTTGACTTAGCACCACATGAAGAATATATACATCGTCATTTGAACATAGTAAGAGTTAAAATTTCTTCCGCTGGTGGTGGAGAACGGTTATATCTTCCACCAGCTGGGACCACTCGTGTAGAAGGGAGCAAAAAAACTCCATTTGAAAACTTAGACGAAATAAAAAGTGAACACAAATCCACCGAGACAGTGCAAAATGATAATAACAAAAGTCCGTCTCAATTGAACACACAATCAGAAGAAAATACAGAGAAAGAAAACAAAAAAACAACAAAAGAAATCAGTGACATTGAAAAAAAAAGAGTTGCTGCTTTAAAAAGACTAGAGGAGATTGAACGTATTTTAAATGGCGAATAACCTTATTCTTTATTACGATAACAGTATAGAAAATAACCTTAATTTGTAGCATTTAAATTAAAGTTTGCTCAAACTAGATGTTTCAGAAAGTGGAAAGAATACATAACAGCCTATAATAAGTTATTTCTCTATCTGTGGAGAATAATAGATCAACTAAATTTTATGTATTAGGTTGAGTGTGGGATTGTTTTGAATATGAGAGAAATTTATTAAGTCAAAAGTGGAGAAATCATTGTTTTTAAAAAGCCCAAAGGAAATTTCTAATGGCAAAAAAGTTTTCAGTTGGATATTGTCAATTGGAAACTATCCCACAGAGCAGTTTCAATTTGTGCAGCTTTATTTCATGCAACCCTTTTTATTTTCCTATTTCTTATGAATTTTAGCCTGTTTTCATCTAGTAGAATCCGACTGTAGATTAAAAATACTACTTGACTGTATTTTTTTCTGTGCATCACTCGTGTTCAGTAAGAAACTTTCCTCTATCAAAAAAACACTGGCTTAGTTTTTATGTGTTTTTTGTTGTTTGTTTTAGTGCTTGTTTAGTGCTTTTTTTTAAGCAATTAATGTTTAGGATGTAAATACATTATTTCAGTATATATTTTCACAGTTGTACAATTATCCATTAGCACTATATAAAAAGTTTTTAAAGCCTTTGTGACTGACATGCAGCCTTCTGATAGTAATCTTATAGAATTTTACTGCATTTTCTTTTGAGAAAAAATACTTATTAAGCACAGCTAGTAAATCATATAGTTGTTATAATGCCACATTATTTTTTGTCTTTCACTCTCTACAAACCCTTAAATTTTAATACATATAACTTCATAAGGCCAGAGCATTATAAATCTAGGGCTGGAGAGAACTAAAGAGGCTATCTAGTCTAACCTCCATATTTTACAGATTGAGGAAACCAAGGCCCAAGAACATTGATGTGGGCCTGATATCACAAAAGTAGAGAAGTGGGATGGGAGTGATGCACGTCTTCTAACTCTTAACGCTATTTATTGCTCCTTCCATTGTATCAAGCTTCCTTGTATAATTTTTGTACCACTTATAACTTTTGTGAGTGGGTAGGTAGCACAGTGGATAGAATCCCAAGACCTGAATCAGGAAGACTCATCTTTCCAATTTCAAATCTAGGTTCAGACACTTAACACAAGTGGTCCTATACAAGTCACTTCACCCAGTTTGCCTCAGTTTCCTCATCTATAAAATGAGCTGGAGAAAGAAAGGGCAAACCACTCTGGTGTCTTTGCTGAGAAAACCCCAAATAGGGTCACCAAGAATCAGAACTCCTGACTGACCAACAACAACAAAATTCTACTTGTGATAGTAAATGACTTCCCCAAAGTCATTTGGTCTTGTGTTCTGAAGTAATGAGGTTTTTGGTTTTAAAATTATGTACTCATTGAACAAATATTTGTGAACAATTCAACAGAAAAACCACTAAAGCCAGTGTTATTTAATTTTGAGGAAAAGAAAAGACACTTGGTTTCTTTTGAAGCACTAAATTCTATTGTTTACCATTTTTGTTCATTTTAATTAAATATTTATTTTGACTACTGATTCATTAAAATGTTCCCATTTCTATATTAAATACATCTGTTTTATTCCTTCTTTTTGGACTTTTTCTTGGCCAAACTACTATTTCAATGAGTTTATCTTTTCATGTATGTTTTAGTGGATTAACCAAAAATGCTTCTTTACCTATTGACATTTGTTTTCCAAAATATTGTGAATATCATAAGAGTCGATTTGATGATCATTTTAAACTTTTAACTTTTTGGAATTTTAAATCCAGGAAAAAAAAAATGTGTTTCAGAATAAATATTTTTTATTTTAAATTAAATTTTTTTGTTAATGTTCTTATAAAGAAATTTTTAAATCTGTGCAAATATAGTTTTCATTTAGAATATGTTAAAGCTTCAATATGTCATTGAATAGGGCTTATAATTTCTAGTTAAATATTTCAGAAAAATAATTCATGGTACTTTTCAGGACAGTTTTATAAAGTGTTTTAATAGACATGGATTGTACTGGTGACCCAATTTTAGTGGGTACGTAAATGATTTACTGCAGATCATTTTCAAGTCACTAAAGGAAACCTCTGTACTCTCTACTAAGACCCTTTTTAGACAGAGAAGCTTAGTTTCTAGCCTTACCTTGTATGTTTGTATCTAGGAAGATATGATGCCTACTAATTGCCATGTGGAAAAATGACACATAATGGATTTAATCCTTCACACTTACCAGAAATTTCTAAGTGGAAATTGCAATGAACTCTATTAAGAAAAACTGAGGATTAAAAAAAAATCCTTCTGGGCTGTGGTAGGGGATATATGCCTTCATAAAGCACTTATGGCTATCACTGGGTTGTGAAAATACATACATATATATATATATATATGTATATATATATATATATATATATAAATTACTAAAACAAAAAAGAATTTTTTTGTGTTGGTGTGAAAAAATAAAAGATATAAGTAGGACATGGCATTTAGTATGTAATTAAGGCCAATCTAGTAAATAACATCCTGTCTAAATGAAAATTTCACAATTATTTAAAATATTAAAACCTTAATATTCATTTAGTAAACTGGCTAATCTCCATCTTTCTATAATACAGTGTTTCCAAAGTACCTTACTTCTTGAAAGTTATTTGTGTTGCACATCGATTAAAATTTCAGTAGGGTTTTTGGTTATAAGAAATGTGTGTATGTCATCACACTTATTGGAATTTTAAAATTTGATAGTGTAAAATAATTATTTATTTTTTTATCCCTTGAGAAATATTTAGCAAAATTTAAGGTTTTAAAATGAAAGATTATTTTAAGTTTTTGCTGTACCTTTGGTTGTTTTTTTTTGTTTTTTTTTTTTTTTGTCAATATTAACTTCCTTTTTCTAAGAATTCAAAGAGAGTTTGAGGAAACCTAGCAAAAGAAAAATGTTTACAGGTTTGTAGGAAAGTGAGAATTTAAAAAATTCTCATTACCACTTTCCTTTCACCCCAAGTAGAATCTGAATGTTCTCACATGTATAGTAAATGGTTAAAAGGCCATATATACTATGTAGGTATTCAAGAAAAGCAATGACAAATCGCCTGGTACTTTCTATATCACTTTGTTTCTTAAAAGGAAGGTTTGTTGCTAAATAGCTTTTCATAGGTTACATGAGTTGGTAGAATTATTCTATAATTATTTCATTCAAGTCTTTTTGGAAGCTATTAAGGGATAACATTCTTAGTGTGCAATTCTATATTTACCTTTTTTGTATTTAGATTTTAAAAACTTGGGGGAAAAAGTTTAAAAATTAAACATAATTTAATACATTTAAATAACACTAAGAAAATATTTTGACTTATTTAGAATCCTGTTTTAGTTAATTTTAACTTAAGAAATTCATATATTTGTCATTTATTTTTAATCTTTTTTTAAACTTCTGTCTGAATAAATGCTATATAAAATGAACCACTGTAAGGGTCAGGGGAGGAACCTGGCCTGGCACAAGAAGGAAGTAAAAAGGCGAATGTTTCAGGCACTGGGATGTGACTTCTGTAACTAGCAGGAGCTGCCATGAGTGCAGAAACTGGTTGCATTTAGGACGCATCATCAAGGGGAAAGTCTCCTCTTATTGGCTGTGTGTGTGACTTCATAGACCTAATATAATCAGTGGGACCAGGAAATAGTGGGAGTGCAGGATGTGATTGTATATAACAAAGACTTGTGCTCACAAGCTCCTGTGTCCAGGTGCTCTGTTAACAAAGAACTGCTGCTCAAAGAGGCAGTAGCCATAGACGTCCGAAAACCTGGGATAAGGTAAGACTGGTGACCAATGACTTTGGTGGTCACAAGTGGTAGTCTGAGCAGGGATAGCACTTTCAGAGTTTCTAGGCCCTGTAAGGAAAGGTTCAACAGCCTCATTGATAAGACGGGAAGGCAGGGAAGCATAATGGATCAGGATATGGGTTTGCCCATGATCATGCCTAATGATACAGTTGTGCATGCAGCTCAGGTATATAAGTTAGCTAAGAAGCAGGGGCTAAAGATTCATTTAAAAGTTTGCCATGCCTTTGTGGAACATATATAGCAAACATCCCTCTGGCTTGCTACATTGGATAAGAACAGATGGAATATTGTAGAACAAATGATGTCCTATGAAACCACTACTCTGTAGCTCTTGACTGATCAGGATTTTCTCCTTTGTGGGATAGTGAAAGCAGCTTTTGTGCGACTGCCATGTATACTGAGGCACGTTGCTATCAAGAGTCAGGTGATTCTGTGGCAGAGAACTCGTATGATGAGCAGCAGGGGGCTTGTTCCCGATCTCCGAGGCATCTAGTCCCATGCCCATTGAGTGCAGCTTAGCAAGGAAAAAATCAGGAGGATGTGAGCAGTTAGAACAAAACAAGAATTCTGCCTTCAGGCTGAGTCAGAGAAGAAACAAAAAGCTACTTTACAGGGACCTGTTGCTTTTTCCATAGAACAGAGAAAGCTGTCCCTGCATGGCCTTGCAGAAAGCTTTGATAAAAGCTGAGGGGGAGGATGTAACTCCATGGGATTCTGATTGGGGCCTCCAGGCTTATCCAGTGGAGGTTGAAGGGGCCAGAGATTGAACACACGTCCCAATCCCATTTAAAATACTAAAAGAAGTGAAACAAGCTTGTGTTAATTATGATCTGAATGTCCCCTGTACTATACAGATGTTACGGTTGCTATATAGCAGATATGCCCTCACTCCAAATGATTGGAAATCAATGGCTTTGGCCTATTTTACCCCTGGTCAATCAGTGGTATGGCTATCAGAATTTGCTAAAACAGTTCGGAAATATGCTATGGCCCAGAAGAGTCTGTGCTTTTAATTACCCAGCACTGGTCACTATTCTACAATTCACGCCCAGATTTTGTATGTTGTGACTGTATTCCCACCTATTGCACAGTGCGCTACACGTTCCAGGAAGGATAGACGAGGGGTTAGTACAGCAACATCTTACTTCAGTAAAAGAGGGCCCCCAGACCTATCCAAGATTGTGTCCCACTTAAGAACAGCAGTTGACAGAATTATAGGGAAAGGTGGTGCTTCTAACTTTTCAGACAATATTTAAAAAGGGGAATGAATAAAATATGTAGCCATATAGTGGTTGGACTTCCTAAAGAAGCTCCTATCTCCAAAATCATAGACAAATGCACTGAAGTAGATGATGAGGCTGCCAGTGGCCTCAGCTGTAGCCCAGGGAATTTCGCGAGGGATGAACAGGAAGGATGATGGAAAGAAATGTTATAGTTGCCACAGGAAAGCACACTTAGAAGCTCAAGGCCTCACATAGCCACCAGGGGGCGGAAAATCCACATGTTTTGCTTGTGGCAAAATGGGACATGTTGCAGAATTTTGCAGGGCCAAGATGAGAACCAATTCTGTGGTCCAGTGAAATAGACGCAGGGGCCCCACGGGGACCCTTAATGCATACCAGATAGATCGGAGACCTGCCCAACAAGAAACAAACCAAGCTATTTTTAAAGGACTGATTAAAGAAATTGAAGATGCTAGCAAGAAGAAAATAGTTCAGAGAGCTTAGTAAATTATAGCTCTTTCCCTATTTTTGTGTTAATAGATATAAGATTAGAATTGCTTTGAGGTCTTAGAAGATAGAACTGAAAACAATGGGCACAAGGTGCAGAGACACAGATTTTAGAGATTAAAAAAATCTTAGCAAGTGGAATGGTCCACAAAAGTGGATTAGGCTATGATTGTCTTTGAGCAGAGAATGGATGGTCATGTGTCCAGGATGTATGACTAAAATTAGCATTTACAATAGTGTTTTAAGGTTTTCAAAGCACTTTACCCTTCCCCCCCTATTTTATCCTTACAACAACTCTTAAAGAAAGGGACTATTATTATCCCCATTTTAGAAGAAAAAACTCAGGCTTAGACACCTTAAGTGACTTGTCCAGAGTTTACAGCTAGTAAATATCTAAGGTAAGAAGATCTGAAATAAGCTCTTCACCCCAAATTCAATAAGCTTTATACTGTGCCATCAAGTTGACACGCATACTAAGAATTTCCAATTCAGATAGGGGTTATATAAGATTATCTCTTAAATTCCTTCCAACATCCTGTAAAGAACTTTTACAATACAGTATTTTCTTCCTAATTCCCTAGAAAAATACTTAAATATAATACCTGATTCCTCATTGATGCTAGATAAATATGATAAAATTGTATCATTTAAGACTACATAAACCAAAAAAAAAAAAATTGTATTGCTTGTAATGAACCAAGCATGTAAATAGAATAGTTCTTTGAAAAACTTTAAAGAAAATTTGTTAAAGTTATAAACCTGTGTGAGTCAATAGCATTTTGCCAATCATTTTAACTATGGAGAGGTACCAAGGTCTCTTAATAGTAAATTAAAGCATAAATGAATTTACTTCTAATTTCTAGTTAATCATGTAGAAATGTTTTAACATTGTTAATAACAATATTTATGTAGTACTGTACTAAATGCTTTATAATGAAAATATTTTACTTTACAAAATGTTTAATAAAAAGTCACACTTCACAGAAAATTTTAGACATTTTTACTTAAGACATTCCCAAAGCTCTTCATTTTCATCAAAGAAATCATTCATCTTTAAAGTTTGTTCATTTATGTAGTTAATGATTCAATTTCTCAGTCCTTTATTTTAACTTGAGACTTACAAGTCTTTATTTCAGCCACAGCCTCTTCTAGAATACATCATTGTGTTAGAATGAAAAGAAGAAAGCAATGAGTTTTAAAATGGGAGTGTCTGATCTAATTTTAAAATACATAATTCATTGTTTTTTATTTAAAATGTCTACAAAAACACAGTAGCAGTTTATAGCATTAATTCCCTGATTATATATTGTGTTTTTCATGTATTTCCTAATGATGGTAAAGAAGAAAGAGGTTTAAAAGTCTTGGCTTTGATAAGAAGAGAATTCTAGAAGCAAAACAATGCAGAAGTAATACTGATGAAAAACTTATTAGAAACAAAAAGAAATGGGCCAGAAACTATTTCAGGGAACCCATTGTTATAGCCACTGTTGAAATACCAAAATGATACTTAACCTCCAAAATAGAAAAAGCAAAAACAAAGGCTGTGTTTATACATACATACCAGTTTCTTAAACTCTGAGTTGTAACCCCAAATAGGGTCTCATATCTGAATGTAGAGGTTGTGAAATTATGATTCATTATTAGTAAATGTTTAATTTGTTTGCCTATTCTATATGTGCTATACCCAAGGTCACATAAAATTTTCTCAAGCAAAAGGTATTAAGAGTGGAAAAAGTCTAAGAAGTCCTGTGCTAAATAAACAATTATTTCTGAAACCATTTAAAACATAACTTTAGGTATAATATCAGTTATGATAAAAATGCATGTTGGTAAAATTTGCAAGGATTTTAAGTAAATATTAATTGCTTTACATATGCTGATTTTTAGATTAAACATGGTTGAATTCCCCAAATTGTAATCCTACCCAATGGGTCAGGCAAAGGTAATGTTTCAGGAAGTTTTTTTCAGAAGAATATAATCGCAATATCAAAGAAAAAAAGCAATTTAAAAAAAATATCTTGCATCAGACCTGAAGTCAGGAGCACCTGGGTTCAAATATGGCCTCAGGCACTTAAACTTCCTAGCTGTGTGATTCTGGACAAGTCACTTAACCCCAATTACCTCAGCAAAAAAAAAAAAAAAATCTTAAAAATATTACATTATAAGGTTCTAACAAAAATCATGTGAATAAAACACAGTAACAATAAAAATATGATAAAAACTCAACTAAAAAGATTATGTCTAAATTCTTTCTTCTCTAACATAAAGTCCATACTGCTTCATATTTTTTTAGATGTTCCAGAGTCTCAATAAGCTCTGTTCTTTATGGCATCAGCTTTGGCCAGCTCTGCTGTCCTCTCAGCAACTTTATTTTTCTGTTCTACATTTTGAAGCTTTGTTTGCATTTCTACAAAATGATTCAATTGAGATGCAGTTGAAGAACCTAGTGAGTAAAAATTAATAAATTACAACAAACAAAAAAAAAACAAATTAAAGTTTGACTATTCTTCCCTTCAAATAATATATTAATCAAGTTCCTGTTAAGCGCTGAATACAATAACTCAACAAAAATACCACAAGCTTGCATTTCCCCAAACTGACAAATAACTTTTCTCTTGCAAGCTTTACAACATAATACACAAATATTTAACTGTGTGTTTACTATGTGCAAGAGGCTAGTAATTAAAAAAAATACATAAAACACAGTCATTGCCATCAAAGATCTAGTCTTAGTTGGAAGTATAATATGTTGGAAGCATGCTATATGAGTGGTATTAGTTACGTCTTCTGTGGATTTCTCTCTTATTAGAATGTAAGCTTCTTGAGGACAGGGAATAGTTTTGCCTCTTCTTTATATCCTTAACACAATCACTGTCACATTTGTTGTTGAGATGTTTCAGTTGTATTCAACTTTTTGTGACTTCATTTCACAGTTTTCTTGACAGATACTGGAGTAGTTTGCCATTTTCTTCTTCAATTCATTTTGCAGATGAGTGACTGAGGCAAAAAGGGTTAAGTGACTTGCCCAAGGTCTCCCACTTAGTAAATTTCTGACATCAGATTTGAACACATGAAGAGCAGTTTTCCTGATTCCACCTCAGTGCTCTACATGCTACACCAATTTGCTGCCCCTCACTGATACATAAGCACTTAATAATACTTATTAACTAAACGAGATGTTCTAAGGACCTACATATGCATAGTGCAGTAAAGGCTTATTCAAAATGACATATCAAATTACCCTTGAAAACAAGGAAGTTTTCCAAAATTAAGATTTTTTTTTTCTATTCAACAGTTAAAAAAAAGTCTTAAAATTCAAACAGTAGATTATGTCAACAGTTTTGTTTATTGCTGTTGATCTGGGCCAAAGGATGACAGACAATATCCAAAAGAGAAGGAATAGATTGACAAAACAGTATGTTACAATGTTAACTATACATATGTTTAACTAATGACATTTATGCAATAAGTTATTTATGAGAGGAAGAGAGAATTCAAATGTTTTTCAAATAAAGAAGGTCCAGATCATAAATTTGTTGAAGTTTAGAATGTACTCCCATATGGATGTAACACAGTTTATCAAGAATTACAGTGATGATTGGCTAGCTCTTTTGTGCTTTCTCAGGTCTTCAATAATCAGTGTATTTGTTTCCATTTCTCTTGTGTACTGTTTTACTTGTTCAATAAGTATCTTAATTTGACCATCTCTTTCTTGTATGCCCTGAAAGAAATATTTTAAAATCAATAATTCTGTAATATCTGTATATGGCTTTGCTCTCTCATTACTAACACATGAATAAATCAGCTTTCTGCATAAATTGCAAGCACCTTGGGAGTCAGCAATGAAGTCTTATTTTACTTTGTATACCCAACATTATCTGGAATAATGTAAGAGACATCATTGAGTAATTAATGACCTAACTGATTGAAAATACCTTTAATACAGTGTCTTAAACTTTTTTCCTGGCTTATTTTAAATTCCTTGACTCTTTTTTCATCTACTCAAAACAAAATCAAAGTTAATTTCTTTCCCACTGATTTTTCATTTATTTTATGTCAATAAAAATGAAATGAATTTGTCACTCTGTGATAACTGATTTAATCATAAAATACTTCTTTAACTTTCTGTAATTCTTTGTTACGCTTTTTGAATAATTCATTTTCCTCTATTTCACCTCTCTTCTTAAAAAGGAATATTTTTTTTTGAGTAGTAATACTTTATTATCCTTTTATACCGTAACGGTCTTTTGCTTTCATTTATACAATATCTAGATGACAGAAATGGTGAAAATTTAACTAACAATTAAATTCTATTTGGAAATTCTTTTTGTCAATTGGTTAGAGTGCAGACTCTTAGTCTCTCATGAAAAGATATGATCAGCCACAGTTAAAATGTTAACAACATAACGCCATGGTTACATGAGATTAAAATATCTTATTATAAAAGTTTTTTTTTTACTAATTTGCAAATTGGTAATTTCACCAAACCATGCATAAATATTACACTTTTATTACAGTTAAAAGAGAAACCACTAAAATAAATCAAAATATGGCAAAATCATCAAATTTCTGAAAATATCAGAGGGAAATGGAACTTTGGAGATTACCTGCTGTAGAGCAATAATATTATTGTTGTCACCATCAAGTTGAGTATTCAAAAATTTTTCTCTCAAATTGCACAATATTTGTTGATATTCGATTATTTTGTCATCTTTAGAAGCCAAAATACTCTGCAAAAAAATGTAGAATTTGTTCAAGTCTGGAATAACACATCCTTATTTTTTTTTTTACTCCTTATCATGCAGCAATTTTATACCTCTAAAACATAATAATTGTTAATCCCCTTTTTAAAAATCCAATTCATACTGGTTTGTAGTTAAATTAGTATATTATTCTTCACTTATTTAAATGGTATCTAAATCTTCATAACCCTATTTGGAGTTTTTTTGCCATTTAATTTTTCAAATCTTTTTAGGAATGAGGAACCAAGGGAAAGGGGATAAATGACTTGTCAGTTAATAAACATCTGAGGACAGATTAGAATTCTGGAATATGAATCTTCCTAACTTCAGGCCCAGTGCTCTATCCACCTGCTCCTAAACTTATTTTCATATTTGTCCTTCAGTTGTTTTTAGTGTATCTGTCCCATTGTGACTCCATTGGGATATTCTTGACAAAAATACTAGAGTGGCTGGCCATTTTTTTCTCATTTCACAGACAAGGAAACTGAGGTAAACAGGGTTAAGGTGACTTGCCCAAAATGTCTGAAGTTAGATTTGAACTCAGAAACAGGAAAAATTGTACACCTAGGCTAGCACTCTATCCACTGTGCCACACAGCTGCCAGTTAAACAAGTCATAATTACACAAAATAACCTCTCCAATTTATCCTTTCTTATAATCTAATATTGATTTTAACTCCTGGTTTAACCAGTTTATGATGAACTACACATAAATAGCTGATTCTAACATGACAGATATTTGTGTTCAGTTGTTTTCTATCTGTTAAGATACAAAATTTAATTTCAGGGTTTTTTTGGTGGTTATTATTTTTGTAATGTTCAGAGCCTATCATCTCCTAACTCATCTCAA
This sequence comes from Dasyurus viverrinus, assembly GCA_020854095.1. NCBI lineage: Eukaryota > Metazoa > Chordata > Mammalia > Dasyuromorphia > Dasyuridae > Dasyurus > Dasyurus viverrinus. The sequence goes on from CM037001.1 coordinate 250,618,404, forward strand.
AGAAAAAATTCGTCATGATTCCTTCCTAGTCTAGTGAAAAGAGCCCTACCTTTGAGCCAGAAGTACTTAGTTACATCTCAATTTTGCTACTTACTGTATCATCTGTATAACCTAATTCTCAGCTGGTTTATCTGTAAAACGAGGGTGAGATGACCAGAGAGGTCTGTCCCAATGCCCAAATGAAGATGCTACATTCCTTGATTCTGGAACCTCCAACAGAAGATTGCCTACTAAACCTGAACAATTTTTAGGAAGTCAGAACCTACCAGAGATCCATTGCCATGTAGGCACCAGAGAATCAAGATCATGCCATGAAGAGGCATTATAAGAGAGGACAAAACATCAAGGACAAAACCCACAAACACACACACACACACACACACCATTATATACATGCACAAATACATGTAGATACATTCACATATTTTTTATACAATCAAATAAGTAGCATAAGAATTTTTACAAAAATTAGAAAATTCGACTCAGACACTTAAAACTTCCTAGCTGTGTGACTCTGGGCAAATCACTTAACCCCTATTACCTCAGGAAAAAAAAAATTGGAAAATTTGAGGAACACTGCCTAAACTTAGACATAAGAAAACTGCACAATTATTTTGAAGAACTACCTTCCATTCTTCAACCTTTGCATTTACAGCAACCATAATGAGATCATCTTCTTCATTTTTTGCTTTTAGAAGTTCTGTAAGTTCCTGAACCTGAAAATTACCAATTTGACACATTTTGAAATGTTTTATGTACAAATAAATCTGCATTTATGAGAGAGAATTCTCATCTAGGACTTTTCCTATACCAAAAAAAAAAAAAAAATCAAAGGTCTGAACTCCAACCCTGCTTATAATACCTTTAAAACACCTACTGATTACAAGAACATGCAATATATATTTTAAAATTAATTCAATTTACTCTAAATAATTTGACCAAAGATTGTGCTTTGGTGATCTATTTCTGTCTATAACTAAGGGAAATTAATAATATCATGTAGCAAGCTTCAAAAATCAACTTATTAAGTGTCAAAATCACACCGTTCCTCCATACCATTATGTGGAAAAACAACATATATTAAACATAATTCTTACCTGAAGTCTTTCTTTTTTTAATTGATCCTTTAGAGTATCAGACCGTTGAACATTAATTTTCATTCTATTATATTTATCAGTCATCTTCTCCATTTCCTGCACTGATTCTTCCAAGTCCTTTTTCATTTCTTGATTTTGAATTTCAATTTTTTTATTTGCTTCTGTTAAATTCTTTTAAAAATAAAAATCACAGAAAGAGTAATGATACCATTTTGTGAATTGTTAATTAATTGTAAATGTTATAATTGATTTGTATTAATAAACTTTGGACCTTCTGAATAAGCACTTGAGAAAAGACAATTCTATACCCAGGTGTATAGTTTGAATGTTGATGAACATTTAAATGAAAGAAAAATTTTAAAGTTGAGTAGGGAGCCCTACTAGATGTTTCCCAGTACAGGTCCTAAAATTAATTCATGTATTAATGCTAATCTGAAAGGTTCTTCCCTACCACTTTGTGCAAGAAAAAATAAAATATAAACAATTCTTATCTCAAGGTCTCAAATCACTGAAAGCTCAAGAATATAAAGTCCAGATCAAATTCATTTAAAAAAAATCGGGACCATACCTTGAAATTTATTCTTAAATAAAACCAAAGAGCACTTTTTTTTTTTTACCTGAATTTCATCCAGATACTGCACAAGTTCGAAATTTTTTTTAGATAATTGTGATCGATAATCACTATCTTCTCTTCTGGACATAACTGTTTCCTTTTGTGAATCTATTTGTTTCTGATAGTCAGTGATGTCTTGACAAAGCTGTTCATTCTGTATAAAAACCAAAGTCCCCCCCCACTTATTAAAATTACTTACAATAAAAATTATCTACATAATGGCCCCATTGCTTTTCTTTAAATGCTCACATTTTCCAAATTCTTAAATTGTCACCTTTTTTGAGATGTTTATTCTCCAAAAAAGGATAGTAAAAAATTATTGAAAATAAAGGAATCAATATTTAAAAAGAAAAAAATAACATTAAATGCGCTACTCTAACCAAAGAATGCAATATTATTATTTATTAAAGAAAACAAGTAAAAGGTGACTATCCACCTTAAAGACAGATTAAAGAAATAATAAAAACGATTAAAATATTTTAAAAATTTGGGAGATTTTAAACAACTGTAACTTTTAACTGAGTGGATAAAATAAGTTAAGAACAACGTAACATATGTTTAGCCTGTCATCATAGAAATTACCATATAATAATCAATCATTTATTACTGACAGAATTGATAGAATTACTTTATTATCTCCATTTCTCATCTTATTTCTGAGTCTTTGAGAAATGTTCAAATTAAAAAAATATTAAGTTTGAAAAGAATATTTTGAAAGCAATCTCAGTTCATTGTGGTACTGTTAACTATTAGCTTAGTAGAATCAACTACATATATGATAATGTCCCATTTATTTATTTATTTTACCAACCTTTTCCCTTAATTTTCTATTTGCATTTTTTGTCTCTTCATTAAGAAGAACCAACTGGAATGATAAAAAAGAAAGGTATTTATTAAATAAACAAAAATTAAAAGCTTGAAGCAATTTCATTATGAAAATTAAAATGCCTTATGAAACTGAAAAACTGAAAAATTAAAATGCTTTATGAAACTGAAATAAAATCCTCCTTACAGTAAATTCTTACATCATGACTTCAATTCTATCTGAAATATGGATATTAAACAAAACCTTTTGGAAACCACTTAAGAATTGGATGAAGTAAGCAAATGCAACAACTACAAAGATAGAAGGAAATATATATACATACATACATATATATGTATATACTTACACACACACACACACACACACACACACATATATATATATTGCTAGGGAAATTAAAATGAATAACTGATATTAGTTTTTAGCTCAAAAACTACTGTTAACTGCTAAGCCTCAAACACTTTTTACTCTGAATAAACATTAACTGAGGAAATACCATTACTTAAAAGGATATGTGTTTTCCGTGATATGGTTTCACTTGAATCTTATTTTCTCATTCTCTAGAAACCTCCCCTATAGGCTCTAGAGAATAAGAAAATATTCCTACTCAACACTTCTTTTTTTCCTTCTCCCTGACCAGACACAAGATCACAAGTCTAGCCCAATTGGAATCCATGAACTAAGTACTAAGAGTGCCTTTGGAAAGATTCAAAATCATGAGTCATTATGGTTAGTAGTGTATATGTCAAAGATGCTCCCCTAAACTGTCATCCACTCTGCTTTCTTTAGGCAATATACCAGGATTTACAATAATTGCAAGAGAAGCTACATTGGTACTGCTACCAGACATAGTTACCTTAAATGAAATGAAGACATAACCAAGATACGGGCATGAGGTGGAGGAAGTGGAGTATTTTTGTAATTAATCATATGATTTCAACTCTCCCAAAGAATAGTGAAATACAGACTAGGTCTGGGACCTAGTTCAATCACAATATAAGAGGGAAGCACAGAACTTGACAAACCTTACACAAATATAATACTACAAGTGAGTCCTTCTTCACCATAAATAGTGAATTGGATCCCTAATAGTCATCAGTAAAGCCATATACCCTTTAGTCACTTAAATAATAAGTGAAGTGCTTTACAAACATCTCTTAACTTTACAAAATCCCTGGGGGGGAACATGAGGCTTCCCACCTTACCAATGAAGAAACTGAAGCAATAAGCTCAATTGTCTTGCTTAAGAGTCCCATGGCTAACAAGGGTCTGAAACAGAATCAGAACTCAGGTCTTCCCAACACCAAGATCACCCACTGTCCTTTACATATTTTTACATAATTCCCAATATACTTATTTTTAAAACATCAATTTTATACATTTATTAGCTCCATTTTAAAAGATAAGAATATCAAGTTTCAGAGATTTTAAGTGACAGCCCAGGGTTACAGAGCTACTGCCAGTGGTAGGATTTAAATTCATATCTTCTAACTTCAAGATCAGACTTCTTCCCACATGTTCCTACCTCTCAAGGGAAACACCATCACAATATCCTACTTAAATGCCAAGGAAAGACAGACTTCAGAGAAATATAAAGAATGTGAATGGAAGGCTCCTTACTTGTTCATTGACTTTTTTCTCTTTTTCCATCTCTTTTTCCATATTCTCTAATTCTCTGCCCTTCTGCTCCAATTGTTTTTCTAGCTGAAGAATTTCATCTCTGAAAAACTGTGTATCCTGATCATCTGCAGAATGTTGTGCCGTCTTAAAACAAAATAAAAACATGTTTGTCTGAATATAATTTCTGAGAATGAATAGCCAGACATATAAAATGCAAATCAGATTTTAGTCAAAAAAATGTCAAAATCTGTAATAACAGAAATTAAGAAAAAGAGTAATTTAAAATTTTAATCTATTTTAGTGATTATAGTCTCTCAAATTTAGCAGACTTCTTTTTTTATAATTTTCTTTTTTTACATAGCATTTTATTTTTCCAAATACATACAAAAATAATTTTTGACATTCACCTTTGCAAAACCTCGAGTTCCAAAATTTTCCCTCCACCTCATTCCCAAGACAGCAAGTAATCCCATATAGGTTAAATATGTGCAATTTTATCTTGTAACCCAAGCAAACAAACAAGCCCCAGAACAACAAAAGGTGAAAATACTATGCTTTGATCCACATTCAGTCTCCATGGTTCTCCCTTTGGATGTGGATGGCACTTTCCATCACAAGTCTATTGGAATTAGCAAACTTTTTAATGGTTTTAAATAGTCTTTGCTTAAAAGCTACTATTTTTCAAACTATTCTAGGAAACAATCCAAATTAGTTTTGTGAAGAAAAGAAGTAATAATAACAAGTTTGTATGCTTTACAATATGTATCTCAGTAGACATCTTTGAACAAAAAGGAAAAAAAATCACTAGATTGGTCAAACCCAATTACAGACTTCAAAGAATAATTCTCAGTGATCTAGACTCAATTTAAGCTCAATCTTGCACACCTGACATTAAGTGACAAAATAATTTTGATTGACAATGACGGTTTCTCCCTCAAAAGAAACTGATTTTGCTAAACATAAAAACAATGAGATTTATGCAATTTCCCAATCAAGAATAATAGATTTCATATTAGTGATAAAGATGTGACTGACGTTATTATATGGTAGACATACCTCAAACTCATTTTCCAGTTTCATAACTTTAGTTTTTAATTGATTTTCTGTTGAAAGAAAATAGAACAAACATTTAACTTTGTTGAATTTACTAAGAAATACATGTTAAAGTCTATTTCTCTGTCACTAGAAAAATACTTTTTTTTTTCAATTAGATTAAAAGAATCAGAAAAGTTGCTCGTATCAGCTAGTAACAGTAGGTATTCAACCATAGTGCTCAGTCAAATTGCATATGCATATTTTCTGACCCCAATTAAGTCAATTCTTGGAGTCAGGAAATCAATTCCTTTCTCATGATTCAAAATGTCATTATTCATTTTAAACTTTTTTTTGCTAGGTACTCACCAAATTTGGCCTGTTCTCCAGCTTTTTCTACTTCTTCTGAAGCTATTTCCACTTCTTGGATTTTCATCTATACATAATATAAGCGATGTAACCTGAATTTGTTATCCATTTTAGGGGGACTGTTTTGGATCCCCTTTCACATTGTACTCTATCCCCATAAATGATAAATAACCACCAAGCTGCAGAGATAATTCCTTTGTGATATTGCTCAGATCCACCATGCCACCTTTTCTGTTCAAACTGCAACATCTACAAAACCTCAAAGTTTCCAGCTAGGCAACTGCAGGACCCTCTGAACAGGACGATCTCATCCTGATCTAAATACATGGATCATGCCAAATCCTGTTAATTCTATCTCCACAATCTCCACTCCTTTTTCCACTACTACTGCTATTGAAAGGTCCTAGTTCAGGTCTTCATAACCTTTCCTAGTCCACAGTGATAGTCTTTTATGAGTCTTATTGCCTCCATTATCTTCCCTCTTTGATTTCATATGACTCAAGTAAGCTTCCTAATATACTTCTTTTATTATCACTTATTTAAAAAACTTTCTATGGCTCCTTCTTGTCTCCCATATAAAGCATTCAAGACCCACCATAATCAAACTCCAACCTAATTGTATGTGTTCTTTTCTTATTTCATTTCCCTAATGTTCTCTATGTTCCAATTACAAAAGATTATGTACTGCTATTCCTATCTCACTTTCTCCCATCTCCTGGCCTCTATCATAATGTCTCCTAAACTAAGAGTTCTTAAACTTTTTTCACTCACAACCTCTTTGTGCCTAAGAAATTTTTATATGACCCAAGTATAGAAGTATATAAAATAAGTACATAAATTAAACATTTGCTAAAAATAAACCATTATTTCATGGCCCCCACATTCAGTTACACAATCCCATATGGAATCAAACCCCACAGTTTAAGAAACTTTTCCCTAGGCCAAGAATTGATTCTCTCCAAATGTATTTCGCTTAAGTGAAATCTTTCTCTAATATTCTGCAAAACCCATTTTCAAATATTATTCCTAAACAAAGTTTTCTGGTGCCCTTCAATTCTAAGTGGATTTCTCCCACCTCAAATCTTTTTATCCCTATCAAATTCTGGTCTTTCAGTAATATCCATACATGTGACAGTCCATTTCCCTCCCCCCCATCTTTTTTTTTTTTTTTACTTCTATTGCCTTGTAAAAGTAGACATTTAATTAATGTTAATGGAGTTGAGTTTTATTAATATTATTAATAATTTTATTAATTTAAATTTAATTTAAATTAGTTTTTAATTTAAATTAAAATTAATTTAATAATTTTATTAAATAATTATTAATAATAATGAATATGGATTATTCTACTTCATACAAACCTTCATTAAAGACCGAGTAATTTGGAAAAGATGGATCACATTTTCTTGATTTTCATCTTTTAAGTCTTTTACTTCAACCTATATAAACAAAGTAGCATCCATTATTCATTATTTTTTTTTGTCATTGAAAATTTTATTCTATCCTTTCTTCACTGAACCTTTTCTTGAGACAAAGAAAAACAAAGTAAATAAGCAAAAGTACACAATAATGGTTTTTGATTGAGTATATAGTATTGTGGTTCTAGTACTCCCTCACTTCTTCAATGAGGAAAGAAGGTATGTTTTATTATTAGTTACTGGGAATTATTTTCTGCATAAAACTTAGTTCAATCAAAAATAATAGTAAAAGGATCCCTCCAATTCTAACAATTCAGAAGTCCATGACTTTTTAGAGTATTTACTTTAACCCCGAATATTTTAATACATTTTAAAAAATACCTTAGAGAGAGAAACCAGTAAATCATCTGCTAATTCTTCTTGGTGAGGCAAGTCATCTGGGTTAACTGTCCATAATGTTTTCCAATCCAAAGGCATCTTGACTTCTTTCACTGTTGTGTAGGGATCTACAATATGTACACATCAGCATATCCACAGTAAATATAACAATGGATATAAAATTTGATTTCCTATTGGTTATCCCTGAAGAAGTGAAGTTCCATGATATGCTGGGAACCTTCACACAAACACACACATACACCCATACCCACACACAAAAACCAAAACAGCAAAGTGGGTAAAATTTATTAAAACAAAAATTAAGAACTCAGCTAAAATTAGAAGCAGTTAGGCACAGTGGAAGTACTGCTATATTTCAAGTTACAGGGCCTGGGTTCAAATCTTGACTTTGCCATTTACCACCTGTTTCACCCTGGCTTTCATTCAACCTATTTGGGTCTTAATTTCTCAATTGTGAAATGAGGAGGCATAATTAAATGACAGATAAAATTTTTCTACATCTAAATCTCTAACTTTCTATTGTAGATCTGAACTTAATAAACTAGCAATGAGAATTACTGGCAAAAAAAAGATGAACTTGTTAAGGAAAAACTTCTTAACAGAACAGTAGCAGCAACAATAACAATAATAGTAATAAGGTCAGATTTAGTGGTCAAGGTAAATTTTGAAGAAAATGGTGCAGTGAAACACACTATTTGCTGTAAAAATTCAGCATCCATGAAATACCTAACAACACATGACCAGTTAACTAGAATTAGATTAGAAATCCACCATCTTTCATGGATTAACAGACAACAAATGTCCATATGGACCTCCAAATGTCCTGGAGAACTCCACCAATATAAACACTGGAACAGGAATCATCATCGGAGACCATACTGTTTTTGTCTACCATATCCCAAATATTATTCAAAAATATGTTTTTAATAGATGCCACCACTACAAATACTTAAACTCTAAACACATAAAATAAAAGGCTTTTATAACATAGAGACCTGGTATAATCACAATCAAGAGGAAATAGGGCTAGATACTATTACCTATTGTCCTTTCCTCTATTACAAATGTAATAGAGAGTTGTACAATTTGTACAAAGGAGGGTTTTAGGATGCCAACAATTTAGATGGATAGTGTGTCAAGCCTGGAGTTAGGAAGTTAAAATCTGACCTCAGACACCTACTAACTGTGTGACCCTGAACAATTCACTTAATCCTGTTTGCCTCAGTTTCCCCATCTGTAAAATTATCTGGAAAAGAAAATGGGACCTCCGGACAGCACATATCAAGGTGGCACCTTCCTTCTCACTGTACATTTTCCCCAACAGAATATCCTTTTAATGCACCAAAGATTGCTCTTATAGCAAAAATCTACCACCCAAACATAAACAACAATGGAAGTATTTGTTTTGACATACTGAGGTCACAGTGGTCACCAGCTCTGACCATAAAAAATTTTGTTGTTTATATGTTCAGTACTTTGTGATCCAAATCCAGATGATCCCTTAGTAGCAAATATTGCACATAAAAATCAAACAAGGAAAAACTATATCAGACATGCCAGAGAATGGACTCAGAAATATGCAATGTAAATTGCAACCTTTTTTCGTATTATCCCAGAGTACTGTAAATTCTTAAGTTTTTTTTTCAATATTAGAAGTAAATCGAGCCCCATATGCTGTTCCAGTGTACCCTGAAACCCTTTGATTTTTACCTATTCGAAATGTGTTTCTGGAGCAAGACAAAATAAACTTCCAAAAATAATCTTGACTGTGATAAGAGTGAAGTGAATTGTGAATGCTATTTAAATTGAGTGAAAGTTGGCTGGGCTCCAGGCCCAAGTTTCTTCAGAAATCCAGTGGTTTATAAAGAATGGATCATACAGCCCTTTCTTTGTGAAACTAAGTTATGGCCATCTTGGCATTAAAATTCCCATATAATTTAGTAATCCTAAAGATGTGGTTGGGTTAGAAACTTTTATTCATTTATGATTTAGAATGTGAGGTCATTTGTCCTGACTAATCAGAAGTCCAACTTATGGGGAGTGTTACCCAAGACTTGTATATAATCTTTGCTTTCTGTACCTTGCCTCTCCTTTTCTGACTGCTTGTTGTGGTGGTGGTGATGGTGGGGGTGGTGATGGAAATGCCTTTTCTTGAGAGATCATAATAAAATTCCTTTCTGTTCTACCTTAAGGTATCCTTGATTTATTTAATTTGGTGGTCTTTGTTCCACACAAAAGTATTTATCCTTTTATATGCTTTGCAAAAGACATTTATTATTATTTTTTAAAGAGACTCGGACACCTGCATCTTCAGCTTACAAAATCCATAATGCAGATGTAAAGTAATTTAATTAATTTTTGCTGATATTAGATGTTTTTACATGAGACACTTTGTCTAAGATACCATCAGTTTTATATCTGTATTCAGATTTCATTCTTTGTTAGCTCACTATATAATTTGTATTTTTTTACTTTATAGATTAAATATATTTTATTTACCATGTAGGTCAACTCATTAGACGTTCTCTTCCTGTGCATAGTATTGACAAAATACAACTGCTAGTGATGAAACTAATGAATGCTTTGCCTCATTCTATTGCTTAGTATATTCCATACATTAATTGCAAATTCTTAAAACCTAACATGAACACTATAAATCTCAGTATGCTGATTATAGAGACACTTGATTTTCTTGCATACTTGACTTAATTTTATTGGAATGGGAAGTAATTGCGCTGCTAAGTAGGGAGATGTGTAACTTTTATTTGTTGCTATATTGTTGCTATTATTTGTTGCTACATTTAATTTTTTTGATACCTACGGGCAATATTCTCACGAACCTTTTACCACTCTTACTGTAGTTTTTTTCATATAACTAAAATGCTTCCTTAATGAATTAAATCGTGAAGCATTCATTAGGCATCTTTTAGATACCAAGGGATGGAGCTAAATCTGGGACAAACAAAGGAAGGCAATTCAACCCACAGTCCCAAGAAGCTCTCAGTCTGAGCAGGGTGATAGGGCACCTGCAGAAAGCAACAACGTTACACACCACAAGAAAGACCTTTGTAACTGATGGCGGAGCGAAGGCATCTCTCAAAGCCCTGGGGATAAGATTCTGATAGAGACCTTGGAGGAAGCCAGGGGCCAGAGGTGAGGCAGGTGAATAGTCGGGTCCTGGGGGAGGGTCAGTAAAAACTCTCAGTCCGGCTCTGATTGGAGGTGGTGATGGGGATCACTAAGTTAAGGAGCTTCCCACAACCCAGGCAGTGATGCTCAGGAAGAAATCGCGGATTCAGAGAACAAGAAATCTTCCGAGATGCCACCGTGGTTTTACAGAGAAGGAAACTAAGGGCCGGAGAGATTCGGGATGCCTCCTGCGCTCCTCCCGCATTGCCCACTCCTCTAGGCCGACTCCTAATGCGGACTAGAGAAGCGGCATCCGCCGCCGGGCGAACGGGCTGCAAGATCGGGGCAGGGACGCCTGGAGGCGTAAGGGAGGGAGAGTCGTGAGGGCTCCCGGCTCCCTGCACTGACCAGTGACTGGAGGGGGCAACGGGAAAGTCCGCAGGGCGCCCGACCGGGAGCGGAGTCTCCTGTCTTCTCTCGGCCTGGGCCGCCACACCTGCACCCCGCCTCCCCCTTGGGTCTACTCAGGACCTGGGTGGTTTTCATATATTATTGCAATATGGGATTCGGTGTTTGATTTTTTTTCTAGTGTCTGGAGAAGACCTATAATTCTTGTTATCTCTGCATGTATGTGCTGTCTTAAAAGTCGGTTACTTTGGCTTCTATAGATGTATGTTTTTGTTTTTGTTTTAATTCTTGCCTTTTCTGCTGAGTTTTATTTTCTGTATCTTTGTGGTCAAAATCTGTTTTCTTTTTCAGAGTCCCTACTAACCCATCTATTTATTGTTAATTTTTTTTTTTTTTAGTTCAACATCAAAAGCATCTGGTTCCTGATCTTTTATTTCTAACTTGTTTTCATAATTTTATTTCACATTTAAATCACTCCTGAATTTGTTGCTGTTTCTTAATTTTCTAGGAAGTCTGCAGAGTTTTCTTTTTTTTTATTTTTAGTGTTTTTCAGTTTAACGGATATTCACAAGTATTTTAGCTTCTCTCAGTTTTAACATTCTTCCCTCTGTCTTTATGAGCTTGTGAATTTATCTATTTGTGAGCTAGGTTTTTAAAAAGGGCTCTCTTTTCTTTGGGCCTTTTGATCATCATACAGCTATTGCTTTGTATTCTTATTTGCTTATCTCTGATATCCTTCCTCATTTTCTTCAAGGAGATAGGGATTGAGGAGGTGGGGGGAACGGAGAAGAGGGGGTAAAATTATACTCTAGATCCTAAATGGGACTTCCACTGAGTCACTATTATGAGGTTGTTTGGCTCTAGAGCAAAGAAATCACAAGATATCATGACAAAAATCAGAATTGCTACTATGTACTTCAGCTGTTAAAAATTTCTCCTTTGTGCCCAGTCATACCAACTCCATACCCAAAATTCTCAAAATTTGGCTTCCCCTAGTTATCTGCATCTAATGAGCTAAAGTAAAATAGTCACATTTTTAATACCCATATAGGATAAAATATGGCCAGAAAGTTAAGTTCAAAGATTAAGACACTGTAAAGAAAAATTCCCCTTGTTTCAGTTTTTAAAATTAAATTCCATATATTGAATTTAAGTAGAATGAATAATAGTTAAATCATATAAATTGGCATTCCAGAATTGTATATTTTCCACCTAACATTGAACAGATTTTGAAAAATAACAGAGATCTCTAATTTCAGATCTAGAAAAGGAAAAGTTGAAGGTAAACTATTTAATCAACAATTTTTTATGGTCTTGTAAATGCTTAGTCTATAGTTTCAGAATTACATTTGATGCTCTTTAGCATTTATGTTAAGAAGCCAGCCATTAATGATCCTTATTTTGATAGTGAACAACATTTATAAAAACAAAAGATCTGAAGAAAAATGGAAAATTAGGGAAATATTTTTATCCAGTCATAAAAAGTCATTAATCAATCTTCTGCAAATGATCCAAAATTAAATTCCTCATAGGTTTTTAAAACGACTGAGATGAAGTTGATCTTATTTTACCTTCTTTTGTACTATCTCAGTATATGTTTTGAATGTATGAGTTGTTTGTATTAGTAACCAAATCAAAGGAGAATTCAAAAAGAGTGCCTAGAGAGATATTTAATCTGAAACAAAGAAAATTTTTAAAGGGAATTCTTAATTCCTCCTTTCAGTTGCCTAATAACAATATATGCAAAGCACTTTAAAATGCTATTATTCTAAAATATGGATAAGCTAATATCCACTTAGTTAAGTTAGAGAAAGAATAACCAAAAATTTAAAATAAAGTCTTTAAATTTTAAATAATAGGGTAAAATTACTTGTGAGTGTTGTAATGGGTATCCCCACATTTTTCATTTCAAATTGTCTTAAATATCAGTAATATGTGGAACATAATTTATACAGTAAAGATTTATAGATTTCATGGATGAAGATGATTGTTACCTGTTTGTTAGAAACTTGCATTTGAGAAAAGCTTATGGGAAAAAAATGTATACTTTTTTTCACAAGTGTCTGTTTTTACGTCTAATAAATAATTTATAAATTATACCATTTTGTGTTGTTCTAATTTTCATATTTAGTCTACTTTTCAACTTGAATCCCTCATTTTCAAAGAAATTGAAAACCTTAAGTATAATGTCTGGGCTAGCTTCCTGGAGGGCCTCATGATCAGTCAGAATCAGGATCAATTAAAGTCCTTGGTCTTTGGGGGGAGAAATGAAGGAGGTAGGCAAGCTGCCACATGGCTTGCCGAGATATATCATGGATTCTGGAGTCTGGAGTCTCCAGTCTCTTTCCTCTTCATCCTTCAGCCAAGTGCCCTGATCTCTCTCCCTCAGTCCTCCAATCCTTGCCTATGATTACCTCACCACCAAACATTCAGCAAGTGCCAATCATGAGGAGAGCCATCACATTACCATATCATCTAAATATATGCTTATAGAGATATTATCTCACATCAAATAGATAATTAGCCTTAAGTGCTCTGCTGTCTGATTCAAGCACACCTTTACAGAGTTTTAGCCCTCTACACTAAAGTACAATTATGAAGAAGTTAAAAAATATATGTTTTTGAAAGAGAAGTTGAAAGAACTCTCTGAACAATTCCATATAGAACTGGAGAGTGCTGCTAATATTTTTGAACCAATTGGAAGTTGAAAATAGATAGCAATCAACTACTATTTACAACTTCTATAAAATAGAAAATAATCAAATGACACTTTTTGAACTAAAGAGTTTACTTTTCTTGTATAATTCCAATCAATGGAGTTATCACAGTGAAAAGAGTTTGTATTTATATGCAATAATATCCTTATATATTTTTATGATGAGTTTCCAAAGCTATCATAATGTTCTTGAAATTACAATACACGTTAAAGTTGAGCTGATATGGGGATATGCATAGGCAAGTTATGAGAAGCAAACACTTGAACATTTTAAAAAAATAAATACTGTGGTGTTTCTTAAATGAGTTTAGTTAGTTTTTCTACTTGATTCTCAAGTAATGTGCTTCTACAGAAAATATCATGAAATAAGATAGCCAACATTTATGGCCTAACTTTTTGATCTTTGTCAAAAACTGTTGCCCTCATATACATATATACCAATTAAGTTTTTAATAGACTGTTTTACTGTGTAAAGTTTCAGGATTTATACTTGAAGGTATAAGTCTGTCCTTAATTAACTTTAAGATGTGTATAGTTGAAAGAACTGATCATATTTCATTTAGAAGACTAGCTGATGGCTCTTGAGATAATTCATTTTTCAATCAGGCTAACGAATCTATATTCAGCAGTAATATAAGCTGGACCTATATCTCAAAGAGATCTTAAAGAAGGGAAAGGGACCTATATGTGCAAAAATGTTTGTGGCAGCCCTTTTTGTAGTGGCTCAAAACTGGAAATTGAATGGATTCCCAGCAATTGGAGAATGGCTGAACAAGTTGTGGTATATGAATGTTATAGAATATTATTGTTCTGTAAGAAATGACCTGCAGGATGATTTCAGAAAGGCCTGGAGAGACTTACATGAACCGATACTCAGTGAAATGAGCAAGACCAGAAGATCATTATATACTTCAACAACAATACTATATGATGATCAATTCTGATGGACTTGGCTCTCTTCAACAATGAGATGAACCAATCAGTTCCATTTGTTCAATAATGAAACGAACTAGCTACATCCAGCTAAAGAACTCTGGGAAATGAGTGTGAACCACAACATAGCATTTCCACTCCCTCTGTTTTTGTCTGTTTGCATTTTTGGTTTTCTTCTCAGGTTATTTTTACCTTATTTCTAAGTCTTATTTTTCTTGTGCAGCAAAATAACTGTATAGATATGTATACATATATTATATTTAACATATACTTTAAAATATTTAATGTGTATTGGTCTACTTGCCATTTAGGGAAGGAGGTGGGGGGGAAAGAGGAGAAAAGTTGGAACAGAAGGTTTTGCAAGGGTCAATGCTGAAAAATTACCCATGCATATATCTTGTAAATAAAAAGCTATAATTAAAAAAGAAAGAAAAAGAAAATTACAAAAAAAATAATGCTTGTTGACTAAATGCGAAGTTCTAAGGACCTACATATGCATAGAGCAGTAAAGGCTTATTCAAAATGACAAATCAAATTACCCTTGAAAACAAGGATGCTCTCCAAAATTAAGATTTTTTTTTTTCTATTCATCAGTAAAAAAGTCTTAAAATTTAAAGAAGGGGTCATGTCAACAATTTTGTTTATTGCTGTTGATCTGGTCCAAAAGATAATAGACAACATCCAAAAGAGAAGGTTTAGATAGGCAAAACAGTGTCTTAAAATGTTATACATTTGTTTAGCTAATGACATTTATGCAATAAGTTATTTGTGAGAAGAAGAGAGAATTTGTTAAGGTTTGATATGTACTCCCACATGGATATAACACAGTCCAACATTTACAGTGATGACTAACTACCTCCTTTGTGCCTTCTCATTTCTTCAATAATCTGTGTATTTGTTTCCATTTCTTTTGTGTACTGTTCGACTTGTTCAATAAGCAACTTAATTTGACCATCTCTTTCTTGTATGCCCTGAAAAAAATATTTTAAAATCAATAATTCTGTAATATCTTTATATGGCTTTACTCTCTCATTATTAAACATGAATAAATCAGCTCCCTGCATAAATTGCAAGCTCCTTGGGAGTCAGCAATGAAGTCTTATTTTACTTTATATACCCAACATTGCTTGGAAAAAACAATGTAAGAGATGATGTTGTTATTAATGAGCTAATTAATTAAAAATACTTTGAATATAGTATCTTAACTTTTTGTGGCTTCTTTTAAATTCAACTTTTTTCCTGTACTTAAAATCAGAGTTATCTCTTTCTCACTGATACTTAATTTATTTTATGTCAATAAAAAATAAAGTTAATTTGTCACTCTGTGAGATCTAATTTGATCATAAAATACTTCTTTAACTTTCTGTAATTCTTTGTTATGCTTTCCTGAAGAATTAATTTTCCCCTATTTTACTCCTCTTCTTAAAAGGGATTATCTCTTTCAAGTATTTATTATCCTTTTATATCCTAACACTCTTTTGAATTTATTTATAGAATATCTAGATGATAGAAATGATGGAAATTTAACTAACAACTAAATTCTATTTGGAAATTGATTTTGTCAATAATTGGTCAGAGTACAAACTGTTAAGTCTCTCATGAAAAGGCATGCTCAGACACAGTTAAAATGTTAACAACAAAATGCCATGGTTCACATGAGATTAAAATATCTTATAATATGTTGATGTTTTTGTTCTTTAAAATAATGAGATGGTTCTCTCTGGGGGAAGATTTCTCGGGGAGGTTTTTTTGAGGCAGCCTTAGTTTCAGTTCAGATCAATAATTACCCCAATGCAGCCAGGTGTTAAAAGTTCAGATCTTTTATTGTCTCCAATATAGCCCAGTTAGTTTTTCTTAGAGGCCTATCTCTCTGCTTGGTTCCAAGAGCTCTTGCAGCTTGTCCTTTGCCTCTGCTTTCTTCAGCCTCCAGCCAGCACCAAGATGGAAGATGCAATGAATCTCTCTTGCCTTGGAGAGAGGGCTTGTAGACTTCCTCCCAGAATGTTCCTCTCCGACCCCAGTTAATGTTCCGAAGTAACTCACCCAAAGCTAAAAAGCCTCTTTATATGTGATCTCCCAAAGGTTAACTCCTCCTCTGAGAGAATGGGATTATAGGTTTCTCCCAGAGTGCTCTCTGGCCCTGAGAGTTTCAAGGGAGGTGTGAATTTGGATATCTCATACTAAACCCTGAAATCTCCCAAATGTGTGAACTCCAATGAGTACTTAAATACTTTTAGCTTATATAAGCTCTCTAAAGGTGTGAACACAAGCATTGTTTCTATCAGTTGTACTTAGTACCTTGTTTCAAGTTCTGGCCCATAACATCTCCTTGTAACATTAAATCAATCTTACTGAACCATGCTAAATTAAATAATTATTGTCTCTATCAACTCTAATAACCTAACAGTCTGTAAAGATTCCAACAATAATATATAAAAGGTTTTTACTAATTTGAAAGTTGGCAATTTCAGTAGACCACCCATAAATATATCCTTTTATTGTAGTTAAAGAGAAGCCATTAAAATAAAGCAAAACATGGCAAAATCATCAATTTTCTAAAAATGTTAGAGAGGAATGGAACTTTGGAGATTACCTCTTGTAGAGTAATAACATTATTTTTGTCAGCATCAAGTTGGGCATTCCTAATTTTCTCTCTCAAATTACACACTATTTGTTGATATTTGATTATTTCATCATCTTTAGAAGCAAAAATTCTCTGCAAAAAGAATGTAGAATTTGTTCAAGTCTGGAATAACATAACCTTGCTTATTTTATTCTCTATCATGCCGCAATTTTACATCTCTAAGACAAAATTATTGCCAATCACATTTTAAAATTCTAATTCCCACTGGCTTGTAGTTTGATTAGTTTGTTATTGTTGTTGTTCACTTATTTAAGTGGTGTCCAAATCTTCATCATCCTATTTAGAGTTTTTGGGCTAAGATACTGGAATGGTTTGCCATTTTATTTTCCAGATCATTTTAAGAATGAGGAACCAAAGCAAATGGGGCTAAGTGACTTTTTAGACAGCTAGTAATCATATG
Organism: Dasyurus viverrinus; assembly: GCA_020854095.1. Taxonomy (NCBI): domain Eukaryota; kingdom Metazoa; phylum Chordata; class Mammalia; order Dasyuromorphia; family Dasyuridae; genus Dasyurus; species Dasyurus viverrinus. The sequence continues at coordinate 250,636,008 of CM037001.1, forward strand.
AAGACAGAGTTGAACTCAGGCCCAGGGCTCCATTCACTGTGCCACCTAGCTGCCCTTAAACATATTTCCATATTTGTTCTTCCGTTGTTTTTGATGTATCTGGCCCTTTGTGATTCCATCTGGGGTATTCTTGAAAAAAAATATTTTTTTCTCATTTTACAGACAATGAAACTGAGATAAACAAGGTTCAGTATGTCTGGGGTTAGATTTGAACTGAGGAAGAGGGGACATTGTGAATCTAGGCTTAGCACTCTATTCATTGTTCTACCTACATGCCTCTCAAACCACTCATAATAACCCTCTCCCAATTTATTCTTTCTTATATCCTAGTATTCATTTTAACTCCTGGTTTAAACAGTCAATAATAAACTGCACATAGATAACTGATTTTGAACTGACAGATATTTGTGTTCAGTTGTTTTCTATCTGTTAAGATACAGTTAATTTCAGGATTTTTGTTGTTTTTTTTTTTTGTAAGGTTCAGAACCAGTCATCTTCCATCTCTTCTTAAAGAAAAAATTCCTCATGAATTCTACCCAGTCTTCTAACTAGTGAAAAGAACCCTATCTCTGAGCCACAAGTACTTGCTTACATCTCAGTTTTGCCACTTAATATTACTTGTATAACTTAATACTCAGTTTGTTTATCTGTAAAATGAGGGTGAGATGATCTGGGAGGTCTGTCCCAATGGTCAAATGAAGATGCTACTTTCTATGATTCTTGAATCTCCAACAGAAGATAGTCTATTAAACCTGAAGGCTTTCTAGGACATCAGAACCTACCAGAGATTCACTGCAGTGGTAATGCCAGAATCAACCTCATGCCTTTAAGAGGCATTAGCAAAGAACTTCCATGAAAAATAAAACACACACACACACACACACACACACACACACACACACACACCAATACATACATGCACAAATACATTTAGATATACTCGCTTATTTTATTCAATTAAGTAGATGGTATAAGAATTTTTATAAAAAATTGAAAATTTGAGGAACACTGCCTAAACTTAAACATAAGGAAACTGCACAACTCTGTTGAAGAATTACCTTCCATTCTTCAACCTTTGAATTAACAGTAGCCATAATGGGATCATCTTCTTCATCTTTTGCTTTTAGAAGTTCTGTAAGTTCCTGTACCTGAAAATTACCAATTTGATAAATTTTGAAATGATATTTTATTCCAAATGTACAAATAAATCAGATATAGTAGATTTAGATGTACTATTTCCTTATGTTAGCACAGAACAGATGAGTGAATTATCTCATCTGGGACTTTCCTATAGCAAAAAAATAAAAATAAAATCAAGGGTATGAACCCCAGCCCTGTTCATAATATGAAAAACAACTGCCCTGTTCATAATATGAAAAACAACTACATATTCATACATACTCATCACTGATATATATACAATATATTTATTTTTAAAATTAATTCAATTTACTCTAAATAGTTTGACCAAAGATTATTTTCTGATGGTGCTCTAGAGATCCATTTGTTTCTGTCCATAACTAAGGGAAATTAATAAAATTTTGGCTTCATGTAGTAAGCTTCAAAAATCAACTATTGTGTCAAAATTACACCATTTCCTTCATACCATTATGTAAAAAGACAACCTCAGTTAAGCATAATTCTTACCTGAAGCCTTTCTTTTTTTAACTGATCTATTAGAATATCATTCTGTTGAACAATAATTTTCATCCTATTGTATTTATCAGTCATCTTCTCCATTTCCTGCACTGATTCTTCCAGGTTCTTTTTCATTTCTTGATTTTGAATTTCAGTTTTCTCATTTGCTTCTGTTAAATTCTTTTAAAGATAAAAACCACAGAAAGAACAGAATGGATACTTGTGAACATAGTTAAGTAATTTTAAATATTATAACTGAATTGTATTAATAAACTTTGGACCTTCTGAATAATCACTAAAGAAAAGACAATTCTATACAGGTGTATATTTGAATGTAGGTGGACATTAAATGAAAGAAAAAATTTAAAATTGAGTAGAGAGGCCCTACTAAATGCTTCCCAATACAGGTATTAAAGTAAACCTAAACAAAATAGGCAAAGAGGGTAAAAGAAATACAGCATTTGTGGACTGACTTATTTCCTGTTTTTAAAGTGAGCATTTAAAAAATTCATGTAGTAATGCTAATCTAACAGTTCCTCCATACCACCATGTATGAGAAAAAATAAATTATAAACGATTCTTACCTGAAGGTCTCAAATCACTGAAAGCTCAAGAATATAAAGTCCAAATCAAATTCATTTTAAAAAATCAGGAATACACCTTGAAATTTACTCTTAAAAAATCCAAAGAGCATTTTTTTTACCTGAATTATATCCAGATACTGAGCAAGTTCTGAATTATTTTTAGACAATTGTAATTGATAATCACTATCTTCTCTTCTGGACATAAGTGTTTCCTTTTGTGAATCTATTTGTTTCTGATAGTCAGTGATGTTTTGACAAAGCTGTTCATTCTGTATTAAAACCAAAGCCCCCCCCAACACTTATTAAAATTACTTGCAATAAAATTATTATCTAAATAATGGCCCCAATGCTTTTCTTTAAATGCCCAGATTTTTTAAATCCTTAAATCCTCATCTTTTTTTTTTTAGATGTTTGTTTTCCAAAGCAGGATAGCAAAACAATTAATGAAAATAGAGATCAATATTTAAGGAGAAAGAAAAAAAAACATTAATTGTACTATTCTAGATAATTAAAGAATGCAATTTTATTATTTATTAAAGAAAACAAGTAAAAGGTGACTATCTACCTTAAAGACAGATTAAAGAAATAATAAAAACAACAATTAAAATATTTTCAAAACTTGGGAGTTTTTAAGCAATTGTAACTTTTAATTGAGTGAATAAAATGAGTTAATAACAAGTTTGGTCATATGTTTTAGCCTGTCATCATAGAAATTACCATATAATAATCAATCCATAAACAAAACTTATCCATTTATTACTGAGAGTTGAGAATTGCTTAATGTCTCCATTTCTCATCTTATTTCTAAATCTTTGAGAAAATTTCAAATAAAAAAATATTAACTTTGAAAAGAACAGGTGCTTAGAATACATGTTTTGAAAGCAATCTGAATTCACTGAGGTACTGCTATTAGATTTTCAGGATGACCATCTACATATATAATGATATCGCATTTTACCAACCTCTCTTCTTAATTTCCTGTTTTCATTTTCTGCCTCTTCATTAAGAAGAGCCAACTGGAATGATAAAAAGAAAGGTATTTATAAAACAAACAAAAATTAAAAAGCAATTTCATTATGAAAATTATAATAGCAACCTTATGAAACTGAAATAAAATCCTTTAAAAAAGTAGTTTTTACATGATGACTTCAATTTTATTTGAAATATGAATTTTAAATTGAACCTTTTGGAAACCACTTAGGAATTAGATGAAGTCAACAAACATAAGAACTACAGAGATGGGGGGGATATATACATAAAAATATTGCTAGGGGAAAATGAATAACTGAAATGATTAGTTATTAGTTTAAGAACTACTGTTATCTGCTGAATCCCAAACACTTTTTACTCTGAACAAATATTAACTAAGGAAATAGCATTACTTAAAAAGATTTTTTTCAATGACATGGCTTCATTTGCAGTACTTATACCATATCAACTAAATGAGCAAATTGTTATGATTATAATAGTAAATCTTATTTTCTCATTCTCTAAAAATCTCCACTACAGACTCTAGAAATAGGAAAATATTCCTACTCAACACTTCTTTTTTTCCTTCTCTGACCAGAGACAAGATCCCAAGCACTCATGCCAATGTGTTGCTAGCTCAACTGGAATCTATGGACTATTTACTAAAAATGGAAATCTCTCAACAGGATTAAAGTCATGAGTCACTCTGTTTAATGGTATATATGTCAAGGATGCTCCCCTCATACTGTCACCCACTCTGTTTTCCTTAGGCAATATACCAGGGTTTATAGGAGAAACTACATTTGTGGTGCCTACCAGACATAGTCAGAGTTTGACAATACCTTAAACAGATATAATACTATGAGTGAGCCTTTCTTTACCATAAATAATGAATTGGATCCCTAACGGTAAAACTGCATACCCTTTAGTTGCTTACATGGTAAGCGAAGTGCTTTACAGATATTGTCTCATTGTATCCTTATAAAATCCTGGAGGATATGAGGCTCCCCATCTTACCAGTGAAGTAAGTGAGGCAATGAGCTAAAAGTCTTGCTTAAGAGTGTGTGTCTAGCAAGGATCTGAAGCAAGGATCTGAGAATCTGAACTCGTCTTCCAACTCCAAGTCCACCCACTGTCCTTCACATATTTTTATATAATTCCCAACCTACTTATTTTTAAAACAATAATTTTGTACATTTATTACCTCCATTTTAATAGATAAAGAAACCTAGTTTCAGAAATATTAAGTTATAGCCCAGGATTATAGAGGTACTGCCAATGGTAGGATTCAATCTTGTGACTCCAAGATCAGTCTTTTCTGCACATTTTGCTGTTTCTCAAAGGAAATGCCAAAAAAAAAATCCTACATAAAGGCCAAGGAAAGACAAACTTCAGAGAAATATAAAGAATGTGAATGAAAGGCTCCTTACTTGTTCATTGACTTTTTTCTCTTTTTCCATCTCTTTTTCCATATCCTCTAATTCTCTGTGCTTCTGCTCCAATTGTATTTCTAGTTGATTAATTTTATCTCCCAAAAAACATATATCCTGACTACCTGCAAACTCTTGTGCCATCTTAAAACAAAACAAAAATGTATTTATCTGAATACAATTTCTGAGATGAATAGCCAAATATAGTGACAAATCAGATTTGATTAATCAAAAGAACTTCAAAATCTGAAATGATAGCAGTTAAGAAAAAAGATTAATTTAAAATTTTAACCTATTTTAGTGATTATATTTAAATTCATTAATTTAGCAGATTTCTTTTTATAATTTTCTTTTTTAATAGCAATTTATTTTTCCAAATACAGGCAAAGATAATTTTTAACATTCACTTTTGCAAAACCTATGTTCTCAAAACTTTTCCCTTTTCTCTCTCTACCTCTTCCCCTGGAGAGCAAGCAATCCAATACAAGTTTAAAATGTGCAATTCTTCTAAACATATTTCTGTATTTGTCATACAGACATGTATGTAGTCTAAGAAAAAAATCAGACCAAAAGGGGAAAGAAAACACAAGAAAGAGAAAATAAAGCAAGCAAAGAAACAACAGTCACAACAACAAAAGTGAAAAATACTATGCTTTGATTCACATTCATTCTCCATAGTTCTCCTTATGAATGAGGATGGCATGTTCTATCACAAGACTATAGGAATTAGCAAACTTTTTTAGTGGCTCTAACTAAAATCTTTGCTTAAAAGCCCCTATTTTTCAAACTGTTCCAGGAAACAATCCAAATTAGTTTCATGAAGAAAAGAAGTATTAATGGCAAATTTGTATACACAATATGCATTTCTCAGTAAGCACCATTGAACAGAAATGAAATATCACCAGATTGGTCAAACCCAATTACAGGATTCACACAATGATGCTCAGTGATCTAGAATCAATCATTGTAGGTAATATATTTGTGCTCAATCTTACACACATTAGGTGCCAACACAATTTTTATAAACAATGAAGGTTACTCCCTTCAAAGAAACTGATTTTGCTAAATATGAACACAATGAGGTTTATGAAATTTCCCAATCGAGAATAATAGATTTCATATTAATGATAAAGAGGTGACTAACATTGCATGACAGACATACCTCAAGCTCATTTTCCAGTTTCATAACTTTAGTTTTTAACTGATTTCCTGTTGAAAGAAACCAGAACAAACATTTAACTTTTTGTTTGTTTGTTTGTAAATTTACTAAGAAATACATGTTAAAATCTATTTTTTTCTGTCACCAGAAAAATATGAGGGTGTTTTTTTTTCAGTCAGATGAAAACTATCAGAAAAAGTTGTTGGTATGATAGTAAGTAACATAGTAGGCAGTCAATCACAATGCTCAAACTTAAATGCACATTTTCTGACCCGAATTAAGCCAATTCTTTGTGGAGTCAAGGAAATTAATTCCTCCCTCATTATTCATTTTAAGCTTTTTTTTTTTTGCCAGGTACTCACCAAATTTGGCCTGTTCTTCTCTAGCTTTTTCTACTTTTTCTGAAGCTAATTTCATTTTTTGGGCTTTCATCTAAACATAATAAAAGGGATGCAACATGATTTGTTATCCACTTTAGAGGGACTGGTTTGGATTCCCTTTGACACTTTACTCTACCCCCATAAATGATAAGTAACTATCAAGTTGCAGAGATAATTCCTTTGTGATATTGCCACTTTTCCTTTTCAAACTGCTACATCTTCTACAACCTTAATGTTTCCAGCCAGGCTATTGCAGGAGCCTCAGAACAAGATGATCTGTCTCCTGTCAGAATCCTCTCAATCTGATCTAGATACAGGTACTTGAATATGCTAATATTTCACAGCTATTTTCTGCCTTTCTGATATCTGAGGGACTTACATGACAAAAGAATCTGAAGAAAAGGGAAATTTTCTAGGTAGGCTGATGAGGTTGAGAAGGATACCTCTCTGTTCAAGGACCAAACAGGCTTTTCTTACACTTTTACCAGGGGAAAATGTAGCTGATGAGATTCAGGAAGCAAATTTCTCTTGAAATTTTGTATGAATTTGCCTCCAAATATTAGACAATGCTAAGAAACAGAGAGAGAAATCCAATCTACTGCAAACCAAATACAAAAGGAGTCAAAATAAAATAAAACCCCCTTTTCCCTGGAAGTGTTCACCACACTAGTTTCTTGTTCTGTATTACAGCACCTTACAAATGTCAAATTAATCCTCCTACAACAGAGTTCTGAAAGACAGCATACCATAAGCTATTACATGGTAATGACTTCCTTATTAAAGCCATCTTGTAAATTGAAGTAATTATGCCACAATAATAACTGGCATTCACATAACTATTGAAATATTACAATATGTTTCACAAATATGACTTCATTTGATCCTCTCAATAATCTGTGGGATAGGCCCTAAATATAAGCTTTGAGATGGAAATTTTCTACATATACAGAAAACCAGGGAGAGTCATTGGGGAACAGCACAAAGACTACCAGAGCCAGAAGACCTGGTGCTGCATCTTGGCTCTGAATGACCTTGGATGCTATGGATCTATTTCCCCAACTATAAGATTAATGAAGAGATTGGACTAAATAGTTTCAAAAGGCTAACTCTAACTCTAACTCTAAATCTAATGATGATATCATTATTTTATTTTCCTATTCAAAAATCTCTACAAAATCTGTCCTAATTATGGACAGAATAAAATCTAGAGATTCAAGGTCCCTCACAATCCAGTCTCATCCTATCTATTTTATACAAGTTCAACTAAGCCACATACTGACAGCAAACACAATAGTTCTGCTTCTAGGATTTGGTACTAAGCACCCCTTCAGTACCATCTCTGTTCTTCCTTCCTTAACTCAGTCAAAACATCAGAAGAAGTAGGGATTATTTTATTTTTTATCTTTATATGCAGTATATAAAATTGCACACTGAGTACCTTGTACTACAATTCAAATCTTTTCAAGAGCTCCAAACTCCAGTGACATCTCCCTTCTTTTAAACTCTTGTAGCCTATTGTCAATATGGTGATTGAATTAAATTGGATAATATTTGTAAAAAAATACTTAGGAGTGGCTGGAACACAGTAAGTGCTCTATAAATGCTTATTCCCTTCCTTTTTCTTCCCTCTTATTATCATCTGTATAATTCTGGAGGCACTCAGGGAACCTTTAGAATTAATCCTTTTATCTCTTATTTCTCTCCAGATGGAATATAAATTCCCTACTATGACTTTGTAATCTCAGTGTCTAGCATGGTGTCTGGAACCAAACAGTAATAATCAGAGTGTGTTTTTCACTCTACAAAGCATTTTATATTATCTCTTTTTGTCTGAAAGTTCCTTCTGACTACTTTGTGGGTTTCTATCTTCTCCCTCCCCCTTAAAAATGGGTATCTCACATGTCTGTGAATAGAGACAGGTAACGATCTCTCAAAAAGTCTATGAGATGGAGGAGTCATACTTTTGGCTCAATTTGCAGGCTTGTCACATGATTCCCAGGGGTCTGAAAGGCAAGAAAGATCAGACTCTAGGTTCCAACTTCAGTGAGTGATATGACGTGACGTGAACACACAGGAAGCAGACAACATTGTTGATTATTGGTTAATAACGGTTACCTCCTTTTTAGTCAGTCCAATGAAAAGACGGGTCTTTTGCTATTTAACCAGATTTACTGTTTCTGCCAGACCAGGACAGGCACATGCTGGAAAATGGGAGCTGATGTGTGTCTAGGTGTGGTTGGGCCTCTACTGGCAAGGACTGAATAAATGCTTTCTGTTTATATCTGAAGATGTCTCAGATTAGTTAATTTGGGCAAGGGGGTCTAGCACATCTCTATCCTGGCCCTGTTCTTCTTTCTCTTTCTCACTTGGAGATACCATTCAATTCTAAGGTTTCAGTGATTACTTCTATAAAGAACACATGCACATCTTCACCTCTAATAGCATCATCTCTCCACAGCTCTAGTTCCATATTTATCTATTGACTATATTTCTAGATGTTCTAGTAGCTCCCAAACTCAACTTCTCTCCAAAAATTTATGCCTATTCCCTACCCTTGTTACTTCTATGAAGAATCCCACCAGACTCCCAGGTATCAAGGCTCAATGTCAATTATCTTTTATTTTCCTTGTCCTTCACCTCACACCCAGTCAATTGCCAAATCCTGTCAATTCAATCTCCACAATGTTCTGGGTTTCCATTCTCTTTTCCACTACTACTGTTGTTGAAAGATCCTAGTTCAGGTCTTCATAATCTCTCCTGGTTCATAGTGCTAGTCTTTTATGAGTATTATTGCCCTCGTTATCTTCCCTCTTTCAGTTACTTCAGTAAGCTTCCTAATATACTTTGTCAATTCTTACTTTAAAAACTTTCAGTGGCTCCTTCTTGTCTCCCATATCAAGCATTCTTGATCCTGCTATTGACCCACCATAATCAAACTTCAATCTAATTGTATGTATGCTTTTCTTATTTCATTTCCATAATGTCCTCTATGTTCCAGTTACAAAAGATTATATACTGCTGTTCCTATCTCACTTTCTCCCATCTCCTGGCCTCTATCATAATGTCTCCTAAACTAAGAGTTCTTAAACTTTTTTCACTCACAACCTCTTTGTGCCTAAGAAATTTTTATATGACCCAAGTATAGAAGTATATAAAATAAGTATATAAAGCAAACATTTACTGATAATAAACCATAATTTTATGACCCCCACATTCAATTACACGACCCTATATAGGATCACAATCCACAGTTTAGGAAGCTTTGCCCTAGGCCAAAAATTGATTCTCTCCAAATCTATTTCTTCAAAGTGAAATATCTTCTGGAAAATCAATTTTATTTCTATTTATTTATTTATTTTTGCTGAGGCAATTTGGGTTAAGTGACTTTCCCAGGGTCATACAATTAGGAAGTGTTAAGTGTCGGAGACCAGATTTGAATTTAAGTTCTCCTGAATTCACTATTGGTGCTCTATCCAGTTTCACCTAGCTGCCCCCAAAACTCATTTTTTAATCAGTCAAATCAGTTAAATCAATAAAAAATAATAGTAAAAGGATCCCTTCAATTCTAACAATTCAGAATATTACTCCTACACAAGGCTTCCTAGAGCCCTCCAACTGTAAGTGGATTCCTCCCACTTCAAATCTTATCACTATCAAATTCTGTTATTCCAGTAATATCTATATATGTGACAGTCCATCCCCCCTTTTTATTCCTATTGTCTTGTAAAAATAGGAATTTAATGAATGTTAATAGAGTTGAGTTTTATTAATGTATGTTGAATGGATTACATGAGGTATAGTTTAAATCCCAGTAAGAATTATTCTGCTTGATACAAACCTTCATTAAAGATTGAGTAATTTGGAAAAGATGGACCACATTTTCTTGATTTTCATCTTTTAGGTCTCTTACTTCAACCTATATAAACAAAGTAGCATCCATTATTCATTATTCCTTTTTTTTTTTTTTAAAATCATTGATACTTTTATTCTATCCTCTCCTCACTGAACCTTTTCTTGAGACAAAGAAAAAGTAAATAAGCAAAAATACACAATAGAATAATGTTATTTATTGAGTATATATAGTATTGCATTTCTAATATTCCCTCAGTTCTTCCCTGAGGAAGAAGATATGTTTATTATCAGTTAATGAGAATTATTTTTTTCATAAAACTTAAATCAATCAAAAAATAATAGAAAAAGGATCCCTCCAATTCTAACAATTCAGAAGTCCATGACTTTTAGTGTATTTTACTTTAACCATGATATTTTAATATATTTTTAAAAATACCTTAGAGAGAGAAACCAGTAAATCATCTGCTAATTCTTCTTGGAGAGGCAAATCATCTGGGCTAACTCTCCATAATGTTTTCCAATCCAAAGACATCTTGATTTCATTCACTGTTGTCTACAACAATATGTACACATCAGCATACTCACAATAAACATAACAATGAATATAAAATTTGATTTCTTAACGGTCATCCCAGAAGAGGTGAAGTTCCATGATATGCTGGGAACCTTTGCACAAACACACACACAACCCCAAAACAGCAAAGTGGGTAAAATTTATTAAAACAAAATTAAGAGCTCAGCTAGAATTAGAAGTAATTGGGTATAGTAAAGAAATGCTATATTTCAAGTTACAGGACCTGGGTTCAAATCTTGACTTTGCCATACACCTGTTTCACCCTGGCTGTCATTTAACCTACTTGGGTCTTAATTTCTCAAATGTGAAATGAGGCAGTTGGACTAAGTGAGAGAGAAAATTTTTTTTCTAGATCTAAATTTCTTTCTACTGCAGATCTGAACAGTGATTTAAAAAAAAAAAAGAGAGATCAGTTGGACATTCTCCTGAACTCCAAAAGGAAAAACTATGAGCAATAGAATTGCAAAAAAGCTGAACTTTTTGTTTTTGTTTTTGTTTTTTTAAAGCTGAACTTGTTAAGGAAAAAATTCTTAACTATGAGAACTGTAGCAGCAACACTAATTTAGTTTAGACTTAGTGATCAAGGTAAATTTTGCAAAAAAAAAAAAAAATGGGACAAACAGTGAAACACATTATTTGCTGTAAAAATTTAGCACCCACACAATACCTAACAACACATGACCAGCTAGGTATAATTAGATTAGAAATCCACCATCTTTCATGGATTAACAGACAGCAAATGTCCATATTATATGGAACTCCAAATGTCCCAGAGAACTCCACCGATATAAACACTGGAACAGGAATCATCACAGACCAAACTGTTGCCTACCATATCCCAAATATTATTCATAAATATGTTTTTAATAGATGCCGCCACCACAAATACTCAAACTCTAAACACATAAAACAAAAAGCTTTTATAGCATAGAGACCTGGTTTAATCACAATCAAGTGTAAATGGGGCTAAATACTACCATTTCCTATTGTCCTATCCTCTACTACATTTGTACAGATGAGGATTTTAGGATGCCAACAATTCAGATGGATAGTGTGTCAAGCCTGGAGTTGGGAAGTTAAAACCTGGCCTGACAACTACTAGCTGTGTGACGCTGAGCAATTCACTTAACCCTGTTTGCCTCAGTTTCTCCATCTGTAAAATGAGCTGGAAAAGAAAACGACAAATCACTCTAGTTTCAGGGCAAAGAAAACCCCAAATAAGAAAACACTCTGAATAAACAATAACCCACACAAAGATAGTAATCACAAAATATAAATTCATATATTTACAATGGCAAGTAATTTTATTTTATTTTGTTCTTCACAACAACCCTGTCAGGAACTATTAGTACACCGGTTTTACAGATGGAATAACTGAAACTCAGGGCAACAATTTACAGGATTCTTCCTAACTTCAACACTTTTTACACTCCCACCTGTTGCCTCTCTCCAAACGTTGTCCCAAGAAGTAGTTACATTTTGAGGTGGGATGATCCCTACTAAGAAAAGACGTTAAGAAGATTCCTTCTCAGGAGCCCCGAGGAAGTCCCTGTCCTTCAGGAGGAGAAGGAACGAACTGCGGCTCACTGAGTTGGGGGAAAGCGGTGTGTGCGCGCGCCCCTCACACTCACGCTCGGCGTTTGCACATGCACGCTGCCCTAGTTCCTCAGCCTGGCTGCAGTCTGAGGCAGGAAGAACCCAACGCTCCCCCAGACCCCCGGACCCGCGGCGCTGAAGCGGATCCAGAAGGAATTAAGGGATCTGCAGCCTGAGTCAGTGCTCTGCAGGACCTGTGGGAGATGACCGGTTCCACTGGCAAGTAACTATTATGGAACCTCCTGACTGTGCATATCAAGGTGGAGTTTTTTTTCTCACTGTAACCAAAGATTGCTTTCACAGAAAAAAATCTACCACCCAAACATAAACAATAATGGAAGTATTTGTCTTGACATCCTGAGGTCACAATGGTCACTTGCTCTGACTTTATCGAAAGTTTTGCTGTCCATAGGTTCTCTACTTTGTGATCCAAATCGGACCCCTTAGTACCAGATATTGCACAAATATATAAATTAGACAACGGAAAATATAACAGACATGCCAGAGAATGGACTCAGAAATATTCAATGTAAATTGGAAGCTTTTTTCCCCTATATCCCACAGTACTTAAATTCTAGGTTTTTTTTCAATATTAGAAGAACCGAAAATTCCAGTTTTTTTAATTCCATTTTTTACCCATTTGAAATGTGTTTCTGGAGCAAGACAAAACTTCCGAAAATAACCTTAAGACTGTGATGAGAGTATTTATCCTTTTGTATGCTTTGCAAAAGATATTTATTATGGTTTTGATGATACTTGGACATCTGCATCTTCAGCTTACAAAATCCACAGTGCAGATGTAAAGCAACTAAATTATTTTTTGTTGATACTAGATGTTTTTATATGAGATACTGTATTTGTCTAAGATGTCAGTTTTATAAATTTGTATTCAGATTTCACTTTTTTTGTTAGGTCACTATATGATTTGTATTTTTTTTTTTACAGTATAAACTAAATATATTTTATTTACCTTGTAGACGTTCTCTTCCTGTGCACAGTCTTGACAAAGTACAACTGCTAGTAATGAAACGAATGAACGCTTTGCCTCCTCTTGCTTAGGATATTCCGTAGACTGCAGATTTTAAAAACTTAACATAGTGTTTTACACTAATTCTCATTCTACACTAATTCTCAGAATGCTTATAATAGAGAAACACTTGTTCTGGTTTTGTTGCATATTTGATTTTATTGCAATGTGAACTAATTGCACTGCTAAGTAGGAAGAAGTGTAACTTTTATTTGTTGCTATTCACATTTTATTTTTTTCATACGTACGGGCAATATAATATTCTCACGGACCTTTTACAGATCTTACTGTAGCTTTTTCCATATAAATAAAATGCTTTTTCTACTTAAAAAAAAAAAAAGAGGATTCCTTATCGAATCAAATCCTGAAGCATTCATATCTATTACATGCCAAGGGATGGAGCTAAATCTGGGGTAAATAAAGGAAGGCAATTCAATCCACAGCCCCAAGGAGGTCCCAGTCTGAGGAGGGGAGAGGGACATCAGCAGAAAGCAAAAACATTATACACCAGTTACAAGCAAGACGCTTTGTAACTGATGGCGGAGCGAAGGCATTTCCCCATGCCCTGGGGATAAGATTCTGATAGAGACCTTGGAGGAAGCCAGGGGCCAGAGGTGAGGCAGGTGAATAGTCGGGTCCTGGGGGAGGGTCAGTAAAAACTCTCAGTCCGGCTCTCACCAGCAGTGATTGGAGGTGGTGATGGGGATCACTAAGTTAAGGAACCTCCCATTGCCTAGGCAGTGGTGCTTATTAGCATCACTCTGGTCTTCTCAGGAAGAAATCGCGCATTTAGAGAACAAGGAATCTTCCGAGATGCCACCGTGGTTCGCCTCCCGCACTCCCACTCCTCCAGACTGACTCCTAATGCGGGACTGGAGAAGCGGCATCCTCCCTCCGGCTGCCTCACGTGCTGCACTATCGGAGCAGGGGCACGTAGCGGGGAAAGGGAGGGAGAGTCGGGGAACCCGACTCACTGCGCTGACCAGTGTCTGGAGGTGGCGACGGGAAAGTCCGCAGGGCGCCCGCCCCCCGGGAGGAGGCTTCTGTCTTTCCTCAACCTGTGCCGCGCCCGTGCCGCGCCTACACCACTGGTCTACTCCTGAGGGAGGTGGTGGGGGCGGCAGCGGATGCTAGGCGACCAGATTGTCCCCACCAGGTCTCATGGATCTGGGCAATGCCGCTCTACTCCTGCCGGTGCCGGTCCCAGAGTCAGGGCTGCCGAGCCTACATTTCTGGATTGCGGTAAGTGACTAGCCCGATATATAGAAATGTAAGAGTAAGAGTTAAAATGTGAATACAGGCCCTCTAATTTTAGAGTAGGAAGGAGTCAAAGGGTAGGATTGCATAGGCAAAGCAGCTAACAAAAGAATATCGAAACCACAAGAGACTTTGGGAGACCCCTGCTAAAATCTAAATGTACTTACATTAATAAAATTTTAGCACAACTACTAGTCCATCAACCTTCCCAGTAAATGAAATGAGGTTAGTTTTGTACTGAAGATAAATACAAAAGAGTGTCACAGACCTGCAAGTACAGCATCAGGAAGGCAACATAAGGCAGAAATGATAAGGAAAAATAGAAAGCTTTTTTTTTTTTTAGTTCTTTTAGATTTGAGAAGAAAAACAAAGAAAATATAAACCTACGACATGAGGTATAAAGGGCAACTCTCAGAGTTGTGTAAGTGGAAGGAATTTGTAATAGTAAGGCACTATATAAATATCAATTAATATTATTTTTAATTGACCTGTAATATCTGAATGAGACTTTGAAACCTCAAGACTCTCCACAGACCTCTGCCACTTTCACATATACCCATAAAATAGCTCATACATAAATTCTTCCAAAAGACTTAGCTATAAATCAAACTATTTGAGGGACATTTTGGCTTAATACAAATACAAACCTAATTAACTTTGTTGATGTAAAATCTTTAAAATTCAGCCATATATGTCCCCCCCCCCCCCAGGGAAGAAAGGGATAAATTATAAATAGATACCTTATTTGTGCCCTGTTGGCCTGAATGGACAGAAGTCCTAGCAGAGTCATGACTAAGCCATGAGGATAAAACAGAGAAAAGAAACCTCAAAGAGAAAAGGAATTAATAATGATGGAGTGGGAAAGAGAGTCATCTAGTTTTACAGATTGGGTGGCAATGGGGTACAATATGATAAACATGAAGTAAGAAAGCACACTCCCAGCACAACTGCATTAGTGTGAAAATTCACCAGAACGCTAGGAACAGGGAGGGGAGGGAAGGAAAGGAAGAGGTCAATGGCTTTGGCTGAAGAAGGAAGAGTCAAGGAGAAAGAGCAGAACAAAGAAAACATGTAGGCTAAGCGTGCTGCCCCCTTCTGAAAGAAAGGCTAAGCCATCCTACAGTGTTCCCCAAATACTTTGGGCTTTGATTAGAAAATTAGTACATATTGTCAGCCTGGAAGGACTGGGGGGAAAGTGCTGTTTGCCTTCTCCCATTATTCTTCTCATCCTATGAAGGCAAGGCATCAGGCACATGAAAGAAAGGCTGACAAATCCTACCAATTCACAGCTTAGTAATTCTGGTAAAATACACATTGTTTGCTTTGAGAGAAAAGAATTCTATGTGGAGTTGTCATCAAGTTCCATTTTCTTGAGACTGAGGGATGAAATTGTAGCTTTCATATTTCAAGCCAAAGCCAGACAAGACACATTCTTATGTTATACTATCCCTTCAGGGACAGAAAAAGCTTGGACCAGAATGATTTTACCCATCCTCAAATGAAAATCTCTTTATCCACTCCCTACATTCAGTGCCTGGAAGTCTTTATCTTTTAGTCTTTTACTATTGGGGTAACAGTAACATTAACAAGCTGAGAAACAAGATGTCACTAGTTCTGATATTATGACTGCATAAACAAGCAGTCTAGCTTCTGACATTGATCAGTATTTTTCCTTGTGACCTCATTTTTCTAATAATGAGATACAAAGAA
Source organism: Dasyurus viverrinus (assembly GCA_020854095.1). Lineage (NCBI taxonomy): Eukaryota > Metazoa > Chordata > Mammalia > Dasyuromorphia > Dasyuridae > Dasyurus > Dasyurus viverrinus. The sequence continues at coordinate 250,652,184 of CM037001.1, forward strand.
ATCCTAATTGACTTTCAGGTAATTACAATATTATGGTAAAAAAAATTGGATTGAGTTTTAGTTTTTGGTTTGGTTCCCCCCCCCCCAAAAAATAACAGAATATTTGCCCTAATTAGCGTTAGCTTTAAAAAACAAAGCAAATGAACAAAAAAATTGAATATCAGTTTCTGTTTCTTTTTATGAGGTTTAGTACTTTTAGATATAAAAGAACGAATCTACAGTTTTAGAAAACTTTTTTCGTTATTCTGTGGTATTTTGGTATTTTTCTAAATACCAATAATGTACAGAATTCAGAAAAAAGTGTTAAGTTACTAATATGCAATGAGTGCAAAGATGTTAAAACTGCTGTTTTATTGCTCTCATTAACATTAGTTAATGACTTTTCTCTCATATTTTGTAGCAAATGATTATTTACTCTTACATATACTTTTGAGGTTGGAAGATAACATATATGTATATTAATTTTAAAGATTTTATAGAACACAGTGTGATTTAATGTCTTTGCTTGGAGGAGGGTCATGCAGAAAAATAATTATTTTAAAGCAAAAAATGCACACTAATAAGTTTCTGGTCCTTCTTGGATACATAATTAAATGATATTTCGGAACACTATTTCAGATACCAAAGAGTATGGGAGAAAATAGTTTAGATTGGGATGAGGAAGATTTGAATGGATATTATGAAAATGAAGTAAATGTGGATTGGAGAAATCTGTGAGAGCTGGGGAAGATAGGGAAAAAACTATCTCTTTAGAAGGGAAATATAATATCTTTTTATTTCTGTAAAAGGGATTAAAGGAGAGTGAGAGAAAGGTATTAGGAAATAAGTGAGAAAAGGGGGAAAATTTGAAATAGGTTTTTGTAAGTCAGGCAGCATAAATGATTTATATTGTACCACTACAACAGCAACAAAACTATCATATCACAGCAGACTGAAAAATGATCAGGAAATCCAATGAGAAATTGAAGTGATTTCTTCTGACTCAGAAGCATGTAAAAAATCTGCAAGAAGCCCAGTTGGTTATAGGAAAGGATTCAAACAGCAAAGTCAATGCCAGCACAGGAAACTAAGCCTAATAGCCTCTCAGAAAGACCAAAGACTATTCCAAGATCCTTATAGTGGTCGTGCTAGTATTACCATTAATATTAGCAACAGTAGCATTAATTAGAACTTTGAGTTTTACAAAGCAATTTACATGTTATTTTACTTGAGATAACCAGAGTCAGTCTTCAGAGGCAGAAAGAATAGGGCACTCCTCTAAACTGATTAGACAGTTACAATATGGACTTGAAAATAACTGGTGGCACTCAGGTTGGGACACTTCAGGGCTAGGGCTTCTGGATTTTTAACTCTTTGTCCTAAACTTTGGGCCCTCACCATCCAACTTTCTGAATATTAAAGATTCAGGGGATACTAGACCTGGGAAATAAAGTCAGTGCAGGGATGCATATGAATTAAGTTGAGAACAAGCAAATCCAGCCCACTTCATCCAAAAGTGCAGAAAAAGGACAAAACTTAGTGCTGGAGCAGAGTAGGACTAAGACTGGAGAAATGAATAAATGGAAGATGATAAGGATCAGTATAAATGATTATTGTTGATTGAAAAATTTGCAAAAATCTTGCTTAGAAGAAAGTAATGCTATAACTAATTACAGAGACTCAAAGGAAAAACATAATTTTTATATGAGTACCTATAAGAAATGAAGCAAGAGAGAAACTACACAGTAAAAACTGTGGAGAAAAGAATTTAAAACAATAATTTGTATTATTTTATTTTTAGATTATTTTTAGTTCAGAATTTCCCAAGTATATATAAATTTTTTTAATAATTATTTAAAAAAATTTTGAGTTCCAGATTCTCTTCTCACCCTTCCCCCTTCCTTGAAAAGGCAAATACTTATGAGAATCATGCAAAATACTTCCATTTTAGCCATGTTGCAAAAAAAAAAAAAGGACACAAAAACCAAAGAAAAATACAGAAAAATTTTAAAAGTATGTTTCAGTATGCATTCAGAGTGCATTCTTTTTCTGAAGGTAGATAGCATTTTTCATCAAGGGTCCATTGGAATTATCTTGGATCATTGTCTTGATCAGAATAGCTAAGGTGTTCATGGTTGATCACTCTATAGTGCTGCTGATAACTGTATAATGTTCTTCTGGTTCTGCTCACTTCAGTTTGCATCAGTTCATATAAGTCTTCCCAGGGTTTTCTGAAATCATCTCGCTTGTCATTTCTTATAGCACAATATTATTCTATCACAATCATATACTTCAGCTTGATTCCACAGTTAATGGACATCCCCTCAATTTCCAATCCTTTGCCTCCATACACAAAAAAGTTGCTGTGTATACCCTTTAAAGTAACTACTAATAGTATAAAATATTTAGGAATTTATCTGCCTTTGGATAGAGTTCCAAATTGTTCTCCAGAATGGATAGTTGAGTTCATAACTCCACCAACAATGCATTTGTGTTTCTATTTTTCCACATTTTCTTTTTTCTGTCATGTTAGCCAATCTCATCAATGTGAAGTAGCATTTCAGAGTTGTTTTTATTTGCATTTCTCTAATCATTGATGATTTAGAGCATTTTTCTTTTGGCTATTGATAATTTAATCTTTTCTTTTGAAAAATGCCTATTTGAATCTGTTACCTAGATATTTGCAAAGTGCAGTCTGTATCAGAGAAAATGCACTCCTCTGTTTCCTGTTTTGCTTGTAATTTTGGCTGCATTGGTTTTGTTTGTTCAAACTTAAAAAAAATTCATCATTAGCATTATCTATTTTGTTTCCTATATTCCCCTTTTATTTGAATACAAATTCTTCCCTTGCTTTTAGGTTTAACAGGTACATTTTTCCATTTATTTATTATATAACCCATTACATCTAAATCATTTGCTCATTTTGACTATCTTGTTATGCGGTGTGAGATGTTGGTTTGTGCCTATTTTCTGCTAAATTGCTTTCTAGTTGTCACAGCAATTTTTATCAAATAAAGAGTCTTTCCCCAAAACTTGGATCTTTGGGTTTTTCAAACACTAGATTACTGTGGTTATTTGCTAGAGTACCTAGCAACAAGAATACTAGGGAACAGAATAACAAGAGTCTGCATTAATCTTGAGACCCTTCATCATGTACCTTGCACACAATGCCACATTTGCATAGGCAACAAGTCTTGTGTAAACTTGACCCTTGTGGTCTTTGGCTGGTTGGATTTCTGTCAGCTCATTCTTGGGAATGGATGTTGAGGCTTCAGGTGTGAGTTCTGCCTCACTGGCTAAAGGTCTGTGGCACACCCTGTAGACACGCCAGGACAGGCATTGAGCATACACCGTATCGAGATTGCCCCCACTGTCTCAGGAGTTGGGCTCCTGGATACACAAGCTAAACACATACTTGTTGTTGGGGCACGTTGGCAGGGGAAATGAGAGGGGTATAAGAACAGGACAGCAGAGGGAGAGAGAGAAAGAAGGAAGCAAGGAAGAGGGAAGCAGGGAAGAAAGGAAGCAGGGAAGAAGGAAGCTGGGAATCAAGGAAGAGGGAGGCAAGGAAACAGGGAAAAGGGAAGCATGGAATCAGGGAAGAAGGAAGCAGGGAAGCAGGAGAGAGACAAGATGATGTAACCAAGCAATACATCTCCTTTAACTGCATTAAGGGTGTCAGCACTACTCTGTCATAACTGGAGACAGAGACGTCTGTCTCCGAAGGTTGTAGAGGCGATACTCCTGTACATGCTCAGACTCCAGCTGGTGTCAGGAGGTCTGCACTAGCTGGGGATCCCAACAGTTATTTACTACTATGTATTGTATACCTAACCTATTCCACTGATGGACCATTATTTTTTAGGCAGTACCAGCTTGTTTTTATGATTGCCACTTTATATAGTTTACAACTAAATTGTATTTTAATGTAAATTATCACTGGTAATACTAATATATTTTGATATCCAGAACTGCTAGCCTTTTATTTTAATTGTAAGTGAAATTCAACAAAGGTAGACTGAAACATATTTTTTTCTGAGCAAAAAAAAAAATAGTTTATTATCAGGGTCACTACTTATTAATAAAGCAGATCAGTAGCTCTGCCTTGCCCCAAACTCTGAACCAAATGTCAGCATCCCTTTTAAAGATTTTGGGGAGTACAGGAAAAAAACAGAACAGGATTATAGGGTTGGTAATATGGGGTTGCAGATAATATAATTAGTTACAAAGCTGAGGCATGGGGAACAATGTGATTGGTTGGAAGCTTATAATGAGGGACTAGCAACAATGCCTTCCTTCCTTCCTGTGACTAAAAGTGTTTATTATGTGATTTCACCTGCAAAGTTAAAGATCAAATTCTTTATATAGCAAACCAAATATTGCTTGGTGGTGTAAAGGTATTGGTCCAGACTCCCTGACATCTACCTATCTGCCCCAAGGATAGCAGAATTCCTTGAGGCAAGAATAAAATGATTATCAAGAGAATTGGATTTCTAAACTTAACTCATTATGGGCCGATGAATTTCTTCACAAAGATCAGAGACATACAAAACACAAAAACATGACTTAGGTAGTTACAGGACAGAGTCAATTAATTCTAAAAAGGATCAATTAAGAAGATACAGAATCAATTTAATCTTCTCACCTTCACATTTAAAAAAAAATTATTTCCTTGGTATTTTTCGCCTTTTTCTCTTCCAGATCAATTTGATACTATTTTCTATAGCTCTATAAAATAATTCTGCCAGGAATTGGCATGTCAAAGCATCAGTGGACAAAGCTGGACAAAACAATCAGTGAAATTAATGTGGGGCCAGGTGAGGTCAGGCTAACATCTTGGAACTGACTATTTCTTACAGATTTCCTTTTATACCCCACCATAAGCATATTTTTCTTTGTTATACAATTACACAAATGCCAGAAACCACAGAAAGTATAACTAAGTTTATAACATTCCTTTGTTTTATTAGTCAAGACCCAGCCTATTGTTTTTCATTTTGAAAGCTTCCTGTCTCAAAAATATACTCAAGTCATGTAGAGAGTCAGTAAATAATGTGAAGGAGCTCAGATATGAGTTATCAGTGAGAAACTATCTTTGCCAAGTCCCCTAAAATCCTTCAAGCAACCTTACCTTTCTTAGGTCTTCCAAAGGACTTACAGTTGGCTCCGTACATAATTCTTTGGTAGTTTGATTGATAATGACACTAAGCAATTTACTTTAGGTAGAATGTTATTGGCTCTATCTATTCATGAATATACCTATTTTTCCAATTGTTTAGACTTATCTTTATATGAAAATATTTTTTAATTATGTCACATAATTTTTGGGTTTGTTTTGACAAGACTCCCAGGTACTTTATATTGTCTTCAGTTATTTTATTTACTAAGCTTTTTATTTTCAAAATATATGCATAGTTCGTTTTCAACATTCATCCTTGCAAAACTTTGTTTGTAGAGGGCTGAAACTCTAAATAGGTGTAGTTGAATCAGATAATAAAGCAGTTAAGGCTAATTATCTATTATCTATATGAGACAATATGTTTGCATATGTTTGGATAAATGGCTCTTCTCACAGTTGATGCTGGCTGACAGTTTGGTGTTAAGATAATCGTAGGCAAGGATTAGAGGGTGGGGTGAGAGACTCACTTTACAGCAGGACAAGGAGGAGAAAAGTTGGTGGCTCTGGACTAGAGAATCCATGATTCTGCTTGGCTGTCTCTTTCACTTCTCCTCCTAAACTCTGGCTGACCCTGAAGCCCTCTGGAGAGCTAGTCCATACTTCACATTGTGTTCCAAATTTTTTTCTCCCTCCTTTCCCTCCATCCCTTCACTTAGATGGCAAGTGATCCAGTATAGGTTAAACACGTGCAATTCTTCTATATATTTCCACAATTATCAGCGTGCATAAGAAAAATCAGAACAGAAAGTTTAAAAAAAAAAAAGCAAGCAAACAATAACAAAAAAAGTGAAAATACTATGTTGTAGTTCACACTCAGTCTTCATAGTCCTATCTTTGGGTGGAGACGACTCTCTCCATCCCAAGTCCATTGGAACTGGCCTGAATCACCTCATTGTTGAAAAGAACCAAATCTGTCAGAATTGACCATGATATAATCTTGTTGCTGTGCACAATGTTCTCTTGGTTCTATTCACTTCACTTAGCATTAGTTCATGTAATCTCTCCTTTCTGAAATCATTTTTCTGATTGTTTCTTATAGAACAACATTCCACTCCATTTGTATACTATTCAGCCATTCCCCAACTTATGGATATCCGGTCAATTTCCAGTTCCTTGCCATTACAAAAAGGACTGCTACAAATATTTTTGCACATATAGCTCCTTTTCCTTTTTTTATGATATCTTTGAGATACAGGCCCAGTAGAGATACTGCTAGATTAAAGGATATACACAGTTTGATAGCCCTTTGGCTATAGTTCCAAATTTCTCTCTAGAATGGTTGGATCAGTTCACAACTCCACTGACTATGTATTAGTGTTCCAGTTTTCTCCACATCTCCTCCAACATTCATTATAATCTTTTCCTGTCATCTCAGTCAAGCTGAGAGGTGTGAAGTGGTACCTCAGAGTTGTCTTAATTAGCATTTTTCTGATCACTAGTGATTTAGGGCATTTTTTATATGACTAGAAATGGTTTTAATGTCTACATCTGAAAATTGTTCATATCCTTTGATCATTTATCATTTGGAGAATGGCTTGAATTCTTATAAATTGCCTTGTTATTTTAAATGGAATTTCTGTTTCCCTTCTTGCTAAGTTTTGTTGGTGATATATAGAAATGCTGATGATTTTTGTGGCTTTATTTTATATCCTGCAACTTTGCTAAAGTTGTTAATATTTTTAACTAGATTTTTTTTAGTGGTTTCTCTGGAATTCTCTAAATATTCTGTCACATTATCAGCAGAGAGTAATAGTTTTGTTTTCTCATTGCCTATTAATACTCCTCCAATTTCTTTTTCTTGTCTTATTGCTATAGCTAGCATTTCTCAGACAATAATGAAGATCTTTGCTTCACTCTTGATCTTATTGGGAAGGTTTCAAGTTTATCCTTATTACAGATAATATCTGCTCTCAGTGTTTTATTCTTTTTTTCAATTTTTATTCACTTTGAAATTAAATACAAAAAACTATTTAAAGAACATTAAAAAAAGGATTTGATATAAAACCATGAAATTACATATCACACTGTTGAATTTTTTTTGGAAAACTAATAAATGCTATATATTATTTTTCCCCCTGAAGCAATTGGGGTTAAGTGACTTGTCCAAGGTCAGGAAGTGTGAAGTGTTAAGTGTCTGAGGTCACATTTGAACTCAGATCCTCCTGACATCAGGGCTGTTCCTCTATCCACTGTATGACCTAGCTGCCCCCCTATATATTATTTCAAAAGGAAGCTATCTTGCTTTTCTGCGTTTATTTTGATTTTATCTTGGTAAACAATATAAAATATTGGTCTATGCCCAGTTTCTGTCAAACTGCTTTGCAGCTTTCTCAAACAATTTTTACCAAATAATTAATTCTTATCCCAAAAGCTTAAATCTTTATATTTGCCAAATACAAAGTTACTACTCATTTCCTGCTAGGTATTGTATATCTACTCTTTTCCACTCACTCACCTTTCTATTTTTTAGCTACTACCAGATAATTTTGATAATAGTTTTCTTGTAGTTTAAGTTCTGGTACTGCTAAAATTCCTTCCTTAATTCTTTTTTTTTTCCATTAATTCCTTTGATGTTCTTTAGCTTTTATTCTTCTAAATGAAATTTGTTATTATGCTCTTGGTTTTAGATAGATACTACTTATAAAGTTCCATTGACTCTTCTGCTTTTTAGTGTTTTGTTTTTTTAATAATAATGGATATTATATTGTGCCAAAGACTTTTTCTATATTTATTGATATAATCATTTCTTTTATTTATATGATCAGTTATGTTGATAGTTTTGCCGTTATTGAACCAGCTCTAAATTTCTGGTATAAATCCCACCTGATCATAGTGTATAATCTTTGTGATATACTTCTATAATCTCCTTATTAGTAAGGAAATTAGTTTTTCTTTGTTTTTGCTCTTATTGATTTGAGTATCAAAACTATATATGTGTCTTGAAAGCAATTTGGTGTGGGATTCCTTTGCCTGTTTTTTTTTTTTTTTCAAATAGTTTATATACTGTTGGGATTGTCACCTGAAAGATTGATTGAATTCACTTATAAATCTATCTGCTCCTGGAAAATTTTTCTTAGGGAGCTCATTGATTATTTGTTTGATATCATTTTGTTTAAAGATAAGATTATTTAGGTGCTTTTTTTCCCTGCAACTCTAGGAATTTTTTTTTTAATATTCATCCATTTTGTTTAGTTTTATTGGCATATGTAGTTGGACAAAGAAATTCCTAATAATTGCTTCATCTTTTTCTTTTATAGTAATGGCAATTTGTTTTGTTTTGTTTTAAAAATCAAATTAGCTAATGATTTTATTATTTTGTTTTGTTTTTCCATAAAACCAGCACCTACTTTTGTTAGTTCAGTGTTTTTGTTTTTTACTTCCACTTTGGTGTTTAATTGAAGAGTTTTAATTTATTGTTCTAGTCTTTCTAGCTGCATGCTAAGTTATTGATCTGCTCATTCTCTCTTTTTTTGATATATGGATTTAGAAATATAAATTTTCCCCTATATACTACTTTTGGCTGCTTCCCTCAAATTTTGGAATGTTATCTAGTTGTTGTCAATCTCTTAATGAAATTATTGTTTCTATTATTTGCTGTTTGACCCACTTATTCTTTAGGATCAAATTATTTAGTTTCCAATTACTTTTTAATCTCTGCTTCCATAGACCTTTGCTGAATGTGATTTATATATTTATTTTTGCATTTGGATTGAAGGTTGCTTTTTAATATTTTTGTTTTACTGCATTTGTTTATGAGGTTTTTATGCCCTAACGCAAGATCTGTTTTTGTGAAGATGCCATGTACAAATGAGAAAAAGTATATTTTTTTCTGTTCCCATTCAGTTTTCTCCAGAAATCTTATCTCCTTAATTACTTTTTATTAATTGATTTTTATGGTTATATTTATCTAGCTCTGTTAAGGTGCTTTAGTTGTCTATTGCCTATTTCTGCATGTAATTTATTTAGTTTTTCCTTTTGAAAATTTTTGTTTTCTGTTTCTCTTATACAGTGTGCTAACTATTCTTTCCAGTCTTCTGTCATCTACAAAGCAGATAAATTAAACCATTAGTGATTGCCCTTAGGGTCAGACCATTCAACCAGTGGAGAACCCATGCAATTATACTATCAACTAGCTCACATGTTTTCAACAAAAATAAGATGAGTGATTTATCAAATGTTTCGATGAAATACTGCTTAACTGTACTTATGTTATTGCCCTGCTGATTACAGAGTTATCTCGTAACCCTGTCCAAAAATGGAAATGAGTTAGACTGACAAAATCTGCTCAGAATTTAATATTCTGGCTATGTAATTCATTTTCTAGATATTTACTCTCCTTTAATAATTCACACACACACACACACACACACACACACACATATACTTTTTTTTTTTCATGAGGGAGTTGGGATTAAGTGACTTGCTTAGGGTCACACACCTAGGAAATACTTAAGTGTCTTGAGATCATATTTGAACTCAGGTCCTTCTGACTTCAGGGCTGGTGCTCTATTCACTGTACCAACTAGTTGCCTCCCCCTCTCCCCTCGATTATAAATATACTTAAAATTTATCAGGAACTGAAGTCAACCTCACTATTGAATTCCTTCCTTTTTCTTTGCCTTATTTTAAGTCTCCTTCCCATTCCCTCTCTTTGTCTCAAAAAATTGAGAGATTTGCTTTTTCTAGTCCACCACAATTTTTCAAAGGTCACTGACTGTGGTATTCATTTTATGACAGGTTCTTTAATATTTGAAAAGAACATATTTCATTTAAGCTTATGGCCTGAATTCTTCAAGGGCAGCTTGATATTCCTTTATTATCTCCTTACTCATCTTGAGAATCAATTCTTTCCAGTCTAAAGATCATTCTCTTAACAGAGGGAACAGAAGCAGTGTCTTATTTGAATAGGTCCAACTTTTCTATCTGATTATCATTTTTGACATCCCCATCAGTGGTCCTCTATCTTTTCTTTGAGCCTGCTTTTTCTTTCTTTAAATAATAGCTTTTTATTTTCAAAATATATGCAAAGATAGTTTCAAAATTCATCCTTGAAGAACCTTATCTTCTGAGCTTACTTTTAAAATTACAGCTTTAAAAAAAATTTGTTGTTGTTTACTTTGTTCACCAGCTTAAACTCATTCTGCACTTTAGCATTCTGACATTTTGACAGGATTGTACCATCTTCTTGTGTACATTGTTATCTACAGTTATCTTGCTGCCATATTCTATACCTGCCTGTCTTTAAAATCTAAATTGGTTTATGAGTTCCCTGTGTATTTACTTCATTCTTTGAATTCTTATCCTCCCCACACAAATTGTTACTTTTTGTATCCTTCGAATGTCATTTTTGAGGACTTTCCATCCTTCCTAGACTGATACTGTCTGTTATAGTAGTGTAAGTCCCTAGTGCGAAGTTTCTCATTTCTATGAATCCTCTGCCATATTCTCTGAAAGTCTAGGTTACTTGTTGGACAAACCTGGCTTTAATTTTCTCCATCACAAATTATAAATTGTGATATTTCTCCATCACAAATTAAATTGTGAAACTTGACAACCACTACCCACAACAGTTGATTGAAATGACATCAAATGGATATTCATCAGAAGGAACCTAGACAACATTACTTTGTATTGTGAACTTCTCTGCAAGAAACTGAAAACCTTGGGGCATAGAAGGTGCTTTCATCTCCACCATTGAAATTAGGAATTTCAGACTTTCAGGTAGATTAATTTTTAAATTATCTCTCCTGGATCAATTTGCTAGGTCATTGTTTTTCCAATGAAATATTTCACATTCCCTTCCCCCGTCCCCTTTTTATCTTTTTATTTTTTATTTTTGCTTTATTGTGTCTTTATTTCTCATAAAGTCATTAGCTTCCATTTACTCAATTCTAAATTTTTTTTTTTTTTTTTTTTTTTTTTTTTTTTTTTTGCTGAGGCAATTGGGGTTAAGTGACTTGCCTAGAGTCACACAGCTAGAAAGTGGTAAGTGTCTGAGGCCAGATTTGAACTTGGGCACCAGCCCAAGTGCTCTAACCACTGCACCACCTAGCTTGCCCCTCTTAATTCTAATTTTTAAGGAATTATTTTGTAGTGGTTAGATGGTGCAGTGAATAAAGTACTGGCCCTAAAATCAAGAGGAACTGAGTTCAAATTTGACCTTAAATACAGAACACTTGTTAGCATGACCTTGGGCAAGTTACTTGACCCCAATTAGTTCACAATAAAATAAAAATAGAGTAATTATTTTCCTCAGTGAGACTTTGTACTTCCTTTGCCAACTGGTAATTTTGCTTTTTAAGGCATTCTTCTGATTTTTTTTTTTGTATTTTCTTTTGCACCACTCTCAATTCTTTTCCTAATTTTTCCTCTGTCTGTCTTACTTGATTTTTAAAACCTCTTTTGAGCTCTTCTATATAACCTGAGAGCAATTCCTATTTTTCTTGGAGGCTTTGGATGTAAGTGCTTTGACTTTATTTTCTTTTGAGTGTGTTTTGATGTTTGTCAGGGTACTAACTATAGTAAGAATTTTTTTTTTGTCTACTCATTTGCCTAGATTATTACTCAATTTTAAATTCTTTGTTAAAGTAGGGCTCTATTTCCAAGGTAGAGGAGCATCCCAAACTTTAGGGATTTTGTGTGGTTGTTTTCAGTGATCCTTTTAGGAATCTGACCACAAGTACTCTTTTCTGCACTGATCCTGTTAGTAGTGTCTTCACTGTAGCTGTGAGATCTAGTATGCTGAAGCAGCAGAATTCTGCTTTGCTGACACTGGGGCAGCAAAACTCTTCAGTATTATGTAGTCAAAATTTTCTTGAGTAAGATTTCCTAGATAGAAGGCTAATGCAAAGACCATTTTGTGTAATGGCATCTTGTGTAGTACCATAATAACCTATATGCAAGACACGGTGATAAGTGTTTATTATAAATGTTACCTCATTTAACAAGTAAGAAAATACCTTCTAGGCTTATTACCTATTATTCCTCTTCATACACAATTTAACCCAGCCAAACTGACAACTTTGCTCCTCACACATGACATTCCCTTCCCACATCCCTGTGACCTTTGCACAGGATATTCTGCATACCTGAAATTCATATCTTTTGTGACTTACTCTATCCAAGTACTTACTTTTCTTCAAAGCTCAATTCAAGCATTGATTTTACAAATAATATAATTTCTGACTGCCTTTCTGCTTCTACTTTTCCACTTAAAATTGCTTTGTATCTATTTTTGTTTGTGGTGAAGGTTTTTTGAATTCTCTCTTAACTGCTTTCTTTTAGTTTGGCTGGAACATTTCCCTGAAGCTGAGCAAATGCCCTCTTTCTTTATGGTTGGCTCAGTTTGGGGCTACTTCCAATAACACTTTTGCCCTGATTCCTTGCAGAAATATATGAATAAACAAAGATTGGCCGCTGGTCAGTCCTTTGCTCACCATTTTGGTAGTAGGAGAAGAGGACTGGTAACATCCAAAAAGAGCTTTTTTATTCCTTAAACTTAGACAATTCTTATTTGTTCACTTTCTCTCCTTTATTGAGCACAGTAAGAATCTTCATCCTCTTTCTCAGATTTTAAGAAAAATAGCTTTGGGGGACCCTATATCACTTGACCATATTACCTATATAAGCCTCGACATCACCGTCATAGTTTCCTCTTCTATTCTGTGTCTATTCCTGAGCACAGGTGATCAAACTGAGTTTGAGACTTGTTTCTCTTGCCTTGGAGCAAGCAACCTTATGATTTCAAGAAATTTTTTACTCTGGCTGTTTGCCAAAGAGGAAGCTGATTTTCTTAGCAACTTCTCAAACTAAAAAATGATTATTGTCCAGAAATAGTGATATGAATATTCTTAGACAGGGAAGCTCATCAATCCCATAAAATTTTTTGCGTTTTAATGCTTTAAATAGCAATCTCCTGTGATTGTATATTGTATGATTGTATGATTGTATATTGTATGATTGTATGATTGGTTACTGTTTCATGTTTTTAATATCTGTCAGTGCATACTTATGAATTGTGTTATTTAGCATTTCTTTTGTGCTAGAAGGAATAAGTAACTGTAATAAATTAAAAAGATATGCTATTAAGTTTTTTTTTTCTTCAATAGTGTAAGACATCCTATTAATCCCCTTTAGGTAGACCTCACTTACAAGCCATTACTTAGCTTTACTTTAGAAGTTTTCTATGAAGAAGTAATTAGCCAGAAAATTCAAGAAAATTCTGATCTCTTCTTAGAGATTAGGAACTCCTAGGATGTGAACCAAGGCTCCTAAAACCCAGACCTACAGCAACTTAGTAGAAGAGAATGCTTCCCTTCTCAAATATATTTATACACACACACCCACACACACCCACACACAATTTATATTTCATATATACTTGTATTTGCATATGCTGTCTGCTCTGGTAAAATATAACCTCCTCAAGGCCACAAATTGTTTCATTTTTTGTCTTGGTAGTCCCAGTGCCTGGCACAATAGACATTAATAATGCTTGATGTTTATGATTTTTAGATTGATTTTTGATTAATATGTTTCTTTTTTTTTAAAATAAAAAGCTTTAATAGAAAAAAGAAAAAAGAAACATACTCTTTTAAAAAACTATTTTCTTGAGGGTTTTTCTAAATTAGGATGGAAGATTTGTTTTGTCTTTCACAACATGACTTTTATGGAAATGTTTTACATAACTTCACAAGTAGTTTATTAATGGGAGTTGGGGTGGGAATAAGGAAGAGAATCTGGAACTCAAAAGTTTTCAAAAGCAAATGTTAAAAAATTGTTTTAAATGTAACTGAGAAAATATTAGATAACATTTTTAAAAAATTCAATGAATTAAATTATGCTCTCTATGTAAATGATTCCCTGATCTATATATTCAGCCCTCTTCTCTCAGCTGAGCTAGTCATCCCATCTCCACTTTGAAATGAACACCCTGTGGGCGTTCCTCCTCTTTCCAGAAACTTCCAAATTACAGTTTAGAGTACCATCCTCTTCCCATTCACCTAGTTTACAACCTTGGTGTGGTACTTGAATTCTCACTCTTCCTTACTCCACAGATCTGATCTATTGCCAAATCATGTCATTTCTATCCTCACACTATCTCATGCCCTTTTTCTCCAATCTCAAATATTACAGACCTTTATCAGCTCCCTCCTATATTGTTATAGCTAACTAGTCTGCTTGCTTCCCTTTTCAACTACATTCAGCCAATCACATTATCCCTCCTCTCTCAATGAGCTTTCATGGACTCCTATTTCCAAAACAAACAAAAATAGCATCTTGCTTGGCATTTAAAACTCCTCAAATATTGACTCTTTTCTGTTTTCAGTCTTATTATACCTTACCTCCAGGTACTCAAGGATCTAGCTATACTGACCTATATTTGCAGTTCCTCAAAAAACATCTTTTTCTGTTTTTGTCCCCCCCCTGCCTAGAACACTTTACCCCCTTTTCTGTGCCTTTTGGGTTTCCTGGGTTCCTTCCTTTGAAAGTCAAAGCACATTTTCTTTAAGAGGCCTTCCCTGGTTTTTCTAGCTGCTAAACATCTTCCCCTTTCAGACTGCCTTACATCAAGGAATGATGTACCATAGGGCTAATGGGCAGAAGTTGCAAATGTAAGCTTCATATAAGGAAAAACAATGAGTACTTAATGGATTGTCTGAGGAGAGAATAGATACTGTGTCTCACTTGAGTTCAACAGAAGGCTGGATGCTCAAATTACCAGAGATCAGAACTCATTATATGGGCTGGACTCAACAGCCTCTAAAGGACTCTCAATTCTCACAGGTAAAGATATGTGATTATTATTCCTATTCCATGGATGAGGAAACCAAGTTTCAGGTTCTGACTTCCTCATTCTATAAAGTGGCAGAACAGGACCTCGTGTTCTGCACTCAGGATGCCAAGAACAATTAATGTTCTCTCCATTACACCATGCTGTTTCCTATAGCAGTGGTGTTAAACTCAAATACAAAGCAGGCCACTAATTCCTACATAAGAAGCTCTGTAGGCCACATTTAGTGTTAAAAGGTAATGTTATCCATGTCTTATTGTATCTTTATTTTGGGAACAATTTGTTATATTTTAATCTAGTTCTATTGTACCACCTCTGGCCTATAGCACAGAGGTTAGGGTTAGGGTTCACCTTTGGTACCTTTCCCCATTTATTTTATGTGCTCTATTACTGATATTTGCTATATACTTGTGTGCAGGTGGATACTTTGATATGTGTTAAATGAAATAATATTTACAAAAGATCTTGCTTCACAGAGATCTCTTCCTGGATATGCTCCCCATAGAAAAGCTAAATGACCCCTTTCCTTATGATCTCTAGGATTTTCTATCTGTGTTTGCTGTTAAACTTTCCTCATATTATCCATCCACTATACACTGACTCTTCATAGTTTTGTGGATAAAATCTGGTTACAAAGTAGATGTGGCAATCTGTTTTTGTGTAGTTTTCAAATAAAAATCTTGGCTGTGTGCACTTCACTTTATAAATGCCCTTCCCTTTGCACTTAAACTTATAATGTTTTTATAAACTATATATACAAAGCTGCAGTTAAATCCATACAGACTTTTATTCTATTAAATGCATGAAAGCAAGTGAGTCAAGCTATGTGATCCAGATGCTCAGACTGGAAGGCAATCTTGCTTTCCCTCTTCTTTACCCTTGATGACATCTAATTTGTGGCACAGGAGAATAGAGAGAAGTAAAGAAGACACTGATGAAGGAAGATTGATTTATCGTGATTCAAAACTTAAGACACACCGAAGGGAGACATGCTGAGCCATTTGACAAAAGATAAAACTCTCACATTCCCACTCAGGAGTTTTAAAGGGTCAGGACCAGTGATGGCAAATTCTGGTGGTACTTAACACCTTTGAATTTGAGTTTAAAATGTTCTTATTCTTCATCAAAAAGAGATCACTGAGTTTATCATGGAAAACCTTTGGCACAAAAACGTCATCAACAATTCTCAAAGAGCAGCTGATAACAGCTAGCATTTATGCAGTACTTATATTATCTTATTTTATCCTCTTAATTTTATCTGGGAGGTAGATGCTGTAATTATCCCCATTTTACAGAGAAGGAAACTGAGGTTGAAAGAGGATCAATATCTTGTGTAAGGTCACTTGGATGATAAGTGAGGTTGGTTTTGAGCTCAGGTCTTCTTGATTCCAGCTCTGCCCACTGGGCTACCAACTGCTTGAAAAAAGGAGCAATAATTGTGATTCAGAGAATCAGGATAAGTCAGGCTTACCAGCAATTCTTGTCTGCCGGGTTTCCCACTCAACTTATGGAAATCTTGTCCAAACTGACAATGAACTTCCAAGGAAGCCTCTCCCCAGTCACCTAACTGGTCCCAATCTTTGATTTCACTGTATAGAGACTATACAAAGATAAATATTCCTCTACATAGAACAGCAACTGTTCTGCAACTTAATTCTGAGGAGAGGTTATGACTTACCTATGATCACATAGCCATTAACTGCCAAAAGAAGGACCTGAACCTAGGACCTCCTGTCTCCAAGGCTAGTTTTCTAACCAAACTTTAGTTTTCTAAACTGTTTTCCCTATAATAAAGCAGAGATGCATGAACTTGCTAGTGATGGGAGCAAATGGACAGAACAATACCCAAATGGTCTACTAACCTTTGTAACCATTTACTGACCAAGAGGTTCATGGATGATAGGACCAAGGAAAGCCTCAACTATGACTGATGTAGATAAGAGAATAAAGGTAAGCATTTGTAATATGTAATCAATTTCCTCACCAGGGCCACTTAGAAGCAGAGAAAGGATCATCTTTATGAAATCACACCCTACTGTGACCTCATTCCTATTCAACCAGCAGCTTAGTAGGCTCAGGACAAAGGGCTTCTGGGGCACAAGTTTCTTAGTATCAATGGAACTCTCTTCTCCTAAAAAGTTATACACTAAGCTCTAACATCACTTCTATGGAAAGGGCCATTAGTAACAGCCTGCAGATGCAGTGCCAGACCCTGCTTTGCACCTCAGATATATTTGTGCCAGCTATAATTGTGCCTTTGGAGATCATATGGCTAGAGAACAGAGTTTTAGACTAGATTTTTTCCCTCTATCAATCCAGAACTGCCTCACTACACGTTCCTTGAACAATGCAATGCTTCAGGAACAACTTTAAGAAGAATATCTGAAAGTCTTATATTTCCTACTTCCTGAGGCATGTAGTGTGCCTGATGACACTGGGTCATCATTGTTTGTAGCTGATGTTGGAAGAAACTCAGTACAACTGACAGATTCTACTAAGAAGGGAAAGGAGAGGCCAGCTTCTCCCCAAAGGGCTATCCCTTGGAGGGACCAAACGCCCAGTGATCCAGGACAACCTGTATAATGAAGGCAGTAATACCATGGGCCTCCGAACATAAGAGCCAAACAAGGAAAGCCTGGCTGTGACTGTGATCCAAGAAGAGTAGGTATGTTTTATGGTGGTGGGAGAGAGGGGAATAGAAAGAGAGTCTCTCCAGCTCAAGGCTTTTGGAATAGTATATTACATCAGGGTGAGCCTCCCACTATAATGGTCCATCGCTTTTTTCTTATCCAGGCTTATGTTAGCCTTTGACTAGGGTGGTGATAATACCTCAGGGCCACCACAATTATCCCCTTCTGAGGAGAATCTGGCTACTCTGGCAGAGAAAAAGTACTACAGTGGTTAGGCATGGGATGGGCCCCCCAAATCATTCAAGAGCACATGAAGATGAACAAACAGTGCATTGACAGAAGTTTCTCTATTCATGCCTTCCAAAAGAGCCTACAATTTAGCAAATGTTGGCTTAAGAGTCCATGGGAAAAAGGTATACTACACAATTTCAATATCAGGACCTTTAAAATGGTAGATTTTCCTGTGTTTTCTACTTCAGAGGAGTAAAGCTAAAGCCTATTCCTCTGAGAAACAGCTGACAAAGGAGGACTAGGGGAGGAACTGGAGGTCGAAGAACAGGAAACACTTATACTTCCCTCCGGGAGATTCAAAAGAGGAAAATCAAAAGAAATAGTCTTATTTTCCATGACTCCATTTGGGTTTCAACTGCCCTTCAGCACACATGGATACAGTCAGTAGCAAAAGGGGGAGACATAAATATACAGTATAAATATACTGGGCACAAGCCCATAAATACAGCAGCAGGCATGTGCATATTATTTCCATTTTCTTCAAAGGCTATCAAGCCATTCATCACCACTTGGGAAGAAGTCCTTGAATCCCTGCAATCTCTGGATAACCAGCCATGATATTTATCAGAGACAGGAGTTGGAGGTTTGAATGGTCTTCTAGGTTCCAAAGGAATTCAGGAATGAAAATTCTAGGCAAAGAGAAAATGGCACTCTTTTCACTCTCAGTTGGCTGGCTTTACCGCTGTTTGTGATCCAAGAGGGATTCGAAATCAGGGGAACACACGAGCTTGTGTTTCACATGGCCCAGCACTGTCAGATCACCTGTTCTGCTATCTCCAATGCCCACAGACACCAGCTCCTGCAAAAAGGAGCAGCAAGTACCCACTGTTACATCCAGAGTAACTTTGCCCAGAAGCAGTTGCACCTTTCCTGATTTTCAGATAAGCAGTTTTCCCACTTGACCCTCTGTCAAGTCACTCAGTGTACATAGGTTCTCTGCCAGTTTAGCTTCTGGGTCTTTTTCTGGCTTCACAAGCACCATTTGCCCATCTTCTCCTTGAACCTCTGTCTTAATGGGTTTGATGTCCTGGGTGGGAGGTTGACCAGGAAAGCATGTCAGGAAGCTGCAAGAACAAAAGCTCTTCCTCCTTGGCAAAGCTCAGCTCCCTGAGTAGGTCTGCCACAGACACATCTTGAGGAAGTCCAGGCGCCACCCGGCCAGGACTGGAGGGGGCAGTTGCTTTGGTCTCTTCCTCATCTTGGGGTTCCTCTTTCACTTTCAGTGCTGGCACATCCACCTCCATGCTCTCTTCCTTCCCTAGGCAGGGCTTCACATCAGGTTCCTCATTCTCTTCTTTAAAAAGCCATCCCGAGTGGGTCAGAGGAAGCTGCACGGGTTTATTGTGGGTGTCATTCTTGAGCCCTGGGTCATCTATAAAATCATCCTTCTCTAGCATTTGGAGAATTTGTTTTGTTTCCTCATCTGTTTCCCTCTTCTCCTTTTTAATGTTGATGATATGAGATGGGCCAAAGTCTGACACATCCACGGTCTTATCCCAGCTGCCTTTCTTTTTCATCATTTCTGCAGGACCCTGTTCAAAGATGGAGTGAGACTGGATCACTTCTGGATGACCCCTCCCCCGACCATGCCCATCTCATTGCCAGTCTCTGTCCCTCTCTCGTTTTTCTTTCTTGACTGATATTTCTTCTTTTGGCTCTTCCTTGATCTTCCAGCTAATGATGTTAGGAGTGAAGGTTTTCTTCTTGACGCCCCCAAGGGTGAAGTCTCTGGAACGAATAGAAGGGAGGTGGCTCGGGGTGAGGGGGGCCACAGGCCGCAGCCCAATAAGCCCCCGGGCCCTGGCCAAGGAGGGCTGGCCCCCTCCGGCGGGGCCCAGCTCCCCTGTCGAGCCGCCTTCCAACATCCCAAGCCGGCCACCTAGAGCCACGTGGCTGAGAAACCACGGTGGACGGTACAGGGAACCGCTATGGCAGCCTCCCCCACCGCCATGGCCGCAATTGCTTGATTAATATGTTTCAATAAATTTTCATTCTTTTCTATGTTCAACTTTGCATCAAAATTGTTCAGTAAACATTTATCAAGCACCCATTATATACCTGACACTGTTCTAAGGGCTAAGGATTCAACAAAGGGCAAAAGGCAGTCTCCAATTTAAAGGAGTTCATAGTCTAATTGAGGAAACAAACAATTATACAAATCATTCCATACAAACTACATGCTGAGGACACGAGAAATGATCAACAGAAAAGAGTGCTAGAATTAAAGACTTCTTGTAGAAGGTGGAGTTTTAGCTGGAACTTCAATAAAACCAGAGAAACCATGAGGCAAACATGAGGAGGAAGAGCACATGATGGGAAATAACCAGTAAATGTTCCCAGAGTGAAGAGATGGAGCATCTTGTGCTAGTAACAGGATCAGTTTTACTGGATAAGAAAGTATGGTTGGGGAAGGGCAGGGCAAAGTATAAGTCGTATAAGAAGAATGTATAGATGGAGGCCCAGGTTGTTTTTTTAAATTATTTTTATTAAAGCTTTTTATTTTCAAAACAAATGCAAAGCTAATTTTTAACTATCCAATCTTGCAAAACCTTGTGTTCCAAAACTTTCTTCCCTCCCTTTCCTCCATCCCTTTCCCTAGATGTCAAGTAATCTAATATATGTTAAACATATGCATTTCTTTTATACATATTTCCACAATTATCATGTTGCACAAGAAAAATCAAATCAAAAAGGAAAAAAATGAAATATCAAACAAAATGCAAACAAAAAACAATAAAAAAGTGAAAAAATTGTGATCCACACTCAGTCTCCAAATGTAACCTCCCATCCAGAGATTACTGGTTATCAGCCATGCCTAATGAAAATCCCACAATCCAGTAGTTCTTTACTAATCTTACCCCAATCAGAGGTCTTCAGAGATTTTTGGCCACCACCTCTCCCATTGGTGGTTCTCACATCTGACAGGGCAGCTGAAGTCACAGCTGCTCACAAGCTAAGATCTTTATTCCATGTGTACTCTTACTGACCTCCCTCTGACTCCTGTTGAACTCCCACTGAATTCCCCCTACTTCCTGGTCCCCACTGCTTATATAGGGTCTATTAGGTCACATGCACAGCCAGTAAGAGGAGACGTCTCCTGTTGATGATGTGATCTCAATGGGACCAGAACATCTGTTCACCAGGGGTCTGCACTGTTCACAGAAAGCACATCTGGGTATCTCAGCCATTAAGGTCTCTTTACTTCCTGATAGCCCTGTGTGAGTTTCCTCTCCAGACCTTTACAATTCCCTTCTCTTGTATAGCAGGGACTGCTCATCACATCAGCAGTAGCTCGCTTGATTAATGAGATTACAGAGTGTGTGTGTGTGTGTGTGTGTGTGTGTGTGTATACGTATGTATATATACACATATATATATATATGTATATATAAATATGACAAAGGCAAACAAAAGTAAAACAGTAAGAATTAGGCCCAACAGGGGCCAAAACAAGCAAAGATAACATGGTGTTCGACCCACTCACAAAAGTCATGTTCAAGGAGGTAGGATGTCATAAGTCTGTGGTTTCAATTGTGTATACCCTTTGGTATCTAGTAAAGAAAGGCACAGAGGAGAGGAGTATACAAGAAAGGTCCTGTCCTGTAGCACTTCCTCACTTTGGCAGGTGGACGTGTTGGTTTTTCACCCACTAATTTAGAGGCATTGGCTATAAGTGGAAAACCAGGTGAAGCCTTTTCCTAGGCCACCATATGAATAGCGGGTAGCTATGGGGGAAGCACACAAGCCCATTGTCCAGTTCTGTCAGTCTCTAGGTATTGCACATCAACCAGGACAGTCCAATTTAGTTGCTACACTGGTGTTATGTCTGCCATCTTTGGTATCACAGTCAGGAGGGATGTGGCTGCCATCAGCGTCTGAAGGGCTGCCGACATCTGGGTGATCCTTCTGGGCCAGCGTCGTTGGCGATGCCTTCGTCATCTGGTCCTTCTCTTCTTGATTCTCCAGGTCACAGATGTTCCTCGTTGGGATCCACTCCTCTGCTGTTGGGTCTGCATCTGGAACGACAAGGGCGCACCCGGGATCCCATACCTTGACCCAACCTGGGCTCTTCCAGATGCCATCTAAGCCCTTCCACATCACTGTGGAAAGAGGGCTGTTGTCCTTATTGGCCAGTCTGTTAGTTAGCTATGCTTTCTGCATGTGCCCGAAGTGCATTGCTGGAGTGAGATTCAAGGAATGTGAAAATTGCAAGCCATTACATGTATGTATTGCTGCATCTAAGTGAGTCTGTTTGAGTTGTGTAAAGAGTTGTGCAAATTCCAACACTACTCCCTTTTCTTGTTTAGACGGGAGCATCTTGAGGATACAAATAGCATGTCCAATAATGGGATTATATGAGATGCCAGTGGAAGGAGCAATGCCAAATTCAATGCAAAAGGACCTAAAGGCAGAAGATGTATAAGCTGGTCCATTACCTGTCTTAAGTACAATGGAAAAACAATGATAAAGATGGCTGATCACATGCCTAACTGCTTCTCCAGAGTGAAGCCATGAGGAATTGAAAATGCATATCCATGGTTACATGGATACTTTGCTTTTTACATGAGTGATGTCCATTTGCCATGAAGCATTAGATCTCAAACCACGAGGGTTCTTCCCTGATGGGGGCATAGGAGCCTGGAAAGGAAGACAAACTGTATAGCCTTTTACTATGCTCCTAGCTTCCTTTTTTGTTATCCCAAATTGCAAATGTAAAGCGTTAGCAATTTGAAGATAAAAGGTAGGATTTGAAAGTCTGCTATAGAAGTGGACATGCAAAATATAATACTTACCTGAATGGTTTCTCACTTGTTCTCCAAGTTCTTTAAAAAACATATATATATATTAGAAGCTACAAATTTTGTTTGTTCTTTGTGCCACACCTATTGAATGAGATGAATCGGAAGTTATATTTACATCAAAAATCCATTGCCAATTATGTAACAGTCGGGTTATCTTTAATAGAGACCCATGTGCAAAGTTTGAAGCTGTGGCCAATAAATTTTTCCACTCTGGTATGGTTTCACAACACACATCAATTTGTGCATTGATATAAAAAGTGCATATATTGTCAGGTCTTATCCCAGATATCCCTTGTATTACTCTCTTAATGGCCTTTAATGAAATTCTAGGCACAAGCACTGGGTAAGGAATAAGCCTTTGTTCTGGTTTTGTTGGGAGGTTCACCTACTCTATCACATTGTTCCTTGATGAAGGACTGCTGTGGGTGCCTTATTTGTAGCAAAAACTGATATTTCTAAGGTTTTTGAGTGACTCTTTCAACCACATTGGAAAAATTCAGTCTCTCTTAGAGCCTCTTGAGCTTCTTTTGTAAGATGGTGTGGTGAGTCTAAAGCACTGTCTTCCCTTAAAATCACATAATGGTGGTTACCATATAATTTTTGGAAATGCTTTTCTCACAGGAGTAAGAGCAGCAGCCACATACATTTGACACATAGTAGGACTGTTCTTCATTCCCTGTGGCAAAACTGCCCATTCAAATCTTTTATAAAGTTCAGCTAAAATAATGCTGGACACTGAAAAGGCAAATCTTTTCATATCCTCCTTCTCCAGAGGGATAGAATAGAAAAAAATCCTTAATCCAAAGAGGTCATTCCCTAGGCAATTGTGTAGGAGATGGAAGTCCAGGCTGAAGAGCTCCCATCATCTCTATCTGTCCATTTACTTTTCTCAAATCAGTCAACATTCTCCATTCTCCAAATTTCTTTTTTATAGCAGCAAATACAGGGGGTTCCAAGGACTTAGAAAAGACTGCAGATGTCCTTGGTGAAGTTACTCTTGCACTATATCCACTAAGGCCTGAATTTTTTCACTTTGTAAGATGTTTCTTCCCCATAGATTGTTGGGGATTTTTTCAGCTACAAAAGAAATAACTCCTGTGTCTTCTTCAGATTCCCATCTCAAAGGGGTAGCACTAATTTTAGCTACTATTGACTCTCTTATGCCAGACATATAAGTGTCAATGACTTTCATCAGTATTTAGTCTTTAGTCAATGACTAGGACAACTGACACTCTAATAGCTGTACGATCTGCACCTATGTCTATCAGTCTTTTCAATGGTATTCATTTACATAGATAATGAGCAAAGGATGTTCTGCTGTAATAGGTGCAGTCCATAATATTCCGTAATTCTGTTGCCAGGAGTCAAAGTTTGAATAAATTTCACCAAATTTGCATTTCAGGAGTGTGAATCAATAAACCTAATGTTACTTCTCCTCCTGGGGCATGAATCACACATTGTTTACCTATATTAATGACTGAAACAATAGCTACACATTCCTCAGTTTCCCAAATCAGTATATGGATAGACAATGTCTTATAAGCACTCTCAGGGGGTGAAACAATCAAGCTCACTGCAGGTGGAAGCAAAGGATCTGTATGCTGAACAAAGACAAGTTTTAGCTCTCCAGGAGACCTCTCTGTAGTCCCAGCGGCATACAGCTTTACTGCAATTCCCTTCCCCCACAGGCTTGCTTATCAGGCTGCATTTTCAAAGACTCTCTGAGTGTAATTGCTATCAAGCTACCTCCAAGTATGTTTTACCTGGGGCCATGTATCCTAGCCCCACCTTTTGTGATGGGTTGACAGAACTACTTTGTGAGCAGCACTGATATTATTGCCCTTCTCATTCCTCCTCCCCTTCTTGCCCATAAAGGTGGAGTTGAGGTCAGGAAACCGGAAATAAACTAAAGCTATGCTCTCTGGGGTTATAATCACCAACTCTGCTTTATTTTTTCCTGATATTTCCTTGTTTGGCTGTTAAGTTTAAATCCGCCCTAGTTTTAAAACTTATGGGATTCTTTAGCCCATATTATTCACTTGGTCCTCCCATTATTAACTGCTGTATAATAACTTCTTTTTCCTTCTCTGTCTCAGCCAGTAGGCTGAGCTCTTGTTCTTTCTGTTCTACCTGCTGTAACTTAACTTTTTGGCTTTTCTCTAATTCAACCTGTAATTTTTTCATTTCTTATTCTAGTTTCTGTAGTGTGATTTTTCGTTTTTTTCTCTGATTCAACCTATAACTCTTGTATTTTTTGTTCTATTGGCTCAAACACCTCAATCATTTCGATTTTTTTTTTTCTTGCTGAGCTGTACTTAACAGGTGTGGGAGTGGACACCTTAGAGCTGAGGAACAAGCTCCCCGCCCCTCTTCAGAGGTGTTCTCTGCTAGAGAATCATCCCTCTGGCTCTTTAACTTATTTACTTGAGCTGCATGCACTACTGTGTCCACAGGCATGATCATGGGTAAACTTAAGCCCTGTCAGACCTTCCTGATTATGGGGCCTGATAACCTTGAAGCACTGCCCCACGTTGAGCCACCACTTGTAACCTCTCACCCAGAGATTACAGAGATTATCAGTCATGCCTAATTAATTTCCAGGCCTTCAGAAAATCCCTGGCCACTGTCTCATCCATTGGTTCTTTACCAATCGATCTCTGGCCCCCACCTCTTCCAGTGGTGGTTCTCATGTCCAACAGAGCACTCAAAGACACAGCTGCTCGAAAGCTCAAGATCTTTATTCTATGTGTTCACACCCTGCCCTCTCCTGTACTTTTTTACTGACCCCCCACTGACTCCTGTTGAATTCCAGTTGAACTCCACCTATTTCCTGGTCCTCACTGCTTATATAGGGTCTATTATTAGGTCCAGTAACAAAACCAGTAAGAAAAGGAGATGTCTCCCGTTGATGATGTGATTTCAATGTGACCAAAGCTTCCACTCACCAGTTCTGTTCACTGTTCACTGTTCACAGTGTTCACAGTTCTGTTCACTGTTCACTGTTCACAGAAACCATACCTGGGTATCTCAGCCATTAAGGTCTCTTTACTTCTTGATTGCACTATGTGAGTTTCCTTTGTGGACCCTTATACCCTAAGTCCTCTCTTTAGATGCAGATGGCTCTCTTCATCCTAAGACCATTGGAACTGGTCTGAATCACCTCTCAGTTGAAAAGAGCCACATCCATCAGAATCAATCATCATACTGATGAGGTATGGATCATGGCAGGAATATGGGTTGGTCTCCTAGTTCTCCAAAACACCAAGTTAGGGGGGGTTCACAGCAAGAAACGCTACACAAAAGGCTGTGATAAGAAAAGACACTTTATTAAAGAGAGAAAGACACTAAGATGTTCTCTTAGTGGGCAATGCCAAAGAATTGCAGAGAGACATTTTCTCAGGGCTTACTTATATACAGAAACAAAACAATTTGGGTTTTGCATCCGAAAGGAACATACTTGGGATGGGTTTGCATCCAAAAGGTGCATAGGTTTTACATCTGAAAGGGACATACTTGAGACAGATTTTGGATAGGATCTGAAAATATGGGATCTGAAAATATATGCATAGGATCTGAAAATATACTTTACATATAAACTCTTATCTTTATGCATATGAAAACAATTGATGAATAACACCATTGCCAAACTGTACAAAACTCCAGAATATTTTCTTTTGAGAAGGCTTGCTTCATGTATACTAAAAAGGGTTCTGGATTTAAAGTCCAAAGTGGCATATGGACTTATATACTATAAGTTCTACAAGATTCACAACTTTGATAAGAGATCATATAAGCTCAGACAAACTCAGCCAGAATCAGAATTAGGGAAGACAGAGAAGTGGTGGTAGGCTCTCCTCCTGCTCTTTTCCACTGAAACCAAGATATGGAAGGCCTCCAGAAAACTAGCCGAGCCCCAAGTGAAGGAGATAAGACTTTGAAGGAGATGATAAAGGATTTGGACTTTAACACTTGGCTGTATTTGTGATTACTGAACTGAAACGACGGCTGCTCCCAGAGATCACAAGAAAACCTCAAAAGAGAACATTACATTTTAGAGAGACTATAATAGAAAATTCTTTTTGCATGTATTTTGAAAATAAAATGCTATTATTTAAAAACCATTTAATATTTTATTTACATTGATAATCTGCCATGGCTATAGAAATTTGCCATAGGAAGAAAATAGGGACATTATACTAAGGAAAATGCCTCCCTAAGTTCTTGTCAGTTCTGGCTAGAGTCAGAGAGCCAATTTTATTGAGTCAGGATTAAAAGGCAGATTATTTTCTATTTAAGAGAAATATTATATTGGGCAAATTGAGTCAGGACAAGTCAACCTCAGCTCATGCTAAGAATTGTTCTCACAATTTTTTCCATGAACACTCCTCTGTAATTAATGAATATTAATCCCATAGGACTACTGGCATCATGGATCTGTGGCCTAATAGGATTCCTTGATGATCATACCTGAAATGAGACTCAGAATAGTATCAATTTAGTCCCATGAGGGCTAACTGCAGATTATTTAATTTTATATTTCTCAAACAAGTCATGTTCTTAGATAAGCTCTAAAAGAGTTTCTTCCTCCTAGACCTGTATCTCAGGTGCCAAGAGATAACTCAAACTCAATATAAAACAGAACTATAAGAAGAATTAGTGTGCTTAAAATTCACAATTCACCTGAAACATCAGAGATGGCCTGAATTAGAAAATGAATCTTTTTATTTCCTAATAGTACAAGATAGATCTTTCAAGGAATCTTCATATCGACTATTGCTTGACCTTGAGGATTGAAGGGTATGCCAGTGGTGTGTGAAATCTGATACTATGCACAAAAGTGTTTGAAATGTTTGGAAATATATATAGGTCCATTATCTGTTTTTATTGCTTGTGACACACCCATAACTGCAAAGGCCTCTGTAAGGAAGTCAGTAACCACCTGGGCCAGTTCTTTTGCTGCTAGTACAACAAAAATAAATCTTGAGATAGTGTCCACAACAATATGGATAAAAGACAGATGGCCAAAAGATTTATAATGGGTTACATCTATCTACCAAATTTCATTGGACCTCAAACCACTGGAGGGAACGTCAGAACATGGAAAGGGAGGCAAGCCTTACAGTCTTTTATTATGCTCTTACCTTCCTCTTTTGTGATCTCTAACTGCAGTCATAAAGTTTATGCAGCCTGATGATATTTAGAATGAGATTCTTGAGTGGCCTGAAATAGAGAAGTGTTGGCTAACATAGTGAGAAGGCGATTTGCCTTTGAGTTTCTATAAAAA
Source organism: Dasyurus viverrinus (assembly GCA_020854095.1). Classification (NCBI taxonomy): domain Eukaryota; kingdom Metazoa; phylum Chordata; class Mammalia; order Dasyuromorphia; family Dasyuridae; genus Dasyurus; species Dasyurus viverrinus. Next base: position 250,680,142 of record CM037001.1, read on the forward strand.
AAAAAAAAAAATAGGTCCTGGAAGACTAGTATGAGAAGGGACATGCAAGAGGTAACACTTACCTGGGTGGTTTCACACTTGTTCCTGAAGTTCCTTAAAAAGCAGAAATATGTTAGAAGCTACAAATTTTATTTGGGCTGTGACAATTCTTTATTCCACACCTACTGAATAAGTCAAATCAGATATTATATTTACATTCCCTGAATCATAAATTCGAGCTAGCATAATTGGATACAATTCATTCTGTTGAGTGAACTGAAAGGAAGTTCTGACTACTCTTTTTATAGCTAAATCAGAAGAATATACAGCACAAATTTTATGTTTGGACACAATTGTAAAGATGGTTGGTCCTTTAAGAATCATCTTAGAAACCTTCACTTCAAAAACTGATGGCCAATTATGTAACAACCAGGCTATCCTTAAGGGGGATCTGTGCATGAAATTTGGAGCTGTGGCCAATAAAATTGGCCACTCTGGGATGATTTCACAACATACATTAATTTGTACATTGGCATAAAAGGTGTTTATCTTGTTGGTCCTATCCCAAATAATTGTATTACTCACTTAATGACCTTTAATAAAATTGTAGCCACAAATACTGGATAAGAAGTAAGGCTTTGGATTCGCTGTGCTGTTTTTGTTATGGATTTCCAGTCATTAGGGGTTAGGATTTCAAAAGCCAAATTCTCTATTATCCTAAAATAAGGTGATGTAGACTCACAGAGGGTACAAGCCTTTTTTCAGATCTTTGATTACTTCCAGATTAAAAGGAGTGTGTCTTCTCCTGATTTGACTTGAAGGCCCATTGGGATCTGTTTCTTCAATTACAGGGTGTGCTTCCATTCTCAATCCAAATATATCCCTTCCCTCTTCCTTTCCTTAACTAGTGCCTCCTGTAATCAGGACATAGGAAGAGGAAAGATGGCTGCAATGGTGGTACTGATGATGCCTGGTGAACGGGAATCCCCTCCCGTTCTTCCATCTCACCCACAAAGGCAGACTTGGGGGAAGAGGATGCAAAAGTAGTGGGTCAGGAAGTGGGGAATACACCAGGGGCTTAGGCACAGTGGGAAGTGGAGGCAGGCTGAGAAGTGCAAAAGTGCCACTCCCCTCAACCTCTCAATGCCAACTTTATTTAATGTGTCACATCCTTTAGAGCTGTCAGCACTTTTTTGGTTTGTTTTCCTTTAGCACACTAAAAGCTCTCTCTCTCTCTCTCTCTTTTTGATAATTTATAGGACCTCTCAAAGCCAATTTTATTACATTGTACATAACGAATGTGTGCTCAGGGATTGAGACCCAGAGTTTGGTAATATTCAATTAGTTGTTCTCTCACTCTCTCTCACTTCTTTTGCTCCAATGTCTCTTCCTTAGGAAGCCACGGAGACATGCACTCCATAGTATCTAAGAACTCAGTGATCTGCCTCTGAGTTACTAACCTTGCTCTTTTATTTAACCTAATCAAGCATTTTTCATACTTCCCTCAAGAGGGAGGCTCTTTTGTTAGTGGTTGTTCCATTTCAGTTGGAAAACAAAAGTGACTATATTAGCCCATGCCTAATCTTCCCGCTACCTGTCTTTAAACTTATTGTGTTCTTGGGGACCCTGGGGATTCCTCACCTGAACTTGCACAGTTCGTATCAGCAGAGCGGCTATGTCCCTGCTTTTGAGAGGCTCATATTGAATGCCAATTCTCCAGATCTGCTTGGGGGAGGATTTTAGTACCAGCCCAAATTCTGATCATGGATGAGGAGTGCTGAGGTGGAACTCAACAAGAATGGTCAAACAGGAGTCTGTTTATTCAAAAATTCCTCAGCCTTATATACCCTATGCTTATGTAATACACTTAAATAACTATGGAATTCTTCACGTGCTAACTATAAGATACTGTGCATGAGGGACCACATAAACAATTTGCTATTGTGCGCAGATATTTCCTTGCCATATTAGCATAACTCTGCTTCAAGTACAACACAGGTTGTCACTCCCCCTGACTTCTCAGGAAAGCTTCTAAGGACACCTTTGGTGAGGAATGAGGAGCCAAACTAGACACTGACAGCAGGGTTCTTTTTCCTGGACTAAAGGGTTTTATGCCTTATGCAGGGTTCCCCACTATCTGTGACCCTCTACACTTTAATAAGAGCACATTTCATATTCTTTAGTGTTAATATGCATATAGTGCATGAGTTCTCAGTGATAGATAGAACTACTTTAATTACTCACGTGTAGCATTAAAAATGACATTGAAAACTAGCATGAAAGGGCCAGCTAGGTAGAGCAGTGGATAAAGCACCACCCCTGAAATCAGGAGGATCTGAGTTCAAATCTGGTTTCAAGGCACTTAATACTTCCTAGCTGGGCAAGTCACTTATAACCCCAATTGCCTCAACAAAAAGCAAAAAAGAAAAAAAAAAAAGAAAACTAGAATGAAAGATAGGAAAGTAAGTTTTTTTTGGTCCCTTAATCTTTTATCAGGGATTGTCAAATTTAAGGATATATAATACACAAAAAGAGAGAGTGTCAAAGCCACTTGTGTGAAAAAAGTTAAGCTCGTGTTTAAAAGTTAAACCTTTCAGCTAGAGACCCTAAATGAAGTTTCCACTTATTTACTGGCTTTATTTAGTGGTAAAGTAAATTTGAAAATGATCAGGAATAATATTGATAAATTGCTCTACTAAATTCCTACTCTATTGCTGCATCATGATATGGAAGTGACATTTGGTTATCAAAAATTAACTCAGAATAACCTATTTAATGTCCTAACAAACTTTATGGAACATTTTGAACATGAATACAGCAATGAACTTTTTTGCTAAAGAACAAACTTAAGTGGACTTCTGAGGGTAGAGACGAGATGGCAGAGTAAAGTTAGGAAACTGCTTGAGCTCTCCCAGTTTCCCTTGAAAACCACATGAAACCAAGACTCTCAACAGAGTCTGATGGAATGGCACTCTCCAGCTCAAAAAAAAAAAAAAAAAAAAACCCAAAAAACACAAGACTAAGGACAGAGTGAAAAGAGAAAACAAAAGTATATACAGGGGAGAAAATAGATGGAGGAAAATAAAGATCTAGTAATCCTAACTGTGAATGTAAAGGAGATGAATTCTATAAAATAGAAGTAAATAGCCAAGTGGATTAAAAAACAGAATTCTACAATATGATGTCTACAAGAAACACATTTTACATAAAGAGACACATAGAGAGTAAAGGTAAAATGCTGGAATAGAATTTATTAAGCTTTGGCTGAAGTAGAAAAAAAGCATGGGTAGCAATTCTGATCTTAAATAAAGCAAAAGTAAAAATAGATTTAATTTTTTTTTAAAAGGACCTGAATAGCATTCTACAAGAGATCGTTAAGGAAAACTGCTCCAATATTCTAGAAACAGAGGGGAAAATACTGATTGAAAAAAATCCCTCAATCACCTTTAGAAAGAGATCCCACAAAGAAAACCCCAAGGAACATTGTTGCAAACTTCAGAACTAAAAACTCAAGGAAAAAATACTGCAAATTGTTAGAAACAATTCACATATCAAAAAGCAACCGTCAGCATTACCCAGGATCAAGAAGCTTCTCTGATAAAAGATTAGAAGGCTTGGAATACTATATTCTGGAAGGCAAAGGACCTAGGGTTACAACCAAAATTAATCCAGTGAGATTCAGTATCATCTTTAAGGAGAAGAGATAGAGCTTCAATGAAGTAAGAGCCTTTCAATAATTCTATAAAAAAAAAACAAAATTAAACAGAAAATTTAATCTATAAACACAGGACTCAAAGCATAGAAAGTCAATCAGGGGAAATATATATTAATAAAGTTAAATTGTTTACAACCCTAGATAGGGAAAAAAATATCTGGAATTCTTGAGAACTGTATCTATACTGTGGCACAGTGGGGCATCAGATGTTCAGAGGGTGTGGTTCTGAATGCTAGATGATATCAAAGAAAAAGACATTAAAGAGTGGTAAAAGATCTGCATAGGAAAAAGAGGAAAGAGGAGGTATAATGGGACAATTAGTTCACATGAAGAAGTGCAAAAGACTTATTACAATCTAGAGAAAGAAGGATAGTGGATGGGGCAGCTAGGTAGCACAGTGGATAGGGCACCAGCCCTGGAATCAGGAGGACCTGAGTTCAAATCTGGCCTTAGACACTTAACATTTCCTAACTGTGTGACCCTGGACAAGTCACTTAATCCCAATTGCCTCAGTAAAAAAAAAAAAAAAAAAAAAAAAAAGGATGGTGGATGAGCATTGTCTGAAACTTGATCTTATCAGTTTTGGCTCTAAGAGAGAATAACTTAATTATTCAGTTGGATATTGAAATTTATCTCTCCTTATAAAGAAGGAGGAGGAGAAAGAGGAAAGAAAAGAGAGGGACAGGATAGAAACGAGGGCAGAAACACTAGGGGAAAAGGTAAGAGAAGTGGGGAAAGAGTGATAGAAGATAAGGTAGTGGTTGGAGAGGATTAATTTTTCTTTTTTTTTTTTTTAAATTTAACGATTTATTTATTTATTTAATAGCCTTTTATTTACAGATTATATGCATGGGTAACTTTACAGCATTAGCAATTGCCAAACCTCTTGTTCCAATTTTTCACCTCTTACCTCCCACCCCCTCCCCCAGATGGCAGGATGACCAGTAAATGTTAAATATATTAAAATATAAATTAGATACACAATAAGTATACATGACCAAACCGTTATTTTGCTGTACAAAAAGAATCAGTGAAGGAAATCAAAAATGCAGGTGGGCATAAATATAGAGATTGGGAATTTAATGTAATGGTTTTTAGTCATCACCCAGAGTTCTTTCTCTGGGTGTAGCTGGTTCAGTTCATTACTGCTCCATTGGAAATGATTTGGTTGATCTCGTTGTTGAGGATGGCCAGGTCCATCAGAACTAGTCATCATATAGTATTGTTGTTGAAGTATATAATGATCTCCTGGTCCTGCTCATTTCACTCAGCATCAGTTCGTGTAAGTCTCTCCAGGCCTTTCTGAAATCATCCTGTTGGTCATTTCTTACAGAACAATAATATTCCATAATATTCATATACCACAATTTATTCAGCCATTCTCCAACTGATGGGCATCCACTCAGTTTCCAGTTTCTAGCCACTGCAAAGAGGGCTGCCACAAAAATTTGTGCACATACAGATCCCTTTCCCTTCTTTATGATCTCTTTGGGATAAAAGTCCAGTAGTAACACTGCTGGATCAAAGAGTATCCACAGTTTGATAACTTTTTGAGCATAGTTCCAAACTGCTCTCCAGAATGGTTGGATTAGTTCACAATTCCACCAACAATGTATCAGTGTCCCAGTTTTCCCGCATCCCCTCCAACAATCATCATTATTTTTTCCTGTCATCTTAGCCAATCTGACAGGTGTGTAGTGGTATCTTAGAGTTGTCTTAATTTGCATTTCTCTGATTAATAATGACTTGGAGCATCTTTTCATATGACTAGAAATAGTTTCAATTTCTTCATCTGAGAATTGTCTGTTCATATCCTCTGACCATTTTTCAATTGGAGAATGGCTTGATTTTTTATGAATTAGAGTTAATTCTCTATATATTTTGGAAATGAGGCCTTTATCAGAACCTTTGACTGTAAAAGTATTTTCCCAGTTTATTGCTTCCCTTCTAATCTTGTCTGTATTAGTTTTGTTTGTACAAAAACTTTTCAGTTTGGTATAATCGAAATTTTCTATTTTGTGATCAGTAATGATCTCTAGTTCTTCTCTGGTCATAAAGGAGGATTAATTTTTCAAGAGAAGGTGATAGAAGATAAAGTAGTGAGTGGGGTAATTAAAAAAAAAACCCACACCACTAAAAGCAGGATTTGAAGAGAGAATAAAAGAATATACAGAGGAGAAAATAGGTTGGAAAGAAATATGGAGCCAGTAATCATAACTGTAATTGTGAATGGGATATACTCTCCCATAAAACAGAAGCAAATAGCAGAGTGGATTAAAAAAGAGAATGCTACAATATGTTCTTTACAAGAAACACATTTGACACAGAGAGACAAATATAAAAGTAAAATGCTAGAACAGAATTTCTTATGCTTCAGCTGAAGTAAAAAAAAAAAGCAGAGGGAGTAATTCTGATTTCATATAAAGCAAAAGTAAAAATTGATCTTATTAAAAGAGATAAGGAAGGAAACTACATCTTGATAAAGGTTACTGCAAACAATAAAGTAGTAAAGACACTCAATGTATATGTACCAAGTAGTAGAGTAGGCAAATTCCTAGAGAAGATTTTAATCCAGTTACAGGAAGAAATGCACAGCAAAGTGGGTGACCTCAATTTTCCCCTTTCAGAATCAGACAAAGCTAATCACAAAATAAAAGATAAAGAAACTTAAAGATGTTACTAGAAGCCTAGAAAATCTAGATATGCTAGACCTCTGGGGAAAACTGAATAGGAACAGAAAGAAATACATCTTTTTCTCAGCAGTGCATTGTACTTATACCAAAACTGAACATATATTAGAGCATAAAAACCTCACAATCAAATGCAAAAAAGCAGAAATAGTGAATGCTTCCTTTTCAGACTACAATGCAATAAAAAATACATTCAATAAAGGGCCAGGAAAAGATAGACTAAAAACCAATTGGAATTTAAATAATCTAATTGTAAAAAATGAGTGAGTCAAACACAAATCACAGAAATAATCTATAATTTCATTCAAGAAGCTTGACAATAATGAGATAACATACCAAAACCTCTGAGATGCAGACAAAGCAGTTCTTAGGGGGAATTATATATCTCTAAATAGGTACATGAATAAAAGAGAAAATGATGAAATCAATGAATTGGACGTAAAACAAAAAACACAAATTAAAACCATCAAACTAACAAATTAGAAATTCTGAAACTCAAAGGAGAGATTAATAAAATCAAAACTAAGAAAACTATTGAATTAATAAATAAAACTAAAAGGTGGATTTATGGAAAAACCAAGAAAATGGATAACCTTTTGGTTAATTTGCTTAGAAAAAAAAAAGAAAGAAGGGAAGAAAAAAGAAAGGAGAAAAAAAGAAAGACATCACCAGCATCAAAAATGAAAAGTATGAACTTACCACCAATAAAAAAGAAATTTAAAAAATAATTAGGGCTATTTTGCCCAATTGCATAGCAGCAGATCTAACAATTTAACCAAAATGGATGATATTTACAAAAATGTAAATTGCCAAATTAACAGAAGAGTAAATAAGTTACTTAAATAGTCCCATTTTAGAAAAAGAAATTGAACAAGTCATTAATGAACTACCCAAGAAAAAATCTGCAGGTCCAGAAGGATTCACAAATGAATTCTACCAAATATTTAAAGAAAAATTCCAATATTATGTAAACTATTTGGAAAAATAGGTAAAGAAACAATATTGCTAAATTTTTTCTATGATACAAATATGATACTGATATCTAAACCAGAATGAGCCAAAAGCAAGAAAAAAAATTACAAAGCAATTTCCCTAATGACTACAGATGCAAATTTATAAATAAAATATTAGGAAAAAAAGATTAATTAGCTTATCAGCAGGATAACACACTGTGACCAAGTGGGATTTATACCAGGAATGCCGGGATGTTTCAATATCAGGAAAACTATTGCCATAATCGACCATATCAATAAGAAAACCAAGAGAAACCATATGATAATCTCAATAAATACAGAAAAAGCTTTTAACAAAAATATAGTATCCACTTCTATTAAGAACACTAGAGAGAATAAGGATAAAGGGAGCTTTCTTTAAATTAATAAGCAGTATCTATCTAAAACTAATAGCAAACATTATTTGTAATGGCAAGAAGCTGGATGCATTCCCAATAAGATCAGGGGTAAAATAAAATGTCCATTATTTCCACTATTATTAAACATTGTACTAGAAATGTTGGCTTTAGCAATAAAAAAAGAAAAAAATAAACTTAAGAATTATAATAGGCAATGAGGAAAAAAAACTATCATTCTTTGTATATGATATGAGGATATACTTAAAGAATCCTACAAAATCATCCCAAACTTACTGGAAACAATTCACAGCTGTAGCAAATTTGCAGGATATAAAATAAACCCACACAAATCATCAGCACTTCTATCTTACTGACAAATCCCATGAGCAAGAGATAGAAAGGGAAATTCCATTTAAAATTATTGTAGAAAAAAATAAAATACTTATGGGTCTATCCACCAAAACAAATCCAAGAACAATGAACACAATAACAAAACACTTCTCAAACAAATAAAATTAGGAATTTTTCCTAAATTAGGAAACATTTAGGAAACAATTAGGAAAATGTCATTTATAAGATGAGTAATATAATAAAAAAAGCAATTCCAACTAAATCTACTTTTCTAGTGTCATATCAATCAAAATGCCAAAAACATTATTTTATAGAACTACAAAAAATTAACAAAATTAATTTGGAAGAACAAAAAGTCAAGGATATCAGGGGAATTAATTAAAAAATAGAAAGGATGGTGGCTTAGCAGTCCCAAGCCAAAAACTATATAACAAAACAGCAGTCATCAAAACCATTTAGTACTGGCTCAGAAATAGAGTAGTGGATTAGAATAGATTTAATGCACATGACACAATAAGCAAGACCTATAATAATCCAGTATTTGATAAACCCCCAAACTCCAGCTTCTGGACTACCAACTCACTATTTTACAAAAATTGCTGGGAAAACTGGAAAATAATATATCAAAAACTTGATATAGACTGATATATCATACTCCATACCAAAATAAAGTCATAATGGGGGCATGGTTTGAATTTATTATATATTGTAAGCAGCCAGAAAGAAACAATTCAAATATCAAGGAACCACAATCAGAATTACCCAGGAGCTAGCAGCTTCCATTTGAAGGATCAAAGGACCTGGAATATCCTATTCTGGAGGGCAAAGGGGCTTGGACTGTAGCCTAGAATCAATTATGCAGCAACATTTAAACATTATCTTTCCAGGGAAAATACGGGCATTCAATAAAATAGGTAAATTTCATTTATTTTTGATGAAAAGACTGTAATTGATCAGAAAATTTGATCTTCAAATACAGAACTCTAGAGAAGAAGAAAAAAGGTAAAAAGAAAAGGGGAAAAACTTTTTCATTTAAGTTTACATCCCTATATGGAAAGATGAATTTGAGAACGGTATCTCTATTAAGAGTATACTTAAAGGATGTAGGTATAATATGACTTTATTGCGATGATATAAAAAAGAAACTAAAAGTGGAAAAAGGATTGTACTGGAAGAAGAGGAAAGAGTAGGTAAAATGGGGGAAATTATATCACATGAAGAGACAAAAAAGACATTACAATTGAGGGAATGTAGGAAGGTGGATGAGCATTATGTGAACTTTACTCACATCAAATTTGGCTCAAAGAGAGAATATCAGTAATATTTACTGTAATATAAAGGAGGAGAAAGGGGAAAGGAAAAGGGGAGGCTAATAGAAGGGACAATAGAAGTATAAGGGGAATAAAGGGGGAAGGATGGTACTATGGGAAGGCAGATTGAGGAAGATGGTGGTCAGAAGCAAAATAGTGGTGAGAAGGGAAAGGGAGAAAGAAAAGAAAAAAATATAAATTAGGAAAAATAAGATGGCGAGGAATACAAAATTAATAATTTTAACTGTGAATGTCAATGGCATGAATTCTCCCATAAAACAGAAGTGTATAGCAGACTGGATTAAAAGCCAGAATCCTATAATATATGTTACTTACAAGAAATACATTTAAAGCAGAGTGACACATACAGATTAAAAGTAAAAGCTGGAGCAGAATCGATTATGTTTCACCTGAAGTGAAACAAAACAAAACAAAATAAAAAAAAAAAAAAGGAAAGGGTAGTCATCTTTATTTCAGATTAATCAAAAACAAAATAGATCTAATTAAAAGAGATAACATGTTGCTAAAGAGTACCATAGATAATGAAGTAATATCAATATAAATATATGCACCAAATGATATGGCAACTAAATTCCTAAATGAGAAGTTAAGAGAGTTTCAAGAAAAAGTAGGCAGCAAAACTATGCTAATGAGGAATCTCAACCTTGCTTTCTCAAAACTAGATAAGTCAAAATGCAAAATAAATAAGAAAGAGGTTAAGGAGGTAAATAGAATTTAAAAAGAAATTAGGCATGATAGATCTTTGGACAAAAGTGAATGAAGGCAGAAAGGAATATAATTTTTTCTCAACAGTATATGGAACCTACACAAAACTTGATCATATATTAAGGCATAAAACCCTCAAAATCAAATATAGAAATGCATCTTTTTCAGATCATGATGCAATAAAAATTACATTTAATAAAAGGCTTGGAAAAGAGACAAATATTCATTGGAAACTAAATAATCTAATCCTAAAGAATGAGTGAAACAACAAGTCATAGATAATTGACAATTTCATGCAAAAGATGACAATAAAGACATGACATACCAAAATGTATGAGATGCAGTCAAAATAGTTTTTAGGGGAAGTTTTATATCTTTAAATGCTTACTTCGCATCAAATAGAGAAAAAGAAGATCAATGAATTTGGCATGCAACTAAAAAAGCTAGAAAAAAGAATGAATTAAAAATTCCAATTAAATATCAAACTTGAATTTTTTAAAATAAAAAGGAGAGATTAGTAAAATTGAAAGTGAGAAAACTATTGAACTAATAAATAATTAGTTTTATGATAAACTAATTGTTGGGGGAAAACTCCAACCAAAGAGCTAACTTTTAGTTAATTTGATTAGAAAAAGGAAACAAGAAAATGAAATAGTTAGAAACAAATATGAAAAGGATGAAGTTTCTACCAGTGAAAAGAAAATTAGAGCAATAATTTGGCGCTATTTTGTATAAATGTATGCCAATAATTCTGATAATCTAAGTGAGATGGAGGAATATTTACAAAATTATAGATTGTCCATATTAACAGAGGAGAAAATAAATTGTCTATATAGTCCCATTTTAGAAAAAGAAATTGAACAAGCTGTTAATCAACTCCCTAAAAAATATTGAGAAGGATCAATGGATTTACATGTGAATTCTTCCACACATTTAAAGAACAATTAATTCCAATACTATGCAAACTCTTTAGAAAAATAGGGAAAGAAGGAGTCCTAGAAAATTCTTTTCATTACACACATATTGTGCTGATACTAAAACCTGATAGGGTCAAAATAGAAAAAGAAAATTATACACTGATTTCCCTAATGAATATTGATGCAAAAATCTTAAGTAAAATATTAGCTAAGAGATTACAGCAAATTATCAACAGAATAATGCACCATGACCAAGTAGGATTTATAACAGGAATGCAAGGCTGGTTCATTATTAGGAAAATTATTAGCATAATTGACTGTATAAATAAACAAGACAAATCATATCTCGATGCAGAAAAACATTTGACAATATCCAAAATCATTCCTATTAAAAACACTAGAGAATTAGGAATTAATTGAGTTTTCCTTAAAATGATCAGGAGCATCTATTTAAAACCACCAGGAAGCATGATATGTAATAGGGATAAATTAGAGCCATTCCCAAGAAGATCGGGGTGAAACAAGGTTGCCCCCTATCACCATTACTATTCAATATTGTATTAGAAATGTTAGCTTTCACAGTAAGAGAAGAAAAAAAAATAAAGGAATTGGAGTAGTTAATGAGGAAGCTAAATTTTTACTCTTTACAGGATAAGATGAACACATACATACATACATACATTCCAGAGAATCCAATCAAAAATACTAGAAATAATTCACAACTTTAGCAAAGTTGAAGGATAACAACTAAATTCTTATAAATAATCAGCACTTCTATGTTACCAACAAAGTCCAGCAGCAAGAGATATAAAAAGAAATTCCATTTAAAATTACTGTAGATAATATGAAATATCTGGGAGTCTACCTGTCAAGACAAAGTCAGAAATTATATGAACACTGTTACAAAACACTTTCCACACAAATAAATTCAGAAATAATCAAACAGAAAAATACCAAGTGCTCATGGGTAGGCTATGTAATAAAAATGGCAGTTCGACTTAATTTGCTTATTCAGTGGCATGTCAATCAAAATCCCAAGAAATTATTTACATAGCTGGAAAAAAAATACCAAAGTTCATCTGGAAGAACAAAAGGTCAAGAATTTCAAGGGAATTAATTTTACAAATGCAAATGAACGTAGTCTAACTGTTACAGACCTAAAACTATATTATAAAGGACCAGTCATCAAAATCATTTGGTACTGGCTAAGAAATAGAATAGTTGATCAATGGAATGTTTTTGGTTCACAGAACACAAAAGTAAATAACCATAGTTATATAGTGCTTGATAAACTCAAAGATCATAGCCTCTGAGATAAGAACTCACTATTTGACTAAAATTGCTTGGAAAATTGGAAAATATGGCAGAAACTAGGCATTGGTCAGTGCTTAACAACCTAAACCAAGATAAGGTCAAAATGGATTTATGATTTAGACATAAAGAATGATACTCTAAGCAAATCAGAAGAACAAAGGATAATCTACCTCTCAGATATGTAGAGAAGGAAAATATATGTGGCCAAAGAATGGATAATTTTGATTATATTAAGCTAAAAATTTATTGTACTAATAAAACCAATGTAAACAAGATTAGAAAGGAAACGGTAAACTGGGGGAAAATTTACATGTAAGGGTCCTGATAAAGGCTTCATTTCTAAAACATAGAGAGAATGGACTCAAATTTATAAGAATACAAGCCATTCTCAACTTGACACATGGTCAATGAATATGAACAGAATTTTCAGATGAAGAAATTATCATTTCTAGTCATATGAAAAAATGCTGTAAATCACTATTGTTCAGAGAAATGCAAATTATGACAATTCTGAGGTATGACTGCATACCTCTCAGATTGGCTAAAATGACAGGAAAAGGTAATGATGAATGTTGGAGAGCATGTGGGAAAACTGACAATACATTGTTGGTGGAATTGCGAATTGATCCAACCATTCTGGAGAGCACTATCAATTGGTGAATGGTTTGAATTTTTATATTCAAATACTCCAAATACTTCTCTATATTAATTTTAGAAATGAAGCCTTTATCAGAGCCCTTGAATGTCAATTTTTCCAGTTTATTGCTTCCCTTCTAATCTTGTCTGTATTGGTTTAGTTTGTGCATATACTTTTTAATACAATCAAATTTTCTATTTTGTGTTCAATAATATACTACAGTTCTTCTTTGGCCACAAATTCCTTCCTTCTCCACAGATCTGAGAGGCAAACTATCTTTTGTTCTTCTAAGTTGCTTATAATATCATTGTTCATCATGAACCCATTTTGACCTTATCCTGATATACAATGTTAGGTGTGGATCAATGCCTAGTTTCTAATATCATTGCCATATTAATTTCCAATTTTCCCAGCAGTTTTTGTCAAATAGTTTTTTATCCCAAAAGCTGGCCTTTTCGGGTTTATCAAACACTGTATAATAGTTATTGACTTTTGTTTTATGAACCTAACCTATTCCACTGATCAAATACTCTATTTCTTAGCCATTACCAAATGGTTTTGATGACTGTTGCTTTATAATATAGTTTTAGTTCTGGCACAGTTTCCTCTCCCTTAGTCTGATTGAAATAGACGTTTTCTGATGTTCTTCCAAAGTATCTTCTTCTGGAAATTTGTTATTCTCCAAATACTTCTGGGTTCTGTCACTCCAAGACCAAGTCAGAAGCTTGATCTAGTGTTGATCTGAGGGAAACTAGGATGAACTTAGAGACTGTCTCCTCTTTGCTATCTTGGCTATGTCCCCCATTCCCTCTTCTTTTCTATGTTTTCTCTCCTTGCTGAGAAATTTGACTTAGGAGTCTGGTCTTTAAGTGACTAATGCTCACCCCATGTTGATAACTCTTTTACCTGAGCACTTAAAGTTTCACAATTATAGGATGATATATATTTTCATTAGAGATATAATTTAATAACTTATTGAGAATTTATCCCAGGGAGCTAATACATAGTGTGTCCATATGGAAGAATATTAAGGACCACACCTAAGTGTGAAAGGGCAGATCGAAAGCCTCCACAGCTGTGAATCATAACACCCCTGAAGGAACTGCAAAACAACCTTTACTGACTCAGATATTGCTTGTGGTTTAGAAATGAAATAAATCAGAGGCAAGAGAAAAGAGGAGAGAGGTCAGAGAATGAAACTGCTTCTCAGTCTTTTTGTATTGTTATCATCCTCTCACATGAACGGATATATTCTGCTAGTCAGAATTAGATCCCCAGCAGGTACTAGCAGGTTCCTTCTGTAACAGAAGAACATAGCTTGTTCATTCTTTCATTTATCCAATAATTATTTATTAATGGTTATATTAAGGCATCATGAAAAATTGTAGGTAAGGGAATAAAAATATAGTGGATTAAGTCAAGATGAAGGCAAGAAGTCCTAAAACAATGTAACTTGTCTAGACCTCTACAATCCCTAGAAGGCATTTATGAGTTCCAATCATTTTCAAGAAAAAAATATCAAAAATGAGATTTCATCGCTATCATTATTTCCTGGAATAATGTAGGTTTTCTTGTATGCCTAGAAGACAGTTTTCATGATTTAATATTACTACAAAAAGAACTATCATCTTATACCAAAATTTTTGAGGAGGTTATAGAATTAATACAACTACATTTACAATGTAGTTTTTTTTTTTTTTAACTATTTTGACCTAACTGCTTCATTCTGATTTTATCTTGCTCAGGACTGTTATGTTAATACAAAATGTTGTAGCAATAATTTTGCCCACTTAAAAATCTCTAATCAAACAAAAACAACCAGAATGCAACTTGTCTTCAAGTCTATTCCTTCATTGTACCTTTTGTACTTACAAAGTTAAGGCAAGAGACTTGCTCTCTTGCAGAACATGGTTTATACTTCTGCCTCTAGAGAGGGCAACAGAAACAAGAATTCAATCCCATGAGCAATATATTGAGAGAGTTTAAAACTGGTTTCTTCAAGTTTTGTACTGTTCTGCCTAAGAAAAATTAACTCCCTTAATTTCTCCTGGCTCCACAGAAGCCCTGTAAGTCAGTGTTACTCTCTGTACACTCAGGATAATATCTAGCATAGTAGCTAATGAGGCATAGCTTAGGTGAGGCCCCAAGTGTCAACAATTTGGGCCAATCTTGGACTTTCACTTGTCATTGTGGTTTGTCAAAGTTTCCACATAGGGCTTTGGAAGCCTGACTTTTTTGTAGAGGAAATAAGCCAAAATATTTCCCTCCCCACTTCCAGAAACAATTCTATATTTGATTGTAGTCTATTATTTCCTGAAAAAAAGGGGGGAGAGAGTTTTTTTTTTTTAAGTTAAAACTCAAATGTGCACCAGGCAGCTTTATTCCCAGACAGAAAAGAAAATGCTAAGTAAAAAAGAAGTATAGAATGATTAGACCATAATTTATCACTATTAGATAGTTTAATCAACTAATATTCAATTTTTGAAGTGCTGCTAATAAGTCTAGCACACTTCACCTTCATCAGACCCAGTTTTACACTGTGTAGAATTTTCTTTTTGATTTTCACTCTCATCGTCTCTCTCATTCTCTGATTAAATGTGTTTCTTTTTCAGTTTCTGTCTCTCCTCCCCTCCCCATGACAACTATTCTCTAGGCAGTAGCTCACACTTCATGGTATAATTACAATCACCCTTAGTATAAGTTCTTGCTTCTATTAACTATAAACCTTTACAATATTCTCAGAGCCATTGCTAAAGAAAATAAATATACAAGAAAATCAAAGGAAATCTAAAGTCCCTATCAGAAATGTAGCTAGTTGAACCTATGCTAGGATTCTCCATATGAGGAATCCCCACCAATTTTACAAGAGTCCTCCACGGAGAATCCCTCCAATATTTATAATCATCACCATCATATCTAGCATTTATATGATGCTTATTATAAACCTTGCCCTGTGCTAATCACTTTTATGAATGTCATCTCACTTGATCCTTACAACCGCCCTGTGATATAGGTGCTATTATCATTATTATTATTTCCATTTTGTAGATGAGGATAAAAATTTGAACAACTTGTCCAGAGCCACACAACTAGTAACTATTTGAGACTGGACTTGAATTAAGGACTTCTTCAATTCCTATTTTGCACTTAATTCACTGAAAGCCCTAGTTACCTTACAAATGCAAAAGATTCCAAAATGATGTCAAAGGATCCAGTCGGGTATAATGGCTAGCTATCTTCCTTTGAGTGAAGCCACAAAGACCCTCAATTTCCACAAATTTTTGTCCTTTACCTGTCATCACCCCTTTTCCAGGGTTCAGTTGTGAGTGAAAACTGAATTTCAAATAGAAGAAGAAAGGTATGAAATTGGAAGCCATTAGGCACAGAGGGCCTCAAACTTTTAAAATAGGGGGCCAGTTCACTGTCCCTCAGACTGTTGGAGGGCCGGACTATAGTAAAAACAAAAACTTTGCTTTGTGGGCCTTTAAATAAAGAAACTTCATAGCCCTGGGTGAGGGGGATAATTGTCCACAGCTGTCACATCTGGCCCGAGGGCATAGTTTGAGGACCCCTGCTAGATCATCGATTGATTTCTCTTTTCCTTCCCCCCTTCTGCTTCACAGGGATAATGACTATTTATAGTAATATTGCTTTGGGATTCTAGGGTTTCCCCAATCGAGAAAAAGTAAAAATGCTATCCCATGCATCAGATAATACTATAGATTGTTCTTTCCCACATAGAAAGCAATGTATTAAGAAATTATGGTGTGGATTAAAAGAATAACATTTAAGATTAATCTTTGTCCTAATTTTAGGACTTTGAAATTAATGACCATTTACTTAGTTTGGAAATTTATGAATAATAGGATTTGGAAGCTGAACTTGAAGCTTAGTTGTAACCTGTAAAGGTTAATCTTCAAGGAGGCTTAGAGAAATTCTTGACACATACTTCAATTTAGCAAATCTTCTAATTAGCAATTTTACATTTTTTATGAACAAGGTTTAATCAAACTTTGTGTATGTGTGACTCTTTAAAGAGGACAATGAGTCCTCTTTATTCCAGCCATCTGCTACTAGCACTATTGACCACTTTGCTAGATATTATATCCCCAACTTTAGTGACCTTCCAAGACATCATGAACTTCTGAAACTTACAAGGTCACCTTGGACTCATCCAAATATCTATAACAAAGCCATGAGGATTTAATTAATGATTTGCCTCTATAGTTGGTGAACTTCTACTCTACATGATATGTACCTTAAAAACAGTCAATTTTGATGATCTCTCCTAATAGAAGCCTGCAATAGTATGATATAAACTAATAAGTATCTGTGTGAGTTATTTGAAAATGAACATCATGCATTCCCTTAATCTTCTCTATCTTAATCATTCTTGGATCATCCATATCTCTTGTCTCTGAATTCATCAATGTCCTTCCTAGAATGTAGCATCCATAAATAAATAAAATACTTTGGACGGGGTCTCATTAGCCAAGATATCAATGGGACTATTATGCTCTAAGATTTAAACAATATTATTCTATTACTATGGACTTAGGGTATATTTAAATCTTGAAACATAACTTTTAGATCTTTTTCCATTGATTGGCTGTAATCCTCATGTCCTCTCCACTCCCCATTAATAATTGCATCAATATGGCAATTTAAATTAAGCAGAGCTGGGCTTGTACAAATCTTTCCTCTCCTGTCCTGAAGGAAGTAAAAGGAAAGGAAGAATCAGAAGAGGAAACTAGACAGCATTTGTCCATCAAAGTCCTCTGGGGTCCTCGTTTTCAGTCTGGGTTCCGTCAGCTTCAAAGAAGGGTTGCAAGGAACTAGGGAGATTAACTAATACCTTCTTATTATTAACTAATTATTTTATTAGCTAATGTCTTCATTTTGCAGAAGAAACCGAATCTTGGAAAGGAAGTGCTTTGCCCATTCTCACAAGGGTAAGAAAGAATGCGTCCCAATATTCGAATCAGAATCTCACCCGCAGCCGCGACCTGGAATTTTGGATTCCTCCCACTAAGGTTCCGGGCACCTGTGCACTCACCTGTGAATGACTTTACCCTTCATCACATCCGCGTGAACGGTGAACCTGAAAATATCTCACGCATTTCCCTTTCTACCCTTGCCAGGGTTGCAGGTGGCTCTAGGGTTGATTTAGTTATAACTGCTGCCAACTGAAGGTTTCTAAACTTTCATCTTCCGGTTATTGGAATTTTCCCCCTTTAATTCTGGAGTTGAGGTTAAGCCTCCGAGCAGGTGAGGGGCTTGAGAGAGGACTCCCCCAGGAATTCTCCCGACCTGCCTGAAGCTGGCTTTCAGGAAGATTTTCAACTTGGGCAACAAGAAGGGACTGTCTCCATTTGGCTCCCTCGCCATCCCGCAGACTTACTTCGGGGACTCAGAATCAGATCCCAGCGCAAAATGCTTGATCCAGAACAAGAACCTCGGGAAGCTCCACAAAGCTGCCTTTTTTGGGAATGTAGTGAAGATGCAGCAGCAGCTGCTGCTCTGGAGGAACGATGTGAATTGTCTGAAGTGAAACGTAAACGTAAGAGCAGGGGTTGTAGAGGAGGGAGAGTAGGGAAGGCCCTCACAGGAGGAACCCAAGACACTCCCCCCCATCCCTCCACGTGGGTCCCTGTCCCCTACGCCTGCTCTAATGTTCGGAAATACAATCCCCTCAGCACCAGGAACAGGGTCAAGGTCAGGCTTTGCCTCCTGGAGATAGGATATCAAATCCTGAAAACTGGTGTCACCTCCTCCCTCCTGCCTGTCCGTTTTTAATGAATGGGAAACACCTTTTTTACTTTTAGCTAGAATCCAACTAACTTTTTTTATTCAGTGGGAGCAAATACTATATTCTCTTCTACTGAAATCTTGGTATGTCTAAAACTATTGTTTGGGCGCTTTTCTTGGCAAAGTTGTTGGAATGGTTTGCTGTTTCATTCTTAAATTCATTTTGACAAATTAGGAAACAGGCAAACCCAGTTAAGTGACCTTCCCAGGGTCACACAGTAAAAAAGTGTTAAGTGTCTGAGGCCAGATTTGAAGTCAAATCCTCCTGATTCCGGGGCCAAAGCTCTATCCATCTGCCCCTCAACTGTAAGGATCTGACCTCATTTTTGAATTCAGAAAGCTGAATCTTCCTAACTCCAGGCCCAGAACTCTTATTGTCACCTAGCTTTCCCATCTGGTGAAATATTGTCATGATATGTGAATAGTAAAAGTGTCAAGGCAGAAAATAAATTGCTGCTTTTGTTAAGCATCTACTATATGTATCAGCAATAAGTACAAAGAAATGGGGGAACAGGGATTGTCCATGCATTCTAGGTCAATCAGATAGGAGACTTAATAAGGGAGACTGCAAAGAGGTAAAGAAGATGAGAATTGAGAAACTGTTAGATACTAATGTATCTTTGGAGAATTTGGAAGACAGAACATAAAGTATTAAAAAAAATGACAGGAGAGGAAGTGGAGATACCTGTTGTCAGGCCTCTTATGGCAGTTACAAAAGACAGAAAAGATGTGAGATGTTAATGAATATGGATTGATCAAGTGACGTGAAAGATAGGCAAAGGAGAAGATAATACCTGAAAGCATTTGAATGATATTAGATGAGAAAGAGAGGGATCTCAGGGAATGGATTCAGTTTGTTTTTTCAATAAAATATGAGGAAAGATGTTAGTTGAGAATGTTTAGAAAGAACCATGGAAGGTTTGAGGAGGGATGAAAAGGTATGGAAGAGCTTTTGTGCTAAGTGGCATAGTGAATTATTTAGGGAGATATAAAGGGATAGTCTTGTATCAGTGAGAGAGCAATTGAGGTTATGTAATATAAATTTGTAGTGGTTTTAATAAAAACATTTGCCTGATTTTGTCCACCTTATTTAGCAGCATACATATAGAAGCAAAGGCAACTTGGAGTAGGCATGATTCAAGGCTGAGCCTCAACTGGACACAGTTGGCAATATGATATTTGGGCAATGGACTCCAGGAAAGAAAATGTAAAGTTGGACCAACATAATGAATGGTGACCAAGGAGTGAAGACAGGGAAAAGAGGAGAGCTAAGGAGTGATGACCTGGGAGAGTTTAAGTTTTCGAGGCAAAGAAAGAGGTGGAATAACAAAGAATGTGATCAAATAAGAGAAACTGGGAATTTGTAAGGGTGGCAATGCTGTATTTGTAGATGATCAAAAATGTAACTATCTTTGCATCTGGCCAAAGTACTATGAAGAGGTATACTGTATGAAATAAGTTGAGGAACTATGAAGTGAGTGTGTTTCAGGGAGTATAAACATATTTGTTGAAGAAATATAATGCACTGGAAAGGAAAGAGAGATTGTAAAATTACATGGTTGAAAATAACTAAGTATAAACTAGAGATTGCTGGAGTGGGGGAAGTCTCAGAGGGAGGGCACTACTTTTAAAGGTGTTGTGAATAAAGGCTTCTTGTAGAAGGCAAGACTAACTGAAACTTGAAAGATGCTTGGAGGTCGAAGTGAGGAATATTCCAGGCATGGAGGCAGTCAGTGAAGACATAGGGTCAGAAGACTGAGGACTATGTGAGGAAAAGTCAGTCAGACTTTAGACATTAGACAGGTCTTTTTCTAAACCCTCCCTGGCTTCCCTCAGATCAATATTCGATCAAGTCTGTAAATGGGTTTTGGAGTAACAAAACCCATAAATATTTGGAGTGTAACAAATTTCCAGAAGAAGATATCTTGGAAGAACTTTGGGAAACGTTTGTGTGAATCAGACTATTGGGAAGGTGGGAGTATCCCAGGTCACAGGCCAGTTCAGATGCAGCACAATGCTGTGCAGGGAGACCATGGGTTTAGCTTCCCTGCCCTGGAGGAATCTAGTGGAAAGCTTTAATAGCCAAAATACAGCTGCATTTGCTATTCTGTCTTGGTTCAGAAGCCAGCCGATCAGCAGATTGTGATGTCCTATGCAAGTACAGTGGGCAAACAGTGAGACCCTGAACCCCAGCATAATGTGGGACTTGGCCACATATACCCAGGACCGAAAGGAAGCCAACAGAGGTGCAGCTTCCTGGTTTTACTTCACCATCTTGACTCCTCCTTCCTCATCAAAAAAGTTTTTGCACAAACAAAACCAACAGAAACAAGATTAAAAGGGAAGTACAAAGTTGGGAAAAAATCTTTACAACCAGTGTTTCTGAGAAAGGTCTCATTTCTGTTTTCATTTCTAACATATAAAAGAAAAAATTATTAAAAAATCAATTTTAAAATATATATACTTTCCTTAACCATGGTAGGAAAAGAATTAGCTTTCAAGTTAGGAAGTCCTGGAATTCCATAGCAATATCATTTAATCTCTGAACTTTGTTTATTCATCTCTAAAATAAAAGAATTCAATTAGATGATTTCTAAAACTTCTAGTTCAAATTACATGTTTCTATGAAATCATTCTTTAATCTGACAGGGAGTGATTGCTTATTATATGAGTGTTAATGTTTTAAAATTTAATACTTGCAAGTATTTAAAACAATATTACTTTTTCAAGATTTATGGGGATTTAACCTATGTTTTTTCTGTCCAAATTCAGAGAGAATTCTGCATTTCTTTAGTGAATATGAAAAGCCTACACTCCCAATTTTGGATATTCAAGCAACTTAAAGAAATGTCATATTGGGGGAGGTGGTGGAGGAGACAAGTAAAACATTCTCATTACCATCAAAATTCAGAAACAAAGTTTATATTTATATTTGCTTGTATTTGTTTAAGCTGATTTTACTATTCTAAATAATATATTTAAATATTTGTTTTGATATTTAAATAAATATCAAAAAAAGATGAATTGTACTTTCATTTCCTATATATCCATATTTCAATAATCATTTATTTCCATGATAATTATGTAAAAGTGATGATGGATATTGTAAATTCTCTAGAAGAAACTACATTTTGTTAAATGTAGTTTTAGAGTGAAGTGGATTTAAACAAACTGTTCATTCCTTATATAATGGAAAAAACATGCCAGAGAAATAATTTATATTTTTTTTCTAGGAAAGACAAGTTCTCTTAAAATTATTATTACTCATACTCCAAATGGTCATGGGAGGAAAGAGGCCAACTTACTTGAATTGGGTGGATAAATTGCTTTTTACTTTTTAATCTTACTTTTTCTATAATATTAGCACCCAATGACTTTCTTTGTACAACAGCATTACTGTTAGAGAAGGAACAATATTGGAAATACATGAGAACCACATGAAACCACATGATAAGTGGTACATTAATTGAATTTCCATTCAATTATCTATCTTTGAAAAGCATTCCAGTTCACAGATTGATACACAAATTTTTGAAATGAGGAAGTAAAGCATGGTTAGTGAGAGAAAATCAGTGGGCTCTATTTCATTATGGTTTTAATAATCATCTTTTTTCCTCTTTATGTACTTTCATAATTAGTTAATCAAAAAGACCGCACTGGAAATTCCTAAATTTCATTTGCAATAGAAGTTGTTTTCATTTTTTTTTCTTCTGATTTCATTGTTTCATCTATCCCTCTCATGCCTATTCCTAAATGGAAATATAAATGCAAGAATCTCCAGTGCAGACAATAGGAAACAAATTTCAAGGAAGAGTAGTCTATGAAATAACCAAATAAAAACTTTTACTCAAAGAATAATTAAACTATTTCAATTACTGCTCTATTTCATTTTTAGTGGTGTTTTTATTTTTTTTCTTAACCCACAACACTACATACAACAAAATAGGATAGGATCCATTATATTGATACTTTCTGACATAATATATGTCTAATGACATAATATTAGAAAGGAGTAACAATTTTTGAATTGTTTTGAATATTTTGTTAAGAATAAGAGATGACTTCAGAAGGGGAAAATTAATAGTAAAATGTGATGAACATTTCTGGTATTTTCTGGTATAATAATTTTTATTTGGAATTCCTATTTTTTAAAAACTATTTGCAATGATAATATTTGTTATTATTGGAGTGAATTAATTTTACTATTTATTGGCATTATCTTAATTATATATCCATTCCTATTATACACTCATTATATACAAAAATAAATTAAACAGATAGTTTTGCAGATTATCCTATTTTGTTTTTCTGTGTGTTAACTTCAGTTACTTATGTGTTACAAAAAGGGAAGGATCAACCTGCTGCTGCTGTGATTTTGATTCAGTTTTCAATGTGACTATGTAATTGCAAATTGTAGTGATGTTTTGCGGTTATTCTATAGTGCAGGTTAAGTGGTTTTTAATGTTTTTTAGGGAAAAAAGATTCTAAGCCATGAGACATAAGTTGTTTAAGATCCTATTCCAGAAGAGACTCTGGACAGGTAGTAATGTAGAAGCCCACAAAGCATGATTCTTCTACTTTGCCTTGTTATGTACAATTCATATTGCCACATAACATAAGACTGCTTCTCTGAATTATGTTTATGGTTTGAAATGAAACTGGAGACTTCTCCAGAATTAAGGGATTTTATGATTTTTATGATTTTTAAAAGCCCCATAGCAAAATCAATCCTGACTATATCCACCAAAGGAGGAGAGCTGGATACTTTACTATGTAGGAATTTGTTAGAATCCTTACAAAGTGTTAAGTCACTAGAATTGATAGAAACAATGCTTATATAATTGGTTCACACCTTTGGAGTTCACACATTAGAGGTCATACATTAGCGCTCACACCTTTAAGAGAGTTTACACATTAGAGGTCACATTTTAGAGTTCACACCTTTAGAGAGCTTATATAAGAGAGAAACCTCCGGGAAGAGGAGGAGACTTCAAGAGATTCACAAATCAAGGAGATTCACAAGTCTAACCCACAATTCCACTCTGGAAGGAGGAGTCAAGATTCATTCCAACTTCTACCTTTCTGCTGGCTGGAGGCTTTGGATTCAGAGAGAACTGAAAGCTGAAGTTGGCAGAGGCAAAGGACAAGCTGCAAGAGCTCTTGGAACCAAGAATACAGATAGGCTTCTAAGAAAACTAACGAGGCTTTGAAGGAAACAATAAAGGATCTGGACTCCTGGCTGCATTTGGGGTGATTATTGATTTGAACTGAAACTAAGGCTGCTCCAGAAACTCCCCAAGAAACCTGCTCTCAGAGAACGATTATATTTGAGAAAAGAACAGAACACTACAGGAATTTATCTGACTTTTTCTGATCCTCCACTTTTTCGGACCATGTCCTAGGAATACCATTTTATCCTTCACAATAAATATGGACTGATTTTATTTTTTTTTTATCTCAGTTACATTTTAAAGGGGATAAAAATGTAAGACACATATTTGTCATTCAGGAAACTGTTGCTAGGTACACAGGTTGCATTGCTCCATATCTAAATCTTATTCTAAAATTCATCAGGGATTAGAAGGAACTTTAAATTCTTAGTTTGTGTAGACAAAGGGAATTCTTTTAGGTCCTCATTAGTTAGAAAGACTAGATATAGAAATGGACTTTACAATAATAATTCATGGGTTTAAAACTGACATCTGATACAAAATGGTTAATTGACTTTACTCAGGTCACTTAACCTCTTAATGCCTCAAGATTCTAATTCACTAATATAATTTGCAGAAAAATTGCCTGTCTATTTAAGTTCCAAACAAATGAAATCTCATATCTAGTTGAAGATATCTAGTTCAAAAGAAATCTGACAGCATCTTATTTTATGGATTGGAGAACGTAAATTTTGGAGAAGGGTTATGAATCAAATAATAAAATAATGTACTCAGGAAAATGGGTTAGAAAAAGTGTTAAATTCACTGCTCATTTCATTGTTTTTATACTATATTTTGGGCAGAAGATCAGAAGAAATGATATACATATGCATTATCCATCATTGTAAAGTACAGGCTAGCTCCCTGGAGGGCCTCAGGGTCAGCCAGAGTCAGGATACCAACAGCAAAAGAGATAGCCCACATGGTCACTGAATTCCTTATACAAGCATTTGCAATTATGGGTGTGCCACAAGCAATAAAAACAGATAATGGACCCGCATATACTTCTGAACATTTTGCACACTTTTGTGCACAGTATAAGATTTTACCTACCACTGGCATACCCTTCAGTCTTCAAGGACAGGCAATAGTAGAGAGGAGAAACAGAGACATTAAGACGCTCCTCCAAAAACAAAAGAAAGGGGGAGCCACAGGCAACCCTACAGTACTTCTAAATCTATGCCTTTATACTATTAATGTCTTGATTTTTGACAAAGAGGCACTGGCTCCAGCAGATGGGTTTTATAACCCACCGGAAGGGCAGTGTCCAGTGGGAGCAGCTCCATTATCTTTAGATAATTTCCAGGTGATGTGGAGAGATCCAGAAAGTGGTGAATTGAAGGGATCAGATAGGTTAACTGCTTGGGGGAAAGGGTTTGCTGTATCTCTACAGATGAAAAAGGAATCAGATGGGTGCCAATGAGCTGTATTCACCTTGTCCATCAGAAAGAGACAGAGCAGATCTTTGAAACAAAGGAGAAGACCTAAGAAACATCAGGTGGTTCCATCACTGACTGTGCCCACCCCTGAAAGAGCATGGCAATTATGTCAATTGACTCATGGACATCAAAAATTGTTAATGAGACTGATGCAGTACTTCAGAACTTTCAGAAATCATTGGATTCTTTGAGACATAAGATTGTTGTAGGAGTTGAAAAGCCTCAGGAATCACTGGATTCCCTGAGACATGATGAGACTATTGTAGGACTTGAAAAGCCAGAGGAATCACTGGATTCTCTGAGACATGATAAGATTGTTGCAAGACTTCAAAAAGTTGCAGGGTTCATTGGATTCCCTGACACATGAAGTAATAGACAATAGATTGGTTCTGAACTATCTCTTGGCTGCTGAAGGAGGCATATGTGTGATTGTTATTTACATACCCTCCTTCTAGGACTTTTGGAAATCTTTTACAACACCATGTTGATTCATATTGTTTGTTATGCATGTACAATTCATGTTTGTTACACCACATTACCATAATTGCTTTTTTTTTAAAATAATTATAACTTTTTATTGACAGAACCCATACCTGGGTAATTTTTTACAACATTATCCCTTGCACTCATTTCTGTTCCGATTTTTCCTCTCTCTCCTTCCAACCCCTCCCCCAGATGGCAAACAGTCCTATACATGTTAAATAGGCCACAGTATATCCTAGATACAATATATGTGTGCAGAACCCAACAGTTCTCTTGTTGCATAGGAAGAATTGGATTCAGAAGGTAAAAATAACCCAGGAAAAATAACAAAAATGCAAGCAGTTTGCATTCATTTCCCAGTGTTCTTTCTTTGGGTGTAAAGAACACTGGGAAATGAATGCAAACTGCTTCTGTTCATCATTGATCAATTGAAACTGTTAGATCTTCTCTTTGTCAAAGAAATCCACTTCTATCAGAATACATCCTCATACAGTATCGTTGTTGAAGTATATAATGATCTCTTGGTTCTGCTCTTTTCACTTAGCATTAGTTCATGTAAGTCTCTCCAAGCCTCTCTGTATTCATCCTGTTCTTCATTTCTTACAGAATAATATTCCATGACATTCATATACCACAATTTACCCAACCATTCTCCAATTGATGGGCATCCATTCATTTTCCAGTTTCTAGTCACTGCAAACAGGGCTGCCACAAACATTTTGGCAATACAGGTCCTTTCCCTTCTTTAGTATCTCTTTGGGCTATAAGCTGGATCAAAGTGCATACACAGTTTGATAACTTTTTGGGCATAATTCCAGATTGCTCTCCAGAATGGTTGGTTCATTCACAACTCCACCAACAATGCATCAGTCCTTCATCCCCTCCAACATTCATCATTTTTTCCTGTCATCTTAGCCAATCTGACAGGTGTGTAGTGGTATCTCAGAGTTGTCTTAATTTGTATTTTCCTGATTAATAGTTATTTAGAACACTTTCCCATGAGTGCAAATAGTTTCAATTTCATCATCTGAAAATTGTCCGTTCATATCCTTTGATCATTTATCAATTGGAGAATGGCTTGATTTCTTATAAATTCAATTCTCTCTATATTTTGGAAATGAGGCCTTTATCAGAGCCTTTAACTGTGAAAATGTTTTCCCAGTTTGTTGCTTCCCTTCTAATTATATTTGCATTAGTTTTGTTTGTACAAAGGCTTTTGAGTTTGATGTAATCAAAATTTTCTATTTTGTGATCAATAATGGTCTCTAGTTCATTTTTGGTCACAAATTTCTTCCTCCTCTACAAGTCTGAGAGATAAACTATTATATGCTCCTCTAATTTATTTATAATCTCATTCTTTATGCCAAAACCATGCACCCATTGGGATCTTATCTTGGTATATGGTGTTAAGTGTGGGTCCATGCCTAATTTATGCCATACTAATTTCCAGTTATCCCAGCAGTTTTTGTCAAATAATGAATTCTTATCCCAAAAGTTAGGATCTTTGGGTTTGTCAAACACTAGATTGCTGTAGTTGACTATTTTGTTTTGTGAACCTAACCTATTCCACTGATCAACTAATCTGTTTCTTACCCAATACCAAACGGTTTTGGTGATTACTGCTTTATAATATAATTTTATGTAGTGTTCTCTTCTTTAAAATAATGGTTCTCTGGGAGCAGGTTTCTTGGGGAAGTTTTCTGGAGGCAGTCTTAGTTAAAAGTAATACTCACTCTAAATGCAGCCAGGTATTAAAAGTTCAAATCTTTTATTGCTCCCTCCAAAATAGCCTGGTTAGTTTTCTTGGAGACCGATCTCTCTGCTTGATTGTAGAGCTCTTGTAGCTAATCTTTTGCCTCTTCCAGCTTTGGCTTTTCTTCTTCCAAAGATCTCCAGCCAACACCAAGGTGAAAGTTGGAATGAATCTGTCTTCACCTCTGAGAGTGGGCTTCTTCTGAACTGCCCTGACTGGCTCACTGAAGCTCTACTTATGCTGTCTGTAAAAGGATGACTCCTCCTCCTCTGAGGGAGGGATTAAGGGAGGTATAAATTCATAAAGTTACTTGTCAATCGTGAATCTCCCATACTTGTGAACTCCAGTGAGTACTTAAATACATTAGTGAGCTAGGGGATTTGCTAAGTACCATGCTAAATTAAATAATTATTGTCTCTATCAACTCTAATGAGTTTACACTCTGTAAGGATTCCAACAGTTTTAGATCAAGTTCAGCTAGGCCACCTTCATTTATTTATTTATTTTTCATTAACTCCCTTGAGATTCTGGACCTTTTTGTTCCTCCATATGAATTTTGTTGTTATTTTTTCTAGATCATTAAAATATTTTCTTGGAAATCTGATTGGTATAGCACTAAATAAACAGATTAGTTTGGGGAGTATTGTCATCTTTATTATATTCGCTTGACCTATCCAAGAGCACTTAATATTTTTCCAATTATTTAAATCTGACTTTATTTGTGTGGAAAGGTTTTTTGTAATTTTGCTCATGTAATTATTGACTTTCTTTTGGTAGATAGATTCCCCAATATTTTATACTATCCACAGTTATTTTGAATGGAATTTCTCTTTGTATCTCTTGCTGTTGGATTTTGTTGATGATGTATAAAAATGTTGAGGAGTTAAGGGGATTTATTTTGTATCCTGCAACTTTGTTAAAGTTATGAATTATTTCTAATAGCTTTTTAGTAGAATCTCTGGGGTTCTCTAAGTATACCATCATATAATCTGCAAAGAGTGATAGTTTGGTTTCCTCATTACCTACTCTTAATTCCTTTAATCTCTTTCTCAACTCTTAGTGCCAAGGCTAGTTTTTCTAATACAATATTGAATAATAATGGTGATAGTGGGCAATCCAGAGATTCTACATACAATTCTCCTTCATCCTATAAAATACATAAAAGTAAAGTAATAAGTTTATGTAAAATTATTGTAAAATGAAATTAATAACAATTAATTAATAACAATAACAATGGCTAATATTTCTATAGCACATTAAGCTTCTCGCACCAGGTATATTCACAAAAATTTCTTCAGAAAAGCACTACCCATAATTATTTTACAAATGAGTAAACAGACTATAAGAGGAATTAGGTGATTTGTCAAGAACCATAGAGTTAGCTAAGAGCCCAAGAACAGATTCAAATTCAGATCTTTGTGATTATTCACTAAGCCACATCCCTAACTAGAAGCTGAGTTAGCATCCTTATGAAAAGTAACACAAATTATTCACGATATCTGCCTGAGAGCAATTTGGGACTATGTCCCAACATAATCCAACTCTGAATTCCCTTTTATCCAGCAGTGTCTCGGCTGGGGTCTGTAGCCCAAAGAGGTCATAAATGAGGGGAAAGTATCTGCTTGTGCAAAATATTTGGTAGCAGCCCTTTTTGTACTTTTCTAAATACTAGAAATTGAGTAGATGCCCATCATTTGGGGAATGGGTGAATAAATTATGTTATATGAATGCAATTGAGTATCATTCTATAAATAAATAGTGAACAGGTTGATTTTAGCAAAGACTGGAAAGATTTATATGAACAGATGCTGTGTGAAGCAAGAAGAACCAAGGGGAAATTGTACAGAGTAACAAGAAAATTATGTGATGATCAACTGTGATAGACTAGGCTCTTTTTTAACAATGAAGTGATTCAATAAAATGCCAATAGGCTTGTGAGGAAAAGTGATGGACCAGTCAAGAAAGGAAACTGTGGACACTTAATGTAGATCAAAGCATAATATTTTCACCTCTTTTTGGTTGATTTTTTATTATTCTCATATTTTTCCTTTGTGATTTGATTTTTCTTGCTTAAAATGAAGAATATGGAAATATATTTACAAGGATTGACTATGTTTAACTTATATTGGATTACTTGATGTATAGGGGAAGAGGAGAGAGAAAAATGTGGAATGTAAGATTATGCAAAGGTGAAAAAGCTATTTAAATGAAAAACAAAACAAAAGAATAACAAACTGGATTTCTCCCAACTTAGAACTAATGAAGCAGTGTAATCTACCACTTAAAGAAAGTATTTTTCAAATGATAAAAATTAGATCCTGGAGATGACTTACAAGAAGAAATTCCAAAAAAGGTTTGGGAAATTTTTCAGTTTTTTCTATTTCCTGGTCTACTGAATCTTCTAATGTGGCTCTTTCCATTTTAAGCCTACAAAAAGTGAATATATTATCAACAATTCAAAACTCTGAAGAACTTTTTAGAGTTAATTTAATTTAACAGTTTCTTATAAGGTTCAGTGCCTCACTTGCAAAGCCTGGAAGTTAGATTTAAAGAGAAAAGTAAAAAATGACTCCTAAGGTATTTCTATTTATTCCAATGAAAACAACATGCACAGGTAAATAAATGAATGCACAATACTGGGAGTAAACAAAGTAATTGAACTAAGGCGTTAAAAAAGGAACACACAGAAAGGCTTATGGAATAGACAGCGCTTTGTTTGGAGGGGTGAGCTTTTGACTGGATGAGCTAGGGATTGCAAGAGGTGGAGGTAAATTCTGTACTTTGGAATATGCAAAGGCCTAGAGATCAAAAACAGATACTATTTGGAATCTGGGACACAAATATGAGGAAAACTTCTTAGAAATACTTCTACGAAACTTATATTGGCATATAATTACTCCTATCTCCTATCATTCAATGACATTATTTAGACAAGTATATCTTTTTTTTTTAAGACACTGTCAAACATACATGATGATGATCTGAAATCACAGTGATTGGGAGTTGTGATTTCCTTAGTGTAGGAAAATATTATCCACCTGCAAGCTCATGTCTTCCAAAGTTTCCTACCAGCACAGGGAGGTTCAGAGTGTGATTCAGAGTCACAGACTCAAGGTTTGAACTCTCCTTACTTGACTCAATTCCCTTACGATTGTTTCTAGAGATCAAAAAGTCATCCAATTGGCTATTTTTTAAAAAGAAAATCTGTGTTTTGATCATTCCTCAGAAAGACGTTAACTTATATATGCTATACTAGCACTTGGATATGACAAAAAGCACATTATGTTATACTTGAGGGAAAAATCCTCAAGGCACAATTTGTCAGGATGTTTTTTTGAAGGGACATTTTCTTGGGGGCCATGGAATAAGGCAAAAACTTTTGACTGAAATAGAGAACTCTTCATGAGGAAACACTTTCTAGCAGTGTGTATCTGTGACAGTTCTTCAATGTATACTTTTAGAGAATTTTGTGGGAAACCAAGTGACTGGCCCATGATACACAGCAAATAACAAGTCATATCTACAAACCTAACAAAACTTTCATGATTTAGAAGCAGATTGTCGATACATTAGATTACACTGCTTCAAGCCTAGATCTTGAGGAGAAAAATCATAATTTTCTAGCAGTAAATTATGCTGATTATCCTTTGAAATTCTGCTGATGATTTCCATTGTGGTCAAAGTGCACCACTAGAATAAAGTGCCGACATGAACACCAATTATTTTGGAACGTGTCATCCAATCTACTTCCCTGAAACTCTCAGGACCTATAAAGTCAGTCACTTTATAGGAGGTAAATTCTGTTTGAAGTCCAAGATACTTTTGATATTTACATTCCCAATACTGAGTATAATTTATTTATTTATTCATCTCAAAATAAGTTCGATTTAAGAAGATGATGTCTTTTTTTTCCATTGGAAAAAGTAGATTTGCATTATGTTCTATTACAAATACATTTTGTTAATTTATTATTTTGATTTGTTCTACAACTAGTCATAACACTAAGTTGTAAAAATGCTTTAATTCTTTCTTTCTTTCTTTATTTATTTTAATAGCCTTTTATTTACAAGTTATATGCATGGATAACTTTACCAAATTGCCAAATCTCTTGTTCCAATTTTTCACCTCCCACCCCCACCCCTTCCCCTAGATGGCAGGATGACCAGTAGATGTTAAATACATTAAAATATAAATTAGATACACAATAAGTATTCATGACCAAAACATTATTTTGCTGTATAAAAAGAATCAGACTCTGAAATATTGTGCAATTAGCTTGTGGAGGAAAATATGCCGGTGGGCATAAATATAGGGATTGGGAATTTAATGTAATGGTTTTTCGTCATCTCCCAAAGTTCTTTCTCTGGGCGTAGCTGGCTCAGTTCATTACTGCTCCATTGGAAATGAAAATGCTTTAATTCTTACTTTTGTATAGAATCTCCCCTCTCCTTCAGACACTGCATTTTCTGCTCATCCTCTTCTTGAGATTTCTGCAGCAAAAAATTCCTAAACAAAATGTTTCAAATATTTCAACTTTAAAAATTAAATTACAATCTTATCCTTAACTCTGAATAAGTGATGCCTATATATAAGTATTAAAATTTCACAAAATTTTACTCGTCCATCAAGTAGCCCATTGCATAGACACAAAGTTATGTATACTTACATTCCAATTCTGACTATATTTAATCCACTTTCATTTTACATAGGCATATACACCCAATATGTAAAATCTACTAAAATGTAGCACATGGTATTTCATTAGTGTACATCACAGCCATCTAGAATAGAAACCCTAAAGAGTTGTCTGAGGTAAATAGTCTCAAGAAAGTTTCTTGGGGTCTTCTGGCTAGAAAATTACAGAGAATGAATTGAACCTAATGTTCTTAATTCCAAACCAATACATTACATCACACATGTCTTGTGTAAAATGATCAAAGTTATGCTTGATTATAAAGCTACATAATGAAACTGCTGCTCAAAGGACAAATACATGTTTTAAAGAAAAGTGGTCTTTGGAAAATTAACTTTCTGATGTAGATTTTTGACAAATTATATCTATGGAATTATCTAAAATGTTATTAAATTTAGCTATTTGGCAATTCCTTTTTCAACAGAGGTCCTAACTTAGAAATTTTGCAATGGGTATTTTTTTTTTCATGTTGGTAAGAAGACTAGATTAAGTATTAGTTAATCTAACCTAAAACCCTAGGGATCTTTCTTTCTGTCTCTCAGTCTCCCTCCATCTCCCCTTCCATTCATTCCTCCCTATCCCCCTTCCCCTTGTGTTCTCTCTCTCTCTGTCTCCTTTGCTCTTGCTCTCTTAAATAACTGCTTACTTTACTTATATAACAATTCAATTGGTGCTTGTTTCCATGATACCCAGTATTGTAATGAAATTTTCCCTATTTTGCATTGAATTTTCAGTGAAACTACAAATTCTTCAAGGACAAAAGAGCATGGTTTTCCCATGTTCTTGTTAACCTAATCAGAAAATGTCATAGCATAATTCACAGAACTGACATTCATGAATTGATGAACTAATTATTGAACAAAAAAGAAAAAAAATTGCCCAGTTCTTCTAGAGCTTAGTTACTACCCTAATCAGGGAAAGAAGAAAGGGAAGAAATGGTGCTAGGTTGCTCTAAATGCATTTTACTGAGTTCATTCATATAGATACAGATTGATTGCTTCCTTGTGATTCCTTATAAAGTTCAAGCCACATTTAGCTCTTTGATGACAGACTCAACACAAAGACTTTTTTTAAAAGTTAATATTTTAATCAATGTGGTCCAAAAGGAATGGGAAGAAAATAAAGAGAATTGAGTGATAGAAGGAAAAATTAATGTGGGAAACAAAATTTATTTTATTCCAATATTGATTTCTGAAAACCAGAAATATTTCTCCAGCATACCAATCTGAAAGAATAAGTTTTTAAAAGAATGAAACTATCAATAAACTACTTCTTAGTAAAAACCATTACACTGAAGTTAGGCAAGTAAGAGAACTGATTCTCAACATTAGGAGATGTTACTCAAAATATAAGAGACAATGATTACTTTTATATATATATAAATGAAAATGTTGACTTTTATCTTTCTGGAGCAGAGAAACAAGCATTCACTAAGTACTGACTATGCACCAGGCACTGTGCTAAGAGCTTTAGAATTCTTTTCTCATTTGATTCTCATAACTATTCTAGGAGGTAGATGCTATTATTACCCTCATTTTACAGTTAAAGTAACTTTCCCACATTGTCTGAGGCCACTTTTGAACCTAGATCTTTCCAACTTCAGATGCAAAGTTCTATTCATATTTCCACCAAGTAGTCTATGTGTGCCTGTGTGTGTGTGTATGTCTGTAGATATATAAATACACACATATACATATATATGAATGTATGATATATTTATTACTCAAGAAAAAATCTCATTCCTTCTGTAAGGATATTATGAGGGAAAATAAATTATCCCAATATAAAAATGGTCTAAATGGATACTAATGGTAGATGTTATAGGTCTTGTTCTGTTAGTTTAAATGACAGGTACAATTATCAGAAAATGTTGAAAATCCTATTGGTTAAAAAAGTATTATTGTGAAAACCTTCCAGTAATCAATCACAAATTACTGATTTTTTGCATACATACGTTATTTGTTGTTTCACCTACTTTCTCCTGTAGTTTTTGCTCGCTGTATAAAATGGTTTGATGTGAAAGAATCTCTTGTAAACTCATGAGTTTTTCCTTTTGAGAATCTGCAAGTTCTTGTTCAAGCTTTCTTATAGTATCTTGATAGAAATGTGTACGAAGAATTTCTATTACTGATTTCATATAGCAATATTAGCTTATATGAAATAAATATTTTACTTTCCTGAATATATTTATAATTATCATAGAATACTCTTAGGCAAAGTCTTAGGGACTTTTTAATGCAATCACCTCATTTTGCAGTTGAGGAAAGTTAAGACCCAAAGAGGTTAAGTAAGTTAAGTCATAAAAGTAGTCATTGAGAGGGGGAGGAAAGGGTAACGGAGGGGCTGTTATCCCTGTTAAGTCTTCAAAGCATTTCCTTTTTATACAAGGTTATAAATTAGATTCCTGGTTCCAGTCTTGGACAGAAAATGGGGAAAAGTTTAGAAAATATGATAGCTCGTCGACTTATGGATATAATACAGTATGGTACAAGGTTGCTACAAAAGGGAAATAATTTCATTTCATTCTCTTAGTAGAAGACCAACATACAAACATATATAGATACATAAATGTACATATATACACACAAAATACAAACATATCATGTATGTATGAATATTCATGCATTATAAAAATCCTGTGTATTTTCACTATAGAGTAAATAAAATTATTGCATAGTAAGTGTAACTAAAAAGTAAAATACATTTAAAATATTCTTTCTCATAAGATACGATTAATTTTCTTGTAAAAAGTCAGCTAAAGTCTAGTAATATTTCAAAAGTAAATAAGCTTAAAGAAACAAATGTAAAATTGTCAAAGACAATTGGCAAAATTAACTGAATTAATACAAAAACAGTAAATTCCACTAAAAATGAATAGATTCAACCACCTGATCATAAAAACTAAATGTAAAATCTAATTTTTCTTCATCTGAAATTGCTACACAGTAGTACAGTTGGTAGTCTTCCATTCACTGCAAATGTAATAAGCATCACAGAAAATGAGACCTGCTATTAGACAGTACAAAGCTAACTACTTTCAGTAAATGAAAGGCACTGATGCCATAAACTGCGATTCTAGACATTATTCAAGAAGTATTAGTAAAAAGAGTGAAAAAAAAATACTGACACAAATAAATATGTAGTTGGGAATCAAAAGCACATTTTAAAAAATGGCCTTATTACCATACACCAAAATTAATTCTTAATGCACCATCACAGTCTCTTTGAATAGAATTATTGTCCTAAATTCTAAAGAAAAGTAGTTAATAATCTTTTTGATTTTATTAAAAATATGATCAACTCTTTAATATTTCTAAAATCAGTTCATTTTAGTTTGAATGAAAACTAGTCAGATTGATAAACATGTTTCAATGGTTATGAAAAGGGTAACTGTAATGTCCTACAATATCTCAATTTGGACAACTAATTTGAATTTTTACATTATGTGTAGCATATTTTTTTCAGGATTTATCTTGTTTCAGCATTTCTAATGATTTATTCCATTGCAGCATTACATGGAATACTAGGCAAATTATTAGAACTACAAACTGATCAGTATTTACTTACAAGTGCTTAACTCTATCTATACTCATTAACCATTACTATGCATTTAAAATTTCATGGGCTACTTACACACTGTTTTTTAATCAAAATGAGTCATCTTATCTAAAAAAATGGATATTGGGTTGATTTTTTATCGTGAATGTTTCCTCATTCTCCTTTTTGGCATTCAGAAATTTTACATTGAAAGTTACTAATATCAGAAACCCGCTGAAAATTCAAATTCCTAATTTATTTTGCTCAAAATAACTTTGAAATTCATTTCAAAATAATATTTGTCAGAAAATATTTAAAGACCTACCTTGCTTTTTGCCTTCTGCTTTTCAAATTCACTTAATTTCTCTCTGAAAGAGATACTTATGTTATCAACTTGCTTATTTCTCTCTTCTAGAACAGGATCTTTTTTTGCAGTGTCAGCACAAACAGTCATAGAGTTATCCTGAAAGGGCACCTGGACACCCTTTGATAAGAAGACCAGTTTGTTTTTGGAATCTTCCAATGTTTTTTGAGGCAGCTTACTTCTGCATTTCAGTTAATTTTTCTTACAGGACTTTTGTTTCAGAAAGGAGCTATTCAGTTTTTTCTTTTCCAGATGCTTTTCATTTTTTAGTTTCTTTAATTCATCTTTGACCACTTTTAATTCTTTCTGCGCTTCTTTTAAAAGTAATGTCTGCATTCTAAGTTCATTACATATTTGGTAGATCTCATCTTCAGCTTTAAAAACCTGAATTGACGGGATGTCAATCTTATCTATTAGTTTGTCCTTCAAAAGAAGCGACTTAGCTTCTTCTTGCAGAAGATTTGGTTTCAATGTCTAATATTCCACAGCAGAACTTGCAAAGGAAGTGTAATGGATCTGTGGCTGTAGTTTTTCCCTGTTTTGTTTTTCACCTTCCAATCTAGAGTTCAACATTGCATTTGGAAAAAAAAAATTACCAGTAAGTGTATTTTATGGTGTTGAAAGATTACTAACTTGGATAAAATTTTAAAATAATCAAGAGGAAATTTTGCCGTGAACTTTGTGAGAGAAACTTTCATTTTAATTTTCATGAATCTTTTTTATTTAATATTTTTCTACTGTATTGCATTTTAAGTAAGTTTTTATTTTCAAAATACATGCAAAGAGAATGCAAAACCTTGTTGTTGAAATTTTTTCTCCCTTCTGTGTCCCCACTCCTTCCCCTAGACAGCAAGTAATCCAATATATATTCAATATATATATGATTGAAGTATTGAGACAATATATTCACAAATTTCAATGATGAATGAGAAAATAAACTAATAATTAACAAACAAGGAGTATAACATTCAACAATGTTGGATTAAAAGCACATGGAATGATTGTCCTACTGAAAAGATAAAGGATAGGTCACATTGTGAGGGAGAAATCATTCTCAAACACTCTCGTAGGAACGTCAAGGGAGATTATGCATGTTGCTTATAAACTATTATTGTAGAACTCCCAAGAAGTCAGTCATTATTAGGACACAAGCATTCACTTAGTGCTTCCTATGTACCAAGTACTGTGTGAAGCATTGGAGATACAAACAAAAACACAAATTCCTCCCTTTAAGGTGCTTATGTTGTAAATCCTTAAAACATATCAATAACATTCATGAAAGCAAGTTACATTTCGAATATCTGAGAGGTAGCATCAGAAAAGAAGACACTTCATTACTAATGGGACTGAAAATTGATAAGCAGTCAAATTTTAGAAAAACCTGGAAAGACTTATATGAAATGATAAAAGGAAAAGTGTTCAGAATTAGCACACTGTACATCAATATTGGGTGATGATCATCTATCAATAACTTAGCTCTTTTCAGCAATACAGTGATCTAAGGTACTCTCAAAAGATTCATAATGAAAAATGCTATCTACATCAAGAGAAAGAACTGATGAAGCCTCATTGCAGGCCAAAGATAAGATTTTCACTTTAGATGTTTCATGTTTGTGTTTTTTTTTCCCATTTAAATTGTTTCTTCTTTCACACCATGACTAATATGGAAATATGTTTTACATGACAACATCTAAAGAATCAATAGCAAATTGATTATTGTTTTACAAGGGGGGGAAGGAGGAGGAAGAGAGAAAATTTGAAACTCAAAATGTTTAAAAATAAATATTCAAACAAGTCTTTGTGTACCATAGGGGAAAATGCTCTTAAAACAAAGAAAAAGAAGAGCAGGTAGGCCAGTATAGCTGGAACTCAGAGTTAGAAAAAGTAGTAAAGTGTGAGAAAACTGGAAAAGCAGGAAAGGGCTAGATAATAAGGGCCTTTAAGAGGCAAGAAAAAGAGGTTTTATTTGATCTTGGAGGTGAGAGGGAGCCAGTATGCCTGGAAGAGGATTAGAAATGACATGGCAAGATTGATGCTTGAGGAAAATCACTTTGGCAGCTTTGAAGACTGGATTATTGTGTGGAAGGTCTTCATTCAGAGAAAGAAAGAGGAAGGTGAGTGCAGTAATATAAGCAAAATATGCAAATATATTGCAAATAAATATGCAAAGAATGCCTGCATACTGATGATTGTTATTAGACAGAAATGGACTGTTAGGAGAAATGTTCAAATGCTGAAAATTTGTCATTATCAAAACGAGGAGTTAAGGATGTTATTAATGTTGCAGTCCTGAGTGAATTGAAGGAAGGCACTCTCAGTGATAACAGGGACATTCAAAAGAGAAGAGAGCTTA
This sequence comes from Dasyurus viverrinus, assembly GCA_020854095.1. NCBI lineage: Eukaryota > Metazoa > Chordata > Mammalia > Dasyuromorphia > Dasyuridae > Dasyurus > Dasyurus viverrinus. The sequence continues at coordinate 250,718,772 of CM037001.1, forward strand.
GGAAGAAAAGGCAATTCCGTTAAGGTCAAGATGCATGTGACACATCCCATTTGAGATGTCCTCTGTGCGTGTGTGTGTGTGCGTGTGTGCGTGTGTGTGTGTGTGTCAAAGAGAAAGAGAGAGAGAGAGAGAGAGAGAGAGAGAGAGAGAGAGAGAGAGAGAGAGAGATGGAGACAGAGACAGAGACATGTATAAACACACACACACACACACATATGTATACATTTAAACAGAGAGACACATAACAATAAAGTAACAATGATACTAAGCTTTCCTTTTAGATGGAAGAGGAAAAGAAAAAGCATCAACACAATGTAATGGAAATATTTCAGGGAAAAGAAGGTCGTAAATTAATTGACAACACAACTGGTGGCAAAATTAATAAACAAGTTTCTATGAAGAACCATCAAAATGGTAAAGATGAGGAAAATAAAATTCCTGAGGAAGAAATTCTGGTAATGAATGTTTCTTCCAAGAAAACTTTACTTATACATCATGTTTTAATAACATGTTATGTTGTAAATCCTTAAAACATATCAATAACTCTACATAAGTTGGAGGTGGTACCCTCTCATCTCCAAACTTGGATGTTATAATTTCACAGTAATCAGTTGCAGTTCTTTTATTATCCTTAATAATTATATTATTGCAGTTACAATTTATATTGTTGTCCTGGTTGTCCTTATTTCATTTTGCATGAATTCATCTAAATATTTTCATCCTCTTATGTAATTATTTCTAACCATAGAAAATGATGTTCCATTACATCAACAAAGCCCAGTATTTGGCATCAGAAAAGACGACACTTCATTACTAATGGGACTGAAAATTGATAAGCAGTCAAATTTTAGAAAAACCTGGAAAGACTTATATGAAATGATAGAAGGATAAGTGTTCAGAATTAGCACACTGTTGGAAGTGATCATGCGAGATTATGCATGCTAGTTAAATGTTAGTTAAAACAGTGAGCAACTAAGAATCACAAAGGAAGGAATATTGATTGTTCTTTGATTTAACTCAAATGGACCTCATAAATTTACCTATTCCTCGGTTCATGTAGCTTTTAGTAATTTTATTTTTCCACTCTGATAAGGTATCAAAGAAGGAATTTAGTGGGACAAAGCACATTTTTGTAATCATTCTTGACATCAATTTATTCCAGCACCTTATTCACAGATTTCACAGAACGTAAATTGAATGTTCTCTTGCAACTTACCCACTTTTGCTTCCCTTTCCGTCAAACTTCTCCAAAGAATACTAATTTCTCTGGTGCTTTACCATTATTTATCTCTCCAACTGATAAATATATACCCCAAAGAGTTATTTTTACTCAATATCAAGAAAAGTTTTAAAAACCAAAATATTCACAGCAAAAACTTTGTGTAGAAACAAATAACCAGAAATGAAGTAGCTGCAGCATCATTGACTGAAGAATGGCAAAAAATACTGGGCTTTGTTGATGTAATGGAACATCATTTTCTATGGTTAGAAATAATTACATAAGAGGATGAAAATATTTAGATGAATTCATGCAAAATGAAATAAGGACAACCAGGACAACAATATAAATTGTAACTGCAATAATATATTATTAAGGATAATAAAAGAACTGCAATTGATTACTGTGAAATTATAACATCCAAGTTTGGAGATGAGAGGGTACCACCTCCAACTTATGTAGAGTGGAGGATTATCAAGGTAGAACACTGCATGCAATGCTGATGTAGGGATGAGGAATGTTTCACTAGACAGTTGAGGAATGAAATCATGGGAAAAGAGGCATGATATAAAACTAAAAGATGACAATTTTTAGAAAAGGAAACTTTCTCTCAATTGTCCATGGCTTTACTGTTTCTCATTAATATGTCTAATATGGTTATTTCCCACTAATCAAAGGAACAGTAAATAACTTTCTGTCTGCATGCAACTGAGGTCACAAAGTGAGAGTACTTGCACTGAGATAGGGAATGATGCCATTTTCAGTGTCTCTCAAATAGAGTATATGTTGTCTTCCTGAATTTATGTAATTTTTAGTCTAGAAATTAATTGAGCTAGGAAAAGTTTTTTTAAGACTGCTAAATTAGTTTTCAAGTTAATAAAAGTACATCTGGGCTTTTAACAAACATTCTCTACTTTCTAAATGTTAATCCAGAACACTTCCACATTCCACCTCTCATGAGTTGGACTTTTAGAGGTCTTCTAGTAAGTACAGTCACAACATGAATCGTGAACCCTCTTTGCCATATTCCTGTGTCTCATCTATCACCTTATGGTCCCCTAAGACTTTTTCAGATTGTGTGGCAGGTAGAAGTTATCTGCTTTTTGCTCTTCTTCAACCTGTCCAGAAATCATATGAGCACTAGCAAGCCTTATAAAACAAGGACTACGTGAGTACTCTTTACATTTCTGTCATTTCCCCTTTTTTATTCTGCTATCTAAAAGGACAATAATATTTCTCTCCCCTCAGGCTCATCTTATATGGTAGACTACAGGTTGGTGACTGGATCTTTTTAATGATTTGCATGTCTGCAATTAAAAGTATGAACTCTTTTTTAAGAATCTAGGTTGTCTGACTTGGTATTCCCAATACTTGGCTCATGATATGCACTTAAATTGATTCATTCTTGACGGGAAACTTGATAACGACTAAGAGAACACATTTAATTGTTGGAGTAGCTGTAAGTCTATTTTCATGTGTCACTGGCACATTATTTATACATTTGCAAAGTTTGCAAACTGCATTGCTTTGCTCCTTGCCACCCATATATTACTTTATTTGCTATTCTTTTTGATCTCACCAAAGCTGACCTACCTTCTTTCAATAGAAACTCATGTAACAATAACAAAAAATATATATATATATGTATATATATATGTATATGTAGTATAAAAATACTTACAGCAATAGGATAATATACATTCATGGGACCTTAATTTCTTTCTTGGCAAAAAAACAAGAGGATGCAGAGTGAATCTGAATCTAGATTTGTAGAGCACACTGATTATAACATCAATGTTAACATTTGATAATAATTCTCCATGTTAATATTTTGATAAACTTACCCCTTTAAAACATGATGTATAGGTAAAGTTTTCTTGGAAGAAACATTCATTACCAGAATTTCTTCCTCAGGAATTTTATTTTCCTCATCTTTACCATTTTGATGGTTCTTCATAGAAACTTGTTTATTAATTTTGCCACCAGTTGTGTTGTCAATTAATTTACGACCTTCTTTTCCCTGAAATATTTCCATTACATTGTGTTGATGCTTTTTCTTTTCCTCTTCCATCTAAAAGGAAAGCTTAGTATCATTGTTACTTTATTGTTATGTGTCTCTCTGTTTAAATGTATACATATATATATGTGTGTGTATGTGTGTGTGTTTATACATACACACTTTTATACATATATATATTTACATACTTACTTGGTTAAAGAACTAGACTTGTGGTTTAACTAGTACAAGGAACTACCTGAAGAGAAAATTCCCTCTACCAATGTTACGAAAATCTAGAAGATAAGTATTAAATGACTTGTCTACATGTCAGAAATGGGACTTGAACTAAATCTTCTGGCTTCCTATCAAATATGCCACATTGCCTTTCATTTTTCAATTTTATTTTGAAATACTTGTTATCCTCTCTATCATCTTCACTTTTTATTTTGGATATAAAATGGTCATAGTTTTATAAATTTCGTTTGAAAGTTGAAATATCGACTCAAATGTCAAAATGATAGCTCAATTTCTATCTCATTTTGTTTTCTCATTCTACTTTCAAGTTCTCTTCTCTCTCTCCTTTAAAAAGCAGACAGGGTTGAGATACAATATCTGATTTATTTTTGGCCTTTTCCACCATGTTCCCACAATGCAAAGACAGACCAAGTTTATGTCCAACCACATGATAGGAGTTTCCCATTCCATTTCTCATTTCTTATTTCTTACTGTAAAGTTAAAAAAATAAACCAATAAACCAAAGCAAAAGACAAACAAAAAACCTTGAAGTAGTCACTGAAATACTGTATTACCAAAATAGGAAATTAATTAAAGTGAGATTTAGGTATTGTGACTGCTATACTATAGAAAATCAAGGCTATTCCCTTTTCATATTCCCAGAAGCACAAAAAAAAAATAATAGGAAAAAAATCTTAGTGTAATGCTATCATTTTTTAGATTAGGAACCAGAAGCACAGATACATTAAGTAACCCAATTGACCATTTTTCAAAGTCATTTGTATTGGCTGAGCGTCTTTTGCCTGGTTCACAAATATGGGTCACACCCCTTTATAGGAATAGTAATGAAGATCACATGAGATTGCTTTGTAATTTGAGTGGTATACATATACTACTCTCATTGTTTGTGGACAGAACCTGTGAATTCATCAGTGTGAATAACTCCAAGTGAGGAAATTCCCTCCACAAATTCTGATCAGCCTCTGCTCCTAGTCTCAGTTGCCTGGTAAGGTCAATGGATTTGCCCAGGTTAACATAACTAGTCTGTATTACAAGAAGCTCTTAAATCTAAGTCTAAGTGTCTTTGGATTTGTATATACTCTCCTGTACTATATGCTCAGCTATTATTGTGAAAAGATAATTACAAGACAGATATGTGAAGGTATAGATGAGCCAAGAGAACCTGGCCATACAATCTAACCTCCCTGGAACCTAACCTTTCCTCATTGATAAGATAATGGGGTTTGACTCAATGATTGCCAATGCTCCTTCCCCAAAATAAAATTCAACGAATTAACAGTGCTAGTATAACAATATCTACAGCCAGTCAATTATGCAAATATCTATAGCGAATAAAAACATAGTTTGAAAAACTAAATACAAGAAGAGCACTGAACTTGAAGGCAGAAGATTGAGGTTTAAATACCAATCCTATAATTTATTACTAGTGGGATAAATATAGAAATAGCATATTAATGCCCAATGAAAACTGATTTTAGATGATTAATTAGCAAAATTGTGTTTTACTTTCTTTTGAAATGCAAAAAAGTAATGATTTTAGTAAAATCAGTAAAGATGAAGTATCAGATGACCATAAAAGTATTAGCTGCATCATATACATTTGTTAGAAATTTCCCAAATTTTCTTATATTTTCAGTATTTTAAGTCACAACACCTTACATTTGACTAAGAAGATAAAAATGTCCATAGAAAGCAAAATTCTTTCAAATATCAAATATTACAAGGATTTGCACAAAAGAGAATCTGAGTTCATTATATTTCTTTTAGGTCTGTGTCCTAATTATCTTTAGGTTTATCCTTGTTCTTTTTGGTTACCTAGTCTAATATTACAATTTGTACGTCTCATTTAGAAAGTGGGGTAATTTAGATGACCAAAATAAAAACTATCAAAAAGGCTTTCTGGGTATTTTCCTTAAGGCAGTTTTCAAAACATGTTGTACAAATAGCAAGCATTGGAAGTGAAAAATCAATTTCACAGGATGATTGATGAAGAGGAAAATTAAATAGAATATAGAGTGGCAGAAGGTGAATCTACCCTCTTTTTGTGGTGGTATTTTTTCTTTCTCCAAAGTCGGGGATTTTACTTGTACTATAGTAAATTTAGTTGTAAGTCTTTGTGGACATTGTTTTAATGAGGAATCTATGTCCATTTTTGCGATTTTCTCCCTATAAGGAAGGGAGGGTCTCAAACGGTTTAACTCATCTGTAGAGTTACTGGCACTGTGATGACTATTCTGAAACAAGATTGCTTTATTCTTTGTTTTCTCCTTACATTTTCTTGGAGGTATAAGTTCAGGCTTTTTTGCAACATAAGTACATTCAATTTCTGGCTCATTATCATTCTTAAGTTGCAGGGTGCTTTTTTTTTTTGTGAGCACACATTGGTAGAAAACAAAGGAACATTTTCTTGGAAAGGCCGATCTTGTTCCGTTTGCCCAGAAAATGATTTCAGGACTCTTACAGTGCGTTTATGTTTCTCGTTTTCCACAGAATCCCTTAATTTTTTTTTGCCAAAGTAGGAGATGTTTCTAGTATTTCTTTTGATTCTTTAAAGTCATCTTCGTGGAGGTTGTCTTTTGTCGGAGTAGCAACATTACCCCTTTCATAAAATTTCACCACAGACTTCCTTTTCCTCCTCAATCCATGTTTTTTTACAAGTTTTTTTTCCATTTTGTTTCTGGACTTGAATGTATGTCATCACCAGGAGATTTGCTACTGGATTCTAGTACTTCAGACATTCTTTTCTTGTTCAAAAGTGGAGCAGAAAGAGACTTAACTTGTTCCTTAGGTGCCATTTGTTCTGGTATGCTGGTTGTTTCTAAAGGAGCTTTATCCTTGGGTAATGAAACAGGACAAAGAACAATTAAAAATAAATAAATGATAGTTAATCTTTTAAGCTTGGGGTAGTACTTAGTCCCAAATCAAATTTCAAAAATATTTAAATTTCCCCTAAAAATGAAATTGGAAAGTAAATTTTATCCAAGATAATATATCCAAGGTAGTAGGTAAATTATTATGCTTGTGCCATACTATAATTCCTATCAAAACAAAGGGAAATTTCCCATTTCATATCTTAATCGTTTTTCCTGCTTTTCAAAAACAGATATTTTATTTTTAATTGGTAATTTTACATGGTCAAAATTATAATACAGATATGTTACAAATAAAAAAACACATAAAATATAAAGTTGGGATGGGACAAAAAAATAAACTCATTACTCTTTTTAACTAATAAGGTTCTTTATTACATTTATATATTTCTTTAGTGCTCACTTTAAAATTTCTTTAAATTAAAGGTCAAAATAAGTGTAAAAATAACAACTCTAATTATGACATAATTTTGAGGGAAACCAGAATGTGATTTAAAACAACTCCATTTTCAAAAAAATAGACCTTCATAAACTGTCCCCTTCTGAGTTTGGTTCCAGTCCAAAATCTCTACACAAATCAGAGATTAGGAATGGGTAAGAGAAGGCAAATGATTTTTGTATATAATGCAGAAAAGGAAATAAGAAATGATTACAATATATAACTTAAGCACATCAACAGAATAATTGGGTACCAATAGAGTAGGAAGTGATGACTTTAAAATAGTTAAGGAAGATTTCCCTTGATATCCAGTACAATCCTTCAAATGTTCAGATGAATTGGGATTCTATTTCCATTATTACATGGAACAAACAATGATAATGATGCATACCTACAGGTATTTTGGAACAAATTATATTTTAAAAAATGTTTACATGACAGAATCACATTCTATCATTTAAAAATGACCATAATGATCTTGTTGTTTTTGTTGTTGCTCTTCAGTTATCTCTGACTTTTTATGACCCTATTGGAGGTTTTCCTGGCAAAGACACTGGAATATTTTGCATTTTGTCCTCCAGCTCACTTTACTCATAAGGAAACTAGGGCAAAAAGGTTAAGTAATTTGACCAGGCTTATATAATTGATACTTATTTGAAACCATATTTGAACTCATGAAGATGAATCTTCATGACTCCAGTCTTGAAACTTTATCCACCATGCCACTTAGCTGTTTATATCAAAATTAATTACTTTAAATTAAATCATAATTTAAATGAGATGGTAACACTTTATTTGCCTGATTTTCACTATATTCTAAATATGCAGATCTATCAAGAAAATGAATGTGTGGACAGGAATCTCATCCACAATAACCCTAACAAGTTGTTGGTGAGCTTCCAACTATGGACATTCATTGTTAGGGTCCATATTGCCTTCTAAAGCAGTCATGTTCTTTATTGCTCTATTCATGATTGAGAGTCTGTTATTTTCTTTAATGAACACAGAGGAAGTAATAGAATGTTTTCATGTAAAAGTAAGGGCTCAATTCAATTCACTGACTTGTTGAGGATTGTGGTACTGTATGGGCAATATTCAGATTATAGTTCTATGATCAATTAATGAGGATAAGTTATATGGTATATACTTTTTTATTTTTAAGAAACCACATTGGAATGGTCATTTCAAATCTTGTTTCTAGGGCAGAAATATAACAGTTCAAAAAATGATTGAAATGTGTCAGCCAGAAAGATAGGCCTAGGTTGAGAACTGGAATCTAGTTGTAGAAAGATGCTGTGGGAGGTGAGGCTATGTGACCTGATTTGTTTTTCAAGCCTCTCTTGCCCCTTGATTGTGCGGGTTGTGCCAACTAAGTGAACATGATAAAAAGACTCAAGATCAGATTCTATCTTACAGAAAGCATCAGAAACATGGGCTTCAGTAGTTTTCTCATTTCTGTTGAGGAAGACATTACTGGGAGACTAGAACATGAGGCAACCTGAGATCATCCCCAATGAGGTCAAGCTATGTGATTAGGGTTAGCACCCCAAGTCCTTGCAGGTAATTTGCACCTTAAACTGAAGAATCTGGTCTGAAATCTTTGAGTAATAATAGTTTACCAGGGACTGCCATGGGTGAATAGACAGGATTGATTCTTTGGGACTAAGATAAGCTACAATAACTTTGATAATCAATACTAAGATATGATTATTATAGCATTTTAATGCCATGCATTAACATTTTTGTACCATGATAGAATTTAGTACATTTTTCTAAAGTGACATATATTTCTAGATATTGACATTTTGATTCTTTCCTTGCCATCAGTGATGATAAATTTTAGATTGTGTATAAGAAAGAAATCATGACTAATATGCTCTTTCACATGCATTTGGTAATTCTATTATTTTCAATTATTTTGCTGAATAAGGCAAAAACAATGAAACAATCAATAATCAAATAGTTTAAATTAACTTCTTTATCATTTAAGAAATGTACAAAAACACACTATTCTGGGACTGTTCCTTTATTATAGCATAGCTAGGATTGGAGTTTTGGTGTGGTCCCTGTAACTCCAAAGAACAACTTTTCAAATAAAGACAAAACTGCATTTAAAATTACACTAAGTTATGAAAATATGCTTCCAGAAATATTAGCATGCAAGGCACTTTTACTCAAATAAAATATCAAAACTTTCGATATCCCTTTTCCATACCTGTTTCTGGTCATTTTTACTGAAACCTTCCTGTTCTCCATCGTCTAGTCCTTTAAGTTTCAATTCTTGTTTCACATCTAAAGTAATAATTAATTGAAAATTTATTTTATTTAGAAGGACTTTCCTTCTATGAATGAAATCTTCCCACCCCCTCCTCATTAACAGTAAGGGCAGTTATGACAGATATAATTTTATCTATTTTAATCTATATTGAGATAAGACATTAAATTTAAGAAATGTCTATCTTACTAATTATGCATTCATCTGATTATTTTGCCATTTCAATCTACTGCTGGATTTTAGGTTTCTTAAGAGATGCTATTTCCCAGGAACAAAGCATAGGAAGCTGAAAAGATTGATTTATCTATTTACTCTAGCTGAAACCATTGCCATTGAAGTATATATTGGGAGAAACTGATGTGTACATGAACAATTTATAAGTTAGGCTAGCAGTAAACAACTAATTGGATCAATGGACTTTCTCAATAACCAAAGAATGTGACGCAGGGATTACTAGCCTTAACTGAGTTTAGTATAAGAATTTAACTGAGTAAGTAGGAGAGAAGAATAAATGGAGTAGGGGAGGTGAGGAAAGCAATGAGATAAGTTAAGAGAGTGGATGGCCTCATGGGAATGAGGACAACATAACCGACTGGAAATTGGGAATGAGGAATTAGCAAGAACTCTTTCCTTCTCATTTGGGACTAAGAAATGTTCATTGTTTCATTCCATCTGCAAGGTTAGAGACTAGACTTCTTTGGATAACAAGCTAGGTATCTGTGAAAGATTTTTGGTGGTGTGAAAATCCTAGACCCCATGCATCCTGAAAAAGATAATTTTTATTTTATGTTTTTACAAAAGAATAGAAATGTAATTAAAAAGAGAACTGGATTTCTAAATTTAACTCTTGACTTAGGAAGAGAGAAGACAAAATCAATTTTTAAAAGACAGAACCAATCTAATTATTTCAAAACACAGAGAGAACAGAATGTAAATCTTAATAATGAAACCCTTGGCCAGGACTGACTCAAAGGAATAGGAGAATAAAGTAAGTGAGATCTGATTCCTTTAGGAATTCTATAAGATACTCTGATTAAGACAAGGAAACCTGTAACCAAACTACATCAATAATATTCCAACAGTTAATTTGAAATTCACTTTAAAATTTAATTATCTGAAGCTAATTAGAATATGAGAAAAGAGGAATAGTTTTGTGGTGAAATGATTAAAAGAACTTTTAAAGAATTCTATGTGTGGCTGAAACAAAACCTACATAAATATTTAAACTAGAATATGACATCATTAATTAATGTATGGATTTTCTAAGGATAGGACAAAAATTAACATTCCTTAGTATGCTCATTGCATCCCATCCAAATCAATGTCATGGGAACAAATCCTGAGAAGCATCACCTAACCAGGTAATTGAATACAAGGGGAAAATCAAGTTGATTCTACTTAGCTTTGAGGAAATTAGCTTATAAAAAATCAAAAATAACAGAAAAAAAGGAAAATCATTCCTATGTAGATTTTTATATGCGAATATAAAAACCTAAAGATCTTAGGATTTGAAGCAATAAAAACAAAGAAGAAGAAGAAGAAGAAGAAGAAGAAGAAGAAGAAGAAGAAGAAGAAGAAGAAGAAGAAGAAGAAGAAGAAGAAGAAGGAAATTACAGCTAATTACACAGAAAACAATGTTACACTAAGTAGAGCAGGAAATCAAAACACCTGTTAAAAAGACACATCCTATATTTTATTGAGAGCATGAACCACAGGGCATTGAATTTTGTTATCACATGACTTTACCATTTATTTTGTTTACCTCTACTAATAAAGTTTGGAATGTAACTATATGAGCAAATAACCTACTCAGAAAAAATTCAAAATATTAAATAACCCTACCTTTCTTTCCTTCTTTCTGATTCTCTTTTCCTAGAGGTGGTTCACATTGCTTCTGAGGGACTGATTTTTCTATTTGAACTTCAACTTGTGAGCCAGTGTCAGCCCCACTTCCAGCTTCAGCTGCAGATGCTTCATTTTCTTTTATTGCAATCTTTCCAAATTCTCTGGGTGCTAACTGATCTTTACTTTGCAGTGACTTGCAAGAATAATTCTTTTGAAATGTCAAATCATTGGAATTTTTGGGACTCTCATTTTTCTGAGACGTACTTGGAGACTCCCATTTCGAAGCATCTGAAAAGTACATATTTGAGTTAAATAGTATATCAGTTTTATCCACCTGAGATATTAAATTTGTTCTTAGGATGTCACTCAAATCACCACCAATACTTATGATTTTATTTTGTTTATTTCTGGCATTTTATCTTTCAGATGACATGAAAAAAAACCCACCAGTCTTCAGTCTATCCTCCTTTTCCAGCACAATCAGCTCTAACTCTCTTTCCAATTTTATTTCCATGTATGGTTCCACGGAAGATGTTAGTAAGAACTATAGTTGGGGAAAATTTGGGGGGGAACACCAAATAAACTTTTATATATACATATATATATATATATACATATATATATATATATATATATATATATGACTTGTCAAATTATTTAGGATTTGGAAATATAAACTTGCAACTTATATTCATCAAGTTACCTAGGTATGACATGTTGAGTTTTAGTGCACAGGATCACACAGCTGATATACATCAGAGTTGAAATTTGAAATCATGGCTTTTTAGCTTTGAGGTCAGCTCTTCATCTATTATGCTGAAATATTTTCTATAGAAAATGCTTACAAATTGCATCCTTTCAGTGAATATTTTTTAAAAAGGGACTGCCATTTCTTCTAAACATCTTTTTTTTTTCAAAGATGAATTACTTTGAATATGACTTTTTTCAGAATAATCTAATTTCTTAAAGATTAATTTTTAAACTTTTATTCTTGCATTGCAAATTTAGCAACAAAAATGACACTACATAAGTTTAAGTATTCTCTTTTTAAAATATGATGATTACATATTTACTATTATATAAAAATGCAAATAAAGGACAATGATATATGAAAAGGATAATCATAACAATATGCACTCAGTATTTAATTTTAAAATTTTTTCCATCTTTTGTTGGCTTTCTATGGTATCCTACTTCTTCATTTCAGGAGGAATCACACTAATGAAATCTCCCTTCCACAACCATTAATTAACTTTTCAAACTCGCCCCTCAATTTTTTTAGAGCACTTTTGTCAAGTTCTCTTGCCTTCTTTACTCCTGATCCTGTAACATGCTTATCTGTTTTTATGTTTCATCCCTTCACAGACAGCAAATTCCTTGAAGCTAATTTATTATTATTATTATTATTTTTAATTTTACCTCCTAGGGTCAACCAGGAGACAAGTGGTTTGCATATGAAATATAATAGTAGGTTCATGTATGATACCTTGAATTGAGAGGACATATGCAGTACTGGATTCATGTGCCTTCATGCAATAAAGAAAAGGGCCAGGACCTATAAAAATCCAATATGAAATAAGGTGGTCAATTAAAATTAAATTTAAAAAATTAAATTAAATAAAAATTAAATTTAAAAATTAATTTAATTAAATTAATCTGAATTAAATTTTAAAAATAAAAAAAACATTAAATTAAAATTTTAAAAATCTGAAGACTCCAGGATGGATCCTGTATTAGGTGTGATTTTTGAAAAATACACTTTTTCCTCATACTTGTAAAGAAGGGTAAACAAGGAAAAATCCCATTTGCAGCATGTAAATTAAATTCTTCCATGAAAGGTGCGATAAAAATGGGGACAAAGGGAAGAGGAGATGATGAATGAAAATACCTTAATTTACGTTTCTTTTCTTCTTAAATTATGAAATTGTAAAGCTTACCAACTTTTTGTTTTTCCTCAACTCCTTTTCCTACTTCTTGGTTTGTGAAAGAACCTTTCATTTGAAGAGTGGGTTGAATAGGCTATGAAAGAAGATTAGAAAATAAGAAAATAGTTACATAGAAAGTTTTCAGTTCACATCCAATAATAATTTAAAAGTGTCAATGTTATTACCTTCCCATTAGAATTTCTCCTCTGGTGACCTGAAAAAAAGAATAAAAGTTTTATTATCAACCATAAATAAATAGCATAATTCAATCCCAATTTCATGCAAAATGAATAGGTTTGTTAGTTCTCATTACAGGCCCTAAAGAAGGAATGCTTTCAGGGGATATAATTATTAGTAGCATGACCTTTGCTTGACTGAAAGTAGAATCAATTATTAATACTTGAAATAAAACAAAAATATATTATTGTCTGTCCCAACATGCAGTTTACATTTAACAGATCAGATTCCAGGGAACTCATATATATATATATATATATATATATATATATATATATATATATATATATATATATGTATGTATATGTGTGTGTGTGTGTGTGTGTGTGTGTCCATAAGACAATATAGAAACAGGTTCATCTGTGAAACAAAGAAAAAAGAAAGAAAGAAAGGATAGTCAACTTCACAGGGGGTTAATTACAAAGTTAATGCTATTGGGCAGCAGACTATCTTCCAAATAATGAGCATGATAACTTGAACAAGTGCTCATAGGATGGATGATTCTTTAATTAAATATGTAATTGGCAAATTCAGGCAATATGTTATCCATAAAGAAAAAATAAGAATTAAAACAATATACAATCCACATTATTATCACAGAACTAAAAGGGCTAGAGACCAATGTTCTGAATACATCCACTTAGAAGTATAAATGCAGAATGAATAGTTGATGATATATTTTAATTTCCCTCCATCCCCACATTATCTACTGATATAATTATACATCTGGAATCAGTTGCTTTATCCATTTAAAAATGTTTAGATGCAGTAATACCAGAAAGAACGTCGATAAAGGATATCTAGGGAATGATGTACAAAACCTTTCCATTTTGTAAGTAATTTTAAAAAAGCATCATTGTTCTAAATCTCTAAATGTTAAGATAAATGTTACTCACATAAAATTCCCTTCAACAAATATAATTTATCACTTATGGAAAGTCAAGCTATTTACAGAGATACTGTTGATAAAATATCAGAAATTACAATGTAAAACAATGAACATTGTTTATTTTATAAAATAAAATTAGTTTATCATTCAACAACCCAAAAAAATCTCAACAAATTTTGTACAAAAGAAGTTATAAAGTTAGTCTCAGTATGTGTCCGTCTTCTTAAGTATTAAGAAATTGAAGGAAGGGTAGAATTTTGAAATTGAAAACAAATACTTCCCTAAGAGCATCAAACAAATACACATTAGTAATATAAACATTTTAAGTAATGTGCATGTTGATATTTTTATTCACTCAACTAGGCTAAAAAAGTCATTAATTATCCTTTTTCTAGATAGAAGGTAGGCAAGTTGCTTAATAGGTTTCTGATCTTAGTGTTTTTTCCCCTTCATTTATGTGCACAGCATTTCCTGATTGGGGAAGAAAATGATTCAATGGCTATGGACAGATGGAGCACATGTGAATGTTTAATTTCCAGGAAAAGAGGGATAGCCCATATGCTGCTAGAAGTGACCCATATTTATTTTTATGTGTATATTCTGTGTGGACATCATTGAAAGTGATTTTTTTTTGTACCTCAGACATGAACAAAGTAGACAGTATATAATTCAGACAAGTTGGATAGGCAAAGTCACCCTCAGTTTCCAGAAAATCTAGGCCAATGAACTCATGGGAATATTTATGTGTAATTCTTTTTGTCCTTATTTTACATTTGATCTGTATTTCATTTTATGAAAAATTCAGAAAAACAAATGAGTATTGTGTCTAAGTTGAGTAAACCTTGGGATGGGTTGCAGTGTCATATATATGAGTAGGTACTCTGTGGCATGAGTTGATCATGTTTATAATGGATACACCTTTCAAAGAAACTAACAGATTGAAATTAGGAAATAATTGTCAGGAAGAATGGGAAATTCCAGAAAAGCTTTATGGAGTATATACTTGAGAATCTTTCTGAAGAAAAAGAGAGATTACACCAGATGGCCTGAAAGGACACAGAGCAGGGCAATATACAGAAAAATGACCAAAATATTTTGGTTGAAAAAAAGAGAAAAGACAAGCAGTGTGAAGTAAGTCTGCAAAGCTGAGTTAGAGTCCTCCTGTCCAGGGTCTTAGGAATCCCCATTTCTGCCTCTGCTAAGTGATTATTGGCAAGTGGTTCCCCTTTCCCCTTTTCCAATTATTGGCAAAAACTTTATTTTTCAGTTTGTATTTCATCCTATGATCACCTCATTTACACATCATTAAATTATGTCTCTGTGTTGGAATGCTTACCAAATGTTAACTCATTAGATTTGATAGAGACAATAATTATCTAATTTAGCTTGGTTCAGTATGACTGATCTGATATTGCAAGGAGATGTTATGGGCCAGAACTTGAAACAAGGTACTAGGTGGAATTGAGGAGACAATGTTTAAGTCTAGTTTAGCATTGATTTAATCATACAACAAATAATGGTTTCCCAGTGATATAGGGATTGGTGTGTACTCAGTGAACAGCACATAAGCAAGAAGCTCTCAGGGCCAAAGAGCATATTGGGAGGTACAGAAGCCCACAAGCCCACTCTCAGAGGCGGCGTCAGATTCATTCCATCTTCCACCTTTGTGCTGACAGGAGGCTGAAGAAAGCAGAGGCAAAGGACAAGCTGCAAGAGCTCTTGGAACCAAGCAGAGAGATAGGCCTCTAAGAAAGCTACCCAGGCCCAAGGAAGGAGAAAATTTGGATTTTATCAGCTGGCTGCATTTGAAGTGACTATTGAGCTGAACCAAAACTAAGTTTGCCTCCAGAAAACCTCCCCAAGAAACCTGCTCCCAGAGAGAACGATCATATTTTAGACAAGAAGGGAACACCATATCTCTGGATTCTAAGTGGCCACAAAGTTGGCCAACAAAGAACTCTGGATACATCCGGAGCTCCTCATATTCTGTGTGAAAGGAAGGGACCCTTTGGTTGCTTTTTCTCCCTGGTTCCAAGGCAGCCATCTTCCACTATCTGTTCCTCACTCCTCTTGCCTGCTCTTTTTTCACCCTTTGTCACTTTGGTCACCATTTCCTCTCATTAGCCTGCACTACAAAGGTCTGAACAGAAACACAACAATCTAGCCTTTAATCAGTAGCTCCTCAAGGTTTTTTAACAATGATGTTTTATAACCCATTTTCTTCAGTTTACGTTTTATCTAATCAGACACAGGGTGTACATAAAAGAAATTTTTCAGGATCTGGAGATCAGAGAGATCAAAAAAGTCTGAGAGGCAGGCCAGGAATGAAGAAGGTCCTAGTGCGAGTTCTACATGTAACTCACATTGGTGTTCTGACTGTACCAAACATTCTGTGCTCTAGACAATTCTCTGAGACAGTTTCAATGAAAATAAAAATCTAATCTCTATCATCAAAAAGAAGTATGTATCATAGAAGTAGTTAACTATCTATATAACTAAGCAAGTAAATGGAAAAGTAGCTCATTGAGTTTGCTAAAACCAAATACCATGCAAAAGGTGGATGGTAATTGACGGAGCTTATTCCTAGAGCCAATCACTCACTCCACATCCACAAATAGCTATTTCTCCTCCTCCCCCCACCTCTCTCTGTCCATTAAACTTTTCTCTCTTTCCATTGCTATTTCTTCTTATTTTTTTCCTGTTCAGACAAGTCTTCTGTGATACTCCTTATGGATCCTGTGAATAGCCCTAGGACTTCATGAAATTTCTTCTCTTCTATGTGTTTGATCATACAGACTCTATTCCAGTTCCCAAGGCCTATCCCTTATTTCTCCAGCTCTCAAATACCATCTTTTCTTTTCCTATTTTAACACAGATCTCACTATCTACATATTATAATCTTACCTTCATGTTGTCCCAATGGAATACTGCCTTTTATGTTTCGATTTTTCCATGCACGTATAAGCCTTCTCACTATTTCCAGAATACTTGCAGTGGCATACTGATCAGTGAAAACAACAATATAGTTAGCAAGACCACTGATGAAAGCAATCCTGAAAGTTTTCTGCTGCTAAATTGTGAAGAATTTCCACTTTGAGGGAAATTAGGTTTCTATAGGAAACAAAATGTTTTTATAACATTTTCTTCAAAAGAAGAACCTCTTGCTTACACATTCCAAGTTTACTCTTCGATCTTTTTTTCTTTAGAGAGACACAACTCTGGCAAACAGAGTGCTGAAGCCTGGGATATACTTTTTTCATACAGAAAAGGATAAACTTCTAAGTAATAATAAAATTCTAACTCAGGATATTATCCTTGTGATTGTCACGATTATATTTCATAATATATTACAAATCATTTTTTCAAAGAGCTTTCTTAAAATATGTTTCAAATGATTATTATACTGCATAAGAAATGACAGTGATTCTCCACACTATCTTTCCTTCAGAAAATAATTTATGTTCTTATGACAGGTCTTCTATTTTAGTTAAACATCAAAGTTTACATTACTTGCAAGCATCCTTACTTTCTTCTGCCTATCCTCTCTCCTGGAAGGTTTTCCTCCTTCCTTTCTGCCAATCAAAATATGACACCATTATTATTAAGCCCCAATTATTACCTCTTTCATTAACTCTTTCCTGATTAAACATAATGAATTTTGCCATTTCCCTTTTTTATTGGATGCAACAGGTGTATACCTGTTGCAACAAAATAATTAGCTGTACACAGTATGCACACATTGGAGTAAAATGTTTCATCAAAAGTCTCCTGAAACAAAAGCTCTAACTATTTGTTATTGTGCCATAATTTCAAAATGATATGGCTTCCATAACAACAAAAGAAGGACAGCATCCTTACTGAGACATGACAGGCTTCTATCCTGTCTTGGTAAAAACACATCTGTATTATTATGTTTAGATAGGACAAGATAAATGGGTATTTCAGAGGAATAAAAGAGACCTTACAGGTCATGCATTATTCATAGCACAGGTAAAACTGCTAAGCAAGGAGGGATAACTTAATTACAAGGAAAACCATTCAAAGGATTGCAGGGTAATAGTCACCAAGTAATTAGGGACTTAGAATGTAGGGAAAGAGCTGGATTTGTTCAGCTTGATCTTGTAAGTTAGATCAATGGTACTCCTGCCTGACAATTGTAGAAAGGTCAGTTACAATTCTTAATAAGAAAACAACCCCAACAATTAGAGCCATTCAAATAGAAAGTTGGCCACTTTACTTGGGTAGTAACTTTTCAGTCACAAAAAGGTTTGAACTACTTTTGGGAGATACTGCAGAGAAGATTTGTTATTTGGGATAAAGATAAATTAGATTAACTTTGATCATCAATGCTAAGATTTTATTATTATGGCCTGTTTTAATACCATATATTAACACTTCTACACACTGATATTTTTCTCAAATAACATACATTTCTAGACATTGAAATTTCAGATGATTATTTTGCCATTGGTCAATAAAGTTTAGACTGTGTGTAAGAAAGAAATCAGGACAAAGATGCTCTATTATATGAATCCAGATGCATGGTAATTATGTTATCACAATTATTTTGACTACTAAAGGGCAAATCATCATATAATTAAGTAGTTTAAGTTGGTTTCCTTATCATATTAGAAAGGTGCAAAAATGTCAGCATCAACCCTATCAATACTATCAAGGGACACCTCTTTAGTGTGCTGTTACCCAACAAAGGCTCAAGTTTTGCTGTTAGTCCTGCCAACTTCAAAGAAAATTTCACCTCCACAAATGAGACAAAAATACACTTCAAAGGGCACTGAGTTCCTAAAAACACATTCAAATGCACATAAAATATACATGTACTGAAATGAAAAATCAGAAATTTCAATATCAATTTTCTATACCTGTTCCAGATATCTTTTAGCAAAACTTTCTTTGCTTTTGTCTGATGATCCTTTAAATTCCGATTCTGGTTTCAAGTCTAAATTGATATTTAAATGAAAAGTTACTTTCTTTAGAAATATATTTCTTATATAAATAAAATTCCTCCCCCATTTAGAGTAAAACATATAAGAATTTTCTAACTTACTAATTATGCATTTAGAGAGTTCTTTTGTAATTTTAAGGTATTACTACATTTTATGTTTTTGGTGACATGTTTATTTCACAGGAGCAAAGCACGGGAAGCTGTAAAGATTGATTTCCATACTCAATCGAGTTGAAACTGTTAAATTTTAAAATAATGGTATAGTGAGAGAAACAAATCTATACCTGATTTATTAGTTAGCCAAGCAAGTGAGAAATAGATTCAGTCAATGGATTTTCTCAATAACCAAATCCCAAAAGGTAGTGATTTTTGGCCTTAATATAATTTTGAGAAAGAAAAAAGAAAAAAGGAGTTGAGAAGGGAAACAATGACATAGTTTAAAGAGTGGACAGCACCATGAGGATAGGAACAACATGACTGATTGGATGAAGTTTTCTCCAGTTTATGAGACTAGGCCTAAGTCACAAGATCCCTATTCCCAGCCTTGAACTCTGGAATACAGGAAGTTAGTGAAGTTACAAGAAGTGATGTGACCCACAGGAAGCAGACATCATTGGTGACCATTGGTCAAAGATGGTTATGTCCTTTTAGTCTATCCAGTGAGAAGGCTTGGGTCTTTTGCTTTTAAGTCCTGGACAAGGCAGAAACTGGCCTGGCACATGGTAGGAATGGGATGGCTCCCAGGTGTGTCCGGGCCTCTCTCTGCAGGGATTACATAATTGCTTTCTCTGTGTACCTGAAGATGTCTCTGATTATTAATTTGGGAAAGAGGGTCTTCCACCAGTCCCACTCACTGGTAGTTGGAAAGGCAGAGTTAGCAACAAGCACTTCTTTCTGTTTTGTGACAAAGAAATGTTCATTGCTTGAGTCAGTCTTCAAGTTCAAAGATATTGGACTAGACTTCTTTGGATTGTAAGCCAAATAGAATGGAAGAATTTTTGCTTTGGGTTATGAAGGTCATAGACCATATGCATCCTTCAAGGGTAATAAATTTCCATACATAACAATAGAAATATAATTAACTGGATTTCTAAAGTCAATTCATGAGAGGACTTAGGAAGGTTTGACATAAGTTCAGAGAAAAAAAACCTCATGACATAAGCAGAAAGAGGACAAAGGCAAATTGTAAAAGACAGAACCAAACTGATATTTAACACCCGTGAGCGAAACAAAAGTAAATGGTAACTGAAAAATCACTGGCCACGACTATCTCAAAGAAACATGGAAATAAAGTAAATGACATCTGATTCCTTCGTTAAGTCTAGAAGCTACTATGATGAAATCAAGGAAACATGTAGCTAAGACACATGGATAAAATTCCAGGAGAAAATTTGAAATTCATTTTAAGAATTATTTAACTGAGAGACAGTTTGAATATGACAAAATGGAGAGTGATTCTGTAGTGAAAAGATTAACATGACAAAAGTTTCAGAAAATTGTATGTGTCAAGGATGTTAGTTGTAATAATTCAAAATGATAGAAAAAAGGAAAAATCATTGATATATGGATTGGGAATATTCAAAACTCAAGGTTTTAGACTTTGGAAACAAAAAGAAGTAGGAATTTACAATTAAATACAAGGACCATTGAGGCACAATAAAGACACAAACCAAATCTAGTCCCTTTCAGCCCTTGTGGAAAATGCTACATTGATTAAAGGAGAAAATCAAAACACCTTGTAGGTTCTGGTCTGCTGAGAAGATTAACCACAGGCAGTGAATTTTATTATTGCCTGACTTTACCATTTACATTGTTTACCTATTCTAATGAGGATTTGTATGTAAGAAATTGAGCAAATAAATCTACGTACAGTAAATCCAGAATATTAACCCCTACCTTTCTTACTTTGCTTGGCTTCCTCTTTTTGTACAAGTGGTTCACATGGCTTCCTGGGGACTGGTTTTTCTAGAAGAACTCCAACTTTAGAGCCAGTGTCAGGTTCACTTTCTGGTTCAGCTGAAGCTTCAGCAGCTTCATCTTCTTTTAGTGGACTCTTTCCCACCTCTGTGGAGAACAAGGGATTTTTATTCACTGGCAGGGATTAGTAAGGATAATTCCTTGGAAATTTCATATCCTTGGAACTTCTGTGATTCTCCTTTTTCTGAGAATGACTTACAGAATCCCTTTTCAAAACATCTGAAAAGTAATTATTTGAGGTTTTATTCACTTGACATCATTATTTTTTTGGATAGGTTGGCATTCAAATTCCACTTATTCAGAAGATTTTATTTTGCTTATTTATAGCATCTTTTTCTATCTGTTAACATATGAAAAACTCACCAACAACAGTTTTCCTTCAGTATTCAGCCTGTCTTCCTGTTTTTGGACCATCAGCTCTAACCCACTTATGAAATTCTATCTCCATGTGGGGTTCCTAACAATGTATTATTAAAATAGTTGGGGAAAGGTTTTTTTTTTAAATCCTTCTGTAAGTCAAGAAGTTACTCTGATTAAATCAAGAAAACATATAACTAAGACACATGGATAATATTCAAGGCATTAATTTGAAATTCATTTTAAAAATTATTTAACTATTAGTGTAAATATGATAAAATGGAGCATGATTCAGTGGTGAAAAGATTAACATAACAAAAGTTTCAGGAAATTGTGTCAAGGATGTTAGTTATAATAATTCAAAATGATAGAAAAAAGGAAAAATCATTTATATATGGATTTTATATGGGAATATTCAAACCTCAAAATTTTAGGCTTTGAAAAAAAAAAAGAAGTAGGAATTTACAATTAAATACAAAGACCATTAAGACACAATGAAGACACAAACCTAACCAATCCCTTTCAGCCCTTGGGGAAATTGATACACTGATTAAAGGAGAAAATGACAACGTCTTGTAGATTATGGTCTACTGAGAAGATTAATCACAGACAGTGAATTTTGTTATTGCATGATTTTACCATTTACATTGCTTACCTATTCTAATGAGGATTGGCATGTAAGAAATTGAGCAAATAATCTACGTACAGTAAATCCAGAATATTAACCCCTACCTTTCTTACTTTGTGTGGCTTCCTCTTTTTGTACAGGTGGTTCACATGGCTTCTTGGGGACTGGTTTTTCTAGGACAACTCCAACCTTAGAGCCAGTGTCAGATCCACTTCCTGGTTCAGCTGAAGCTTCAGCAGCTTCATCTTCTTTTAGTGGACTCTTTCCCACCTCTGTGGAGAATAAGGGATTTTTACGCACTGGAAGGGATTAGTAAGGATAATTTCTTGGAAATTTCATATCCTTGGAACTTCTGTGATTCTTATTTTTCTGAGAATGACTTACACATTCCCTTTTCAAAACATCTGAAAAGTAACTATTTATTTGAGTTAAATAGTATAGCACTTTTATTCACCTGACATTATGTTTTTGATTGGTTGGCACTCCACTTATTCAGAGGATTTTATTTTGCTTATTTGTGGCATCTTTTTCCATCTGTTAACATAAACTCACCAAGAGCAGTTTGCCTTCAGTATTCAGTCTGTCTTCCTGTTTTTGGACCATCAGTTCTAATACTTTTTTTATTAGCTTTTTATTGATAGAAAATATGTGTGGGTAAATTTTCTTTTTCTTTTCTTTTTTTATAACTTTTTATTGACATAATATATGCCTGGGTAATTTTTTTTTAAAACATTATCCCTTGTACTCACTTCTGTTCCGACTTTTCCCTTTCCTCCCTCTACCCCCTCCCCTAGATGGAAGCAGTCTTATACGTGTTAAATATGTTATAATATATCCTAGATACAATATATATGTGGAGAACCAAATAGTTCTCTTGTTGCACAGGGAGAATTGGATTTAGAAGATAAAAATAACCTAGGAAGAAAAACAAAAATGCAAAGAGTTTATACTCCTTTCCCAGTGTTCCTTCTTTGGGTGTGGCTGCATCTATCATTGATCAATTGGAACTGAGTTAAATCTTCTCTTTGTTGAAGATAACCACTTCCATCAGAATACATCCTCATATACTATCATTGTTGAACTATATAATGATCTCCTGGTTCTGCTCATTTCACTTAGCATCAGTCGATGTAAGTCTCTCCAAGCCTCTCTGTGTTCATCCTGCTGATCATTTCTTACAGAACAATAATATTCCACAACATTCATATACCACAATTTATCCAACCATTCTCCAATTGAAGGGCATTCATTCATTTTCCAGTTTCTAGCCATTACAAAAAGGAATGCCACAAGCATTCTTATACATACTGGCCTCTTTCCCTTCTTTAAGATCTCTTTGGGATATAAGCCCAGTTATAAGACTACTGGATCAAAGGATATGCAAAGATTTATAACTTTTTGAGCACAGTTCCAAATTGTTCTCCAGAATAGCTGGATCCATTAACAACTTCAACAACAATGGATCAGATTCCCAATTTTCCCACATCCCCTCCAATTTGTCATTATCCTTTCCAGTCATCTTAGCCAATTTGACAAGTGTGCAGTGGTATCTCAGAGTTGTTTTAATTTGTAGTTCTCTGATCAATAATGATTTGGGAGACCTTTTCATATAACTCGAAATAGTTTCAATTTCATCATCTGAAAATTGTTTTTCATAGCCTTTGACCATTTATCAATTGGAGAGTGGCTAGAGGCTATTCTCTATATATTTTAGAAATGAGACCTTTATCAGAACATTTAACTATAAAAATGCTTTCCCAGTTTATTGCTTCCTTTTTAATCTTGTCTCTATTATATTTGTCTATACAAAAGTTTTTAAT
The DNA here is from genome assembly GCA_020854095.1 of Dasyurus viverrinus. Lineage (NCBI taxonomy): Eukaryota > Metazoa > Chordata > Mammalia > Dasyuromorphia > Dasyuridae > Dasyurus > Dasyurus viverrinus. The sequence goes on from CM037001.1 coordinate 250,742,470, forward strand.
TTGATAATATTTGATATAATCAAAGTTTCTATTTTGTGATTAATAATGATCTCTAATTCTTTGGTCACAAATTCCTTACTCCTCCACAAGTCTGAGAAATACCCTATCCTATGTTCTTCTAATTTCTTTATAATCTTGATCTTTACCTAAATCATGAACCTATTTTGATCTTGTTTTAAGTGTGAGTCCATCCCTACCTTCTGCCACATTAATTTACAATTTTCCCAGCAGTTTTTATCAAATAGTGAATTTTTATCCCAAAAGTTGGGGTCTTTGGGTTTGTCAAACACTAGATTGCTAGAGTTATTGATTATCTTTTCCTGCAAACCTAACATATTCCACTGTCAACAAGTCTATTTCTTAGCCAATCCCAAATGGCATTTTGTGACTGCTGCTTTTTGATTTCGTTTTCGGTCAGGTACATATTCATTTGATTTTTTTTCATTACTTCCCTTGAAATTTTTGAACTTTTGTTCTTCCAGATCAATTTTATTGTTATTTTGTCTAGGTCGTTAATATAGTTTCTTGGGAGTCTGATTGGTATAACACTAAATAAGAAGATTAACTTAGGTAGTGTGATCATTTTTATTATATTCAATGAACCTATACAAGAACACTTCATATTTTCCCAATTATTTAGATCTGATTTATTTGTGTGGAAAGTGTTTTGTAATTTTGCTCATATACTTCCTAACTTTCCTTTGGCAGAGAGATTCCCAAATATTTTATACTATCGACAGTTATTTTAAATGTAATTTCTCATTGTATCTCTTGCTGTTGGATTTTGTTAGTGATGTATAAAAATGCTGAGGATTTATATGGATTAATTTTGTATCCTGCAACTTTGCTAAAGTTGTGGATTCTTTCTAACAGCTTTTTAGTAGAATCTGTGAGGTCCTCTAAGAATATATCATATTATCTGCCAAAAGTGACAACTTGGTTTCCATATTACCTGATCTAATTAATTTCTTTAATCCCTTTTTCATCTCTTATTGCTGAAGCTAGCATTTCTAACACAATATTGAATGGTAATGATGATAGTGGGCAATCTTGTTTCACTCCTGATTTTATTGGGAAAAGTCCCAGTTTATCACCATTAAATAGAATGCTTCCTGATGGTTTGAATAAATGCTACTGACTATTTTAAGGATAAATTCATTTTTCTATACTTTCTAGTGTTTTTATTATGAATGCTTTTGCTGCATCTATTGAGGCATATGTTTTTTTTTTCTTAGTTTGGTTATGAATAGAGTCAATTATGTTAATAGTTTTCTTGATATTGAACCAGCCCTGCATTTCTGGTATAAATTCTACTTGGCCATGGATGATCCTGGGGATGATTTTCTGTAATCTTTTTGCTATTATTTTATTTTAGATTTTTGCATCAATGTTTGTTAGGGAGATTGGTCTATTTCTCTGTTTTTGACCTACTGTGTTTTAGGTATCAGTACCATATCTGTATCATAAAAGGATTATTAGTATTCTTTTAATCCTTATTTTTTTCAAATATTTTATATTGCATTGAAATTTGTTTGGTAGAATTCACATGCAAATCTATCGGGTCCTGAGGATTTTTATTAACTTGTTTTATTTCTTTTTCTAAAATGGGATTGTTTAACCAATTTACTTTTTCTTCTGTTAATCTGGGCAAGTTATATTTTTAAACGTATTCATCCATTTCATTTAACTTATCAAATTTATTGGTGTAAATTTGGGTTAAGTAACTCCTAATTGTTCTAATTTCCTTTACATTAGTGGCCATTTCTCTCCATTTTTCAGGCTAACACTTTGATTTTCATCTTTCCTTTTTCTAATCCAATTTACCAAGGGTTTCTCTATTTTGTTGTTCTTTTTTTTACAAAGTACCAACTCATTTTTATTAATTCAATATTTATTTTTTTACTTTCAATTTTATTAATCTCTCCTTTTCTTTTTAGAATTTCAAGGTTAGTGTTTGACTGGGGATTTTGAGTTTGGTCTTTTTTTAGCTCTTTTAGTTGCAAGCCTAATTCATTGATTTTCTCTTTCTCTAGTTTATGTAAGTAAGCCTCTTACAGATATACAATTTCTGCTTATTACTGGTCAGTGATATCTCATTATTGTCATTTTCTTTGGTAAAATTATTAATTGCATCTATAATTTGTTGAGTCACCTAATCATTCTTTAATATGAGATTGTTTGGTTTCCAATTAATTTTTTGTCTATTTTCACCTGGCTTTTTCTTGAATGTAATTTTATTGCATTGTGATCTGAAAAATCTGCATTCACTATTTTTCCCTTTCTGCATTTGAATTTGAGGTCTTTATGGACTAATACATGGTCAAGTTTTGTAAAGGTTCCATGAACTGCCGAAAAGAAAATGTTAATTCTTTCTGTCTCCATTTAGTTTTCTCCAAAGTGGTTTGATTTATCTAATTCTGAGAATGCAAGGTTGAGATTTTCCACAATTATAGTTTTTCAGTGTATTTCTTCTTGCAGCTCTCTTAACTTCTCCTTTAAGAATGTAGATGCTATACCACTTGTATATATGTTTAATAGTGATATTGCTTCATTATCTATCCTAGCCTTTAGCAAGATATAGTTCCCCTTCCTTATCTCTTTTATAGACCAATTTTTGCTTTTGTTTTATTTGAGATGAGGATGGCTACCCCTGCTTTTTTGGCTTCACCTGAAGCATAGTAGATTCTGCTCCAGCATTTCATCTTTACTCTGTAGAATTCTGACATTTAATCCAGTCTGCTATCTGCCTTCACTCTATGGGGGAGTTTACCCCATTCACATTTATGGCTAAAATTACTAATTCCATATTTCCTGTCATCTTGTTAACCCCAAATTATGCTTTGCTCTTTAATTTCCCCCTTATGCCCTCCCCAGTATTAAATTGGTGAGTACCACTTGCCTCACACAGCCCTCCCTCTTTAGGATAACCTCCCCCCTGAGAGTCCCTCTTCTTTTCTTAAATCTTTCCCTTACATTTTCTGAATTCCCTTCTATTTGGCTTACTCCTTCCCTTTTTTGCTTTTCCCCTCCCACTTTTCAATGAGGTGGGAGAAGTTTTTCTGTAAATTGAATATGTCTAATATTTTTTTCTTTGAGCCAATTCTGATGAAAGTAAGATTCACACCCTGTTCATCCCCATCCCTTCTTTCCCTCAGATATAATAATAGTTCCCTTTGCCTCTTTGTAAGATGTAGTACCTCCACTTTTCCCTTTTTCTGTTACAGTTTCCATTCTACCTCTAGCTTCTTTTGTACATTATAACAGTCAAACCAAATATACATGTATTCTTTATGTATACTCACAAGAGAAACATAGTTCTTCTTTTTATCTTTAGACCTATATTTAGAGGTTAAACTTTTGGTTCAGAAGTAATTTTTTTTTCACCAGAAATAGATGGAATTTATCTATTTCACTTATTGTGCATCTTCTTCCCTGGAAGAAAATGCTCATTTTGGCTGAGTAAGTTATTTCTGGCTACATGACAAATTCCTCAGTCTTTTGGAATCTTAGATTCCAGGCCCTTCGATCCTTTAATGTGGACCATGCTAGACCCTAAGTAATCCTTATTATGACTATTCTATATTTGAATTTTTTTTCTTAGCTGCTTGTAGTATTTTTCCCTTGGTCTGATGGTTCTGGAATTTAGCTGGAATATTGCTTGGAATTTTGATTTGGGGATTTTTTTCAGTAGGTGATTGCTATATTCTTTTAATGTCTATTTTACCTTCTTTTTCTATTACATCTGAGCAGTTCTCTTTGATTATTTCCTGAAAAATAATATCTAGGCTCTTCTTTTCATCATGGTTTTCAGAAAGTCCAATAATCCTTAGATTATCTATGCTAGATCTATTTTCCAGCTCTGTTGTTTCCCCAAGTAGGTATTTAACATTTTTTTAGTATTGCTTGATTGATTGCTTGACTGACAAGGTGTCTTCTTCAGTCATTCATTTCCATTTGTTCAATTCTGATTTTTAATAATTATGTTCATTTACTTTTTAATTTCTTTTCATAATTGTCCAATTGAGTTTTTAAATGAGCTGTTTTCTTCTATGGATTTTTTTTCCCCAATTTGCCAACTTTATTTTTAAGGAGTTATTTTTCTTTTCTAATTGACCAATTCTGTTTTGTAGGGAGTTGATTTCTTTATCCACTCTTTCTTCTAATGAATACCATGATTTACCCATACCCTTTTACAAAGCTTTGCTTCCTTTTCCTTTCCCCATTTTTTCCTTCTAGTTCTTTTTAAAGAACCTTTTTATTTCTTCCATGTTGTGTAATGGGGATCAGGTTATATCCCCATTTGGGGCTTTATCGGGAGAGAATCTCCTTATAGTCTCCTCAGGATTTGAAGTCTGCTCTTTTTCAGTATAGAAGCTATCTTTAGTCAGAGCCCTCTTTCCCTTTTTATTAATTTTGATAAAACAAAGAAACAAAAACACAACTGCAGTCTGCTTTTGGGGCAGTGTGATATTACCAAAAAGTGAAGCAGTAGTGGTACAGCAATAGCTGTACTGGGATCAGGGTCTGCGCTGTGCTCAGCAGTTGCATGCTTGAGATAGTGCTGAGTCCCTTCTGGTGCTGGGTGGATGTGGCCAGGTCCCAAGAGGCACTAACATTTTGGGGTCACAGTCTTTTTCCTCACTGTTTATAGCTCCTCTGCTGATGCCCTGGCATGCTGCCAGAGGAGAGTAGCTGACCCTGTGGTAAATTTCTCCCTGCAATTTTCTACTTTGAAGACCATCCCCAACTTCCCTCAGGTTTGCTCAGCTTGAGCTTGAACTGCAAACTTGTGTGATGCTGTGCCTGGTCTAACAATTCCTGCTCACAAACAAAACAAAACAACAAAAGAAAAGAAAAGAAAAGAAAAGAAAAGAAAAGAAAAGAAAAGAAAAGAAAAGAAAAAAACAACAAACAACCAAAAATAAAAACCAGACTTTTTCTGGCGAATTTTGAGATTATCTTCTGTTGATAATGTGTTGTATTCCCACTATTCGTGGATTTTGACAGTCAAGCCCTAATTCTGAGGCTGTGCCATAAAAAAAAATAGTCTGAGTGTAAGGGAGAATTTAGAAAGATATGTATGTCTTCTCTGCCATCTTGGTTCCACCCAGCTCTAACATTTATGAAATTCTATCTCCATGTGGGGTTCCAAAGAATGTATTGCTAAAATAGTTGGGGAAGGATTTTTTTTCCAAAAACCTTCAGTAAGTCTAGAAGCTATTCTGATTACATGAAGGAAACATGGAACTAAGACACATGGATAATATTCTAGGCATTCATTTGAAATTCATTTTAAGAATTATTTAACTGAAAGGTAGTCTGAATATGATAAAATGTAGAGTGGTTTAGTAGTGAAAAGATTAAAATAACAAAACTTTCAGAAAATTGTATGTGTCAAGGACGTTAGTCATAATAATTAAAAATGATAGTAAAAAGGAAAAAATCATTTATATATGGATTTTATATGGGAATTTTCAAACCGGTGAAAAAAAATAAAGTAGGAATTTACAAATAAATACAAAGACCATTAAGGCACAATTAAGACGCAAACTTAATCTAGTCCATTTCAGCCCTTGTGGAAATTGCTACACTGATTAAAGGAGAAAATCACAACACCTTGTAGATTCTGGTCTACTGAGAAGATTAACCACAGACAGTGAATTTTATTATTGCATGACTTTACCATTTATATTGCTTACCTATTCTAATGAGAATTGGCATGTAAGAAATTGAGTAAATAATCTACTTATAGTAAATCCATAATATTAACCCCTACCTTTCTTACTTTCTTTGGCTTCCTCTTTTTGTACAGGTGGTTCAGATGGCTTCTTGGGGATTGGTTTTTCTAGGACAACTCCAACCTTAGAACCAGGGTCAGATCCACTTCCTGGTTCAGCTGAAGCTTCAGCAGCTTCATGTTCTTTTAGTGGACTCTTTCCCACCTCTGTGGAGAATAAGGGATTTTTAGTCACTAAGAGGGATTAGTAAGGATAATTCCTTGAAAATTTCATATCCTTGGAACTTCTGTGACTCTCATTTGTCTGACAATGAAATACAGAATCCCTTTTCAAAATATCTGAAAAGTAACTCTTTGAGTTAAATAGTATGTCACTTTTATTCACCTGACATCATTATTTTTTGGATAGGTTGGCACTCAAATTCCACTTATTCAGATGATTTTATTTTGCTTATTTGTGGCATCTTTTTCTATCTGTTAACATATGAAAAAGTCACCAACTTTACCTTCAGTATTCAGTATTCAGCCTGTCTTCCTATTTTTGGACCATCAGCTCTAACCCTTTTCTGAAATTGTATCTCCATTTGGAGTTCCAAAGAATGTATTATTAAAAAGTTGAGGAAAGATGTTTTGTTTAAAACCTTTTGTTTTTAAAGTATATATTTAATTTCTATTAAAATAATTAATCTTAATTAAATATAAGGTGTATAGTTAAAATTCCCTTCAACATATATAATTTATCATTTGTGGAAAATCAAGCTATTTACAGAGATATTGATGATAAATCTCAGAAAATAAAATTTTTAATTTGAAGTGTTACTTATTTTATGATATAAAATTAGTTTCTTATGCGTCAGTCTAAATAAACTTAACAAAATTAATACTACAATATGCTATAAAGTTACCCTTAGTATGTATAAGTCTACTCAAGTAGTAAGAAATTGAAGATTAGAATTTTAAAGTTGAAATCTCTAATAATTAAAAGAAATATGAGCATTTTAACTAACTTGCTTATTAACATTTTTACTCATTATGGCTAAAAAGTCATTAATTATCTTTCTAAATTGAAGACAACTTGCCTAATATGTTTCTTAACTTTATATTTTGTAATTGGTTTTCTCCCCCAATTCATGTGCACAGCATTTCCTTATTAGGGAAAAAAAATGATTCAATTGCTATGGACAGGTGGATCACATGTGACTGTTTAATTTCCAGGAGACAGGGATAGCCTATAGGATGCTAGTAGTGACCCACATTTGTTCTTGTGTGTATATTCTGTGTGGGAATCATTGAAAGTCTGGCAATAAAGAGATGATTTTTTTTGTGCCTCAAAAATGAACAAAGTAGACAGTATATAATTCAGACAAGATGAAGAGATGAAGTCACCCTCAGTCTCTCATTTTCCAGAACATCTAGACCAATGAACTCATGGGAACTCATGGGGTAAGTGAATCTTTATACATAATCCTCTTTGTTATTATTTTACTTTGGATCTGTATTTCCATTTATGAAAAATTCAGAAAAAGAAATGGGTATTGTGTCTAAGCTGAATAAACCCTGGGATGGATTACAGTGTCAGGTACATAGCAGTAGGTACTCTGTGACATTAGTTGATCATGTTTGCAATTAATATATCTTTCAAAGAAATTAACAAATTGATATATTGGGAATAAATTGTCAGGAAAACTAGTAAACTCCAGAAAAGCTTTATGGAATTTTATATGAGAAATTTTCTAAAGGAAGGGAGAGATTTCACCAGATGGCCTGAAAGGACACAGGGCAGTACAACATATAGAAAAATGACCAAAATAGTTTGGCTAAAAAAGAGAGAGAAGACAAATAATATGAAGTAAGGCTGCAAAGCTTAGTTAGAGTCCTTTCAGTTTGTATTTCCTCCTATGGTCACCTCATTTTAACATCTTTAAACTCTGTCACTGGATGCTAAGGTGCCACAAAGTGGGCCAACAAGGAACTCCTAGTACATCTGGAGCTCTCATATTCTGTGTGAAAAAAGGGACTTGTTGATTGCTTTTTCTCTTCCATCTTCCACTATCTTTTCCTCACTTTCTGTTGCCTGCTCTTTTTTTCATCCTTTCTCACTTTTGTCATCATTTACTGTCATCAGCCTACAGTAGAAAGATCTGAACAGGAATAGGAAGCCAGCTCTTAAGGAGCTAAAATCCTTAAGAGATTTTAACAATGCCATTCTATAAGCAATTTTCTTCAGTTTACATTTGATCTAATCAGACACAGGGTGTAAATAAAACACAGTTTTCAGAATCTGGGGATGAGGGAAATCAAAAAAGTGGGAGAGTCAGGATGTGCCTATGAACCAAGTACTTAAATTTTCTGTGCTCTAGACAATTCTCTGAGACAGATTTTAATGAAAGTAGAGATCTAGTCTATGTCATCAAAAAGAAGTATGTGACATGGCCTCCTCCCATAGAAGTAGTTATCTGTATAATTATACAAGTAAACAGAAAAGTAGCTCATTTGATTTGCTAAAATGAGACATAATAAAAAGACAGCATGGGTATTAACAGAGCTAATTCCTAGAGGGAATGGCCCACTTCACATCTACATTTCTGTTCTCTCTCTTTGTCCACTGAAGTTTTCTCTCTTTCCAAGGCTAGTTCTTCTGTCTTTTTTTTTTTTTTCTGTTCAGGCAAGTCTTCATTAGTACTCCTTATGAGTCCTGTGAATAGCCTTAGGACTTCATGCAAATTTTTTTCTCCTCTAAGTATTTGATGATGGAATCTTTTGCAGCTCACATATTCAATCCCCTCTTTCTCCAGGTCTGATATACATTTTTTTCTTTTGTTTTTTTAATAGAAAACCCACTATCTACATAATATAATCTTACCTTCATGTTGTCCCAAAGAAATACTGCATTTGATCTTTTTATTTCTCCATGCACGTATAAGTCTTGTCACTCTTTCTAGAATACTTCCAGGAGCATGCTGATCAGTGAAAACAACAAAATAGTTAGCAAATCCACTGCTGAAAATACTCCTGAGTGTTTCCTGCTGATAAATTATGAAGAATTTTCACTTAGAAAAAAATTAGTGTTCTATGAAAACAAAATAATTTTTATTATATTTTCTTCAAATGTAATTTTCTTCAAATTTTCTTCTTGTGTACACTTTCCAAGGTTACTCTTTTATTTTTTTTTCATTATAGAAAGATGATTCTAATACACATAGTGCTGCATCCTGGAGTACACTTTATCATACAGAAATGGCTAAACTTGATAAAATTCTAACTCAAGATATTATCCTTATGAATGTCATGATTATATTTCATTATATATACACAAAATACTATTTTTCAAAATACTCTCAACATATATATCAAAATATTATTATATTGCATAAAAAATGACAGTGACCCCACATGATCTCTTTTTCTCAAAATAATTATGTTCTTATTAGAGATCCTCAGTTTTCATTAAACATCAAATTTTACATTCCTTGCAAGCATCTTGACTTTCTTCTGCCTATCCTCTCTTCTGGAAGGTTTTCCTCCTTCCTTTCTGCCAATCAAAATTTGACCATATCATTAAGCCCTAATTATTACCTCTTTCATGAAGTCTTTCCTGATTAGACAAAATTATTTTTGCCTTTTCTCTTTGTATTGGATTCAACAGTGTTGTATACAATTTGAACAGAAAAAAAATAGCTGTACACAGTATGTACAGAGTGTATATATATATGTATATATATGTATATGTATATTTTTTTGTTATTGTGCCATAATTTTAATGTGATGTGGCTTCCAAAAGGTCAAAAGAACATAACAGACCTCAAACCTTTTTTGGTAAAATCACATCTGTATTATTGTATTTAGAGAGAACAAAGGAAATGTACAGTTCAGAGGAACGAAAAGAGACCTTAGAGGTTATACATGATTCATATCAGAGGTAAAACTGCTAAGCAAGTCGGGGTATCTAATTTATAAGAAAAACCATTCAAAGGATTCCAGGATAATAGTCTTCAACTAATTACAGGCTTAATATAGAGGGCAAGAGCCTATTTTGTGCTGTAAATCAGAACCATTGCCCCCTGGCTACAAATTGTAGAAAGGTAAATTACAACTTTAAGCAAGAAAACATCCACAACAATTATAGCCATTTAAATAAAAACTTGGCTACTTTACTTGGGTAGTAATTTTTCAGTTACAAAAAGTTTTGAACTAGTTTTGAGAGATAATGCAGAGAAGATTTGTTATTTGGGGTAAAGATAGATTAACATTGATCATCAATGTTAAGATTTTATTATTATGGCATGTATTAAATAAAATGCTATATATTAACATTTACATATACCCTGATATTTTTCTCAAATAACATTTCTAGATGTTGAAATTTCAGATCATCATTTTGCCACTGGTGAGTAAATTTTAGACTGTGTGTAAAAAAGAAATCAGAACGAAGAGATACTTTCACAGGAATCCAGATCCATGATAATTCTGTTATCACAGTTATTTTGACTACTACAGGGAATATAATTATATAATCAAGTAGTTTAAGCTAGCTTATCATATTTGAAAGGTGCAAAAAGGCCAGCATCAACACTATCAAGGGACTCTTCTTTACTCTATTATTACCCAACAAGGGTGGAAGTTTTACTATTAGTCCTGCTATAGCCAAAGAAAATTCCATTTCCATAAATAAGACAAAAAGGCATTTCAAAGGGCACTGAATCCTAAAAACACATTAAAATGAGCATAAAATATACATGTACTGAAATATCAGAAATTAAATGATCATTCATCCATACTGGTCCCTGATATCTTACATCAAAATATTCTTTGCTTCTGTATGATGATCTTTTAAATTCCGATTTTTGTTTCAAGTCTAAATTGATATTTAAATGACAAGTTACTTTATTTAGATATAGTATTCTTATATGAATAAGATTCCTCCCCATTTTGAGTGAAGATACATTATATAGGAATATTCTAGCTTACTATGTACGCATTTAGTTGATTCTTTTATAATGTCAATCTATTACCACAATTGATGATTTTTTGTGAGATGTGTATTTCACAGAAGCAAAACACAGGAAGGTATAAAGACTGATTTACATACTCAATTTAACTGAAACTATTACATTTGAAAAGTAATGGTAAGCTGAGCAAAACAAATCTATACCTGATTTTTTTAGTTAAACTAGCAAGGAAGAAATAAATGCAAACAGTAGATGTGCTCAATAACCAAAGACCAACAGGTAGTGGTTATTGGCCTTCATATAATTCTGGGAAAGAAAAAAGAAAAAAGAAATTGAGGAGGTGTGAAAACAATGAGACAGCTTAAAGAATGGATAGCATCATTAGCATAGGAACAACATGACAAACTGACAATTGAGAATGCAGAGTTAGCAACAATCCCTTCCTTCAGTTTTGTGACTAAGAAATGTTCATTGTTTGAGTCCCTTCCCAAGTTTAGAGATATTGGACTAGACTTCTTTTAAATCAGAAGCAGAATAGAACTGAAGCATCACTTTGTTGTATGAAGATCATAGACTATAATATGCATCCTTCAAAGGTAATAGATTTCTGTACACAAGTATAGAAATACCATTAACAAGAGAACTGGATTTCTCAACTTAATTCATGGATGACATAAGTATTTTTGAAATAAATTTAGAGACAAAACGTCATGACGTAAGCAGAAAGAGTATAATGTTTAGGCTAGCTTTCTGTAAGACCTCAGGATCACCCCAAGCCCTTGGTCTTAGTGGAGAAGTGATGAAGGCAGGAAAGCCACCAGGAGGTTGGTCAAAGATGGAATGTTTCCTTTCCAGTCCTTCTCATCCCTTATATACCTGAATACAATTGCATCATTACATCATAATGAATATGTGTGAACTAGAAAACCCTCATCTCACCAATTCCATTGAGGTACCACCTTGGAGTAAACTTGTAGTCACCTCTCAAGAGTTCCTGGTTCTTTATAAAAGAGGATACAATCAAATTGTAAAAGACAGAACCAAAATGATATTTAACAAAATTAATAGGACAGAATATAAATGGTAACTGTGAAACCACTAGCCAGGGCTCTCTCAAAGAAATATGGAAATAAAGTGAAGGACATCTGATTTCTTCAGGAACTCTAGAAGCTACTATGATTAAATCAAAGAAACATGTAACTAAGATGCATGGATAATATTCTAGGCACTAATTTCAAATCCATTTTAAGAATTATTTATCTGAGAGCTGGATTGAATATGACAAAATGAAGAGTGATTCAAAGATAAAAATACAAAAATTTTAGAAAATCCTGTGTGTCCCAGTGGCACCAAGATCATGCATGGAGAGGACACACACTTCTTTCTGAACTTCTCCTTGGACTCAACTAATTACCAAAATCAGCCTCTTAATTAGTTGTAGAATGGCAGACTTCATGAATATTAGGAGTGTAGCAAGTTAACAGCTTTAGATCATTTCAAAGTTTTCCAGAAAAAGTCCGTTTTGGTTGGGCACAGGGAGATGGCCAGGCATGGGACACCAGAGCACACTGAGCAGACCCAGGGTGGGCAGCAGTCTCCCCAGGTGGCTGTGCAGACTCCATGCAGTGGAGAATCTATGGAGAGAACTCTAACAGTGTTGGCTACTCTGCTCTGATTTCAAGCCAGTAGATCAGCAAAGATGTTTCACAAACACAAAAGGTAAACAGTGAATCCCAAAGTGCAGACTCTGTAAGGACCTGGGCACAGGCACCCAGCACTGGGAGTGACTCAGCATAATCCCAGCAAAGACACTGCTGCTCCACTGGCACTTTGCTGGTGCCTATAGAAGAAGCTTGGAAAATGTCATTTGACCCAAAAGCAAATCTCATTTTTTTTAAATGAGTAAAAGGGCAAAGCAAACACTAACTATAGATAGCTTCTCTAGTGATAGAGAAGGACAGATTATAAACCCTGAGGAGACTAAAAGCAGATTGTCTCCAGATGTGAAGCCCCAAAGAGAGATATAACCTATTTCCCATCACACAAGGCTCTCCTAAAGGAAATTCAAAAGGCTCTCAAAAGAAAGCTAGGAGAAAAATGGGGAAAGGACAGGAAAGCTCTGCAAGAAGTTTTGGAAAAGGCATATAACGCATTATATAATTATATGATATAGCTATCATAAGATAGGTTTGATAAAGTGGAAAAAGAAAACAACTCCCTGAAAAACAGAATTTGTGAAATGGAAAAGGTAAAGAACTCCCAGGAAAACAGAATTTGTGAATTGGAAAAGGTAAAGATCTCCGAGGAAAACAGAATTTTGAATTGAAAAAAGGTAAATAACTCCCAGGAAAACAGAATTTGTTAAATGGAAAAAGAAAACTCCTTAAAAATAGAATTTTGTGAAGTGGGAAAAAAAATCCCATAGAACCAAACAAATTATTTAAAAACTCAATTGGACAAATACAAAAAGAAGGAAAAAAGTAAATGAAGAAAATAATTCACTAAAAATCAGAATTGAATTTAAGAAAACGAATGATTTGATGAGACACATTAAGAGTAAGTCAAGCAATACCAAAAAAAATGAAAAAAAATAGAAAAAAAAAAGGTAAAATACCTACTTGGGAAAACAATTGACCTGAAAAATAGATGTAGGAGAGACAATCTAAAGATTATTTGACTCTCTGAAAACCGTAATGAAAAAAAGCCTAGACATTATTTTTCAGGAAATCATCAAAGAGATGTGACCTGATATCATAGAATCAAAAAATAAAATAGCCCTTGCATGAATTCACTAAACACCTCCTGAAAGAAACCCTAAAATTAAAACTCTAATGTTGGAATCGTTACAAACTGTTAAGCCATTCGAGTTGATAGAGACAATAATTATCTAATTTAGCATGGTTCAATATGATTGATTTGATCTTAGAAGGAGATATTTTGGGCCAGAACTTGAAACAAGGTACTAAGTACAACTGATAGAAACGATGCTTGTGTTCACACCTTTAGAGAGCTCATAGAAGCAAGAAATATTTAAGTATTCATTGGAGTTCACATGTTTGGGAGATTTCAGGGTTTAGAAAGAGACATCTGAATTCACACCTCCCTTGAAGCTCTTGGGGCCAGAGAGCATGCTGGGAGATATCCCACAATCCCACTCTCAGAGGAGCAGCATAAATACAGCTCCAGCGAGCCACTTGGAAGAATTTCACCGGAACAGTGACTGGGGTCTGAGAGGAGCACTCTGGGAGGAAGCCCACAAGCCCTCTCTTCGAGGCAAGAGAGATTCATTGCATCTTCCACCTTGGTGCTGGCTGGAAGCTGAAGAAAGCAGAGGCAGAAGCCAAGGACAAAACTACAAGAGCTCTTGGAACCAAGCAGAGAGATAGGCCTGAGCTAACCAGACTATATTGAAGGACACAATAAAAGATCTGAACTGTTATGAGCTGGCTGCAATTTTGGAGTAATTATTTACTTGTAACTGAAACTAAGGCTGCCTCCAGAAAACCTCCCCAAGAAACCTGCTTGCTCCCAGAGAGAACCATCTATTATTATATTTAAAGAACAAAAAACACCAACACTCCAAGGAATATTTTGGCTACATTTCAGAACTATCACACCACCAAGCAGCTAGAAAAAAAAATTCAAATACCAAGGAGCCACAATAAAGATTACCCAGGATCTAGCAGTTTCCACATTAAAGGATGGAAGGTTCTGGAATCTGATATTCTGAAAGGCAAATGAACTTGGAATGCAGCCTAGAATAAACTACTCTGCTAAACTGAGCATTTTCTTTCAGGGAAGGAGATGGGTATATAATGAAACAGGTGAATTCCATGTATTTCTGATGAAAAGATGAGAGTTATACCAAAAATATGACTGCCATATATAGGTCTAAAAAGAAACACATAGAAATGTAAAAAGAACTCTTGAGCGCTGCATTTCTCTTATGGGTATATATAGAGAGTGCATGTATAATTTGATTTTATTGTATAAAAAAGGAACTAGAGATGGAAAGGTGGAAAATACCAGAAAAAGGGAAAAGTGGAGGTAAAATGAGGGAAATTCCATCTCATGAAGAGGCAAAGGAAACCTGTTACATTTGAGGGAAAGAAGGGAGAGGGATGAACATTGTGTGAATCTTACTCTCGTTGGATTTGGCTGAAAGAGAAAACTATTAAGGATATTTGCTTTACAGAGAAACTTTTCTCACTTTATTGAAAAGAGGGAGGGGGAAAGGCAAAAAGGAAAGAGGTAGGCTAAATAGAAGGGAAAACAGAAATAGTAGGGGAAAGGCATAAGAAAGCAGAGGGATTCTAAAGGGGGAGGGCTGCTTGAGACAAGGGATGCTCACAAATGAAATACCGGGGAAGAGGGAAAGGGGAAAAGTTTAATCTGGGAATAAGATGGCAGGAAATACAGAATTAGTAGTTTTAACCATAAATGTGAATGGGGTGAACTCTCCCATAAACCTGAAGTAGATAGCAGACTGGAATAAAATCCAGAATCCCACAATATGTTATTTAGAAACACATTTAAAACAGAGTGATGCATAAAGGTAAAAGGCTGGATCAGAATCTATTATACTTTAGGTGAAGTTAAAAAAAAAAAAAGCAGAGTGGTAACCATCCTGATCTCAGGTCAAGCTAAAGCAAAAAACTGATCTAATTAAAAGAGATAAGGAAGCAAACTATATTTTGCTAAAGGGGACCATAGAAAATGAAGCAATATCTGTAACGATCGTGTGTTTTTAGGTCCTCAGGAGGCAGGGATTCAGGTTAGGGGAAAATCGTCAGTCTTTATTGTCAGTGAAGAAGGATCGGATCGCAGGTGGAAGAGATTCGGTGATAGCGATGTGTGCAGCTGAGTCAAGAAGCTAGCCGACCAGCAGCCACGCACCCAGCAGCCCGGAGAGTCTCGAACTCAGGCCCCAAACTCTCCCCAGGCTTCTCTTCCTGTCCTCCGCCTCCACCCACCAAAATCGTCATTTCCTATACAACACATCAGCACTTGCACAGAGAGTGGGCAGGGATCATTCTTTATCCAATCTTGTATACTAATAGAGTATAGACCAATTACTATTTAGCCTCAAGTACTTGGAACCTCAGTGCACCAACTCAAACCTCAGCCCATTTCATTTCCCGCTTTCTTTTATTTTAGAACACAAGTGTTCATGCCATCCCTGATTCCTCAGGGAGGTTAGAGACCCCAAGGGGAGGTGATCACAGCCTCCCTAACTTCTCAGGGAAGGTGGTGAAAGCACCGAAAAGGAGGTGATCACAGCCTCCCTAACTTCTCAGAAAAGGCGGTGAAAGCACTAAAAAGGAGATGATCACGCCCTACCTGACGTCTCAGGAAGGGAGATGAAAAGCACCAAAGGGAAATGGGGGTTGCTATCGGGTTTCTGGGCTTAAGGGTCTTATTATGCACAAACCCATCAGCATGGAAGGTATTACACAAGTACATAGCAATAACGCAGAGGCTATTAGGGATGACTCTCCCCACAGTCAGTGCAGTCTCGATGTGGTGTAACAAACCTAAATTGTACATGCAAGTAGCGGAATAGCAAACAATATAAATCAACATGGTGTTGGAAAAGATCACCAGAAGTCCTAGAAGAAGGGTATGTAAACAACAGTCACATATACACCTTCTTCAGCAGCCAAGAGATAGTCCAAAACCAATCTATTGTCCATTACTTCAGATGTCAGGGAATCCAATGATCCCCATGAGTTTTGAAGTCCTGCAAAAGTCTTTTTATGTGTTAGGGAATCCAATGATTCCAGCAGATTTTGAAGTCCTGTAACAGTCTTATCATTTCTCAGAGAATCCAATGATTCCTGAGAATTTTCAAGTCCTATGTCTCAGAGAATCCAATGATTCCTGAGAGTTTTCAAGTCCTATGTCTCAGAGAATCCAATGATTCCTGAGAGTTTTCGAGTCCTATGTCTCAGAGAATCCAATGATTCCTGAGAGTTTTCGAGTCCTATGTCTCAGAGAATCCAATGATTCCTGAGATTTTTCAAGTCCTATGTCTCAGAGAATCCAATGATTCCTGAGATTTTTCAAGTCCTATGTCTCAGAGAATCCAATGATTCCTGAGATTTTTCAAGTCCTATGTCTCAGAGAATCCAATGATTCCTGAGAGTTTTCGAGTCCTATGTCTCAGAGAATCCAATGATTCCTGAGGGTTTTTGAGTCTTATGTCTCAGAGAATCCAATGATTCTTGAGGGTTTTTGAGTCTTATGGCTCAGAGAATCCAATGATTCCTGAGGGTTTTGAAGTCCAACACTCTTTGATGTCCATGAGTCAAACGCCATAACCGCCACGCTCTTTCAATGGTCAGCACAATCAGCAACAGAACCACCCGATATTTCTTGGGTCTTCTCCTTTGTTTCAAGGGTCTGCTCCGTCTCTCTGCGATGGACAATGCGAATATGGCTCGTTGGTACCCATCTGATTCCTTCTCCACCTGCAGAGATACAAGCAAACCCTCTCCCCAAAGCAGTTAGCCTATCTGGTCCTTTCCATTCACCACTTTCTGGGTCTCTCCACATCACCTGGCGATTATCTAAAGATAGTGGAGCTGCACGTACTGGACACTGACCTTCCGGTGGGTTATAAAACCTGTCTGCCGGAGCCAGTGCATCTTTGTCAAAAATCAAGAAGTTAATAGTATAAAGAGCTAGATTTAGAAGTTCTCTAGGGTTACCTGTGGCTCCCCCTTTCTTTTGTTTTTGGAGGAGCGTCTTAATATCTCTGTTTCTCCTCTCCACTATTGCCTGTCCTTGAGGATTGAAAGGTATGCCCGTGGTGTGTAAAATCTTATACTGTGCACAAAAGTGTGCAAAATGTTTTGAAGTATAAGCAGGACCATTGTCTGTTTTTATTGCTTGTGGCACACCCATAATGGCAAATGCTTGTATGAGGAATTCAGTGACCACTCGGGCTGTCTCTTTTGTTGCTGGCATTGCAAAAGTGAATCCCGAAAAGGTGTCTACCACAACGTGGATGAAAGATAGACGACTAAAAGATTTATAATGGGTCACATCCATTTGCCAGATTTCATTGGGTCTCAAACCACGAGGGTTCTTCCCTGGAGGCAGTGTAGGAGCGTGGAAAGGAAGGCAAGCCGTACAGGCTTTTACTATGCTCCTAGCTTCCTCTCTTGTTATTCCAAATTGTAAACGTAAAGCTCGAGCAGCTTGATGATATTTAGAATGAGATGCCTGAGCTTCTTGGAACAAAGGGGTATTGATCAACATAGTCAGAAGGCTATCTGCCTTTGAATTGCCATCAAATATGGGACCTGGAAGTCCACTATGAGAGTGGACATGTAATATGTAGATCTTACCTGGATGCTTTCTCACTTGCTCTTGAAGTTTCTTAAAGAGCTGATATATATTAGAGGCTGCAAATTTTAGTTGGGCTGTGGCAATTCTTTGTACCACACCTACTGAATAGGCCGAATCAGATATTATATTTATGTCTCCTGGATAATAAGTAAGAGCTAGAATGATTGCATACAATTCATTCTGCTGAGTGGACTGAAAAGGAGTTCTGACTACTCTCTTTATAGTTAGATCATGAGAGTACACAGCACAAATATTATGTTTGGATGCATCTGTGAAGATAGTTGGTCCTTTAAGAGGAACTTTAGAAACTTTTTCTTCAAGAGTCCATCGCCAATTATGTAATAGTCTAGTTATCTTTAATGGAGACCCATGTATAAAATTTGGAGCCATGGCTAATAAAATTTGCCACTCTGGAATGGTCTCACAACACACATTAATTTGTGTATTGGTATAAAAGGTGTATATCTTGTCAGGTCTTGTCCCAGATAATTGTACTGCTCGCTTAGTGGCCTTTAATAAAATTCTAGCCAGAAGCACTGGGTAGGTTGTAAGGCTTTGTTCTGGTTGTGCCGGGAGGTTCACCCACTCTATCACACTGTGTCCTTGATGAAGGACTGCTGTGGGTGCCTCTTGTGTGGCAAAAACTGTTATCTCCAAGGGTTTTTGGGTGACTCTTTCAACCACATTGGATAAAGCCAGTTCAACTTCTCTCAAAGCCTTTTGAGCTTCTTTTGTAAGCTGGCGTGGTGAATTTAAATCACTGTCTCCCCTTAAAATGTCATATAACGGTTGTAACTGATAGGTAGTCAAACCTAACACTGGTCGCATCCATTGAATATCTCCTATTAATTTCTGAAAATCATTCAATGTGTTTAGCTTTTCTGTTCTTAAGGAGAGTTTTTGAACTGTAAGCACCTTAGGGTATACTTCATATCCTAAATATTGAAAAGGAGCATGTCTTTGAATTTTTTCTGGTGCTATGTATAATTTGTAATTCTTTAGTGTTTCTATGGTCTTTTGTAGACATGCCTCTAACATTTGTTCCTCAGGTGCACATCCTAAAATGTCATCCACATAATGTAATAGCATAACTTTTGGGAATGCTTTTCTTACTGGAGCAAGAGCAGCAGCAACATACATTTGACACATAGTAGGGCTGTTTTTCATTCCCTGTGGCAAAACTGTCCATTCATATCTTTTATAAGGCTCAGCTAAGTTAACGCTGGGCACTGAAAAGGCAAATCTTTTCATATCCTCCTTATCCAGAGGGATAGAATAGAAACAATCCTTAATATCTATGACCCAAAGAGGCCATTTTCTAGGCAACTGAGTGGGAGATGGAAGTCCAGGTTGAAGAGTTCCCATAGTTTCCATCTGTTCATTCACTTTTCTTAAATCCGTTAGCATCCTCCATTTTCCAGATTTCTTTTTCACAACAAACACTGGGGAATTCCAAGGACTTAGAGAAGGTTTTAAGTGTCCTTGGTCAAGCTGTTCCTGTACTATATCTAATAAGGCCTGAATTTTATCCTTACTTAAGGGCCACTGCTCTATCCACACTGGTGTATCAGTTTTCCATTGGATAGGAACAGGTGAAAGTGTTGGTAGGCCTTCAACAGCAGCCCTGCTTAAAAAACCGAAGTGCTCATTTTTAGCCCTAGTTGCTGTAAAACGTCTCTTCCCCACAGATTGACGGGGATTTTTTCAACTATAAAAGGAGTAAAAACTCCTGTTTTGCCTTCAAAAGTCCATTTCATAGGGGTAGTACTAACTTCAGCTGCTATTGATCCTCCTATACCAGACATGTAGGTGTCTGCTTTAATCTTTGGCCAGTGACTGGGCCAGCTGGCACCTCTAATGACCGTCCGATCTGCACCAGTGTCTACCAGTCCTTCCAATGGAAGGCCATTTACATAGATTGTGAGCATAGGTCGGTCAGTTGTTACAGCTGCTGTCCAGTAAATTGCTGGATTTTGTGATCTGGAATCGTAATCTGGGTGACTATCACCAGGCTGCTTATTAGGATTCTGTATGAGTAAACCTGATGCTACTATTTCTCCTGGGTGATAAGTCACACATTGTCTGCCTGTATTAGTGACTGGGATATTATCTACACATTCCCCAGTTTCCCACATCAGCATGTGCATGGACACTGTCTTGTACGCACTCTCTGGAGGTAAAATGGTCAAGCCTACTGTGCCTGGAGGCAAGGGATCCATTGGCTGAAGAGGAACAGATTTCACCTCTCCAGGGGCTATCTCAGTTGTCTCAGCTGCATACAACTCTATTCTCCCTAATTGTAATCCCTTTCTCCCATCAGGTTGCTTCTTGGCCGATTGGTCATATTGGGGTATTGTCTGTCTAGGCACTCTCTGGGTGCACCATTGGCTGCCATCATGCCCCAAGTGTTTTTTGCCTTGGGCCCTGGGGCTGGGCCCCTCATCCCGTTTCCCTGAACCTGTCTACATTCTGAGGCCCAATGGAAGCCTCTGTTGCATTTTGGACATGGGGTGCTAGGTCTTGTTTTCCCATCCTGTTTTCTCACTCTGTCTCTATGCCAACATTGAGCTTTCAGATGCCCTATTTTACCACACTGAAAGCATTGATGTGTCTCTCTAGAAGTCCCTTGCCGGAAGGGACCCTGTCTATCCATGTTGGGATCTTGGGAAGTCTGCATCATAGTCTGGCTATAAAAGGCATTTGTGCCCACTGCGGCACAGCGTCTTATGAACTCCTCTAAAGGAGCATCCTTGTCTAGTCCTAGTATAATCCTTTTGCATACCCCATTAGCATTTTCCTTAGCAAGTTGCCTTATTAAAACATCTGTTGTTGGATTTTCCCCATTAGTTCTTGTGATGGCAGTCTGCAAACGTCCCACAAAGTCAGCAAAGGGCTCATCTGGCCCTTGCATTATTTTTGTGTAGGCCACATCTTTGCCATTTTTACTATGAATCGAATTCCACGCTTTGATAGCATTAGCAGCAATTTGCTCATATGCTTCTACCGTATAATTAACCTGTGCTGTGACGTCTGCATATGGACCTATACCTTGTAGTAGGTCATAGGTGATGGCAGCATGAGCAGCATTTTGACTATTTTGTTGGGCTTGTATCCTACAGCACTCACTATATTCAGAAAGCCACATGTAATTTTGTCCAGGTTCTAGGCATACCTTTGCTATATTTTTCCAATCATCAGGAGTCAAGACTTCAAAAGCCAAATTCTGTAATAGCATCTTAACATAAGCTGACGTCGCCCCATAAACAGTGCAGGCTTTCTTAATATCCTTAATTATTTCTACGTCAAAAGGGGCATATCTTCGACATTGTTGACCAGAGGCATTAGCCTGGGAAATTACAGGACACATAAGTGGCTGAAGCTCTCGGATATCTACACCATTTTCTTTGGCCTTCATTAATCCCTGTTGTAACCTGCTCAAAGTTCTTTTTTTCACTGCCCCCCCCACTGCCCCTCCTCCCTCCAACCCAGAGGGTGGAGATGGTGAAGGAGAGTTAATCACTTGCTCCTGGGGTGGGGCTGAAGCTGCCTCCTGAGGAGGAAGGTGACTACACCCTTGATCTTTTAAGTCTGTATGCCCTGTGGGGCTATGGTCATTAATCTCTTCATTGTCTTCCTCCTTAATATCATGGCCCCTTAGAAAGGGTAAAGAGGAAGTTAAAGGATTCACTTGTTTTTTCTTTCGTCTAGGGATAGGGCTTCTTAGTGCTAAATGAATTATATTGTATAAATAAAATGCCTCGATGGGAATTGACTGAGGACCACATTCTCTGAAATGCATGGACATCGCTTGTCCAACCCGGGACCAATTATCTCGACAGATCTGCTCCTCCTCTACGAACCAAGGGGAGACGCAGTTTAATATACCCACAAATCTCGCTACCTGTTCCCAAGTTATAAGTAACCCATGTATTTCTATCAGCTTAATCATGCTTTCTATAGCACCACTCTTGGATGGGGTTGGAGGCGGGGAGTCTTTAGCTAGCATTTGTCCCATTTTAGTCAAAAAAATTTACTGTTTTAGTTTTTAAGAAAATAACTTCCTTATTTGTCTATTAACAATACTCACCCAAGTTCCTGGTCACCGGTGAGTTCTTCAGGCCTTGGTTCCCACCGTTGGGCGCCAGATGTAACGATCGTGTGTTTTTAGGTCCTCAGGAGGCAGGGATTCAGGTTAGGGGAAAATCGTCAGTCTTTATTGTCAGTGAAGAAGGATCGGATCGCAGGTGGAAGAGATTCGGTGATAGAGATGTGTGCAGCTGAGTCAAGAAGCTAGCCGACCAGCAGCCACGCACCCAGCAGCCCGGAGAGTCTCGAACTCAGGCCCCAAACTCTCCCCAGGCTTCTCTTCCTGTCCTCCGCCTCCACCCACCAAAATCGTCATTTCCTATACAACACATCAGCACTTGCACAGAGAGTGGGCAGGGATCATTCTTTATCCAATCTTGTATACTAATAGAGTATAGACCAATTACTATTTAGCCTCAAGTACTTGGAACCTCAGTGCACCAACTCAAACCTCAGCCCATTTCAAATATCAATATTAAATATACCTGCACCAAGTGATATAGCATGGAAATTCCTAAAGGAGAAGTTAAGAGAGATGCAAAAAGAAATAGACAGCAAAACTATAATAGAGGGAGATTTCAACCTTGTTCTCTCAGACCTAGATAAATCAAACTACAAAATAAATAAGAAAGAAGTTAAAGAGGTAAATAGAATGCTACAAAAGTTAGGTGTGATAGATCTATGGAGAAAATTGAATGGAGACAAAAAGTGAAGTGCTTTGTTTCCAGCACTTCATGGAACATATACAAAAACTGACCCTATATGAGAACATAAAGACCTCAAAATCCAATGCAGAACCCCAGAAATAGTAAATGCATATTTTTCAGATCACAATGCAATAAAAATTACATTCAATAAAAAGCCAGGGAAAAAAGATCAAAAAGTAATTGGAAACTAAACAATCTCATCCAAAAGAATGTATGGGTGAAACAGCAAATCATAGACACAATTGATAATTTCATCCAAGAGAATGACAATAATGAAACAAAATTTATGGGATGCAGCCAGAGTGGCAATAAGGGGAAATTTTATATTTCTAGAGGCTTCTTGCATAAAATAGAGAAAAAAATCACTGAATTGGGCTTGCAATTTACAAAGCTAAAAAAAGGGCAAATTAAAAATCCCCAATCAAAGACCATACTTGAAATTCTTAAAATAGAGATATTAATAAAATTGAAACAAAAAAACCAATGGAATTAAAAAATAAAACTAAGAGTTGGTTTTATGAAAAAAACAAAATAGATAAATTTGATTTGAAAAAGCAAAGAGGAACATCAAATTGTTAGCCTTAAAAATGAAAAGGGAGAACTATCTACCAATGAAGAGAAAATTACAGCAATATTTAGGAGTTATTTTGCTTAACTTCATGCCAATAAATTTGATAATCTAAGTGAAATGGAGAATGCGTACAAAAATATAGATTTTCCAGATTAACAGAGGAGGGAGTAAGGACTTAAATAGTCGTATTTCAGAAACAAAGAAATAGAACTTATTAATCACCTCTACAAAAAAATCCGCCGGACCACATGGGTTTACATGTGAATTCTACCAAATGTTTAAAGAGCAATTAATTCCATTACTGTTCTGTAAGAAATGACCAACAGGATGATTTCAGAAAGGCCTGGAGAGACTTACACAAACTGATGCTGAGTGAAATGAGCAGAACCAGGAGATCATTATATACTTCAACAACAATATTATATGATGACCAGTTCTGATGGACCTGGCCATCCTCAGCAACGAGATCAACCAAATCATTTCCAATGGAGCAGTAATGAACTGAAGCAGCTACGCCCAGAGAAAGAACTCTGGGAGATGACTAAAAACCATTACATTGAATTCCCAATCCCTATATCTATGCCCACCTGCATTTTTGATTTCCTTCACAAGCTAATTGTACAATATTTCAAAGTCTGATTCTTTCTGTACAGCAAAATAACGTTTTGGTCATGTATACTTATTGTGTATCTAATTTATATTTTAATGTATTTAACATCTACTGGTCATCCTGCCATCTAGGGGAGGGGGAGGGTGGGTAAGAGGTGAATAATTGGAACAAGAGGTTTGGCATTTGTTAATGCTGTAAAGTTACCTATGCATATAACCTGTAAATAAAAGGCTATTAAATTAAAAAAAAAGAACAATTAATTCCAATACTATATAAACAATTTGAAAAATATATTTTGGGAAATAAAAAAGAAGAAAGGAGTTGGGAAGATGGGGAAATACTGAGATAATTTCGAGAGTGCATAACATCATGAGGATAGGAAGAACATGATAGACTGATAGTTGAGAAAACAGGATTAGTAACAAGCACTTCTTTCTGTTTTGTGTCTAAGAAATGTTCATTGTTTGAATCCAACTCCAAGTTCAGAGATATTGCACTAGACTTGTTTCGATGACAAGCCAATTAGAATTGAAGAATTGCTTTGTTGTTATGGAGATCATAGACCATATATATCCTTGAAGGACAATTGATTTCCATACACAAGAATAGAAACATAATGAACAAGAGAACTGGATGTCTCAACTTAATTCATGAGATGACATATGAAATTTTGAAATAATTTTAGAGACAAAAAATCATAATGTAAGTAGAAATAGGAAAAAATCTAATTGTAAAAGACAGAAACAAACTGATATTTTAAAACACTGAGAAAACAGCATATGAATAGTAATTGTGAAACCTATGGCCAGGACTATCTCAGAGAATTAGAGAAGTATACTAAGTGATATCTGATTCCTTCAGTAACTCTATAAGCTACTCTGATTAAATCAAAGAAGCATGTAACTAAAATACATACATGGCTAATATTCCAGGAGTTTATTTAAAATTCATTTTAAGGGGGCTGCTAGAAGGGACAATGGATAGAGCACTAACCCTGAAAACAGGAGGACCTGAGTTCAAATCTGGCCTCAGTCACCTAACACCTCCTAGCTGTGTGACCTTGAACAAGTCACTTAGCCCCAATTGCCTTTACATAAGTGAATATTTACATATAATTCTTTTTGTTATGTTACATTTGATCTGTATTTCCCTTTGTTAAATTCAGACAAACAAATGGGTATTGTGTCGAAGTTGAGTAAACCTTGGGCAAAAGGTTTGGCAAAAACTTTCTTTTTCAGTTTCTATTTCATCCTAGGTTCACTTCATTTTAGCATCCTTCTATGTTACTGGATTTTAAAGTGCAGCAAAGTGGACTAACAAAGAACTCCCAGTACATACAGAGTTTTCAGGATTGAGGATGAAGAGATCAAAAAAAGTGTGAGAGGCAAGCCTGGAATGAGGAAGGTCCTAGTGTGAGTTCTACACATAGGCTGTGTAACTATAAACAAAACACTCTAGATAATTCTCTGAGACAGTTTTGATGAAAATAAAGGTCTCTTCTCTATCATCAAAAAAGTGTGTGACATGGCCTCTTTCATAGTAGTAGTACTAACCAAGTAAATGGAAATGTAGCTCATTCTGTTTGGAAAGACTGGCTGGGTATTAAGAGAACTAATTCCTAGAGCCAATCAGTCACTTTACATCATACATAACTATTTCTGTTCTCTCTCTTTATCCACTGAACTTTTCTCTCTTTCCAATGCTTCTTTTTCCTGTTTGGGCAAGTCTTCAGTGACACTGCTTTTGGGTCCTGTGAGTAGCACTAGGACTTCATGCAATTTCTTCTATTCTGTGCTTTTGATGATAGACTCTATTCCAGTTCCCATATTCGATCCTCTATTTCTCCAGTTCTCAGATAGCATTATTCTTTTTTCTTTTTTAACATAGACCCAACTATCTACATAATATAATCTTACCTTTGTGTTGTCCCAATGAAATACTCCCTTTTATGTTTTGATTTTTGGATGCATGTGTAAGTCTTGCATCTACTCCCAAGACAATTGCAGGGGCAAACTGATGAAATGAGAACATCAAGAAAACAGTTAGCAAGCCCACTGATGAAAACACTGCTGAATGTTTTCTGATGATAAATTGTAAAGAATGTCTACTTAGAGGAAAATTAGGGTTCTACAGAAAACAAAAAGTTTTTATAACATTTTCTTCAAAAGAGCAACCTGTTTACACTTTCCAGTTTATTCTTTTATCTTTTTTTCAGTAGGGAGAGATGATTCTGGTAAATATAGTGGTGCAGCCTAGAGTACACTTTTATCATACAGAAATGGCTAAAGTTGTAACTAATGATAAAATTCTTACTCAAGATACTATCCTTATGAATGTCATAATTATATTACATAAGATATATAAGAAATTAAAAAGGCTCTCACAAGAGAGCAAGAAGAAAAATGGGAAAAGGAGAGGGAGGCTTGGCAAGAGAGTCTGGAGAAACTGTCCCACTCATTTAAAGACAGAATGGATAAAGAAAACAAATCCTTGAAAAATAGGATTAGTGAACTGGAAACAGAAAATGGCTCTCTAAAGAATAAAATTGGTGGAATGGAAAAACATTCCATAGAACAAATTAGACAATTAGAAAAAGATATAAAAAAAGTGAATGAAGAAAATACTTCATTGAAAATCAGAATCGAGCAAATGGAATTGCATGACTCGAGGAGATAAGAAGAATCAGTCAAGCAAAACCAAAAAAATCAAACAATGGAGAAAAATGTGAAATACCTTCTTGGGAAAACAAAAGACCTGGAAAATAGGTCTAGAAGAGACAATCTGAGAAATATTGGACTCCCAGAAAAATACGATGAAAAAAAGAGCCTGGACACTATTTTCCAGGAAATATTTTCCAGGAAAATTGCCCAGAAGTCATAGAAACAGAGGGTAAAATAGACATTGAAAGGATTCACTGATCACCCACTGAAAGAGATCCTAAAATCAAAACACCAAGAAATATAGTGCCCAAATGCCAAAACCCTCAAACGAAGGAAAAAATACTCCAAGCGGCTAGAAAAACCCAATTCAAATATAGAGGAGCCACAATAAGGATCACCCAAGATCTAGCAGCATCCACATTAAAAGATCGAAGGGCCTGGAATATGATATTGCGAAAGGCTAAGGAACTCGGTATGCAACCAAAAATAACTTACCCAGCCAGAATGAGCATCTTTTTCCAGGGAAGAAGAGCATCTTTTTCCAGGGAAGAAGATGGTCATTCAACGAAATAAGTGAATTTCATCTATTTTTGGTGAAATAACCAGAACTTAACAAGAAGTTTGATTTACAAATATAGAACTCAAGAAAAACCTAAAAAGGTTAAAAGAAATGTTGGGAACTATATTTATGCTGTAAAGATGTATATAAAATACATATATACCGTATACCTTATTCTAGAAATTAGAGGTGGAAAGGACATTGTATCAGAAAAAGGGTAAAGTAGCGGTACTATATCTCAAGAAGAGGCAAAGGAAACCTATTATATCTGAGAGAAAGAATGGAGGGGAATGAATATAGTGGGTATTTTACTGCCATCAGAATTGGCTTTAAGAGAAAAAATTTTAGACATATTCAATTTATGGTGAAACTTCTCCCATCTCATTGAAAAGTGAGAAGGGAAAATTGAAAAGGGAAGGAATATGGAAACTGTGAGGGAAAGGAGTAAGATAGGGGGAGGAACTCTAAGGTGGGGAGGTGGGATACTAAAAAGGGAAGGCTGTGAGAAGCAAGTGGTACTCATAAGTTTAATGCTGGGAAGTGGAGTAAGGGGGAAAGAAGGGAGAAAAAGCATAAACAGGGGTTAACAAGATTGCAAGTAATACAGAATTGGTAATTTTAACCATAAATGTGAACGGGCTAAACTCCCCCATGAAGAGGAAGCAATTAGCAGAATGGATTAAAAGCAGAATCCCAGGAAGGGCACTTGCTAAAGGGTAGCATAGATAATGAAGCAATATCAATATTAAACATATATGCACCAAGTAGTGTAGCATCTAAATTCTAAAAAGAGAAATTAAGAGAGCTGCAAGAAGAAATAGATAGCAAAGCTATAATAGTAGAAGATCTCAACCTTGCACTCTCAGAATTAGATAAATCAAACCACAAAATACTATTCTATTTACCTCTTTGACTTCTTATTTATTTTGTGGTAAATAGAATAGTAAAGTTAGATATGATAGATCTCTGGAGAAAACGAAATGGAGACAGAAAGAAGTATACTTTCTTTTCAGCAGTTCATGGAACCTATATAATATATATATATATATATATATATATATATATATATATATAACCTATATAAACCTACATAAAAACCTCAAACTCAAATGCAGTAAGGCAGAAATAGTAAATGCATCCTTTTCAGACCACGATGAAATAACAATTATACTCAACAAAAAGCCAGGGGAAAGTAGACCAAAAAATAATTGGAAAGTAAATAATCTCATACTAAAGAATGATTGGGTGAAACAGCAAATCATAGACATAATTAATAACTTCACCCAAAAAAATGACAGTAATGAGACATCATACCAAAATGTGTTGGATGCAGCCAAAGCAGCAATAAGGGGAACTCTAGAGGCCTACTTCATAAAATAGAGAAAGAGAAGGTCATCGAATTGGGCTTGCAACTAAAAATGCTAGAAAAGTAACAAATTAAAAACCCCCAGTCAAACACTAAACTTGAAATTCTAAAAATAAAAGGAGAGATCAATAAAATTGAAAGTAAAAAAACTATTGAATTAATTATTAAAACTAAGTGTTGGTTGTATGAAAAAACCAACAAAATAGACAAACCCTTAGTAAATCTGATTAAAAAAAGGAAAGAGGAAAATCAAATTGTTAGTCTTAAAAATGAAAAGGGAGAACTCACCACTAATGAAGAGGAAATTAGAGCAATAATTAGGAATTACTTTGCCCAACTTTTTGGCAATAAATTTGACAGCAGCTTAAATGAAATGGAAGAATACCTTCCAAAATATAGCTTGTCCAGATTAACAGAGGAAAAAGTAAATATCCTAAACAGTCCCATCTGAAATAGAACAAGCTATTAACCAACTCCCTAAGAAAAAATCCCCAGGACCAGATGGATTTACATGTGAATTCTACCAAACATTTAAACAACAATTAACCCCAATGCTATATAAACTATTTGAAAAAATAGGGATTGAAGGAGTCCTATCAAACTTCTTTTACGATACAGACATGGTACTGATACCTAAACCAGGTAGGCTGAAAACAGAGAAAGAAAATTATAAACCAATCACCCTAATGAATATCGATGCTAAAATCATTCCCAGGATTTATGACCAATCATAACCAAGTAGGATTTATACCAGGAATGCAGGGCTGGTTCAATATTAGGAAAACATAATTGCATAATTATGTTATATTATAAGTGCATAATTGACTATATCAGTAAGCAAACTAACAAAAACCATATGATCATCTCAATAGATGCAGAAAAAAGCATTTGATATATAATCCAACATCCAGAAAAAGCATTTGATATAATCCAACATCCATTCCTAATAAAAACATTTGAGAGTATAGGAATAAATGGACTTTTTCTTAAAATAGTCAGGAGCATATATTTAAAACCATCAGTATGCATCATATGCAATGGGGAAAATCTGGAGCCTTCCCCAGTAAGATATAGAGTAAAGCAAGGTTGCCCACTGTCACCATTATTAATAATATTGTATTAGAAACACTAGCCTCGGCAATAAGAGTCAAGAAAGAGATTAAAGGAATCAGAATAGGCAATGAGGAAACCAAACTATCACTCTTGATAGTATGACATGATGGTATACTTAGAGATTCTACTAAAAAGCTATTAGAAATAATCCATAACTTTAGCAAGTTGCAGGTTATAAAATAAATCCCCATAAATCCTCAGCATTTATACACATCACCAACAAAATCCAACAGCAAGAGATACAAAGAGAAATTCCATTCAGAATAACTGTCGACAGCATAAAATATTTGGTAATCTATCTACCAAAGGAAAGTAAGGAATTATATGAGCAAAATTACAAAAAACTTTCCACACAAATAAAGTCAGATTTAAGCAATTGGAAAAATATCAAGTGCTCCTGGATAGATCGAGAGAATATAATAAAGATGACAATACTCCCTAAACTAATCTATTTATTTAGTGCTATACCAATCAGACTTCCAAGAAAATATTTTAATGATCTAGAAAAAATAAGTACAGAATTCATATGGAATAATAAAAGGTCAAGAATCTCAAAAGAATTAATGAAAAAAAAATCAAATGAAGGTGGCCTAGCTGTACCTGATCTAAAACTATATTATAAAGCAGCAGTCACCAAAACCATTTGGTATTGGCTAAGAAATAGATTAGTTGATCAGTGGAACAGGTTCACAAGACAGAACAGTCAAATATAGTAACCTAGTGTTTGACAAACCCAAAGATCCTAACTTTTGGGATAAGAATTCATTATTTGACAAAAACTGCTGGGATAACTGGAAATTAGTATGGCAGAAATTAAGCATGGACCCACACTTAACACCGTATACCAAGATAAGATCAAAATGGGTCCATGATTTAGACATAAAGAACAAAATCATACATAAATTGGAGGAACATAGGATAGTTTATCTCTCAGACTTGGGGAGGAGGAAGAAATTTGTGACTAAAGACGAACTAGAGACCATTATTGATCACAAAATAGAAAATTTTGATTACATCAAATTAAAAAGCTTCTGTACAAACAAAACTAATGCAAACAATATTAGAAGGGAAGCAACAAACTGGGAAAGTTAAGTCTTCACAGTTAAAGGTTTTGATAAAGGCCTCATTTCCAAAATATATAGAGAACCATTTTATAAGAAACCAAGCCATTCTCCAATTGACAAATGGTCAAAGGATATAATTTTCAGATGATGAAATTGAAATTATTACCACTCATATGAAAGATTGTTCCAAATCATTATTAATCAGAGAAATGCAAATTAAACCAAGTGTGAGATACCACTACACACCTGTCAAATTGGCTAAGATGACAGGAAAAAATGATGATTGTTGGAGGGGATGCAGGAAAATTGGGACACTGATGCATTGTTGGTGGAGTTGTGAACGAATCCAACCATTCTGGAGAGCAATTTGGAATTATGCCCAAAATGTTATTAAACTCTGCATACCCTTTGATCCAGCAGTGTTTCTACTGGGCTTATACCCCAAGGAGATATTAAAAAGCAGGGAAAGGGACCAGTATGTGCCAAAATGTTTGTGGCATCCCTGTTTGTACTGGCTAGAAACTGGAAAATGAATGGATTGGATCCATCAATTGGAGAATGGTTGGGTAAATTGTGGTATATGAATGTTATGGAATATTATTGTTCTGTAAGAAATGACTAGCAGTTCCCACTCTGTATTTATAATATACAGAGATGCTTGGAGAGAATTACATGAACTGATGCTAAGTGAAAATAGCAGAACCAGGAGATCATTATATACATCAACAATGATACTGTATGAAGATGTAACGTGATGGAAGTGGATTTCTTGACAAAGTGGATTTCTTTGACAAAGAGACCCAATTCAGTTTCGATTGATCAATGATGGATAAAAACAGCTACACCCAAAGAAAAAACACTGGGAAATGAATGTAAACTGTTTGCATTTTTGTTTTTCTTCCCGGGTTATTTTTACCTTCTGAATCCAATTCTCCCTGTGCAACAAGAAAACTGTTTGGATCTGCACATATACATTGTATCTAGGATATTCTATGACATATTCAACATATATAGGACTGCTTACCATTTAGGGGAGGGGGTGGAGGGTGGGAGGGAAAAAATCGGAACAGAAGTGAGTGCAAGGGATAATGTAAAAAACATTACCCTGGCATGGGTTCTGTCAATAAAAAGTTACTATAATAAAAAAAAGAAAAACAAAAGAAAATTACAAATAATGGGAAATACATACTATCAATATATACCACTTATAGGATTGCTCGTTGGTCAAAGTATTTTTAGAGAACAACATCAAGAGTCATAAAAGTGAGCATAATTTGGAATCAAAAGTTATTATTATTCCATTGTTATGGAATTACAATACTGAGAATTTATCTTAAAAAGAGCACAGAAGGAAAAATAGGATCTAGGTGTACAAAAATATTCATAGCTACTCTATTTTTTAATAAAAAAAATAAAATGGAAGCAACCTATACAATCAATATTTGGAGAAAAGTAGTATTATGATCATAGAGTGGGAACTAGAAAGGACCTAAAGAATCATTTAGAAAATAAAAAAAAAACTATCATATATTTATATTTATTAAGTGGCAGTCATGGGATATGAAGCCTGGTCTTCTGCTACAAATCTAATATACTTTTCAGTGCATGGATAAATACAAACATACAAGGAAATAGGTAGAATTATGTAGAACTATTAGCAGAAAGTAAATTGTATTAATGCTGATTTCACCTATTGTGCCTCAGTTCCCTTTTATTGTCCTCAGTTTCCCTAATGGTCCTGCCTCTATTTACCTTAATTGTTCTGCCTCAATCCCCCCTGGTTACAACACCCCCTTTTCCCTCCTAACCATTAGAATTGATATAATTTAGGGCTGACTATGCTAAGATTATAAACTGTAAATATTTAATCCATATAAAGAGAAAGAAAGCCCTTCTACCTTTCATGACTCCAAACCTTCCCTACTTATCAGACTGTCCAATGCCTCCCTCCACCCTGTCAGAACTGGATTGATAGTCCATACCCACTCTCAGTGCTCTGACTCCACCCCTGCCTTGGTCTACCCTGGTCACTTTGAGCCATGTGCATATATACTTCATAGGAAACACATATTAGCTGCTGGATGCTTTGAGACATCAGCCCTGGGGACAACATGCCCCCAGCACAATCTCTCCCTCTCAAAATATTAAAAACTCTCTAATCTCTATCTTGCCTCTCAGTTTCAGAAAGCACATACAGATACACACAACAAAACAAAAATTAAAGCTTGACACAAAACAAAAATGTATTTGTTTTTACCTCATTAGAGGTAAAATCTCAATGTATAGTCATTTGGGTCTTTAATGTATTAAACACTAAAGAGACTATGTACTATATTTACTATGTTTTTTCTTTTAAACAAATCAAAGCACCCTCCAAACTGAAATTTAAAAATACAAAAAAATTCAATAAAGAAATCTTACCTCCTTTTCAAAAGTAATTTTGTCATACATGCTTGACCAGGAATCATCAGGTCCTGGTTTTTCAAAGAGTCTTTTAAAAAGAAACCAAAAATTAGTAGTTTTATTCCCAAAAGACAATCATCAATAAAGCAAGCCTCTTGGTTATTGCAACATGCTTTACCGCCCAATGACGAATTACAAAAGATGACTTAATAGAGCAGGATATTTCCTATTCCAAAGACTTTTTTGCCAAGAAGATATTGGTGTAGAAGCTATCAGTGGATCTATCCTCCAGAATAATCTCTTCCTATTTTTACACTCCTCTAAAGTTGACAAATGAACATAAAGGGACATTATAAATCACAGAATCATCAAAACCCTACAATCTATTTGTACTAGGCCTCTGTTCACTGTGCCTTCCTTACTAGGTTCTGACAAACATTTTCACTGCGAGTTTTTTATTTTTTCTTAAAATTTTTCTTATCCTCCCCAGGTTTCAACTCTAGATATGAGTTATATTTGTTGCTGTCAATAATTTCAGTAGTGTCTTGACTCTTTGTGACCCCATTTGGCATTTTGTTGGCAAAGGTATAAAAGAGGTTTGTCATTTCTTTTCCCAGCTCATTTCACAGATGAGGAAATTGAGGCAAATAGGATTAAGTGTCTTGCCTGGAGTCACAAATTTATTAAAGTATCTGACCCAGATTAGAACACACAAAGGATGAGTCTTGTCAATTCCAAGGCCAGGACTCTACTTACTTTTCCTAGTTGCCCTTTAGATATATGAATTGGTCATACATTCCAGGCTCAGAATGTATTTAATATAAGGGCAACCGTTCCTAGATATAACGTAATTATATTACTGGTGTAATATATGATAGAATATCAATCATTTGTATAATAAATTAAGACATTTGCTTATTGTTTTGGAATGTCCATTTACAATCCACTATCAATCCAAGTGCACCATTTCCTTCAGGACCTAATCTAAGAAAGAAGATTTCCATGAACCACTGAATCAGAAAAATCAAATCATTAAAAAATTTACCTGATTCTTTATATGTACTTGCAATAAATTATCAGTCTATCTTCCTTGCTAGAAATATTTGGTACATTTGCTGTAGTAATCTGCTTTCAGGGAATTTCAACTCAATTTATCTGGGGAGGAGAGGCAGAGCAGTTGGGTTCAAAATTCAAGATTGACTTATGATTGCCTGGTGCAGGGAACTTCCAGAGAGGAAATAATGCAGATGGGCAACTATTGTGTATCAGAGAATTGCTGGAAACACTGTTGAGGGAAATTGAACCCAATTTTTCTTTACTCCCAGACTCACTCCCTTGCCAGTAAACCCAAGGTCTTTCTCTTTTCAGCTTCTTAGGATATGTTACTACCAAGACAGTTTTCTTTTTCTAGTTCTAATTCTTTAATAGACATCCCCAATATCCTTTTCCTTCTCTTTAATCTTTCCAACTGACTTTACATATTTGATCTTGTTTTTTTTAACATCCTTTTCAAGTGGAATCCATCTCCTCCTCCTTCTCATAACCTTTACCTTATCTTATGTCCTCCTCCATCTCTTCAAATCCTTCTCCTTGGGTACACTTTCTTTCAATGTTTCCGCTTCAGCTCAAGTCACTTTAATTTCTTAAGGTCTCCTGAATTTATTATTAACTTTCAATCTTTTATCTTTTTTCCCAAATTCTCAAGACTAAAAAATTATATTCACATTTCCTTCTCCTTAAATTCAGATCTAAAAGAGCTCATTCTGTCCCCATTAATAGGAATAATGTTGGAATAATACAAGTCTGTCAACCATAATCCCATACCAAAGGAGATCAGTTTCTTGGAACTGTCTTATTAGAATATCTAAGACTCACTCAATCATCTCATTAGGCATCCTGCAACTACTCAAACACAATGTACATATGTTCTTACCTAGGCTCTTCTCTGTCCCCTCCCTAACTTCTCCCTAATTGCCTCCTTACTTCCTAGATCAAGGTGCTACTTTTCCCTCACCCTCTTCTGAATTTAAAAAGTCAAATCATTGGAAGCATCTTGCTCATTCATACATGATTTAGCCCATGAGTTTCTCATGTTTATAAATGCCATGCTTTGTGGTTGTGATAAATCTCTCAGGTGAATTGATTACACTACAAACTGCTCTCCCACCTTATGGCTGGGTACTTCATATATCTGATACTTTTTTATAAAAGTAGAAAAAAAGGTTTCAAATATTCAGCTTTTCTGAATAACAGTATTCTTCCCATTAACTTCCTGACACAATCACTCCCTTCTTTGCCTCTTGCAGTTTCTCTTATTTTTTTCAAAAAGTTCTAGGAATAATTCATTCTACTTGATCATCTAGAACTAGAAAGACTTTTTCCCCCAGACTTTTCACCTTCTATATTAAGACTTCTATATCGAATCTTGTTACTGGAATCAGCAAAGAGCATAGAATCTGCCCCTGTCAGCAGACTATATCACACTAGAGCTACAGTGGGACAGACCCACATCTAATAGCTCCAGGGCAGAAAAGAGTGCTTGTGGTCAGATTCTTATAAGGATTTCTGAAAACAGCTGCACAAAACTGCTGAAAATTGGGACAATGCACCCTCCACCCTGGAGACAAAACTCTATTTTAACAAACTGTTAAAAGCCCAGTAATAGGCTAGGAAGATGAACAGAAAACAAAAGTTTCTGAACTCTGAAAGTTATAATGGTGAAGGAGGATCAATACACAATCAGAAGATGATAAAGTCAAAGCTCCTATATCCAAAGCCTCCAAGAAAAGTAATTATTGGGTTCAAGCCATGGAAGAGCTCAAAAGGGACTTTGAAAAATCAAGGAACAGCGATAGAGGAAAAATTAGGGAAAGAATTGAGAGAGTGCAAAAGTTAATACAAAAAGCTAATGAGGAAAAGAATGCCTTAAAAAGTAAAACTTGCCAACTAGAGGAAGGAGGTACAAAAGCTCACTGAAGAAAATAATTCCTTAAAGAGAATTGAATAAATGGAAGCAAATGGGCTTTATGGGAAATCAAGTGCCGTAAAGCAAAACCAAAAAAAAAGTGAAATATCTTATTGGAAAAACAACTGACCTGGAAAAGAGATCTAGGAGAGAGAATTTGCAAAGTATTAGTCCAAGTCATGATCAAAAAACGATTCTGAACATCATCTTTCAAGAAATTATCAAGGAAAGCTATCCTGATATTCTAAAACTAGAGGGTAAAATAGAAATTGAAAGAATCCACTGATCATTTCCTGAAAAAGATCCCAAAATAAAACTCACATGAATATTACAGCCAAATTCCAGAACTCCCAGTCAAGGAGAAAATATTGCAAACATCCAGAAAGAAACAATTCAAGTATACTTTAATTGGAGCCGTAGTCAGAATAACACAAGATTTAGCAGCTTCTACTTTAAAAGCACTGGAGGGCTTGTAATGATATTCTGGAGAGCAAAAAAGCTAGGATAGTAAGTAAGAATCAATCACCTACCCAGCAAAACTGAGTACAATCCTTCACAAGAAAAGGTGGTCATTGAGTCAGGATTTTCACACCTTTGTGATAACAAGACCAGAGCTGAATGGAAAATTTGATTTTCTAATACAGGACTCTGGAGAAACATAAGGACGTAATCAGGAAAGTGATATCATAAAGGACTTAAGGACTTATCTGTTTATATTCCTACATGGGAGGATAATACTTATAACTCATTAGAACATTTTTTATGGAAGTTAGAAGGCAATCTAAACAGAAGGCACATGTATGAGTTGAATATGAAAGGATAATATCTTTTTAAAAAAATAATGAAATTTATAAGAGGTGAGAAGAACATACATACTCAATAAGGGCATAGAAATCTAAGCTACTCTAAAGGAAAATAGGAGCAGAATGGGATGTGGGAAGAGGGGAAAGAGTGAAAAAAGAGAGGGCATTTTGCGGGAGGAAATGGTCAGTAACAAAACACTTTTGAGGAGGAACAGGGTGAGAGGAGAGAGAGAATAAATGGGGAAAAATACAATTAGCAATAGTAATTGTAAAAAAAATTGAAGCAAGATTTTCTGATAGAATATTATTCTTCTCTGAAAAATGATGAGCAGAATTCTCTCAGGAAAAAAAACTGAAAAGTTCTCTATGAAGAAAGTGAAATATACTACATACAAAGTAATAGCAATGTTTTGGAATAAATAGCTGTAAAGATTTTTGTTAGTTATTCTCAGTAGTACAATCATCCACACTCACTCCGAAGAACTTATGATGAAAAATACTATTCATATCCAGAGAAGGAACTGATGACGTCTGAATACAGATCAAGGCATTTTCTATTATTCTATATTTCTATTTTTTACTTAATTTTTGTTGAGGGTTTTTATTTTCATTAGGTGGAAGATCTATGTTTTCTTTTTCAACTTGACTTTAATGATAAAAGTTTTGCATAATTTCACATGTCATTTCTTAATTGTGTGTGGGGATAAAGGAGAGAATTACAACTCAAAAATCTTAATATACATAAAAATATATATAAAAGAGTTTTGAAGGTAACTGGGGAAAAATATTCAAGAAATTAAAGGAAAAAAGAAAAAAGATAAGCATGCACATGTGTGTGTATACACATACGGTTATAGTGTACATACATGTATGTATAGTAATTGGTGGGTTTTTTGCATATTTTGGTACTGTATATGTATACACACAAACATATGCATACACATTGTGTACATGTATACATACATGCACATACACACATACATATTAGATTGAAGTAAACCTAATTTTTTGAAAGACAATGAAGATAAAATATGAATTAATAGTGAGAATTGGTTAAATTGAAGATACATCTTTTGGGGGCACGAGAGTCTGCTTTACTTTTTTAATTGAAAAACCTGTTGAAGACCGGATCATGAGGTTTGACTAAAAGAAACCTGCTGTAAAGCCTACCTTTCTATAGCGTTTTCTGAAGAATTTTCTTCTGATATAACTAAAATACAATAAAAAATTAATATTAAAACATGACATTAATATGAAAAGCATAATTTTAGAACATTTCTACAATGATTTTTTTGAGCAATGACAATATGCTATAGATAAATGTCTAAGTAAAAGAGGTGGTCTTAAAAGTATTAGATATCTGTTACTGATTTGGTTACTTTGCATGAGCAGGCTGCTTCACACTGACAGCATCTCTCTAGCAGATATTGTGAAAGGAACAAGAAGGAACAAGCTGCCATAACATGATTAATCTGTATTTTGATGTAAGTAGATTGAGAAAGACTATATTTGTTTTCATTTTTCTCACTACAGTTATCACAAATGGTATGTTTGGAGATGAGTATTGCTACATTCAGCATGACATGACATGGCCTGTTTGGTGCATTCTGTTTATCAGGGCAAATCCAGACTGTTCTGTTTTTAGCTCTTCTCCATGGGCAAGAGGTCCAAAACAATGTACGTTGTCTAGACCTCTACAATCCCTAGAAGGAGCTGATGAGTTGTAAACCAATATAGTTTCTCTTTTCAAGCTTTCCTGAGTAGAGAAGCTAAAAACAAAAATAAAACTTATGATGTGCAAATGCACAACTATTATTTCTTCTAACCTTCTCCACCAAAACATAAAGAAATTCATATGGGCAGTGAAAGCATTTTTTTTCTATAAACCATCACAACAGTATAAGGCAAGGAACTAAGAGGTCATTCCTTTTTTTTCTTTGCTGATTTCACTGAGTATATTATTATTTGACTCATAACCATTCTCCAAAATTTACTTTCTCCAATACATCTAATAAGAAGCTGCCAGATGTCTTTTGAACTAGTTATGTTTAACTAAATATGAGATTTCATTTGTATGGAAATCAGTGATAAAAATGATTTCCACTGATAAGAGAGGCAATTTCTCTGCAAATTATAGTCTAAGTGAATTGGTAGCCTGAGACACAGAGGTTAAGCAGCCTGTGTAGAGTCAACCAGCTAGAATTGGCTTTTAAACCCATGACTTCTTATTGTAAAGGGCAGTTCTTCATCTATTTTTTTTCCAACTGATTAGGACCTACAGAGTATATACATTGTGTCTACTCAACCTAAAAATTCCCCTGAACCCATTGATATATTTTGGAATTAAATCTTCAGTACAGAGCATACTACATGTTGAGTACCTAATAAAGGTTATGTGAGTAAAAAATATGACACTTAAATTTTCCCTCCCCATTTAAACATATTGTGAAGGATAAAATGGTATGTTTAGTTCCAAAGGATGGAACTTCAGAAGAAGTCAGCTCAATTCATATAGAACTAAGTATCTAGTGCTTCTTCTTTTTGGCCAGGAAAAAATTTTACTATATTACTTTTTAAAAAGATAAAGTTCTAAACCCTTCAAAGCTGGTGGCACATTGTCTCTTGTCTTATTTCATACCACAAACATGATTCCAAAAGAAGTCTTACATTATGTGGAAAAGTAAAATTTACATAATAAAGCAAAGTAGAAAAACCATGGTTTGTGGGCTTCTACATTACTACCTCTCCAGCCTTCTTGTGGGACAGGATCAGAAGCAACTTGAGTCCCATGGTTTAGGAACACATTTTTTTTTAAATTAGAATGTACTCAACTAGCAATACAGAATGATTACAACAAAACTTCCATATACTTGGCAATTACAAAGATGCATTGAAAATTGAATAAAAATCAGAGTAGTGGCAGGTTGGTATCCCTTCCCTTTAAAATCTTTATATTTTAGATTAAAAATTCAAACTCTAAGATTAAAAAAAATCCTAGAAATTCTAAACAGATTCATCTACCTTCCCCCTGAAACCATCTTTTAATTATTGTTAACAACATGTTCAAAGCTTCTCAAGTTCAAAAGCTGTACACAACTTTCTAATGGCTTGTCCGAGAGAAAATAACAATATAATGGATTCTATCCTATTTTGTTCTATGTAACATTTAAAATAGTCAGACATCACCCAAAATAAAATTTAAACTAAAGCAAAACCTTTAGTAGTTTACTCTTTGAGCAAACATGTTTATTTGGTTGTTTCCCTGAAATTCTTGTTCCTGATGTTTTCACTGGAGTTTTCTGAATTTTTATATCCCTCTGGGAATAGGCATAAAAGGGATAAAACATTGAACAATGAAATCAGAAAAAAAACCATTAAGATTCTATTATGAACTATTATGAAGATTCTATTACATGAACTATTATAAAAGGAATATAGGAATTGCTAGTACAGTTTATTTTATTTACTAAATTATATTTTAAACTACTAATAATTAAAGTCCATCTACTAAAAGTACATTATTAAAACTTAATGAAGCAGAATCAACTGATTTTCTCTAACTGTGCTTTACTTCCTCATTTCCAAAGTTTATGTGCCAATCTGCCAACTGGGATGCCTCTTCAAAAATATATAATCACCATCCATTCAATTAATCCACTACTTATGATATGATTCTCTTTATTTACTTCAAATTTTATTCCTTATAAAATAACACAATACTAAAAACATAGCTAACTCAATAAGCGCTGTTGTACAAAGAAAGTCATTGTGTGCTAATACAGAAAAAAGGAGGGCAAAAAGTGAAAAGCAATTTATAAATCCAATACAAGTAAAATGACCTCTTTTGCCTCCCATGACCATGAGGATATGAAATATTGATAAATTTAAGAGAATTTATCTTTGCTAGAAAAAAAATTGTTTCCCATTCCATGAAGAATAAGTGGTTTTTAAAATGAAATACATGTAAGTAATGAAGTACCACAATATATACATATGTATAAATTTCCAATGACCAAAAAAATAAAATAACCTAAAATGCATTTCAGTCCAAAACTACATTGAATAAAATCTAATTTCTAGAGAATTTGTTAACGTCTATCATCATTGTATAAGTTATCAGGGGTATAAATTATTATTGTAATATTGGATATGCATATATAATATGTATATATGTGTGTATATATGTACATATATGAAAGTGAGGTTGATACAAAGCAATTTTTTGATATTGGTATTATTGAGAATAGATAAAATTAGTTTAACCAATCCAAGAAAATATTGGTCACTTTGGCTATGAACTTTCATGATAATTAGAAAACAATTTATTTATTGTCTTCACCCCCCAAAATGACATTCCTTTAAAATGCCTTGAATGCCCAGGAATTATTTTTGCAAGTATTTCATAGTCACTGAAGAACTGTACATTTCTCTACTTAATTTGGGTAGAAAAAACATAAGTTATATCCCCATTAAGCTGTTTTAAAATGATAATGTTTTAAATACACATAAATATTAAACTTTAAGCCAATATCACATAATAATCACTACCTATCAAATTAAAAATGATTTCATGAATTCATATAATTTAACTAGAAGACTTAGAAATCATCTAATAGAATTCCTTTACTTAACAAAAAGTTTAGAGGTTTAGAGGTTAAATGATATTCCAGGATGTCCTAACTCAAAAGCTAACTAATCTTTTTAC
This sequence comes from Dasyurus viverrinus, assembly GCA_020854095.1. Lineage (NCBI taxonomy): Eukaryota > Metazoa > Chordata > Mammalia > Dasyuromorphia > Dasyuridae > Dasyurus > Dasyurus viverrinus. Next base: position 250,784,121 of record CM037001.1, read on the forward strand.
CACTGCAAAATGATGTCCCTTAAATAAAAACCAAATCAAACAAACAAACAAACACAAAACAAATCCCGGGACTATGAAAAATACCTATCCTTTTCCAAGACTGAAGGAAAACTACTGTTAGTAGAAAAAATTTCATAAATGATGGAATTGGACTGGATTACTTATAAAGAAATTTCCATTCCAAGTTTTTGAGTCTGTATTCTAATCATTTTTCATTAAAGGGAAAATGTCTCTTTTTAAAAAACAAAGTTTCTGGACATTTCCCCTAAAGGATAAATTTCAAAGATTATGAGGCATAAAAGTAATGTGAAGAAAACTATTTGAAAACATTAAAATTCTATTTTAAACTGTTATTTCTGTTATTAACAAAAAAGATTAAAATACTGCAAAAAGAATTCAACTACAAATGACTGCATTTTGTTCATTTCAAAAAAAAATCATACTATTTGAACCATCTGCTTTCATTTTATAGCTGATGTTGTTTTACTTTTTTTTTTTGAGCAATAAAATACTTGAACAGTAACAGTAAGCTTGAGCTAGAAAGGATCTCAGAGGCCACCTACTCCAATCTCATTATTTTAGAGAGAAGAAAACTGTAGGTGAGAAATATCAAGTGATATTTTCACATTCATAGATGAGGGCTGGAATTTGAACCCAGGAAATCTGACTTGAAATCTGTTTGAATCTGTGTTCTTTCCACTATACTGTATCAAATTCCCTTAATTACAGAAGATGCTAAGTATAATAGAGTATTTTCTAAATGCTAGGCACATAGCACTCTACCTTCAGCATTACCCAAAACAGACTATGAAAGTAGTGGTCATGTAGGTCTGAGTATCCATTTAGAAATAAAGTGGTATTTATGACTAAAGAGTTTTATAAATTAAATTAAATTAATTTAATTAAAGATTTTCAGGTAATGATGGAGACAAGCTAATAAGTGCTTGAAATGATAAAATGCACAATGAAAGGGGGATTTTTTTTTTGTCATGGATATCCAACATGGATAGTATTTATGTGGTATAAAATATTTTTAGAGGAGGTAGACAAGGAATACTACCATACTTGCCTAGCCATATTATTCATGATAGGAATAAAAAAAAATTCAAATCAAAGATACTAAAAATTGAATTGACAAAGAATCACAATGTTTTAGAATAGGTGGAATTCCAGAGGGTAATGAAAACCTTTCACAAAGAGATAAAAAAGCTAGTTTGTGGTAGAGTCAGGACTGGATCACAGGATCCCACCTGCCTTTGTTTATTTACACTATATATAGCATTGTCTCAGTTGAGAAGGATATATATATATGTATATATATATATATATATATTTGTTGCATTTATCATTCAGTGGCTCATGGTATTAACCATGATGACTTATACAGGAAGATGAAATTACACATTTAAAATTATGGTTGTGCAAAAAAAAGCAAATTAAGTATTTATTTTCAGAGACCAGAAAAAGAAAAAAGAACTTTTGGAGTTAAATGTTATGCATAAATTGTGGCCTTTCCATTATAATCCTGAATTAAAATATCAAAGTCACAAGTAGAAATAACTAAGGAGTGCTCAATCACAGAATATAATAATTTGTCAAAGTACCAGAAAATTCATAAATTTAGGGTTTTGAACAAAATTAGGGTTATTCACAATTAAGATCTACAAAAGAATGCAAAAATTAATAGCAAGAAAGCAAGATGTTGATTCCAAATATGTTAAAAAAGAATTCTTAAGCCCAGGACCAAAACTCTAGCAAATTCATTCTTCATGATAAAAGTTCTGATTTGAAAATATACTTTTTAAGAAATCTTACATATGCAAAGGGAGAAAAAGAAGTTCCTCATCTTATTATTGCTCTAAACTTTGCCCAAAACAATGAAGATTTGAGGTTTATGGTGACAGATCAGTTACTCCAAGTTCAAATGAACTGAGAGATCACCAGGTTAAACTATTACTACTACATTTGCCTATCAAATAATGAATTTTACCAATTTTTTGATGAATAGAAAAAATAGAAAATAAATGGTAGAAGATGAGCATTTGAGGGAAAGCAAGTATATTTTATAATAGCAAATCTTAACTCTTCTTATATATTTTCCTAATTCCTTTAACCACTTACTAATCTAACATTAATATATTTATACATAAACTAAGATTTGGCCTTATTATTGGTTACTGTATACTCAACAAAATCAGTATCTATATTCTGATATCTTCCTTGAACATATTTATGAACAGCTCTATTTCTACTCTGTTTTACTGCTACATACTTTTCAAGTGTACTTATATTTAATTCTGTTATAGAATACAATAATTTCTTCATTGATTTCTGCACAAATATCCCCACTGTCAGTTAAGATTATTAACATATTATTTTGACTAGGGATTTTTTAAAAAACTATTTTAAAATGATTTATGTATTTCACATGATAAAATTTAAGTCTAGATTTTTGATAAATAGAACTTCCTTTTTTCCTCCCCTTAAATGTTTGTCACAGCAATTGCATGTATGTAACTAGAGATCTATTTTACAAAATAAAATAAAGTCCTACCAAATTCCTTTTATGACTATACAGCACTTCTCTAATGCTCTCACTGCCACAAAAGCTCATTTTATAAATATCAATATTCTTTCAGGAGTGATATTTGGCCATAGTAAATTTTTCAAAATACTGGACACAAACACATGATTTCAGAACAATCAGAACTGTATGTAATCCCCAAAATCCATGGACATATGTATGGTGAGTACAAATAGGTGATTTTGATGACTCTGATGCAGTAAGTGATGTCAATGACATACATGAATAGACAAAGAGGTGGTCTAATCTTGTATTGAAAATAAAAGCTTGCACTGGTCCTATTAAAAGAACCAAGGGAACAATTCAGGGTGTTTCCTAGATACTTTATGACAAAAATCTTGTAGGATGACATTGGATAGGAGGATTAAAATTTGAATCAGTAGCATGAGTATTCACAATGTTTAAGATCAAGGGTCCATCAAAGTATGTCATCATATCATTCTTTTATTTATTTACATTTATCAGTGTGCATATTCTTAAGGGAAACTGAACCAAGAAGCAGCAGAAAAATACATGTTACCATCCTCATGGGTACCATTAAGATTATTTCATAAAGAGAATCAACTGAATTATGAAAGCTCAAAGCTTATATGAAATAATCTTAACTAATTTAAAATCAATAAAGAAAACTGCAAATAATAATCATCATTAATGGTTAGTAGGCCCACATGAATTGTTTTTTCTCTTGCAGAGTCATAAATATAAGGATATTTTCTATTCATAGCTGATGTTTGTTGACATTTTTCAGTCCTTTGCAATGATACTCAATTCCAATGATTGTTGTGAACTGTGTTCCAAGTTGTTTTTATTCCTCTAGAAACATTGGTGTTGTATTTTAAGCTTTAATTACCATACCTTTTATAGGCATCCAAAGCATTCACATTTGCTCCATTCTTTAACAGAAAATCTGCCATATCACAGTTACTTGCTGTAACTGCAAAAAAAGTGGTGTAAGGTCTTCCTACAAAGTCATAATAAAGATATTGCTATATTAAGCATTCTATATTTACTTCAGTTCAGCTCATGACATTTTGCAAACGTCTTGTAATTTGCTAATGACATATTAAGAAAGTATGGCACAATATAACGTTGGAATGAGAAGACTAGAGCATAAATCTTGCTTCTGTTAGTTAATTCCTAGGTGATCATAAAACAAATTATTTCAGCTCTCTGGGCTGTAAGTTTCCCTATGTATAAAATGATAAAATAAAACTAGATATCTAATCAGAAGATAGAAATTCAGAATTTTAAGAGACCATTCCATATTAATTCATGACTATCATAATTAATTATTGTCCAAATGCAGCCAGACTTATTTCCTCAGAACTCTACTAAGGTAAAGCTATATCCTGGATGGGTTTAAAGCTGACTAGTTATCTTTACCATTTTCCTCAAGTATACAAATAAACTCAACAACAACAACAAATAAAACAAATTAACAAACAAGTCTTGTTTTGAGAGGGCTAAACCTGGAAAAAAATCATCCCCCTAGCATTTTCCTTTTCTTATAAAACTTCTTAATATATTTGTTGTTTTTTTTTTCTCTTTCAAAAGTCAATGACTAAGAATTAGGCATTAAAAAGTCAGGATTCATTCAGCAGTTCTAGAAAGGAAAATGTATAGTCATTAGGATAAAGAAAACATGTATTTAAGAATTTTTTCCTGTGAAAACTCTATCTCTGCATAGTTATACCAAGTAGGAACAAATTACAAAAGATTTTTCCTAAAAAATTATGGCATTTTCTCATGACAAATATGTAGAAAAAGCAAAATAGGTAATATCTACTACAACTATTGCATTCTGAGGGGAAGACCTAATATATCATGCAAAGAAGATTCTGGAGAGACAGATTTGATGGAACAGCTAGCTAGCATCAAAGTTAGTTAAGACCTAGATTCAGGGCCTACAGCTGACACATATACTGAGTGGGTAACCCTGCAGTACCTCCAGGACTCTGCCTAACAATGGGTTTCTTAACTTTTTCTGTGTCATGGACCTCTTTCAGAATCATGTTTTTAAATGCCTAAAATACAATACATAAACAAACACAACTAATTACATTGAAATAACTATAAACTTGATGTAATATTTTTTTTAAAATTAATGGATCCCAGTTGAAGAATACATATTCTAAAGATTAAAACATAAAGCAAACCATGGTCTAAATCAGTAGAGGGAATTTCCTTCTTAGGAGTTCCACTGTGAATGAAATCTCTCTAGTGTCATGTGTGCTCCCGGCCTGCATCATCCCTCCATCCTACATTAGAAAATTCTGAAGACTGATAAACTTCAGAATGGCTTCAAAACATTTTTATTTTTATTAAAGAAATATTTCCATAAATAAATTAATTATAAAATATCTACATTGGACACTGATTTTTTAGCTGATAATCTACTTTATTGTACAAGATTGTTAGTTTCTATCTTGTTTTTTGCTTCAATATCAGCTTTATATTGAAGCAATTTAGCTGCCATGTCTATGTTCTGAAAATACGCAACATAATGAAGAGCTGCCATCCCCAAGATTAGGGTCTGCATCATGTTCAAGCAAGATAGTTACACACTCCTCCTGCTGACATTGTATTGCCTGTCAATATAATACATAAAAAGAAATAATACTGTAATATAAAATTTAGTATATTCAAGCAACATTGGTGATATTTAAATAAGTTAGTTATTTACTAACTTTATTTTCTTAATCAAAAACAGAAAGCCAAATCCATTTCATTGAACAGCATGGTTAACTAATACATACCTTCATTAAAGGTGTTCAACTATCTCTATCCAACAAATCCAGTTCACATTTTCTCTCTACTAATTGAGACACAACATCTGGATCTCCATTAGCACAGGCCAGATGAAGAGATGTTCTACAGAAATAAGAGAGCAATATGCAGCAATCAATATTGTACCAGTGTTAGAATAATTTTTAGTGTACCATCCATTATTATTTTTATGCCTAAACTGTAAATCATTTCCAAAATAAACGGCCACTAATGTCACCTAAATAAATGCACAATATGCATTAACTCTCATTGTTGGATATGATACACGATTATCAATAGAACAGGAAAAATATATCCAACAGGTCGATGTAGATTTCACTACAGATTAGCATGGGAACTTTGCTCAGGTTCTGACCTGGACTGCTTTACTTCTCCTGAGGTAACTTGCTGGCTCCTTTTACTTTGGAATTACCCATACTAAAGCCAAATAGAGGAGAGACACTACTGGCAAGGCCCACTACAACCCAGAACTCATGAGTTCAAGAGATCTGCCAGCTTCAACCTCCCTTTATAGGTGGGATAATAGGTGGGCTTCACCCTGCCTGGTGGTTAAGTCTAATAACTTTTTCCACCAAGATATTAATCCAAAATTACAAAATATTTAGTGAAGCAGCTGTCTCATAAAAATCACTTAAACATTTACATATTGTATCTTTGTACTAGCACATGTACACGTGTGTGCATTCTCTACCAACACTCACTGAAATGCAGCATTGTACAGTTGAAGTGGCTCTAGGTTGACACAGGCTATTCCAGCACGGTAAACATTTTGGCACTTCTGCCATGGTGGAAAGGGTTTGCAGTAAGGCCCTGGTATGTCTGCTGTCCATGGACCAACCTGACTAAGATCATAAAGATACCAGGTTGGTCAAAGGAGGATGGACTTTTTAATTGATGGTGTTTTTTTTTTTTAAATACATGTCTATCTCTGTTGTTTAGTCATCTCAGTCCTGTTCAACTCGTGTTGAGTTTCCTTGGTAAAGATACTGGAGTAGTTTGCCATTTCCTTCTCCAGCTCATTTTACAGATGAAAAAAGTGAGTCAAACAAGATTGAAAGAAAGTCTTGCCCAGAGCCACACAGTTAGTATCTGACACCAGACTTGAACTCCACAAAGATTAATCTTCCTGACTCCAAGACCAGCATTCTATTTACTGAAAAATCTCCTGCTCCTAGCTGACCATCTACCAAGTTGTAAAGAGGTTATGTTATATATTGGTGGAGGAAATATCCATAACAACAAATTCATGTATTACTGATGTAATTAATGAATATTCATATAGGTATATTTTTTTCTTGTTTTTCAGAACTCTCTCCTTTTGCCTTTTCCTTCTGGCCTTCTTCCAGAATACTAAGGTAGTGAGAAGGGAAGAGAATTCTTCCTCCCCCATCTTCCCAGCTTCAATGGTGACATGCTTGGATGTACCTTGATAAAGAGGAAAACTAGCATCTATTATGTGTTGACTCAAGAGACTGGGCTCATCATTTACAATTATTACTTCATTTGAGCTTTGAGAAGTAGACATTATTATCACCCTCATACTTGAGGAGATTGAAACTGAGAAACACAAATTTGCTCAGGGTCCAACAATAATAAGGTTCAATATGAATTCAGGTCTTTCTGAGTAATTAGTAAGAATACAAATTAGTCATTCAGTTAGTAATCAAACAAAACAGAAACACAACATAAAACTTTTTTGTCTCTTACAAAGTTAACTGCTAATGATTTTAAAAGTTCAGTTAGAGAAAGGGGAGATGAAATGAAGTCTTTGATTTTTGAGATTATGAAGGGAACTTTAAAGAAACTAAAATTTTTAAATTCAATTTACACTACTAATTCTTTCTTAATCCAGGTGTACACTTCTTGTTTAACAGATATGATATAAAGGTAGGTTTTTTTTACTCAGAAAAGAGAAAAGCAAAATTAAAAGAATAATATTCCTAGGAAGAAACTGGCAGAAAGGGGAAAGGGATTTTAAAAAGATGTTTATATTTGTGAAATTGTTTAAGCAGGTAACTGAGTTATGAGTAGTGAAAGAAAGGAAACAAAGCAGCAAAAAAGTTTTATAATAGAGGAAAAGAGGGTGAAAAAGAAAGATGCTTGGTAAGTCATCATAGTAACTGAGTGACTCCAGGGTAGGTGGGCAACTTGGTCCCTGTGCATTTTACGGGAGAATATATCCATAAAAATAGAGGGGAGACGGGAAAGAATCTGAGACCGTTTTCAATGAGTTCACAGCTAGCTAATGCTTACAAATTCAACGTTCATCATTTTGAGTATGTCTCTACATCAAGTATAGTCTAACTTAAAACTGGTGTATCATTAGTGAAATTCTGTTTAAGCTTAATTGCCAGGAGTTCTTTGATCATTACTGAACACATTTAAAAGTATCCCAAACTTGGGATACATTTTCTTTGAACTGACATACTGCTTAGGTATAGGATTTTCATTTTTGTTTAGTTTTAGAAAGAAAATATTTTAAAGCAAGAGTTACTTACAATCATTTCCATGATCATTTCTATTTAAATAAATTTTCATAAACATATCAAAAAACTGCATACACACAGATTTATGTATTTATTGTACCTATTTATCTACTCTGAACCTAATTAACTGCATAGGAGCATATCCATCAGAAGGAGGTCAGTAAGGATAGTAAGCCAACTATGAAGGCCTTTGCCTTCTTCAGTCATTTCAGGGAGGCAATATCTCTGCTGCTTTAATCTATGGGGCTGTTCTCACTTATCCACACTTGCTGTGGCTTTTTTAAAGGTTAAGCCAAGTACATTGATATATGGCTCTATGTGAACAAGTATAATGCCAATGCCTTTATTTCTTGGATTTTATTCTAATGAAAAATATTATAAAAAAATTAAAATATAGCTTGTCATTTTTAATTTTGAAACCTAATGAATGACTAATATTGGAAATGACATGAAAAAAATAAGTTTACATCAGGACAAGGCTTTATTATCTCTAAGAACACATTTAATTACTTTCATATTTTCACCAAGTAAGAAGTAATATAAAATTCAATTTGGACAAGTGAATAATGTATTTCAGATCATCAAATTTCCAGCAAGGATTCCACAGATTTTCAATATTTATAAGTCAAATTCCCTATATATTTTTCACAGGACTTTTTAAACTTTCCTATGCATAATTTTTGCCACTCATGGTTAAATATTCTCTTGCATATATTGTTTATTAAAATCCAAAGAGACAGCAAAGTATGGTGGATAGAAAACTATCCTGGGAAGTTTCCAAGACCTACTAGATCTTATCTCTTACACACACTGGCTGTGTTATGACCCTGGGCAAATCAATTAACCTCTCACTGACCAATGCAATTTTCTAAAATTCAGAGTTGCAGAGAAGATAGTAACCTGCAGTGGTCAAGGGAATTCCCTCAATAATAAAACTACCTATTCAGTGTATATATCATGAGAAACTAACATATACTTTTCATTGAACAGCTATATATAATGTATGCTGAAAGATTAATGAAACTGATTTTATAATATACACATGAAAAAAGTCTCCTTACATTAAAGTCATAAGTTCTTCCCTATTTTTTTCATCTGTCTTTATGTGGAAATCATGTTACAACTCTTTTAACTCGAAAATATAGATTAAAAAATATATATTTTCAGGAGCAACTAGGTGGTGCAGTGGAGCACCAGCCCTGAAGTCAGAAGGGTCTAAGTTCAAATATAGCTTGCCAACTCCCCCTCCCCCGCCAGCCTTGTATATCATACAGGGCACAGCTCAGGTAATCTGAAGGTAGCCTTGTAAGGGTGAACAAGATGGCACTGAGTGCAGGCAGGGGGTTCCACCCAAAGGAGCAAACTGGCAGTTCCCAGGAAAGGCATGCTGGACCTTAGAGGGGAGTTCCTTGACTATCCTTATTAGTAAAGGAATGCATACATCATATCCATGTGTAGCTTCCTGTAGAGAATCATGCACCTACTATAGGCTAGAATGTGATTATATATGAAGTATTAACTAGAAACAAGCACCAAGATGATAAAAGCACCTGCAGTCTTTGTAATAAACAGAGTCTCACACCACCCTGGCTCTTGTTCCTCATTGCTCACAGTCTTCATCATTTCAGGTGGACAGGCAAACAAACACTTCCTAACTGTGTGATCCTAGGCAAGTCACTTAACCCCAGTTGTCGAAGGCGGGGTGGGGGGGTGGGAAGGGGGGAGGAGGGAATACAACACCACTATTTTCAAGAAATTAGGATTGTTGGGTTATAGGGGAGCAAGTTTTTAGGCCGAGTTGCCTTTTCTATGATAACTAGAGTTTTCTTCTGCTCTATACAGTATACAACCGATTGGCCTGTTGTGACCGGTAGTTTGATTGAGAGAGGAAGCATGAAGTGAGCTAACACTGCCCATTGTAGCTCAAGACACACCTACTTCCTGACTCCAGGCATTTTTACCAGATGGCACCCCCCCACTCATGGAATTCTCTTCTCTTGCCTTCATATTTACCCTACCCTGGATAAAATGCTAACTTCTAAAAGAAGTTTTTCCCAATCCCCCTTAATACTGATGTCTTCCTTCGCTGATCATTCCTAGTTTATCCTGTATGGAGTATCATGATTGTACTTTGCTGTTTTCATGTTATCTCTTCCATTGAAACGTTGTAGAGGGCTGGAACACCAGACACCAGAGCACCAACTCAATGTGAGATGATGGATCTATAAGCATATATTTAGATGATATGGTGATGTGATGGCTCTGCTCACTATTGGTGCTTGCTGAATGAGATGTGGTGAGGTAATCAGAGGCAAGATTTGGAGGGTTGAGGGAGGGTAAGACTGTCTCTGCCGCAGCACACTGAGGAGAGAAGACCTTAGGCTTCAGACTCCAGAGTCCAGGATTCATCTTTGATGAGTCCTGTGGCAGCTTGCCTGCTTCCTTCACTTCTTTTTCTAAAGACCAAAAACTTTGATTGATCCTGAGGCCCTCCAGAGAGCTAGCCTGGACACCATAAAACGTGAGTGTTCTGACAGCAGGGCCTGTCTTACCATTTTTTATATTCCAAGATCTTAGCAGAGTTTTGATTAAATAGACATTTAATAAATATTTAGACTCACACATAGCACTCCATTTTCTGACATGAAGTAACTTTACTTGCTGTCTCCATGCCTGGGATGATCCACACTTCCATCTCCTGATTTCAGCAAAAGTCTTGCTTTCTATAAGAAGCATTTAGTCACCTCCTTTAAACCTAGTGCTGTCGCTCTGAGACTACCCCCACTTCAGCTTGTATGTATCTAGTTTTATACATAGTGATTTGCACCCATGTGTGTGAAGAAGATCTTCAACATATGGGTTATCACTCCTTAAATATGCTTACTTCATAGTTCCTCAACTTCCTCATTTCATATGATCTATTTCTTCATCCTATCTTAGTCAGATAAAAAAAGTTAGACCTTTGATCATCCACAAATGCAGCACTGCTGTCCTTTCAAATCCTCAGTTTTTCTGATCTGATCACAATCTATTATCATTGCACCTCTTTCTTTGCCTTGCAAACTTAAATTCTGTTTTTCATCCAGATCATGATTTTTACTTCAAGGCCATCACTCCTGTACTAGCTATACTCTTCTTTTTGCATCTTGACTTCTTGGTGAACCATTCAATATGTCTATTCAACTTTACGTTCCCTTCCCTTATGGTTTTTCAACTCTCCATTGCCTTCTCTTGAATCTATTGCTCATATATCATACCGCCAACAACATCCTTCTAAGCCTCAGGGTTCCTATGCATGTTTTCAAATGAAGCTGGAGAAAATCATGCAACTGTGCTTACTAGGGCCACTGCAGATTTATGTTACATGACCTCATTTGAGCTCTCACTGATCCAAGGCAATCCTTTGATATTATATTTCCCCAAAAATTCATTATGCCACTTACCATGGCAGCTCTTCCAAAACTTTTCAATCCTTCTCAGATCTCCCATCTCTTTGCACCATTTGAGCTGAAAAAACTTGGTTCGTATTTACTGGAAAAAAATTGAGGCCATTCCCTGAAATCTCTTATCCTTCTCACCTAATTCACCTATAAATACCTCCTACCAATATTTTCCCTTTGCTTCTCCCATGAAGAGGTAGCCCTTCCCTTGCCAAAGAAAATGTTTCTACAAATACAAGAGATAGCATTCTATCTTACCTATCATACATCTTTTCACTTGTTTTCAATTTTTCACTACATTCTGGCTATTTCCCTGCTTGCCTACTAACATGCCCACGTCTTCTCTCCCAATCCCCAAAGAAACTTTACTTGATGAATCCATCCCCACTATCATATCACATATCTCCTGGCTTTTGTAGCTAAATGAGAGGAATCTCTACAAGAGGTGTCTCCACTTCCTCCTCTGTCATTTTCTTTTGATACTCTTATGTTCTTCTTCTTAAGTTCTTCTTCTAATGGATCTCTTAATTGCCAAATCTAATTGTCTTTGTTCAATTCTCATTCTTTTTGCCCCTCCTTTCAAACTGCTTTCTTTCTCCTTGCTATTCCCTTCTCTCTAGGTTTTGTAACATTAGTCTCTCTTGGTTCTCTTCCCAAGTAATAGATCTTCTGCTTCTGAGGCTGCCTTGCTGATTAAATCCCTTACCTGACTGAGCTCCTACAATCCCTGTAGGAACAATCCATGCTCCCCCATTCCTTTAAATCTGTTGCTGTTAACCCTGTGCCTGATGTATAGAGTAGATCTTAATAAAAACGTCAATTTTCTGCTTTTAAACTTTTACTCTTTACATATTTTGTCCAAATTGGGGCATCTAAGTGGCACAATAAATGAGTTCTGGTATTAGAATCAGGAAGACTCATCTTCCTGAATTCAAATCTGATGTCAGATACTTACAGTTGTGTGTTACTTAACCCTACTTACCTCAATTTCCTCATCTGTCAAAAAATGTGCTTCAGAAGGAAAAGGTAAAACCATTCCAGTAACTTTACCAAGAAAATTCCTCAAATATCCTCATGGATACTCTGTCACACTCGTTCTAAACCATGTCAACATTTCAGCAGAAAAGAAGAGTATTTGCTCCCACGTTGCTACTGATTTAAGAATATGCCAGTTGGACCCTGGCTAAAAGCTAAAGGAAGGAGTTTCCAGTTCATTAAAAATGCACAGGCAGGAGGGAGGAGGTGCTGCCAGTTTTTGCGATGCGTCAAAGCCTGACCTTAACCCTATCCCAGGTACTGAGGTGTTTTGATTTCGAGGTTAACTGGGGTGGGGGACACACATTCATGTGGAGGGATGGGGGGGATGTCTGAGGTTCCGTCGGTGAGGGCTTTCGCTTCTCTCCCCGTCTCCCAACCTTTGCTCTTACCGCTTCTTTTTATCCAGGTCGTTTATACTGCTTTTTCCTAACAGCATCAGATGTTGCCACATTCCCTGAGAAGGCAGCTTTGTGTTATCTTCCGGAGGTCCTTGCTATGGATCACGTATTCTGGCATGTAATTGGATGATTCCACCCCAAAGAAATTCGGCAACTTGATGGAGGGGCCAGATGGAAACTGCTCTTTCTTGCAGAAATCAAAAGCCTTCTTCATCCTGGAAGCAGGCTTTAGGGCCGGGAGGGAGAACTCACTGGGGAGTTGTCTCCCGGCCCCTCATGAGGCCTGCTCCGAGGGGGAATTCCAGGAGAAATTGAAGGGGGGATTAAAGGGAAAAATAAAGGAGGAATTAAAGAGGAACTAAAAAATAAATGTCAATAACCCGAGCCGGTGGTTTAGAAACCTGTGAGCTCGCAACAGTTAGAACCAATTCAGCCCTAGAGCCGACTGCAGCTCTGGCAACCGCAGGGGAACTGAACTGCGCGTGAACCGCGGCTGAGGATAAAGGATCAAGACACTCACCGGTGAGTGCGCGAGCGCGGATCCGTTAGCTCTCAGTTTGGGGAGTCCAAAGATCGAGATCGCGAGGGTGCGCGAGCTTCAGGTTTCGAGTTCGAATCTCGGGAGCTGCTCTGTTGCTTACTTTTGTAATGATGGGCAAAGCACTTCCTCTCTGAGCTTCGGGTTCTTCTTTAAAATGAGATTTTACTTGATAATCTCCCAGGTCTCTTGCAATTCTTTAACAATTCTGTGAACTGAAAGAGGCGCCCAGCTTGAAATGGAATCAAAGAGCCTGGATGGACAAATGCAATCTAAGTGCCTCTTCTGATTCTTCCTATCCGGTTACTACCTTCAAGTGTGTCGGGGAAGAATTTGTACGGGAAAAACAGCCACACAACTGGTTTCGACCATGTAGCCCTGCGTTCAAACCCATCCTCTACAGAATTTAAATTGCCTTATTGATAGTTATAAATGGAGGAGGCAGAAAGGGAAGAGGGATTCCAACAGCTCAATGGACATAGACGTATCACTTTTAGTTGATTTAAAAATAGCCTAATGCTAGAGATTACGGTCCCATTAAACTCTGAACTGATAAGAACCAGAGTATTATGTTTTTAAAGGTGTTACATTCTAGGAGGTTCACCGATGAATTCAGAGACAAGAGATACGGGTATGATAGAAAAGAGTAAGGGAACATATGATTATTTTCAAATATCCTACAGGGATACTTTGTTTCTCTGTATTAGTTTATATCATAATGTTGCATGTTTCCATTAGGAGAGATCATCAAAATCTGCTTTGTTTTTAAGTAATATATAATGTGGAGTAGAAACTAGCAGTATTTTGTTGCCGAAGGAAATTTCTGCAAAGGGAACCATGCAGGTTATTATCCAATTAGTCTTGGCCTTTCCCCCACTCTGGCTTTTCGCTGATACCTGTCTATATTCTGTTCATGATGAGAAATGTATCCTTTGCCTCACCAGCTCACATTGATTTCTTCTTTCAGTTCCAAATTCATTGAACCGGAAAATAAAGAAATAATGCATACCTGATGACCCTCACTACCACCACTACCATGCCAACTGTTGCTATTGCCAGTTGTGGTTCTCATTGGTCTTCCTTGTCTTCCCTTTTTCTCCCTCTTCATCTCCATTCTGTTGTCCCCTTTTCTTTTCCCTGCCCTTTTCTTTTTCATTTTCATTTTCCCCTTTCTTTTTCTTTTCTTCTTCTTTCAAACATAGGTGTTTGGCTGAAACCTAGTATGAAATTTGTGGCAGTTAAAAAACATTTTCATGAACTTTTAATGAATACAGATGAAAATAGACTAGATAAAAATGTACAAATAATTCCTCTTACAATTATTGGTGATACAAATAGCTCCCGCATACCTAATATCTTATGGTTCATATAGCACTTTATATACTTTATTATTACTGCTAATTTACAACAAATAGTTGTACTTAAAGTACAACTTAAGTACTGTTACCATTCCTGGCTAGGGACACAGTTGATAAATGAAAAGGACTAGATTTGAACCCAGCTGTAGGGATGGCAAATTTAATAAAGCCATTCTTTTGAAGTTTCTCCTTGGTTTTCCTACTTATGGGACACATTTGTATTGTGTGCCCTTTTCTCCAGTTGTTTCTCCATCTGATTGAGTCTATTTATGTCAACTCTTTGTCGTTATTTCTCCAGGCAGAGTTTAGTTTGATTCCAATTAATGCAAATACTGAATTTTATGAATTGGTCACATACATCAATTGGATTTGCACTACACTGGTTGAATTGGACTAGAACCAATGGCCATATTTTACATAAGTATAACTTCAAATAGTGTAAATATGCAGACCAACTTCAAAGAAGTTATTGTTTGTACTAATTAAGAGTTATTTGTATATCCATGGTACTGGCTGAAGAATCTGTGGGGAAGTTCAATCCCCTGTCCCTCTCCTTAAATGTTCTTTTTCTTTTTGCTGTCAAATCATAAGGACTCTTCAAAAAGACTCATGGGTAAGTAAAGTAAGGGACTTGTGGAAGATTTATCTTTTCCAAAGTCACTAGGGCACTGAGTCAAAACCTCAAGATGAATTACCCAGGTGACCTTGTACATTTCAGAAGGTCATGAGGCTTGGAAAGCCACTAGAGCTGTGGCTGTAGTGTTTACAGGAGTGGGCAGTTGTGGTGGTAGCAGCAGGCTAGAACAAAAGGAAGAGTTAGCATTTGAGAAAGAGGAGACACTGGAAAAAAGATCTGCCTTGGAAACACACACACACACACACACACACACACACACACACACACAGTGTTTGATTGAACCTTGTTCATGAAAAATGTGAAATCATTCATTTGAACAATTGTTGAACTGTTTGAAGACTTACTTTAAGCCTCCTGGAAGATAACTATAATTTACAACTTGGCTTCCAGTTGAATTTACAAGTCCTATTTAAATTGTTCTTTTAATGCACACTCTAGTTCCCCTATGCTCATCCTTGTTTTCTATGGAGGAAGAAAACAAATTATCCTATTATCTAAGGCATAGGCAAGCTTTTTAAATTTCTTTCCATGGAGGAAAATTTAGATTCTCAAAAGCAACATTCATATAAACACTAGCCATTTTCTCTTTGAAGCAGGGTGACAGTGAGAAGAAGGGAGAGGGAGAAACCAATGGATGTTCTAAAAGCTTTCAATTTCATTGCTTTTTCCTGCTATTTCAATGACAGGCTTCTCCCAAAATTGAATCTTGGGAAAAGGGTGAAGGCAGGTAAAAGGAAAAAAAAATAGTGAAGGTTGAGGATCTTTTTTGCACTTGATGTGGGGATGTTACCATAATTTTGGAGCCCTTTGCATTTGTAGGGCTCAGTGGATTGAATCTAAGGCAGGGAGTGAGAAAGATCATAATTCAAGTCCAGCCTCAGATGTTTACTATATATATGACCCTGGACAAGACACTTACCTTCTGTTTGCCTCAGTTTCTTCATCTGTAGAATGTGGAGAATAATAGCAACTACCTCCCAGCATTGCTGTGAGAATCAAATGAGATATCATTCACATATGAGATATCATTCTGTGCTTAGCACAGAACTTGGCATGTAGTAAGGACTATGTAAATGTTAGTCAGATGACAATGATGGTGATAATAATTGGAGAAATGTTCCTTAGATGATTCTAGTAAAGTTGTGTGAGGCTTCCCATATAGAGTAGAGTGCAGGCTCCATTAGCTAGATTTTGGCTATATCCTCTAGATTTCCTTTGACTTTTCTGGATATTTCCCCTGGCACTGACCTTGAGAATATTGTAAGGTGCCAGAGGTAATAGGTTTTGTCCTCATTTTCAAAGAAGACAAAAATGACATTACAAAATGACTTCATGTCAAGTTAGCATGTCCAACTGTGGCTGACCAGACCAATACAACCTTGGAATCCTGTGCCACAGGCCAGACACAAATAATCCTCATGAACATCTGAGGTGGTATCTCTAACTCTGTTGATCTCCTGATTCTTTGGGGCTAATTCAATCCTGTTTTGCTCACAGAGCACAGTTTTCTGATGAGAGTACACCATGTTAAGTGGTCCTAGGCCAGTGTCTCCCATGTCATAGAATTAATTCTAAAGTTCTTGAGAGAACCCTTGAGAGTATCTCTCTATTGCTTTTTCTGGCCACCTTGTGAGTGCTTACCCTGTGTGAGATGTACATAAAAAATTTTTTTTTGGCAAGTGTCCATAAGGCATTCAGAACAATGTGGGCAGCTCAACAGAGTTGTGCTCTCTGCAGTAGTTTGGATGATTGGAAGTTTAGTTCAAGAAAGGCCCTCAGTGTCTAATATTTTATCCTACTTGATGGGAGCCCCAAATTCTTCTTAAGATAATTTAAATTGAAGTAATTCCATTTCCTGGCATGGTGCTGATATACTGTCCAAATTTCACAGACATACAGAAACAAGGCAAGCACAACAGTTTCATAATCAGTCTAATATGTCTTATCTCCCAATCTTTCCCTCAGTTATGTAGCTTTGGCAAAGAGTGTGGCAATTTCATAATCAATGGCAAGATAAGAGAATTTATCCACAGCATTCACAGCTTCTCCATTTGCTGGAGCAATGTTTCCACATATGGATGGTGTGGTGCTGGCTGATGGAGCAACTATGTTTTCTTAATTGTTAGCACAGAAGTTATCAGACACAGCAGAGAATTGATCCACACTTGGTTGCATATTAGACTACATTGAGTGCACAATTATCTGTGAACAAAATAAAAACAAATGATTATGCCAAGGTGATTGTAATTATAGCAGCAGTTGTGAGCTGGTGCCAAGGGAATAGGTTTCATGGAGAGAGGAGGAGAGATGGAAACTATGTGGGACAGTGACTCTTACCCAGATGAAAATCAGAGCTCAAAAGCCACAAGGACTTATTACAATCTCATGAGAAAGGGCCACTCCCAACAGCCAAGGTGTCCTCAGCAGAGTCTGCAAAGTACAAGCTGCAAATGCAGTAGTATATGGACTCTAATGCAGAAGCCTCCGCCCCTTTCTGCCCTTTTCTCCCATTGGCTGGGAGAGTCCAGGCTTATATCTAAAATACTAGCCAATGGCTCACACTTAATGCTCTTAATGAAAAGGAGAGGTGCTAGGGAACCTAGCAACAAGAATGCTAGGGAACAGAATAACAAGAGTCTGTATTAATCTTGAGACCCTTCATTGTGTACCTTGCACATAATGCCCTATTTGCAAAGGCAAAGATAAGTCTAAACTTGACCCTTGAGGTCTTTGGCTGGTTGTATCTCAGCTCACTCTTGGGAATGGATGTTGAGGCTTCTGGTGTGAGTTCTGCCTCACTGACTAAAGGTCCGAGGTACACATCCTGGACACGCCAGGACAGGCATCAAGCATCCACCAAACTGAGATAGCCCTCATCATCTCAGGAGTTGGGCTCCTGGATACATGAGCTAAATACATACGTCTTGTTGGGGCACGTTGGCAAGGGAGATGAGAGGGATGTAAGTACAGGACAGCAAAGAGAGAGAGGAAGCAGAAGAAGGGACAAGATGATGTAAGCAAGCAATAAAGCTTCTCTAACAGCATAAGTGGTGGCAGACTGCTCTGTCATATTCGGAGAGTCATCTGAAAGTCGTAGAGGCCACAATAATGTATGTGCTCAGACTTGAGCTGGTATCAGCAGGTCTGTACTAGCTGAGGACCCCAACAGGGAGGGGGGGGACCAAAAGGGAATATAAATTTATCTAAGATAATCAAACACCTGCAGGTTTTACCTATACTTCCACTTGTTACTGCAACGTCTTTAGTCACAATTAGGGCATAAGTCAAGGCCCCATTCTTATGAGAGGTCTTCAGTCAGAACATTATTCAGTAACTGAAAAAGAAAAATAGGCAGAGAAAGAAAAACAGAAATTAAAAATCAGCAAGAAAATTCTCCAGAATGTTAAATTGTCTTGGCCTGGTAAAGAGCAGCACATGCAAAAATTGAATTATCTTCCTAACATATCAAATAGTAATAAATTACTTGATTACTGTCTAATCATTCTATAATTCTTTATTATTTAGCACTTTCTTCTCTATCTGGTGAGAAAGCTACTTGGTCCACATCTGAATTGTTTTTAAAAGCTGTTCCTCTCCCACCCAGGTAACCAAAGGCTACAGTCAAATATAGAATTGTTCCTGAAGTTGGGGAAAGGGGGCTTTTATATTGGTTTGCCTAGATCCTTTATTGAAAAGTCAATCTTCCAAGCCCAGGGTGGAAACATGTACAAATCTTAATGACAAGTAAAAGATGACATCACTAGCCCGAGTTTTTGGCACTTGGAGCCTCAGCTAAGCTATGCCTCATTAGTTGCTAGACTGGATATTATCCTGAGTGGTTGGAGAGAAACATTGAGTGATTGGGCATCTGCTGAGCCAAGAGAAGTTAAGGAAGTTCATTTTCTCCTAGGCAAAATTGTACCTAACTTGGGGAAACCGCTTTGAACTCAACACCACTCCCAAGTAAAATCTTGCTGAGAATAGTCTTATAATAATAATTACTATTTACATAGGTTTTTAAATAGTTTGCATATGTAAATTTCATTTAATTCTTACCACATTCTAGTGGTGAGGGAGCTACTATTATTTCCCCCATTTTACAGATCAAATACTGAGAAAGGTTTTATGATTTGTCAAGAAACACACATTTGGAGAATATTTGATATTGGATATAAACTTAGATCTTCTTTACTGTATAACCCTATGTACCTTGTACCACTTCTATAATTATCAACAACATTACTAAGTATTCCTGAAAATGTTGATAAATGCTTCTTATATCATATTAGTTGAAAATCATAATAATGAAAGCACAATCTTTTTGTTAACAAACTTAATTGCAGATGCATTATTAGGAAAGAGTATTATGGTTCACAATTATAAAAAGTACGATTTACATAATTGAATGATAGGCAGAAGAGCTACATACAACAATATATAAATAACCATGTTTAGAATATTTTCATAAATTCTGCTTTATATATTTTTACTTTTGGTTTTAAGTGTGTTCATACAAATCTGTCAGTGACTCAGTTGGCTTTTAATGGGACAAGAAGCAAATTAATTTCATTTGTTGCAAAATTAAAATTTAATGATGGCTGTAAGCAATAGTTGACATGAGCTAAGTTGTGTTTTTTTAGTTACCCTTCTGGACTCTGATCTTCAAACCTTGCCCAGAAAGGTTGTGTTTATATGTCTAGCATCTAGGATAGTTGCCTGAAACATAGTAGGTGCCTGAGAAATGCTTGTCAATTGATTGAACTGTTATTGTTATTTTTCAATCAACACCTTCACTGCCTGATGTGCTAGACCTTATCCTGCGTGGATAGAGAGTATCACTGACTTATTGGGCTTCTGTGGAGCCAGGAGAAATTAGGGAAGTTCATTTTCTCCTAAGCAGAATAGTATCAAGCTTGGGGAAACCAGTTTTATACTCAGCACCACACTTAATATTTCTCATGGACTTGAATTCTTGTTCCTATTACCATCTCTCTAGACAGAGAATGGTTTATAATCTGGAGATGTTTAACAGAATGAGTCTCTTGCTTTGATTTTGTAAAGCTATTATCCTGTGCTTTATCCACTAAGAGCAAAAAGATGAATGGGCTTCAACACAAGTTGTATTCTGTTCTGTCTTGGCCATTTTAAAGTTAATTTTCAAGGAGAAGAGATGTTATGGGCCAGAACTCTGAACTTGAAACAAGGTACTTTACAAGGTACTAAGTCAGTGGAATTGATAGAGACAATAGTTATCTGATTTAGCATGGTTCATATCATTGATTTAATCCTACAAGGAGATGTTATGGGCCAAAACTTGAAGCAAGGTACTAGGTGGAATTGAGGAGACATGTTTAAATCTAGTTTAGCATTGATTTGATCCTACAACAAATAATGGTTTCCTAGTTATATAATGATTGGTTTGTATTCAGTGTGGGGCAAGAAACTCTCAAGTCCAGAAAAAGACAAGTGCACTAGAAGCTCTTGGAGGCTGAGACAGATTCATTCCATTGTCCACCTTTGTGATGGCTGGAGGCTGAAACACAAACCTGTGGATTCGGAGAGATTCAAAGGGCAGAAAAAAGGAGGCAGAAACTCAAGCTCTGGGAACCAAGGAGAGAGGCAGGCCTCTAAGAAAGCTAATCCGAGCCCAGGAAAGGAGACAAGATTTTGAAAGAGATAATAAAGGATTTGGATTTTAACACCTGGCTGCTCTCATGTGGTGATTATTGAACTGAAACTAAGGCTGCCTCCAGAGACCCTAAGAAAACATCAACAGAGAACATTACATTTTAAAGAGAACTTTACAAAGAATGTCTTACAAATAAAATCTGTTTAAAAAATTAAAACACAAAGAAACAAAGTGATAGTAGCAAGTCTAAAAAGGAACAAAATGTCTGAAGATACATATCAATTGTTGCAAGATAAAATGAACAGAACCAAGAAAGCAATTTATAAAACAGAACTTTTTTTAATCTTCATTTTATTTTGTTTTTCTTTTAACAAGCATTGATTTTCTCTCCCTCCCAGCACTTCCTCCTTTTGAAAGAAAAACAAAACCAGAAACAAAACCAGGCATACCCAAACCAAACTCATTCCCACATTGTCTCTGCCCATAAATTTATTTTTTTGTGGTGATAAAAATTTGGAATAAAGAAAAACTGAGGCCCATTATTTTAATTTCAAGCATGTTCAATTTATTATCAAAGTTAATATTGCCAATGAAGAATGATCAATGGCTTTTGAACCAAAGAAATTAATCAAACATCCAGAGTAGTTATTTATGCAATTGATTACATAGGATGCAATGATGCAAACTAAACTAAAACTGTGATTGTTTTAAATCAGAGTTTCATGGTGGACTTACATTTTATTAAATCATGCTACTTGCAAGATCCCAGAGTCTTGGGGAAAACTGAGTTGAACCACATCCTTTGGAAAGTCCCATATCAGATACCACTTGACAACAGAGACATCCAGTTTTAAACAAGTTATCTCCTGAGCAGATTGATTCATGTACCACTTGTTTTCCTTATTTCCCTCCCTCTCAGATTGTAGCCTTTCATATTTGGGATTCTAAATACATACAAACTATTACAGAAACTCATACAATTGACTCCATAAACATGAATTTAGTGATTAATTAACATTCTTAACTGTTATTGTTTATTCTAAATTTCACATTTTTCTATATTTTTAATTCATCTATTTGTAAGGAGGTATCTTGTCATATTTTTAAATGTAAAAAAAAGTCCTTAAAATGCTGTAAAAAATGTTTTCCTGGTCCTGTTTTCTTCACTCTACTTAAATTGATATCACTCTTCCTGAGTTTCTCTGAAAAGCATCTTTCATAACTTCTTGGAACAGATTAGGATTGTTCTTTATTTATATATCATTATTTGTTCAGCTGCTATCCAATTGATGAATACATTGGTAACTTTGGCCTCGTGGCCCCCTCCCCCCCACCAACTGAAGCATTTCTAACTATTTTTATATTCGTGTGTCCTCTTTTTCATTTTTGATCTCTTTCACATATAGGCTTAATGTATCACTGGATGAAAGATATTCATGATTTAAGTATATACATATACACAGTATACTTTGGGATATATATGTCTGAAATTGCTCTCCATAATTGCTAGACTATCTCACAATTCAAATAACAGTACCATAATATCAGTATTTCTACAACATTTTCTCCTGCAGCATTTTTTCCTTTATCTTTTCTCATCTACTGTTTATAAGTTACAACCTCAGACATATTACAATTTTTCATTTCTCTAATTATTAATAACACAGGACATTTTCTACATAGCTTTAACTTGTTTTTTTTCATGAAAATTTGTCTATTATATTTTCCTTTTAAAAAAAATTTATATGATACTTTAATGTTTATGGAGTATTTTATGTTCTTATGATTATATATAGGCATTCATTTTATTTTATTATTTTTTATGAAATGCATCCAAAGCAGTGCCTACAAGAAAATTTATTTCTTTTAAATTCTTTTTTTTTTTAAATTAAGGCTTTTTATTTACAAAATATATGCATGGATAATTTTTCAGCATTGAGTCTTGCAAAGCCATCTGTTCCAAATTATCCTCTCCAACTCCACATCCCTTCCACTAGATGGCATATATTCCAAAACATGTTAATTATGTTAAAATAGAAGTTAAATCCAATATATGTATACATATCTATACAGTTATTTTTGCTGCACAAGAAAAATCAAATCAAGAAGGAAAAAAACTGGGAAAGAAATCAAAATGCAAGCCAACAACAGAACGAGTGAGAATGTCAAATGTTTTTTCCCCTTTTTTCTGATTTTTTTCTCCCAACATGAGGCATATAGAAATTTATTTAAAATGAATGCATATGTTCTGCCAAAATAGTATATGTTAATTCACCTTTAGTTGTGAAGGTTTTCTGGAGGCAGCCTTAGTTTGTTACAATCAATAATTACTCCAAAATGCAACCAGCTGGTAAAAATGCAAACATTTATTTCTCCTTCCAAATTAGCCCAATTAGTTGAGGCCTATCCCTCTGCCTGGCTCCAAGAGATCTTGCAGCTTTGTCCTTGGCTTCTGCCTCTGCTTTCTTCAGCCTCCAGCCAGCACCAAGTTGGAAAATGCAATGAATCTCTTCCCTCGAAGATAGGGCTTGTGGGTTCCAAGAGCTCTCTCCGACTCCAAGAAAAACTCTTTCAAGTAACTCCTCAAGTCAGTCCCCAAGCTCCAAGAGCTCCCTCTATATTTGTGATCTCCCAAAGGTTAACTCCGCCTTCTGGAGGGTGAGGGATTCTGGGTTATCTTCCAGAGTGCTCTCTGGCCCTAAGGGAAGTGTGAATTCGATTATCTCATTCTTAACCCTGACTTTCCCAAACGTGTGAATTCCATTGAGTATTTAGATACTTATGAGCTCTCTAAAGTTATGAACACAAGCATTGTTTCCATCAGTATTAGCAACTTATCACCTTGTAAGGATTGGATCTAAGATGTGAATCAATAAGCACTGAGTTAACATCAGGATTCTGACATCACCCTTGAGTTTTCATCTTGTTTCAAGTTGAGTTGACACTAGGATTCCAACATTTAGTCTCTATAGTTCTTTCTTTAGATGTAGATGCCATTTTCTCTAAAGTATATTGAAATTGCCTTGGATCTCTGAATTCCTGAGAAGAACCAAGTCTATTATAGTTAATCATGGCATAATCTTGTTGCGGTGTGCAGTGATTTTCTGGTTTTCCTTGCTTCATTCAGCATCAATTTATATAAATCATTCCGGGTTTTTAATAAATCAACCTGGGTAACATTTTTTATAGAACAATAATATATCATCACTTCCATATATCAAAAGTTATTCAGCCATTCCCCAATCGATAGGAAAAAGGTATGTACTCTTTTTTCCAATTCTATATCACCACAAAAAGAGCTATTATAAACATTTTTAAGTATCTGAATCATTTTTTTTTCTTCTGTTATTTTTTTTTTGAGACACAAACCCAATAGTGACTCCAGTCAATCAAAAGTTATGCTCGATTTGGTAATCTTTTGGACATGGTTCGAAATTGTTCTCCAGAATGGTAATATCAGGTCACAACTCCACCAACAATGCATTAGTGTATCTATTTTCCAACATATCCTCAATGTTTATCATTATATCTTAGCCAATCAGATAGGAATAAGATGGTACCTCAGGGAGGTTTTAATTTACATTTCTCCAATCAATAGATACTTAGAACATTTTTCCATAAGTCTATATTTGGATTTAAATTCCTCATGTGCCAATTGTCTGCTCATATCCTTTGACCATTCATTGTTCAATAGGGGAATAGCTTGCATTCTTATAATATGAGTCAATTTTCCATATAGTTTATAAATGAGGTCTTCAACAGAAAAAAACTGGATGTAAATATTGTTTCTCAGTTTTCTGCTTCCCTTCTAATCTTGGCTGCATAGGTTCTATTAAAAAGCTTTTTAATTTAATTTAGTCAAAAATTATCCACTTTACATTTCAGAATGTTCTTTGCCTCTTATTTGGTCATAAGATTTACCTTCTCCAAAGGAATTAATGATAGATTATCCCTTGCTCTCCTGATTTGCTTATAACTATCAAACTTTGCTTAACTCCTGCACTCATTGTAACCAAAAAAAGATCAAGAAGTGAGATGCTGAGTTTTTGACAAACTATTCTCAGCAATTGTGAACAAAGAGTAGGTTCTTATTCCAGAAGCTAGAGTCTTATGGGGGTGGAGCCAAGATGGCAGAGAGGACACACATTTCTTTCTGACTTTCTCTTACAACCCATTTTTCAGACTTCAGAATTCAGACTAATTCACAAATCTAGCCTTTGAATTAATTCTTGATGGCAGAATCCATGAATATTAGGAGTGCAACAAATTACCAGCAGAAGATAATTTCAAAGATAACCAGAAAAGGTCAGTTTCAATCCCACATGGAGGGAAGCGGGCCAAACGCAAGCAGGTGGAACACAGAAGCCAGGGCAGACAGCACAGATGGGTGGTGATACAGACTCCATGTTGTGGAGAATCTACAGGGAGGGATCGACAGAAGTGTTGGCCATTCTGCCCTGGTTGCAAGCTAGCAGATCAGCAGAGATGTGAGAAAACATCCAACACAAACACAAAAATATAAATAGTGAACCCTAAAATGCCAGAATCTCATGGGACCTGGTCATGCCCACCCAGCACTGGGAGTGAATCAGCACAGACTCAGTGCAGCCATAGCCCCAGCCACAGTCACTGCCACTTGTAGAAGAAGCTTGGAAAATCTCCCCTGTCCTAAAATCAGACATCAACTGTTTTTAAAAATGAATAAAAAAACCAAAGAGAGCTCTGACTATAAACAGATTTATGGTGAAAGAGAAGAACAGATTTCAAACCCTGACTAAAAGCAGATCATCTCCACATGAAGCTCTAAAGAATGATATAAATTGGTCCCTATCACACAAGGCTCTTCTAGAAGAAATTAAAAAGGATCTTTAAAAAGAGCTGGAAGAAAAATGGGGAAATGAAATGAAAATTTGTTAAGATGATTTGAAAAAAGCATATAACTCATTAAAAGATAGATTTAATAAAATGCAAAAATAAAACTCCTAGAAAAACAGAATTTGTGAAATGGCAAAAAGAAAATAACTCCTTAAAAACTGAATTTGTGAAATGGAAAAAAAATTCCATAAACAAAACAACTCATTTAAAAATTCAATTGGACAAATACAAAAAGAAGGGGGGGGGGAAGAAAATGAAGAAAATAATTCATTAAAAATCAGAACTGAGGAAATGGAAATGAGTCAATGGGATATCAAGAATCAATCAAGCAAAACCAAAAGAAAAAGAAAAAAATGTAAAATACCTAATTTGGAAAACAACTGATCTGGAAAATAGATCTAGGAGAGACATCTTTTTTTAATTTAATAGCCTTTTATTTACAGGTTATATGCATGAGTAACTTTACAGCATTAACAATTGCCAAACCTCTTGTTCCAATTTTTCACCTTTTACCCCCCACCCTCTCCCCTAGATGGCAGGATGACCAGTAGATGTTAAATACATTAAAATATAAATTAGATACTCAATAAGTATACATGACCAAACCGTTATTTTGCTGTACAAAAGAATCAGACTCTGAAATATTGTACAATTAGCTTGTGAAAAAAATCAAAAATGCAGGTGGGCATAAATATAGGGATTGGGAATTCAATGTAATGGTTTTTAGTCATCTCCCAGAATTCTTTCTCTGGGCATAGCTGGTTCAGTTGATTACTGCTCCATTGGAAATGATTTGGTTGATCTCCTTGCTGAGGATGGCCAGGTCCATCAGAACTGGTCATCATATAGCTTTGTTGTTGAAGTATACAATGATCTCCTGGTCCTGCTCATTTCACTCAGCATCAGTTCGTGTAAGTCTCACCAGGCCTTTCTGAAATCATCCTGTTGGTCATTTCTTACAGAACAGTAATATTCCATAATATTCATATACCACATTTTATTCAGCCATTCTCCAACTGATGGACATCCATTCAGTTTCCAGTTTCTAGCCACTACAAAAAGGGCTGCCACAAACATTCGTGCACATACAGGTCCCTTTCCCTTCTTTATAATATCTTTGGGAGATAAGCCCAGTAGTAACACTGCTGGATCAAAGGGTATGCACAGTTTGATAACTTTTTGAGCATAGTTCCAAACTGCTCTCCAAAATGGTATGATTCATTCACAACTCCACCAACAATGCATCAATGTAGGAGAGACATTCTAAAGATTATTGGACTTCTGGAAAACCATGATGAAAAAAAAGAGCCTCCACACTTTTTCAGAAAATCATCAAAGAGCACTGCCCAGATGTCATCATATCAGAAGGTAAAATAACATTGAAAAATTCATCAAACATCTCCTGAAAGAGACTCCAAAATTAAAACCTCAAGGTATAATGTGGCTAAATTTCAGAGCTATCAGACCAAGAAAAAATATTACAAGCAGCTAGAAAAAAAAAAAAAAACAATTCAAATACCAAGGAGCCGCAATAAAGATTACTCAGGTCCTAGCAGCTTCCACCTTAAAAGATTGAAAGACCTGGAATATGATATTCTGAAGGGTAAAGGAACTTGGAATGCAGCCAAGAAAAAATTTACCCTGCCAAACTGAGCATTTTCTTTCAGGAAAGAAGTTGAACATTCAGTGAAATAGGTGAATTCCATTTATTTTTGATGAAAAGACCAGAGCTGAACAGAAAATTTGACTTCCAAATATAGAACTCAAGAGAAGCATAAAAAGGTAAAAGGAAAAGAATTCTTGAGAATTGTATCTCTCTTATGGATTTACATAGAGAGTGCTGTATAATTAGATTTTACTGTTATAATATAAAAAAGAACGTAGAGATGGAAAGGGGATTGCATTAAAAAAAAAGGATATGGAGGTAAAATTAGGGAAATTACATCTCAGGAAGAGGCAAAGAAGCTAGAGTTTTTTGCATTTAATCAAATAGCACCTTCCTATAGTCATAGACTATTGTGTCTTGTGTACCCAACCTATTCTACTGCTCTACTATAATATTTCTCAGTCAGTACCAGATAATTTTGATGACTACTGCTTTATAATAGTTTCAGGTCTGGTATTGGTAGACTACTATACTTTGAATTTTTTCCCATTAATTTTCTTAATATTCTTGAATTTTCTGTTTCCAGATTAATTTTGTCATTTTTGTCATGCCTCATAAAATAATTTTTGGGGAGTTTGATTTATATGGCCATGAAGAAGTGGATTAATTTAGATAGAATTGTCATTTTTATTATATTAGCTTGGCCTAATCAAAGAACAACTGACATTTTTTCCCAATGGTCTTACTTTGTGTGAAAAGTGTTTGGTAATTGTGTTGTGATAGTTCCTGGGTTTGTTTTGGCAGGTAGACACCCAAGAATTTTATTTTGTCTAAAGTTATTTTAAATGGGATTTCTCTTTCCATCTCTTTGCCAACATATAGAAATACTGGTGATTAATTTTGGCTTATTTTATGTCCTTCAACTTTGCTAAAGTTATTATTTCAAGTCATTTTTGGTTGACTATCTAAATAGACCATTGCTTCATGTGCGAAAAATGATGAGTTTTCTTTCCTCATTACCTATTCTAAAAATGCCTTTTATTTCTGTTTTCTTATTGCTAGAGGCTACATTTCTAGTACAAAATTGAATGTAATAAATGGCATCTTTGTTACATCACTGATGTATTTGAGAATGCATCCAACTTTTCTCCATTACAAAAAATACTTGTTAATGGTTTCACAAAGAAGATGCTTATAATTTTAAGAAAAACTCCATTTATTCATATAGTCTGAAGCATTTTTAAGATTAATGGATGCTGCATTTTGTCAAAAGTTTTTTCTGCATCTATTGAAATTATATGATTTTTGTTACTTTTCTTATTGATATGACCAATTATGGCAATAGTTTTAATATTGAATTAGCTCTGCAGTCCAGGCATAATTCATTTTTGGTCACAGTGTATTTTCCTATTAATTGTTGTAATGCTTTTGGTGACATTTTAGTTAATTTTTTTGCATAAATATTCACTAGGGAAATATATATATATATGTATATATATATATATATAGAGAGAGAGAGAGAGAGAGAGTGATTTCCCTAGTGAATATATATATATATATATATATATATATATATATATGTAGTGATTTCCCTAGTCTCCATAATTTCAGGACCCTAATTTACACACACATATATATATATATATTTGACTTCTCTTGGTTTAGGTATTAGCACCATAGGAAGTTGGTGGGACTCTATCTTTCCAATAGTTTATGTAGTATTGGAATTGTTTTATAAAGGATTAGTAGAATTTATTTGTAAATGCATCTGGGCCTCGGAAATTTTTTTTTCCTTAGGGAATTCACTGATGAGTTGTTCAATATCTCTTTTAACATAGGAATATTTACTATTTCTTCTTTTGCTTCTGGGTACTTAATATTTTCGTTAATGTTCAACTGTAGAGAGCTGAAATTCCAAAAAACTTACGCTTGAATCAGACAGCAGAACATTTAAGGCTAATTACCTATTTGATATGAGATAATATGCTCAATATACATATTTAGATGAGATAGTGATGTGATGGCTCTCCTCACCATTGGTACTTGTTGAATGTTTGGTAGTAAGACAATCATGGGCAAGGATCAGAGGGCTGGAGAAGAGAAGTCAGAGTCATTGAGCTGCAGGAGGAAAGAAGCTGGAGACTCCGGATGCCAGAATTGAGTATACATCTTTGGAAAACCTCGTGGCAGTTTGCCTGCTTCCTTCACTTGTCCCGCTAAAGACCAAAAGCTTTGATTAATCCTGACTCTGACTGATCCTAAGGCCATCCAGGGAGCTAGTTTGGACGTTACAATTGACGACCAAAGAAGACTAAGGATCATAATTTCAGTGAAGCAGTCCCTATGACCAGGAAATAGAGTGAGTATTAAAATAGACAAAACAGGGAAGCTTGTTAAGGGCTAAACTAGTAACTTTTGTTTTCTAGCTGAAATGGGGCAAATTAGGAAAAAATTCTCCCCCACCCCCACCCCCACCCCCACCCCATGGGTGCTTTATAGAAAGCATACTTAGGTTAATAAAGGGAAAGGTTTTCTTATAACTTGGGAGCAGATTGATGGACTCTTGGATACATTAGAATGCATGTCCCCTTTGGGTCTTCAAGAAAGAAGAAATAGAAGCAGATAATTGGAAATCAGTAGGAGAGCAACTAAATAAATATTACAATGATAATGATCCTGATCCAATTTCTAAGGAAACATTCTATATATACAACACAATACAATTTGCCTTAAAGAATCTCACAAGTTTTAATAAAAAGAAAAGTTTTAAGGAGAATAGCCAGAGAAGGAAACAGGAGGAAAAAGAGGAAGAGAAGGGGGATGGAAATGATAAAATAGCTCAAAGGCATGGGAAGTTGAGTGAACTTAAAGGGTATGGTGATTCTCATTCGCACAGCTCAGCTTCATCTCCACCTACACCCAAGCAGGCTCTTGACCCTCCCTCATCAACCATCAACTTCACTTTCCTGAGTGGAGGGAGGAGGAGGAGTGGGAAGGGCAGTGATATCACCAGCACTTCCCTCCCAACAATCACTTGCTTTCCCCTCTTCCCTCTACATCCTCCTCTCTCCCCTCCCCCCCATGACTCAATCACAAAAGGCACTACTTAAAGCCAAAAAGGAAGGGCAGAATACAGCTGATTTGAGAATAAAAACTTATCCTCTGATTGAACAGCTTAACTCTTTAGGTCAAGCCAAAAGGAGATACACTCCTTTCAATCTAGAAATTATCAAAGATCTGAAAAAGGCTTGTACTTTTTATGAGTTTACATCACCTTATGTTAAGAAGTTATTAGAGAATTGGGTTTATGATATTTTAACCTATAGTTATTGGAAATCTATAGCAAGAAAATGTTTAGAACCTGGACAAAACTTGTTGTGGCTTTCTGAGTATAGTGAACTCTGTAGGATATAAGCCCAAGGAAACAAGCAAACTGGAATCAATATACAAATCACCTGTGATCAACTAACAGATGTAGATCATTATGCAGACACTTCAGCACAGATTATTACCTTATAGCAGCATATGAGCAAATTGCTTCTGCTGCTATCAAAGCATGGGGCACCATCCCAGGAAGGCAAGATAGAGGGAAAACCTTCATGAAAATAGAGCAAGGTCCAAATGAGCCTTTTGCTGATTTTGTGAAACATCTGCTGACAGCTGTCATACGAACTATTGGTGATAATGCAGCAACAGAAATTATGATAAGAAAACTTACACAAAGATGCTCCTTTAGAGGAGGTCATAAGATGCTGTGCCACAATGGGCACAAATACCTTTTATACTAGGCTATAATGTAGACTTCCCAAGATCCGAACATGGGAAGACAGGGTCCCTTTTGGGAAGGTACTTCCAGAGAGACTCGTAAATGCTTTCAATGTGGTATAAGTAGGGCATTTGAAAGCTCAATGTTGGCATAAGGACAGAGAAAACAGGGCGGGAGAACAAGATTCAAAACCTCATGTCCAAAATGTAACAGAGGCTTCTGTTGGGCATCAGAATGTAGATTGATTCAGGGAAACAAGATAGGGGCCCCAACCCCAGGCCCAAAATAAAAATTGCTTGGGGCATGCTGACAGCCAATGCTATCCCCAGTGAGCATTTATAAGTTCAGTACTCAGACATGACGAATTGGCCAAGAAGGAACCTGATGGGAGAAAGGGATTCCAATTGGGAAGAATAGAGTTGTATGCAGCTGGGATTACTGAGATACCCCCTGGAGAGATGAAATGTGTTCCTCTCCAGTCTATGGATCCCTTGCCTCCATTTCACCTCCTGAGAGTACTTACAAAACAATGTTCATCCATACATTGAGGAAACTGGGGAATGTGTAGATGATATTTCAGTCACTAATATAGGTAGACAATGTGTGACTTATCAACCAGGAGAAGTAGTAGCATCAGGTTTATTGATATAGACTGCTAATAGGTAATCTGGTGATAGTTGCCCAGATTCTGACTCCAAGCAACAGAATCCAGGAATATTTTAAACTGCAGCAGTTACAGCTGACCAACCTATGCTCACTATTTATATAAATGGCATAACATTATAAGGATTGGTAGACACAGGTGCAGATTGTAGAGTCATTGTAGAGTTGTCAGGTAGCCCAGGCACTGGCCAAAGATTAAGGCAGACACCTATATGTCTGACATAGGAGTATCAATAGCAACTGAAGTTAGTGCTACCCCTTTGAGACAGACATTAGAAGATGCAACAGGAGTTTTTACTCATTGTATAACTGAAAAAATCCCCATCAATCTATGGGGAAGAGACATTTTACAATAGTTAGGATTAAAATTAGTACTTCAGCTTTTTAGGCAGGGATGCTGTTGAAGGCCTGCCAACACTCTAACCTATTTAATGAAAAACTGATACACCAGTATGCATAGAACAGTAGCCCTTAGCTAGCAATAAAATTCAGGCCTTATTAGATATAGTACAGGAGCACCTTGACCAAGGACACTTACAGCCTTCTCTAAGTCCTTGGAATTCCCACGTATTTGTTGTAAGAAAGAAATCGGGAAAATGGAAGATGTTGACGGATTTAAGAAAAGCAAATGAACAGATGGAAACTATGGGAACTCTTCAGCCTGGACTTCCATCTCCTACTCAGTTGCCTAGAGAATGGCCTCTTTGGGTTACAGACATTAAGGATTGTTTTTATTCTATCCCCCTAGATAAGGAGGATATGAAAAGATGTGCCTTTTCAGTGCCCAGCATTAATTTAGTTGAGCCTTATAAAAGATTTGAATGGACAGTTTTGTCACAGGGAATGAAGAATAACTCTACTATGTGTCAAATACAAGTGGCTGCTACTCTTACTCCTGTAAGAGTATCACTGAATTCCCTGAGACATTATGAGACTTTTGCAGGACTTCAAAGTCTGCAGGAATCACTGGATTACCTGACACATGAACCAATATACAATTAATTGGTTATGGACTATCTCTTGGCTGGTGAACGAGGTATATGTGTGATTGTTATTTACATACCCTAATTCTAGGACTTCTGGAAAGCTTTTACAATATCATGTAGATTCATATTGCTTGTTATATTACTACTTGCATGTACAATTCATGTTTGTTACACCACATGAGGAGCAAATGTTAGAAGCATGTCTACAAAAGACCATAGAAACATTAAAGAACTACCAATTGTATACAGCCCAGGAAAAAATTCAAAGGCTTGCTCCTTTGCAATATTTAGGATATAAAGTATATCCTAAAGTGCTTACAGTACAAAACTTTCTTTAAGAAAAGAGAAATTGAACACCTTAAATGACTTTCAGAAAATGATAGGAAATATCCTATATGTGTCCAATGTTAGGCTTAATTACCTATCAATTACAAACATTGTATGACATTACAAGGGGAGACACTGCTTTAGACTCACCACAGTAGCTTACAAAAGAAGCTCAAGAAGCTTTGAGAGAGATTGAACTGGTTTTATCCAGTGTGGTTGAAAGAGTCACTCAAAAAGCCTTGGAAATATCAGGTTTTGCTACAAAAGAGGCACCCACAGCAGGCCTTCATCAAGGAGACTCTGTGATAGAGGGGCTGAACCTCCCAGCACAACCAGAACAAAGCCTTACTTCTTACCCAGTGCTTGTGGCTAGAATTTTATTAAAGGTTGTTAACTGAGCAGTACAATTATCTGGGATAAGACCTGACAAGATATACAATGCACAAATTTTATACCAATGCACAAATTAATGTATACTGTGAAACCATCCCAGAGTGAAAAATTTGATTGGCCACAGCTTAAAATTTTACACATGAGTATCCATTAAAGATAACTCAACTATTACATAATTGACAATGGAATGGGCTGAGGTTTGAGTTGGTGCACTGAGGTTCCAAGTACTTGAGGCTAAATAGTAATTGGGCTATACTCTATTAGTATGCATGAATGGATTAAGAATAGTCCCTGCCCACTCTCTGTGCAAGTGCTGATGTGTTGTATAGGAAATGACGATTTTGGTGGGTGGAGGCAGAGGGACAGGAAGAGAAGCCTGGAGAGAGTTTGGGGGCGGAGTTCGAGACTCTCCGGACTGCTGGGTGCGTGGCTGCTGGTCGAGCTAGCTTCTTGACTCAGCTGCATACATTGCTATCACCGAATCTCTTCCACCTGCGATCCGATCCTTCTACACTGACAATAAAGACTGGTGATTTTCCCCTAACCTGAATCCCTGCCTCCTGAGGACTTAAAAACACACGATCGTTACATCTGGCGCCTAACGGTGGGAACCAAGGCCTGAAGAACTCACCGGTGACCAGGAACTCAGGTGAGTATTGTTAATAGACAAATAAGGAAGTTATTTTCTTAAAAACTAAACCAGTAATCTTTTTGGCTAAAATGGGACAAATGCTAGCTAAAGACTCCCCGCCTCCAACCCCATCCAAGAGTGGTGCTATAGAAAGCATGATTAAGCTGATAGAAATACATGGGTTACTTATAACTTGGGAACAGGTAGCGAGATTTGTGGGTATATTAAACTGCGTCTCCCCTTGGTTCGTAGAGGAGGAGCAGATCTGTCGAGATAACTGGTCCCGGGTTGGACAAGCGATGTCCATGCATTTCAGAGAATGTGGTCCTCAGTCAATTCCCATCGAGGCATTTTATTTATACAATATAATTCATTTAGCACTAAGAAGCCCTGTCCCTAGACGAAAGAAAAAACAAGTGAATCCTTTAACTTCCTCTTTTCCCTTTCTAAGGGGCCATGATATTAAGGAGGAAGACAATGAAGAGATTAATGACCATAGCCCCACAGGGCATACAGATTTAAAAGATCAAGGGTGTAGTCACCTTCCTCCTCAGGAGGCAACTTCAGCCCCACCCCAGGAGCAAGTGATTAACTCTCCTTCACCATCTCCACCCTCCGGGATGGAGGAAGAAGGGGCAGTGGGGGGGGGGCAGTGAAAAAAAGAACTTTGAGCAGGTTACAACAGGGATTAATGAAGGCCAAAGAAAATGGTGTAGATATCCGAGAGCTTCAGCCACTTATGTGTCCTGTAATTTCCCAGGCTAATGCCTCCGGTCAACAATGTCGACGATATGCCCCTTTTGACGTAGAAATAATTAAGGATATTAAGAAAGCCTGCACTGTTTATGGGGCGACGTCAGCTTATGTTAAGATGCTATTACAGAATTTGGCTTTTGAAGTCTTGACTCCTGATGATTGGAAAAATATAGCAAAGGTATGCCTAGAACCTGGACAAAATTACATGTGGCTTTCTGAATATAGTGAGTGCTGTAGGATACAAGCCCAACAAAATAGTCAAAATGCTGCTCATGCTGCCATCACCTATGACCTACTACAAGGTATAGGTCCATATGCAGACGTCACAGCACAGGTTAATTATACAGTAGAAGCATATGAGCAAATTGCTGCTAATGCTATCAAAGCGTGGAATTCGATTCATAGTAAAAATGGCAAAGATGTGGCCTACACAAAAATAATGCAAGGGCCAGATGAACCCTTTGCTGACTTTGTGGGACGTTTGCAGACTGCCATCACAAGAACTAATGGGGAAAATCCAACAACAGATGTTTTAATAAGGCAACTTGCTAAGGAAAATGCTAATGGGGTATGCAAAAGGATTATACTAGGACTAGACAAGGATGCTCCTTTAGAGGAGTTCATAAGACGCTGTGCCGCAGTGGGCACAAATGCCTTTTATAGCCAGACTATGATGCAGACTTCCCAAGATCCCAACATGGGTAGACAGAGTCCCTTCTGTCAAGGGACTTCTAGAGAGACACGTCAATGCTTTCAGTGTGGTAAAGTAGGGCATCTGAAAGCTCAATGCTGGCATAGAGGCAGAGTGAGAAAACAGGATGGGAAAACAAGACCTAGCACCCCATGTCCAAAATGCAACAGAGGCTTCCATTGGGCCTCAGAATGTAGACAGGTTCAGGGAAACGGGATGAGGGGCCCAGCCCCAGGGCCCCAGGCAAAAAACACTTGGGGCATGATGGCAGCCAATGGTGCACCCAGAGAGTGCCTAGACAGACAATACCCCAATATGACCAATCGGCCAGGAAGCCATATGATGACAGAAAGGGATTACACGACCAATCGGCCAGGAAGCAACCTGATGGGAGAAAGGGATTACAATTAGGGAGAATAGAGTTGTATGCAGCTGAGACAACTGAGATAGCCCCTGGAGAGGTGAAATCTGTTCCTCTTCAGCCAATGGATCCCTTGCCTCCAGGCACAGTAGGCTTGACCATTTTACCTCCTGAGAGTGCGTACAAGACAGTGTCCATCCACATGCTGATGTGGGAAACTGGGGAATGTGTAGATAATATCTCAGTCACCAATACAGGCAGACAATGTGTGACTTATCACCCAGGAGAAATAGTAGCATCAGGTTTACTCATACAGAATCCTAATAAGCAGCCTGGTGATAGTCACCCAGATTCCGATTCCAGATCACAAAATCCAGCAATTTACTGGACAGCAGCTGTAACAACTGACCGACCTATGCTCACAATCTATGTAAATGGCCTTCCATTGGAAGGATTGGTAGACACTGGTGCAGATCGGACAGTCATTAGAGGTGCCAGCTGGCCCAGTCACTGGCCAAAGATTAAAGCAGACACCTATATGTCTGGTGTAGGAGGATCAATAGCAGCTGAAGTTAGTACTACCCCTATGAAATGGACTTTTGAAGGCAAAACAGGAGTTTTTACTCCTTTTATAGTTGAAAAAATCCCCGTCAATCTGTGGGGAAGAGACGTTTTACAGCAATTAGGGCTAAAAATGAGCACTTCGGTTTTTTAAGCAGGGCTGCTGTTGAAGGCCTACCAACACTTTCACCTGTTCCTATCCAATGGAAAACTGATACACCAGTGTGGATAGAGCAGTGGCCCTTAAGTAAAGATAAAATTCAGGCCTTATTAGATATAGTACAGGAACAGCTTGACCAAGGACACTTAAAACCTTCTCTAAGTCCTTGGAATTCCCCAGTGTTTGTTGTGAAAAAGAAATCTGGAAAATGGAGGATGCTAACGGATTTAAGAAAAGTGAATGAACAGATGGAAACTATGGGAACTCTTCAGCCTGGACTTCCATCTCCTACTCAGTTGCCTAGAGAATGGCCTCTTTGGGTCATAGATATTAAGGATTGTTTCTATTCTATCCCTCTGGATAAGGAGGATATGAAAAGATTTGCCTTTTCAGTGCCCAGCGTTAACTTAGCTGAGCCTTATAAAAGATATGAATGGACAGTTTTGCCACAGGGAATGAAAAACAGCCCTACTATGTGTCAAATGTATGTTGCTGCTGCTCTTGCTCCAGTAAGAAAAGCATTCCCAAAAGTTATGCTATTACATTATGTGGATGACATTTTGGGATGTGCACCTGAGGAACAAATGTTAGAGGCATGTCTACAAAAGACCATAGAAACACTAAGGAATTACAAATTATACATAGCACCAGAAAAAATTCAAAGACATGCTCCTTTTCAATATTTAGGATATGAAGTATACCCTAAGGTGCTTACAGTTCAAAAACTCTCCTTAAGAACAGAAAAGCTAAACACATTGAATGATTTTCAGAAATTAATAGGAGATATTCAATGGATGCGACCAGTGTTAGGTTTGACTACCTATCAGTTACAACCGTTATATGACATTTTAAGGGGAGACAGTGATTTAAATTCACCACGCCAGCTTACAAAAGAAGCTCAAAAGGCTTTGAGAGAAGTTGAACTGGCTTTATCCAATGTGGTTGAAAGAGTCACTCAAAAACCCTTGGAGATAACAGTTTTTGCCACACAAGAGGCACCCACAGCAGTCCTTCATCAAGGACACAGTGTGATAGAGTGGGTGAACCTCCCAGCACAACCAGAACAAAGCCTTACAACCTACCCAGTGCTTGTGGCTAGAATTTTATTAAAGGCCACTAAGCGAGCAGTGCAATTATCTGGGACAAGACCTGACAAGATATACACCTTTTATACCAATACACAAATTAATGTGTGTTGTGAGACTATCCCAGAGTGGCAAATTTTATTAGCGATGGCTCCAAATTTTATACATGGGTCTCCATTAAAGATAACTAGACTATTACATAATTGGCGATGGACTCTTGAAGAAAAAGTTTCTAAAGTTCCTCTTAAAGGACCAACTATCTTCACGGATGCATCCAAACATAATATTTGTGCTGTGTACTCTCATGACCTAACTATAAAGAGAGTAGTCAGAACTCCTTTTCAGTCCACTCAGCAGAATGAATTGTACGCGATCATTCTAGCTCTTACTTATTATCCAGGAGACATAAATATAATATCTGATTCGGCCTATTCAGTAGGTGTGGTACAAAGAATTGCCACAGCCCAAATAAAATTTGCACCCTCTAATATATATCAGCTCTTTAAGAAACTTCAAGAGCAAGTGAGAAAGCATCCAGGTAAGATCTACATATTACATGTCCATTCTCATAGTGGACTTCCAGGTCCCATATTTGATGGCAATTCAAAGGCAGATAGCCTTCTAACTATGTTGGTCAATACCCCTTTGTTCCAAGAAGCTCAGGCATCTCATTCTAAATATCATCAAGCTGCTCGAGCTTTACGTTTACAATTTGGAATAACAAGAGAGGAAGCTAGGAGCATAGTAAAAGCCTGTACGGCTTGCCTTCCTTTCCACGCTCCTACACTGCCTCCAGGGAAGAACCCTCGTGGTTTGAGACCCAATGAAATCTGGCAAATGGATGTGACCCATTATAAATCTTTTGGTCGTCTGTCTTTCATCCATGTTGTGGTAGACACCTTTTCGGGATTTACTTTTGCAATGCCAGCAGCAAAAGAGACAGCCCGAGTGGTCACTGAATTCCTCATACAAGCATTTGCCATTATGGGTGTGCCACAAGCAATAAAAACAGACAATGGTCCTGCTTATACTTCGAAACATTTTGCACACTTTTGTGCACAGTATAAGATTTTACACACCACGGGCATACCTTTCAATCCTCAAGGACAGGCAATAGTGGAGAGGAGAAACAGAGATATTAAGACGCTCCTCCAAAAACAAAAGAAAGGGGGAGCCACAGGTAACCCTAGAGAACTTCTAAATCTAGCTCTTTATACTATTAACTTCTTGATTTTTGACAAAGATGCACTGGCTCCGGCAGACAGGTTTTATAACCCACCGGAAGGTCAGTGTCCAGTACGTGCAGCTCCACTATCTTTAGATAATCGCCAGGTGATGTGGAGAGACCCAGAAAGTGGTGAATGGAAAGGACCAGATAGGCTAACTGCTTTGGGGAGAGGGTTTGCTTGTATCTCTACAGGTGGAGAAGGAATCAGATGGGTACCAACAAGCCATATTCGCATTCTCCATCGCAGAGAGACGGAGCAGACCCTTGAAACAAAGGAGAAGGCCCAAGAAATATCAGGTGGTCCTGTTGCTGATTGTGCTGACCATTGAAAGAGCGTGGCGGTTATGGCGTTTGACTCATGGACATCAAAGATTGTTGGACTTCAAAACCCTCAGGAATCATTGGATTCTCTGAGCCATAGGACTCAAAAACCCTCAGGAATCATTGGATTCTCTGAGCCATAAGACTCAAAAACCCTCAGGAATCATTGGATTCTCTGAGATATAGGACTTGAAAACTCTCAGGAATCATTGGATTCTCTGAGACATAGGACTTGAAAACTCTCAGGAATCATTGGATTCTCTGAGACATAGGGCTTGAAAATTCTCAGGAATCATTGGATTCTCTGAGAAATGATAAGACTGTTACAGGACTTCAAAATCTGCTGGAATCATTGGATTCCCTAACACATAAAAAGACTTTTTGCAAAACTCATGGGGATCATTGGATTCCCTGACATGTGAAGTAATGGACAATAGATTGGTTTTGGACTATCTCTTGGCTGCTGAAGAAGGTGTATGTGTGACTGTTGTTTACATACCCTCCTTCTAGGACTTCTGGTGATCTTTTCCAACACCATGTTGATTTATATTGTTTGCTATTCCTCTACTTGCATGTACAATTCATGTTTGTTACTACACCACATCGAGCCTGCACTGACTGTGGGGAGAGTCATCCCTAATAGCCTCTGCGTTATTGCTATGTACTTGTGTAATACCTCCCATTCTGATGGGTTTGTGCATAATAAGACCCTTCAGCCCAGAAACCCGGCTAGCAACCCCCACTTCCCTTTGGTGCTTTTCATCTCCCTTCCTGAGATGTCAGGTAGGGCGTGATCATCTCCTTTTTAGTGCTTTCACTGCCTTTTCTGAGAAGTCAGGGAGGCTGTGATCACCTCCTTTTCGGTGCTTTCACCTTCTTCCCTGAGAAGTTAGGGAGGCTGTGATCACCTCCCCTTGGGGGCTCTAACCTCCCTGAGGAATCAGGGATGGCATGAACGCTTGTGTTCTAAAATAAAAGAAAGCGGGAAATGAAATGGGCTGAGGTTTGAGTTGGTGCACTGAGGTTCCAAGTACTTGAGGCTAAATAGTAATTGGGCTATACTC
The DNA here is from genome assembly GCA_020854095.1 of Dasyurus viverrinus. Classification (NCBI taxonomy): domain Eukaryota; kingdom Metazoa; phylum Chordata; class Mammalia; order Dasyuromorphia; family Dasyuridae; genus Dasyurus; species Dasyurus viverrinus. The sequence continues at coordinate 250,824,490 of CM037001.1, forward strand.
TATTAGTATGCATGAATGGATTAAGAATAGTCCCTGCCCACTCTCTGTGCAAGTGCTGATGTGTTGTATAGGAAATGACGATTTTGGTGGGTGGAGGCAGAGGGACAGGAAGAGAAGCCTGGAGAGAGTTTGGGGGCGGAGTTCGAGACTCTCCGGACTGCTGGGTGCGTGGCTGCTGGTCGAGCTAGCTTCTTGACTCAGATGCATACATTGCTATCACCGAATCTCTTCCACCTGCGATCCGATCCTTCTACACTGACAATAAAGACTGGTGATTTTCCCCTAACCTGAATCCCTGCCTCCTGAGGACTTAAAAACACACGATCGTTACATTAAATGACTTTCAGAAAATGATAGGAAATATCCTATATGTGTCCAATGTTAGGCTTAATTACCTATCAATTACAAACATTGTATGACATTACAAGGGGAGACACTGCTTTAGACTCACCACAGTAGCTTACAAAAGAAGCTCAAGAAGCTTTGAGAGAGATTGAACTGGTTTTATCCAGTGTGGTTGAAAGAGTCACTCAAAAAGCCTTGGAAATATCAGGTTTTGCTACAAAAGAGGCACCCACAGCAGGCCTTCATCAAGGAGACTCTGTGATAGAGGGGCTGAACCTCCCAGCACAACCAGAACAAAGCCTTACTTCTTACCCAGTGCTTGTGGCTAGAATTTTATTAAAGGTTGTTAACTGAGCAGTACAATTATCTGGGATAAGACCTGACAAGATATACAATGCACAAATTTTATACCAATGCACAAATTAATGTATACTGTGAAACCATCCCAGAGTGAAAAATTTGATTGGCCACAGCTTAAAATTTTACACATGAGTATCCATTAAAGATAACTCAACTATTACATAATTGACAATGGATTCTTGAAAAGGTTTCTAAGGTTCCTCTTAAAGGACCAACTATCTTTACAGATGCATCCAAACATAACATTTGTGCTGTATACTCTCGTGTCTTAACTATAAAGAGAGTATTAAGATAGCAGAATGAATTGTATGCAATCATTCTAGCTCTTAATTATTATCCAGGAGATATAAATATAATATCTAATTTGACCTATTCAGTATGTGTAGTACAAAGAATTGCCAGAGCCCAAATAAAATTTGTAGCCTCTAATATATATCAGCTCTTTAAGGAACTTCAAGAGTAACTGAGAAATCATCTAGCTAAGATTTATATCTTGTATGTCCACTCACATAATGACTTTTAGGTCCTGTTTTTGATGGTAATTCAAAGGCAATTCTCTAAGACTCTTTTAATGAAAGTAGAAGTCTAGTCTCTATCATCAAAAAGAATTATGTGGCACATTCTCAAATCACAGAAGTAGTTATATGTATATCTAACCAACTTAACAAAGTAGCTTATTGGGTTTGCTAAAACCAAACACAATGCAAAGGCTGGATGTGTATTAACAGATAATTCCGATGTTCAGTTGGTCACTCCACATCGTACAAAGCTATTTCTGTTCTCTCTCTTTGTCCATTGAATGTTTCTCTCCCTTTCCAATACTACTTCTATGCTATTATTTTTATGTTCAGGTAACACTTTTGCGATACTGCTTATATTATGAGTAGTACTAGAACTTCACACAATTTCTTCTCTGCTATGAATTTGATCATAGACTTTATTCCAACTCCCAAGACCCATCCCCTATTTCTTCACCTCCCAGATACCATTTTTCTTTTTCTTTTTTTTTTAACAGAAAATCCACTATCTACATAATATAATCTTACTTTCACATTGTCCTAATGAAATAACTACCTTTTATATGTTTTGAAATTTGGATACATGTATAAGTCTTGCAGCCCTTTCCAGGACACTTCCGGGGCATACAGTTCAAATGAAAACATCAACAACATAGTTAGCAAGCCCACTGATGAAAGCACTCCAGAACGTTTTCTGCTGATAAATTATTTCCACTTAGAGAGAAATTAGTGTTCTACAGATAATAAAATATTTTTGTAATATTTTCTTCAGAAAAAAAAGAAATCTCATGCTTATATTTTCCAAGTTTACGCTTTTTTTTTCTTTACAAAGAGGTAACTCTGGTAAACATAGTGTTGTAGCCTGGGATATACATTTTTCTGTACAGAAATGGCTAAACTTGTAAGTAATGATAAAATTCTAACTCAGGATACTTTCTTTATGATTATTATGATTATATTACATAATGAATATTAAATAATATTTTTCAAAATGCTTCCTTAAAATAGGTTTCAAAGTATTATTATACTGAATCAGAAATAACAGTGACTTCCCACACTATCTCTTTTACAGAAAATAATTTATGTTCCTATTATAGGTTCTCTGTCATAGTTAAACATCAGTGTTTACATTACTTGCAAGCATCCTTACTTTCTTCTGCCTATCCTCTTTTTTGGAAATTGTTCCTCCTCTCTTTCTGCCAATCAAATTTGACCCTATTATTAAGCCTTAATTATTACCTCTTTCATGAAGTCTTTGCTGATTAAAAATAATAAATTTTGCAATTTCCCTTTGAATTGGATTCAATAGAGGTGTATACAATTTGAATAGAAAAAAAATAGCTGTACATACTGGGGCAAAATATTTTCATAGAATGTCTCCTGAGACAATCTCCATGTATCTGTTATTGTGCCATAGTTTTAATATGATGTGGCTTCCAAAAGGTCAAAAAACCGACAGCAACCTTACTGAGACAAAACAGGCCTCTAACCTATATTGGTAAAATCACAAATGTATCATTATGTTTAAATAATACAATGGAAATGTGCAGTTCAGAGGAAATAAACGACCTTAGAGGTCATTTATGATTCATATCACAGGTTGAATTGCTAAGCAAGTGGGAGTATCTGGTTTATAAGAAAGATCATTCAAAGGATTCCAGGATAATAGTTATCAACTAATTAGGGGTTTAAAATGTAGGACAAGAGCTTGATTTGTTCAACTTGACTCTTTAAGTCAGAATCATTACCTCTGGCTACATATTGTAGAAAGGTAAATTATAGTTCTAAATAAGAAAACATCTCCAACTATTAGAGCCATTCAAATAAAAAAAGTTGGCCACTTTACTTTTGAGTCACAAAGTTTTCAAATTATTTTTGGAGAGAAGATTTGTCAAGTGGGATAAAAATAATTTAGATTAACATTGATCATCAATACTAAGATTTTATTATTATGGCATATTTTGATGCTATATAGTAACATTTATATGCAATTATGTTTTGCTAAAATGACGTACATTTCTGTACATTGAAATTTTAGGTTATTATTTTACTATTTGTGAATAAAATTTAGACTGCCTTTAAGAAAGAAAACAGGACAAAGACACTCTTTCACATGAATCTAGATCCATAATAATTCTGTTATTATAATCATTTTGCCTACTAAGGGGAAAATAATCAAATAATTTATGTTAGCTTTCTTATCCTATTAGAAAGGTGTAAAAATGCCAGCATGAACACTCTCAATGGGCTCCCTGTACTATGTAAATACCCAACAGGGAAATTTCAACAAAGAAAATTTCATCTCCACAAATAAGACAAAAATTGCATTTCAAAGTACACTAAATTCCTAAAAATACATTAAAATGAGCATAAAAATACATGTACTGAAATGAAATATCTGAAGTTTCAATATCATTCTTCCATATCTGTCCCAAATATCTTTTATCAAAACATATCTTTATTGCTATTATTATGCAAAACATGCTTTATTGCTGATCCTTTAAATCCGATTTTTGTTTCAATTCTAAATTGATTTTTAAATGAAAAGTTACTTTATTTGGAAATATATTTCTCATATGAATAATATTCGTCTCCCATTTTGATAGAATATATATATGTACATATATATACGTATATACACACACACACACACACACATATATATATATATATATATATATATATATATATAGTAAGAATCTTCTAGCTTTAGCTAGATTTTAGCTAATCAGCTAGCATTTAGCTGATTCTTTTGTAATGGCAATTTACTACTACATTTTACGTTTTTTGTGAGATGTTTATTTCACAAATGCAAAGCACCAAAAGCTGTAAAGAATGATTTGCATGCTCAATCTAGCTGAAACTGTTAATTTGTAAAGTAAAAGTAAACTGAGAGAAAACAAATCTATGCATGATTTATTAGTTAGCCTAGCAAGAAAGAAAGAAATTGGGTCAATGAGCGTTTTCAATCATCAAAGACAAATAGCTAGTGATTACTGGCCTTAATATTATTTTGAGAAATAAAGAAGAAAGGAGTTGGGAAGGGGGGAAAACACTGAGATAGCTTAGAAAGTGGATAACATCATGAGGATAGGAACAACACAATAGACTGATAGTTGGGAACACAGCGTTAATAACAAGCACTTCTTTCTGTTTTGTGTCTAAGAAATGTTATTTTTTGAATCAATCTTCAAGGTCAGAGATATTGGACTAGACTTGTTTGTATTACACGCCAATTAGAACTGAAGAATTGCTTTATGTTTTGAAGATCATAGGCCATATGCATCCTTCAAGGGCAATAGAAGGGCAATGCCCTTCAAGCGTACTCTATTGCCCTTGTGTTTCTATACACAAGAATAGAAACATAATTAACAAGAGAACTGGATTTCTAAACTTAATTTGTGAATGACATATGAAAATTTGAAATAAGTTTAGAGACAAAAAATCATGACACAAGCAGAAATAGGATAAAATCAAATTGTAAAAGACAGAATTAAACTGATATTTAAAAACACAGAGAGCAACATATGAATGGTAACTGTGAAACCCATGGCCAGGACTATTGCAAAGAAATAGGGAAGTAAAGTAAATGACATCTGATTTCTACAGTAACTCTATAGGCTACTCTGATTAAATCAAGGAAATATGAAAGATATATGGATAATATTCCATGAGTTTATTTGAAATGTATTTTAAGGGGGCAGTGAGATGGCACAATGGATAGAGCCCTGGCCATGAAGACAGGGGACCTGAGTTCAAATGGCTATTGACAGATGGAGCATATGTGACTGTTTAATTTCCAAGAGACAGGATAGCCTACATGCTGCTACAAGTGAACCATATTTTTTTTCTATGTGTATATTCAGTGTGGGCATCATTGAAAGTCTTGCTTTGAATGTAAAAGTGATGATTTTACTTTTTTTTTACCTCAGAAATGAACAAAGTAGAGAGGATATAACTCAGATAATTTGGATAGGTAAAGTCACCCTCAGTCTCAGTTTTTAGAACTTCTAGACCAATGATCTCATGGGACCTTGAGGTAAGTGAATATTTATGTATAATTCTTTTTGTTATTATTTTACATTTGATCTATATTTCCCTTTGTTAAAAAAATCAGAAAAACAAATAAGTATTGTGTCTAGGTTGAGTAAACCTTGAGATAGATTACACATTTGTGTACATTAACAGTAAGTACTCTGTAACATTAATTGATCATGTTTATAATGAATATACTTTTCAAAGAAACTAACAAATTGAAATATTAGAAAATAATTGTCAAGAAAACTCCAGTAAAGCTTTATGGAATTAACACATGAGAAAGTTTCCAAAGGAAAAAGAGAGATTTCACCAGATGGCTGGAAAGGACACAGGGCAGGACAATATACAGGAAAATGACCAAAATACTTTGGCTGAAAAAGAGAGAGAGAGAAAACAAGCAATATGAAATAAAGCTGTGAAGCAGAGATAGAGTCCTCTTGTTCAGGGCCTTAGGAGCTCCCATTTCTACTTCTGCTAAATGATTATTGACAAGTGGTTTCCCTTTTTCCTTCCCTAGTTATTGGCAAAAACTTTATTTTTCAGTTTGTATTTTATCCTAGGGTCACCTCATTTTAACATCCTTAAACTATTGTCACTGGACTCTAAGGTGCAGCAAAGTGGGCCAACAAAGAACTTCCAGTACATCCAGAGTTTTCAGGATTGGGGAGGAGAGACATTAAAAAAATGTGGGAAGCAGGCCTGGAATAAGGAAGGTCCCAATGTGAGTTTTACATGTGAGCCACACATTGAGTGTGTGCCTATGAACAAAGCACTTAGACTTGCAGTGCTCTAGACAACTTTCTGAGACAGTTTTAATGAAAGTAGAGGTCTAGTCTGTATTATCAAAGAGAAGTATGTGACATGGCCTCCTATCATAGAGCCTGGAATCTGATATTCTGAAAAGCAAAGGAACTGGGTTACAGCCAAGAATAAACTGTCCAGCCAATATGAGCATTATCTTTCAGGGAAGAAAAATGGATATTCAATGATATAGGTGAATTTCATCTATTTTTGATGAAAATACAAGAACTGAACAAAAATTTTGATCTCCAAACACAGAATTCAATGAACTAAACAAAAAGTAGTTCTTTCTGTTTGCTAAAAGCAAACACAATGCAAAACCTAAATGGATGTTAACAGAGATAATGCCTAGAGTCAATGGGTCACTCCCCATCATAAATAATTCTTTCTGTTCTTTCTCTTTGTCCATTGAATTCTTCCTCTCTTTTTACAATACTGTTTTTTTCCTGTTAAGGCAAGCTTTCAGTGATACTAGTTATAGGTCCTGCGAGTAGCACTGGGACTTCATGCAGTTTTTTCTGTGCTATGTATTTGATCATAGACTCTATTCCAGTTTCCAAGATTTATCTATCTATCTATTTCTTCAGTTTTTCTTTTTTAATATAAACCCCACTATCTACATAATATAATTTTACCTTCATGCTGTCCCAATGAAATACTGCCTTTTATGTTCTGATTTTTGGATGCATGTGTGAGTCTTGCATCTCTTTCCAGGACAGTTCCAGGGGCAAACTGATCAAATGAGAACATCAAGAAAATAGTTTGCAAGTCCACTGATGAAAATACTCCTGAATGTTTTCTGCTGAAAAATAGTGAAGAATTTCTACTTAGAGAAAAATGATGGTTCTACAGAAAACAAAAGGTTTTATAATATTTCCTTCAATAGAATAACATCATGCCTACACTTTCTTTTCTTGTTTTATTAGAGCTTTTTATTTACAAGACATATACATGGGTAATTTTCCAGCATTGACCCTTGCAAAATCTTCTATTCCAACTTTTCCCCTTCTTCCCCTCACACCCTCCCTTAATCAGTAGAATGGCCCCTTTGCAAAATAAAATAGTTGTCACTCCTTTGCATTAAAACAGACCTCAAGCCTTAAAAAAGGAATAAAAAATAAAAAAGAACTCTCTCTATAGATAGCTTTTATGGAGAGAGAGAAGAACAGATCTCAAGTTCTGATGTTTCAAAAGACAAAGCAACTCCAGAAGATTACACACAAAGAGACATGAGCTGGTCCACATTTGACAAGGCTTTCTTCAAAGATTGCATAAAAGCTCTTAAAAGAGAGAAGAAAAATAGGGAATTTAAATTAAATCTTTGCAAGAAAGAATGGAAAAAAATGGAAAAAGAATGCAATGAACAAAAACATTTAATTGGCCAATTGCAAAAGGAGCTAAAAAAATGTAACCAAAGAAAATAATACACTAGAAATTAGAATTGAACAAATGGAAGTGAATGACTCAATAAGACTACAAGAATCAGTCAAACAAAAAAAAATGAAAAAATTGAAGAAAATATGAAATATCTCCTAGGAAAAACAACTGACCTGGAAAATAGATCTAGGAAAGACAACCTAAAGATTATTTGGATTCCTGAAAGCCATAATGAAAAAAAAAAAAAAAAGAACCTCCACATTATTTTACAGGAAATCATAAAAAAAACAACTGCCCCAATACCCTATAATCAGAAGGTAAAATAGTCATCAAAAAATCCACCAATCACCTCCTGAAAGAGACTCCAAAATTAAATCCCCAAGGAATAGCATGGCGAAATTTCAGAACTATCATACCAAGGAAAAGATATTGGGAGCAGACAGAAAGAAACAATTTAGATACTGAGGAGCCACAATTTGGGTTACCCAGGATCCAGCAGCTTCCACCTTAAAGGATTCAAGGGCCTGGAATCTGATATTCTGAAAAGCAAAGTACCTGGGATGACAGCCAAGAATAAGCTATACAGCTAAAATGAGCATTATCTTTCAGGGAAGAAAAATGGACATTCAATGATATAGGTGAACTTCATCTATTTTTGATGAAAAGACCAGAACTGAACAAAAATTCTGATCTCCAAACACAGAACTCAAGAGAAGAATAAAAAGGAGCAAACTCTTGAGAACTATATTTCTGTTATGGGAATACTTAGAGAATGAGGTATAATTTGATTTTATTATGAAAATATGAAAAAGTAAAAGCAATGATAGATCTAATTAAAAGAGATAAGGAAGGAAATGATATCTTACTAGAGGGTACCATACATAATGAAGCAATATCAATAATAAACATATATGCACCAAGTGGTATAGAATGGAAATTCCTAGAGAAGAAGTTAAGAGAGACGCAAGAAGAAATAGACAGCAAAACTATCCTAGTGGGGCATCTCAATCTTGCTCTCTCACAACTAGATACGTTGAACTATAAAAATAAGAAAGAAGTTAAAGAGGTAAACAAAATGTTGGAAAAGAGGTATGATCTCTGGAGAAAATTAAATGGTGACAGAAAAAAGTGTTTCATGAAACTTATTTTTCTCAGTGTTTCATGGAACTTATACAAAAATTGACCATGTGTTAGGGTACAAAAACCTAAAAATCAAATGAAGAAAGGCAGAAATAGTAAATGCGTTTCTTTCCCAATCATGATGCAATAAAAATCACATGCAATATAAGGCCAGGAGAAAAAAGACAAAAAAGTAATTGGAAACTAAATAATCAAATCCTACAGAATGAATTGGGGGGGGGGGTAAGCTAGGTGATGCAGTGGATAGAGTACCAGTCCTGAAGTCAGGAGGACCTGAGTTCAAATTAGACACTTCATACTTCCTAGCTGTGTGACTATGAACAAGTCACTTAACCCCCATTGCCTCAGAGAAAAAAAAAAGAATGAATGGGTTGAAACAGCAAATCATAGACACAATTAATAATTTCATCAAAGAGAATGACAATAATGAGGCAACATACCATCATTTGTGGGATGCAGCCAAAGCAGTAATAAGGGGAAATTTCATATCTCCAGATGCTTACTTGTGAAAATAGAGAAAGAGAAAATTAAGGAATAGAGTTTCTAACTAAAAAAGGTAGAAAAAGAATGAATTAAAAATCCTCAATCATATACCAAACTTTAAATTTCAAAAAAAAAGGAGAGATTAATAAAATTGAAAGAAAAAACCTATTAAATTAATAAATAAAACTAAAAGTTAGTTTTATGAAAAAATCAACATAATAAATAAACCTTTACTTAATTTGATTAGAAAAACGAAACAGGAAAACCAAACTGTTTCAAAAATGAAAAGGAAGACTTTCCACCAATGAAGAAGAAATTAGAGCAATAATTAGGAATTACTTTGCCCAACTTTATGCCAATAAATTTTATAACCTAAGTGACATAGAGGAATACCTAAAAAATATACATTGCCCAGATTAAAAGAAGAGGAAATAAAATACTTAAATAGTACCATTTTAGAAAAAAGAAACAAAACTCTCTAAGAAAAATCCCCAGGACTACATGGATTTACATATGAATTCTACCAAACATTTAAAGAACAATTAACTCCAACACTGTATAAACCAAATGAAAAAATAGGAGCAAAGGACTCCATACCAAACTCCTTTTATGACACAGACATGGTACTGATACCTAAACCAGGTAGGACTAAAACAGAAAGAAAATTATAGATCCATCTCCCTAATGAATATTGATGCTAAAATCTTAAATAAGATATTAACAAAAAGACTACAGAAAATCATTTCCAGGATAATACACCATGAATAAGTAGGATTTATACCAAGAATGCGGGACTGGTTCAGTATAATGAAAACTATTAGCATAATTGATTATATCAACAACCAAATTAACAAAAATGATTATCTAATAGATACAAAAAAAGCATTTGATAAAATCCAACATGCATTCTTATTAAAATCACTAAAGAGTATAGGAATAAATAGATTTTTCCTTAAAATAGACAGTGCATCTATTTAAAACCATCAGCAAGCATCATATATAATGGTGATAAACTGGAAACATTCCCAATAAGATTGGAGTGAAAAAATGTTGCCCACTATCACCATTATTATTCAATATTGTATTAGAAATGCTAGCTTTGGCAATAAAAAAAGAAAAAAGAGATTAAAGAAAGTAGAGGGGGGGGTGGAGCCAAGATGGCGGAGAAGACACACACGACTTTCTAAGCTCTTCTCTTACCCTCTCTATCAATATTATATCGAGCCTCAAAAATAGTCTTGACTGCTACAATTCGCAAAGATAAGAAGTAGAACAACTCACCAGCCGAAGAAAATCTGCAGTCTCGCCAAAAAAGGTTGATTCCGGGGCCAGGGGTTTAGATCAGCGCAGACGGGGAGAGAAATTAGGTTCCGAGGAGAGTCTCAAACCGGAAGTGAAAGCACAGATCTCAGCACAAGCTCGCAGCCCCAACCCGCAGTATGGGGCTTCTCCTTGGGACAGTTGTGATCCTGCACGGCAGGAGGGCAAAGCCCAGGTGACCCTTTAATCTGCGCAGTGGGGGGCTCGGCTTGGGGCCATAGAGCTTGCGCAGGGCCGATTTGCATCAGGCAGAGACACGGGGTGGGGAGAGTTCCTGCACAGAGTTAGCTAAAATCAGCAGTCTGTGGTCAGTTGCTAATACTCACAGTCCCACAAGAGTCCCACAAGAGGCCTGGGGCAGTGACACTTTCACCCCTTAGTCTCTAGCCTAGAGCAATCGCTAATCCACACAGCCCAACCAGGCACTTCGAAAGCTCAGCCAGTGCTGAATCCACTTCCTGTTGGGGGAAGGGAAAACTCTCACTCAGAGCACTCCCATCTGGAAATCCGTTTACATCTCTCCCTGTTCTGCAGAGGAAGCTGGTAACCCCTTTGCCTAGGAGACATACCCTAAAGGCTTTAAAACATGAATAAAAAATGAAAAGAACGATCGACAGCTTCTATGCAGAAAAAGAGCAGGTCAGCAAACCTGAAGAGATAGCAAACAGCAAAAATACACAAGATTGTCCTCCTTTGCATGATGCTCTCATAGAAGAGACCATAAAAAGTCTCAAAAGAGAGTTAGAAGATAAATGAGGAAAGGGAAGAGAAGCCTTACAAGAGAGCAACAACTTCCTGAGATACGAATTGGAAAAAGTAAAAAAATCTCAGGAAATTAAGAATTGTGAATTGGAAAAAATAAAGAATTCACTAGAAAGTAGGATTTGTGAATTGGAAAAGACAAAGAACTCACAAGAAAATAGGATCTGTGAATTGGAAAAAGAAAATAATTCACTAAAAAAAAAATTAGTGAAATGGAAAAAAATTCCACAGACCAAAAGAATACATTTAAAAACTCAATTGGACAAATACAGAAAGAAGTAAAAAAGCTAATAAAGAAAATAATTCTTTAAAAATTAGAACTGAACAAATAGAAACTAATGATTCATTGAGACAGCAAGAATCAGTCAAGCAAAACCAAAAAAATGACAAACTGGAAAAAACCATGAATTATCTACTTGCAAAAACAACAGACTTGGAAAATAGATCTAGGAGAGATAATCTGAGGATTATTGGACTTTCTGAAAACTATGATGAAAAAAAGAGCCTAGATACCATTTTACAAGAAATCATCAAAGAGAACTGCCCAGATGTAATAGAATCAGAAGGTAAAATAGGTATTGAAAGAATTCATCGAACACCTTCTGAAAGAAACCCTAAAATAAAAACCCCAAGGAATATTGTGGCCAAATTTCAGAACTATCAGATTAAGGAAAAAATTTTACAAGCAGCCAAAAAAACCTATTTAAATACCGAGGTGCCACAATAAGGATTACCCAAGATCGGGCTGCTTCCACATTGAAGGAAAGAAGGGCCTGGAATATGATATTCCAAAAGGCAAAAGAACTTGGGATGCAGCCAAGAATAAACTACCCAGCTAAGCTGAGCATTTTCTTCCAGGGAAGAAGATGGACATTTAATGAAACAAATGAATTCCATTTGTTTCTGAAGAAAAAACCAGAACTAAACAAAAAATTTGATCTCCAACCATAGAACTCAAGAGATGCAGAAAAGGTAAAAATAATTCTTGAGAATTGTATTTCTGTTGTGGATATAAAAAAAGAATACATGTATAATTTGAGTGTACTGATATAACATAAAAAAGGGAAGTAGATATGGAAAAGGGATGATGGCAGAATAAGGTGGGAAGGAGGGATAAAAAGAGGGAAACCACATCCCACAAAGAGGCAAAGTAAACTTATCATATCTGAGGGAATTTAGAGAGGGGGAGGAACATTGTGTGAATCTTACTCTCATCAGAGTTGGCTCAAAGAAAAAATAATTGACATTTGTTTTAGAGAAAATTCTCTCTTGCCTCATTAAAAACGGGGGAGAGGAAAAGGGAAAAGAAAAAGAGTAATAAGGGAAGGAAGGGGAAAAGACTCAAGGGGGGGAGGGAGGGATTATAAAGAGGGTAAGCATCATGATACAAGAGGGGTACATAAGTTTAAAAGGGGGAAAGAGGGTTGGGGGAGGCAAGAATAAGTAAAGCATAATCTGGGGTTATTAGGATGGCAGGAAATACAGATTTAGTAATTCTAACCGTAAATGTGAATGGGACGAACTCCCCCATAAAGAGGAGGCAGATAGCAGACTGGATCAAAAGTCAGAACCCTACAATATGTTGTTTACAAGAAACACATTTAAAGCAGGGAGATACATTTAGAGTAAAGGTAAAAGGCTGGAGCAAAATCTATTATGCTTCAGGTGGAGTCAAAAAAGGAGGGGTAGCCATTCTTATCTCAGAAAAAGCAAAAGCAAAAATTGATCTAATTAAAAGAGATAAGGAAGGCAACTACATCCTGCTAAAGGGCAGCATAACCAACGAAGCAATTTCAATATTAAACATATATGCACCGAGTGGTATGGCATCCAACTTCCTAAAGGGGAAGTTAAGAGAGTTGCAAGAAGAAATAGACAACAAAACTGTAATAGTGGGAGATCTCAATCTTGTACTCTCAGAATTAGACAAATCAAACCACAAAACAAATAAGAAAGAAATTAAAGAAGTAAATAGAATATTAGAAAAATTAGGTATGTTAGATCTTTAGAGAAAATTGAATGGAAATAGAAAGGAATATACTTTCTTCTCAGCAGTTCATGGAATCTATTCAAAAATTGACCATATATTAGGACATAAAGACCTCAAAATTAAATGCAAGAAATCCGAAATAGTAAATGCTTTCTTTTCAGATCATGATGCAATAAAAACTACATTCAACAAAAAGTTAGGGGGAAATAGACCAAAAAGTAATTGGAAACTAAACAATCTCATCTGAAAGAATGATTGGGTGAAGCAGCAAATTATAGATACAATTAATAATTTCACCCAAGATAATGACAATGATGAGACGTCATACCAAAATTTATGGGATGCAGCCAAAGCGGTAATAAGAGGGAATTTTATATCCTTAGAAGCTTATTTAAATAAAACAGAGAAAGAAAAGATTAATGAATTGGGCTTGCAACTAAAAAAACTAAAAAAAGACCAAATTAAAAACCCCCAATCAAATACTAAATTGGAAATTCTAAAATTAAAAGGAGAAATTAAAAATATTGAAAGTAAAAAAAGTATTGAACTAATTAATAAAACTTAGAGTTGGTTCTATGAAAAAGCCAATAAAATAGATAAGCCTTTGGTAAATTTGATTAGAAAAATTAGGGAGGAAAATGAAATTAGTAGTCTTAAAAATGAAAAGGGAGAACTTTCCACCAATGAAGAAGAAATTAGAGAAATAATAAGGAGTTATTTTGCTCAACTTTATGCCAATAAATTTGATAACCTAAATGAAATGGATGACTACCTCCAAAAATATAGACTTCCCAGACTAACAGAGGAGGAAGTAAATTGCTTGAATAGTCCCATTTCAGAAAAAGAAATAGAACAGGCAATTAAAGAACTCCCTAAGAAAAAATCCCCAGGACCAGATGGATTTACATGTGAATTTTACTAAACATTTAAAGAACAATTGGCCCCAATGTTATATAAATTATTTGATAAAATAGGGAATGAAGGAGTCCTACCAAATTCCTTCTATGACACAGACATGGTACTGATACCTAAACCAGGTAGGTTGAAAACAGAGAAAGAAAACTATAGACCAATCTCCCTAATGAATATTGATGCTAAAATCTTAAATAAGATATTAGCAAAAAGACTACAGAAAATCATCTCCAGGATAATACACTATGATCAAGTAGGATTTATACCAGGAATGCAGGGCTGGTTCAATATTAGGAAAACTATCAATATAATTGGCCATGTTATTAACCAAATTAACAAAAACCATATGATCATCTGAATAGATGCAGAAAAGGCATTTGACAAAATTCAACATCCATTCCTATTAAAAACACTTGAGAGCACAGGAATAAATGAAATTTTCCTTAAAATAATCAGCAACATCTATTTAAAACCATCAGTAAGCATCATATGTAAAGGAGACAAACTGCAACCATTCCCAATAAGATCTGGAGTAAAACAAGGTTGCCCACTATCACTGTTACTATTTAATATTGTATTAGAAACACTAGCTTTGGCAATAAGAGCTGAGAAAGAGATTAAAGGAATAAGAATAGGGAATGAGGAAACCAAATTATCACTCTTTGCCGATGACATGATGGTATATTTAGAGAACCCCAGAGATTCTACTAAAAAGTTATTAGAAATAATTCACAACTTTAGCAAAGTTGCTATAAAATAAACCCACATAAGTTGTCAGCATTCTTATATATCACTAACAAAATCCAACAGTCAGAGGTACAAAGAGAAATTCCATTTAAAGTAACTACTGATAATATAAAATACTTAGGAATCTATCTGCCAAGGGAAAATTAGAAACTTTATGAGCAAAATTACAGACCACTTTTCACACAAATTAAGTCTGATCTAACCAATTGGAAAAATATTAAATGCTCTTGGATAGGGCGAGCAAATATAATAAAGATGACAATATTACCTAAACTAATCTATTTATTTAGCGCTATACCAATCAGACTCCCAAAAAACTATTTTAATGACCTAGAAAAAATAACAACAACATTCATATGGAAAAACAAAAGGTCAAGAATTTCAAGGGAATTAATGAAAAAAAATCAAATGAAGGTGGCTTAGCTGTACCAGATCTAAAGCTATATTATAGAGCAGCAGTTACCAAAACCATTTGGTATTGGCTAAGGAATAGATTAGTTGATCAGTGGAATAGGTTAGGTTCAAGTGATAAAACAGTCAATAAATATAGCAACCTAGTCTTTGACAAACCCAAAGACCCCAGCTTTTGGGATAAGAACTTACTGTTTGATAAAAATTGCTGGAAAATTGGAAACTAATATGGCAGAAACTAGGCATTGATCCACACTTAACACCGTACACCAAGATAAGGTCAAAATGGGTTCATGACCTAGGCATAAAGAATGAAATTATTAACAAATTAGAGGAACACAGGATAGTTTACCTGTCAGACCTGTGGAAGGGGAAGGACTTTATGACCAAAGCAGAACTAGAGATCATTACTGATCACAAAATAGAAAATTTTGATTATACCAAACTGAAAAATTTTTGTACAAACAAAACTAATGCAGACAAGATTAGAAGGGAAGCAATAAACTGGGAAAATATTTTTACGGTCAAAGGTTCTGATAAAGGCCTCATTTCCAAAATATATAGAGAATTAACTTTAATTTATAAAAAATCAAGCCATTCTCCAATTGAAAAATGGTCAAACGATATGAACAGACAATTCTCAGATGAAGAAATTGAAACTATTTCTAGTCATCTGAAAAGATGCTCCAAGTCATTATTAATCAGAGAAATGCAAATTAAGACAACTCTAAGATACCACTACACACCTGTCAGATTGGCTAAGATGACGGGAAAAAGTAATAATGATTGTTGGAGGGGATGTGGGAAAACTGGGACATTGATGCATTGTTGGTGGAGTTGTGAACGAATCCAACCATTTTGGAGAGTAGTTTGAAACTATGCTCAAAAAGTTATCAAAATGTGCATACCCTTTGATCCAGCAGTGTTACTACTGGGCTTATATCCCAAAGAGATTATAAAGCAGGGAAAGGGACCTGTATGTGCACGAATGTTTGTGGCAGCCCTTTTTGTAGTGGCTAGAAACTGGAAACTGAATGGATGTCCATCAGTTGGAGAATGGCTGAATAAATTTTGGTATATGATTATTATGGAATATTACTATTCTGTAAGAAATGACCAACAGGATGATTTCAGAAAGGCCTGGAGAGACTTACACGAACTGATGCTGAGTGAAATGAGCAGGACCAGGAGAGCATTATATACTTCAACAACAACACTATATGATGACCAGTTCTGATGGACCTGGCCATCCTCAGCAACGAGATCAACCAAATCATTTCCAATGGAGCAGTAATGAACTGAACCAGCTATGCCTAGAGAAAGAACTTTGGGAGATGATAAAAACCATTACATTGAACTCCCAATCCCTATATTTATGCCCACCTGCATTTTTGATTTCCTTCACAAGCTAATTTTACAATATTTCAGAGTCTGATTCTTTTTATACAGCAAAACAATGTCTTGGTCATGTGTACTTATTGTGTATCTAATTTATATTTTAATGTATTTAACATCTACTGGTCATCCTGCCATCTGGGCGAGGAGGTGGGGGGTAAGAGGTGAAAAATTGGAACAAGAGATTTGGCAATTGTTAACGCTGTAAAGTTATCCATGCATATAACCTGTAAATAAAAGGGTATTAAAAAAAAAGAAAGAAAGTAGAGTAGGTAATGAAGAAACCAAATTATCACTTTTTGAAGATGTTA
The DNA here is from genome assembly GCA_020854095.1 of Dasyurus viverrinus. Lineage (NCBI taxonomy): Eukaryota > Metazoa > Chordata > Mammalia > Dasyuromorphia > Dasyuridae > Dasyurus > Dasyurus viverrinus. The sequence goes on from CM037001.1 coordinate 250,841,400, forward strand.
TGATGGTATATTTAGAGATCCCTAGAGATTCTACTAAAAAGTTATTTGATATAATCCACAACTTTCACAAAATTGCAGGATACCATATAAATCCATATAATCTTCAGTATTTTTATACATCACTAACAAAATCCAATAGCAAGAGATACAAAGAGAAATTCCATTTAAAATAACTTTCGATACTATAAAATATTTGGGAATTTTATCTGCCAAGGGAAAGTCAGGATATAGCTAAGCAAAACTACAAAACACTTTCCACACAAATAAAGGCAGATCTAAACAACTGGAAAAATATCAAATTTTCTTGGATAGGTCGAGTGAATATAATAAAGATGACAATATTACCTAAATGAATCTATTAAGTGCTATACCAATGAAACTCCCAAGAAACTATTTTACTGACTAGGAAAAAATAAAAACAAAGTTCACCTGGAAGAACAAAAGATCAAGAATTTCAAAGGAACTAATAAAAAAAAATCAAATGAAGGTGCCTAGCTATACCTGATCTAAAACTATATTATAAACTAGCGATCATCAAAACCATTTGATACTGGCTAAGAAACAGAGTAGTTCATCAGTGATATAGGTTAGGTTCACAGGTCAAAATAGTCAATGACTATAGCAATCTAGTGTTTGACAAACCCAAAGACCTCAGCTTTGGGGATAAGAACTCACTATTTGACAAAAATTGCTGGGAAAATTGTAAACTAGTAGGGTGGAAACTAGGCTTTGATCCACATCTAATGCCATATACCAAGATGTGGTTAAAATGGGTTCATGATCTAGACATAAAGAATGATATTATAAACAAATCAGAAGAACATAGGATACCTCTCAGATCTGTGCAGGAGGAAGGAATTTGTGACCAAAGAAGAACTAGAAATTATTATTCATGACAAAATAAATAATTTTAAGTTAAGAAGTTCTTGTACAAATAAAACTAATGCAGACAAGATTAGAAGGGAAGCAATAAAATGGGGAAACATTTTTAGATTCAAAAGTTCTGATAAAGGCCTAATTTCCAAAACATATAAATAACTCAAAGTTATAAGAATTCAAGCCATTATCCAACTTATAAATGGTTAAAGGATATGAACAGACAATTTTCAGATGAAAAATTAAAATTATTTGTAGTCACATGAAAAGGTGCTTCAAATTACTATTGTTCAGAGAAATGCAAATTAAGACAACTCTGAGATACCACCACACAACCTATCAGATTGGCTAGATGACAGGAAAAGATAATAATGAATGTTGGATGGAGTGTGGGAAAACTGGGACACTGACATATTGTTGATGGAACTGTGAACGAATCCAACCTTTCTGGAGAGCTATTTGGAACTATGTTCAAAAAGTTATCAAACTGTGCACACTCTTTGATCCAGCAATATTTTTACTAGGCTTATATCTCAAAAAGATTTTAAAGGAAGGAAAGGGATGCACATGTGCAAAAATGTTTGTGGCCATCCTTTTTGTTGTGGCAAGAAACTGGAAACTGAATGGATGCCCATCAATTGGAGAATGGTTGAATAAATTATGTTATATGAATGTTATGGAATTATTATTGTTCTGTAAGAAATAACCAACAGGATGATTTCAGAAAGACCTGGAGAGACTTACATGAACTGATGATAAATGAAATGAACAGAACCAGGAGATCATTATACACAGCAACAACAAGATGATCAATTCTGATGGACATGGCTCTATTCAACAATGAGATGATTTAAATCACTTTTAATTGTTCAGTAATTAAGACAGCCATATACATCCAGAGAGAGGCCTGTGGGAACTGAGTGTGGACCACAACATAGCATTGTCATGCTTTCTGTTCATATTTGCTTGCATTCTGTTTTCCTTCTCAGATTTTTTTTCTAGATAAAATTTTTCTTGTGTAGCAAGATAACTATATATATACATAAATTAGATTTAACATATATCTTTAACATATTTAACATGGATTGGGCTAACTGCCATCTAGGGACAAAGTTGGGGGAAGGATGAGAAAAATTTCAAAAACAAAGTATTAAAAAGGTCAATGTTGAAATTTTACCCATGCATCTATTTTGTAAATAAAAAGTTTTAATAAAAAATACTTTGCATATAAAATAGATTTTATAAATGTGTTGTTGATCTGAGTTAATGAAATATGGGAGCCATTAAAATGTAATGGAGTAATAGGACATGATATTTTGAATCTAAGATTACTATTTCTTTTTCCCAGTTCTATATGAGGTCACAATGCAACATGTCCTAATAAAGTTCACTACATGTAACAGAAATTAAAGTTTTGGAAACTAGATCAACTTTTTTAAACAGAAGACACAGAATTACAATGAAATGATTATTTCAGTTCTGATTTAAATTCCTCTGTTATACATTATTACTATCTTAACAAATTGATGTCTATCTGAAGAACAAAGAGAGTTGAACTTAAAATTGGTGAGAAATGCAAGGGAAATTTTTTTTTTTTGGAAACGACATCTTTTGCCTAAATTGTACCTCTATTACAGGTAATTTTTGATAATGATCACAAAAATCTTTCCTAAAATGTAATTCAATACATTATTATACTTCCTAACAATTCACTGGCTACTTGATTCAAATCAAATTCCAAATCCTAAAGCTATCATTCAAGGCATCCACTGACACTCTTTTTTATGGAAAATAATCCATGCCTTTTATTAGTGGTCCTCTGAAATAGCTAAACCTCAAGATTTGCATTGTTTGCAAGCATCCTTTACTATCCTTTCTATCTCTGTATGTTTCTCTACTTCCTTTCTGTTTGTTTAAACATGGCCTTATAATTACATTCTAATTGTTACCTTTTTCATTAAGTCTTTCCTGATTCAACCCAACTAACTCTTCCATTTTCTACTAGCACTACTAGCCTTAGCCCTTGTATATAGAATTTACACAGAAATTTACTAAGAATTGCCCATAACATCAACTTATGCCTTTGTCCTATCCCCTAATTTGTAAGTGAGCTGATCATATAGTAGGGAAGTAGGCTTCTATTTTTCCAAAGTGTCTTACTTTACTAGAATATATCTTAATACTAGAAAAGCGTAATGTGCTATGACACTTGTTCACTGGGACAGAGTGAGAGGCACTTTGAAACTGATAAGGTGATAAGGAGCAGAGTAGAAATCATGAAGTCCTGAAAGTTAGGACCACTGAATTGTCTTCTTGACTCTTCACTAAACTAATAGTGAGAATATAAGCAAGTTAGCTGACTTCTCTGGGGTGGGCTTTCCCCACATTTTAAATGGGTAGTTGTACTAGATTATTTCCAGCTCTAAAATTCACATTCTAATTCCACCTAAGCAATTGCAGAGATTAGTAAATAAGAAATCTAAAATGTAATTAAAAGTAACAATCAAGATTGAAGTTTCAAAATAACTTAATGGAAAATATCTCTGAATCCCAAGGTATCTTCTTCCTCTTCCAATCCTAATGTTGATAATTATGACAATAAAGTGTAGGTAAATATCCATATTAATAACTGAAATATATCTTAGTGAGAAAATGAAAGCTGTTCAAATATGTTTACTCAGAATTGCTTCAGGAAAAAGTAAATGAAAATGAGTGGAGACAAAAAATTCCAGAACAAAAATAAGATTAAGAGAGCAACAAACATTTGAATTTAGGGATTATGGACAAAAGAGTGTCTTTCAAAAAAAAAAAACAGAAGTTAGGGACTCAGTGGTAATTTTACATGAGGATATGGAATATTTTTTTTCATCCTAAACATTCAATAGTATATAAAGGCATTTTACCAAAAGAAAATTTTGTACCATATTCTACAACTTGAGTCTAAGCATAAAACAGTGGACACATGGTCAGTTTGGCATTAGGAAGCCATGTGTTCAATTTCCATTGCTGATATTTTGGTTGTGTGACCATGGGCAAGACAGTGAACTTCTTAGACCTTAGGCTACTCTGGAAAACTCTATGCTATAAAACAGTAGCCAGTGGGGCATCACTAGAATTTATTCCTTGTGGATTTCCTAAAATGATGAAATCAGGAGCTCTGTCAAAACAATAACTTACCTTTTCTTGCAGCCATTTCTCTGATGTACTGTGAGCCTGTAGCTCATTGGGAATATCACAAGTTGTTTCTTTACTAATATTGTTGTCAACTGATATGTCATTTTTCTTTTCTTCCACTTCTGAGTCTTTTGGATATACCTATAATTAATGAGAAAGACATGTATAACATCTTCCAAAATTTTTCTTTCATATATGGGGCTTGCACAAATAACATGAACCTATCCACCACCACCACTCTGTACTTGCCAGAAGGTAAAGAAACTAACAATCAAATCATGCAAAGAATTAGATGTTTTCAATTAACTATTTTAGACATTTGGTTTATAGAAAACCTCTTTTTCATAAGTACAAGTATGAATTTACCAGAGCACATAGGCTAATAAATGTTTTAATTATTACTTCAACAAATTTAAATATTAAGAATGGATAAAAATAATAGAATACACAGTTCTTATCCTTAAGTTACAATAATGTAGAAGGTAAAATAAGATACCCTCTGACTGGGGGGAAGAGCCATGAAGTTCAAAGGAGGGGACTCAGCACAGACTTTGTCATTGTCGTTTGTCATTTCTAACTTTGCTGCACTCTTTCGGACTTTTGACTTCTGACTTTTCCACTATGTTGCAGCAACATGTGGATTCCATGAACCCCCAATTTCTTGGTTTCCTTTCATGTTATGTGTTGTTTAGATATTTTGCTTTTGATTTTTCTATCCTTTGAATACTGCTTCTTACATAGTAGCTACTTTTTCAGTGTTTACTAAGCTACATGTATGGGAGAATGAAGAATCTGTGAAATGTATTAGGGAATTGCAAAGAGTTATGAGAGTTTAGAAGGACCAGTGAAAGCTTTATATACAGGTTATTATTTGATGTGAGCTTTGAAATAGTTAGAATTTCAGATGGAAAAAAAAGACCCAGAAAGATATTCCAAAAACAGTGAAAAATATAAGGAAAGGTACTAAAGGAGGAAAAAATAAGGAAATATTCAGAAAATCATTGACTGAAATAGAGATGCATGAAAAGGAATTAGATTTAACTACAATTCAAAATCCAGTAAATAAATTATTAACTTATTATTCATATAAATTCATTCATTCATTCATTTTATTTATTGTTATTATGTTTTGGTAAGTAAAAATTAGTATTTCCAAATAATAAAGTCAGTTTTTATGTGACATTTTCAATAGTTATAGGAAAAATATTTTTGGTGCTGATATCTTAGATTCCAATTAAATTATACAGTACCAGATGACTGGACCTAAGTCTTCTTTGTTTATGAATGCTATATAACAAAATACTTTGTATATTATATTTCATAAATGTGTTATTGAACTGGATTACTGAAGGAGAAGAGCTATTCATATGTAATGGAGAAATAGGAAATGATATTTTAGAATCTAAGCTTCCATTCCATTTTCACACTTCTATATGAGGTCACAATACAATGTGTACTAATAAAATTTACTGCATGTAACAGAAATTAAAGTTTTAGAAATCAGAGATATTTTTATAAAAAGGTTAGAAGGTACAGAATTACAATAAGTATTATTCATGTTCTGATTTAAATTCCTCTCTTATATGTTAATAATACCTTAAAGAATTGATGTTTGAAGAACAAAGAGAGGTGAGCTTAAAATTGGTGAGAAATAAAAAGTAAATTTCTTTTGAAATAACATCTTTTGACTATAATGTACCTTAGTTGCAGGTAATCTTTGATAATGATCACAAAAAGCTTTCCTAAAATATTCGTCAATATATTATTATATTGCCTAAGGAAAGACTGGCTTCTTGATGCAAATCAAATCTCAAATCCTAAAGCTATAATTAAGGGTATCCATTCACACTCTTTTTATGAAAAATAATCTGTGACTTTTATTAGTGGTTCTCTATAACAGTTAAACCTTAACATTTGTATTGCTTGGAAGCCCCATTACTATCCCCCCCCCCCGCATGTTTTCCTGCTTCTTCTCTGCCAATCCAAACATGATCCTATCATTACGCTCTAATTATTACCTTTTTCATGAAGTCTTACCTGATTGAATACAACCAACTCTGCTGTTTACCTTTGTGCTGGCCTCAGCAGTTGTATAGAAGTTATACAGAAATTTATTAAGCATTGTCCTTAACATCAACTTATATTGGTGCCTTTGTCCTGTCCCCTAATTTATAAGTAAGCTGATCATGTACTAGGAAAGTAGGCTTCTATTTGTCCAAAGTCTCTTTACTGGAATATAGCTTATTACTTAAAACAGCATAAGGTGTATGATACTTGTTCACAAAGACCTAAGAGGAAATTTGAAACTGATAAGGTGTTAAGGAGTAGAGTGGAAACCATGAGGTCCTGAAAGGTAAGACCATTGGATTTTCTTCCTGGCTCTTCACTAAACTAGTAGTGAGAACATAAGCTGTCTTCTCTGGGGTGCACCTTCCCCACATCTTAAATGGGTAGTTGTACTAGATTATTTCTGAAATCTCTTCCAGCTCTAAAGTTCACATTCTAATTTGACCTATGCAATTAAAGTTATTAGAAAATAAGTAAATCTAAAATGTAATTTAAAAGTAACAATCAAGATTGAAGTTTCAAAATAATTTAATAGAAAATACCTCTGAATCCCAAGGTGGCTCTGTATCTTCTCCCTCTTCCAATCCTAATGTTGATATCATGGCAATAAAATATTAATAACTACAGTAATAATTGGAACATTTGTGAGTGAGAATATGAAAACTGTTCAAATATATATATTTAGAATTGTTTCAGGAAAAAAAAAATTGAAAATGACAGGACACAAAAAATTCTAGGAGAGAAAATCAGATTAAGAGAGTAACATTTGCCTTTAGGGATCATAGAGCTATACAGCTTTGTGATATAAAACAGTAGCCAATAGGCATCACTAGAAATTTATTCCTTATTCCTAAATTGATGAAATCAGGTGTTCTGTCAAAACAGCAACTTACCTTTTCTCACAGCACATTTCTCTGATCTCTGATGTATTGTGAGCTTGTAGGTCATTGGGAATATTTTGAGTTTTATGAGCTGTTTTTTGTTTGTTTGTTTTGTTTTTGTTTTGTTTTGTTTAACTAGTAGCACTGTCAACCAATACATCATTTTTTTCCTTCTCTGAGTCTTTTGAATCTTCCTATAATTAATAAGAATGATGTACAGTGTCCTCCAATTTTTTTATTATATCAACTAGAAGGTCCAAAATTACAAATAGGGAGGATTCTGAGAAAAGGGAAGAGTAGGTTGGTAAATTTTAAATTCTCCAGATTTTCCCCTTAAATAGAACAAATTTGGGCCTCAGCGTAAACAAAGACTGATGATAAATCAAGGAAACTTAGGGTAGAACAGGGGTCCTCCTGATACAACCAGAGAAGATCTGCAATACTTTGGTCTGGAGATTAACTTGTGTGAAGTGACCTCTGGTCTAACTCTACAGAAACATTAAGTCAGGACCCTTCAGCTGACTGGGTGTGGCTGGAACCTGAGTAGGAGCCACAGAGACTTTCACCTTCAGGACTGATTGTCATAGGGTGTTGAATCTGGGAAGACCAAATAAAATGTGGCTCAGTTGTGCTGCTGGCCCTGGATGAGGAGAGCAGAAGCAGGAGGACAGGTATGCTGCTGGCTGTGGGCACTTGCAGGAGGGTGGAGCTCTTGCTTTGGTGTTCCTAATCAGTGTGGAGAGCTCAAAGGAAGCTTGAGGCACCATCCTTCCACCCCAAGATTAGAGATGCTTACACTAATACCTCTTATTTTAAAAAATTAACCAGCAAAGAAGGAGGAACCTCACCATTAAAACATATTATAGGAGCAGGGAAGACCAGTATTTATCTTAAAAGGAGTAAGTTTATTACCCCCCCCAAAGCTACCCCAAAGAGTAATGCGAAATAACTCCTTGCCCAGAGAGAATTTATAGAACTCAAAAAAGAATTTAAAAATCAAATGAGAGATTTTGAAGAAAAGCAAAAAATTAACTAAATAAATAAAACCATGCAAGAAAAACAATGATTTTAAAAAAATGTTAATGAATGAGAAAAGATGGTACACAGTCTCAAAGTTGAAAATAATTCTTTGAAAGTTAAAACTGGGCGAGCCAGCAAAGTTATGAGAGACTAAGTAGTAACAAAACAGATTATAAAGAATGAAAAAAAACAGAACAAAATGTAAAGCATCCATTAAGAAAAATGACAGATGCGGAAATCAGATCAAGAAAAGAATATATCAGCATCATTGGATTGCTAGAATGTTGTGACGAGAAAGACAACCTTTACCCAATAAGCAGGAAACAATCCAAGAAAATTGTCCTGAAGTGACAGAAGAGGAAGGGAAAATAGAAATGGGAAACAAACAAACAAAAAAAAATTCACTAGTCACCACCTGAAAGAGGTTCTCTGTGGAAAACACACAGGAATATATTTACAGTAAAAGACCACAGTTCCTGAAACCTATCTATCCCAAACCAAAAGACCCAAGGCCTGAGACCAGCAAAATTATCTGCAATTTTGAATGAGAAAAAAAATGGACATTTAATGAACTTTCAGGACTTTCTATCAATCAAATCTGAATTTCACAAAAAACAACATACAAGAACCTCTATCAAATATCACCATTAAGGAATTATACATGTCCATAAGTCCTAGAAGGAGAGCATATGAATAACAATAACACATATACCTCCTTTAGCAGACAAGAGATAGTCCAAAACCAATATATTGTCCATTATTTCATGTGTAAGGCAAACAATTCCTGCAGATTTTGAAGTCCCACAGCAGAATCATTGACAATTTTTGTTGTGCATTGACAAATGTAGTCAGAGAATCATCTTATGTTTCTTGGGTCTTTTTCTTCGTTTCAAGGGTCTTTTTTTTCTGTCTCTCTTCTCAAGGCAAATACGGCTTGTTGGTACCCATCTGATTCCTTCTCTATCTGTAGAGATACAAGCAAAAACCTCTCCCCCAAGCAGTTACTATCTGGTCCCTTCCATTTACTACTTTCTGGATCTCTCCACAGGCAATTATCTAAAGATAGTGGAGCTGCTTTCCCTAGACACTGCCCTTCCAGTGGGTTATAAAACCTGTCTGCCAGAGCCAGTACATTATAATAATAATAATAATAATAATAGTAGTAGTAGTAGTAGTAGTAGTAGTAGAAAGAGCTAAATATAAAACTTCTCTAGGGTTACACCTGTGGCTCCCCCTTTTTTTGGTTTTTGGAGGAGTAGCCTGATGTCTCTGTTTCACCTCTCTATTGTCTATCCTTGAGGATTAAAAGGTATGCCAATGGTATACAAAATCTGATCGTGTGCACAAAAGTGTGCAAAATGTTTAGAAGTAAGTGCAAGTCCATTATCTGTTTTTATTGCTTGTGGCACACCCAAAATTGCAAATGCTTGTATAAGGAATTCAGTGACCACTAGGGCTGACTTTTTTGCTGCTAGTATTACAAAAGTGAATCCTGAAAAGGTGTCTACCACAACATGGATAAAAGACAAATGACCAAAAGATTTATAATGGCTCATGTCCATTTGCCAAATTTCATTGAATCTCAAAACACAAAGGCTGTTCTCTGGAGGGAGCGTAGGACCGTGGAAAGAAAGGCAAGCTGTACAGATTTTTACTAGGCTCCTAGCTTCTACTTTTGTTATCCTTAATTATAAATGTAAAGCTCCAGCAGTCTGATGATATTTAGAATGAGATTCTTGGGCTGCCTGAAATAAAGTAATATTGGTCAACATGGTTAGAAGGCGATCTGCCTTTGAATTACCATCAAAAATAGGACCTAAAAGTCACTATGTGAGGTGGACATGCAAGATATAAATCTTAGCTCACTTGCTAAAGTATTTCTCACTTGCTCTTGAAGTTCCTTAAAGAGTGGATATATATATATATATATATATATATATATATATAATATATATATTAGAAGGTACAAATTTTATTTTGGCTGTGGCAATTCTTTGTACAACACCTAATGAAGAGGCTGCATCAGATATTATATTTATATCTCCTGAATAATAAGAGTTAGCATGATTGCATACAATTCATTCTGCTGAATGGACTAAAAGGAAGTTTTGACTACTCTTTTTATAACTCAGGAGAGTATAACATGGTTATAATGTTATGTTTGTATGCATCTATAAAGAGGAACCTCAGAAACCTTTTCTTCAAGAATCCATCTCCAATTATGTAATAGTTGGGTTTATCGTTAATGGAGATTTGTGTGTAAAATTTGGAATTGTGGCCAATAAAATTTGCCATCTTCCATTTTCCAGATTTCTTTTTTACAACAAATACAGGGGAATTCCAAGCACTTAGAGAAGGTTGTAACTGACCTTGGTCAAGTTGCTTTTGTATTATATCTAATAAGGCCTGAATCTTATCACTTGCTAAGGGCCACTGTTCTATATCCACACTGGTGTATCAGTTTTCCATTGAATAGGAACAAGTGAGAGTGTTGTTGGCAGGCCTTCAACAACAGTCCTGCCTAAAAAACTGAAGTACTCATTTGTAATCCTGACTGTTGTAAGATGTCTCTTTCTCACAGATTAATGGGGATTTTTTCAACTACAAAAAGAGTAAAAACTCCTCACCTTCAAATGTCCATCTCAAAGGGATAGCACTAACTTCAGCTGCTATTGATCCTCTTACACCAGACATACAGGTGTTTGCCTTAATCTTTGGCCAATGACTGGGCTAATTGGCACCTCTAATGACTGTATGTTCTGCACTCATGTCTACCAATCATTCCAGTGGTATGCCATTTACATAGATAGTGAGCATAGGTTGGTCAGCTGTAATACCTGCAGTCCAGAATATTCCTGGATTTTGTTGTTGGGAATCAAAATCTGGGCAAATATCACCAGATTGCCTGTTAGGAGTCTGTATCAGTAAACCTGATGCTGCTACTTCCTTCTCTTGGTTGACCATATTACTGAATGGGATATTAACTATACATTCGCCAACATTCCCCAGTTTCCCACATCCATTTATGAATAGACATCTGTTTTGTAAGTATTCTCAGGAGGTGAAATGGTCAAGCCTGTTGTGCCTGAAGGCAAAGGATCCATAGATTGGACAGGGACAGATTTTCCCTCCCCAGGGGATATCTCAGTAGTCCCAGCTGCATACAACTCTGTTCTCTCCAATTGTAAAACCTTTCATCAGATTGCTGCTTGGCTCATTGCTCATGTAATCCCTTTCTCCCTTCAGGTGGCTTCTCATGTGATTGATCATATCGGGGTACTGAACTTCTAAAGATTCTCTGGGTATAACATTGGCTGTCATCATGCCCTAGGTGTTTTTTGCCTGGAGCACTGGAGCTGGGCCCTGCTTTCTCTTTCCCTGAGTCATTTTACATTCTGATGTTCAATAGAAGTCTCTGTTGCATTTTGGACATAGGGTTTTGATTCTTGTTCTCCCACCCTATCTTCTTACTCCAGCTCTTTGCCAACATTGAGCTTTCAAATGTCCTTCTTTACCACACTGAAAGCATTGCTGACTCCCTCTGCAAGTCCCTTGTCAAAAGGGATCCTTGTCTTCCTACATTTGGATCTTGAGAAGTCTGGGAATAAAACGTATTTGTGCCCAATGTGGTACAGCATCTTATGATCTTGTCTAAAGAGGAACATCCTTGTGTAGTCCTAGTATAATTCTTCTACAAACTTCATTATCATTAACTTTAGCAAGTTGTCTTATCATAATTGCTACATTTTCACTAGTAGTTCATATGACAGCTGTCTGCAGCTGTCCCACAAAATCTTTGTGGGATGATTATAATTTCAATAGATGCAGAAAAATCCACAAAAAAGCACTTCTTTTTTTTCTATCAACCATCACATTAGTACAAAGGAAGGAAATAAGAGTTAATGATTTGCCAATTTCACTGTGTACATTATTTTATTAGTTGATTCATAACTGTTCTCCAAAATTTACTTTCTCCAATCTATTGGATAAGATGCTGCCGAATTTCTTTTGAACTACTTATGTTTAACTAGATTTCATTTGTATGGAAATCATAATGGTAAAAATTATCTCCACTGAAAGGCAGGCAATTTCTCTGCAAATTATATTCTAAATGAATTAGTAACCTGAGGCACTGAGAGGTTAAGCAGGCTGTGTAGAATCAACCAGCTAGTATATATTAGAAGTGGGTTTTAATTAATTAAATTAATTAGCTAATAATTTAATTAAAATTGATTTAATGATTTCTTACTGTAAAGGCCGGCTCTTTATTCAGTTTTTTTTTCCAACTGGTTAGGACCTACAAGAATTCACTGTGTCTACTCAAGCTAAAAATTTAGAGTTCCCTATATCCCATGATTTATTTTTAAATTAGGCTTATAGAGAGCATAATATATATTGAGTACCTTGTAATGATTTTGTAAGTAACAAAATTGACTCTTACATTCTTCCTTCCCTTTTAAACATAAGTAAGCTAAAAATGTTATGCCATATTTTACAGGATAATGGTATACCTAGATACTTTCCCAAAGGGTGGAGTCAGAAAAAGTCAGCTCAATTCATATAGAACAGTGGTCTTAAAAATTTTTAAATAGGTGGCCAGTTCACTGTCCCTCAGCCTGTTGGAGGGCCGGAGTATTGTAAAAACAAAAACTATGAACAAATTCCTATGCACACTGCATGTATCTTATTTTGAAGTGAAGAAACAAAATGGTAACAAATACAATATTTAAAATGAAACAAAGTTAAATCAACAAACTTACCAGTATTTCAGTGGGAACTATGGACCTGCTTTTGGCTAATAAAATGGCCAAGGGCTGGTTCCATATTTGTCACTGCTAGTCGTAACAAGTGATGCAAGTGTGCATCTGTTAGTTTTGATTTGGTTGGAGATTTCAAATGTTCATTCTAGAAAAAGTCTGTTCACAGACATAAGTGCTGCCAAAATTGGTTGCCATTTTGAGTGCATGGTTCCTGAGATGATGATATGTCTCAGAGGAGAGACATGTATAGAAATTATGAAGGCTGCTTGAGTTGAATGTGTCTTTCAGAGAGTCACAATTCTGCAGTTCAGCCAGTTCCATTTGGTAAATTGTATCCACATTTTCAATGTCAATAGAAAATGGGTTATGGAAAAGCTGTATGTCCTGTTCATGGAGATGAAGCTCTTTAAATCTAAATTGGAACTCCTTTTGCAATTTTTCCAGTGAATCCACACATGTTTTGTTTGGGAATGCAATCAGCGGTTTTTCTGCTAACACTTTTTGAGTTGTGGGGAGATGGCAGAAGTTTTCCTCCTTCACTTGTTTGATGAAGAGGCCTAATTTTCCCTCAAATGCTTTGACATGTGATTGCATATCACAGATGAGCTTCCCCTTTCCTTGAAGTTGCATATTGAAATTGTTGAGTAGCTCTGTTACATCTGTCAGAAAGGCAAGGTGCCATTTCCATTTTGCATCATTGAGCTCTGGTACTTCATTTTTTGAAAGCAGAAAAGTTGTAATCTGTGGAAGTCATAGAAATGTTTCAAAACTCTCCCTTGACTCAGCCAATGGACTTCTGTATGATATAGAACATCTTCATACTCAACATTTTGCTCAGACAGAAATTCTTGAAATTGTCTGTGATTTAGTGCATTAGCTCTAATGAAGTTAACACAAGATACCACAATTTTCATAACAGAGTCCCACTTCAGTGATTTACTATACAGTGCTTGTTGGTGGATGAGGCAGTGTATGGCTATTGGATGAGAATGGTTATGTTTGTCCATCTCTTGGTTAATGCGAGCAATTACGCTTTCCTTAGACCCCACAATGCTAGGAGCACTATCAGTTGTCACACTGGCTAGTTTAGCCCAGTCCAGCTCCAAACCATTCATAGTTTGGCAAACCTTTTCATAGATATCCTCTCCTATAGTTATTCCCTTGATGCTTTGCAGTGCAGCAAGCTCTTCTATGACTTTAAAATAATCATTCATCCCACGAATAAAAATTAGAAGTTGTGCGGAATCACAAACATCATTGCTTTTGTTGAGTGCCAAGGAAAAATATGAAATTTTTTTAAGGAGTTTTGCAAATGCTGATGTAGATTGTTTCTCATTTCTTCCATCCTCCGTGTAATTGTAGATCCTGAAAAACTTACTGTACTAAATAAATCAGCCTTCTCCTGACACATCTCTTTGGCAACAAGAAGGCATTCTTTAACAAATTCTCCCTCCACAAATGGTCTGCCAGTGAGTGCTATTAACTTGGCAACTTGAAAACTTGTTCGCAGTGATGAAATATTTAGCTGCTTCTGCTTCACAAAAGAATTTTGCTGAGTTTTCAACATATTTTTCAGTTTTAATATTTTATCTTTTCTCACTTCTCCAACCAAACAATCATATTTATCTTTAAGTTGAGTTTCATAGTGTTGACACAAAATTTATATTCTTTGAACACAGAATATAGTGTCTGGCATATCAGACATACAGATCTTTCCTTGTATTACATGAAAAAGTAATCATAAGTCCACTGTTCTTTGACTATCCTACACTCCAAGTCATTTTTTCTTTTTCTTGGCATCATTATTTCCTAGGCATTCCAAATTGCTATTAGTAAAAATACCAGCATATATATATATATATATATATATATATATATATATACACAGCGCTACAAAAACAATATACCAGTAATAACTTTGCCCAGACAGAGACATACAGACTGCAATGCCCACCTTCCTCCAAGCTGCCTTTGCACTGTGATGCCTCTGTTTCCCAAACTCTCTCTCCCGCTCCCCTTTCCAACCTTCACTGCTGCAGTGAATTCCCCCTGCAGTGGCCATGACATGTGCAGCATGCACTGTACATCCCCATGACTGTCTGTTGTGGTGGCTGCCATTACCATACAAGGCTATGGGCCCTCAGTTCTCTGTCTTCTGTATCTCTCTCCCTTCCCCACACCATACACCCCGGCCTGGGAACTCACTTCACCTTGGTATTGCCTGTCACAATGTCTCTGCTGCCTCAGTCCAGTGCCGGAAGTGTGTATTGCTAACGTGAGTTTAGCCCAAACGTCACTTCCAGTCTGATTTTGCCATAACCCGGCGGGCCACATAAAAGATCTCAGCGGGCCGCATCTGTCCTGCAGGCCATAGTTTGAGGACCCCTGATATAGAACAATATATCTAGTGCTTTTTCTTAGTTTTGTTCTGGAAATATTTTTTAAAAGGATAAAAGTTCTATACTCTTCAAAGCTGGTGGTGCATTGTGTCTAGTCTTATTTCATACCAAACATGATTCCAAGAGGCAGTCTTAAGTTATGTGGCAAAGTAAAATTTACACTGTGAAGGTTTTCCTGGAGGCAGCCTTATTGAAATAAATAATTACTCCAAAATCGCAGCCAGCTGGGCAAAAATGCAAACGTTTATTTCTCCTTCCAAATTAGCCTGGTTAGTTGAGGCCTATCTCTCTGCCTGGCTCCAAGAGATCTTGCAGCTTTGTCCTTGGGTTCTGCCTCTGCTTTCTTCAGCCTCCAGCCAGCACCAAGTTGGAAGATGCAATGAATCTTTCTGTACCTCCAGTCAGTTCCACCAGAAGAAGCTCAAGCTTCAAAAGCTCCCTATGTTTATGTGATCTCCCAAAGGTTAACTCCACCTTCTGGAGGGAGAGAGATTCTGGGTTATCTCCCAGAGTGCTCTCTGGCCCTAACATTACACAATAAAGCAAAGTAAAAAAAATCATTCTCTGGGGGCTTGTAACAGAGTTTCTTGTGAGACAGGATCTCAAGAAGCTTAAGTCCCATGGTATAGAATCACATTTTTTTGTAAATTGGAATGTATTTAATTGGCACTACAGAATGATTGAAGCAAAATTTCTGTATAGTTGGCAATTACAAGGACACATTGAAAATTAAATAAAGATCAAAGTAGTGGCAGGTTGATATTTGTAGCATATAAGCAATTAAGCTGACCTGGATACATAGGCAAACAAAATTAGACAGTCTGCAAAACTATCTTATTTTATCTTTTTATGTATAACAGAGTGTACTTATTACAGGAATGTGATAATTAATGAATACAATATCAATATAAACATTAATAGAATTAACTCAAGCTAATAATGAGTAATAAAAAAAAACTACCACTACAAAATAGTTTTAACAATAGGAATTTCAAACAAAAATCTTTATATTTCAGGTAAAAAGTTAAAACACAAGATTTTTTTCAAAAAATTCTAGAAATGGTAAAAAGATTCATTTATTACCTTCCCCAAAACCATTTTTTAATCATTGTTAACAAAATGTTAAAAGCTTCTCAACTTCAAAAACTGTACACAATTTTCTATTGGCATGCCAGAGAGAAAAATATCAATATAATGGATCCTGTCCTATTTTGTTCTATGTAATATTTATGCTAAACAAAAATAGCCAGACCACATCCAAAATAAAATTTAAACTAGAGCAAAACCTTTAGTAGTTTAATTATTATTTGAGCAAACATGTTAATTTGGTTATTTCACATAATTTGCTTCCCTGAATTCTTGTTCCTAATGTCTGCACTGTAGTTTCCAAATTATTTTCTCATAACTATTGAAAATGTCATATAAAAACTGACTTTATTATTTGTAAATACTAAATTTTACTTATCAATACATAATAACAATAAATAAAATGAATGAATAAATTTATATGAATAATAAGTTATTAATTTATTTATTGTTTTGAATTTTAGTTAAATCTATTTCCTTTTCATGCATCTCTATTTCAGTCAATGATTTTCTGAATATTTCCTTATTTTTTCTTCCTTCAGTACCTTTCCTTATATTTTTCACTGTGTTTGGAATATCTTTCTGGGTCTTTTTTTTCCATCTGAAATTCTAATTATTTCAAAGCTCACATCAAATAATAACCTGTATATAAAGCTTTCACTGGTCCTTCTAAACTCTCATAACTCATTGCAATTCCCTAATACATCTCACGGATTTTTCATTCTCCCATACTTGTAGCTTAGTAAACAATGAAAAAGTAGCTACTATGTAAGAAGCAGTATTCAAAGGATAGAAAACTAAAAAGCAAAATACCTAAACAACACAAAAAAACCAAGAAATTGGGGTTCATGGAATAGCAAAGCTCAAGTTAGAAAGGATCTCAGAGGCCACTTACTCCAACCTTATTATTTTACAGAGGAGAAAACAGTAGGTGAGAAATGCCAAATCATTGGTCCACATTCATAAAGGGAATATGAGGGGGTGGGATTTGAACCCAGGAGATCTGATTTGACTCTGTTTGAATCTGTGTTCTTGTTATTATATTTTTTCAAGTTCCCTTAATTAAAAATGCTAAGTTTAATAGAATATGTCCCAAATGGTAGGCACATAGCACTCTATCTTCAGTCTTACCCAAAACAGACTAGTGAAGGAAAGCACTGGTTGTATAGGTCTGAGTACCAGTTTAGCAGTGGTATTTATGACCAAAGGGTTTTACAAATTATGAATCTCATTAAAGATTTTCAGGCAGTTATGGAGATAAGTTAAGAAGTACTTGAAATGATATAAAATGCACAATGAAAGGGAGCTTTTTTGTAATGCTATAAACTAGTATTTATATAGTATAAATTATTTTCTAGAGAGGCAGACAATGAGCACTACCATACTTTCCTACCCATAATATTCATGATATGAATAATGATATGAATAAAAATAATTCAAATAAAAAATATTGAAAACTGAATTAACACAGAAAAACAATGATTTAGAATTCGAAATAAAAACAAAAGAAAACAGATTGAAAAAAGTGAAAAAGCTACTTTGTGGTAGAGCCAGGACTAGAGCACAGAGTCCTATTTGCCTTCTCTTATCTACACTACAGCATTGTCTCAGTTGAGAACAATATTTTTTATTTGTTGGCATTTGTTATTCAGTGGCTCATAGTGTTAACCATGGTGACAAATAGAGGAAGATGAAATTACACAATTAAAATTATGGTTGTGCACAAAAGAAAACTGAGCATCTGTTTTCAGAGAGCAGAGTAAGAAAAAGATCTTTTGTAATTAAATGTTATGGACAAATTGTATTGTTGTTTTTTTTTTCCAGTATAACCTTGAATTAAAATATCAAAGTCACCAGCAGCAATAACTAGGGAGTGCTCAATCCCAGGATATAATTTGTCAAAGTACCAGAAAACTCATAAATTTAGGGATTTGAACAAAACTGGGGTTATTCACAATTAAGTCTACAAAGATTGCAAAAATTAATGGCAAGAAAGCAACGTGTTGGTTCCAAGTATGTTAAAGAGAATTTCCAGACTCTACGATCAGCGTTCTAGCACATTCATTCTTCATGAGAAGAGTATGGTTTGCTTCAAAAATATAATTTATTGCAAAACTTATATGTAAAGGGTTATCTATTAGTAAAATTTAAGGGGGAAAAAAGTTCCTTACCTTATTATTGCTCTAAGCTTTGCTCCAAAACAGTAAAGATTTGAAATTTATGGTGACAGATCAATCATTTTAAGTTCAAAAGAACTGAGAGATCACCAGTTTTGGTATTACTACTACACTAGCCTAATAAATCATGAATTTTACCAGTTTTTTGACGAACAGAAAATAAGGTGGAACAAATAAATGGAGGAAGATGAACATTTGAGGGAAAGCAAGTATATTTTATAATAGCAAATAATTATAATTAACGTCTTATTTATATTCCTAGTTCTTTTAACCTTTTAGTAGTCTAACATTAACACATTTATGCATAAACTAAGATTTTGCTTTGTTTTTATTAGTTACTCTATAATCACATAATAAATATCTTTATTTTAATATCTTTTTAAAACATATTTATTGACAGTTCTACATACTCTTCAATTGTACTTATATTTAATTCTGTTATAGATTTTATCTTTTTCTCCATTGATTCTTCACAGATACCCCATTAAAAACTGTTTAAAATTCGTATATGTAATTAACATGATAAAATACAATTCTAGATTTTTGGTGAATTGAACTTCACTTTTTTCCCTTAAAAGTTTGTCAAAACAATTTCATATATGTAGCTATAGAATATATAAGAATAAGAAACAAAAAATATTTCTAAATATAATATCTTTTAGGTGTTAAAGAATTTTCATATGATTGGGTTAAGCATATTTAGAAAAATATGTAGAGATCTACTATTTTACAAAGTAATAAAACAAGGGAAAGTATCAAATTTTACCTGACTGCTAATGGGAATTTAAAATATTTTATTGGAAAAGAACATTTTTAGGTGGTACTTAAAATGTACTTAAAATTAAACACTTTTTTCTGCTATTGTGAGTTCTTATTTCTTCTATATGGAAAGGGTTACATAATTAACAGTGTTTGATCACTCTTTCCTATAAGAAAGTCATCTGAGATTTGTGTTTTCATCACCAAGTAGGAATCATCAGAATATCCATACTATCTTTCCCACATGATAATGGATAAATTGATTTGGCAAAAAGAAAAAAATCTTGTGAGATGAATTTACTATTGCAAGCCTATGTCAGTAATTTTTCAAATGGCCCAGCTAGCAGGATAAAGTTTAACCAGAAAATACTCTCTCTCCTAGAGTTTAACTGCCTGAATCAAGAAGTTGTAACATTTTCCAAGGGTCAAGTTGGAAGCAGGTGAGCAAGTATGAAAATATCTGTAGAAAATATAGGATCATATGCATTACCTTTCAAACCTGCTCCTTTGTTCCTTGGTCCCCTTAATTCTTGTGACTTTTTCATTTTCATTAGTTTGTATTAAGGAAAAGCTGTATGACCATTGCAAAAATTTGAAAACATTTAAAATGCATTTCCAAAACTTGGATAAGTGATTTACAGAGTTCCCAAAAAAATGTTGTTCTGCTGTTTGACCTTTTTCTTTCTTTCTTTCTTCCTTTCTTTCTTTCTTCTCTTTCTTTCTTTCTTTCTTTCTTTCTTTCTTTCTTTCTTTCTTTCTTTCTTTCTTTCTTTCTTTCTTTCTTTCTTTCTTTCTATATTCCATCATAAATCATATGCCTTATTTATTTTCCCCACATTTAAGAATAAGAAACAAAAATATTGCTAAATATAATATCTTTAAAGTGTTAAAAAATTTTCATATGATCGGGTTAAGCATATTTAGAAAAATATAGAAATCAGAAAATTGAGAATGTAGCCTACCTATTTTTTTTTAATAAAACAGATAACAATAATAACACAGACACTGTTTTTCCAGTTTCATGGTAGTAGACTTATAAGGGTAATAAATAATTTACCAAAAATAAACCAGTTCCTATCCATTTAAAATATAAAATAGAAATAAGAAAAAATACAGAAAATATGAATTTTAAGATTGTTCCTCATTATTTTTTAAATTATTTATTTGGATTGGTCAGTTCTACCTTTTTTATTCAGAGAAAATGCTTTCAAAACAAATCCAGTAACAACAGGAGACTTCTTTGAACAGATGATTTGGGGTGTACAGGGTTTATTATGTTCCATATGTTTTTCAATTTGTTTGCAATAAACATGTCTAAAATAAAAAAATGAAACAATAGGTCTATATCAATCAAAATTAAAATTATATGCAACAAGTCTGTGTGTATCTCAAATGTTAATCAGATTATCACCAATTTTTTTTTATTGTTTTGATGATCTGTAGAAAAAACTAACCATTCAATCTAGATGTAATACACTTATCTTCAGAATCACAGTATTATAGAATTATACTATTAGGTCATTAATTCCTCTCTATTTTATCAATTAAATAACTGCATCCCATAAAGGTTACACTTGCCCAAGGTCATACAGAGGGTGAGAGGCATGATCTCTCTTCAGATCTCCTGACTCCAATTTGAGCATCCTCCCCCCTACAAACTGTCTCTCTGTGAATTCTAATATTATTAACATTTATGATTCTTTTTAGTTAGCACTAATGGGAAGGCATCCAAATCATAATGTCATTTTACCTAAAATTAACTTTAGGTCTCCTGAGAGGGGTCAGCAAGACATTATAATATAAACAAAAAACAAACAAAAAACCCTATTGTCTCTATTATTGTGCATAACTATTATTATTATTAAATTATATAATTCTTTTGAAGATGAAATACTAAATTAGATATAAAACATTCGACAATCTTAAGAAAACTACAAAAACAGCAGCTATTTTCATTATCACTTCTGAAAATTCTAATCTCAGATTATGTGACTCTACCTTTTATCCTTTCTCTTGCTTATTTCCTATCAAACTTCGATAACCCAGGTTTGCCATTTGCCATTAATTTCTTCTTAGTACCCTTAAGTATGAAACAAGTAGAAGTTTATCTGCTAGAGGTTGCCCATTTTCCTGGGACTATGGTAAAGCATGGGGCAGTTTTCAAGAGCTGGGGTTCACCAGGGTGTTTTCCAGACAAGTATTATAATATACAACTAAGAAAGCTAGATTCACTCTCAATTTTATGGAGGAAAAAGTTTTAGATGAAGTTATATAAAGACAATTAGAATTATGTTAGCACTTACAGAGGATAATTATAGATCCTAGCATACTTCTCAGCTGTCCATCCAATTTGATCTTTGATAGTAGGATCAACATTATATTGAAGAAGAAGACTGACCATTTCTGTGAATTGCATACTGACAGCAATCATAAGGGTAGTTCTAGAATAACAAAGAAACACTTTGCATTTAAAAATTTAATAGTAACTTTTAATTATATTTTTCTGGATATGCTTCAACAGCAGGACATCTCGTGTTCTTTTAAAACATATGTGGAACATAAACACATAGTAATGGAGAGGAGTGGTTTGATTGTTCAACAAGCACAGAAAACAAGAAAGAAATATAGAAAATAAAAGATTTTCTTTCCCCTTTCCATATTAGTAAAGTCTGAAAAATTGAAGGGTATATAAGAGAAAAAAGAGATTATGTCAATGTTTCTTGTGTGAAACAGTTAAGGATTTTCAGCTGGTTTACTGGCCTTAAAAATAAAGTAAAGCTTCTTTGAAAATGATTAGAAATAATCTTATCAGCCCCATTAAATTCCTACTCCAATGTCCCATGACACTGTAGAAGTGACCATTGGTTGCCTAAAGCAAAACCAGAACAAGCTATTTTATGTCATGACAAACTTTTGAAAGTCTCCAAACATGAAGTTTCTTGTTTAAATACTTAAAAACTTTCTTGTGTAAATACAAAATACTGTAAGTTAAGAAGAATTAATCATCAAAAAGCTAGCACCAGTTCATATGAAGAAGTACCATTAACTCACAAAGGCAGATTAAGATTCAGATTGGTTAGGAGCTGCACAAGTAGAAGGAATATTAATTTTGATAAAAACACAAATCTTCTGAAGTACTGAGTTTATTGTATGCTGGATGATGCATGGGCTTTTTGTCTCAGGTAGTATTAAAGCAATATCAGTAATGTCATGGGAAGGTCTGTTTGCTGTCCTTTGACTACTTAGTGATAAATGATAGCTTGATTATGTTAAAGGTTCATTTGGTGTAAGGAGATTTCTCACTGGTGAAATAATAGATTGTTTTTAAGGTATTTATTTTGAAGTATTAACAGGCTCTTTCTAGCAGGAAGAAATGTTTACTCTCTTTAAACCTTTTTTTCTCTGATCCTAACTCTCCAATATCAGATTTAAGAGACAATCAAAAGGAACCATGAAGTATGTTTTTGTGGAAATTAGAGAATTATGAGAGATATTGAAACTGATGGAATTTTAAACTCTGGTATCAGGAGTTAATGTTATCATATATTTTAAAAGGTTAAGTTTTTTTTTTTCATAAGTTAACATTCAGTCCAGGCAATAAAGATAGTGAAGTAAACAATCACTTTAACTTTCTCACATTCACTTCCACACAACACAATACAATACAAATCCTATAACAGTAGAAGCATCAATCTGTGAGTTGAAGAATCTTGGAAGATTGGCAGGGAAGGTCTCACTTGAATAAAAGGGAAGTGCAGTCTAGAACAGGAAGCATCCCAGCAAACCAGCAGCCAGCCCCACCTCAGCAAAACAGCAGTAGATCTTGAGAACCAGCTCAGAGATCCAAAACCTGGATTCCCCATATACTTTGACATAATCAGGGGAACAGGCACACTCCAGTTCTGAGAACTGCCACATGCTTCAGCATAGCCCCAGGCAAACTGGCAACCTCCAGAGACCAGACTTCTATGTGCTTCAGGGTAGCCCTGGGCAAGCAGATAGATCCCAAACCTATAGGTACCTAAGCAAACAGGCCAGTGGTCTCTGGGAAAATGCAGAAACCCTCCAACAGCCTCAGCATAGGGCAGACACAAACACTAGGACACTGGCTCAGTACCCAGATCCCTAAAGCCTCCAGCAGTATATCCAGCCACCCTACTCCATCCCTGCAGAAAAAAGGGGAAGTGGTTTCAAGCACAGAAAGAACTTGTAGGTGAGCTCAGAAGGGAACTTTATTTTTTTATTTTTTTTTCCAGAAAGGAACTTTAAAATCATACAAGAAAAGTAGAAGAAAAAAATCAGGAAAAAAATTAACTTTTCTGTGGGGTTTTGCTTGATCTTCTCCCCACAATAACTTTCTATGGTCATATTCTTTTTGTGGTCTTTTTTGCTCATCTTTTGGCACTGCTGCAGGCAATAAGAGTTCTCACAGCTTACTTGGTACTGACTGAGGCTATTAGTGGTGGTGTCTGGTGTGTACTCAAATCCCTGAGGGGCTTCTGCAACCCCAGCCCCATACACTGAAGGATGTGGCAATCCAGTCACTGGCAGCTCCCTGTTGTTTTAGGCACTTAAAGGTCTGGTGTCTATTTTACTTGGGGACTGCACTGAAAAGAGGAGTGGCATCTGGAGGCTGCCTGTTTTCTGGGGCTAAACTGAAGAATGTGACAGTTCTCAAAGTTACAGTCTCTCTGTTCCCCTGACCATATTGAGGTATTTGGGGGATCCTAGTGTTGGTATTTTCCCATAACACCATACTGGTGCTCAGGCTCTACCTATGGCTACTGAGCTGGGATTTGCTGCTGCCTTGTTTGCTGACTTGGACTGTCCTCCCTTTTTATCTTACATATTTCCTGCTGATTTTCCAAGTTTCTTGGGCCCAGAAATTGTTTCTCCCCAACTTTTTGATGATTCCACTGTGCCTAGACTTGTATTGGAAGGTATTTTATATTTTTGGGAAGGTGAATACAGGAGAGTTACAGTGATTTCCTGCTTATTCCTTTAGTTTGACTCCCAGAAGTCACTCAAAAATATTAAACGTATTCTTTTGAGATCCTGATGCAATAAGATTAAATTCATCAAAGAACAGTGGAAAAAGAGATGGAAAATCCATTGAAAACTAAATAATCTAACCCACAAACATTCAGAATGTAATAATTTTCCAACTTAAGATGTCTGGAAGGTCTTCAGCCAAGATCTGGCTTAAGTGAGAGGGGGTCAAAATGGCCCAGTGTTGGCTACTCTGTTCTGGTTTAGAAGGCCAATGGGTCAGCAGACCATATATGAGACCTTCAACACAACTCAAAAAAAAATTGAGACTCTCAATGTAACCTCAGTGTAACAAGTAGGACTTGAACAGGCTCATTTAGTGCAATGTGAAAACCTGCAGTATCACTGGTCCCAGCAGAATCAATGAGAAACCCCTACCCCCTACAAAAAGAAGATTGGGACAATCTCTCCTATTCCCTGGAAGCAGAGCTTGACTTTTTAAAAGAAGCAAAAAGCAAAAAGATCTCTGACCAAAGAAAACTACTAGAAAGACAGAGAATATCAGAATAGAGTACCAGAAGAAGCAAGATGCCTGCAGATGGCATCTCAGAAAGAGCTATAAACTGATCTCATGGTTTCAGCATCAAAAGACTCTAAGAAGAAACTGAAAAAAATCTTGAAAGAAAGATAAGAGAAAAATAGTTTAAAAAAATAAGGGCTATGCAGCAGAATAATGAAAATTTGGGGGGGGGGAAAGCCAACATGTTGGAAAAGGAAGCACAGAAACTGACTGAAGAAAACAACTCGGGGCAGAGCCAAGATGGCAGAGAGGACACACACTTCTTTCTGAGCTCTCCTGCTACCCTCCAACTATGAAATTCAGCCTCTGAAATAGTGCTAGGACTGTCAGAACACACAAATATTGGAGTGCAACAAATTTCCTGAGCAGAAGATAATTCCGAAGATCACCTGAAAAGGTCTGTTTTTGTTTGTTTTGTTTTTGTTTTTGTTTTTTTAATAAGTTTTTATTTAAAGGTTATATGTATGGGTAACTTTGCATTGACAATTGCCAAACCTCTTGTTCCAATTTTCCCGTCCTTCCTCACACCCCCTCCCCTAGATGGCAAGATAACCAGTAGATGTTAAATATATTAAAATATAATTTAGATACACAATAAGTATACATGACCAAACCATTATTTTGCTGTGCAAAAAGAATTTGACCCTGAAATATTGTACAATTAGCCTGTGAAGGAAATAAAAAATGCAGGCAGGTAAAAATATAGGGATTGGGAATTCAATGTAATGGTTCTTAGTCATCTCCCAGAGTTCTTTCACTGGCTGTAGCTGTTCAGTTCATTACTGCTCCATTGGAACTGATTTGGTTCATCTCATTGCTAAGGATGGCCAGGTCCATCAGAATTGGTCATCATATAGCATTGTTGTTGAAGTATATAATGATTTCCTGGCCCTGCTCGTTTCACACAGCATCAATTTGTGTCTCTCCAGGTCTTTCTGAAATTATCCTGTTGATCATTTCTTACCGAACAACAATATTCCATGATATTCGTATACCACATTTTATTCAGACATTCTCAAATTGATGGACATTCCCTCAGTTTCCAGTTTCTGGCCACTACAAAGAGGGCTGCCACAAACATTCGTGGACATACAGATCCCTTTCCCTTCTTTATGATCTCTTTGGGATATAAGCCCAGTAGTAACATTGCTGGATCAAAGGGTATGCACAGTTTGTTAACTTTTTAAGCATAGTTCCAAATTGCTCTCCAGAATGGTTGGATATATTCACAACACCACCAACAATGTATTAGTGTCCCTATTAGTGTCCCTGCTTTCCCACATCCCCTCCAACATTCCGCATTATCTTTCCCTGTCATTCTAGCCAGTCTGACAGGTGTGTACTGGTATCTCAGAGTTGTCTTAATTTGCATTTCTCTGATGAATAATGACTTAGAACATCTTGAAAAGGTCTGTTTTTACGATGTGTGTGGTCATAGGAGGAGTTGGTCAGGCACAGTCAGGAAGCCAGAGTACAGAAGCCAGCTCACACTGAGCAGACCAGGGGCAGGGTGTGGACTCTGCTGGGTAAAGAATCTATGGGGACAACTATACTACCCTGTTGGCTACGTTGCCATGGTTACAAACCAGTAGATCAGCAGAAAAGTTTTTAAATGTCCAACAAAAATGCAGAAAGTAAAGACTAAACTGCAAAGGGCTGGAGTCTCACAGAACCTGGCCACACTCATGAAGTACTAGGAGTAACTCAGGACGATCCCAGAGCAGTGGTTACAACTTCCAGGTGTCTATAGAGGAATCTCAGTACCTCCTTGCCCTAAAAGCAGATACCACTGTTAAAAAATGAGTAAAAAGGCAAAGGGCACTCTATAACTATATGTATCTTCTATAGTGAAAGAGAACAAATTTCATACCCCAAGGATACCAAAAGCAGATTGTCTCCAGATGAAGTTGCAAAGGGGGATATAATCTGATCCCCAGCACACAAGGCTCTCCTAGAAGAAATTAAGAAGGATCTTAAAAGAGAGATAGAAGAAGAATGAGGAACGGAAATGAAAACTCTACAAGAAGAGATTAGAAAAGGCATATAACTCATTAAAAGATAAAATTGATAAAGTGGAAAAAAGAAAAAAAAAACAACAACATTCAAATGTGAAATGAAAAAGGTAAACAGGGGGGTGGAGCCAAGATGGCGGAGAAGGCACACACGACTTTCTAAGATCTTCTCTTACCCTCTTTATCGATATTATATCAAGCCTCAAAAATAGTCTTGACTGCTACAATTCGTAAAGATAAGAAGTATAACAACTCAACAGCCGAAGAAAATCTGCAGTCTCACCAAAAAAGGTTGGTTCCAGGACCAGGGGGGAGATCAGCATAGACTGCGAGAGAAATTAGGTTCGGAGGAGAGCCTCAAACCAAAAGTGAAAGCACAGATCCCAGCACAAGCTCGCAGCCCCAACCCGCAGTACAGGGCTTTTCCTTGGGGCAGTTGCGAACCTGCACAGCAGGAGGGCACAGCCCAGGTTAGCCTCTAATCTATGCAGTGGGGGGCTCGGCTTGGGGCCATAGAGCTTGCACAGGGCCGATTTGTTGGGCAGAGACATTGTGGCAGAGATTGCCTGGCAGAATTCCTGTAGAATCTGTGGTTTGCGATCAACTGCTAATACCCACAGCCCCACAAGAGGCTCTGGCCTGGGGCAGTGACACTTTCACCCCTTAGTCTCTAGCCTAGAGCAATGGCAAACCCACACAGACCTACTGGGAAGTTCAATAGCTTGGCCAGTGCTGAATCCACCTCCTGTTGGGGGAAAGAAAAACTCTCACTCAGAGCACTCCCAAACCTCTGAGCAGGAAACCGGTTTCCATCTCTCCTGTTCTGCAGAGGAAGCTGGTAACCCCCTTGCCTAGGAGGCATACCCTAAAGGCTTTAAAACATGAATAAAAAGATGAAAAGAATGATCAACAGCTTCTATGAAGAAAAAGAGCAGGTCAGCAAACCTGAAGAGACAGCAAATAGCAAACATGAACCAGACTGTCCTCTTTTACATGATGCTCTCATAGAAGAGACCATTAAAAGTCTCAAAAGAGAGTTAGAAGATTAATGGGGAAAGGAAAGAGAAGCATTACAAGAGAGCAACAACTTCCTGAAATACAAATTGGAAAAAGTGAAAAAATCTCAGGAAAGTAAGAATTGTGAATTGGAAAAAATAAAGAATTCACTAGAAAGTAGGATTTGTGAATTGGAAAAGACAAAGTACTCACAAGAAAGTAGGATTTGTGAACTGGAAAAGACAAAGAACTTGCAAGAAAGTAGGATCTGTGAATTGGAAAAAGAAAATAATTCACTAAAAAAAAAATTAGTGAAATGGAAAAAAATTCCCCAGACGAAAACGATACATTTAAAAACTCAATTGGACATATACAGAAAGAAGTAAAAAAAAAGTTAATAAAGAAAATAATTCTTTAAAAATTAGAACGGAACAAATAGAAATTAATGATTCATTTTGACAGCAAGAATCAGTCAAGGTAAAACAAAAAAATGACAAACTGGAAAAAACCATGAATTACCTACTTGCAAAAATGACAGACTTGCAAAATAGATCTAGGAGAGATAATCTGAGGATTATTGGATTTTCTGAAAACTATGATGAAAAAAAAAGAGCCTAGATACTATTTTACAAGAAATCATCAAAGAGAACTGCACAGATGTAATAGAATCAGAAGGTAAAATAGGCATTGAAAGAATTCATCGAACATCTTCTGAAAGAAACCCTAAAATAAAAACCCCAAGGAATATTGTGGCCAAATTTCAGAATTATCAGATTAAGGAAAAAATTTTACAAGCAGCCAGAAAAAAAAATTAAATACCGACGTGCCACAATAAGGATCACCCAAGATCTGGCTGCCTCCACAATAAAGGATCGAAGGGCCTGGAATCTGATATTCCAAAAGGCACAAGAACTTGGGATGCAGCCAAGAATAAACTACCCAGCTAAGATGAGCATTTTCTGCCAGGGAAGAAGATGGACATTTAATGAAACAAATGAATTCCATTTGTTTCTAAGGAAAAAACCAGAACTAAGCAAAAAATCTCCAACCATAGAACTCAAGATATGCAGAAAAGGTGAAAATAACTCTTGAGAATTGTATTTCTGTTGTGGATATACAAAAAGAATACATGTATAATTTGATTTTACTGATATAACATAAAAAAGTGAAGTAGATATGGAAAAGGGATGATGGCAGAATAAGGTGGGAAGGAGGGATAAAAAGAGGGAAACCACATCCCACAAAGAGGTAAAGGAAACTTATCATATCTGAGGGAATTTAGAGAGGGGGAAGAACATTGTGTGAATCTTACTCTCATCAGAGTTGGCTCAAAAAAATAATTGACATTTGTGTTAGAGAAAATTCTCTCTTGCCTCATTAAAAAAGGGGGAGAGGAAAAGGGAAAAGAAAAAGAGTAATAAGGGAAGGAAGGGGAAAAGATTCAAAGGGAGAAGGGAGGGATTCTAAAGAGGGTAAGCATCGTGACACAAAAGTGGGGTACATAAGTTCAAAAAGGGGAAAGAGGGTTGGGGGAGGCAAGAAAAAGTAAAGCATAATCTGGGGTTATTATGATAGAAGGAAATACAGGTTTAGTAATTCTAACCATAAATGTGAATGGGATGAACCCCCATAAAGAGGAGGCAGATAGCAGACTGGATCAAAAGTCAGAAACCTACAATATGTTGGTCACAAGAAACACATTTAAAGCAGAGAGATACATATAGAGTAAAGGTAAAAGGCTGGAGCAAAATCTATTATGCTTCAGGTGAAGTCAAAAAAGCAGGGGTAGCCATCCTTATCTCAGATCAAGCAAAGCAAAAATTGATCTAATTAAAAGAGATAAGGAAGGAAACTACATCCTGCTAAAGGGTAGCATAAACAACGAAGCGATATCAATATTAAACATATATACACTAAGTGGTATGGCATCCAACTTCCTAAAGGAGAAGTTAAGAGAGTTGCAAGAAGAAATAGACAACAAAATTGTAATAATGGGAGATCTCAACCTTGCATTCTCAGAATTAAACAAATCAAACCACAAAACAAATAATAGAGAAATTAAAGAAGTAAATAGAATATTAGAAAAATTAGGTATGTTAGATCTTTAGAGAAAATTGAATGGAGATAGAAAGGAATATACTTTCTTCTCAGCAGTTCATGGAACCTATTCAAAAATTGACCATATATTAGGACATAAAGACCTCAAAATTAAATGCAAGAAAGCAGAAATAGTAATTGCTTTCTTTTCAGATCATGATGCAATAAAAACTACATTCAATAAAAAGTTAGGGGTAAATAGACCAAAAAGTAATTGGAAACTAAACAATCTCATCTTGAAGAATGATTGGATGAAGCAGCAAATTATAGACACAATTAATAATTTCACTCAAGATAATGACAATGATGAGACGTCATACCAAAATTTGTGGGATGCAGCCAAAGCGGTAATAAGAGGGAATTTTATATCCTTAGAGGCTTACTTGAATAAAACAGAGAAAGAAAAGATTAATGAATTGAGCTTGCAAATAAAAAAACCAAAAAAAGAGACCAATTTAAAAAACCCCAATAAAATACTAAATTTGAAATTCTAAAAGTAAAAGGAGAAATTAAAAATATTGAAAGTAAAAAAAAACTATTGAACTAATTAATAAAACTAAGAGCTGGTTCTATGAAAATGCCAATAAAATAGATAAGCCTTGGTTAATCTGATTAGAAAAAGGAGGGAGGAAAATGAAATGAGTAGTCTTAAAAATGAAAAGGGAGAACTTTCCACCAATGAAGAGGAAATTAGAGAAATAATAAGGAGTTATTTTGCTCAACTTTATTCCAATAAATTTGATAACCTAAGTGAAGTGGATGACTACCTCCAAAATATAGACTTCCCAGACTAACAGAGGAGGAAGTAAATTGCTTGAATAGTCCCATTTCAGAAAAAGAAATAGAACAGGCAATTAAAGAACTCCCTAAGAAAAAATCCCCAGGACCAGATGAATTTACATGTGAATTTTACCAAACATTTAAAGAACAATTGGCCCCAATGCTATATAAATTATTTGATAAAATAGGGAATGAAGGAGTTCTACCAAATTCCTTCTATGACACAGACATGGTACTGATACCTAAACCAGGTAGGTTGAAAACAGAGAAAAAATAAATTATAGACCAATCTCCCTAATGAATATTGATGCTAAAATCTTAAATAAGATATTAGCAAAAAGACTACAGAAAATCATCTCCAGGATAATACACTATGATCAAGTAGGATTTATATCAGGAATGCAGGGCTGGTTCAATATTAGGAAAACTATCAATATAATTGGCCATGTTATTAACCAAATTAACAAAAACCATATGTTCATCTCAATAGATGCAGAAAAAGCATTTGACAAAATCCAACATCCATTCCTATTAAAAACACTTGAGAGTATAGGAATAAATGGACTTTTCCTTAAAATAATCAGCAGCATCTATTTAAAACCATCAGTAAGCATCATATGTAATGAAGACAAACTGCAACCATTCCCAATAAGATCTGGAGTGAAACAAGGTTGCCCACTATCACCGTTACTATTAAATATTGTATTAGAAACGCTAGCTTTGGCAATAAGAGCTGAGAAAGGGATTAAAGGAATAAGAATAGGCAATGAGGAAACCAAACTATCACTCTTTGCCAACAACATGATGGTATACTTAGAGAACCCCAGAGATTCTACTAAAAAGTTATTAGAAATAATCCACCACTTTAGCAAAGTTGCTGGTTATAAAATAAACCCACGTAAGTCATCAGCATTCTTATATATCACTAATAAAATCCATCAGTCAGAGTTACAAAGAGAAATTCCATTTAAAGTAACTACTGATAATATAAAATATTTAGGAATCTATCTGCCAAGGGAAAATCAGAAACTTTATGAGCAAAATTACAGACAACTTTTCACAGAAATTAAGTCTGATCTAACCAATTGGAAAAATATTAAATGCTCTTGGATAGGGCGAACAAATATAATAAAGATGACAATATTACCTAAACTAATCTATTTATTTAGCGCTATACCAATCAGACTCCCAAAAAACTATTTTGATGACCTAGAAAAAATAACAACAAAAGTCATATGGAAAAACAAAAGGTCAAGAATTTCAAGGGAATTAATGAAAAAAAAATCAAATGAAGGTGGCTTAGCTGTACCAGATCTAAAACTATATTATAGAGCAGCAGTTACCAAAACCATTTGGTATTAGCTAAGGAATAGATTAGTTGATCAGTGGAATAGGTTAGGTTCAAGGCATAAAATAGTCAACAAATATAGCAACCTAGTCTTTGACAAACCCAAAGACCCCAGCTTTTGGGATAAGAACTTACTGTTCAATAAAAATTGCTGGGAAAATTGGAAACTAATATGGCAGAAACTAGGCAATGATCCACACTTAACACCATACACCAAGATAAGGTCAAAATGGGTTCATGAACTAGACATAAAGAATGAAATTATTAATAAATTAGAGGAACACAGGATAGTTTACCTCTCAGACCTGTGGAAGGGGAAGGACTTTATGACCAAAGCAGAACTAGAGATCATTCCTGATCACAAAATAGAAAATTTCCATTATACCAAACTGAAAAGGTTTTGTACAAACAAAACTAATGCAGACAAGGTTAGAAGGGAAGCAATAAACTGGGAAAATACTTTTATAGTTAAAGGTTCTGATAAAGGCCTCATTTCAAAAATATATAGAGAATTAACTCTAATTTATAAAAAATCAAGCCATTCACCAATTGAAAAATGGTCAAAGGATATGAACAAACAATTCTCAGATGAAGAAATTGAAACTATTTCTAGTCATATGAAAAGATGCTCCAAGTCATTATTAATCAGAGAAATGCAAATTAAGATAACTCTAAGATACCACTACACACCTGTCAGATTGGCTAAGATGACAGGAAAAGATAATGATGATTGTTGTAGGGGATGCGGGAAAACTGGGACATTGATGCATTGTTGGTGGAGTTGTGAACTAATCCAACCATTCTGGAGAGTAGTTTGGAACTATGCTCAAAATGTTATCAAGCTGTGCATACCCTTTGATCCAGCAGTGTTACTACTGGGCTTATATCCCAAAGAGATTATAAAAAAGGGAAAGGGACCTGTATGTGCCCTAATGTTTGTGGCAGCCCTTTTTGTAGTGGTATAGAAACTGGAAACTGAATGGATGCCCATCAGTTGGAGAATGGCTGAATAAATTGTGGTATATGAATATTATGGAATATTATTGTTCGGTAAGAAATGACCAACAGGATGATTTCAGAAAGGCCTGGAGAGACTTACACGAACTGATGCTAAGTGAAATGAGCAGAACCAGGAAATCGTTATCTACTTCAACAACAATACTATATGATGACCAGTTCTGATGGACCTGGCCATCCTCAGCAATGAGATCAACCAAATCATTTCCAGTGGAGCAGTAATGAACTGAACCAGCTATGCCCAGAGAAAGAACTCTGGGTGATGACTAAAAACCATTACATTGAACTCCCAATCCCTATATTTATGCCCACCTGCATTTTTGATTTCCTTCACAAGCTAATTGTACAATATTTCAGAGTCTGATTCTTTTTGTACAGCAATATGACGGTTTGATCATGTATACTTATTGTGTATCTAATTTATATTTTAATATATTTAACATCTACTGGTCATCCTGCCATCTGGGCGAGGAGGTGGGGGGTAAGAGGTGAAAAATTGGAACAAGAGGTTTGGCAGTTGTTAATGCTGTAAAGTTACTCATGCATATAACCTGTAAATAAAGGGCTATTAAATTAAAAAAAAAGAAAAGAAAAGAAAAGAAAAAGGTAAACAACTCCCAAAAAAACATAATTTGTGAATTGGAAAAAGAAAATTAACTCCTTAAAAATTGTGAAACGGAAAAAAAAAATTTTCCTTACAAGAAAATAACTCATTTAGAAATGGACAAATACATAAAGAAATTTTAAAATATAAATGAAGAAAATAATTCATTAAAAATCAGATCTGAAAAAATGGAAGTGAGTGACTTCATGAGACATCAAGAATCAGTCAAGCAAAATCAAAAAAATGAAAAATAGAAAAAATTGCAAAATGCCTTACTGAGAAAACAACCGACCTGGAAAATAGATTTAGGAGGGATAATCTTAGGATTATTAAACTCCCTGAAAATCATGATTTAAAAAAATAATCTAGATATCATTTTTCAGGAAATCATCAAAGAGAACTGCCTGCATGACTTAGTATCAGAAGGTAAAATAACCATTGAAAGAATATATCCAATTCCTCCATAAAAAGACCCCAAAAC
Source organism: Dasyurus viverrinus (assembly GCA_020854095.1). NCBI lineage: Eukaryota > Metazoa > Chordata > Mammalia > Dasyuromorphia > Dasyuridae > Dasyurus > Dasyurus viverrinus. The sequence goes on from CM037001.1 coordinate 250,875,503, forward strand.
TAAAACTCCAAGGAATATTGTGGCTAAATTTCAGAACTATCAGACCAAGGAAAAAATTTTACAAGCAGCCAGAAATAAAAACAATTCAAATACAGAAGAACCACAATAAGGATTAATTCAGGAACTAACAGCATCCACATTAAAGGATCAAAGGGCCTAGAGATATTCAAAAAGGCAAAGGAACTTGGAATGCAGCCAATAATATATTACCCAGCTAAACTAGCATTATCTTCCAGGGAAGAAGATGGGTATTCAATGAAACAAGTGAATTTATTCTTTCTTCTTATTGAAAAAAAACCAGAGCAAAACAAACAAACAAAAAATTGACCTCCAAATATAAGACTCAAGAGAAATGTAAAAAGGTAAAAAAAAACTCTTGAGAAAATTGTTTCTGTTATGGATATACATAGAGAGTGAATGTATAATTTGAGGTTACTGTTTTAATATAAAAAAAGGAAACGGAGGTGGAAAGAGGATTGTACCAGAAAAAGGGAAAAGTAGAGGTAAAAACAGGGAAATTAAATCTCACAAAGGAGCAAAGGAAATCTATTTTATTTGAGGGAAAATAGGGAGGGGGATTCACACATTGTGTGAATCTTACTCTCATCAGATTTGGCTCAAAGAGAAAATATTAGACATATTTGGTATACAGAGAAACTTCTCTCATCTCATGGAAAAGTGGGAAGGGAAAAGTGAAAAGGAAAGGGTATAGGTTAAATAAAAGGGAATATAGAAATAGTAGGAGGAAGGTATAAGAAAGAGGGAAAGCTGCCTGAGGCAAGTGGTACCCATAAGTTAAATACTGGGAAGGGGGGAAGGAGGAAGGAAAGAGAAAAGTATAATCTGGGAATAATAAGATAGTAGGAAATACAGAATTAGTAGTTTTAACCATAAATGTGAATGGGGTGAACTCTCCCATAAAGTGGAAGCAGATAGTAGACTGGATTAAAAGTCAGAATTCTACAATATGTTGTTGACAGGAAACACATTTAAAGCAGGGTCATATGTAATATGCTGAGGTTTGAGTTGATGCACTGAGGTTCCAAGTACTTGAGGCTAAATAGTAATTGGGCTATACTCTATTAGTATACATGATTGGATAAAGAATGATCCCTGCCCACTCTCTGTGCAAGTCCTGATGTATTAACATGCATGAATGGATTAAGAATGGTCCCTGCCCACTCTCTGTGCAAGTGCTGATGTGTTGTATAGGAAATGACGATTTTGATGGGTGGAGGCAGAGGGAGACAGGAAGAGAAGCCTGGAGAGAGTTTGGGCCTGAGTTTGAGACTCTCCGAGCTGCTGGGTGCGTGGCTGCTGGTCGAGCTAGCTTCTTGACTCAGCTGCACACATCGCTATCACCGAATCTCTTCCACCTGCGATCCGATCCTTCTTCACTGACAATAAAGACTGACGATTTTCCCCTAACCTGAATTCCTGCCTCCTGAGGACCTAAAAACTCACGATCATTACAGTCATACATATAGAGTAAAGGTAAAAGGTTGAAGCAGAATCTATTATGCTTCAGGTGAAGTCAAAAAGCAGGGATAGCCATACTGATCTCAGATCAAGCAAAAGCAATAATTGATCTAATTAAAAGAGATACGGAAGGGCACTATATCTTGCTTAAGAGTTGCATAGATAATGAAGCAAGATCGATACTAAACATATATTCACCAAGTGGTATAGTATCTAAATTCCTAAAGGAGAAGTTAAGAGAGTTGCAAAAAGAAATAAACAGCAAAACTATAATAGTGGGAGATCTCAAACTTGCACTCTCAGAAATAGATAAATCAATCCACAAAATAAATAAAGAGATTAAAGAGGTAAATACAAAACTAAAAAAGTTAGGTATGATAGATCTTTGGAGAAAACTGAATAGAGACAGGAAAAGAGTACACTTTCTTCCCAGCAATTCATGGAACCTATACAAAAAATGACCATACATTAGGACATAAAGACATCAAAATAAAATGAAGAAAGGCAGAAATGTTAAAGGACAGGTCAATTATCCTAGAGCCTCCACAGCTGTAGATCATAATATCTGAAGAAGATGAAAGGCAGCTTTGCTGACACAGCTGTTGCGGACTGGGAATGAGATAAATTGGAGGCAGAGGGAAGAAAAGAGAGGTCAGACAATGCAACTGCTCTCAGTTGGTCAGAGAACAGCAACTGCCTTTCAGTCACCTCGTGTCATCCTCTCATTAAAGGAAATCCATCCTGCAGGTCTGAGTTGGATCTCCAAAAGCCACTGTCAGGTGGCTCGCAGGTATTCCAACAGCTTCCATGTACTCCAACACAGAAACAATGAATGCATTCTTTTCAGATCATGATGCAATAAAAACTATATTCAATAAAAAGCCAGGGGAAAATAAACCAAAAAGTAATTGGAAACTAAATAATGTAATCATAAAAAATGAATGGGTGAAACAACAAATCATATACATAATCATTAACTTCTCCAAGTGAATACAATGAGACAACCAACATAACAAAATTTGTAAGATGCAGCCAAAGCAGTAATAAGGGAAATTTTATATCTCCGGAGGCTTACTTGTATAAAATAGAGAAAGAGAAGATTAGTGAACTGGGCTTGGAACTAAAAAAGCTAGAAAAAGAGCAAATTAAAAACCCCCAACCAAATACTAAACTTGACATTCTAAAAACAAAAAAGAATAAAATTAAAAGAAAAAAACTATGGAAATAATAAATAAAGCTGAGTTGGTTTTATGAAAAAAAAAACGACAAATAGATAAACCTTTGGTAAATTTGATTTGAAAAAGTTAAGAGGAAAATCAAATTGTAAGTCTTAAAAATGAAAAGGGAGAACACATTTCACTAATGAAGAGAAAAATAGGCAATAATTTGTAGTTACTTTGCCCAACTTTATGCCAATAAATTTGATAACTTAAATAAAATGGATGAATATCTTCAAAAATATGGGTTGCCCCGATTAACAGAGGAGGAAATATATTTCCTGTATAATCCCATTTTAGAAAAAAATACAACAAGCTATTAATCAGCTCCCTAAGAAAAAAATTCCCCAAACCAGATGGATTTACATGTGAATTCTACCAAACATTTAAAGAATAATTAAATCACTCTTTGCTGATGATAGGATGGGTATACTTAGAGAACCCCAGAGATTCTACTAAAAAGTTATTAGAAAGATTTACTATTGTGGCAGGATACAAAATAATCCCACAAACGTCATCAGTATTGTTATATATCGCTAACAAAACCCAACAGTTAAGAGTTACAAAGAGAAATTCCATTTAAAGTACCTACTGATTGAATAAAATATTTAGGAATCTATATACCAAGGGAAAATCAGAAACTTTGTGAGCAAAACTACAAAACATTTTACACACAAATTAAGTCTGGTCTAACTAATTGGGAAAATATTAAATGCTCTTGGATTGGACAAGCAAATATAATAAAGATGACAATACTACCTAAACTAATCTATTTATTTAGCACTACACCAATCAGACTCCCAAAAAACTATTTTAATGACCTAGAAAAAATAACAACAAAGTTCATATGGAAAAACAAAAGGTCAAGAATTTCAAGGGAATTAATGAAAAAAGAAAATCAAATGAAGGTGGCCTTGCTGCACCAGATCTAAAATTATATTATAAAGCAGCAGTTACTAAAACCATCTGGTATTGGCTAAGAAATAGACTAGTTGATCAATGGAATAGGTTAGGTTCAAAGGACAAAACAGCCAATAACTTTAATAATCTAGTGTTTGACAAACCCAAAGACCCCAGTTTTTGAGATAAGAATGTATTATTTGGCAAAAATTGCTGGGAAATTTGGAAATTAGTATGGCAGAAACTAGGCATTGACCCACACTTAACACCGTACACCAAGATAAGGTCAAAATAGGTTCATGACCGAGGCATAAAGAATGAGATTATAAATAAATTGGAAGAGCATAGGATAGTTTACCTCTCAGACCTGTGGAAGAGGAAGGAATTTATGACCAAAGAAGAACTAGAGATCACTATTGTCTACAAAATAAAAAATTTTGATTATATCACATTGAAAAGATTTTGTACAAACAAAACTAATGCAGACAAGATTAGAAGGGAAACAATAAACTGGGAAAACATTTTTACAGTCAAAGGTTCTGATAAAGGCCTCATTTCCAAAATATATAGAGAATTGACTCTAATTTATAAGAAATCAAGACATTCTCCAATTGATAAATGGTCAAAGGATATGAACAGACAATTCTCAGATGAAGAAATTTAAACTATTTCTAGTCATATGAAAATATACTCCAAATCATTATTAATCAGAGAAATGCAAATTAAGACAACTCTGAGATATCACTACGCACTTGTCAAATTGGCTAGAATGACAGGGAAAGATAGTGCAGAATGTTGGAGGAGATGTGGGAAAACAGGAACACTGATACATTGTTGGTGGAATTGTGAATACATCCAGTCATTCTGGAGAGCAATTTGGAACTCTGCTCAAAAAGTTATCAAATTGTGCATACCCTTTGATCCAGCAGTGTTTTTACTGGGCTTATACCCCAAAGAGATACTAAAGAAGGGAAAGGGACCTGTATGTGTCAAAATGTTTGTGGCAACCCTCTTTGTAGTGGCTAGAAGCTGTAAAATGAATGGATGCCCATCAATTGCAGCATAGTTGAGTAAACTGTGGTATATGAATGTTATGGAATATTTTTGTTCTGTAAGAAATGACCAGCAGGATGAATACAGAGAAGATTGGCGAGACTTATATGTACTGATGCTAAGTGAAATAAGCAGAACCAGGAGATCACTATATACCTCAACAATGATACTGTATGAGCATGTATTCTGATGCAAGTAGATTTCTTCAACAAAGAAATCTAACTCAGTTTCAATTGACCAAGGATGAACAGAAGCAGCTACACCCAAAGAAAGAACACTGGGAAATCTAATGTAAACTGCTTGCATTTTTGTCTTTCTTCCCAGGTTATTTTTACCTTCTGAATCCAATTCTTCCTGTGCAACAAGAGAACTGTTCGGTTCTGCACACATATATATCGTATCTAGGATACACTGTGACATATTTAACTTGTATAGGACTGCTTGCCATCTGGGGGAGGGGGTAAAGGAAAGGAGGGGAAAAATTGGAACAGAAATTAGTGCAAGGGATAATGTAAAAAAAATTATCCAGGCATGGGCTCTGTCAATAAAAAGTTGTAATAATAATAATAAAAAATAAAGAACAATTCATTCCAATGCTATATAAAGTATTTGAAAAAATAACGAATGGAGGACTTCTACCAAATTCCTTCTATGACACAGACATTGTATTGATACCTAAACCAGATAAGTTGAAAACAGAGAAAGAAAATTTTAGACCAATCTCACTAATGAATATTGATGCTAAAATCTTAAATAAAATAATAGCAAAAAGAATACAAAAAATCATCCCTTGGATAATACACCATGACCAAGTAGGATTTATACCAGGAATGCAGGGCTGGTTCAATATTAGGAAAGCTATTAGCATAATTGACTGTATCAATAACCAAATTAATAATAACCATATGATCATATCAGCACATGCAGAAAAAACATTTGATAAAATCCAACATCCATTCCTATTAGAAACACTTAAAGAGTATAGAAATAAATGGACATTTCCTTAAAATAATCAGTAGCGTCTATTTAAAACCATCAGTAACCATCAAATGTAATGGTGATAGACTGGAACCATTCCCAATAAGAACAGGACTGTAACAAAGTTTCCCACTATCACCATTACTATTCAATATTGTATTAGAAATGCTAGCCTCGGCAATAAGAGCTGAGCAGGAGATTAAAGAAGTTAGCGTACATAATGAGGAAACCAAATTATCGCTCTTTGCTGATATGATGGTATACTTAAGAAAAACCCAGGCTGGACTCTTTGAGACGATAGTCTCCTCCAGCCCTGGGACCAAGATGTATTTGGTCCCAGTATAATTCTCCATTTAATAAAATATTGAATTTGTCTCTAATCTCTGTCTTGCTCAGTTTCTCCTGCATTACATTTTAGAGCTTCCCCTGCGAGATATTGGGAACTGAGAATGGGACTAGGGGTTAGAGACATTTCAAATCTCCACTTTGGGCCTGGAAACAGTTGGAGATCTGGGTTTTCTCTTTCTTGGAAAAGGCTAGCCCTCTGGATTCCTCCAGAGGCTCCAAGAAGAGAGCATTTCACACTGGAGCCACACCTGACAGTGGATATTTTCGATTCGGCCAGGAGAGAGTAAGTCCAATCTGATTTGTTTTTGTCTGTCTGTGTTAGCACCTGGATTCTCAGAATATTAGAATATACTTGCTTGTGCTAACACCTGGGTTCTCAGAATAAATTCTGAGTTGTGTCGAACTGCATGCAGTTGGAACTACCTGAGTGTCTCCTAAGACACATCTGTTCTGTGTGCCAGTTGGCACAACTCTGGGCATTCCAGAATATAAATCTGAGTGTCTTTTAAAGAAACCATCTGGCTTAGCCTTGTGTGTGTCTAACTGGACGCAGTTGTCACTGTTGGGGTGTCCTTTTTAAGACACCATTTGCTTGGTTGATTAGTGTCTAACCAGATGGGGTTGTTACTATTGGGGTGTCCTTGAGACATCATTTGGCTTGATTCTTGATTAGTGTCTAACCAGATGTGGTTGTCACTATTGGGGTGTCCTTGAGACACCATTTGGCTTGGTTCTTGACCAGGAAATCCGGAACTCTGGACAAGGTAAAAGCTTTTTTTTTCCTTTCCTTATCTTCCAGTGGACACAGCAGTCAAGTGGATGACTTGCAGTCGTCATTGGAGCTCTAAGCTCTGGCACAATTCTTTAGGAATTGCTGCCGATTGACAAAAGGCCTTCTTTTGTCTGTCTCTGTCTCTAAGAGATATGAGGGAGGCTGCAAGGATTTGGAAAACTAAAAGTTTTTACCTGTTCACAATCTAGACACTCCCTTGCCTCTAAAATCTTTCCTGAAGCAGATGCTTTGCTTGAGGAAACTCCCTCTGTCCAAATACTTTTCCAGAGACAAAGACCCTTCCTTTGTATCTCAATGCATTTCTAATCTTTTTTCATCACCAGAAAACACTGCTCTCAGGCAGGAACTCTGAGACACAAGACGAGGTGTCTCTTTAACACCCCCCCTCCCCAGACCAAGGAGACACATGGCCGTTCTGGAGACTCCACCTCTCTTGTGGGTCTCAGGCCAGCGCTCTTTTTAATCTGTTCTGGGGAGATAATTGGAGAAACTTAAGAGGTGGCATGTTTGAGCCCTTTTCCCACTCCACTGTTAAATGCAATGGAGTTTCTAATGGTCAGGCTCTAGCCATGAGAAGAAAGGTCACTGAATTGGGGTGAGTTTAGTTTCTCTGCCCAAAGCTGCTACTCCCTGGACAGGGGTAAGTGGTCTTTCCTTCAGGTCTTGCTCTCCCAGCAAGATTTGGGGGCTTAGATGAGCTGCCCCATCCTCAAATTCCAGGGTGGAATAGCCAGAGGAGCCCTCACCATTCAGGACACACTGAGCCAGGTAAGATGGCATCTCTTTCTCCCCCACTCTCCCTTTGGCCTTCTTCCATGGAGTGGGGATAAAGAACTCAAGGCCTGTTTCAGACCTCTCTCATGTGGCTTGGCAACCTGCCATTTAAATGCTCCTATCCTGTCCCCTTCTTGGGGTTACTGTACGGTGGGGAGATTGGGGACTCAATCTTAATCTTCTCAAATCTCCAGAAAGGTTTTAACCAACTTTTAAAATGGAACTCTGCTAGCAATTTGGACAAATTGCCCCTTCCAGACCTTTACCTGGTTCTTAAAAGCCGCAACTTCCATCTCCCAGGAAGCATGCTCATCCCATACATTTTAAAACAGGACTCGGTTTCCCTGATTTGGTCATCCTGTGTAGGGCAATTCCCCTCCCGTCACAGCCTTTTAACTGTAGAAGCCTCAGAATTACACTTTTGCATGCTCAGGGGGCTGTCTACAAAGACTGGGGATTTTAAGACACCATTTGCCTTGGTTTTAATGTTAGTGTCCTATTGAATATTGTAATTGTGTAGTCTAAGTGTGAGCAGTGTTCTGTATGTCTTGTATGTTATTTCCTGTTTTGTGGCTTAAGGTTTTTAAAAAAAGGATTCATTTGGATTATGGGAGCAAAGACTGGAGCAGACAACTTCCCTCAGGGCTATTCTTTCCAGATAGCCCCTAGTCTGTGTTAAATATTAAATGGCAGGTGAATAGTCTTTCTGTGTTATTTTTTTGTCTGTGTTAAATGGCTGCTGTATTCTGTGTAATTTGTCTGTTTTGTTAACTTAAGAGCGCTGTTAAATTTAAGAACAATGATCAAGTTTGGGAATTTGTTATTTCAATATTGAACTCCAGCTGGAGAAAACATTTGATTAGGAATTTTAAGATGATTCTAAATTTGGGAAATAAATTTTACTGTTGCCTATGCAGGCTAGAATTATCTTTACGTATAATATCTCAAAAGAGCAATAGCTTGTTAAAGAAGTTCTGTTTACTTGCCTGAAAGTGCCTCTAATTAGGTAAAGTATGTAACAAAAGGGATCTGACTTTTCTGAATGCTTCAACTCTGGCCAAGTTGGAGCTTAGGAGGAGTCCATTGGGAATAATGGCCATATGGAGCCAGAAGGAGAGAAAGAAACAATGCTGTTTCATTATTTGAAATGAGATGGGAAAAGCAGTTTTGTATTACTGGGAATTTAAAGCTGTTTGTTATCTATATTATAACATTGTAAATTATGCTTTAAATCCAGCTCTGCTGGACATATGGGTTTTATGGAATTTCTTCAGCTATTGGAGCATTTAGTTAGCCTGGACTGAAGTTTAGTTCCACTTCCCTCCCCCAGTCTCTTTGGAGGTGGAGTGTGGGAATAGGCAGTCACATGAAATCCTCTCCTCCCACCTCCCTCTTAAACTGTTCCAGATTTTTTTTTATCAAGCTGTAGCTACCTGGCTCTTGGCTAAAAGCAGCAAACTAATAAGGTTATAGTAAATATCTGTTGAGTATTTGTTAGTGGAGGTAAAATTTCTTGGGTTTGTAGTTAATATGTCACTGCATTTTTTCATCCTGTAACTGATTTCTATAATCGGAGCAATGGTCAATAAGAAATTGTTAATTCAATTATGTCATACTTTGCTGTTTCCAGTCTGGTTATGTGATATCATTATATCCTAAATACTTGAGCAAATAAGTATTGAGTCTGGTCATCTATTGGTCACTAGATATTGTGTCTGGATATTCAAGTTTTTTTTAAAGTTTATAACTAATGAGAGGCCACATCTTGTGGCAGTTCTTGTGCACCAGTCTTTCTATCTCAGTTCTAACTTTTCTTTGTTAGATTTGTTTTTATTTCTAGATTTGGTCAAATTACAGATATATTTATTGACTTGCTTCTGGAGCTTAGATTAAGCTGTAATTGTCAGCACACCACACTACATACACCCATCCTCCTTCCTTGATTGAGCATCTTCATCCATTTTCAGCAGGAAGCAGCTTTTAAGAAAAACCACCTCTCCTTCTCCTGATATAATTTGGACTGATATGGGGGAGTGGGAAAGTGGTTGAATTGTTAGAATTTTAACTGTATTGCTGTGTGTTTAAGACTTGGGATGGAAATTGTTAAACTTGTGTAACTATTGCTGTTATGTTTGAGGGACTTTTAGTCCGTTATGTATATGCATATGTATATGATTTATATGTGGGATGGTTATTTGATAATTCCTTTCCAAAAGGAAAAAAAGGGAGGAAGAAATAGGAAATTGGGGAAACTGGTATATTTTCTTAGCCCCTTCTGCCCTACCCCCTATATTACTAGTTCAGATTTAATTGGAAGTCCTTTAAACAGTCCTTTTTCATTTTTTACTCCTTGCTTAAATTTACTAGACTATGATTTGCTGGTTGTACTTTAACTTTGAAATCCCTTATTCTGTTGGAATTGCCCTGGCAGACTCAGTTTTGGGCATTATTTTTTAGAAACAACCAGAAATTGGATACCTGTCTTGGAACTGGCAGTCTCTCTGATCTGTTTCTCCACTCCTGTTATCCCAGGTCCTTAATTAGTATTTCAGAGTACTTAAAAGGACCTTGTAGTTGATATTGGGCCTCTAAAAGTTTGGGGTTTGCCTGCCTTGGTCTAACTGTGGATAATCTGCTCAGAAATCTGATCCTTTCTGCAGCCCTGTGTGTTCCTCTGGGCAGAGACAGGTGGAGCTACTCCAAGCCTCACCCTTCCCTGGATTGGGTTGCCCCTCTAAATGGACAGCACAACTGTCTTGAGCCCTGCTGCTCTGTAAGCAGAGGCTGAGTCATGCACAAATGACCACAGCTGTCCATATACTCCCCAACTGCAGAGGATATTACATGCTTGAAATAAGGAACTTTGTGTATTGCTGATTAACTCTGGGATTATCAGGGAGAGACTTGACTTTGCCCTAAGTCCTTGCATTGTTCTAGCTTTATTTTGATTTTTATTTGGTCTATTTACTTCACATAGGGTTCTTCAAAATTATGGTGCTAAGACCTTCTAGAGGAAGGTAATTCAAAGATTTGAATAGCTACAAGAGAAAGAGTGGGGAATGTTGTGCCAAAGTTCCCTTTTAATGTCATGATCAGTTTCTCCAATTGTCCTATTTAGTTATTCTGCCTCAGGTTCTAACCTTTCCCTCTTAATGTTTGATGAGATAAAGGTCTACCCTCAGTTGCTCTGCCCCAAAACTCCAGGCTATAATTATTCCCTCTTAAATGGTTGATGAGATAAAAGTTTTATATCTTTAAGTTATAGACATTCCTTCTTAATGTTTGACAGGATAAAGGTTTATCCATATTATATGCCATTAGAATACCAGTAACCTCCCTCCATTGTGTCATCCTGGGGGCCTCCCCCCCCCTCACTGTAGGAAATCCCCATCCAGATACCTCCCCCTCCATTATGTCATTGTTCTTGTTATCCCATAAAATGCTTGCCATCTGATACTTAATGGCTGGACTCTTTGAGATGATAGTCTTGTCCAGCCCTGAGAACAAGATCCATTTGGTCCTAGTATATCTCTCCATTTAATAAACTATTGAATTGGTTTCTAAAATAAAGAGAGAGAGAGAGAGAGAGAGAGAGAGAGAGAGAGAGAGAGAGAGAGAGAATTCCAGAAATTCTATTAAAAAGCTATTAGAAATAATCCACACCTTTAGCAAATTTGAGGGATATAAAATAAACCCATGAAAGTCATCAGCATTCTTATATATCACTAACAAAATCCAACAGAGTTACAAAGAGAAATTCCATTTAAAGTGCCTACAGATAGTATAAAATATTTGGGAATTTATCTGCTGAGGGAAAGTCAGGAACTATATGAGGAAAACTACAAAACACTTTCCACACAAATAAAGTCAGATCTAAACAATTGGAAAAATATTAAGTGCTCTTAGATAGGTTGAGGAAATATAATAAAGATGACAAACTAATCTATTTATTTAGTTCTATACCAAACAGACTCCCAAAAAAATATTTAACGATCTAGAAAAAATAACAACAAAATTTATCTGGTCGAACAAAAGGTCAAGAATTTCAAGGGAACTAATGGAAAAAAAATCAAATGAAGGTGACCTAGCTGTACCAAATTTAAAATTGTATTATAAACCAGTGATTACCAAAACTATTTGGTATTGGCTAAGAAATAGACTAGTTGATCAGTGGAATAGGTGAAGTTCAAAGGACAAAATAGTCCATAACTTTAATAATTTAGCGTCTGACAAACCTCCAAACCCCAGCTTTTGGGATAAAAATTCACTATTTGATAAAAACTGCTGGGAAAATTGGAAGTTATTATGACAAAAACTAGGCATTGACCCAGACTTAACACCATACACCAAGATAAGGTCAAAATGGGGTCATGATATAGGCATAAAGAATGAGATTATAAATAAATTAGAAGAACACAAGATAGTTTACTTCTCAGACCTGTGGAAGAGGAAGAAATTTGTGACCAAAGAAGAACTAGAGATCACTATTGATCACAAAATAGAAAATTTTCGTTATATCAAATTGAAAAGATTTTGTACAAACAAAACTAATTCAGACAAGAATAGAAGGCAAGCAATAAACTGGGAAAACATTTTTACAGTCAAAGATTCTGATAAAGGCCTCATTTCCAAAATATATAGAGAATTGACTCTAATTTATAAGAAATCAAGCCATTTATGGTCAAAGGGTATGAACAAACAATTCTCAGATGAAGAAATTGAAATTATATCTAGCCATATGAAAAGATTCTCTAAATCAGTATTAATCAGAGACATGCAAATGAGGTTACCACTATATACCTGACAGACTGACTAGGATGACAGGGAAAGATAATGATGAATTTGGAGGGGATGAAGAAAAACTGGGACACTGATACATTGTTGTTGGAATTGTGAATACATCCAGCCAATCTGGAGAGCAATTTGGAACTATGCTCAAAAAGTTATCAAATTGTGCATACCCTTTGATCCAGCAGTGTAACTACTGGGCTTATATCCCAAAAAAATCTTAAAGAAGGGAAGCAGGCCTGTACGTGCAAGAATATTTGTGGCAATCTTTTTGTAGTGGCTAGAAACTGGAAATTGAGTGGATGCCCATCAATTGGAGAATGGCGGAATATATTATGGCATATGAATATTAAGGAATATTATTGTTCTGTTAGAAATGACCAACAAAATTATTTCAAAAAGGCCTGGAGAGACTTACATGAAATGATGCTGAGTAAAATGAGCAAGACCAGGAGATCATTATATATACTTCAACAACAATACTATATGATGATCAATTCTGATGGATGTGGCCATCTTCAACAATGAGATAAACCAAATCAGTTCCAATTGTTCAGTAATGAATAGAACCAGCTACACCCAGTTAAAGAATTCTGGATAATGAGAGTGAATCACTGCATAGCATTCCCAACCCTTCTATTTGTGTCCTCCTGCATTTTTTATTTCTTTCACAAGTTAATTTTATATTACTTCAAAGTCCGATCCTTGTTGTGCAGCAAAATAACTGTATGGATACATATATTGAATTTAACATATACTTTGCTGATATGATGGTATACTTAGAGAACCCCAAACAATCTACTAAAAGGTATTAGAAATAATCCACAACTTTAGCAAAGTTGCAGGATACAAAATAAATCCACATAAATCCTCAGCATTTTTATACATCACTAACAAAATCCAATATCAAGAGATACAAAGAGAAATTCCATTTAAAATAACTGTTGATACCATAAAATATTTGAAATTTACCTGCCAAGGGAAAGTCAGGAACTACATGAGCAAAACTACAAAACACTTTCCACACAAATAAAATCAGATCTAAACAACTGGAAATATCTGAAGTACTCTTTGATGAGCCGAGTGAATATAATAAAGATGACAGTAATACCTAAACAAATCTGTTTATTTAGTGCTTTACCAATCAAGCTCCCAAAAAACTATTTTACCGAGCAAGAAAAAATACCAACAAAATTCATCTGGAAGAACAAAAGGTCAAGAATTTCAAGGGAACTAATGAAAAAAAAATCAAATGAAACTGCACCAGATCTACAATTGTATTATAAAGCAGCTTCATCAAAACCATTTGGTACTGCCTAAGAAATAGATTCGGTGATCAGTGGAATTGTGTTAAGAAACAGATCAATTCTTCAAGAGCCTCCACAGCTGTGACTCATAACATCTGAAGGAGTTGCAGGCCAGCTTTTGCTGACACAAGTGTTGTGGACTAGGAATGAGACAAATTGGAGGTAGAGGGACAAGGAGAGTGGTCATACAATGCAATGGCCTCTTAGAGAGATCAGAGAATAGCAACTCAGTCTCCTTGTAGCATCCTCTCACAAGAGCAAATCCATTCTACAAGGGTGGAGTGGATCTCCAGAAGCCATTGTCAGGTGGCTCCCGTGTATTCCAACAGCTCTCCCGTGTATTCCAACAGAACAAGTTAGGTTCACTGGACAAAATAGACAACGACTATAGTAATCTGATGTTTGACAAACCCAAAGACCCCAGCTTTTGAGATAAGAATTCACTATTTGACAAAAACTGCTTGGAAAATTGGAAATGAGTATGGTAGAAACTAGGCATTGACCCACATTTGACACTGTATAGCAAGAAAAGATCAAAATGGGTTGATGATGTAGACATATACATGAAATTATAAATAAATTAGAAGAACATTGGATAGTTTACCTCTCAGACCTGTAAAGGAGGAAGGAATTTGTGACCAAAGATGAACTAGAGATCATTATTAATCACAGAATAGAAAATTTTGATTATATTAAGTTAAAAAGTTTTTGTAAAAACAAATCTAATGCAGACAAGATTAGAAGGGAAGCAATAAATGGGGGGAACATTTTTACATTCAATGGTTCTGATAAAGGCCTCATTTCCAAAATATAAAGAGAACTGACTCAAAAGTACAAGAATTCAAGCCATTTTCAAACTGATAAATGGTTAAAGGATATAAAAGGACAATTTTCAAATGAAGCAATTGAAACAATTTCTAGTCATATGAAAAGGTGCTCCAAATAATTATTGGTCAGAGAAATGCAAATTAAGACAACTCTAAGATACCACTACATACCTCTCAGATTGGCTAGGATGACAGGAAAAGGTAATAACGAATGTTCAAACGGATGTGGGAAAACTGGGACACTGATACATTGTTGGTAGAATTGTGAACAAACCCAACCATTCTGGAAAGCAGTTTGGAACTATGCTCAAAAAGTTATCAAACTGAAATAAGCAGAGACAGGAGATCATTATACACGGCAACAAGAAAATTATATGATGATCAACTCTGATAGATGTGGTTCTCTTCAGCAATGAGATGATTCAAACCAGTTCCAATTGTTCAGTAATGAAGAGAATCAGCTACACCCAGAGAGAGAAACTGAGTGTGCACTACAACACTCTTTCTGTTATTGTTTGCTTGCATTTTTGTTTTCCTTCTCAGATTTTTTCTTTCTTTCTAGATCTGATTTTTCTTATGCAACAAGATAACTGTATAAATATGTATACATATATTGGATTTAACATACTTTTAACATGTTTAACATGTATTGGACTACCTGCCATCTAGGGGAGAAGGTGGGGGGGAAGGAGGGGAAAAGTTGGAACAGAAAGTTTTGCAAGGGTCAATGTGTGAAAATATTACCCATGCTTATGTTTGTAAATAAAAAGCTATTTAAAAAAAGAAAACAACTCCTTAAAAAATAACATTTGAGAAATGAAAAGAAAAAAACATATTGAAGAAAACAATTTCCTAAAAAATAAAATTGACAAAATGGAAAAAGAAAACAATTCTTTAAAAAATAGTCAATTAAAAAAACCGTCCATTCAAGCACAAAAATTCTATCATAGAAAGAAAAGAAAAGAAAAGAAAATAGAAGAAAACATAAAATGCCTCACTGGAAAAAAGATACAGGAAAGTCAATCTAAAAATTACTAGACATTATAAAAAAAAAGAGCCTGGAAAACACCTTGTAAAAAATCATCGAGGAAAACTGCCTTTATATCCTAGAACCATAGAGTAAAATAAGTCATTGAAAGAATCCACTGATCACTTCCTGAAAAGAGTCCCCCAAAATGAAAATGGAAAGGAGTATTGTAGCTAATTTCCAGAATTAGGCTAATTATCAAATGAAGGAGAAAATGCTGCAAGCAGACAGAAAGAAATAATTCAGTTATAGTGGAGCCACAGTTAGAATAACACAAAATTTTTAGCAGCCAATTACCTCTTGGAAGAGATCCCTAAATGAAAACTCACAGAAAGATTTTAGTCAAAATCTGCAACTCCCAGGTCAAGAAGAAAATCTTGCAAACATACAGGAAGAAACAATTCAGTTATAGTGTAGCCATAGTCAGGATAACCCAAGATTTAGTAGCTTCTACATTAAAGGACCAGAAGGCATGGCATAATATTACTGAAAGCAATGGAGCTACCTAGCATTGCAACCAAGAATACCTGCCCAGCAAAATTCAGTATAATCCTTCATAGAATGAAATAGAAGATTATCAGACATTTGTGATGAAAAGACCAGAGTTGAATGGAAAATCTGATTTTCAAATATGGCACTTTGCAGAAGCATAAGGAGATAATGAGGAAAGTAATATCATAAGGTCTGTTTGCATTCCTAGAATTTTCTCATTATTATGACTGTTAGCTGAAGTATATATAAACAAAGGACACAAATGTGAGTTGAATACAAAGGAATAATATCTTTTTTAAAAATAATGAAATTAAGGGGCGAGAGAAATGTACTGGGGGAGAAGATAAAGAAGTGGAATGGTGCAAATTATATGTCATAAAAAGGGGTCAAAATATTTACAATGAAGGGGCAAAGGGAGAGGACAGGGGAAGAGTATGAACCTTAACTCTCATCAGAATTGGCTCAAAGAAAGAAAAAACAAACATAATAAGAGTATGTAGAAGAATAATACTCAATAAGAGTATTAGCAATATCTTATCCCACAAGGATATTCCTCTTTCTTTTTTTTAACTTAATTTTTCTTGAGGGTTTTTAGTTTCATTGGGTTAGGAGATCAATGTTTATTTTCCCAGAATTTGACTTTTATGGAAATAATTTGCTTAACTTCACAAGTGGTTTCTTAATTGTGGGAGGAAATAAGGGAAAAAATCTCAAACTCAAAAACAGTAAAAGCAAATGTAAGAAACTTTTTTTAATGTAGCTGGGGAAAATAAATAATAAAACAAAGCAGAAAAAATTATGGAATTATGGTATAAGAGAGGAATGTGCTGGAAGAAAAGGGAAGGGAAAAGTGGAATGGTATAAATTAACTGCCATAAAAAGAGGCAAAAAAGTTTGTATACTACTACAAGGAAAAGAGGGAGGAAGGAGAAATCAATGAACCTTACTTTCATTAAAATTGGCTCAAAAATGGAAATAATGTGCACATTATATAAGGGTGTGGAAATATATATTACTCTGCAGGAAAATAGGAGGGGAATGGGATATGGGAAGAGGAAAGGGTGATAAATGAAGGGAGCATATTGGGGGAAGTTTGGTCAATAGCAAAACATTTTTGTTAGTGTTAGGGTGAAAGGAGAGAGAATAAAATAAAGGAGGGAATATGGTGAGTGCAGTAGTTGTAAACAGAATTTTGTAGCAAGTTTCACTGATAATGCCTCAATTCTCAAACATAGAGAGAACTGAGTCAATTTTTAAACAATAATAAGAGTTATGCCCAATGATAAATGATCAAAAGAGAAGATCTACGCCCAAAGAGCTATAAATTCATGCACATCCTTTGACCTAACAATACCACTACTAGCTTTGAATACCAAAAGAGATTTTTTTTTTAAGTAAAAGGGCCTATAAGTACAAAAATATTTGTAGGAGCTCTCTTGTCAGAGAAAAATTGAAAATCAAGGAGAAGCTCACCAACTGGGGAATGTCTGAATATGGTATGTGATAGTTGCGGAATATTATTATTTGTAAAATGTTGAACTCAAAAAACTGGAAAGCCCTCCATGAATTCAAGCAAAGTGACATGAAGTGTGCACAAATGAATAGCAATATTTTGAGATGACCAATTTTAAATGACTTTGCTATTGCAGAAGTTTTTCCTCTTTTTCTCCTCCTTCCTCTCCATCTCTCTGCCTCCCTCCCTCCCTCCCTGCTCTCTTCTTCCCTCTGTCCTTCCCTGTCTTTCTCTCTCACCTTCTTTCCATCCCTCCCTGTCTTTCTGTCTTTTTAACTTTATTTTTCTTGATGGAAGATCTCTGCTTTCTCTCTCAACATAACTTTTATGAAAACATATTGCATAACAAGAGAACTGTTCAGTTCTACACACATATATTGTATCTAGGATATACTGTGACATATTTAACATGCATAGAACTGCTTGCCATCTGGGGGAGGGGGTAGAGGGATGGAGGGGAAATGTCAGAACATAAGTGAGTGGGAGGGATAATGTAAGAAATTACCCAGGCATGGGTAGTGTCAATAAAAAATTATAATTGTTAAAAAAAACATATTGCATAACCTCACATGTGATTTCTTAAAGGGAGCTGTGGATAAACACAAGGGAGAGAATTTGGAACTCAAAACTTTAAAAAACAAATGTAAAAAAATGTTTTAAATGTAACTGGAGAATAATTATAAATAAATGAAATTTTAAAAAGAGAGATTATAGGAACTTATCACCGGGATAATACAAAATGGCCAAGTGGTATTTATACCAAAATTACAAAGTTGATTCAATATCAGAAAAAAACTATCAGCATAATTGACTATATCAACAACCAAACTAACAGAAATTATATGATTATCTCAATAGGCAGAAAAATGTATTTGACAAAATACAACACCCATTCCTATTAAAAACAACAAAAAGAGCATAGAAATAAACTGAGTTTTCCTTAAAATGATAAATACCATCTATCTAAAACCATCATCAGGCATCATATACAATGGGAATAAAGTAGAAGCATTCCCAATAAGATTAGAGGTGAAATGAACCTGCCTCTTTTCACTACTAATATTTAATTTTGTACTAGAAATGTTAGCTTTAGCAATGAGAAAAAAAAGAAATTGAAGGAATTAAAGTAGGTAATGAGAAAATAAAAGTAGCACTTTTTGCAGATGAAATGGCATATTTAAAGAATCAACTAAAAACACTAGGAAGAATCAACAACTTCAGCAAAATTGTAGGATATAAAATAAATCCACATAAAAGAGAATGATATCAATGAGGGAATATACCAAAATTTATGAGATGCAGCCAAAATAAAACTTAGGGTAAAATTAGCTTGCCTAAATTCTCATATAAGTGAAATATAAAAAGAACAGTTCAATAAGTGAGGCATGAAACTAAAAACAAATATAAAATATACCAAAACAAAACAAAAAATATCTAGTAAGATAATGAATTTTAAAATCCCCAACTGAATACCAAATTGGAAATCCTCACAATCAAATGTGAATTTCAACATATTTAAAGTAAACAAAAACACATAAGGGGAGGATTAGAATAATAAATAAGTCTAATAGCTGCTTTAATAAAAAATCAATGAGATAAGCCATTAGTTAATTTGATTTTTAAAACATGGTGAAAACTAAATGACCACTATCAAAAAACAAGAGTGAAACTATCACCAATGAAGAAATTAAAACAATCATTAGGAAATATATTGCCCAATTCTCTGCCAGTAAATCTCACAATATAAGGAAAATCAATGAATTTAGGAAATGTTCCCAGATTAATAAATCAGAAAATAGGATGCCTAATTTAATAACTGCATCTTAGAAGAAGAAATTTAACAAGCCATTATTGAATTCCTTAAAAAAAAATAATCCACAATGCCAGATGGGTTCAGTCTGGAATTCTAATAAACATTCAAAGAATACTTAATTCTAATACTATATAAATTGTTTGGGAAAATAGGCAAAGAAAGAGTTCTACTATTCCTTTTATGGAACAAGTATGGTACTATACTTAAATCTAGGAAGACCTAGACAGAGAAAGAAATTTATAAATTATTTTCCCAAAGGATTATTGATGCAAAAATTTCAACTCAAATAAGAACAAGGAGATCACAGCAATGTATCACAAGTATTATACACTATGGCTATGTTAACTTTGTACCAGGAATGCAAGGTTGGATTCAATATTAGGGAAAATTTTAATAGAATTGTCGATATCAAAAACAAAAGCAACAGAAATCATATGATTATCTCAAAAGATGCTTTAAAAAGTTTTTTTTTTATTTTTTAAATTCTTTTTTAAAATTTAATAGCCTTTTATTTACAGGTTATATGTATGGGTAACTTTACAGCATTAGCAATTGCCAAACCTCTTGTTCCAATTTTTCACCTCTTATCCCCCACCCCCTCCCCCAGATGGCAGGATGACCAGTAGATGTTAAATATATGAAAATATAAATTAGATACGCAATAAGTATACATGACCAAACCATTATTTAGCTGTACAAAAAGAATCAGACTCTGAAATATTGTACAATTAGCTTGTGAAGGAAATCAAAAATGCAGGTGGGCATAAATATAGGGATTGGGAATTCAATGTAATGGTCTTTAAAAAGTTTTTGATAAAATATAGCACCCATTCCTATCTATTAAAAGCATTAGAGAGAACAAAAAATAAATTTAAAAAGACGGCATTCTTTAAAATGATAATCAGCATCTATCTAAAAACATCAACAAACAATATCTATAATGGAGATAATCTCAAAGACTTCCCAGTAAAATCAGGGGTGAACCTAGGATGTCCATTATCACCACTACTTTTTGTACTAAAAATGTTAGCAATAAAAGAAAAATAGAAGAAATTAGAACAGGCAATAAGGAAACAAAATGATAACTCTGGAGATTATGCATAACTGTATACTTAGAGAAACCTAAATCAACTAAAACTATATTGTAGAGGGCTGAAACTCCACAAAAGTATTGCTTGAATCAGACAACCAAGAACTTAAGGCTAATTATCTATTTGATGTGAGACAATGACTCTATTAGCATATGTTTCCATAAATGACTCTTCTCACTGTTGGGTGCTTGCTGAATGTTTTGGTGTTGAGATAATCATAAGCAAGTATTGGAGAATGGAGGGACAGAGGTCAGAATCACTTTGCAGCACGACAAGGAGGAGAGAGGCTGGTGGCTCTACACTTGAGAATCTAGGAGCCTCATGGCAGTTTGTCTGTTTCCTTCACTTCTCCCCTTAAAGATCAAGGATTTTAATTTATCCTAACTCTGGCTGACCCCGAGGCCCTCTAAGTAACTAGTCTGTACTTCACAATATATGAAATAATTAACAACTTTAGTAAAGTTGCAGGTAAACCCACATAAATCATTTGCATTTCTTTATGTGATCAACAAAGTTCTGAAGCAAGAGGCAGAAAGAAAAATTCCATTCAAAATAGCTATAAACAATATAAAATTTGGGGAGTCTCCTGCCAAAACAAATTCAGGAACTGTCTAAATACAGTATACTTCTGACGCAAAAAAATTTATATATTAGCAGATTTTACCCATGAGCAATTGATATTATTGCTTATGGGAAGGACCAGCCAATATAATTAAAAATGATCATTTTACCTACATTAATTTACTTATTCAGTGCCATAGAAACAAACTATCAAAAAATCATTTGATAGAGCTTGGAAAAACATAAAACAAAAACAAAATTCATCTGCTAGAACAAAACATCAAGAATATCAAGTGCATTAATGAAAAGAAAATATAAGATAGCCAGTGCTATATAAGATGTTCTGTACAGAGTCCAAATAGAATAGAATGTATATGATGGAAAGGATTTCCAAATGTTCCTATTTGGAGATGATATTTTACTGTGTCAATCAAGCCTTTAAACATGAAAAAGGCTCACATTTAGTATAAAGAGATTGATCAAAGGATCCACACTGAAAAAGTAAATGAGAAGAATTTTCCAGATTCTCTGTAGTTTACTGGACAGCCCCAACTAGTTAGTATACCTATATCTTTGTAGATGTATTTAGCTTTCATGAACATTGAACAACAACAATGAACTGGTCTCAGCATTATTAGGAAAAGGAGATCCAAGAGGATCTCATTTGAGAAAATACATAGCACTTCTCTAATAATTACACTGCCACAAAAGCTTATAAACACCAATATTTTTCAGGAATGATATTTGGCCACAGTAGATTTTTAAAAATCCAAAACACAAACATATCTCTTACGAATCAAAATTGTAGAGAATCCCAAAAATCTATGGACATATATATGGTGAGTATACATAGAAGATTTTGATGACTTTGATGTAGTAAGTGATGGCAAAGACAAAAATGAATAGAAAGAAAGATAGGCTAATCTTGTATTGCAAATGAAAGCTTGCACTGGTTCTCAAGTATTAAAAGAAGCAAGGGAGCAATTCAGTGTGTTTTCCTGGATCCTTTATGACAAAAGTCCTGTGGGACGAAATTGGATAGAAGGATAAATATCTGAATCAGTGGCAAGACTATTCATAATGATAAGAGTCAAGGGTCCATCAAAGTATTTTATCATATCATTTCTTTATTTGCATTTATCAATGTGCATATTCTTAAGGGAAATTGAAAACGAGGAACAGAAAACACATGCTACAATCCTCATGGGTGATATTAAGATTACTTCATAAAGAGAATAAGCTGAATTATGAAAGTTCAAAACTTCTATAAGATAATCTTAACTAATTCAAAATCAATAAAGAAAACTGCACCAATAACATGAACCGTTTTTTCTCTTGCAGAGTCATAAATAGGGATTTTTTTTCTTTCCATAGCTGATGTGTGTTGACATTTTTCACTCCTTAGCAATGATATTCAGTTTCAATTATTGTTGTTCACTAAGTGTTCCATGATTTAAATTGTTTTTATTCCTCTAGAAATGTTGCTTTTTTTTTGTCTTTTAAAGCTTTAATTACTGTACCTTTTATAGCCATCCAAGGCATTAACATTTGCTCCATTCTTTAGGAGAAATTCTGCCATATCACAGTTTTTTGCTCTAATTGCAAAAAAAAGTGGTGTAAGGCCTTCCTGCAAAATTAAAATAAAGATATTGTTATATTAAGTAAGCATTCTATATTTACTTTAATTCAACTTATGACATTTTATGAACATCTTGTGAATTTGCTAATGAAGTGATAAGAAAACATGGCACAATGAAACATTGGAGTGAGAAGACTAGAACATAAATCTTATTTCTGTTAATTTCTATATGATCACAAAGCCAATTATTTCAGCTCTCTGGACCATAAGTTTCCTTAAATGTAAAATGATGGAATGAAACTAGATATCTTTTGGATTCTGTCTAGCTATTAATATGTAATCAGGAGATAGAAATTCAGAATTTGTAAGAGACCAGTTTCTTTTATTTCATGAGTATATTTCCTTTCTTGCCATATTATTGTCCAACTTATTTACAAACATTTCCTCAAAACTCTATTAAGGTAAAGCTACATCCTGGCTGGCTTTGAAGTTGACTAGTTATTTTTACCCATTCTCCTCAGATACAAAAAAACTAACTCAACAACAGCAACAGCAGCAGCAGCAGCAAATAAAACAATTTTTAAAAGTCTTGCCCTGAGCAAGTTAAACCTGGAAGGAAAGCATTTATCTAGTATTTTCCCTCTAATATATTAACCTTCCTAATATATTCTTTGTTTTTTTTTCTCTCCCAAGTGGCAATTATTAAGAATTAAGCCTTTACTTAAAAAAATCAGGACTCATTCAGCAGTTTTAGAAAGAGAAATTTTAGTCATTAGGATAAAGAAAACATGTATTTAATTTTTTTTCTGTGAAAATTCTGTCTCTGCGTGGTTAGATTTAATAAGAACAAATTTCAAAAGATTTTTCCTAAAAAATCATGACATTTCTTCATGACAAATTGACATTGCAAAGCCCTATATATAGAAAAGGTTTGTAGATAATATCTGGTAATACTAGTTTATTCTGGGAAGCAGACCTATGCTCCCCAGATATATTTGCTCCCATGATATATTTATCATGCAGAGAAGATAAGATCCTGGAGAGATGGATGTGGTAGAATAGTCAACTAGTAACAAAGTCAGCGAGACCTAGATTCAGGGCCTTCAGCTGACATACATATGCTGACTGGGTGACCCTGCAGTACTCCAGGACTCTTCCTAACATTGGGTTTCTTAATATTTTGTTTGTCATGCACTCCTTTTCAGAAAAAAAATATTTTTAAATGCCTAAAATACATAGAAAACAAACAAAACCAATTACATTGTAATAAGCATAATGTAATGTAGTCTTTTTTAAAGTTAATGAATCCCAGTTGAATCCATAATCTAAGATTAAAACATAGAGCAAGCCCTGAGCTAAATTTGTAGAAGGAATTTCCTTCTTAGAAGTTCCACTGTGAATGAAATTTCTTCCAATGTCATGTGTACTCTCCATCTTGCTCTCCATCCTACATTAGAGAATTCCGAAGACTAATAAACTTTGACTACAGGATAATTTTAAATTATATTCACTAAAGAAAGGCTTCCATAAATAAATGATTTCTAAAATATGTACATTGGACACTATGATTTTTTAGCTGATGATCTACTTTATTATACAAGATTGTTAGTTTCTACCTTGTTTTTTGCTTCAATATCAGCTTTATATTGAAGCAGTTTTGCTGCCATGTCTATGCCTCGAAAAAAGGCAACATAGTGAAGAACATTGTTACTGCCATCCCCAAGATTAGGGTCTGCACCATGTTCAAGCAAGATAGTTGCACACTCCTCCTGCTCACACTGTATTGCCTGTCAGCATTGTGGGGAATAGAGAGAGATAAGGTGAAGAACTTATAGGAATGAATTCTTTTTCTGTATTTTATTATTTCTATGTCTCTGTGACCTGCATAAGTACGTTGAGTGCAAGCCAATATTTACTTAAAACTAGATATATTTACTTCACCAGAAATGATGATATTTATCCTTGTTCAATGTTATCAGTATTTATATTATTAAATGCTGTCAGCTCAGTAATCTGAAGTTTGAAGGTCTGATTGGTGATTCCTCTTGGAATCAGGGAAACAAAGCATTCCGTTCTAATCTGCTTTTGGCACCAATGTTTAACATTCAATTAGGGGAGAGGGCATCTATTTCTCAATGATTCCCAACATATGATTTAATCCTTTGTAACCAAAACTATAAAAATTGTATATCTTTCCTAAATCTTTAGCCCTTCTACTGCGAGCTTTCTCTCTTTCCCTTCTCACAGTGGAATTGATCATTCTCATGAGAATTTATTAATAAATAACTTTTCTGCTTTCTACTGAGTGATCTCTGAGTAGTCATTTTAGGTAAGGGTCTTCTACATCCCTTGCAGCATGATATATACAAAGAAATAATAATGTAATGTAAAGTTGAGTATAAAAATTATTAGTGATATTTAAATGTTATTTATTAACTTTTAATTTTATTAATCAAAGGCAGAAATCCAATTCCATTTCAATGAGCAGCATGGTTAATGCGTACCTTCATTAAAGGTGTTTGACTGTCTCTGTCCAACAAATCCAGTTCACATTTTCGCTCTACTAAGAGAGACACAACATTTGAATGTCCATTAGCACAGGCCAGATGAAGAGATGTTCTATAGAAATGAGAGAACAATGTGATTAATAATATACTACAGCAATCAATATTGTACCATTGTTAGGATAATTTTAACTTAACTAAATTAATAACAAATTACTCTTATGCCTAAATTGTAAATCATTTCCAAAATAAATGGCCACTAATGTCACCTAAATAAATACAAAATATGCATTAACTCTCATTGCTGGATATGATACACTAAATCGCTAGTGCAGGAGACGTCTATCTAGCAGGTAGATGTAGATTTCACTACAGATTAGCATGGGAACTTTGCTCAGGTTCTGACCTGGACTGCTTCAACTCTCCTGAGGTAACTTGCTGGCTCCTTGTACTTTGGGATTGCCCATACTAATGTCAAACAGAGGAGAGACCCTACTGGCATAGCCCACTGCAACCCAGAACTCATGAGTTCAAAAGATATGCCAGCCTCAGCCTCCCTGTAACTGGGATTACAGGTGGGCTTCACCTTGCCTGGTGGTGAAGTCTAATAACTTTTTCCATTAAGATATCCATCTGCAACTACAAAATATTTAGTAAAGCAGCTGCCTCATAAAAAACCTTTATATATTTGTGTATTGTATCTTTGCAGAAGCACATGAACACATGTGTGCATACTCTCTTAACACTCACTGAAATGCAGCATTGTACAGTTGAAGTGGCTCTAGGATGACACAGGCTGTTCCAGCAAGGTAAACATTTTGGCACTTCTGCCATGGTGGAAAGGGTTTGCAGCAAGGGCCTGGTATGCCTGTTGTCCATGCACCAATCTAACTAAGGTCATAAAGATATCAGGTTGGTCAAAGGAGGATAAATTTTTTAATGATGATATATTTCAAAGTACATCTTTGTTGCTTAGTCATCTCAGTTCTGTTCGACTCTTTGTCTCCTCATGTTGAGTTTTCTTGGTAAAGATACTAGAATAGTTAGCCATTTCCTTCTCCAACTCATTTTACATATGATGAAACTGAGGCAAACAAGACAGAGTCTTGCCCAGAGCCACACAGCTAGTATCTGATACCAGACTTGAATTCCACAAAGACAAATCTTTCTGATCCAAGCCCAGCCTTCTATCCATTGAAAACCTCCTGCTGATAACTGACCTTCTACACCACGTTGTAAAGAGGTTATGTTATGTATTATTGGTGGAGGAAATATTCGTAACAAAAAATTGTGTATTACTGAAGTTACAAATGTTCATATAAATATCCATATGGGCATATTTTGTTTTTTTTCTTGTTTTTCAGAACTCTCCTTTTGCCTTTTCCTTCTAGCCTTCTTCCAGAGTGTCTAAGGTAGTCAGAAGGGAAGAGATTTCTTCCTCCCCATCCTCCCAGCTGCAATGGTGACATACTTGCATGTATCTTGATAAAAAAAAGAAAACTAGCATCTATTATGTGTTTACTATGTCCCAGAGACTGTGTTCAGTATTTTACAAATATTGTATCATTTGATCTTTGGGAAGCAGGTATTATCATCCTCATACTTGAGGACACTGAAAAAACTGAGAAACAGATTTGCTCAGGGTCACATAACTAGAAAGTTTATATGAATCCAGGTCTTTGTAGTAAATAGTATTTAGCAATAATACAAATTAATTCTTAAATCAGTAATCAAACAAAACAGAAAAACAACACATAAGATTTTTGCATCTCTTAAAAAGTTAACTGCTAATGATTTTCAAGTTTATTTAGAAAAGGGGAGATGAAATGAAGCCTTTTATTATTGAGAAAATGAAGGGAACTTTTAAAAAATTGAGTTTTGTTAATTCAAATTACACTACAAATTTTATCTTTCTTAATCTAAATGTACTTGTTTTACTCAGGAAAGGGATAAGCAAAATTAAAGGAAGACAAGATAAAAGAATGATATTCCAGAGAAGGTGTTGGCAGAAAGGGGAATGGAATTTTTAAAAGGTGTTTATATTTCTGAAATTGCTTAAGCAGGAAACTGAGTAATGAGTAGTGAAAGGAAGGAAGCAAAGCAGCAAAAAGTTCTCATAATAGAGGGAAAGAGGGTGAAAAAGAAAGATGCTTGGTAAACCATCATGCTAACTGAGTGGGATCAGGATGGGAGGGCAATTTGGTTGCTGTGCATTTTAGGGGAGAATATAACCATAAAAGTAGAGGGGAGAGGGGAAAATCTAAGACAATTTTCAATGAATTCACAAGCAGCTGATGGTTAGAAATTCAATGTTCTTCATTTTGAGTGTGTCTCCACATTAAGTATAGTCAAAATTCAAACTGGTGGATAATTAATTAGTGACATTCTGTTTAGGCTCATTTGGCAGGGGTTCTCTAATGACTACTGAACAAATTTAAAAGTATCTCAACCTCAAAAAAAGCAACTAATATTTTCTTTGAATTGTCATACTGTGTGGCTAAAGGATTTTCATTTTTCTTTGGTTTTAGGGAAAAAAAATTTAAACCAAGAGTTACTTATAATCATTTCCATGACCATTACTATATTTAAAATAAAATTTAGTAACCATATCAAAAACTATGCATAATATTTATTTTATCTTTCTATTAATATATTCTGAAAGTAATTCAACTGCAAATCAGTATACCTATTAGAAGAAGATCAGTAAGGATAGTTAGCCAACTATGAAGGCCTTTGGTGGCAGTCATTTCAGAAAGCCAATACTTCTCTGTTGCTTTAACCTATGAGGCTGTTCTCATTTATCCAGACCTTTTGTGACTTTGTAAATGTTAAGCCAGGTACACTAATGTATGGCTGTACATGCACAAGTGCCATGCCAGTACCTTTGTTTCTTGGCTTTTAGGATAAGGGAAAATATTAAGAAAAAAATCAAAATGTAGCCTGTCATTTTTAATTTTGAAAGCTAATGAACGATTGATATTTGAAATGACATGAAAAAATAAGTTTAAATCAAGACAAGACTTTGTTGTTTCTAAGAATGCATTTAATTATTTACATATTTTCACCAATTAAGAAACAATATAAAATACAATTTGGACAAGTGAATAATGTACTTTGAACCATCAAATTTCCAGAAATTATTCCACAGATTTTCAGTATTTAATAAACAACAAAGTCCTTTGAAAAAATACATAAGGAATTTAATTTCCCTATGTATAATTTTTGTGACTTGTGGTTAAAGATTCTCTTACGTACATTGTTTCATAAACTCAAGAGTGGAAGCACAGTATGATGGACAGAAAACTATCCTGGAAGTTTGCAATATCTACTAGGTCTTACATCTTACATCCACTTGCTTTGTAGGACCTGGGCAGATCAGTTAACCTCTCACTGACTAATATAGTTTTTTTTAAATTCAAAGTTGCAGAGAAGATACTGTCAAGGGAATTCTCTCTTATCAATAAAACTACTTAAACAGTCTATATCCCATGAGAAACTCTAATGTACACTTTTCATTGGAAAGCTATATGAGGTATGCTGAGAGAGTAATGAAGCTGAATCTATAAACTACACATGAAAAAAAATCTCCTTACATTAGTCATAACTTCATCCCTGCTTTTTCCCACCTGTCTTTTTATGGAAATCATGGTCAAAATCTTTAACTTGAAAATATTGATTAAAAAACTTATTTTCAAGAAATTGGGATTGTTGGATTGTAGAAGAAATACTTATGGTAATTATTTAAAGAAAAATAAATTGGGGATGATAAGTCTTTGAATATATGTCATAGATATAAATTACTTTGAGCAAGTTTTAGGTTGAGTTGCATTTTCTGATTTGATTACTAGTGTCTCCCTTCCCCTCTATACTATGTGTACAACCAATTGGCCTGTTGTGTCCAGTAGTTTGGTTGAAAGAGTAAACATGGAGTGGGCAGACACTGCCCATCCTAGCAGAAGACACTTCCACTTCCAGACTCCAGATATTTTACTAGATGTCTCTCCTTCCCCTCCCCCCCAACTCATGGAATTTTCTTCTCTTGCCTTCATTTCTTGCTCTGCCCTGGCTAAAATGCTAACTTCTACAAGAAGATTTTTCCCAACCCCCTTTAAAACATGTCTTCCTCAACTGATTATTCCTAATTTATCCTGTATAGTGTATCATGTTTGTACTTATCTGTTTTCATATTATCTCCTCCATTGAAACATATTCTGAGTGCTCTGACATCAGGGCCTATCTTTTACCATTCTTTGTATTCCAAGATCTTAGCAGAGTGTCAGTTACGTGGTAAACATTTAATAAGTCTTTCCCCACACATAGCACTCCATCTTTTGACACTAAGTAAGTTTACTTGCTGTCTCCATGCCTGGGATGCTCCACACTCCCACCTCCTGATTTCGGCAAAAGTCTTGCCTTCTACAAGAAGCCTTTAGTCACCTCCTTTAAAACTAGTGCTATTCGTCTGAGACTACTCCCACTTCAGCTTGTATGTATCTAGTTTATACATAGTGATTTGCACCCAATTGTTATTTTATAATCTCTCCTTTCCAAAGCATTATACTTCTTCAACATACAGGTTAGCACTCCCTCAAACATACTCACTCCATTGTTGCTCAACTTCCACATTTCATATGATCTACTACATCTTATCTCAGCCAGATAAAGACAGATCTTTGACTGTGAAGACCAAGTCAGCACCCTGGATATCTTAGAATCAGCCAGAATCAGGACAAGCAAAAGTCCTTGGTCTTTATTCTTGGTCTTTAGGGGTAGGAGTGAATTGGATGGACAAAGGATCTCCACGACATCTCCTCTTTGTCTTCCACCCAGAAGTGACCCTGGCTAGTCTTACTCCACCCCCTACCCTCCTACAGTTCTCTGTAGACACCAATTATCCAGCCAGCACAGAATAGTGGGAAGGACCATTTTCCAAGCATATGCTTATAGAGTATTGTCCAATCAGTAATTAGCTTTAAGTGTTTGGTTGTCTAACCACAGTGCATTAACTCAAGAGTTTCAACCCTTTACATCTGACCACCTACAAAAGCAGCACTGCCATCCTTTCAAATACTCAGTTTCTTTTATCTGATCACAATCTATTGTTATTCCATGTCTTCCTTTTCTTTGCAAACTTAAATTCTGTTTTTCAGCCAGACTATGATTTCTAATCCAAGGCCATCACCCCTGCAATAGCTATACTCTTCTTTCTTCATCTTGACTCCTTGGTGAACTATTCAGTATAGTTGTTCAACCCTCCATTGCCTTCCTTTACATCTATTGCTCATGTATCATATTGCCAACACTGTCCTTCTAAGCCTCAATCTTTCTATGCACATGTTGTCAAATGAGGCTGGAAAAAAATCATGTAGCTGTGCTTACTAAGGTCACTGAAAATTTGTCACATGACCTCAATTGGTTTCTCACTGATCCAAGACAATTCTTTCATACTATACTTCCCTAAACAATTCATTATGCCATTTACCATCAATAGATCTTTCAAACCTTTTCATCCCTTCTCAAACCTCCTCTGCTGCACCTGTTCAGCTAAAAATCTTAGCTCATATTTACTGGGGAAAAACAAAACAAAACAGGTCATTCCTTGAAATCTCCCTCTTTTGCCCTCCACACCTAATTCATTTGTAAATGCCTTCTATGAATATTTTTCCTTCACCTAAATCCCTTACCTGACTAACCTCCTAGAATGTAGAGGTAATTCTTGCTCCCCCATTCCTCTGTATATGCTGCTGTGAACCTTGTGCCTGATACACAGAATAGATCTTAATAAAAGCAGCAGTTTTTCTGCCTTGAAATTTTTACTCTTCAAGTAAAGATAAAAGGTTGGAGCAAAATCTACTATACTTCGGGTGAAGTCAAAAAAGCAGGGGTAGCCATCCTGATCTCAGATCAAGCAAACACAAAAATTGATCTAATTAAAAGAGATAAGGAAGGGCACTATATCTTGCTAAAGGGTAGCATAGATAATGAAGCAATATCAATATTAAACATATATGCATCAAGTGGTGTAGCATCTAAATTCTTAAAAGAGAAATTAAGAGAGCTGCAAGAAGAAATAGACAGCAAAACTATAATAGTGGAAGATCTCAACCTTGCACTCTCAGAATTAGATAAATCAAAGCACAACATAAATAAGAAAGAAGCCAAAGAGGTAAATAGAATACTAGAAAATATGATAGATCTCTGGAGAAAATGAAATGGAAATTTTTACTCTTCACATATTGTGTCCATTTTGAGGCATTTAAGTGGCACAATGAATAAGAGTTCTGGGCTTGGAGTCAGGAAGACATCTTCCTGAGTTCAAATTTGATGTCAAATACTTATAATTGTGTGATCCCAGGTAGGTTATTTAACCCTGATCGTCTGAATTTCCTCATCTGTCAAAATGAGCTGAAGAAGGAAAAGGCAAACCATTCCAGTAACTTTGCCAAGAAAATCCCTCACATATCCTTATGGATAGTCTGACACAGTCATTTTAGCCATGTCAACATTTCAACAGAAAAGATTAGTATTTGTTCCCACGTTGTTACTGATTAAGAATATATATTGGCAGTTGGATCCTGGCTAAAAGCCAAAGGAAGGTGTTTCCAATTCATTAAAAATGACCAGGCAGGAGGAAGGAGGTGTCGCCAGCTTTTGGGACTTGCTATCCAATCTCTAGGAAGCCAAACCTGACCCTGACCCTGTCCCAGGTGCTGAGGGGTTTTGATTTCCCGGGCGTTAATGAGGGTGGGTGACACGGACTCAAGTGAAGCAATGGGGGGGATGTCTTAGGCTCCTCTGGTGGGGTCTTCTCCTTCTCTCCCCCTCCCCCAACCTTTGCTCTTACCGCTTCTCTCTATCCAGATCGTTTACATTGTTTTTTCCGAACAGCAGCAGATGCTGCACTTTCGCCACATCCCCTAACAAGGCAGCTTTGTGGATCTTCCGGAGGTCCTTGCTCTGGATCAGGTATCCTGGGATATAGTTGGACGTTTGGACCCCAAAGAAATTCGGCAGCTTGATGGAGGGGCCAGGTGGAAACTGCTCTTTCTTGCCGAAATCAAACATCTTCTTCATCTTGGAAGCAGGCTTTAGGGCCGGGAGAGAGAACTCATCGGGGTGTTCTCTCCCGGCCCCTCAGCCTGTTCCGGGGGGGGGGGGGAATTAAAGGGAAATTGAAGAGGAAATTAAAATGGGAATTAAAGGGGAAAGTAAAAGGGAAATAAAAGGGGGGAAATGTCAGTAACTAGAGGACATAAGTTTTGAGACCTCTGAGCTCCCAGCAGTTATAACTGATTTAGCCCTAGAGAGGAATGCAACCCTGGCAACCGCAAGAGGGGATCTGAACTGCGCGTGTATTTGTGAGACTCCGTGCTCACGCAGATGCAATAGTCCAGTCACGCACCGGTGAGGACTCGGGTGCTGGGTCCCTTAACTCTCAGCTCGAGGAATCTAGAGCTCCAAGTAGCTCGAGGGTGGGCGAGCTCCTGTCGCATTCAAATCTCCTGGCCTGCCTTGTTGCTTACTTTTATAATGGGCAAAGCACTTTCTTTCTGAGCGTCAGTTTCTTCTGTAAAATGAGATTCTACTCAATAATCTCCCAAGTCTCATGCAATCCTTTAATAGTTCTGTGAAGGCGGTGCCCAGCCTGACAAGGACCCTGGAGACCCGGATGGACAAATGTTATCTAGGTGTCTTTTCTGATTCTTCCTTCCCTTCTCCCTTCCTTCCCATTCTTACTGTATGTCAAGGAAGGATTTGTACTAGAGGACGGACAGCTGGTCTAACCAGGCAGCCCTGGGTTCAAGCCCATTCTCTACATAATTTGCCTTACTGCTGCTATAATTAATTGGGGGGAGGATCAGAAGGGAGGAGAGGGATTTCAGCAGTTCAATAGAAAAAAGATGTATCATTTTTACTTGAAAGATGTAAACATATTCTAAGACTTTAGAGGGTATATAGAGGATAATAGATCCATTCAACTCTGGACTGAAGAGATCCTGTCCAGAATATTGTATTTTTAAAGATGTTATATTCTAGGAGGGACATTGATGAATTCAGAGACAAGAGATAGGGATAAGAGAGAGAAGACTAAGGGAAGGTATGACTATTTTCAAATATCCTACAGGGATACTTTGATTCTCTGTATTAGTTTATATAATAATGTTGCTTGATTCCATTAGGAGAGATCATTAAAGTTTGCTCCATTGTTAAGTCACATATAACGTGGAGTAGAAGGTAGCAGTATTTTGTTGCTACCTTCTAGTGACTTGGGTTCAACCCCCAGTCCATAAGCAAATTTCTGCAAAGAGAAACAATGCAGGTTATTATCTAACTAGTCTTGTCCTTTCCTTCCTCCTGCTTTTCCCTGCTGCCTCTCATGTTCCATTCATAATGTGAAATGTATCCTCTGCACCACCAGCTCACCTTGATTTGTTCAGCTCCAGATTCACTGAACCTGAGAATACAGAAATAATGCATACCCACCCTAATGACCCTCCCTTCCCCACTACCACCTCCACTGTTGTTGCTTCTGTTGCTGCTGCTGGTTTTGGTTCTTCTTAGCCTTTCTTGTCTTCCCCCTTCCGCCCTCCTTATCTCCATTTCTTTGTCCCCTTCTCCTTTCCCTACCCCTTACTTTTTCGTTTTCCTTTTTCTTCCTTCCTGCCTTCCTTTCTTTCTTTCTTCCTTCCTTTCCTTTCTTCTTTCTTCTCTTTCTCCTAGTCCCCTTTCCCTTTCCTTAATTCTCCTTTCCCTCCCCTCCATTGCTTTGCCCTCTCCTCCTTTCCAACAAACCAAAATGTCAGTTCATCTTGTAGGTCTTTTGGTCTCAATAGGGATTATATGTGATCCAGTTTGTAAATCTGGTGGTCAACATGTTGGTTATACTTGTTACATGGCTCATCAATATCTATTCAAGAAATAGATTCTCTCCATTTTTTGTGCCTTACCTGATGGTATCCTGTAGTACTTCAATATTGTCTCTAAATTGCATATGTGGTTCTATAACATTTAGCACTATCAGACTCTATCATCATATATATATATTATACTGTTGTGGACAGAAAATTGGTCATGGATTAAAAATTATTTAAAAATACATATACTTCTTATTGGGGAAAAGGCCAATGTATATGAAGATTAAACAAATCTAGTTTATTAATACTCAAATAAAGAGGCAAATCATTAACATTTAATGATGTACAGACACTTGGCTGTAATCTAATATGAAATTTGTGGAAGGTGCAAAACATTTTCATGAATTTTTAATAAATACAGATGAACATAAACTAGATGAAAATGGACAATAATTCCTCTTACACTTATTGGTAATCCTAATAGCTCCCACATACCTAATATTTTATGATTTATACAGCACTATATCTCTATTTTTGCTGAAAATTTACAAAAAATAGTTGTAATTAAAATAGTTTAAGTACTGTTATCATTCCTGGCTAGGGACATAGTTGATAAATGAAAAGGGTGAGATTTGAACCCAGTTCTATGGATGACAAATTTAATAAAGACACTCTTTTGAAATTTCTCCTTGAATTTCTTACTTATGGCATACATTTGTATAATGTGCCCTTCTCTCCAACTGTTCCTGAGAAGATTATGGAAGATTATGTAAATTATTTGATTTGATTTCAACATTTGATTGAATCTATATATATGTGTTAAGTCTTCCCATTGTTTCTCCAGGCAGAGCTGAGTTTGGTTCCAATTAATGCAAATACCGAATCTTGTGAATTGGTCACATACATTAGCTGGATTTGCACTAAGTGGTTGGATTGGGCTAATACCAATACCAATAAGTTTAACATCAAATAGTGTGATTATAGTGGGCCAATTTTAGAAAAGTCATTATTTGTACTAATTAAAAGTTATCTGTATATCTACAGAACTAGCTGAAGAATCAGTGGGGAGGTTCAGTCCTCTGTCCCCCTCCCCAAATGTTCTTTTTTCCATATGGTTTCCGAATATAAGGCCTCTTCAAAAAGATTCATGGGAAAGTAGAGTAAGGAAATTGTGGAAGATTTATCTTTTCCAAAGTCACTAGGGCACAAAGTCAAAACCTCAAGATGGATGAGCCCAGGTGACCTTGTACATTTCAGAATGTCATGAGGCCCTGGAAGGTCACTAAATCTGTGGCTGTAGTGTTTATTGAAGTGGCCAATTGTAGTGGTAGCAGCAGACTAAAACAAAAGGAAGAGTTGACAGTTGAGAAAGAAGAGCCACTGGAAAAAGATCTGCCTTGGAAACACATACACACACACACACACACACACACACACACACACACACACACACACATAATATTTGATTGAACCTTGTTCATGAAAAAAATGTGAAATTAATTTGAACAATTTTCAAACTGAATTATGTGTGAAGACTTGCTTGAAGCCTCCTGGAAAATAATTGCACTTACAACTTGGCTACAAATGGAATTATAAGTTCTATTTAAATTGTTCTTTTAATGCACACTTTAATTCCCTTATGCTCATCATTGTTTTCTATGTGGAAAGAAAATAAATTATTCCTATTATCTAAGTCATGGGATAGCATTTTTAATTTCTTTCCATTAGAGAAGACCTAGATTCCCAAAAGCAACACTCATGTAAATAGCCATTTTCCCTTTAAAGCAGGGTGGCAGTGAGGAGAATGAGTGGCAGGGAGGAAAACAATGAATTTTCTAACAGTTTTCCAATTTCATTGTTTTTGTTTTTTTTTTCTGCTGTTTGAATGTCAGGCTTCTCCCAAAATTGAACCTTGGGTAAAGGGTGAAGGTAGGTGAAGGGCAAAAGTTAGTAGAGGCTGAGGTACTTTGTGGCTTTTGCCAAGAGACATGTAGTTAGACATTGCACTTGAGGTGAGAACTTCAGTATAATTTTGAAGCCTTTTGCATTTATAGGATTCAGTGGATTGACTGCAAGACAGAGAGTGAGAAAAACTGTACTTCAAGTCCAGCCTCAGATGCTTACTACATATATGACCCTGGGCCAAGACATTTACCTTCTGCTTGCTTCAGTTTCCTTATCTGTAAAATGGGGAGAATAATAGCAACCACATTCCAACATTGCTGTGAGGATCAAATGAGATATCATTTACAAAGTACTTAGCACAAGACCTGGCAGGTAATAAGCACTATGTAAATTTTTTTTTAATTAATAGCTTTTTATTTACAAGTTATTTGCATGGGTAATTTTACAGCATTGACAATTGCCAAACCTTTTGTTCCAATTTTTCCCCTCCTTCTCCCTCCCCCCCTCCCCTAGATGACAGGATGACCAATACATGTTAAATATGTTAAAGTATAAATTAAATACAAAATAAGTATACATGTATAAACCATTATTTTGCTGTACAAAAAGAATCAAGACTCTGAAATAGTGTACAATTAGCCTGTGAAGGAAATCAAAAATGCAGGTGGACAAAAATATAGGGATTGGGAATTCTATGTAATGGTTCTTAGTCATCTCCCAGGGTTCTTTCACAGGACATAGCTGATTCAATTCATTACTGCTCCATTGAAACTGATTTGGTTCATCTAACTCATTGCTGAAGATGGCCAGGTCCATCAGAATTAATCATCATATAATATTGTTGTTGAAGTATATAAGGATCTCCTGGTCTTGCTCTTTTCATCAGCATTGCACTATATAAATGTTAGTCATAATGATGATGATAATGATGATAATTATTGGAGGAATGCTTCATAGAGGATTCTTGTGAAGTTGATGGGAGGCTTACCATATAGAGTTGAGCATAACTAGATTTCTGGTTGCTCCTCTAGATTTTCTTTGACTTTCTTGGGTATTATTTTTCCCTAGTACTGACCTTGAGAATCTTTTAAAGTGTTAGAGATAATGGGTATTGTCCTTCATTTTCAGAGTACCAAAATGACATTACTGTCTTTATATCAAGTTAGCATGTTCAACTGTGTCTGATCAGACCACTACAACTTTGGAATCCTGTGCCAAAGTGTCAGACACAGATAGTCCTTTTGAACATTTGGGGTGGTTTCTCTAACTTTGTGCATCTTCTGCTTCTTTTGAGCTAATTTAATCCTGTTTTGCTCATAGAGCACAATTCTCTGATGAGAGCACACCACGCTGGATGCTCCTATGCCAGTGTCTCCCATGTCATACAATTCTAAAGTTTTTAAGAGAAATCTTGAGTGTGTCTCTATATTGCTTTTTCTGACCACCTTGTAAGTGCTTACTCTGTGTTCTCCATAAAATAGTCTTTTTGGCAAGTGTCCATAAGGCATTCAGAACAATGTGATCTCAGCTCCATAGATCTATACTCTCTGCAGTAGTTTGGATGTTTAGCAGTTTACTCTATATCTGATATTTTGTCCTACTTGATGGGAGCTTCAGCATCTTCCCAAGACAATTCACATGGAAGTGATTCCATTTCCTGGGATGATGCTGGTATACTGTCCAAGTTTCACAGACATAGAGCAACGTGGCAAGTACGACAGCCGGGTAGCCCTTCAGTTTGGTATTCAGTACTCATCATCATGGCTCATCTCCCAAGCTTTCCCAAACACTGAGCTAGCTCTGGGAAAGAACGTGTCAACGTCATAATGGCACGATAAGAAAATTTATCCACAGCATTCAAATCTTCTCCGTTTTCTGGAACAATATTTCCACATATGGATGGTATGGTGCTGGCTGATGGAGCAACTATGTTTTCTTCTTGTTAACTGTGAGAACAGAAGTTATCAGACACAGCAGAGAATTGTTCCATACTTGGTTGCTTCTCAGCTTCACAGATTACATTGAGTGCACAATTATCTGTGAACAAAATAAAAACAAATACTTATGCCAAGGTGATTGTAATTACAGCAGCAGTTGTGAGCTGGTGCCAAGGGAATAGGTTTCATGGAGAGAGGAGGAGAGATGGAAACTAGGCGGGACAGTGACTCATAACGCAAATGAAAATCAGAGCCTTTCAAAGTCAAAAGCCACACAGATTTATTACAATCTCATGAAAAGGGCCACTCCCAACAGACAAAGTGTCCTCAGCAGTGTGCAAAGTACATGCTGCAAATGCAGTAGTATATGGACCCTAATGCAGAAGCTTCCACCCATTTCTGACCTTTACTCCCATTGGCTGGGGGAGCCCAGATTTGCATACTAATGTAGAATTCTACCCAGAGCCTAAAAATCTACCCCAGAAACAAAGAATGCTAGCCAATGACACATTTAATGCTAATGGAAAAGAGGGTAGGAAGCAACAGGAAGAGAATGTAAATTTATTTAAGATAATCACACAGCAGCAGCTTTTTAGCTATAGCTCAGCTTGTTACTGCAAAGTCTCAAGTCACAATTAGGGCATAAATTGAAACCCCCTTCTTATTAGGGGTTGTCACTCAGATCATCCCATTCAGAAACTGAAAAAGAAAAATAGGCAGAGAAAGAAAGACAGAGATTAAAAATCAAAAAGAAAAGTCTGCTGAATGTTAAATTGTCTTGGCCTGTTGAAGAGCAACACTGTAAAAACTGAGTGTTTCCTTCCTAACATAGCTAATAGTGATAAATTCCTGGATTCCTGCCTAATCATTCTATACTTCTTTATTATTTAGCACTTTCTTTTCTGTCTTGTGAGAAAGCTGCTTGGTCCATATTAGAATTGTTTTTTAAAGCTATTTTTCTTTTTTCTCTAGCAAACGAAAGGCTACAGTCAAGTATAGAATTGTTCCTGAGTTGGGGAGAGGGGACTATTATATTGGTTAGCTTAGATCCTCTATTGAAAAGTCAATCTTCCAAGCCCAGGGTGGAAACTTGTAAAAATCACCAAGGCAAAAAAAAGCCTGTCATTGGCCCAAGTTCTTGGCACTTGGGGCTTCAGCTAAGCCATGCCTCACTAGTTGCTAAGGTAGATAATATCCTGAGTGGATGGAGAGGATCACTGGCTGACTGGACAACTGCTAAGCCAGAAGAAGTTAAGGAAGTTCATTTTCTCCTACACAAAATAGTGTCAAACCTGGAGAAATCAGCTTTAAACTCAACAACACTCTCAAGTAAGGTCTTGCTGAGAATATTCTTATAATAATAATTAGCATTTATGTAGTTTTCAAAGTATTTTGCATAAATATCATTTAATCCTCACAACATCCCAGAGGTGAGGAAACTATTATTATCTCCATTTAACAGAAGAAATAACTGATACTGAGAATGATTTGATGATTTGTCCAGGATCACACATTTAGAGAATATTTGAGGTTGGATTTAAACTCAGCTCTTCTTTACTGTCCAACCCTATGCATCTTGTGCTATCTCTATAATTATCAACCACACTACTAAGTATTCCTGAAAATGTTGATTAATGATGCTTATAGCATATTAGTTGAAAATCATAACAATGAAAGAACAATCCTTTTGTTAAAAAGACTTAATTATTATGCTTCACAATTATAAAAAGTACAATTTACATAATTGACTGATGGATTCCTAAGCATAAGAGTAATACACAGGTAGAACCAGATTTAAAATATTTTCATAAATTCTGCTTTGTAGATTTCAATTTTGGTTTTAAGTATGTCCATAAAAATCTGTCAGTAATTTAATTGGCTTTTGATGGGACAAGAAACAAATTAATTTCATTCATTACAAAAGTAAAATTTAATGATGGCTGCAATCAATAATTGACACAAACTGAGTTATCAAGTCTGCTTTTTTAGTTATCCCTCTGGATCCTGATTTTCACACCTTACCCCAATTCTTGTGTTTGTGTGTCTTGCTTCTAGAATAATTGCTTGAATCATAGTAGGTACCTGAGAAATGCTTGTCAGTTGACTGAATTTTTATTGTGATTTTTCAACTAACACCTTCATTCTATTTGAAATATACTATTTGAAATACTGTTTGAAATATGCTGCTGTGCTAGATCTTTTCCTGAGTGGTAAAGAGTATCACTGACTGATTGGACTTTTGTGGAGTCAAGAGAAATTAGGGAAGTTCATATGTATCTTTTTTGGTTGTAATAAAAATTTGCAATAAAGAAAAACTAAGGCCCATGATTTTAATTTTTTGCATGTTCACTTTGTTATCAAAGCTAATACTGCCAATAAAGAATGACCAATGGTGTCTCACTAGCCAAAAATAATCTAACATTCAGAGCAATTGCTTACACAATTGATTATCTAGGATACAGCAATACATACTAAATTAAAACTGCAATTGTTTTAAAGCAGGATTGCATGGTAGACTTCCATTTTGTTAAATCATGCTGACTTCCAAAATCCCAAAGTCTCAAGAATTTACAGCAATGGGGAAAACTGAGTTGCACACCATCATTTGGAAAGTTTCATGCCAGATATCTCTTGACAACAGAGGCATCCAGTGCTAGGGAAACTATCTTCTGATCAGATTGATTGATCTACCATTTATTTACCTTATCTCCCTTCTTCCCAGATTGAAAAAAAAATATTCAATATTCTGGATTCTAAACACATATAAACTCTATTACAAAAACTCATATAATTAACTCCATAGATATGAATTTAGTGATTAAATAAAACTCTTACTGTCACTGTTTAATTTAAATCCCACATTTTCTACTTTTTAAATTCACTACCTATTTGTTAGAAAGTATCTTGCTTAGTTTGTCGGTTGCACTCTGGAATCAAGGTTGGTGACTGCATTGTTCATATTTTCAAGTGTAAAAAATTACTTGTTCTTTAAATCTCTTATTATTGTATAAATTGTTGTTTTGGTCTTGCTTTCTTCACTCTACATAAAGTGATATCATCCTTTCCAAGTTTCTCTGAAATCATCTTTCATCACTTCTTAGAGCAGAATAGGATTTTGCTTTATCATTGTTTGTTCAGCGGTTGTCCAGTTGATGGTTTCTTTGGCTCCCTGTCCCCTACATCCTTGTAATGAAGAGAGCCATCTACACCTAGAGAGAAGACTGTAGGAACTGAATGTAGATCACAACATGTTAGAATCCTAGTGTTAACTCAATGGAATTGATGCAAAGCTTATTGGTTCACACATTAGAGCAAATCCTTACAAGGTGTTAAGTCACTAATATTGATAGAAACAATGCTTAAGTTAACACTTTTGAGAGTTCACACATTAGCCCACATATTAGTTCACACATTTGGGAGATTTCAGGGTTTGAAATGAGATATCCAAATTCACACCTCCCATAATCCCACTCTCAGAGAAGGAGTCAACCTTTGAATTTACACATTTAAAAGAGCATAAAAACAGCTGAGCTTAGTCAGGAGAGTTAAATTGAAAAGATTGAGAAGGGAGCGTCAGTTGGAGATTGAGAAGCCATGAGTTGGAGTTGAGCTAGAAGCAGAAGCTAGAAGAGCTAAAAGACAAGCTGCAAGAGCTCTTGGAACTAAGTAGGGAGAGAGGCCTCTAAGAAACCTAACCGGGCCCAAGAAAAGAGATAAAACTTGGAAGAAGAAAATAAATGTTTGGATTTTATCAGCTGGCTGCATTTGAAGTGATTATTATTTTGAACTGAAACTAAAGCTGCCTCCAAAAACTTCCCCAAGAAACTTGCTCCCAGAGAGAACCATCATATATTATAGAAAAGAAGAGCACCACAACAACATAACATTTTCACTTTTTGTTGTGATTCACTTGCATTTTGTTTTCCTGATCATTTACTTTCTTCCTTTCATTCTTTCTTTCTTTGATCTGATTTCTCTTGTGCAACAAGACAATTGTATAAATATGTTTATACATATTGGATTTAACATATATTTTAACACGTTTAACATATATTGAATTGCTTGTCATCTAGGGGAAGGGGTGGGGGGGAAAGGAGAAAATCTGAAACAGAAGTCTATGCAAGAGTCAGCACTGTCAAATTGTGCATATATTTTGAAAATAAAAAGCTTTTAAAAAAAGAAACATTATACACAGCAACAAAAAGATTGTGTGATGATCAGTTGTGATGAATGTGACTTTTTTTTCACAATAAGGTGATTTAGGCCATTTGCAACAGATTTGAGATGAAGAGAGCCATTTGCATCCAGAAAGAGGACTCTGTGAACTGAATGTGGATCACAACATAGCATTTCCATCACTTTTGTTGTCATTTTCTTGCTTTTATTCTTTTTTTCCCTTTTTGATTTGATTTTTCCTGTGGAGCATGATAAATGTGTACATATATATGTGTGTATGTATGTTATGTATGTATGATATGTATGTATGAATTGTATATGTTCAACATATATTGGATTGCTTGCTCTCTAGGGAAGGAAGGTTGAAAAATTTGAAACACAAGGTTTTGCAAGGGTAAATGTTGACAACTATCTTTCCAAAAATTTTGAAAATAAAAAGTTAAGCAAAGGATTCAAAAATGATGTCAAAGTCCCCACATTAACTACAATGGCTAGCTTCTTTCCCCTTGGCGGAAGACACTCAAGCTCCAAATTTTTTTTTTCCTTTACCTGCCATCACCCTTTCCCATGGTTCAGTTCTGAGTAAAGCCTGACTTTCAAATAGCAGGATCAAGCTATAAAATTGGAAACTATTAAAACATCTATCAATTCCCCACTCACTTTTGCTTCACTATGGTTTTCCCCCAAAAAAGAAAATAAAAACACTACCCCATACATTGGACTATAGGACAAATTGTTTCTTCTCATGTTGAAAGCAATGATTAGCATAAGTGAATTACAGTGTAGGTTTAAAAGAAATAACTTTTAGGAATAACTAATAGGACTTGGAAATAATAACTAATAGAATTTGTCTTAATAATCTGCCAGGAGATCAAGAGGAAGTCTTGACAATTCATCTAATTAGCAGTTTAAATAGTTTTCATTAGCAAGCTGCAGTCGACCTGTTTTATTTATGTGTGTGACAGAGAGAGACAGAGAGAGGAGAGAGAGAGAGAGAGAGAGAGAGAGAGAGAGAGAGAGAGAGAGAGAGAGAGAGAGAGAGAGAAAGAGAGAGAGAGAGAAAGAGAAAGAGAGAGAGAGAAAGAGAGGCTTCTAGAGCTCTTTTTTAGTGGCTCCTCCTCTTTCTCAAATGTGAACTCTTCCTTTTGACCCAGTCAGTTGCTTTTTGCATTATTGACTACTTCACTAAATCCTACAACCCACAGCTTTAGTGGCCTAGAACCTCATGAACTTTTAAGACTTACAAGGTCATCTTTGGCTCTTCCAAATATCTGTAACTAAATCTTGAGGTTTTAAATAATGATTTGCCTCAATAGTTGAAATATTAATAAATTTAATTTACTTGTTCTTTGTATACACTGATGTTCTCCCTAATAAGCATATTTCAAATTCAAATTCAAATATTTCAAATAATTATATAATTCATTACTAATTTTCTCTCCACAAATTATACAAATATAATATGTATATAATAATGGATATATATATTATACTGTGTATAATATTATTTGCTCCATAAGACACCTAACTAGCCAAGCCAAAGGCTAAATCTAGTCAAGCTACTGGATAATGAAGCCCCAAGTACTAGGCCTTCAGAACTTGTATTTGAATCTTAGGTGGTAGATAATGAAACATATTACAGAACATCACATGCCATTTAG
Organism: Dasyurus viverrinus; assembly: GCA_020854095.1. Lineage (NCBI taxonomy): Eukaryota > Metazoa > Chordata > Mammalia > Dasyuromorphia > Dasyuridae > Dasyurus > Dasyurus viverrinus. Next base: position 250,919,081 of record CM037001.1, read on the forward strand.
AGAGAGCATTGAAGTTCTATAGGATATCATCAGGTATGGCAGATAGGATAAAGAACATCTATCTCTTGTAGAGGTATTGACAAGTCATGTCACAAAAATAGCCAACAGCATACAGACTGAGACCAAAAACGCTACAGAATCAGTTTACATTTTGGTTGTTTGCACAAAAGGAGGAAGAGAGAGAAAATTAAGGTGAAGGGTAAGAAAAGAAGGAAATTCAGGAGGAAGAAAGAGAGGGAGGAAGAGGAAAAGAAAAATAAGAAGGAAGTAAACAGGAGGAACAGGAGGGAGGGGAAAAGGAGAGTAAAAGGGGGACAGAAAAGATAAGAAGAAAGGTAAAGATAAGGAGTAGGGTAAACTAGCAGCAATTGTAGTAGTGGATCATCAGGATGCGTATACATTTCTGTATTCTAAACTTCATTGCTTCTGCAACTGAAATAAGAAATCAGTATGAGCTTGTGATGCATGAATGAAGAAGCAGGAGAGGAGAAAAACCAAACCAAACCAAACCAAACCAAACCAAACCAAACCAAACCAAAATAAAATAAAATAAAAAACAAACAAACAAAAATTTAGTGGATTTTTTTGGTGGCTTTTCAAAACCAGTTGGGTAATAGCCTATACTGTTCCACTTGGCAAAACGTTCTTTACGGTTTGGAGATTAAATCCAAAATAAATTAAATTATTTCTAGCTTCTACTTTCCATTAGAAGGTCTTCATTTTACAAAAGGAGAAATGGGAGTCTCGGAGAGGAAATACTTTTCCCATCATCACAAAGATAAACAACAGAGCAGGTTCCGAGATTTGAACAAAAGTCCTGTAGCTCAACCATTCTTGTGATCTGGAGCTTTGGACTTCTGGCACTGAAAGTGAAACAGAGCCAGCACTTGCGCACTCAGCAGTGAAACAGCCAGCACTTGCTCACTCAGCAGTGCATGACTTGCCTCTAGCATCCGCGGGAGCCAAGGACCTGATAAAAGCACGCGCAGTTCAGTTCCCCTCATGTTGTTGCCAGGGTTACAGTTGGGCTGAATCCGTTATAACTGCTGTGAGCTCACGGGCCTCTAAACCTGCGTCCGCCGGTTATAGACATTTTCCCCTTCAATTCCCCTGCTGAGTAGGCTGAAGGACCATAAGAGGACTGCCCCCGCGAGGTCTCATGACTGGTCCTGAAGCCTGCCTCCAGGATGAAGATTTCCAACTTGGACAAGAAAGAGCAGTCTACATCTCTCTCCTTGCCACCCCGCGGAGTTACTTAGAAGCCCCGGAGTCCGACTCCAATGCAGGTATCTGGTCCAGGAAAAGAATCTCGGGAAGTTCCACAAAGTTGCCTCGATCGGGGACATGGCAAAAGAGCAGCAGCTGCTGCTGCTCGCAAAGCACAACGTGAATGATCTGTATAAATGATGAGGTAAGAGGAGAGGTTGGCGGAGGGGGCAGAGAAGGAAAGTCTTCACAGGAGGAAGCAATCCACCCCCATCTTTTCATCCTTGACTCCCAGGCCTGAGCTAACCCTTGGAAAATCATTCCCCTCAGGATCAGGATCAGGGTCAGGCTTTGCCTCCGGGATATTAGATAGCAAGTCCTGAAAGCTGGTGTCACTTCTCCCTCCTGCCTGTCCATTTTTAATGAATGGGAAACTCCTTTCTACTTTTAGCTGGGGCCCAACTTACTGCTCAAATCAGTGGCGACATGGGAGCAAATACTATTGTTTTGTTGAAAAACAGAACAGCCTAAAAGGACTGTTTGAGGAGAATTTAATTGGCAAAGTTGCTGGAATGGTTTGTCTGTTCCTTAAATTCATTTTGACAAAAGAGGAAATTGAGGTAAACTAGGTGATGTGACCTGCCCAGCCTCATACAACTGTAAGTATGTTTTTGTTTGGCTTTGCTTTGGCTTTTTTTTGCAGGCATTTGGAGTTAAGTGACTTGCCTAGGGTCACACAACAAGGAAGTGTTAAGTGTCTGCAGCCAAATTTGAACTTGAATCCTCCTAATTCCAGAGCAAGTGCTTTATCCTCTTTGCCATCTAGCTGCCCCTGAGACAAGATTTTTATTTGAGAATGTTCACAATGAAACATGGAAGGTTTGAGAAGGATGAAATGCTTTTGAAGAGCTTCTGTGGTAAGTGGCAAAGTAAATTAGGGAGATAAAAAAGAATAGCCTTGCATCAGTGAGAGCCCATTTAAGGTTATGTAACATAAATTTGTATTGGCCCTAGTAAGCACAGTTACATGATTTTCTCTACCTTTATATAGCAGCAAGTGTATGTGGGCAAAGGCAACAAAGGGCATTGAATTCAAGGCTGTATGAAATGAGGAAGCTGAGGAAATGCTAAAGTGAGGGTTTTTCAGGGAGTAAAAACTAATGTTGAAAACCAAGTATAAACCAGATACTTATAAGTTGAAGTAGTGTAATGCTGGAGAAACTGAGGCAAGACAGAGATTAGAGAGTGTTAACTTATTTAAAAGGGAGAGATTTACTGGGATCAAATGGATCCATGGTTTGGCCCCGGGGCTGAATGAGAGTATTGTTTCCAAGAATACAGCAAACGATGTGAGTTCTCAATGACATATGTACAGGTGGCTCAGTCTCAGGGAGAGACTGAGGCAGGACAGAGTCAGGGTGCTGAGAGCTGGAACAAAGACTCTGACAGGGTGGGGTGAGCCACTGGAGATAGGGATGACATAATGGGGGGAGGCACCTTGGAGATAGAGAGAGGCATCTTCATAAGACTGTATGTGATATTCTCATAGCTGGGTATGGGAAGAGACATTCTGATATTCTAAAATATAAGATCTTTTATCCTTATCAAACATTCTGATTAAGAGGGAGGAGTGGTTTTGCAGGATTGAGCAGAACAATTGTAAACTGAGACAGAACAATTAGGAAAACTGAGTCAGGATAATTAGGGAAACAGAGTTAGGACAAAAAAAGGGAATTGTGGCATAACATTCCACACTCTTTCTTCTGAATATTCAAATCATTGAATTATCTTCCTCTAGAAGGTCTTAGCACCATAACTTTGACCAACCTAGCAAAGAAACCAAAATAAAACTAGAAAAAATGCAAGGACTTAATGGCAAGGACAAGTCTCTCCCTGATAACCCCAGAGTGATTACCATAAAAATAGCATTCCTCATTTAGGGAGACACACAGGTCTCCCTGTTGCAGAAATAGCAGATCCCCTGGAATTTGAGAGCATCTCAGCCAGAGAATCCAGTCTGCGATAGACAGTTCACTGTGAGTTAGGTCTGTGGTCATTTGTGCATTTAACTCAACCTCTGCTTATATAGGGAGTAGCAGTGCTCAAGACAGTCTTGCTGGCCATCTTAAGAGGGCACCCCAAGTCTGTCAGAGACTCCAAAAGAGGGAAAAAGTGGGGCCTGGAGTAACTCCACTTGTCCCGTCTCAATAGAACAGGAGCTACTACTAGGATCCAGATTTCTGAGCAAATTATACAATTAGACCAAGGAAGGCAACCCCAAACTATTAGGCCTGATACCAAAATGCTGAAATGCTAATTAAGGAACTGGGGTAACAGGAGTGGAGAAACAGATCAAAGAGCCTGCCAGTTCCCAGACAGGTGTCTAATTTCTGGTTGTTTCCAAAAAATAATCCCCAAAACTGAGTCTGCCGGGATAATTCCAGCAGAAGGGATTTCAAAGTTAAAACATGACCAGCAAATCATAGTCTAATAATTTTAAGCAAGGAGTAAAAATGAAAAGGACTGTTTAAATAATTTCTCATTCTGAACTAATGGGACAGGGGGAGGGGTAGATGTACCTAGAAAAATACATCAGTTTCCCCAATTTCCATACCAGTTTTTTCCTTCCTTTTATCCTCAAGGAAAGGAATTTATCAAATAACCATTCCACATAGAAATCCCAATAGTGAATCAAAATTCCTAGACATAACAGACTAGTACAGTAGATTTCCTAAAAATCCCTCCAACATACAGTAATAGTTATACAGTTTGAACAAATCCATCCCAAATTTGAAACACACAGTAACAGATGACCCAATCAGGATTCCTAAATTCCCCCATATCAGTCCATCAGGGTTAAGGGACAAAGCTTCATTCAAAACTGCTTCAGGATGGGCACTGGCAGGAGGCTCTCAGTCCATGCAGAGGATACATGTGGTGTGGCCTGGCGTGCTGACAATCTAAGTCCAGAAGCAAATCAATACCTGTAATTTGACCAAAATCTAGAACAAAAAATACAAATCTAAGAAATAAAGGTTAGAACATACTGATAACAAAATGTGAAGAGGCTAACATGAATTGGCCAGCAGCTTAATAGGTTTTCTTCTCAGGACAGGCAAATGGCTGTCAGCCATAAATAAATAGCAGTTAGGTCTCACTGTGCTAATTATCCTCTCATTATTTAGAAACCTTTAAAAAAAAACTTGAATATCCACAGATACAAATATTCAGTAATAGATAAGATGACCAGGGTAAATACTCATTTGCCAAGTATTTAGGATATAATAAATACATAATAACCAGGTTGGAAACAGCAAGGTATGACATAATTGAATTGAATTAACAGTTTCTTATTGATCATTGCTCAAGAAATTAGTTACAGGAGGAAAAATGCAGGGATATAACCATAATATAAGCAGTTAAAATTTAACTTTCATCAAAACAGGATAAAATAGCTTTAATTCATTTTTACTCCAGTAAATTGTCCCACTAACTGTCACAGAGTGAAACTTTAAAACTCCCAAGTAGCACTAACTATAAGCCTAAGGAATTTTACTTCCAATAACAAATCCCATTAATTAAAGATTTAGATAAATCCTAAACAGATATTTACCATAACTTTATGTTTGTAACAGTAAGAATTTGTCTCAGTAAGTTCACTTTTTTCATATCTAAGTAGATGTTTCATAAGTGAATATTATACAAAACAGTTTGCTTTTTAAAATACCCAATACATGGATAAATATCCCAAATTACATATTGTCCACATCAGAAACATTTTCAAAAGGAAAAAATAAATATTATTTTCAGAGGCTCTTTAAATGACCTCAGGATGACCCAATACAATCAATTAAAACTTAGAATATCCTATACAGAATATCCTAATACCACATAAAAGAATCCAAGAGGTTCTTAAAACTATTAAAATTTTAGAAGTACCATAAACTCATATTGATATCAGTAATAAATTTGTTTCAGTAAGTTCACAAGTTATCTTTCATATTTAACAGAAACATTTTCAAAAGGACAAGGGAAAACTATTATTTTCAAAAGCCCTTTAAATGATGGGCATAATTTCAGGATACAATTAATTAAATTTATGCAGAATACTCAATTTCACATAAAAGAATCTGAAAGATTCTTAAAAATATCCTTTAAACTTTTAGAAATAGCCCTACCAAATTATAGATAAAAGTGGGCCTATCTCTTGAAATCATTTGCCAAAGTCAAGCTTCTTCAGGAAGCAGCTGGAACACACTTAGTGGGGGGTGGAGGTGGGAGGAGGGAAGGGGAATGTGTGTGTGTGTGTGTGTGTGTGTGTGTGTGTGTGTGTGGTTCCACATGGCTACCCTTCCCCCACTCCACCTTTAAAAAAGCATGGGGGGAGGGAAGGCGAGCTGAACTTCATCTCAGGCTAACTAATTGATCCACAGCTGAAGTAGCAGAGAGAAGAGGGGGTGAGTTTAATCTTGACCTTTGAAGACAAAAGCTCCCTACCCCATTCAAACTTTAAAGTAGTAAAAAGCAGTGGGGGGGGGGGGTAGGGAGGGAAAGATTCCACGTGGCTGCCCTTCTCCTCATTCCATTTAAACTATTAATTGATTTTGCAAATCAATCTTTCTTGTCGCTTGTCTTTAACTCATTTTTTTTTGTAAATTTGAAACTTCAAGATTTGCAAATAACTTTGAACCAAATTTCATAAAACTTACACGTATACCCAATAGAGCATAGTTTACAAATTACCCAGTACTTCTAGAAAGTAACATACCATCCAAGTAGGAAGATAAACATGACCTCCCAAGGTAAGCTACTGGCATTTTGCTTTAATAACCTATATTTTAACTTAAAATCCAATCAAATACAGCTTTAAATTCCCAACAATACAAAACTACTTTTCCTATCAAATTTCAAATAATGAATTTCATTAAACATCATAGGTTTTTTTTCTTTTTTTCCCCCTCTCTGGCCATATGTGGCCATTATTACCAATGGACTTTTCCTAAGCTCCCAACTTTGGCCAGAGTCGAAACCTTTAGAAAAGTCAGACCTTTCTTCACCTAATTAGAGGCATGTGACCCCTTTCAGGTAAGTTAACAGAACTTCACTTCAACAAGTTCTTTAAGATCTTACACTCAAAGATAACTAAATCTAGCCTGCATAGGCCAACAGTAAAATTATTTCCCACAATTTAAAAACTGCCCAAAAGAATACTCAGAACAAATCTGGCATGCAAAGGCAATAGTAAAATTATTTCCCACAATTTCAGAATCATCCTAAAATTCCTAATCAAATGTTTTCTACAGCAGAGTTCAAAGCAATTAGCATAAAGTCCTTTTGTTCTCCAGAGGCCTTATCTAGTTAGGATAGCTCAACCCAAGTCACGCCTGAATTTTAACTACCCAAGTGCCAGTTTTTAAAAGTTTAAAATCACAAACAAATTTTATACTAAGTACAGTTGCAACATCGAAATAAGCAATTCCCAAATTTCTTATTTAGCAGAGCTCCCAACCAACAGGACAAACAAATCACACAGAACACAGACATAGATTGGGCAGTCAAAATATTTAACACATAGACCAGGGGCTATCTGGAAACCTTAGAATAGCCCTGAGGGAAGTTGTCAGCTTGAGAGTCTTCCCTCCCAGAATCCAAATGGAGCTTTTTTTTTTTTTTTTTTTTTTTTAAACCCTAGTTTGGTGCATTTCTCTGCCTTCACAGAGAATACCCAGATTAAAACCAGGTAGTACCAAAAAGTACTCAGAACCAAATAATGCCACATAGCATCCTATTGGCATTTCCCAGACTTATAAGGCTTGTCAGCCCAACTTTTTCTGGGGACCAGATTTGCAAGCAATCGGACCAGACAGATAACTTATCCTGCAGGGGTTTCAAATAATATTCTCCCTTGGCCAAATGGTGGTGTCCACTGTCAGGCAAAATTTGGCTGAAAACGGCTCTTTCCTGGAGGCTCTGGAAAAAAACCCAGCGGGCAAGCCTCTCCAAGCAAAGAACCCAGATTCCCAGCCACCCTGAGGCCCAAGGTGGAGACCCAAATGTGTCTGTTCTCTAATCCTGCCTTCATTTTCTAACATCTTAGTGGGAGCCTCCAAAATGTAATGCTGGGAGAAACTGAGGCAAGATAGAGATTAGAGAGTATTTAATATTTTATTTGAAAGGGCCAGATTTACTGGGGCCAAATGAATCCATAGTTTGGCCCCAGGGCTGAATGAAACTATCGTCTCCAAGAATCCAGCAAACAATGTGAGTTCTCAATGACATATATACAGGTGACTCAGACTCAGGGGGTAGACTGAGGCAGGATGGAGACAGGGTGCTGAGAACAAGAATGAGACTGACGGGGGAGTGAGCCACTGGAGATGAGGAGAAGTGTGAAGATCGAGTATTTTAAAATCAGCACAAGTCCGGAGTTCAGGTTAGGGGAAAATCATCAGTCTTTATTATCAGTGAAGAAGGATCGGATCGCAGGTGGAAGAGAATAGGTGATAGCAATGTATGCAGCTAAGCCACGAAGCTAGATAGATCACCAGCCACCTGACCAGCAGCCAGGAGAAAAGGACTTGGACCCCATCTCTCCCAGCTTCTCTTCCTGTTCCTGTCTCTGCCTCCACCCCCCAAAATCGTCATTTCCTGTACAACACATCAGGACTTGCACAGAGAGTGGGCAGGGACCATTCTTTATCCAATCATGTATATGAATAGAGTATAGCCCAATTACTATTTAGCCTCAAGTACTTGGGACCTAAGTGCATCAACTCAAACTTCAGCCCATTACATTTCCCGCTTTCTTTTATTTTAGAACACAGGTGTTCATGCCATCCCTGACTCCTCAGGGAGGTCAGAGCCCCCAAGGGGAGGTGATCACAGCCTCCCTAACTTCTCAGGGAAGGAGGTGAAAGCACCGAAAAGGAGGTGATCACAGCCTCCCTGACTTCTCAGGAAGGGAGATGAAAACCACCAAAGGGAAGTGGGGGTTGCTAGCAGGTTTCTGGGATGAAGGGTCTTATTATGCACAAACCCATCAGCATGGGAGGTATTACACAAGCACATAGCAATAACGCAGACGCTATTAGGGATGACTCTCCCCACAGTCAGTGCAGGCTCGATGTGGTGTAACAAACATGAATTGTACATGCAAGTATCGGAATAGCAAACAATATAAATCAACATGGTGTTGGAAAAGATCACCAGAAGTCCTAGAAGGAGGGTATGTAAACAACAGTCACACATACACCTTCAGCAGCCAAGAGATAGTCCAAAATCAATCTATTGTCCATTGCTTCACATGACAGGGAATCCAATGATCCCCATGAGTTTTTGAAGTCCTGCAAAAGTCTTTTTATGTGTTAGGGAATCCAATGATTCCAGCAGATTTTGAAGTCCTGTAACAGTCTTATCATTTCTCAGAGAATCCAATGATTCCTGAGAGTTTTCAAGTCCTATGTCTCAGAGAATCCAATGATTCCTGAGAATTTTCGAGTCCCACATCCATGTAATGTAATAGCATAACTTTTGGGAATGCTTTTCTTACTAGAGCAAGAGCAGCAGCAACATACATTTGACACATAGTAGGGCTGTTTTTCATTCCCTGTGGCAAAACTGTCCATTCATATCTTTTATAAGGCTCAGCTAAGTTAACGCTGGGCACTGAAAAGGCAAATCTTTTCATATCCTTCTTATCCAGAGGGATAGAATAGAAACAATCCTTAATATCTATGACCCAAAGAGACCATTCTCTAGGCAACTGAGTAGGAGATGGAAGTCCAGGTTGAAGAGTTCCCATAGTTTCCATCTGTTCATTCACTTTTCTTAAATCTGTTAACATCCTCCATTTTCCAGATTTCTTTTTCACAACAAACACTGGGGAATTCCAAGGACTTAGAGAAAGTTTTAAGTGTCCTTGGTCAAGCTGTTCCTGTACTATATCTAATAAGGCCTGAATTTTATCTTTACTTAAGGGCCACTGCTCTATCCACACTGGTGTATCAGTTTTCCATTGGATAGGAACAGGTGAAAGTGTTGGCAGGCCTTCAACAGCAGCCCTGCTTAAAAAACCGAAGTGCTCATTTTTAACCCTAATTGCTGTAAAACATCTCTTCCCCACAGATTGATGGGGATTTTTTCAACTATAAAAGGAGTAAAAACTCCTGTTTTGCCTTCAAAAGTCCATCTCATAGGGCAGTACTAACTTCAGCTGCTATTGATCCTCCTACTCCAGACATATAGGTGTCTGCTTTAATCTTTGGCCAGTGACTGGGCCAGCTGGCACCTCTAATGACTGTCCGATCTGCACCAGTGTCTACCAATCGTTCCAATGGAAGGCCATTTACATAGATTGTGAGCATAGGTCGGTCAGTTGTTACAGCTGCTGTCCAGTAAATTGCTGGATTTTGTGATCTGGAATCAGAATCTGGGTGACTATCACCAGGCTGCTTATTAGGATTCTGTATGAGTAAACCTGATGCTACTATTTCTCCTGGGTGATAAGTCACACATTGTCTGCCTGTATTGGTGACTGGGATATTATCTACACATTCCCCAGTTTCCCACATCAGTATGTGGATAGACACTGTCTTGTATGTACTCTCAGGAGGTAAAATGGTCAAGCCTACTGTGCCTGGAGGCAAGGGATCCATAGACTGGAGAGGAACAGATTTCACCTCTCCAGGGGCTATCTCAGTTGTCTCAGCTGCATACAACTCTATTCTCCCTAATTGTAATCCCTTTCTCCCATCAGGTTGCTTCCTGGGTGATTGATTGTGTAATCCCTTTCTCCCATTATATGGCTTCCTGGCTGATTGTGTAATCCCTTTCTCCCATCATATGGCTTCCTGGCTGATTGATTGTGTTTGGGTATTGGACTTCTAGGCACTCTCTGGGTGCACCATTGGCTGCCATCATTCCCTAAGTGTTTTTTGCCTGGGGCCCTGGGGCTGGGCCCCTCATCCCGTTTCCCTGAACCTGTCTACATTCTGAGGTCCAATGGAAGCCTCTGTTGCATTTTGGACATGGGGTGCTGGGTCTTGTTCTCCCATCTTGTTTTCTCACTCTGCCTCTATGCCAACATTGAGCTTTCAGATGCCCTACTTTACCACACTGAAAGCATCGCCGTGTCTCTCTAGAAGTCCCTTGCCGCGAAGGGACCCTGTCTACCCATGTTGGGATCTTGGGAAGTCTGCATCATAGTCTGGCTATAAAAGGCATTTGTGCCCACTGTGGCACAACGTCTTATGAACTCCTCTAAAGGAACATCCTTGCTTAGTCCTAGTATAATCCTTTTGCATACCCCATTAGCATTTTCCTTAGCAAGTTGCCTTATTAAAACATCTGTTGATGCATTTTCCCTATTAGTTCTTGTAATGGCAGTCTCCAAACGTCCCACAAAGTCAGCAAAGGGTTCATGTGGCCCTTGTGTTACTTTTGTGAAGGCTTCACCTTTGTCATTTTTATCATGAATCGAAGTCCACGCTTTGATAGCATTAGCAGCAATTTGCTCATATGCTGCTACTGGATAATTAATCTGTGCTGTGAAGTCTGCATATGGACCTATACCTGTTAGTAGGTCATAGGTGATCGAAGAATGAACAGCATTTTGACTATTTTCTTGGGCTTGTATCCTACAGAGCTCACTATATTCAAAAAGCCACATGTAATTTTGTCCAGGTTCTAGGCATACTCTTGCTATAGATTTCCAGTCATTAGGAGTCAAGATTTCAAAAGCCAAATTCTGTAATAGCATCTTAACATAAGCTGATGTAGCCCCATAAAGATTGCATGCCTTTTTTAGGTCTTTGATGATTTCTATGTTAAATGGGGCGTATCTTCGACTGTGTTAACCGGAGGCATTAAACTGGGAAATTACAGGAAAGATATGTGGTTGGAGCTCTCTGACATCCATGCCCTTTTCTTTGGCCTTCATTAAGCCCTCTTGTAATCTACTCATAATTGGATACTGGGGATGCTGGGGGGGGGGGAGGTGCTGGTGCTGTCACTGCCCCCCCCACTGCCCCTCCTCCCTCCATCCTGGAGGGTGGAGTTGATGGAGGAGATTCAATCACTTGCTCCTGAGGTGGGGCTGAAGCTGCCTCCTGAGGTGGAAAGTCACCACACCCTTGCTCACTTAAATCTCCATGCCCTGTGGGGATATGGTCATTAATCTCTTCATTGTCTTCTTCCTTAATATCATGGCTACTCTGAGAAGGAGCTGGAGCAACAGGGTTTTTCTCTCTTATAGGGATAGAGTTTCTTAGTGCTAACTGAATTATATTGTATAAACAAAATACCTCGATGGAAATTGAATGAGGACAGTTTTCATTGTAATATGCAGACATCTATTGTCCAACCAGGGACCAGATCTCTCGAGAGATCTGCTCCTGCTCTACAAACCAAGGGGAGATGTGGTTTAATGCACCCAGAAGTCTAGCTACCTGTTCCCAAGTTATAAGTAGCCCTTGTCCTTCTATCAGCTTAAGCAAGCTTTCTATAGCACCACTCGTGGGTGGGGTTAAAGGGGTTGAAGGGGTTGAAGGGGTTGAAGGGGTTGGGGGCAGGGATGGAGATTTTTTAGCTAGCATTTGTCCCATTTTAGCCAAAAAAAAAAAAAAGATTACTGGTTTAGTTTTTAAAAACAATACTCACCGAAGTTCCTGGTCGCCGGAGACTTCTTCAGTCTTTGCTTTCCACCGTTGGGCGCCAAATGTAATGATCGTGTATTTTTAAATCATCAGGAGTCAGGAATTCAGGTTAGGGGAAAATCGTCAGTCTTTATTATCAGTGAAGAAGGATCGGATCGCAGGTGGAAGAGAATAGGTGATAGCAATGTATGCAGCTGAGCCATGAAGCTAAATAGATCACCAGCCACCCGACCAGCAGCCAGGAGAAAAGAGACTTGGACCCCATCTCTCCCAGCTTCTCTTCCTGTTCCTGTCTCTGCCTCCACCCCCCAAAATCGTCATTTCCTGTACAACACATCAGGACTTGCACAGAGAGTGGGCAGGGACCATTCTTTATCCAATCATGTATATGAATAGAGTATAGCCCAATTACTATTTAGCCTCAAGTACTTGGGACCTAAGTGCATCAACTCAAACTTCAGCCCATTACAGAGAAGCACCTTGATAAGACTGTATCTGATATTCTGATAGTTTGGGATGGGGAGAGGCATTCTGATAGTCTAAAATGTAAGATCTTTTATCCTTATCAAATATTCTGAATAAGAGGGTTTTGCAGGATTGAGCAGAATAATTATAAACTGAGGCAGAACGATTAGGGAAACTAAGTCAGGACAATAAAAAAGAACTGTGGCATAACAGTGGAAGTAGTCTCAGAGGGAAAAGAATAGTTTTAAGGGTGATGGATAAAGGCTTCTTGTAGAAGACAAGATTTTAGTTGAGACTTAAAAGAATCTAGGAGGTAGAAGTGAGGAGAATTCCAGGCAGTTAAGACACTTTGCATCAGGAAATAGAGTTCTATGTGTGAGGAACAGTCAGTCAACAAATACTATATTTTGACACTGCACTAAGAGCTGGGTATACAAAGAATAGTACAAGAAAGTTCTCACTTTCAGGGCACTCACGTTGCAATGGAAGTGACAATATGAAAACATAAATACAAACATGATATTCTATAAAGGATAACTAGAAAATGAAGAGAAAAAGACAAGTATTAAGGATGACTGGGACTGAAGAAGGCAGAATCTTAGCTGGGACTTGATTAAGGAATATAGGGCAAGGGAGAGATGGAGAAGAGAGAGAATTCAATAAATCAGGGAAAATCAAGTGAAAATGGCTGCAGTCAGGAGGTAGGAATATCTTGCAATAGAATGAGCAAACAGTGTCTATTCCATGCTTCATCCCTCAAATCAAACTACTGGAAACAACAAGCAAATCTGTTCTACACAGTATAGAACACAATAAAGATTCTCATAATATTCAGAAATGTAACTTAATGTACAATTTGCTCAAAGTCTTATATCTACAGCCCTATCTATCCATATTCTATTTTCTTTAAATAATTTTAATAAGAATTCTCCTGCTCCAAACAAATTCTAAGTGCTTGGAAACACTGTATTTGTCCATATTTTCAATTTAAAATAAAAATTTAGAACATGATTTCCATGAGGTAATAATGATAAGTATTATAAGGTAAAAAAGCAGGTTTGAAGTTATGACTATAATTCAAGGAAACTGTTTTTTCATATATATATATATATATATATATATATATATATATAGCTTATAGAATCATCTTCATTGTTCTCTCAGAATATCTTATTTAGCTGTCCAATACAGATAGATAGATAGAATGAGTCATAGAAATTATACATAGAGAAGTTAAATTTAAAATGCATTCTTAAGAGTATGAATGGTTTATTTTCTTTTTTAAATACTGAAAATTTGTGGCATCTTGACTGGAAATTTTAGGGTTCAAAGTACAAAATTCATTTGTCCAAATTATGTTTTGTACTGTTTCTTAATTGGTGAAAATCTACAAGCATTCACAGACTAGTTGTATTCTATGAATGAAACCTAACAATGAAACCTTGTGACGGTGTAAATTTATTTTTTTTCATGCCATTTCCAGCATCACTCATTCATTAGTTTTGAAAATTCAAAGTGACAGGCTTATATTTTGAGTTTTTCTTAATATTTTTACTTATCCTAAAATCCAACAAATAGTCATTGTCATGTTACTTTTGCACATAGGCCCATACATCAGTGAAACTTATTTAACATTTACAAAGCCAAAGTAGGTGTGGATCAGTGATGATAGCCTGAAAGACTGAAGCCAAAGGCTTGATATGTTGTGCATTCAGGCCATAAGATGATAGGTAATTTTTTTATATATATAATCATTTATTTTTATTTTTAAAATTTATTTAGTATTTTTTATCTTTTCCAGTTACATATAAAAACTTTTTTTTTTAATTTAACATTTGTTTCCATTTGATTCTCTCTCTTCGTCCCCACCCACCCCTTTGAAGAAGGCACAAGTAAATTTACACAAAACATTTCCATAAAAGTCATGTTGCAACAGAAAACTTAAGAGGTCTTCTCCCCTCCCCAAGGGGTGGAGGGTAGGGAAGAGAGAGAAAAAACATTTTTTAAGTATGCTTCAATTTCTATCCAGACACAACCATTTCTTTCTCTAGGTATGAATAATATTTTTCATCATAATTCTTTCAAAGTATTCCTTGATTATTGTATTGCTGAAAATAGAAAGGCATTCTCAGGTAATCATACAACATTGCTATTAATTTGTATGTGGTATATTTCAGAGTTCACTTGAGGTTATAGAGAAATTTTCCCATTTTCCTGAGAGCATCTATTATTGAGGTGATTATTAAAAAGTCATTTAAACATAATAATGATAATAGAAATGAGTGTATGTAATCATTGGCTTTAAATACAAATGCTTTCAAAAAGTAAAGAGAAAAAAAGTACTACAACCAATCAATATTAGAACAAAGAACACTGGATTTGTAAGCATCATCAACATGTGAACTCACTGAAAACTCTGATTCTTCTCTCCCCTTCTCTCCTAAAATGCACAGGAACTACCTTGCTCTTCCTCATGGTGCCACTCATCCGGCATGATGGCTGACCCAACATCTTTCTCCTTTACTCTCTTTCTTCTCTGATGCTACTTTGCTTCCTTCCTTCCTGACTTTTTTTTCCACATACTCATAACTCAGTTTGCTGCTTAAACAATTTCACAAATGTACATAAATGTTTTAATAGCTTCCCCTCTCACTGCAAGTTCCTTCCCAGGAATATCATTCTGTTGCTCTGTCTTACTTTTATTCTCCTTATTCCTTTTCTGAGTGAAAAAAAAAAACCTAGTTTAATAATAGCTGGTAAGCATAGGTGCACTTGGATGAAGAGAAAATTAGCTGAATAAACTGAGTTAACAAATCTCAAATTGTTTTAGAGATCCCTTGATAATCTTGATAATAAAGTCTTTATTTTATCTCTCCCTTTATTTTTTTCAATGCTCTCTCAATTATTATTCAGATGATCCAGATTTATAGAGTTCTCTTTTACAAGAATTTCTCTGCTTCCTAGATTCTTTTTTTAAAAAAATTTTTTACTAGCTTTTTATTTACAAATTATATGTGTGAGTAATTTTACAATTTTACAGCATTGACAATTGCCAAAACTTTTGTTCCAATTTTTTTTTGAAAACCTGCTCTCTTTCTGTATAGAAGATATCTGTGGTTAGTGTAGACTTGGCTTTTTTGCTCATTTTTTTTAAAGCCCATAGGGTCTGCCTTCGACAAGGGGGTTACCAGCTTCCTCTCCAGAGCAGGGATAGATATGTGGACAGTAGCTGTCCTGAAAATGGGCTGCTAAGGACCGCAGCGCTGTGCAAGTACCCTGGGAAGAGCCCCACTGTGGGGATTAGCAGCTTCCCTGGGACTAGCGGCTGAGCAGTGAAAGTGTCACTGCCCTGGCAGAACCCTAGTGTGCTGATCAGTGAGCTCCACACTGGAAGTGTTTCTGCCCTTGGAAGCCTGCTGCAAAAGTTCAAGTGCCCCGACAGAGCCCTCCTGCTGTGCATATTTGTGGTTGCCCCAGTCAAAAACTCTGTGCTGCAGAATGCAGCTGCACAGCTGTGTTGTGGTCTGTGCTGAGTCACTTCTGGTGCTGGGTGGGTGTAGCCAGATCCTGTTAGATTCTGGCATTTTTTGGAGTACACTCTATCTTCGGCCTTTTTGTAACTAATCTGTTGATCTATTGCTTTGCAAGCAAAGCAGAGCAGCCAACTCCTCCCTGCAAAATCTCCATCCATTCAGAGACTGCCCCCTAGCCTCTATGTTCTACCTCCCTGCCTGTGCTGGCTGCTCCTGCCAATCAGGACAAACCGTTTTTGGTAATCTTCCAGATTATCTTTGGCTGGTAATTTGTTATACTCCCAGTATTTGTGGATTTTACCAGTCTAGCACCATTTCTGAGGCTAAATTTGGTAATTAGTAGTGAAGATAGGAGAAGAGCATAGAACGAAGCATGTGTCTTGTTTGCCATCTTGGCTTCACCCCCAGAACAATAATATTCCATAACATTCATATACTATTATTCATTCATTCATTCAGTTTCCAGTTTCTTGCCACTACAAAAAGTGCTGCCAGAAACATTTCTACACAGATGGGTCCCTTTCTCTCCTTTAATATCTCTTTGAGATAAAAGCCCAGAAAAACACTGTTGGATCAAAGAGTATGCACAGTTTGATAACTTTTTGAACATAGTTCCAAATTGCTCTCCAGAATGGCTGAATCAGTTCACAAATCTACCAACAATGTATCAATATCCCAGATTTCCCACATCCCCTCCAACATTCATCATCACCTTTTCCTATCATCTTAGCCAATCTAAGAAATATGTAGTGGTACCTCAGATTTGTTTTATTTTGCATTTCTCTGATCAATATTGATTTAGAGCAACTTTTAATATAACTAGAAATGGTTTCAATTTCTCCATTGAAAATTGTTCATGTGCTTTGACCATTTATCAATTGGAGAACTGCTTGAATTCTTGTAAGTTTTAATCAGTTCTCTGTATGTATTAGAAATGAGGCCTTTATCAGAACCCTTCAGTGTAAAAATATTTTCCCAATTTATTGCTTTCCTTTTAATCTTTAGCAAAATCATTACATTCCTTGTGCGTTTTGCCATTCCAAAATACTTTAGAGGCTTGATATAGCATTAACTCCCAGGGAAGCTGGGCAATGCCCTGACTTCCCTCTACCATCTTGGCTCCCCCACAATTCAGTTTTAATAAAAACAACATTAAACTCATTGATGATGGGGTTTCTGTAAAGTTTACTATCAGTCAAAAAATTAGTCTATAACACTGTATTAAATATAATTACAGTTGAAGAGGATGACTTATTAGTGATAGAAGTTTTCATAAATATGTTCAAGGAAGATAACAGAATGTAGACACTGATTTCATGAATATATCATAACTAATAACATTTCCTATACAAGCCAACATCCTAGTTTATTTATAAATGTTAGAATTTTAAAATATTAAAACGACTACAGATACATATTGAGGAGTAAAATTGTAAGATTTTGTTTTTACAGTTAAAAAGATTCAAGAGTCTCAATCTTAACTTTCTATTTCCGTGATAGAAAAGGATGTGACTTAACCTTTATGGTCAGCCCATCCTAATGGAAACTAAGTAAAGAATGTCTTAAGTCCACAAAAGTAATCAAAAGTGCTGGTTGGGTTCAAATGACCTCAATTTATGCTCCCAGGCAATCCAAAGTTTTTATTGAATATGCATAATAAGCACCAAGTATATTAACTTCTCCTTTCTTAAGAAGATTGATAATATTGAAAATATGATGATATGGCAAGGAGAGGAAGAAGTAGGAAATACAAGGAATATAAGTAGAGGGAGTGTAATAAAAGGTTGGACTTCAGAAAGGTCTCATCCAATGTAAATTGGGGAGCAGAGTTGGGGCTAGGACAGGATTACAGATTACAACTGCCGTTCTGGCTTTCTGTGAACTTTGATTTTGTTCTCTCTGAAATGGATATCATGCTCCCTTCTTGCTTTTAATTGCACTCAATTAAAAATTTGAGTCTGAAGTTTTAATTTTTAATATACATAAGAAGAAAAGTTAATTATATATATAAACACACATATACATATACATATATATGTGTGTGTATATAGATATAGATATGATTTCCTTCTTATGGTAGGGAAAGGATTAGCTTTGGAGTTAGGAAGTCATGGAATTCTATAAAAATATCATTTAACCTCTAATCTTTGTTCATTCATATCTAAAATAAAAGAATTCAATTAGAGGATTTCTAAGCATTCTAGTTCTAAATTATATATTTCTGTGAAATCATTTTATTTCACAGACAGTGATTGCTTATTATATGATAGTTAATAATTTAAAATTTGATATTTACATGTTTTTAAAACACCATCACTTTTTCAAGATTTATTTCTGCCCAAATTAAGGAGAGAACTTTGCAGTTTGTCAGTGAATAATCAGTGAAGCCTGCACAACCAATTTTGGGTATTCATGAGAATTCAAAGCAATGTCATTTGGGGTGTGGAGGAGACAGTTCAATAAAATGTTCTTTATTACCATCAAAGTTGACCTATATTTATTTGTCTCTGGTTAAGGTGATTTTATTCTCAATAATAGTAAATAATAGTAAATATCAAAAAAGATGATTTGTACTAACTTTAATTTCCCATATTTCAATAACAATTATTTCCAATGATAATTAGGTAATGATGGATGTTAAAATTCTCTCAAGTACATTTTATTCAATATAGTTTTGGAGTGAAGTACATTTAAAAGAACGGTTCTTTGCTCATGTAATGGAAAAATATTTATATATTTTTAGCAAAGATAAATTCTTTTTAAAGTTTTTATTAGTCAAACTCCAAATGGTCATGGGAAGAAAGAGGTCGATTTACTTATACTGATTGGATAAATTGCTTTTTACTTTTTGCCCTACTGTTTTTGTAATATCACATAATGACTTTTCTTTGTACAACAACTGTTAATCAACCTGTGTTTTTAGTGTTGAGCTATTAGATAAGGAACAAGATAGAAAGTAAATAGGGAACCATATGATAAGTAGTAATTATGTATGTGTCTTTGAAGAAGCATCTCAGTTGACAGATTGGTACATAACCTTTTGAAATGAAGTAAAACATGATTAATGAGAGAAAATCAGTTGACTGTCTCACTGTAATTTTAATAATCTTTTTTTCTTATTTCATGTACTTTCATAATTATCAAATCAATAAGACTGTACTAGAAATTCCTACATTTCTTTTAGAATGGAGATACTTCCCTTCATAAATTTTTTTCTGACTTCATTGTTTCATCTCTCTCATACCTATTGCTAAATGGAAATAGAAATGCAAGAATCTCCAGGCCAGACATCAGGAAACAAATTTTAGGGAAAGGTAGTCTGTGAAATTACCAAATAAAAACATTTACTCAAACAATAATTAAATTACTTCTGGTACTGCTCTATTTCAAATTTCATTTTTGGTGGCTCTTTTTGTTGAGCCAAAACATCACATACAACAAAATAAGAAAGGATTCATTATATTGATATTTTCTTTGTGGCATAACATTAGAAAGAAGTAAGTTTTTGAATTGTTTTGGATATTCTCTTAAGAATAATTAAGAGGTGAATTCAAGAGGAGAAAAGTAGTAGTAAAATCTGTTTAGAATTTCTGGTATTTTCTGGTATAACGATTTTTGTTTGGATTTCCTATTTTTTAAAAGAATTGTTTTAATGGAAATGTTTTGCCATTATTTATTGGAGTGAATTAATTTTACTATTTATTGATATTATATTGATTATATATCCTATTCTCATTCACACTTCTTGCTATATATAAAAAAAGATAAACTATATGCATAGTTTATAAATTAAATTGAATATCCCATTTTGTTTTTCTTTGCATTGAGTTCTAGTTAATTACTTAAGTGCTACAAAAGGAAGAAATATCAGTCTCTGGATCTGCTATGATTTACCAAATGGTCTTGCTGAATGCATGTACTGTATCTCCAAACATTACATCTGTAAGGACTATGTTGAAAAAGGGGAAACAAATGTGGTCTTTCTCAATCTAACTACATGAAAATCCCAGATTAATTATGTTATGTCAGTTTGTTCCTTCTGCTTATGATAGCTGCTAGAGAGATCATGCTTTGTCATTGTAAAGCAGTCTGCTAATAAAAAGGTTATTATAAACAAATCACTGACAGATATCTAATACTTTAAGAAGACTCTACCCATAAAACTTGAATAGTTTTACTTTAGCATAATTCCATTTGAATCACAGGTGTTTGTCAGGTCCAAAAAACACATTGTAGCAGAACTTCACAAATTAAGCTTTTCATATGAATGTTATGTATTGCTATTTGTGTTTTAAATGTATTTTACTTCTTTCTGTAGTAGTGAAAGTTCCTCAGAAAAAGCTATAGTAATACGTAGGTTTTGTGACAGGTTAATAGTTTAATTATTCTCATGATCCATTCTCCATAATTTTTTTCTATCCAAGGCAAACCTGATTCTCATGCACCCAAAAAGACATATCTTCAATTTAACCTATTTTCATATCACATTAATCCATGGTTTTACTTCATTATTTTGCACAGAATGAGGTTTAATAAAGACCAAGTGTGTAGGTATGTGTATGTGTATGTGTATATATATATACATATATATACATGTATATATATACACACATATACACACACATATATATATGTATTTTTGTATGTGTACACACACAGAGCAATTACAAATACAATGTAAAGATTATATCAATAAACATATACAGAAATACATATACACACACATATATATGTGTGTATATAAATGTTTGTATATATGCATAATAGACAAAATAATCATATATACACAGATATGCACAGATGTATAAGGGTGCAAGTATATGTATATACATACATACATACACACACACACACACACACACATATATATATATTTAGCACATTGGCAAATGTTGTGTATGAACCAGATATGAAGTTTGCTTGGTTTTACAAAACCAGTATGTGAAAATGGTAGAATTTGAATCATAGGTACTATATTTTTACTCCAAGACCCAGTCCCTTTCCACAATGCTTTAACTATTAAGAAATGGTTATAAGGTGAATGAAGAATGAACAAGCTATGTTCTTCCATATGACCATATGATGTATTAGCCACCTGAGATAAATTAAAAAAAAATTTTTAAGGCACATCTGTAGGGCAAATATGTACCTTATAACTGTAGAAATTTATCTCAGTTCTTAGGCAAAGGAATTGACACAGATTGGGGATTAGATGCTGGGACCATTCAGGAAATGGTATTGGAAATTGCTTAAGAAGGAAAGCAGCAATAGAAAGAAAACAGAAGTGTTTGAGGAATTTCTGCTTGAAATCCTGGTGTACAAGTCATAGGAAGCTGCTTCTCATATTGAGAGTTGCACAGGAATATTCTAGTTCCCAAAGAGAGGTATCTGGGAAAACTGTCACTGAATCATGTGAAGAAAAGGTGACAAGTATGTTAAAAGGACATAATGTCTCTGGAGATTTTAGGGAGGCAAACAGATGTGGCAAAGCATTAGCTGTAAAGGTCACCAACAGGAATGACTAAAGAATGAGTATCTCAGGGGCAACTAGGTTGTACAGTGGATAGAGCACCAACCCTGAAGCCAGGAGGATCTGAGTTCAAATCTGACCTGAGATACTTAAAACTTCCTAGCAGTATGACCCTGGGCAAGTCACTCAACCCCGCCTCAACAGAAAAAAAAAAGAATATTTCCAGTAAGCTCAGTAACCTGCAGATTCTGTGCTCTGTGTTGCTGTTGATGACTTTTCAAAGAGTTAGTCTTAATATAGAAGAAGGTAGAAAGTCTGTGGGGGGAAAAACTTTTTCACTCTCTCGATGTTCAAGTACAATGAAGTATTCTTAGAAATGATACCAAGTTTTGAAAAAGAAAAAAAAAGATAATGTACAAGTAGTGTGTCAGAAGGCTAGTGAGAAGAGTCACATTACACAGAGATGATTAATATTGGGAACTTTTCTATTTTTATCCAAAACATGATGGAGAGTCAGATAAATGAAGGAGCCAAATACCAGATGGGAGAGCAATTTCTAATGTGATAAATTCACTTGAGACATTTATCCCAGCCCCAAAGGATGTCATTAAAGTGAAACAGCACAAGGGTTACATTAAATATGATTAAACAAGGTGCTTTCAGGAACATGGGTTTTTACAGTCTGAGGGATAGGGAGGGAAGGAAAGGTTACTTCAGGAAATTGACATCTTTTTGTTTATCAAGATTATGCTTGATAATAGGAACTGGATGGACTTGTTTCAACATTTGCATTATTCTTGATAATGAAGCTGACAGGATGAGCTCTTTTATGATAATGTAAGAAAAGGAGAGCAGGAGAAGGATCTGAATTAAAGGAAAAGAAAATGACTTGTGAAGACAAGTTGGAAACCTAAATTCTGAAGAATTTTGAAAAAAGTCAAAAGTTTGAAAGTTAATAGTAAAGAAATTCAGGAACCCTTAAGAAACCGATGTTACTTGATTGAACTGAAGGAGAAAGACTCCATCAAAAGAATGAAAGTAGTGTGAGCCCAAGGAGAAAGATTTGAAGAGAAGCAGTAGGACATAATGAAGAAAAAAATGATAGCTATGAGGAGGAAGAGGAGATTGAATCCAGTTGAAAGAGAAGGAGAAGACAGATTTTTAAAAATGAGAACAAGTAAGTAAAGTAAGTTAACATGTTTAAGGAGAAAGAAAAGAAAATTGGGAATGCCTATCAAAGAATTAGAGCTAAAGGGAAAAAAAGGTTGAAAGTGATAACAGGAGTTAAGGATTTAGGAAGAGAAGGACCTTGGAGTTTGTTGACAGGAGTCTGGGAGTAAAATAAACTGGGTTCAAGCTTCCCTATTGTCACATAATTGATTTGTGACCCCCAAGTAGTCAACAAATTTTTGAATATCAAGCAACTCATAATAGTTGACACATAATAGTTGCCTATCTTGCATTATTTCCTCTCTGGAAGTTCTCTGTACCAGACAATCACAAATTATATACTTCATCCTATTTCAATTAAGGATCCCACCCTCCCTTTTTACCCTATGTGAATTTATAAATCTGGAGTTGAAACTCCTGAAAGTAGATGACCACAACAACTATACAAAATGCTGCTAACAAAAAAAGAAAGATAAAAGACTAATTTTTTTAAACTTTTCAAGATGCAAAGATAAGTGTTTATTACAAATTATAGTAAGAATAATTACTTTTATATTCTGTATTTTATGTGATTTACTAAAACCATGAAAAAGGATATAGTATCATGAGATATAATATACAGAAAATATTGTAAAAAATTTAAAGTGCTAAATGTTAGCCATTGTTGTTATTTTTAACTTTGTCATTTTACAGTAATTTTACATTAAGTTTATTATTCTACAATATTTTTGGATATTATAAAAAAAGTACAGATGACTTCAGGTGCTCTTGAGGAACTTAAATCATCTGACACGGGTACATAGGACTGAAATTATAAAAATATTATATTGTATTGATTTAAAGGTAAGAATATTTAAAAATTTTTTTTCTAACAGAATACCAGCATTAAACAGAAACCAAAGATGTGTTTATATCTAAGAAGATACCACTTAAGTTCTATTCCATTGACCCACAGTAGAATAGAAGTGACTTGGGGTTTGTGGAGGCCCTGATATTGGAGTCTAATCTCTGGCAAACCTCACCAAGCTAAAATGATTATGTTTGATTCAGGCTGATGATTTTCAGTCATAGAAGTTCTCAAGGATGATCTACTATTTTTTTTTCAATGCATAAATAAGTACCTATTATAAACCAAATAAACAAATTTTAGATGAAATACAATCCTGAGCTAAGATGGCAGAATGAAGCTGGGAATCTGGTCCAGAACCCACATGAAACCAAGCCTCTGTTCAGAGGCTAATCAAATGAAACTACTCTCCAGCTCAGCATAGATTGGAAACACTAAATAAAGGTCAGTTTCTCTGGAGTTAAAAGGATGTTCAGTACAGCTCAGAGTTTAGAAAAGATAGTGAGAGAATCTTGATCTCAACAGATCAGCAACTAATATATTCAGTCCTGGCTAAATAGACCAGTGGGATAATCCTCAGTCCCATCTCAGAGGACAAATTATGGGTAATCATGCTTTTCCTAAAGAGAGAGAGAAAAACCACCTCCTGCAAACACAGAGAGTTCCTGTGCTCAAACTCAAGGTTCATAGAGATGCACAGGAAGCTTGGGATAGTGCCTCCTTTAGAAGCAGAGCTCAACCATATAAGTAAAAAAAGAGAGAGAGAAAGAGGAAATGCAAAAAGAAGAGGATAGAAAATGAGCAAGAAACATAAAAAGAAGCTTGACCATAGAAAGCTACTATGGCGATAGGGAAGACCAAAGCAACAACTCAAACAAGGACACAATGCCCATAGAGGAAATGAAGAGAGTTCTATGAATTGGGCTCAAGCCCAAAGAGACTTCTTGTTTTTGCTCATAAAAAGGCAAATAAGAGAGGTAAAATAAAGAATGATAAAGAATTAGAGATACAAAAGAGAGTCAACAGTTTGGAAAAGGCAATTCCTTTAAAAAATATAATTGGCCAAATGAAAACAAAAAAGAAAAGAAAAGAAAAGAAAAATACAAAAAGTAGAACTAACCAAATGAGAAAAAGAGATACAAAAGGTAATTGAAGAAAATCACACACTGAAAGCTAGAATGGGACAAATGGAAGGTAATGAGTTCAGCAATCAAACTAAAAAGAATGAAAAAAAAATGAAAGAAAATATAAAATATCTTTCAAAGAGACAATTTAAAAATGATTGGTGTACCAGAAGGCCATGATGGAAAAGAGCATTCATGGACAACATTATCAAGGAAAACTGTCCTGATATTCTAGAAATGGGGAGAATAGTCATTAAAGAATGCATCAATGACCTATGGAAAGAGATCCCACAAGGAAAACCCCAAGGATGCCATAAGTATAATCACAAGGAAAAAATACTGCAAGCTGCCAGACAAATTTAATTCAAGTAGCAAAGAGTAACAGTTAGGATTATCCAGGATCTAGCAGTGTGTACAATAAAGGATCAGAGAATATGGTATTTCAGATTCCAGAAGGCAAAGAACCTGGGGCTACAAGCAAGAATTAACTACTCAGTGAGTCTGAGTATCATCTTTCAGGGTAGGTGAAGGTTCTTCATAGAAGAGACTTTCTATTGAAATAATTTCTATTGAAAAAAGCAGAACTAAACAGTATTTAAAATTCAAACATAGGACTCAAAAAAAGCCTAGAAAGGTAAACAGGGAAAAATATATTAAATTTTATCCCTAGATGGGAAAGTGATATTTGTAACTTTTTAGAACTGTATCTATTATTGAAGCAGAGGTGAGGGATCATATGGACAGAAGGTGTAGTTTTGAATGGATTCTGATGTGATATTAAAAGAAAAAAGACATTAAGGGGTAGGAAAAGGATTACTGGGAGAAGAGGACTGGGGAGATAAAATATGGGACAAATTAGATTGCATGAAGATGTACAAAAAACCTATAAATAATCAAAGGAAACAAGAGGGTTAAGCATATTCTGAGAGTGTATTTTATCAGTTTTGATTCAAAGAGGGAATAGTATCTTTTGGGAAAAGTATTGGGAAAAAGTATTGGGAAAAAAAGTATTGGGAAAAAAAATAATCTTCAGTTGAATGTAGAAATTGATCTTACCCCATAAAGAAATAGAAGAAGAAAGAGGAAAGAGAAAAGAGGAGCTTAATAGAAGGGAGGGCAGGTAGTGGGTGGGGTGGATTCATAAAACACTACTACAGATGGAAAGAGAGAACAAAAGTATATTCAAGAAAAAAATAGGATGGAAGGAAATACCGAGCTGAAAATCATACCTCTGAATGTGAATGAGATGAACTCTGCCATAAAATGTAAGAAAATAGCAGAGTAGATTAAAAAACAAAATCCTACAATGTGTTGTTTAAGAAACACATTTGACACAAAGATACAGAATAAAATGGAGCAAAATTTATTATGCTTCAACTGGAGTAATAAAACCAGGTGTAGTCATTCTGATCTCAGATAACCAAAAGTACATAGAGGTTTAATTAAAAGAGATGAGGAAAGAAAGTGCATCTTGTTAAAGGGTACCATAAAAAATGAAGTAGTAACAATACAAAATGTGATAGACCGTTGGAGAAAATTGAAAGGAACATAAAGGAATAAGTCTTTTTCTCGGCAGTATATATCACCTACACAAAAACTGACCGTGGGAAAAAAACAGTTCACAATCAAATGCAGAAAGGCTGAAATGATAAATGCTTCCTTCTCAGGCTATGACACAATAAAAATTATATCCAGTAAAAGGCTAGGAAAAGATAGACTAAAAACCAATTGGAAATTAAATAATCTAAATCTAAATCTAAATAGTGAGTCAAATAACAATTCACACAAAAAAATCCATAATTTAATCCAAGAGAATGACAGTACCTTAAGAATTACTTGAGATAATGTACCAAAACCTATGGGATGCAGCCAAAGCAGTTCTTAGGGGAAATCTTTATATATATATATATATATATATATATATATATATATATATAAACAGAGGAACAGTTGCATTGAATAAGTTTTGAAGTCAGGTTAGAGGGGTTTAAGGTGAGATTGAGAAGAGAAGCAGAGCTGATGAGCATAGATGGGTTTTCCCATACTTGAGAAAGGGTTGAAAAAAAGGTGACAGCTGTGGAAATTATCTGATCAATGAGGGTTTTTAAAAGATGGGGCAACATAGGGATGTTTGCAAAAAGAGAATATAGATAAGAAGGACTAAAGTTTGGAAAGAGTAGAAATGATAAGATAGATGATTGATGGTGAAATCTTTTGAAGAAGAAAAGTAGATCAAGTAGATCCTTGTAAAGTAATAGTTTTTGGCAAGGAGAAGGACTTGCCTTTTGACCCAAAATAGAAAAGGAGATAGTGGAAGATGTCTTATGTTATGTGAGATAAAAATAGGAGAAAATGAAACTTTTAGTGAACCTGTTTTGTTTTTGTTTTGGTGAAGGTGAGTTCATCAGCAGAGAGGGTAAGTTTAGGAGATATTATAGAATACTTGGGGGAGAAAAAAGAAAGTTCATTACAACTGGCTATGAGAATGAATGAACAATGGAAGATTAGATTGATTGCTTTGCCATTGGCCCTAAGGATTCTTTATCCTTCAGGACAGTCTTTCAAAATATGTGATCTCATTAGAGATTTAGCAATATTTTCTAAAATCTCTGTGATCCTGGGTCTTAGCATCTTTGTGCTCCATTATTTGCTCCATTATTTTCTGGAGCTAAGATTTTTCAGTACCTTAAGAATCACTTGGGATATATCAAATACATAATTACATTCAAAGCAGACATTTTGTCTACAGACGTTAGCAACTTCTGATCACATGTTTTGGGATCCTCAGCTAGTGCAGACCTGCTGACACCATCTGGAGTCTGAGCACTTACCCACAGTTATCGTTGCCTCTACGACATTCGGATGTCTCTGGATACAACAGAGTAGACAGACACCACTTATGCAGTTAGAGAAGCTTTATTACTTGGTTACAGCATCTTGTCTCTCCTTCCTCTCTTCTCTCTCCCTCTGCTGTCCTGTACTTGTACCAACCCTTTCAAATGTCCTAGCCACTGTGCCCCAGGAACAAGTATGTGTATAGCTTGTATATCCAGGAGCCCAACTCCTGAGAAGATGGGGGCTATCTCAGTTTGGTGCATGCTGGATGCCTCTCCCTAACCATCTACAGGGTGTGCCCTGGACCTGTAGTCAGCCAGGCAGAACATACACCTGAGGCCTCAACATCCATTCTCAAGAGTGTGCTGACCAAGATCCACAGACCACAAGGGTCAGGTTTACACAAGACTTGTTTTTGTACAGAATTGTTGCTTATGCAAATGGAGCATTGTGTGCAAGTTACACGATGAAGGGTCACAAGATTAATGCAGACTCGTTATTCTGTTCCCTAGCACTCTTGTTGCTATGTTCCCTAGCACTCATGTGTAACTATTACTCCTCTTTCTCTTAGGATATTTTGTGAATCTGGTTCCTGATGAATCTGTTCTTTTGTAAACTACTAATCTTTTTGCCTGTGTATCTTAAATAGGCTGATTTTATAGACTTGTAACACTAGTTTTTGATGTCCACTGCTTGCAAGCAAAATGTTTTTCATTTTAGCCCTCCCCTAGAGTTTTCTAGTACTCTTAAGAAGATTTGTAGGGGGTTTCTAGGGTCCCCATAGATGGTATTCTCTCCATTGTATAGACGAGTTTCCTATACCTCATTTGGTTTATTTGGATCAATTTTTAAAAAGAAATATTTACTTCAAATCTATAACAAAAAATAGACAAATTTACTCCTGAACATGTGGGTAGCCTAATCTTTCTTTTATACTACCTCAGACACTTGTAAAGGGAAGGAGAAGATTAGGTTCATCATTTACATAATTTCTTATAAGGCATAGTTCCAAGTCCAAATATAAACCCCACGTTAGCTTTGAGTGCCAGGCATGTGGTTTTTTGGACTTCTCTGTTGGGCTAGCTGGTAGGACTGGCTGCAATATCCCATGTTTCCATGGCTTAACCTCCTAAATCTATTGTGGATTCTGTCACTTATGCCTAGAAACAGGAAAGACCAAATAAAAAAGCAGAGAAACAAACACTCTAGCCATTTGTCAGAGCCACAGGGTAAAAAGAGAGAAAGGAAGGTGTCCCCTCTCAGCTTATAGTGCCCACATATGGGCTACCTACACAATATTTTTAATCAAAATGAGTCATCGTCTAAAATAGGGGATAATGGGTTGATTTTCATCATGAATGCTTCCTCATTCTTCTTTTTTGCATGACAGAATTTTTACATTGAAAGTTACTAATGTCAGAAACCTGTTGAAAATTCAAATTCTTAATTTATTTTGATCAAAATAACTTTAAAATTCATTTCCAAATGTTAAATGTTTATCAGGCAATATTATTTGAAGACCTATCTTTCTTTTTGCCTTCTCATTTTCAAATTTATGTAGTTGCTCTCAAATCAATACTTGTCAATCGACTTTATTTACAATCTTTTTTTTTTTTTTTTGCAGTGTAAAGGATCATGGAGATATCCTTAAACTGCATCTGGACATGATTCAATATTGCAACTTTGAAGAACTCTTTTTTTGGGGCATCTTCAAATGGTTTTGGAAATAGCTCAATTTCCCTCTGCATTTGGGTTAATCCTTCTTGCATGGAAGTCTTCTTTTATGAGAAATGAGCTATTAAATTTTTCTTTTCTATATGATTTTCATATTTGAGTTCCTTTAATTCATTGTTGGACTGCTTTAATTATGTGTTTTTTTCCACAAGTAATGTCTTCATTTTAAGGAAATCAAGTAGTTGGTAGATCTCATCTTCAGCTTTAGAAAGCTAAATTGACAGGAAGGGCAATAAATTTCTGTCTGTAGTTTTTCTCTGATTTTTTCATCTTCCAATCTATAGTTCAGTATTATATTTGGAAAAAAAATTGAAAGTAATTGTGTTATATAGTCTTGAAAAATTACTAAAATGGATTTAAAAAAAATATTCAAGAGGAAATTCTGCAGGGAACTTTGTGAGAGATAATTTAATTTTAATTTTCAGGAATCTTTTTTATTTAATAGTTTTCTTATTGTATTGTATTTTTAAATGTCTTTATTTTCAAAATACATGCAAATATACTGTAACACTTATCTATGCAAAACCTTGTTTCTGAATTTTTTTCTCCCTTCTGTTCCCCCACCCATTCCCCTAGACAGTAATCCAATCTATATTAAGTAATCCAATATATGTTAAACTTGTGTAATTGTTCTGTACATATTACCATATATATCATGCTGTGTGAGAAAAAAATCAAATCAAAAAGGGAAAAAAATGAGAAGGAAAGAAAGACAAGCAAACAAGAACCAAAAAAAAAAAAAAGTAATACTATGTTGAGACTTACTTAACATTCAGTCCCCACAGTGCTCTTTTTGGATGCAGATGGTTCTCTCCATCACACGTCAATTGGAATTAGTCTGAATAATTTTACATTGTTGAAAAGAGCCAAGTCCATCAAGAGTATTATTTTTTTTTTACTTTTTATGATATCTATACAAATATTTCATGTCCAGTACTAGTCAGAGCATCTGCTTACGATCTTGTTTTTACCACTATTTTAAGGTTTGAAGATGCAGACTGCATGCTAAATGGAGGTGTCTGAGAGTCAAGAATCCTGCCTATACTATTCATACTGAAGAAGACAATTCTCTGGAGTGGTAATCAGAATTTGAAATGAAAACTAAGGTGACCAAATTTCATTAGAAACGTTATATTGTCTCTATTTTTGACTTATTATATTCTGTATTTCACAACTCTCCATGGTTGAGGTATTGAGACAATGTTTTCATAAATTTCAATGATGAATGAGAAAATAAAATAATTATAATTAACAAATAAGGAGTATAACCTTTAATAATGTTGGATTAGAACTATATGGAATGATTGATTTCTCCCTATCCTTTATATTTTCAGTAGGACATTCTCAAATACTCCCATAGGAAAGTCATGAGAAATTATGCATGATGTTTACAAATTATTATTGTATATTATAGAACTCCCAATAAGTCAGCCATTATTAGTAAACAAGAATTCATCAAGTGTTTCCTATGCACCAAGCATTTGCAATATAAACAAAATCAAAAACAACAATCCCTGCTTTCAAGGAGCTTATGTTCTAAATGGGTAAAACATAAATAAAATTCATGAAAGTAAGTTACATATCAAATATCTGGGAGGTAATATAAGAAAAGTCACCTGTTTACTAAAGAGACTGAAAATTGACAAGCAGTCAAATTTCAGAAAAAAACTTGGAAAGTTAAATAAGCAGAATCAGCATACTGTACATCATTATTAAGTGATGATCATCTATCAGTAATTTATCTCTTTTCAGCACTAAGATAATCTCAAAGGACTCATGATGAAAAATGTTATCCACATCCAGAGAAAGAACTGATGAAGCCTGAATGCAGGCCAAGGTATATGATTTTCACTTTAGATTTTTTCATAGCTTTTTTCTGTGTAAATTGTTTCTTCTCTCACACCATGACTAACATGTTAATATATTTAGGTGCTTTCCATGACAGCACCTAAATAATCAGTATAAAATTGGTATTGTTTTATGGTGGGGGGGGGGAAGAGGAGGAAGAAGAGGGGTAATTTGGAACTCAAAATGTTTAAAAACTGAATATTCAAACAAGTCTTTATGTAACATAGGGGAAAATACTCTTAAAACGAAGAAAAAGAATAGCAGGTAGGCCAGTATAGGTAGATTGAAGAATTAGGAAGAGGAGTAAAGTGTGAGAAAACTGGTGCTAGGGAGCCAATACTACTACATGAGGAGGAGAAATGACATGGTAAGATTGATGCTTGAGGAAAGTCACTTTGGCAGCTTTGAAGAAGGGATTAGTGTGTGGAAGGTCTTCCTTTAGAGAAAGAAGAAGGCAAGTACAATAATATAAGCAAGAAGCAATGAATACCTGCATTATACTGATGTTTGTTATTAAACAGAAATGGACCATTATATGAGATGCTACAAAGGCAGAAAATTTGTCATTATTAAAAAAGGAGTTAAGGATGTTATTAAGGTTACAATCCGGAATGAATCAGAGGACAGTGCTGTCACTGATAATAATAGGGAAATTCCGAAGAAGGGATGTTGAGGCCTAGATTTGGGGTCCCTAAATGAAATTACGGTTTAGTTGAGGTCTAGGAGCAGGTTTGGGGTACAGGGAGTCAAACAGAGCTCCCCTGCAACCCCCTTGGATTCAGTGCAAGGATACTGCAGTAAATGAGGTCTAGTAGTGGCAGGAGTTCCCAATAAAGGCATTTATTGGCCCAAGAGCTAGATTGATAAAAGAGGTTTATTATTGAGTTTGGAAGTAAGGAGATAGGTGAAAGTAGAGATAAGGAGGGCACTGGACCCTCTGGTCCTCACATGGTTAGCATGTTTGGGACCTCTGCAAAGAGGGTCGCAGTGTGTCCCTTTTATAATAGGAGATTTAGCTGCAGGGGGTTTTGGGGTGTAGCCCCAAAGTTGGCTCAGATCTGGGACAGGCCTGGATCTTCTATTAAAATACAAAGGGACCAGAATTTGTGAGTTAAAGGATAATTCACTAGGAGGGGGTGGGAATCTAGAAAGGAATCTTTCCCACATCAGAGAGGGCTTAGGAAGAAAAGATAATTCTGTTAAGTCAAAATGCATGTGGCACATCCCATTTGAGATATCCAAAACAACATTAGTGAGGTATGGAAGGAACTCAAAGAGAGAAACTAGGGCTGAGTATATATCACTGTGGAAATCATTCTTCCACAAGGGTGTTAAGGAAACTAATGAAGAGCAGATGAGATCATCAAGAGAAGAAACAATACCATTTCCAAGGCTGTAAGCTCCGTGCCAGCTCAGGCCATGTCATTCTCTTATCTGCCCTAAAGTTTCACAAAGTATTCTTCGTATAGCAGGGGACTAAGACATAAGCATTTGGAAAAAGCAGATATTTACAGCATATCAGAAACAGAAAATGCCTTTCTAACTTTATTAAACATCACTTGCCTTCTTGCGGTCTACATTCCAGTCAAAATATCCTACTTTTGCTTCTACACAGGACAACACATAACTCCCATTTCCCAAAGCCACACCCTAGAATTGGGTGTCTTAGCCTGGAGGGCACTGCTGCTTTCCTAACCTCCCCCTCCAGTAGAATTTCTTGTTTCTTTTAAATTCTGCTTTAGTACCTTCTTCTACATGAAGCTGCTGCTACTACTTTCCTTTGAAAACCATGTCCTGCTTCCTGCTCCAAATTTCTAAGACTTTATTGTATTTACATTTGTATTTACATCCTGTATTCTTGAATGGAGTGTAAACTTCCTGATGGCACTTCATTTTTGTCTTAGAGCTTCAGTACCCACAACAATGCCAGTCTCACACAAGGCACTTAATAAATATATGTTAATTAAAGACTATCTGGCTTCAAAAATAATATGATGAAATAAGAGTGAGCACTAATTGGGAATTATTTCTGCCTTCACAGAGTTCTCAATCATATTCTGCTTTTTGATTCTTTAACTGGTATTTCGTTTTCCTTCTTTGAGAGTTTTTCCTGTAGTCCAATAACCATCTTTTCTAAATGCTTAAATTATCTTTTGAATCGTATCCATTGTGAATGTTTAAATTTTACTGATAGTTTATATGTAAGAAGTACCTTCTTATTTTTCCAAAGGTAAATTGAATCGGTATAGAGAAAAATTGAATCTGTATAGAGAAAAACACAAGTAAAGAAACATATTAGGAGTTTAAAATCTGTGGGGCAGTAGCAGTATATTTAGAATTCAGATTCTTTGGCACTGATAAAATAGACTCTATATAGGAATCCTAAGATATATACCAAAAGATCATTTTCTCAATAGATTTAAAATAACCTACTTTGATTTATTGTAGACCACTAAACAGAATCTTTAAGTTACACATTACTTTATTTAAAAAAAAACTACTAAAAAATAAAAACACTATTTGAAACCTTAGAAGTCCTTTTAATATAAGAAAAATATATGAAAAGTAAACATATGTATACTGTGAATGAGAACAAGATTTAAAAAAGGATTATATATTTAATTTATAATTTATGCCCATAAATTACAAATATGCTAAATTACTATAAAAGTATCATAAATGTGTTTTACCTCAAATAGTTACATGGAAACACTGCTTGTTCTTTAGAGATTTATACTATAAATCATTCATACACAGCAATATCCTTCCTCATTTCATCATTAGCCAGACTTTTGGTAACTTGAACCAAAATATAACAGAAACACCGCAAGAAAGTTTTTTTAAAAAAAATCATCTGAGCATTAGGAAAATAACTGTTACAAAGCCCAGGCACTTTATTCTGCAGAAGGGACGATAGCTAAATTTAGACCTAACCCAGAATTAGAAAAGTATGCTATATTAAGTTACGGACTTAACAGACTTGGTTATTGGGTTTTCCTTGGCAACTTTTAATTCTTCATATATTTCAGTATTCAACAGAATTGAAGCAGCAAGGATGTAGGGGAGA
Source organism: Dasyurus viverrinus (assembly GCA_020854095.1). Lineage (NCBI taxonomy): Eukaryota > Metazoa > Chordata > Mammalia > Dasyuromorphia > Dasyuridae > Dasyurus > Dasyurus viverrinus. The sequence continues at coordinate 250,953,032 of CM037001.1, forward strand.
CCAGGGCTGTTATGGAAACTGATTGTAATTGGTCGTGAATATGACAGTAGGGGATATCTAAGATCCAAGATTTAAAGCAAACGAAGCGACAAGCAGGCACAGAGAAGTTAGATGACTTGTTGAGATTCACAGGTAGTAGGTAGATAAGGCAGAATTTGTACTTAAGTATTCATAACATGTCTAGTACTCGTACTATCGTATATGCCATGCTGATAGAAGAATTATAAAAGCTGCCATGCTGATAGAAGAATTATAAAAAGTAGGCAGAAATTTTCTGAGATTGTTTTTGGAAAGATTCTAGAGAAAGATTCTACTATTTTACTCATTTTTTATGGAAGAGATAACTTTAATCACCTATTTCAGTCTCTTCAGTGCTTTTCTATCATCAACAAAGTAAAATTCATACATTTTATACTGATATTCAATATATATATATATAATATGTATATATATATAATTCACATTAAGTAATGTAGAACATATAAGTTTACAATATAATTTCCCCAAAATTATCCTTAATTATCCAAAATTATCCTTAATCTTTTACAGATTAAGAAAATGAAGCTCCAAGATGAAGTGATTTGTTTATACACACAAAGCTAGTCCTCCTACAATTTTAATAGCCTATTTTAAAAAATTTACTTATTTTTGCTATATACTGTCCAGTAAAACTGGATTTTTCACTGTCATTTTCCTGCCTCTTTACTCACAATTTCCATGTTTGACATTTTCATTCCAGTCTTCCTGGACGTTCATGACCATCCTTTAAAATATAGCATAAATGCTACCTTCACAAAGTGTTTATTTTTTATTCTTAATAAATGATGATCTTTTCCATTTTATACCTCGCATAGCAATATGACTTTACACTTTATTTACTTGTTATTATATTATTGAACTGTTAAATAATACTCAAAACTTAACTGTTAAGTGTCTGTGTATTTTTCCTATTCTATTAGATTGCATACTATCTATATTTAAAGAATACTAGAAAATTACCTAAATACCTACTTGAAAAGTTAATAGCTTTAGCAAAGTTGCAGGATATAAAATGAACCCATACAAATCATCATTTCTAAATATCAATGACAAAGTCTAGTAGTAATAGATAGAAATTTGATTTAAAATAACTATAGACCAAATAAAATATTTGGGTGTCTTTCTGACAAGACAAACCCAGGAACTATATGAACACAATTACAAAACACTTCGCACACAAAGTCAAGTCTAAACAATTGGAAAAATATCAATTGTTCATAGTTGGGCCAAGGTATTATAAGAAAAATGACAATTTCACCTAAAATTGATCTTTCTGTTTAGTGTTATACCAATAAAACTACCAAACTTATTTTGTAGAGCTAGAATCTGAAAGAACAATAGGGGAAGAATATCAAGTGAATTAATGAAAAAAAAAGAAAGAATGGTGGATTAGAAGGGAAAATGGGTACATGATTTGGGCATAAAGATTGATACCATAGGCAAATTAGGAAATCAAGGAATAATTTGCCTATGAGATCTTTGAAAAAAGGAGGAATTTAGGACATGAGAACTAGAGAACCTTATGTAATGCAAAATAGACAACTTTGATCACATTACATTATATTGTTTCAGCACAAACAAAACCAACAGAAAAGAGATTAAAAGGAAAGTACAAAGTTGGGAAAATCTCACAGCCAGTGTTTCTGATAAAAGATTCATTTCTAAATGAGTAAAATAAAGAACTGTGTCAAATTTATAAGAATAGAAGTCATTCCCCAATTTAAGAATGATGAAAGGATATGAACAGATGATAAAATTAAAGCCATCTCTTGGGAGAGACTTACATGTAAGACTTGATGCTAAGTGAAATGAGCAAAACCATTATATATATCCATTATATCCATATATATATATCCATTATATATATGGATATATATGGATATAATGGATATATGGATATATATCCATATATCCATTATATCCATATATATATATATCCATATATATATAATATATATCTATATCTATATATCTCTCTCTATATATCTCTCTCTCTATATATATATCTATAAAGAAAACTATTGCCATAATTGACCATATCAGTAAGAAAGGTAACAAATCATATAGTTTGTCCTATTTTGTCCAATATTTTGTCCTCATATAGTATTATTGTTGAAATGTATAATGTATAAGTCTGTCGTTTTTGCAAGTAGATAATTCACGGTTTTTTCCAGTTTGTCATTTTTTTGTTTTTGCTTGACTGATTCTTGCTGTCTCAATGAATCATTAGTTTCTATTTGTTCAGTTCTAATTTTTAAAGAATTATTTTCTTCATTAACTTTTTTTTTTACTTCTTTCTGTATATGTCCAATTGAGTTTTTAAATGTATTGTTTTGGTCTGTGGAATTTTTTTCCATTTCACTAATTTTTTTTTTAGTGAATTATTTTCTTTTTCCAATTCACAGATCCTACTTTCTTGCGAGTTCTTTGTCTTTTCCAATTCACAAATCCTACTTTCTTGTGAGTTCTTTGTCTTTTTCAATTCACAAATCCTGCTTTCTAGTGAATTCTTTATTTTTTCCAATTCACAATTCTTACTTTCCTGAGATTTTTTTACTTTTTCCAATTCGTATTTCAGGAAGTTGTTGCCCTCTTGTAAGGCTTTTCTTTCCTTTCCCCATTAATCTTCTAACTCTCTTTTGAGACTTTTAATGGTCTCTTCTATGAGAGCCTCATGTAAAAGAGGACAGTCTGGTTCATGTTTGCTATTTGCTGTCTCTTCAGGTTTGCTGACCTGCTTTTTTTCTGCATAGAAGCTGTTGATCATTCTTTTCATCTTTTTATTCATGTTTTAAAGCCTTTAGAGTATGCCTCCTAGGCAAGGGGGTTACCAGCTTCCTCTGCAGAGCAGGTAGAGATGTAAACCGGTTTCTGACTCTGAGGTTTGGCAGTGCTTTGAGTGAGAGTTTTCCCTTCCCCCAACAGGAGGTGGATTCAGCACTGGCCGAGCTATTTGAACTGCCCAGTAGGGCTGTGTGGGTTATCGATTGCCCTAGACTAGAGACTAAGGGGTGAAAGTGTCATAGCTCCAGGACAGAGCCTCTTGTGGGGCTGTGGGTATTAGCAGTTGACCGCAAAACTCAGATTCTACAGGAATTCTGTAAGACAGTCTCTGCTCCAACGTCTCTGCCCAACAAATCAGCCCTGTGCCAGCTCTATGGCCCCAAGCTGAGCCCCCCACTGTGCAGATTAGAGGCTAACCTGAGTTGTGCCTTCCTGCTGTGCAGGTTTGCAACTGCCCCAAGGAAAAGCCCTGTACTGTGGGTTGGGGCTGCAAGCTTGTGCTGAGATCGGTGCTTCCACTTTCGGTTTGAGGCTCTCCTCCGAACCTAATTTCTCTCCCAGTCTATGCTGATCTCCCCCCTAACCCCGTAACAAACCTTTTTTGGCGAGACTGCAGATTTTCTTCATCTGGTGAGTTGTTATACTTCTTATCTTTACGAATTGTAGCAGTCAAGACTATTTTTGAGGCTTGATATAATATTGATAAAGAGGGTAAGAGAAGAGCTTAGAAAGTCGCATGTGCCTTCTCCGCCATCTTGGCTCCGCCCCTAGATCTATTTTTTTTTAAAAGAAAAAAATATATGACATAAATTTCCTTGGGGGTGGGGGAGAGGGAAACAAGTTACCGCCATGTAGAAAATGTCCTGTGTTATTAGTAATTAGAGAAATGAAAAACTGAAATATGTCTGAGGTCATATCTTATAACCACTATATGGGAAAACATAAAAAAGAAAAAAATTCTGGAGGAGAAAATGTAGAAATACTTATATTAATGTATTTTTGGTTGAATTGTGAGTTAGTCTTAACAATTATGGAGAGCAATTTCAGACTTATGTCCCAAAGTATACTTTGTATATGTATATACTTAAATCATGAATACCTTTCACCCAGTGACACATTAAGCCTATATGTGAAAGAGATCTAAAATGAGAAAAAGGACCCATGAATATTAAAATAAAAATAAGAAACACTTTTTTTTTAAAGTGGGGGACAGGAGGCCAAAAATATCAATGTATTCCTCAATTGGATAGGAGCTGAACAATGATATATAAATAAAGCATAATCCTAATCTGCTCTGATGAAAGCTGCTTTCAGAGAAACTTAAGAAGAGTTGATATCAATTTATGTACAGTGAAGAAAGCAGGACCAGGAAAATAATTTATACAATAACAGCAGCATTTTGAGAACAAATAATTTTTTACATTTAAAAAATATGACCAATGCAATGACCACCTTTGATTCTAGAGTACAATTGACTGAGCAGATACCTCCTTAAAATAGGTGATGAATTAAAAATGTAGAAAAATGTGTCATTTAGAATAAACAATAACAGTTATGAATTTTAATTAATCACTAAATTTATGTCTATGGAGTTAATTGTATGAGTTTCTGTAATAGGTTGTATATGTTTAGAATCCTGAATATGAAGGGCTACAATATGGGAGGGAGGGAAATAAGGAAAACAAGTGGTAGATGAATCAATCTGGTCAGGAGATAATTTGCGTAGTACTGGGTGTCTCTGTTGTCAAGTGGTATCTGGTATGAGACTTTCCAAAGGACGTTCGTGGTTCAAGTCAGTTTTCCCCATTGCTATAAATTCTTGAGGCTGGGATCTTGCATGATTTAATAAAATTTAAATCCACCGTACAACCCTGCTTTAAAACAATCACAGTTTTAGTTTAGTTTGCATCAATGCACCGTATGTAATCAATTGCATAAATCCCTGCTCTGAATGTTTGATTAATTTCTTTGGCTACTGAGAAGCCATTGATCATTGTTCATTGGCAACATTAGCTGTGATAACAAATTGAACATGCTTAAAATTAAAATCATGGGCTTCAGTTTTTCTTTATTGCAATTTTTTATCACCACAAAAAAGATACATTTATGGGAATGAGTTTGGTTTGAGTATGCATGTTTGATATCCCGATTTTGTTTCTGCTTTTGTTTTGCTTTCCAAAGGGGGAAGTGCTGGGAGGGAAAGAAAATGAATGCTTATTAACAGAAAAACAAAATAAAATGAAGAATAAAAAAAACATTTTGCTGTTGTATAAATTGCTTTCCTGTTTCTGTTCATTTTATCTTGTCTTATTGATGTCTTTAGACTTTTTGTTCCTTTCTAGACTTGCTATTATCACTTTGTTTCTTTGTATTTTAATTTTTAAACAGATTTTATTTCTAAGATATTCTTTTCCTTGAAAATTAAAATGGCCAAAACAGATACAAATTGTCTTGAAGCCCATTCATCCTTTTGCTCTTAGTATATAAAGCACAGGATAATAGCTTTACAAAATCAAAGCAAGAGACTCATTCTGTTAAACATCTCTAGACTACAAACTGTTCTCTGTGTGGAGAGATAGTAATAGGAACAAGAATTCAAATCCATGAGAACTATTAAGAGTGGTGCTGAGTATAAAACTGATTTCCTCAAGCTTGGTACTATTCTGCTTATGAGAAAATGAACTTCCCTAATTTCTCCTGGCTCCACAGAAGCCCAATCATCCACTCAGAATAAGGTCTAGAACAGCAGGAAGGTCTTTTTCCAGTGTCATCTCTTTCTCAGATGCTAACTCTTCCTTTTGTTCTAGCCTCCTGCTACCACCACAACTGCCCACTACTGTAAACACTATAGCCACAGCTCTAGTGGCCTTCCAGAGCCTCATGACCTTCTGAAATGTACAAGGTCACCTGGGTAATTTATCTTGAGGTTTTGATTCAGTGCCCTAATGACTTTGGAAAAGATAAATCTTCCACAAGTCCCTTACTTTACTTTCCCATGAGTCTTTTTGAAGAGTCCTTATGATTTGACAGCAAAAAGAAAAAGAACACAGATTCTTCAGCCAGTACCATGGGTATACAAATAACTCTTAATTAGTATAAAAAATGAATTCTTTGAAGTTGGCCCGCATATTTACACTATTTGTATTTATACTTATGTAAAATATGGCCATTGGTTCTAGTCCAATTCAACCAATGTAGTGCAAATCTAATTGATGTATTTGACCAATTCATAAAATTCAGTATTTGCATTGATTGGAATCAAACTAAGCACTGCCTGGAGAAATAACAGCAAAGAGTTGACATAAATAGACTCAATCAGATGGAGAAACAACTGGAGAAAAGGGCACATAATACAAATGTGTCCCATAAGTAGGAAAACCAAGGAGAAACTTCAAAAGAATGGCTTTATTAAATTTGCCATCCATACAGCTGGGTTCAAATCTAGTCCTTTTCATTTATCAGCTGTGTCCCTAGCCAGGAATGGTAACAGTACTTTAGTTGTACTTTAAGTACAACTATTTGTTGTAAATTTGCAGTAATAATAAAGTATATAAAGCGCTATATCAACCATAAAGATAATAGGTATTTGGGAGCTATTCATATCACCAATAATTGTAAGATGAATTATTTGTCCATTTTTATCTAGTCTATTTTCATCTTTATTCATTAAAAGTTCATGAAAATGTTTTATCTGCCACAAATTTCACACTAGGTTTCAGTCAAACACCTGTCATTAAATTTTAATTGATTTGTCTCTACATTTGAGTATTAACATACTAGATTTACTTGTTTATTCTTCATATATATTGGCCTTCTCCCCAAGAAATACATGCAATTTCCAATAATATTATTCATGACCAATTTGCTGTCCATAATATATACACAGTGTAATACATATATGATGATAGAGTTGTTACTTGCTCAATGGGGCTTGGAACTAGCCAAACCATTGTCCAAATCTATTCAAAATATAGCATGGTGCTAAATGTTAGAGAATGTTAGAGAACATCATATGTAACTTGGAAGTTCTACAGGATATCATCAGGTAAGGAACAAACAATGGAGAGAATATATCTCTTGACATATATATATATATATATATATATATATATATATATATATATATATATATATATATATATCTTGATTAGATATTGCCATGTCACAAGTATAACCAACAAGTTGACCACCAGATTTACAAACTGGATCACAATCCCTACTGAAACAAAAAGACCTACAAGATAAACTGACATTTTGATTTGTTGGAAAAGCAAGGGAGGGGGGGAGTATTAGCAGAAGGGAAAGGGGGACTAGGAGAAGGAAACGAAGAAAAGAAAAAAGGGAAAATGAAAAGGGGAAAGGACAAGAGGACAAGGGAATGAAGATGAGGAGGGAGGAAGGGGGAAGACAAGGAAGACCAAGGAGAACCAAAATTGGCAACAGCAACAATGGGGGTGGGAGAGGAGGGAGTTGAGGGTCATCAGGGTGGGTATAGATTATTTCAGTATTTTCAGGTTCAGTGAATTTGGAGCTGAAAGAAATCTTTGTGAGTTGGTGATGCAAAGAATACATTTCACATCATGAATGGAATATAGAGAGGTGGCAGGGAAAAGCAGGACCGGGGAAATGTCAAGATTACTTAGATAATAACTTGCATTGTTTACCTTTGCAGAAATTTCCTTGCAGATTGGAGGTTGAACCCAAGTCAGTAGAAAGTAGCATCAAAATACTGATACACCTTCTACTTCTCATTATATATGATTTAAAAACAAAGCAGACTTTGTTGATCTCTCTTAATGGAAGCATGCAACACTATGATATAAACTAATACAGAGAATCAAAGTATCCCTGTAGGATATTTGAAAATAGTCCTATGTTCCCTTACTCTTTTCTATCATATCCGTATCTCTTGTCTCTGAATTCATCAGTGAACCTCCTAGAAACCCCTTTGAAAACCCAATAATATGGATCTCATCTAGCATTAAATGGGTATTTCTAAATCAACTAAAAGTGATACATCTTTTTTCCATTGAACTGCTGGAATCCTCCTTCCCTTTCTGTCCCCTCCATTTATAATAAAGCAATTTAAATTTAAATTTAAAGGATGGGCTTAAACACAGGGCTACATTGTTGAGACCAGTTGTGTGGCTGTTTTTTCCCGTCCAAATTCTTTCCCAACACACTTGAAGGCAGTAACAGGGTAGGAACAATCAGAAGAGGCACTTAGACTACATTTGCCCATCCGGGCCCTTAGGGTCCTTTTCAGGCTGGGCGGCTCTTTTCAGCTTCACAAAATTGCAAGAGACCTGGGAGATTATCCAGTAGAATCTCATTTTTAAGAAGAAACCGAAGCTCAGAGACGAAGTGCTTTGCCCATTACAAAAGTAAGCAACAGAACAGGGCCCAAGATTCGAATGCTAGACCTAAAGCTCATCCACCCTCGCGATCTCGATCTTTGAACTCTCTGAGGTGAGAGCTAACGGATCAGCGCTCACGCACTCAACAGTGCGTGTCTTGATCCTTTATTGCATCCACGTGAGCCACAGACCCTATAAAAGCATGCGCAGTTCAGTTCCCCCCCCCCCCCCCCCCCCCCCCCCCCCGCCATTGCCACAGTTGCAGTCAGCTCTAGGGCTGAATTGCTTCTTACTGTTGCGGGCTCACAGGTTTCTAAACCTTCGGATCAGATTATTGACATTTCCCCTCTTAGTTTCCCTTTAATCCCCCCTTTATTTTTCCCTTTAATCCCCCTTTTATTTATCCCTTTAATCCCCCCTTTAATTTTTCCCTTTAATTCCCCCTTTATTTTTCCCTTTAAGCCCCCCTTTATTTTTCCCTTTAAGCCCCCCCCTTTATTTTTTCCCTTTAATTCCCTCTTTATTTTTCCCTTTAATTCCCCCTTTATTTTCCCTTTAATCCTAATCCCCCCCTTTATTTTTTCCATTTAATTCGCCCTTTATTTTTCCTTTTAATTCACCCTTCAATTTCCCCTTTAATTCCCCCTCGGAGCAGGCTTCAGGGCCGCAAGAGAACTTCTCACTCCTGGAGCTGAAACTTCCAGAATGAAGTTTTTTAATTTCATCAAGAAAGAGCAGTTTCCACCTGGCCCCTCCATCAAAGTGCCGAATTTCTTTGGGTTCCAAAGATGCCTCTACATCCCAGGATACATGATCCGGTACAGGGACCTCCGGAAGATCCACAGAGCTGCTTTGTCAGGCAAAGTGGCAAAAGTGCAGCACCTGCTACTGTTAGGAAAAAACAGGGTTAACAACCTGGATAAAAAGAAGCGGTAAGAGCAAAGGTTGGGAGAGGGGGAAAGAAGCAAAAGCCCTCACCAACAGAACCTCAGATACCCCTCCATCTCTCCACATGAATGTGTGTCCCCCACCCCAATTAACCACCTCAAAATCAAAACACCTCAGTACCTGGGACAGGGATACGGTCAGGTTTTGACTCCTACAGACTGGATAACAAGTCGTTGCAAAAACTGGCGGCACTTCCTCCCTCCTGCCTGTCCATTTTTACTGAACTGGAAACTCCTTCCTTTGGCTTTTAGCCGGGGTCCAATTGGCATATTCTTAAATCAGTAGCAACGTGAAAGCAAATACTCTTCTTTTCTGCTGAAATGTTGGCATGGTTTAAAACGACTGTGTCAGAGTATCCATGAGGATATTTGAGGGATTTTCTTGGTAAAGTCACTGGAATGGTTTACCTTTTCCTTCTAAAGCACATTTTTGACAGATAAAGAAATTGAGGTAATCAGGGTTAAGTAACCTGCTTAGGATCATACAACTGTAAGTATCTGACATCAGATTTGAACTCAAGTAGATGACTCTGATTCCAAGGCCAGAACTCATTCATTGTGCCACTTAGCTGCCCCAGTTTGGACAGGATATGTGAAGAGTAAAAGTTTAAAGATAGAAAACTGCTTTAATTAAGATCTACTCTATGTATCAGGTACAGGCTTAACAACTACATTGTAGAGACAAAGGATTGGGGAAACAGGGATTGTTCCTACATTGTAGGAGCTCAGTCAGGTAAGGGATTTAATCAGCAAGGCAGCCTGAGAAGCAGAGGATCCATTACTGGGGAAGAGAACCAGGAGAGAATAGTGTTACAAAACCTAGAAAGAAGGGAATAGCAAGAGAAAGGATGCTGTTTTAAAGGAGGGGCAAAAAGAATGAGAAATGAGAAAAGACTATTAGATTTGGCAATTAAGAGATCCATTGCAAGAATGAACATGAGTATTAACAGGAAAATGACAGGAGAGGAAGTGGAGACACCTCTTGTAAAGATGACCTCTCATAACATTTAGCTACAAAAGAAAGGAGAGATATGATATCATAGTGGGGATAGGTTGATCAAGTAAAGTTTCTTTGGGGATTGGGGGAGAAGACATGGGCATGTTTGTAGGCAGCAGGGAAATAGCCAGGATGTAGTGAAAGATTGAAGATAAGTGAGAAGAGGAATGATAGGTAAAATAGAATGTTATCTCTTGTGTTTCTAGAAACATTTTCATTGGCAAGGAAAAGGGCTACCTCTTCATGTGAGATAGGCGAAGGGAAAATATTGGTAGGAGGTATTTATAGATGAATTAGATGAGAAGGGCAAAAGAGATTTCAGGGAATCACCTCAATTTTTTCTCAGTAAATGTGAGCCAGGATTTTTAGCTCAAAAGGTGCAGCGAGTGTATCATGGCAGGTTTGAGAAGGATTGAAAAGGTTTGGAAGTGCTTCCATGGTATGTGGCATAATGAATTGTTTAGGGAAGTATAAAATCAAAGGATTGCCTTGGATCAGTGAGAGCTTAATTGAAGTCATGTAACATAAATCTGCAGTGGCCCTAGTAAGCACAGTTGCATGATTCTCTCCAGCCTTATTTGAAAACATATGCACAGGAAACCTGAGGTTTACAAGGACAGTGTTGGCGATGTGATACATTAGCAATAGATTCAAATTAAATCAATGGAGAATTAAACAGCCATAAGGAAAGGCAATGGAGACTTGAACAGCCATATTGAATGGTTCACCAGAGTCAAGATGCGGAAAGGAGAAAAGTCTAGTTAGTACAGGAGTGATAGAGTTGGATTAGAGATCATGGTTTGGATGAAAAACAGAATTTAAGTTTGTAAAGCACAGGAATAGATGGAACGACAATAGATTGTGATCAGATAAGAGACTGAAAACATGGCAGTGCTGCATTTGTGGGTGGTCAGATGTCTTTCTATCTGGCTGAGATAGGATGAAGAACTTAATCATATGAAATGAGGAAGTTGAGCAACTGTGAAGTTGTTTGAGGGAGTGATAACCTGTATGTTGAAGATAACACGTATGGATGCAAATCACTATGTATAAACTAGATATATCCAAGCTGAAGTGGGAGTAGTCTCAGAGGGACAGCACTGGGTTTAAAGGAGGTGACTAAAGGCTTCTAATAAAGGGCAAGACTTGCTGAAATCAGGAGGTGGAAGTGTGGAGCATCCCAGGCATGGAGAGAGCAAGTAAACTTACTTCGTGTCAGAAGATGGATTGCTATGTGTGAGGAAATTGGATCAGTGGACAAATACTTATTAAATGTTTACTATGTAACCGACACTCTGCTAAGATCTTAGAATACAAAAAATGGTCAAAGACGGGCCCTGCTGTCAGAGCACTCACATTTCAATGGAGAAGTTAACATGAAAACAAATAAAAACACGATACTCCATGAAGGATAAACTAGGAATGATCAGCGGAGGAAGACATCAGTATTAAGGGGAATTGGGAAAAGCTTCTTTTAGAAGTTGCATTTTAGCCAGGGTAGGGCAAGAGATGAAGGCAAGAGAATTTCATGGACATCTGGTAAAAATGCCTGGAGTTGGGAAGTAGGTGTGTCTTGAGCTACAATGGGCAGTATCTGCTCACTCCATGCTTACTCTCTCAACCAAACTACTGGTCACAATGGGCCAATCGGCTGCATGCTGTCTAGAGCAAAAAGAGACTCTAGTTATCATAGAAAACGAAACTCAACTTAAAACTTGCTCATACTGTTTATATCTATGACCTATATTCAAAAGCTTATCATGTCTTCACTTTATTTTTCTTTAAATAATTTCCATAAGTATTTCCCCTACAACTCCACAATCCTAATTTCTTGAAAATATGTGTGGTGTATTTAATATAAACACATATAAATATATTTTATTAAATAAAATATAAATATAAATGGAAATGATTGTGAGTAACTTGCTTTAAAATATTTTTTTTCTAAATCTAAAGAAAAATGAAAATCCTATAAGCAATATGTCAGTTCAAAGAAAATGTTAGTCCCTTTTTCAAGGTTGGGATACTTTTAAATGTGTTCAGTAATGATCAGAGAATTCCTGGCAATTGAGCCCAAACAGAATGTCACTATTTAATAATCCACCAGTTTTAAGTTAGAGTATACTTGATGTAGAGACATACTTAAAATGATGAACATGGAATTTGTAAGTATCAGCTACTTGTGAATTCATTGAAAGGGTCTCAGATTTTTCCTATCTCCCCTCTACTTTTATAGATATATTCTCCCCTAAAATGCACAGGAACCAAGTTGCCCTCCCTCCTGATTTCACTCTGTTAGCAGGATGGTTTACCTTCTTTTTCACCCTCTTTTCCTGTACTTTGAGTATTTTATGCTGCTTTGCTTGCTTCCTTTCACTACTCATAACTCAGTTTCCTGATTAAGTAATTTCACAAATATAAACAAAGACCTTTTAAAACTTCATTTCCCCTTTCTGCCAATTTCTTCCCAGGAATATCCTTCTCCTTTTAATTTTGCTTAATCTATTTTTTGAGTAAAAAAGCCTATGTTTATATCATAGCTCATAAACAAGGAGTACACCTTGATTAAAAAAGAATTAGTAGTGTAAACCAAATTAACAAATTTCAATTTCTATGAAATTCCCTTCATAATCTCAATAATCAGACTTCATCTCCCCTTTTTCTAATTGAATTTTTAAAATCATTAGCAGTTTACTTTGTAAGAGATGTAAAAGTCTTATGTGTTGTTTTTCTGTTTTGTTTGATTACTAATTTAATGACTGATTTGTATTCTTAGTAATTACTCAGAAAGACCTGAATTCATATTGAACCTTATATACTTTCTTGTTGGATCCTGAGAAAATTTGTTTCTCAGTTTCTTCAATTTCCTCAAGTATGAGGATTATAATACCTACGTCCCAAAGCTCAAATGAGGTAATTGCAAAATGCTGAGCACAGTTTCTGATTAATAGTAGGCACATAATAGATGCTAGTTTTCCTCTTTAGCAAGGTACATCCAAGCATGTCACCACTGAAGCTGGGAAGAGGGGAAAGAAAGAATTCTCTTCTAACTTAGACACTCTGGAAGAAGGCCAGAAGAAAAAGGCAAAAGGAGAGTTCTGAAAAACAAGAAAAAAATTAAAATATACTTATATGAATATTTATATGAATATTCATTACATCAGTAATACATGAATTTGTTGTTATGAATATTTCCTCCACCAATACATAATAACACAACCTCTTTACAACTTGTTAGTCAGCTAAGAGCAGGTGGTTTTCAATGGATAGAATGCTGGACTTGGAGTCAGGAAGACTCATCTTTGTGGAGTTCAAATCTGGTATCAGATACTAGCTGTGGGGCTCTGGTCATGTCTCTCAATCTTGTTTGCCTCAGTTTTCTCATATATAAAATGAGCTGGAGAAGGAAATGGCAAACTACTCCGGTATCTTTACCAAGAAACCTCAACATGAGGAGACAAAAGTCAAACAGGACTGAGATGACTAAACAGACTGACATGGATTTAACAAATACACCAATATAAACACTCATCCTCTTTTGACCAACCTAGTAATATCTTTATGACCTTAGTTAGATTGGTCCATGGACAGGAGACATACCAGGCCCTTACTGCAAACCCTTTCCACCATGGCAGAAATGCCAAAATGTTTACCCTGCTGGAATAGCCTGTGTCATCCTAGAGCCACTTCAACAGTACAATGCTATATTTCAGTGAGTATTTGTTGAGAATGCACAGATGTGTACATGTGGTAGTACAAAGATACAATATGTAAATGTATAAGGGATTTTGATGAGGCAGCTGCTTCACTAAATATTTTGCAATTGTGGACAAATAGCTTTGTGAAAAAAGTTGTTAGACTTCACCACCAGGCAGGGTGAAACCACCTATAATCCCAGTTACAGGAAGGCTGAGGCTGGCAGATCTCTTGAGCTCATGAGTTCTGGGTTGCAGTGGTCCATGCCAGTAGGGTCTCTGCTCTATTTAGCATTAGTATGGGTAATCCCAAAGTACAAGGGCCTGTTAACAAGTTACCTCAGGAGAAGTGAAGCAGTCCAGGTTAGAACCTGAGCAAAGTTCCCATGCGAATCTGTAGTGAAATCTACATCTACCTGCTAGATATACTTCTCCTGCACTAGCGATTTTGTGTATTGCATCCAGCAATGAGAGTTAACACATATTTTGTATTTATTTATGTGAGATTAGTAGCCATTTATTTTGGAAATGATTTACAGTTTAGGCATAAAAATAATGCATGGTATATTAAAAATTATCCTAACAAGATTACAATATTGATTGCTGCAGTATAATATGAAAGAATCACATTGCTCTTCCATTTCTGTAGAACATGTCTTCATCTGGCCTGTGTTACTGGACATTCAGAACTTGTGACTCTATTAGTAGAAGGAAAATGTGAACTGGATTTGTTGGATAAAGATAGTCGAACACCTTTAATGAAGGTATGCATTAGTAAACCATGCTGTTCAATGAAATGGATTTGAAGTTCTGTTTTTGATTAAGAAAATGAATTATTAGTAAATAATGTATTTAAATATCACCAATGTTGCTTGAATATACTAACTTTTATATTACATTATTATTTCTTTGCATATATTATATTGACAGGCAGTCCAATGTCAGCAGGAGGAGTGTGCAACCATCTTGCTTGAACATGGTGCAGACCCTAATATTGGAGACATCAACAACAGTGCTCTTCACTATGTTGCATATTTTGATAACATAGACATAGCAGCAAAACTCCTTCACTATAAAGCTGATATTGAAGCAAAAAACAAGGTAGAAATGAACAATCTTATATAATAAAGTAGATTCTCAGCTAAAAAAATCATGGTGTCCAATGTACATATTTTATAATTTATTTATTTATGGAAGTATTTCTTTAATGAAAATAATTTTAAATCATACTGTAATTATTCTGAATTTCATTAGTCTTCAGAATTTTCTAATGTAGGATGGAGGAGTGAGGAAGGCAAGGAGCGCACATTACACTGGAGAGATTTCATTCACAGTGGAGCTCCTAAGAAGGAAATTCCCTCTACTGATTTAGACCATGTCTTGCATTATGATTTAATCTTTAGAATATGGATTTTTCAACTGGGATCCATTAACTTTAAAAATACTACACTAAGTTGATATTTATTTCAATGTAATTGGTTTTTTTTTTAATGTATTTTAGACATTTACAAACATGATTCTGAAAAGTGGTTCATGACAAAGAAAAAGTTAAGAAACCCATTGTTAGGGAGAGTCCTGGAGTACTGCAGGTCACCTGCTCAGTATATGTGTCAGTTGCAGGCCCTAAATCTAGGTCTTACTAATTTTGATGCTAGCCAGCTGTTCCATCAAATGTGTCTCTTCAGAATCTTCTTTGCATGGTATATTAGGTCTGCTTCTCAGAATGCAATAGTTCTAGCAGATATTACCTATATTGCTTTTCCACATATAGACCTAAACAATGTGAATTTGTCATGAGGAAATGCCATAAAGTTTTTAGGAAAAAACTTGAAATTTGTTCCTACTAGGTATAGCTACACAGACAGTTTTTACAGGAAAAAAATTCTTAATTACATGTTTTCTTTATCCTAATGACTACACCTTTTCCTTTTTAGAATTGCTGAATGATTCCTGATTTTTTAAGACCTAATTCTTAGTCATTGCCACTTGAAAGAGAAAAAACAACAAATATATTAGGAGGGTTGATAAGAAAGGGAAAATGCTAGGGGAATGACTTTCTTCCAGGTTTAGCCCTCTCAAAACAAGGCTTGTTTTCAATTTATTGTATTTGTTGTTGTTGAGTTTGTTTGTACACCTCAGGAGAATGGGCAAAAACAAGTAATTTCAACTTTAAATCCAGTCAAGATATAACTTTACTTTAGTAGAGTTCTGAGGAAATAAGTTTGGCTGCATTTGGACAATAGTTGATTATGAAATGAAAAAGGTGAGAAAGAAAGATACTCATGAAATAAGATGAAATGGTCTCTTAGAAATTTTGAATTTCTATCTTCCGATTTGTTATCTAGTTTTACTCTATCATTTTACATATAAGGAAACGTACAGCCCGGAGAGAAAAAATAATTTGCTTTATGGTCCCATGGGAATTAACTAATAGAAGCAAGATTTATATTCTAGTCTTCTCACTTCAATGTTCCGTGGTACCATATTTTCTTAACGTGTCATTAGCAAATTCATAAGATGTTTGCAAAATGTCATAAGTTGAACTGAAGTAGATATAGAATGCTTACGTAAGATAACAATATCTTTATTATGACTTTGCAGGAAGGCCTTACACCACTTTTTTTTGCAGTTAGAGCAAATAACTGTGATATGGTAGATTTTCTTTTAAAGAATGGAGCAAATGTGAATGCCTTGGATGTCCTTGAGAGGTACAATAATTAAAGCTTAAAATACAACAAACCCCAATGTTTCTAGAGGAATAAAAACAACTTAAATCATGGAACACTTAGTGAACAAAAATAATTGAATTTGAATATCATTGCAAAGCATTGAAAAATGTCAATAAATATCAGCTATGAAAAGAAAATATCCTTATATTTATGACTTTAAAAAGGAAAAAAAAGTTCATGTGGGCATACTAACCATTATTTTTTGGTGATTATTATTTGCAGTTTTCTTTATTGATTTTAAATTAGTTAACATTATTCCATAAAAGTTTTGAACTCTCATAATTTAGTTGATTCTCTTTATGAAAAAATCTTATGTCACCCATGAGGATTGTACCATTTTTCTGCTGCTTCTTGTTTCAATTTCCCTTAAGAATATGCATATTGATGAATGCAAATAAATAAATAGAATGATATGATGACATATTTTGATGGACCCTTGATCTTATACTTTGTGAATACTCATGCCACAGATTCAGATTTTAATCCTTCCATCCAATCTCATCCTACAGGACTTTTGTCATAAAGAACCTAGGAAACAAGCTGAATACTTTTTTTTGGTTCTTTTAATATTTGAGGACCAGTGCAAGCTTTTGCTTTCAATACAAGATTAAACCACCTCTTTTTCTATTCATGTATGTCTTTGACATCACTTACTACATCAGCATCATCAAAATCACATGCTTGTACTCAACATACATGGATTTTTTGGCATTATCTACAATTTTGATTCTTCTGAAATCATGTGTTTGTGTTAAGTATTTTGAAAAATTTGCTGTGGCCAATTAAACTACATGGAATCTGGAAAATTCTTACTTTTCATGTAGTTTTTCAATACGGATTCTCGATTACTCTCTTTATACTATCTGTGGGCCTTTTCTAATTCAAAGGCTTGATGCAATTAGGAAAATGCCATCCCCCAATAAAAGCATTTGGAAATCATTCCCACCATATACATCTATTTTTTTTGGACTTTGTGCAGAGAATCCTACGTAGCAGTGGCAAAAGCAAAAGTATCCCTTTTGTGGAATGTGTCATCAAATCTTGTGTTATTTTAACATTGCATGAAAGAAAATTTTTGGATTTCACCAAAAAATCCAAAACAAAATCTAATGACAGACCAATGCCCATCACAAAACTCATATTATCATAATAGACAAAAATGATTGGTTACTATTTTTGGAACAAATTCAGAATTAGTTGATTATGGTCATTCAGATCAAAGACTAGCCAGAATTAAAAGTAAAAATACAACTGAGAAGGAAGCACAAAGAAGAAACAGAGAACTATAACCTGCTGTGATTAAAAAAGTTAAAAAAACTCAATGAGAAATTCAACAAAATACTAAACCGTTGTTCCTAAAAAGAGAGCAAAATAGCCCAGAAATTGCATCAGTTAGGAACCATGATCTCTCCCAAAAAGAGAGCTATTACATTAACTCAAGTTTACAATACAACACATAATTTAAAAAAAAAAGGGGGGGGGGAAGATAGATGAAGACTAGTCTTGCTTCACAAAAAAAAAAAATCAAAAAAGCCATTAAAGAGAGAATTTGTTTAACTTTTCTGCAATTGCTGGGCATTCCTTCAATTTGCGATATTTGGTGAACACAGAAAAGACTACTACTATAAATACTTTTGTTATGGAGGTCCTTTTCCCCCTTTTATAATCTCATGACGATATACAGACCTAATATTTCTGGTATTCAAGGTTTACTTGCCTGTTGTGCATAATTCAAATCACTCTCCAGCATAGTTGGATCAATTCACAATACCAATAATGCACTAATGTACCAATTTTCTGACATATTCTTCAACTTCTATCTTTTTTCCTTTCTTGTTATATTATTTAATGTAATGGTTGTTAGATGATACTTCGGACTTGTTTTAAATTGCATATCTCCAAACCAAAGTGATTTAGGGCACTTCTTTTTACACTTTTAGAAAACTTGGATTTCTTCATCTGAAAAATTTTTGCTCATGTCGTTTGCCAATTTATTAACTGGGGATTGATTTGTATTCTTATAAATTTGACATAGTCCTCTATATTTTGGAGAAATGAGGCATTTTATCATAAATACTTGCTATATAAATTATTTCCCAGCTTTTATTCTAATTTTGGTTGCATTGATTTTGTTTGTATAAAAGTTTTAAAAATATAAATAAAATTATCTATTTTACAGTTTGTAATATTTTTGTATGTCCATGAATTTTCCCTCTCCCCTAGATCAGATGATTTCTTTCTCTTCAAATTTGCTTATGATATCATGCTTTATGTCTAAATCATGCTTTGACCTTATCTTAGAATTCAATGTGAAATGTTGGTCTATACCTAGTTTGAGTCCTATTGTTTTCTAGTTTCTGCAGCAATTTTTGTCAATATAGTGAGTAGCTCTTAACCTAAGGGGTAGGGTCTTTTGGTTTATCAAACAGTAGGTTGCTATGGTCAATGACTATTCTCTGTTCCACTTTTCCACTACTCTCTTTCTTTTTTGGACAGTACCAGAAAATTTGGTGATTATTGCTTGATAATGTAGTTTGAGATCTGGACCTTCTTTTATATTTTCTTTTTATTAATGCCCTTGATAGTCTTGATGTTTTCTTCTAGGAGATGAATTCTCGTTTTGTTTTGTTTATGATTTTCTATCTCTATCTTATGTTTTTTGATAGCTTGTTTCACGACACTGAATAAGTAAATTAATGTATGTAAAATGATCATTTTTTATTATATTGGCAGAGTCTACCCATGAGCAATTGATATTATTGTTTAGATTTTATTTTTGTCAAAAGTGTTTTGTAATTGTATTCAGGTTTGTAATTGTATTTCCTGGGTTTGTTTTGGCAGTAGACTACCAAGAATTTTATATTGTTTAGAGTTGTTTTGAATGGAGTTTTTCTTCCTACCTCTTGCTTCTGGGCTCTGTTGGTCATATAAAGAAATGAAGATGATTTATGTGGGTTTGAATACAACTTTACTAAAGTTGTTAATTATTTCAGATAGCTTGATTTAGGGTTCTTTCAGTGTACCATTATATATCATCTGCAAAGAGTGATCATTTTGTTTCCTCATTGCCTATTCTAATTTCTTCTATTTCTTTTTCCACTTTTGTTGCTATAGCTAACATTTTTAGTATTATGTAAAAAAAATAATCGTGACAATTGACATCCTTGCTTCACTCTTGATTTTACTGGGAAATATTCTAGATTATCTCCATTACAAATAATGCTTGCTTATGTTTTTAGATAAATACTGCTTATCATTTTTAAGGAATGTTGCCTTTCTTTTTACTCTCTAGTCCTTGTAATAGGAATGGGTGCTGTATTTTATCAAAAGCTTTTTAAAGCATTTTTGAGATAATCATTTGGTTTCTGTTGTTTCATTGATATTGACAATTCTATTGACAGTTTACCTAATATTAATCCAATCTTGCATTTCTGGTTAAAAAGTCCACCTGGCCAAAGTGTATAATCCTTGTGATACATTGCTGCAAAATTCTTCTTTTTATTTGGGTAAGATTGTTTTCCATTGATATTTCTTTGGGAAATTAATCTATAATTTCCTTTCTCTGTCTAGGTCTTTCTGATTTAGGTATGGTGTCAAATTTGTGCCAGTAAAGGAATAGTAGAACTCCTTCTTTTTCTCTTTTCCCAAATAATTTATATAGTATTAGAATTAAGTTTTCTTTGAATGTTGATTAGAGTTCCCAAGTGAACCCATTTGACACTGGGATTATTTTTTCCTTAATGGCTTTTTCAATTACTTTTTTCTAAGATGCAGTTATTTAATTAGGCATCCCATTTCCTGATCTATTAATCTGGGTAATTTATATTTTCCTAAATATTCATTGATTTTTCCTCATATGGTGAGATTTATCAGCATAGAATTGGGCAAATTTTTTCCTAATGATTGTTTTTATTTCTTCATTGGTGATAATTTCATTCTTTTCCAAGAGCTATGTTTCTCAATGTTTTCTTAAACTCAAATTAACCAATAGCTTATTTATTTGATTTTTCATTTAAACAGCTATTAGATTTATTTAGTAATCTAATACTTTTCTTATTTTTTTTGTTTACTTTAAATATTTTGAATCTCACATTTGATTGTGAGGAATTCCAATTTGGTACTCAGTTGCGGACTTTTTAAAATTAATTCTCTTACTAGGTTTTTTGTTTTGTATTTGTTTTTAGTTTCATACCCAATGCATTGATTTATTCTTTTTCTATTTCACTGATATAAGAATTTACTATTTTGGCTGCATCTCATAAATTTTGGTATATTCTCATTATTGTCATTCTCTTTTATGTGACTTTATTTTTATATCCTGCAACTTTGTTAAAGTTGTTAATTCATTCTAATATTTTAGTTGATTCTCTATATAAGCCATATGGTCAGCAAAGAGTGATAGTTTTGTTTTCTCATTACCTCTTTTAATTCTTTCAATTTCTTTTCTTTTCTCTTACAGATAAACTTAACATTTCTAGTACAATATTAAATAGCAGTGGTGATAAGGGGCAACCTCATTTTAACCCTAATCTTATTGGGAATGTTTCTTCCTTATCCCTATTGTATATAATGCTTGATGATGTCTTTAAATAGATGAAGTTTATCATTTTGTGGAAAACTCGATTTACTCCTATGCTCTCTTGTTGTTGTTGTTGTTGTTTATAATAGGAATGGGTGTTGTATTTTGTCAAATGCTGTGTCTATTGAGATGATCATATAATTTCTGTTAGTTTGATTATTATATAGTCAATTAATGCTGATACTTTTTCTGATATTGAGACATCCTTGTATTCCTGGTATAAATTCCATTTGGTCATTTTGTATTATCCTGTTAATAAATACCTATAATCTCTTTTTAAAATTTTATATGTTTCTTATTGCTTGGTTAAATTTAAAATATATTTTAACATTTCTTCTTAAAAGTTTTGAGTTCCAGATTCTCTCTCTTGTGTCTATCCAACCACAAGTGAAGTTATGCAAAACATTTCCATAAAAGTCACATTGAGATGGAAAATATAGATCCCATCATAAAAAAAGAAGAAAAAAGCTTGAGGTAAAATTAAGTTAGAGAGAAAGATAGGTAGGGATAGAGGGAAGGAGAGAAAGATAGAAAGGGTCAGAGGGAAGGAGAGAGAGAAGACAAGGAGAGATGGAAGGATGAAAAAGGGGGGAAAGGAAGGGTGGGAGGCAGAGAGATGGGGAGGAAGAGGGAGAAAAAGATTGAAAAGTAGAGGGAGAGAAAGAATGCTTCATTCTGTATTCAGACAGTTTCTTAAATCAGTCCTTCAGAGTAGTCATAAAACATTTTACTGCTGAGAGTAGCAAAGTCATTCAAAGTTGGTCATCTCAGAACATTGCTACTAATTGATATATAGTATATGTCCCTTTGCTTGAATTCATGAATGACTTTCCAGTTTTTTCTTAGCTTAACATTTCACAAAGAATAATATCCCATGACAATCATATGCCATAATTTATTTAGCCATTCCCCAATTGGTGGGCTTCTCCTTGATTTCCATTTTTAATTTATTTTTTGCTCTGAGAAGAGAGCTCCTACAAATATTTTTGTACTTATAGGTGTGTTTACTTTTTTTTTTTTTTAAAAATCTCTTTTGATATTTATAGCTAGCAATGGTGTTGTTAGGTCAAAGGATATGCCTGAATTTATAACTCTTTGGGCATAGATCGTATCTTCTGATCATTTATCATTTAGCGCATAACTGTATTTTTTAAAAATAATTTAATCTGTTTCCTATGTATTTGAGAAATAAGGCATTATCAGTGAAACTTGCTTCAAAATTCTATTTACAATCACCATGCTAACCATATCCCTCCTTGTTCTATTCTCTCTCCTTTTACCCCAACACTCCACAGAAATGTTTTATTATTGACCAAACCCTCCCTCAATATGCTCTCTTCATTTATCACTTTTTCTTCTACCCATATTCCATTACCCTCCTATTTTCCTGCAAAATAAGATATATTACTATACCAATATATAGTGTGTACATTATTTTCTTTTTTGAACCAGTTCTAATGAGAATAAGGTTCATTCACTTCCCTTCTCTTCTGCTTTTCCATCTAGTAGTACAGAACCATTTTTCATGCCTCCTTTTTTTACAGCAGATAATTTACATCATTCCACTTTTTCTCTTTCTTTTTCTCCCAGTACATTCCTCTCTCACCCCCATATAATTTCATAATTTTTTTCTGTCTTATTTTTTACATCTAATTTTTTTTTATTTAGAAGTTATATGCATGGGTTATAGCATTGACAATTGCTAAACCTTTTGTTCGAATTTTTCCCCTCCTTTACCCCACTCCCTCCCCCTATCCAGGTTCACCAATACATGTATAATATGTTAAAGTATAAATTAAATATAATATAAGTATACATGTCCTAACAGTTATTTTGTGTACAAAAAGAATTAAGCTTTGAAATAGTGTATTATTAGCATACTGTGAAGGAAATCAAAAACGCAGGCAGACAAAAATATAGGGATTGGGAATTCTATGTAATGGTTCATAGTCATCTCCCGGCGTTCTTTCCCTGGGTCCTAGCTGGTTCAATTCATTACTGCTCGGGGGGGTGGAGCCAAGATGGCGGAGAAGGCACACGTGACTTTCTAAGCTCTTCTCTTACCCTCTCTATCAATATTATATTGAGCCTCAAAAATAGTCTTGACTGTTACAATTCGCAAAGATAAGAAGTAGAACAACTCACCAGCTGAAGAAAATCTGCAGTCTCACCAGGGAAGGTTGGTTCCGGGGTCCAGGTGGAGATCAGCACAGATGGGGAGAGAAATTAGGTTCCGAGGAGAGTCTCAAACTGGAAGTGAAAGCACAGATCTCAGCAGAAGCGTGCAGCCCCAACCTGCAGTACACGGCCTTTCCTTGGGGCAGTTGTGATCCTGCACGGCAGGAGGGCACAGCCCAGGTGACCCTTTAATCTGCGCAGTTGAGGGCTCGACTTGGGGCCATAGATCTTGAGCAGGGCCGATTTGCATCAGGCAAAGACGCGGGGCGGGGAAAGTTCCCGGGCAGAGTTCGCTAAAATCAGCGGTCTGCGGTCAGCTGCTAATACTCACAGTCCCACAAGAGGCTCTGGCCTGGGGCAGTGACAATTTCACCCCTTAGCGTCTAGCCGAGAGCAATCACTAACCCACACAGCCCAACCGGGCACTTAGAAAGCTCAGCCAGTGCTGAATTCATTTCCTGTTGGGGGAAGGGAAAACTCTCACTCAGATCTCTCCCATACAATCGGAGCCGGAAATCCGTTTATCTCTCCCTGTTCTGCAGAGGAAGCTGGTAACTCCCTTGCCTAGGAGACATACCCTAAAGGCTTTAAAACATGAATAAAAAGATGAAAAGAACGATCAACAGCTTCTATGCAGAAAAAGAGCAGGTCAGCAAACCTGAAGAGATCTCAAACAGCAAAAATACACAAGATTGTCCTCCTTTATATGATGCTCTCATAGAAGAGACCATTAAAAGTCTCAAAAGAGAGTTAGAAGATAAATGGGGAAAGGAAAGAGAAGCCTTACAAGAGAGCAACAACTTCCTGAGATACGAATTGGAAAAGTTAAAAAATTCCCAGGAAGTGCAGGGAAACAAAATTTGTGAACTGGAAAAAAATAAAAAAATCTCAGGAAAGTAAGAATTGTGAATTGGAAAAAATAAAGAATACACTAGAAAGTAGGATTTGCGAATTGGAAGAGACAAAGAACTCTCAAGAAAGTAGGATCTGTGAACTGGAAAAAGAAAATAATTCACTAAAAAAAAATTAGTGAAATGGACAAAAATTCCACAGACCAAAACAATACATTTAAAAACTCAATTGGGACAAATACAGAAAGAAGTAAAAAAAAAACTAATGAAGAAATTAATTCTTTAAAAATTAGAACTGAACAAATAGAAACTAATGATTCAATGAGACAGCAAGAATCAGTCAAGCAAAACCAAAAAATTGACAAACTGGAAAAAACCATGAATTATCTACTTGCAAAGTCGACAGACTTGGAAAATAGATCCAGGAGAGATAATCTGAGGATTATTGGACTTTCTGAAAACTGTGATGAAAAAAAGAACCTAGATACTGTTTTACAAGAAATCATCAAAGAGAACTGCCCAGATGTAATAGAATCAGAAGGTAAAATAGGTATTGAAAGAATTCATTGAACACCTTCTGAAAGAAACCCTAAAATAAAAACCCCAAGGAATATTGTGGCCAAATTCCAGAACAATCAGATTAAGGAAAAAATTTTACAAGCAGCCAAAAAAAACCATTTAAATACCGAGGTGCCACAATAAGGATTACCCAAGATCTGGCTGCCTCCACATTGAAGGATAGAAGGGCCTGGAATATGATATTCTGAAAGGCACAAGAACTTGGGATGCAGCCAAGAATAAACTACCCAGCTAAGCTGAGCATTTTCTCCCAGGGAAGAAGATGGACATTTAATGAAACAAATGAATTCCATTTGTTTCTGAACTAAAAACTAGAACTAAACAAAAAATTTGATCTCCAACCATAGAACTCAAGAGATGCAGAAAAGATAAAAATAACTCTTGAGAATTGTATTTCTGTTGTGGATATACAAAAAGTATACATGTATAATTTGATTGTACTGATATAACATAAAAAAGGGAAATAGATATGGAAAAGGGATGATGGCAGAATAAGGTGGGAAGGAGGGATAAAAAGAGGGAAACCACATCCCACAAAGAGGCAAAGGAAACTTTTCATATCTGAGGGAATTTAGAGAGGGGGAGGAACATTGTCTGAATCTTACTCTCATCAGAATTGGGTCAAAAAAAATAATTGACATTTGTTTTAGAGAAAATTCTCTCTCGCCTCATTGAAAACGGGGGAGAGGAAAAGGGAAAAGAAAAAGAGTAATAAGGGAAGGAAGGGAAAAAGACTCAAAGGGGGGGGAGGGAGGGATTATAAAGAGGGTAAGCATCATGATACAAGAGGGGTATATAAGTTTAAAAGTGGGAAAGAGGGTTGGGGGAGGCAAGAATAAGTAAAGCATAATCGGCGTTATTAGGATGGCAGGAAATACAGATATAGTAATTCTAACCGTAAATGTGAATGGGATGAAATCCCCCATAAAGAGGAGGCAGATAGCAGACTGGATCAAAAATCAGAACCCTACAATATGTTGTTTACAAGAAACACATTTAAAGCAGGGAGATACATATAGAGTAAAGGTAAGAGGCTGGAGCAAAATCTATTATGCTTCAGGTGAAGTCAAAAAAGGAGGGGTAGCCATCCTTATCTCAGATCAAGCAAAAGGAAAAATTGATCTAATTAAGAGAGATAAGGAAGGCAATTATATCCTGCAAGGGCAGCTTAAACAACGAAGCAATTTCAATATTAAACATATATGCACCAAGTGGTATGGCATCCAACTTCCTAAAGGAGAAGTTAAGAGAGTTGCAAGAAGAAATAGACAACAAAACTGTAATAGTGGGAGATCTCAACCTTACAGTCTCAGAATTAGACAAATCAAACCACAAAACAAATAAGAAAGAAATTAAAGAAGTAAATAGAATATTAGAAAAATTAGGTATGTTAGATCTTTGGAGAAAATTGAATGGAGACAGAAAGGAATATACTTTATTCTCAGCAGTTCATGGAACCTATTCAAAAATTGACCATATATTAGGACATAAAGACCTCAAAATTAAATGCAAGAAAGCAGAAATTGTAAATGCTTTCTTTTCAGATCATGATGCAATAAAAACTACATTCAACAAAAAGTTAGGGGGAAATAGACCAAAAAGTAATTGGAAACTAAACAATCTCATCTTAAAGAATGATTGGGTGAAGCAGCAAATTATAGATACAATTAATAATTTCACCCTAGATAATGACAATGATGTAACGTCATACCAAAATTTATGGGGTGCAGCCAAAGCGGTAATAAGAGGGAATTTTATATCCTTAGAAACTTACTTAAATAAAGCAGAAAAAGAAAAGATTAATGAATTGGGCTTGCAACTAAAAAAAAGTAAAAAAAAAGACCAAATTAAAAATCCCCAATCTAATACTAAATTGGAAATTCTAAAATTAAAAGGAGAAATTAAAAATATTGAAAGTAAAAAAACTATTGAACTAATGAATAAAACTAAGAGTTGGTTCTATGAAAAAGCCAATAAAATAGATAAGCCTTTGGTAAATCTGATTAGAAAAAGGAGGGAGGAAAATGAAATTAGTAGTCTTAAAAATGAAAAGGGAGAACTTTCCACCAATGAAGAAGAAATCAGAGAAATAATGAGTTATTTTGCTCAACTTTATGCCAATAAATTTGATAACCTAAGTGAAATGGATGACTACCTCCAAAAATTTAGACTTCCCAGACTAACAGAGGAGGAAGTAAATAGCTTGAATGGTCCCATTTCAGAAAAGGAATAGAACAGGCAATTAAAGAACTCCCTAAGAAAATTCCCCAGGACCAGATGGATTTACATATGAATTTTACCAAACATTTAAAGAACAATTGGCCCCAATGCTATATAAATTATTTGATAAAATAGGGAATGAAGGAGTCCTACCAAATTCCTTCTGTGACACAGACATGGTACTGATACCTAAACCAGGTAGGCTGAAATCAGAGAAAGAAATTATAGACCAATCTCCCTAATGAATATTGATGCTAAAATCTTAAATAAGATATTAGCAAAAAGACTATAGAAAATTATCACCAGGATAATACACTATGATCAAGTAGGATTTATACCAGGAATGCAGGGCTGGTTCAATATTAGGAAAACTATCAATATAATTGGCCATATTAACAACCAAATTAACAAAAACCACATGATCATCTCAATAGATGCAGAAAAGGCATTTGACAAAATCCAACATCCATTCCTATTAAAAACACTTGAGAGTATAGGAAGAAATGGACTTTTCCTTAAAATAATCAGCAGCATCTATTTAAAACCATCAGTAAGCATCATATGCAATGGAGACAAACTGCAACCATTCCCAATAAGATCTAGAGTAAAACAAGGTTGCCCACTATCACCGTTACTATTTAATATTGTATTAGAAACGCTAGCTTTGGCAATAAGAGCTGAGAAAGAGATTAAAGGAATAAGAATAGGCAATGAGGAGACCAAATTATCACTGTTTGCCGATGACATGATGGTATATTT
Organism: Dasyurus viverrinus; assembly: GCA_020854095.1. Classification (NCBI taxonomy): domain Eukaryota; kingdom Metazoa; phylum Chordata; class Mammalia; order Dasyuromorphia; family Dasyuridae; genus Dasyurus; species Dasyurus viverrinus. Next base: position 250,980,746 of record CM037001.1, read on the forward strand.
AGAGAACCCCAGAGAATCTACTAAAAAGTAATTAGAAATAATTCACAACTTTAGCAAAGTTGCTGGTTATAAAATAAACCCACATAAGTCATCAGCATTCTTATGTATCACTATCAAAATCCAACAGTCAGAGTTACAAAGAGAAATTCCATTTACAATAACTACTGATAATATAAAATATTTAGGAATCTATCTGCCAAGGGAAAATCAGAAACTTTATGAGCAAAATTACAGACCACTTTTCACACAAATTAAGTCTGATCTAACCAGTTGGAAAAATATTAAATGCTCTTGGATAGGGCGAGCAAATATAATAAAGATGACAATATTTCCTAAACTAATTTATTTATTTAGTTCTATACCAATCAGACTCCCAAAAAACTATTTTAATGACCTAGAAAAAATAACAACAAAATTCATATGGAAAAACAAAAGGTCAAGAATTTCAAGGGAAATAATGAAAAAAAATCAAATGAAGGTGGCTTAGCTGTACCAGATCTAAAACTATATTATAGAGCAGCAGTTACCAAAACCATTTGGTATTGGCTAAGGAAAAGATTAGTTGATCAGTGGAATAGGTTAGGTTCAAGGGATAAAACAGTCAATAAATATAGCAACCTAGTCTTTGACAAACCCAAAGGCCCAACTTTGGGGATAAGAACTTACTGTTTGATAAAAATTGCTGGGAAAATTGGAAACTAATATGGTAGAAACTAGGCATTGATCCACACTTAACACCATACACCAAGATAAGGTCAAAATGGGTTCATGACCTAGGCATAAAGAATGAAATTATTAATAAATTAGAGGAACACAGGATAGTTTACCTCTCAGACCTGTGGAAGGGGAAGGACTTTATGACCAAAGCAGAACTAGAGATCATTACTGATCACAAAATAGAAAATTTCGATTATATCAAACTGAAAAGTTTTTGTACAAACAAAACTAATGCACACAAGATTAGAAGGGAAGCAATAAACTGGGAAAATATTTTTACAGTCAAATGTTCTGATAAAGACCTCATTTCCAAAATATATAGAGAATTAACTCTAATTTATAAAAAATCAAGCCATTCTCCAATTGAAAAATGGTCAAAGGATATGAACAGACAATTCTCAGATGAAGAAACTGAAACTATATCTAGTCATATGAAAAGGTGCTCCAAGTCACTATTAATCAGAGAAATGCAAATTAAGACAACTCTAAGATACCACTACACACCTGTCAGATTGGCTAAGATGACAGGAAAAAATAATGATGATTGTTGGAGGGGATGTGGGAAAACTGGGACATTGATGCATTGTTGGTGGAGTTGTGAACGAATCCAACCATTTTGGAGAGTAGTTTGGAACTATGCTAAAAAGTTATCAAACTGTGCATACCCTTTGATCCAGCAGTGTTTCTACTGGGCTTATATCCCAAAGAGATTATAAAGCAGGGAAAGGGACCTGTATGTGCACAAATGTTTGTGGCAGCCCTTTTTGTAGCGGCTAGAAACTGCAAACTGAATGGATGTCCACCAGTTGGAGAATGGCTGAATAAATTGTGGTATATGAATATTATGGAATATTACTGTTCTGTAAGAAATGACCAACAGGATGATTTCAGAAAGGCCTGGAGAGACTTACACGAACTGATGCTAAGTGAAATGATCAGGACCAGGAGAACATTAAATACTTCAACAACAATACTATATGATGACCAGTTCTGATGGACCTGGCCATCCTCAGCGAGGAGATCAACCAAATCATTTCCAATGGAGCAGTAATGAACTGAACCAGCTATGCTCAGAGAAAGAACTTTGGAAATGACTAAAAACCATTACATTGAATTACCAATCCCTATATTTATGCCCACATGCATTTTTGATTTCCTTCACAATCTAATTGTAAAATATTTCAGAGTCTGATTCTTTTTATACAGCAAAATAAAGTTTTGGTCATGTATACTTATTGTGTATCTAATTTATATTTCAATGTATTTAACATCTACTGGTCATCCTGCCATCTAGGGGAGGGGGTGGAGGCTGGGAGGTGAAAAATTGGAACAAGAGATTTGGCAATTGTTAATGCTGTAAAGTTATCCATGCATATAACCTGTGAATAAAAGACTATTAAATAAAAAAAAAAAGAAAAGAAAAAAATTCATTACTGCTCTATTGGAACAGATTTAGTTCATCTGATTGCTGGAGATGTCCAGGTCCATCAGAATTGATCATCATAGAGTATTGTTGTTGAAATATATAATGATCTCCTGGTTGTTCTCATTTCACTCAGCATCAGTTCATATAAGTCTCTCCAGGCCTGTCTGAAATCATCCTGCTGGCCAATTCTTACTGAACAATAATATTGCTTAATATTCATATACCACAGTTTATTAAGCCATTTTCCACTTGATGGCATTCCCTCAGTTTCCAGTTTCTGGCTACTAGAAAGAAACGTGCCGTAAACATTCGTACACATACAGATTCCTTTCCCTTCTTTAAGATGTCCCTGGCATATAAGCCCAGTAGAAACTGCTGGATCAAAGGGTATACACAGTTTGATAACTTTTTGAGCATACTTCCAAATTGCTCTCCAGAATGGCTGCATATATTCAAATTCCACCAACAATGTATTAGTGTCCTTGTTTTCCCACATCCCCTCCAACATTCTGCATTATCTTTCCCTGTGATTCTAGCCAATCTGACAGGTGCAAGACAAGAGAGTTGTCTTAATTTACATTTCTCTGATTAATAATGACTTAGAGCAACTTTTCATATGGCTAGAAATAGTTTCAATTTCTTCAGCTGAGAATTTTCTGTTCATAACCTTTGACTATTTATCAATTGGAGAATGGCTTGATTTCTTATAGAGTCAATTCTCCCTATATTTTGGAATCTAATCCTTTATCAGAACTTTTCACTTTAAAATGTTTTCCCAGTTTATTGCTTCCCTTCTAATCTTGTCTGTATTAGTTTTGTTTGTATAAAATTTTCAATTTGATATAATCAAAATTTTCTATTTTGTGATCAATAATGATCTCTAATTGTTCTTTAGTCCTAAATTCCTTCCTCTTCCACAGGTCTGAGAGGTAAACTATCCTATGCTCTTCCAATTTATTTATAATCTCATTCTTTATGCCTAGATCAATTACCCATTTTGACCTTATCTTGGTGTACAGTGTTAAGTGTGGGTCAATGACTAGTTTTTGCCATCATAATTTCCAATTTTCCCAGCAATTTTTGTCAAATAGAGAGTTCTTATCCCAAAAACTGGGGTCTTTGGGTTTGTCAAACATTAGATTATTTAAGTTATTGGCTGTTTTCTCCTTTGAACTTAACCTATTCCACTGATCAACTACTCTATTTCTTAGCCAGTACCAAATGGTTTTGGTAACTGCTGCATTATAATGTAATTTTAGATCTGGTACAGCTGGGCCAACTTCCTTTGATTTTTTTTTTCATTAATTCCCTTGAATTTCTTGACCTTTTGTTTTTCCATATGATCTTGTTATTTTTTCTAGGTCATTAAAATAGTTTTTTGGGAGTCTGTGATTGGTATAGGCTAAATAAATAGATTAGTTTAGGTAGTATTGTCATCTTTATTATATTTGCTTGACCTATCAAAGAGCATTTAATATTTTTACACTTGGTTAGATCAGACTTAATTTGTGTGGAAAGTGTTTTGTAGTTTTGCTTATAAAGTTTCTGATTTTCCTTTGGCATATAGATTCCAAAGTATTTTATACTATCAGTAGTTCCTTTAAATGGAATTTCTCTTTGTAATTCTAACTGCTGGATTTTGTTAGTGATATATAAGAATACTGATGATTTATGTGGGTTTATTTTGTATCCTGCAACTTTGCTAAAGGTATGGATTATTTCTAATAATTTCTTAGTAGAATCTCTGGGGTTCTCTGAGTAAACCATCATGTCATCAGCAAAGAGTGATAACTTGGTTTCCTCACCTTCTACTCTAATTCCTTTAATATCTTTCTCAACTCTTATTGCCAAAGCTAGCATTTCTAATACAATATTGAATAGTAATGGAGATAGTGGGCAACCTTGTTTCACTCTTGATCTTATTGGGAATGGTTGCAGTTTGTACCCATTACATATGATGCTCACTGATAGTTTTAAATAGATGTTACTGATTATTTTAAGGAAAAGTCCATCAATTCCTATATTCTCAAGTGTTTTTAATAGGAATGGATGTTGGATTTTATCATATGCTTTTTCTGCATCTATTGAGATGATCATGTGGTTTTTGTTAATTTGGTTATTAATATGGTGAATTATACTGATAGTTTTCCTAATAATGAACCAGCCCTGCATTCCTGGTATAAATCCTACTTGATCATGGTATATTATCCTGGGGATGATTTTTTGTAGTTTTTTTGCTAATATATTATTTAAGATTTTAACATCAATATTCATTAGGGAGATAGGTATATAATTTTCTTTCTCTGTTTTCAACTTACCTGGTTTAGGTATCAGTACCATATCTGAATCATAAAAGGAATTTGGTAGGACTCCTTCATTCCCTATTTTTTCAAATAGTTTATATAGCATTGGGCCTAATTGTTCTTTTCTGTCTTATTTTATTATTATTTTTCCAACTATGTTCAAAATAAGTTTTTTTACATTTGTTTTTACAATTTTTGAGTTCCAGATTCTTTCTCTTTTTGCTTTCCACAATTAAGAAACCACTTGTGAAGTGAAGGAAATCATTTCCATAAAAGTTGAGTGAAAGGAAAACCCTCAAGAAAAATAAAGTTAAAAAAACAGAGAAAGAGAGAATGTTTCAATCTAGATTCAGACACAATCAGATTTTTCTATGGGTAAGGATGAGAACTTTCACCATAAGTCCTTTAGAGTAGTTGTGAATGATTGTACTAAGGAGAATAGCAAAGCCATTTACATCTGGTCATTGCAGAACACTGCTATTCCTTTGTATACAGTCCATTTCACTTTGCTTGTGTTTGTGGAGAACTGTCTGAGTTTTTGGGTTTTTTTCTGAGAGCATCCTAGTCAACATTTCCCTAAGAATGATAATATTCCATAGTAAATACACACTTCAGTTTATTGATCCATTCCCCAATTTATAGGCAACCCCTCATTTTCCAAGCATTTTTGCCCTGATATATATATATATATATATATATATATATATATATATATATATATATATATATATATATATATATATATATATATATATATATATATATATATACAATATGTAAAGGACGTTTTTCTTTTCTTTTTTTCCTATTTTTTTGGTATTCATGCCAAGTAGTGGTGGTGTTAGGTCAAAGGATATGCATGAATTTGTAGTCCTTCAGGTGCAGATCATATCTTTTGATCATTTATCAACTGATGAATGATTTATTTTTTATAAATTTAATTTAGTTCACTTTATGTTTGAGAAACGAAGATTTATCAGAGAAACTTGCTTGGAAATCCTCTTTGCAATTACTATAATTCTCCCTTCCCCCCAATTTTTCTCTCTCTCCTTTCACCCTGTCCCTCCTCAAAAGTGTTTTGGCTCTGCCCCCTTTGTCCCCAAATATGTCCTCTTTCTTTTCACTTAATCCACATTCCGCTCCTATTTCCCTATGGAATAAGATAGGTTTCTACATACTCTTATTGAACATGTATTATTTAATACATATTATTATTAAGAGAGCTAAGGTTCATATTCTCATAGTCTCATCTCTCTCTTTCCCTTTGTAATGTTTGGGCTAGCTTTCTGGAGGTCCTCTGGAAGGATCTTGATCTCAGCAGGATAGACACTGAGAGAATGGTCAAGAATACAGCCTAGATTCTTTATTCTGGCCCAGTCTTGATCTTAATGCAAGAGGCATGAGAGCCACTAGGAGGCTGGTCAAAGATAGAATGTCTGTCTTTCAGTCCTCTTTAGCCCTTATATACTTTATTGTAATTACATCATAGCATACAGCATACTGATTATATGTGAACTTAGAGAATCATTACAACTATTAAGTATATATGTGAACTAGAGAAGCATTACCTTATCAATTCCACTGAGTTAACACCTTGTTTCAAGTACACTTCTCCAGAGTTCCAGCCTGTACATCAAAGGTCCTCAAACTTTTTAAATAAGGGGCCAATTCACTGTCCCTCAGAGTGTTGGAGGGTCGGACTATAGTAAAGACAAAAACTTTGTTTTGTGGGCCTTTAAATAAAGAAACTTCATAGCCCTGAGTGAGGGGGATAAGCATCCTCAGCTGCTGCATCTGGCCCATGGGCCATATTTGAGGACCCCTGTAAGATGGTCTACATGTGTCACTCTAAGTTTTATTTGCCTCTTTTTTTTGACAAATAATTTTCACAATTCCACTTCTTTATTTTTTTTCTTTTTTCCATTACATCCCTCTCACCCCTTAATTTCATTTTTTTTTGAATGAGGCAATTGGAGTTAAGTGAATCCAGGGTCACACAGGTAGGAAGTGTTAAGCATCTGAGTCCAGATTTGAATTCAGGTCTTTCTGACTTCAGGACTGGTGCTCTATTCACTGCACCACCTAGCTGTCCCAATTTCATTATTATTTTTGTATCCAACTTACACTTGTGCCCTCTGTTTATATATACTCCCCTTAACTGTCATAATAATGAGAAAGTCCTAGGAATAAGATGGACCTTATGATATCACTTTCCTTGTTACCTCCTTACGTTTTGACAAAATCCTGTATTTGAAAATCAGATTTTCCATTCAGCTCTGGTCTTTTCATCACAAATGTCTGATAATCCTCTATTTCACTGTCTGATCACCTTTCCCCCTGAAAAATTATACTCAGTTTTGCTGGGTAGGTGATTCATTGTTGTAATCCTAGCTAGCTCCATTGCTCTTAGGAATATCATTCCATATTCTCTGGTCCTTTAATATAGAAGCTGCCAAATCTTGGATTATCCTGACTGTGGCTAAACTATAACTGAATTGTTTCTTCTTTCATGTTTGCAATATTTTCTTCTTGATTTGGGAGTTGCAGAATTGGACTAACATATTCCTATGAGTTTTCATTTTGGGATCTCTTCCAAGAGGTGATTGTCTGCTAAATCTTGTGTTAACCTGACTATAGCTCCATGATAATTTAATTGTTTCTTTCTGTGTGGTTCCAGTGTTTTCTCCTTGATGTGATAACTCTAGAAATTAGCTTAATTCTAGAAATTAGCTACAATGTGCCTTTCAGTTTTCATACTGGGGGTCTCTTTTAGGAAGTGATTGGTGGATTCTTTCAATGAGTTATTTTACCCTCTGGTATAAGAGCAGTTTTCCTCAATGATTTTTTTGTAAGGTATTATCCAGGCTCTTTTTTTCTTAATCATGTCTTTCAGGTAGTCCAATAATTTTTAGATTGACTTTCCTTATGTTTTCTTCTATTTTTTTCTTTTTGGTTTTATTTTACTGATTCCTGATGTCTCATTAAGTCATTCACTTCCTTTTGTCCATTTCTAAATTTTAGGGACTAATTTTCTTCAATTAGGATTGTTACTGCCTGTTGCATTTGACCAGTTGAACTTTTAAAGGAGTTTTTTGTACTTTTTCCATTTTAATTTATTTTTTAAGGAATTATTTTATTTTTCAGTTTTGCCAGTTTAATTTTTTTAAAAAATGTTTTATTCAGTACATTTTTTTCTATGTCTCCAATTTTATTTTTTTAAGGATCTGTTTTGTTCAGTCAGTTTCTGTGCTTCCTTTTCCAGCCTGTTGGTTTTTCCCAATTTTTCTCCTACATAGCTTTTCTCCTTCATAGCTCTCACTTCTTTTCCCTATTTTTCTGCTATCTTTCTTTCAAGATTCTTTTCCAACTCTTCATAAAGATCCTTTTGATGTTAAGTTCATGAGATCAGTTCATATCCATTTTAAGTCTTCACTTGAAGGCATGTTGCCTCTTCTGGTTATGTATTCTAATCTGCCCTATTTCTATAGTAGCTTTCTATGATCAGGGACTTTTTGCTTTTTGCTCTTTTAAAAAGTACAGAACAGGGGAGATTGCCCCAGTCTTCTTTTTGCAGGGGGCAGGGGCCTCTCACTGATTCTGCTGGGGCCAGTGATACTGCAGGTTTAAACACTGGGCTGAGTGAACCTGGCCAAGTCCCACTTGTCTCACTGAGATTCAGGAACTCTCATTTATTTGTTTGTTCATAGATTCATTTATTTATTTATTTACCTATTTATTTAGCTATCTATCTACTTGTTTGTTGGTTTATTTATTTATTCATTTATTTCATTTTGCAGTTGTGTTGAAAGTCTCACAAATGGTTTGCTGATAAACTGGCCTTCTGGAGCAAAACAGAATAGCCAACACTGGGTCATTTACCACCTGCCCAATTGAGCCAGGTCTTTTCTGAAGACCTTCCCAGCTTTCTTTAAATTGGAAAATTATTAAATTCTGAATGTTTGTGGCTTCTGTTGCTCCAGATTCCTTTTAGAGGCTTGATCTAGTATTGATTTTGAGGATTTGTTTTTTGACCCACTTATACTTTAGGATTTAATTATTTAGTTTTCAATAATTTTTTTAATTTAATAGCCTTTTATTTACAGGTTATATGCAGGGGTAACTTTACAGCATTAACAATTGCCAAATCTTTTGTTCCAATTTTTCACCTCTTACCCCCCACCCCCTCTCCCAGATGGCAGCATGACCAGTAGATGTTAAATATATTAAAATATAAATTAGATACACAATAAGTATACGTGACCAAACCGTTATTTTGCTGTACAAAAAGAATCAGACTCTGAAATATTGTACAATTAACTTGTGAAGTAAATAAAAAATGCAGGTGGGCATAAATATAGGGATTGGGAGTTCAATGTAATGGTTTTTAGTCATCACCCAGAGTTCTTTTTCTGGTCGTAGCTGGTTCAGTTCATTACTTTGGAAATAATTTGGTTGATCTCCTTGCTGAGGATGACCAGGTCCATCAGAACTAGTCATCATATAGTATTGTTGTTGAAGTATATAATGATCTCCTGGTCCTGCTCATTTCACTCAGCATCAGTTCGTGTAAGTCTCTCCAGGCCTTTCTGAAATCATCCTGTTGGTCATTTCTTACAGAACAATAATATTCCATAATATTCATATGCCACAATTTATTCAGCCATTCTCCAACTGATGGGCATCCATTCAGTTTCCAGTTTCTAGCCACTACAAAGAGGACTGCCACAAACATTCATGCACATCCAGGTGCCTTTCCCTTCTTTATAATCTCTTTGGGATATAAGCCCAGTAGTAACACTGCTGGATGAAAGGGTATGCACAGTTTGATAACTTTTTGAGCATAGTTCCAAACTACTCTCCAAAATGGTTGGATTCGTTCACAACTCCACCAACAATGCAAAAAAATATATGACATAAATTTCCTTGGGGGTGGGGGAGAGGGAAACAAGTTACAGCCATGTAGAAAATGTCCTGTGTCATTAGTAATTAGAGAAATGAAAAACTGAAATATGTCTGAGGTCATATCTTATAACCACTACATGGGAAAACATAAAAAAGAAAAAAATTCTGGAGGAGAAAATGTAGAAATACTTATATTAATGTATTTTTGGATGAATTGTGAGTTAGTCTTAACAATTATGGAGAGCAATTTCAGACTTATGTCCCAAAGTATACTTTGTATATGTATATACTTAAATCATGAATACCTTTCACCCAGTGACACATTAAGCCTATATGTGAAAGAGATCTAAAATGAGAAAAAGGACCCATGAATATTAAAATAAAAATAAGAAACACTTTTTTTAAAAGTGGGGGACAGGAGGCCAAAAATATCAATGTATTCCTCAATTGGATAGGAGCTGAACAATGTTATATAAATAAAGCTTAATCCTAATCTGCTCTGATGAAAGCTGCTTTCAGAGAAACTTAAGAAGAGTTGATATCAATTTATGTACAGTGAAGAAAGCAGGACCAGGAAAATACTTTATACAATAACAGCAACATTTTGAGAACAAATAATTTTTTACATTTAAAAAATATGACCAATGCAATGACCACCTTTGATTCTAGAGTACAATTGACTGAGCAGATACCTCCTTAAAATAGGTGATGAATTAAAAATGTAGAAAAATGTGTCATTTAGAATAAACAATAACAGTTATGAATTTTAATTAATCATTAAATTTATGTCTATGGAGTTAATTGTATGAGTTTCTGTAATAGGTTGTATATGTTTAGAATCCTGAATATGAAGGACTACAATATGGGAGGGAGGGAAATAAGGAAAACAAGTGGTAGATGAATCAATCTGATCAGGAGATAATTTGCGTAATACTGGGTGTCTCTGTTGTCAAGTGGTATCTGGTATGAAACTTTCCAAAGGACGTGCGTGGTTCAAGTCAGTCTTCCCCATTGCTATAAATTCTTGAGGCTGGGATCTTGCAAGTCAGCATGATTTAATAAAATTTAAATCCACCGTACAACCCTGCTTTAAAACAATCACAGTTTTAGTTTAGTTTGCATCAATGCACCGTATGTAATCAATTGCATAAATCCCTGCTCTGAATGTTTGATTAATTTCTTTGGCTACTGAGAAGCCATTGATCATTGTTCATTGGCAACATTAGCTGTGATAACAAATTGAACATGCTTAAAATTAAAATCATGGGCTTCAGTTTTTCTTTATTGCAATTTTTTATCACCACAAAAAAGATACATTTATGGGAATGAGTTTGGTTTGAGTATGCATGTTTGATATCCCGGTTTTGTTTCTGCTTTTGTTTTGCTTTCAAAAGGGGGAAGTTCTGGGAGGGAAAGAAAATGAATGCTTATTAACAGAAAAACAAAATAAAATGAAGAATAAAAAAACATTTTGCTGTTGTATAAATTGCTTTCCTGTTTCTGTTCATTTTATCTTGTCTTATTGATGTCTTTAGACTTTTTGTTCCTTTCTAGACTTGCTATTATCACTTTGTTTCTTTGTATTTTAATTTTTTTTAACAGATTTTATTTCTAAGATATTCTTTTCCTTGAAAATTAAAATGGCCAAAACAGATAACAACTTGTCTTGAAGCCCATTCATCCTTTTGCTCTTAGTATATAAAGCACAGGATAATAGCTTTACAAAATCAAAGCAAGAGACTCATTCTGTTAAACATCTCCAGACTACAAACAGTTCTCTGTCTGGAGAGATAGTAATAGGAACAAGAATTCAAATCCATGAGAACTATTAAGAGTGGTGCTGAGTATAAAACTGATTTCCTCAAGCTTGGTACTATTCTGCTTATGAGAAAATGAACTTCCCTAATTTCTCCTGGCTCCACAGAAGCCCAATCATCCACTCAGAATAAGGTCTAGCACAGCAGGAAGATCTTTTTTTCAGTGTCTCCTCTTTCTCAGATGCTAACTCTTCCTTTTGTTCTAGCCTGCTGCTACCACCACAACTGCCCACTACTGTAAACACTACAGCCACAGCTCTATGGCCTTCCAGAGCCTCATGACCTTCTGAAATGTACAAGGTCACCTGGGTAATTCATCTTGAGATTTTGATTCAGTGCCCTAGTGACTTTGGAAAAGATAAATCTTCCACATGTCCCTTACTTTACTTTCCCATGAGTCTTTTTGAAGAGTCCTTATGATTTGACAGCAAAAAGAAAAAGAACATTTGGGGAGGGAGACAGGGGATTGAACTTCCCCACAGATTCTCCAGCCAGTACCATGGGTATACAAATAACTCTTAATTAGTATAAACAATGACTTCTTTGAAGTTGGTCCGCATATTTACACTATTTGAAGTTATACTTATGTAAAATATGGCCATTGGTTCTAGTTCAATTCATCCAATGTAATGCAAATCCAATTGATGTATGTGACCAATTCATAGAATTCAGTATTTGCATTAATTGGAATCAAACTAAGCTCTGCCTGGAGAAATAACAGCAAAGAGTTGATATAAATAGACTCAATCAGATGGAGAAACAACTGGAGAAAAGGGCACATAATACAAATGTGTCCCATAAGTAGGAAAACCAAGGAGAAACTTCAAAAGAATGGCTTTATTAAATTTGCCATCCATACAGCTGGGCTCACATCTAGTCCTTTTCATTTATCAGCTGTGTCCCTAGCCAGGAATGGTAGCAGTACTTTAGTTGTACTTTAAGTACAACTATTTGTTGTAAATTTGCAGTAATAATAAAGTATATAAAGCGCTATATCAACCATAAAGATAATAGGTATTTGGGAGCTATTCATATCACTAATAATTGTAAGATGAATTATTTGTCCATTTTTATCTAGCCTATTTTCATCTTTATTCATTAAAAGTTCATGAAAATGTTGTATCTGCCACAAATTTCACACTAGGTTTCAGCCAAACACTTGTCATTAAATTTTAATTAATGATTTGTCTATACATTTGAGTATTAACATACTAGATTTATTTGTTTATTCTTCATATATATTGGCCTTCTCTCCAAGAAATACATGCAATTTCAAATAATATTATTCATGACCAATTTGCTGTCCATAATATATGCACAGTGTAATACATATATGATGATGGAGTTGTTACTTGCTCAATGGGGCTTTGAACTAGCCAAACCATTGTCCAAATCTATTCAAAATATATGATGCTAAATGTTAGAGAATGTTAGAGAACATCATATGTAACTTGGAAGTTCTAGAGGATATCATCAGGTAAGGAACAAACAATGGAGAGAATATATCTCTTGATATATATATATATATATATATATATATATATATATATATATATATATATACCTACAAGATAAACTGACATTTTGATTTGTTGGAAAAGCAAGGGAGGGGAGTATTAGGAGAAGGGAAAGGGGGATTAGGAGAAGGAAACAAAGAAAAGAAAAAAGGGAAAATGAAAAGGGGAAAGGACAAGAGGACAAGGGAATGAAGATGAGGAGGGAAGAAGGGGGAAGACAAGGAAGACCAAGGAGAACCAAAATTGGCAACAGCAACAATGGGGGTGGGAGTGGAGGGAGTGAGGGTCATCAGGGTGGGTATGGATTTTTTCTGTATTTTCAGGTTCAGTGAATTTGGAGCTGAAAGAAATCTTTGTGAGTTGGTGATGCAAAGAATACATTTCACATCATGAATGGAATATAGAGAGGTGGCAGGGAAAAGCAGGACCGGGGAAATGTCAAGATTACTTAGATAATAACTTGCATTGTTTACCTTTGCAGAAATTTCCTTACAGATTGGAGGCTGAACCCAAGTCAGTAGAAAGTAGCATCAAAATACTGATACACCTTCTACTTCACATTATATATGATTTAAAAACAAAGCAGACTTTGTTGATCTCTCTTAATGGAAGCATGCAACACTATGATATAAACTAATACAGAGAATTAAAGTATCCCTGTAGGATATTTGAAAACAGTCCTATGTTCCCTTACTCTTTTCTATCATATCCGTATCTCTTGTCTCTGAATTCATCAGTGAACCTCCTAGAAACCCCTTTGAAAACCCAATAATATGGATCTCATCTAGCATTAAATGGGTATTTCTAAATCAACTAAAAGTGATACATCTTTTTTCCATTGAACTGCTGGAATCCTCCTTCCCTTTCTGTCCCCTCCATTTATAATAAAGCAATTTAAATTTAAATTTAAAGGATGGGCTTAAATACAGGGCTACATTGTTGAGACCAGTTGTGTGGCTGTTTTTTCCCGTCCAAATTCTTTCCCAATACACTTGAAGGCAGTAACAGGGTAGGAACAATCATAAGAGGCACTTAGACTGCATTTATCCATCCGGGCCCTTACGGTCCTTTTCAGGCTGGGCAGCTCTTTGCAGCTTCACAGAATTGCAAGAGACCTGGGAGATTATCCAGTAGAATCTCATTTTAAAGAACAAACCGAAGCTCAGAGAGGAAGTGCTTTGCCCATCATTAGGAAAGTAAGCAACAGAACAGGGCCCAAGATTCGAATGCTAGACCTAAAGCTCATCCACCCTCGCGATCTCGATCTTTGAACTCTCTGAGGTGAGAGCTAACGGATCAGCGCTCACGCACTCAACAGTGCGTGTCTTGATCCTTTATTGCATCCGCGTGAGCGGCAGACCCTATAAAAGCACGCGCAGTTCAGTTCCCCTCCGGCCATTGCCACAGTTGCAGTCAGCTCTAGGGCTGAATTGCTTCTTACTGTTGCAGGCTCACAGGTTTCTAAATTTTCGGATCAGATTATTGACATTTCCCCTCTTAGTTTCCCTTTAATCCCCCCTTTATTTTTCCCTTTAATTCCCCCTTTTATATTTCCCTTTAATCCCCCTTTAATTTTCCCCCTTAATTCCCCCTTTATTTTTCCCTTTAATTACCCTTTATTTTTTCCGTTTAATTCCCTCTTTATTTTTCCCTTTAATTCCCCCTTTATTTTTCCCTTTAATCCTAATCCCCCCTTTATTTTTTCCCTTTACTTTGCCCTTTATTTTTCCTTTTAATTCACCCTTCAATTTCCCCTTTAATTCCCCCTCGGAGCAGGCTTCAGGGCCACAAGAGAACTTCTCACTCCCGGAGCTGAAACTTCCAGAATGAAGTTTTTTAATTTCATCAAGAAAGAGCAGTTTCCACCTGGCCCCTCCATCAAGGTGCCGAATTTCTTTGGGTTCCAAAGATGCCTCTACATCCCAGGATACATGATCCGGTACAGGGACCTCCGGAAGATCCACAGAGCTGCTTTGTCAGGCAAAGTGGCAAAAGTGCAGCTCCTGCTACTGTTAGGAAAAAACAGGGTTAACGACCTGGATAAAAAGAAGCGGTAAGAGCAAAGGTTGGGAGAGGGGGAAAGAAGCGAAAGCCTTCACCTACAGAGCCTCAGACATCCCCCCCCATCCCTCCACATGAATGTGTGTCCCCCACCCCAATTAACCACCTCAAAATCAAAACACCTCAGTACCTGGGACAGGAATACGGTCAGGTTTTGACTCCTAGAGACTGGATAACACGTTGTCGCAAAAACTGGCGGCACTTCCTCCCTCCTGCCTGTCCATTTTTACTGAACTGGAAACTCCTTCCTTTGGCTTTTAGCCGGGGTCCAATTGGCATATTTTTAAATCAGTAGCAATGTGAAAGCAAATACTCTTCTTTTCTGCTGAAATGTTGCCATGGTTTAAAATGGCTGTGTCAGAGTATCCATGAGGATATTTGAGGGATTTTGTAAAGTTACTGGAATGGTTTACCTTTTCCTTCTAAAGCACATTTTTGACAGATAAGGAAATAGAGGTAATCAAGGTTAAGTAACCTGCTTAGGATCACACAACTGTAAGTATCTGACATCACATTTGAACTCAAGCAGATGACTCTTTCTGATTCCAAGGCCAGAACTCATTCATTATGCCACTTAGCTGCCCCAATTTGGACAAGATATGTGAAGAGTAAAAGTTTAAAGATAGAAAACTGCTTTAATTAAGATCTACTCTATATATCAGGCACAGGCTTATCAACTACATTGTAGAGACAAAGGATTGGGGAAACAGGGATTGTTCCTACATTGTAGGAGCTCAGTCAGGTAAGGGATTTAATCAGCAAGGCAGCCTGAGAAGCAGAGGATCCATTACTTGGGAAGAGAACCAGGAGAGACTAGTGTTACAAAACCTAGAAAGAAGGGAATAGCAAGAGAAAGGATGCCGTTTTAAAGGCGGGGCAAAAAGAATTAGAAATGAGAAAAGACTATTAGATTTGGCAATTAAGAGATCCATTGCAAGAATGAACATGAGTATTAACAGGAAAATGACAGGAGAGGAAGTGGAGACACCTCTTGTAAAGATGACCTCTCATGACATTTAGCTACAAAAGAAAGGAGAGATATGATATCATAGTGGGGATAGGTTGATCAAGTAAAGTTTCTTTGGGGATTGGGGGAGAAGACATGGGCATGTTTGTAGGCAGCAGGGAAATAGCCAGGATATAGTGAAAGACTGAAGATAAGTGAGAAGAGGAATGATAGGTAAAATAGAATGTTATCTCTTGTGTTTCTAGAAACATTTTCATTGGCAAGGAAAAGGGCTACCTCTTCATGTGAGATAGGCGAAGGGAAAATATTGGTAGGAGATATTTATAGATGAATTAGGTGAGAGGGGCAAAAGAGATTTCAGGGAATCGCCTCAATTTTTTCTCAGTAAATGTGAGCCAGGATTTTTAGCTCAAAAGGTGCAGCGAGTGTATCATGGCAGGTTTGAGAAGGATTGAAAAGGTTTGCAAGTGCTTCCATGGTATGTGGCATAATGAATTGTTTAGGGAAGTATAAAATCAAAGGATTGCCTTGGATCAGTGAGAGCTCAATTGAAGTCATGTAACATAAATCTGCAGTGGCCCTAGTAAGCACAGTTGCATGATTCTCTCCAGCCTTATTTGAAAGCATATGCACAGGAAACCTGAGGCTTACAAGGACATTGTTGGCAATGTGATACATTAGCAATAGATTCAAAGGAAAGCAATGGAGAGTTGAACAGCCATAAGGAAAGGCAATGATGACTTGAACAGCCATATTGAATGGTTCAACAGAGTCAAGATGCGGAAAGGAGAAAAGTCTAGTTAGTACAGGAGTGATAGAGTTGGATTAGAAATCATGGTCTGGATGAAAAACAGAATTTAAGTTTGTAAAGCACAGGAATAGATGGAACGACAATAGATTGTGATCAGATAAGAGACTGAAAACATGGCAGTGCTGCATTTGTGGGTGGTCAGAGGTCTTTCTATCTGGCTGAGATAGGATGAAGAAGTTAATCATATGAAATGAGGAAGTTGAGCAACTGTGAAGTGACTATGTTTGAGGGAGTGATAACCTGTATGTTGAAGATAACACATATGGGTGCAAATCACTATGCATAAACTAGATACATCCAAGCTGAAGTGGGAGTAGTCTCAGAGGGACAGCACTGGGTTTAAAGGAGGTGACTAAAGGCTTCTAATAAAAGGCAAGCCTTTTGCTGAAATCAGGAGGTGGAAGTGTGGAGCATCCCAGGCATGGAGAGAGCAAGTAAACTTACTTCGTGTCAGAAGATGGAGTGCTATGTGTGAGGAAATTGGGTCAGTGGACAAATACTTATTAAATGTTTACTATGTAACCGACACTCTGCTAAGATCTTGGAATACAAATAATGGTCAAAGACGGGCCCTGCTGTCAGAGCACTCACATTTCAATGGAGAAGATAACATGAAAACATGTACAAACACGATACTCCATGAAGGATAAACTAGGAATGATCAGCGGAGGAAGACATCAGTATTAAGGGGGATTGGGAAAAGCTTCTTTTAGAAGTTAGCATTTAGCCAGGGCAGGGCAAGAGATGAAGGCAAGAGAATTTCATGGACATCTGGTAAAAATGCCTGGAGTTGGGAAGTAGGTGTGTCTTGAGCTACAATGGGCAGTATCTGCTCACTCCATGCTTACTCTCTCAACCAAACTACTGGTCACAATGGGCCAATCGGCTGCATGCTGTCTAGAGCAAAAAGAGACTCTAGTTATCATAGAAAACGCAACTCAACTTAAAACTTGCTCAAACTGTTCATATCTATGACCTATATTCAAAGGCTTATCATGTCTTCACTTTATTTTTCTTTAAATAATTTCCATAAGTATTTCCCCTACAACTCCACAATCCTAATTTCTTGAAAATATGTGTGGTGCATTTAATATAAACACATATAAATATATTTTATTAAATAAAATATAAATATAAATGGAAATGATTGTAAGTAACTCTTGCTTTAAAATATATTTTTTTCTAAAACTAAAGAAAAATGAAAATCCTATAAGCAGTATGTCAGTTCAAAGAAAACGTTAGTCCCTTTTTCAAGGTTGGGATACTTTCAAATATGTTCAGTAATGATCATCGAATTCCTGGCAATTGAGCCTAAACAGAATGTCACTATTTAATTATCCACCAGTTTTAAGTTAGAGTATACTTGATGTAGAGACATACTTAAAATGATGAACATGGAATTTGTAAGTATCAGCTACTTGTGAATTCATTGAAAGGGTCTCAGATTTTTCCTATCTCCACTCTTCTTTTATAGATATATTCTCCCCTAAAATGCACAGGAACCAAGTTGCCCTCCCTCCTGATTTCACTCTGTTAGCAGGATGGTTTACTTTCTTTTTCACCCTCTTTTCCTGTATTTTGAGTATTTTATGTCGCTTTGCTTGCTTCCTTTTACTATTCATAACTCAGTTTCCTGATTAAGTAATTTCACAAATATAAACAAAGACCTTTTAAAACTTCATTTCCCCTTTCTGCCAATTTCTTCCCAGAAATATCATTCTCCTTTTAATTTTGCTTAATCTATTTTTTGAGTAAAAAAGCCTATGTTTATATCATAGCTCATAAACAAGTACACCTTGATTAAAAAAGAATTAGTAGTGTAAACCAAATTAACAAATTTCAATTTTTATGAAATTCCCTTCATAATCTCAATAATCAAAGACTTCATCTCCCCTTTTTCTAATTGAACTTTTAAAATCATTAGCAGTTAACTTTGTAAGAGATGTAAAAGTCTTATGTGTTGTTTTTCTGTTTTGTCTGATTACTAATTTAATGACTGATTTGTATTCTTACTAATTAACTAAGAAAGACCTGAATTCATACTGAACCTTATATACTTTCTTGTTGGATTCTGAGAAAATTTGTTTCTCAGTTTCTTCAATTTCCTCCAGTATGAGGATGAAAATACCTGCTTCCCAAAGCTCAAATGAGGTAATTGCAAAATGCTGAGCACAGTCTCTGATTAATAGTAGGCATATAATAGATGCTAGTTTTCCTCTTTAGCAAGGTACATCCAAGCATGTCACCACTGAAGCTGGGAAGAGGGGAAAGAAAGAATTCTCTTCTAACTTAGACACTCTGGAAGAAGGCCAGAAGAAAAAGGCAAAAGGAGAGTTCTGAAAAACAAGAAAAAAATTAAAATATACTTATATGAATATTTATATGAATATTCATTACATCAGTAATACTTGAATTTGTTGTTATGAATATTTCCTCCACCAATACATAATAACACAACCTCTTTACAACTTGTTAGATAGTCAGCTAGGAGCAGGTGGTTTTCAATGGATAGAATGCTGGGCTTGGAGTCAGGAAGACTCATCTTTGTGGAGTTCAAATCTGGTATCAGATACTAGCTGTGGGGCTCTGGTCATGTCTCTCAATCTTGTTTGCCTCAGTTTTCTCATATATAAAATGAGCTGGAGAAGGAAATGGCAAACTACTCCGGTATCTTTACCAAGAAAACTCAATATGAGGAGACAAAAGTCAAACAGGACTGAGATGACTAAACAGAGACAGACATGTATTTAACAAATACACCAATAAAAACACTCATCCTCTTTTGACTACCCTAGTAATATCTTTATGACCTTAGTTAGATTGGTCCATGGACAGGAGACATACCAGGCCCTTACTGCAAACCCTTTCAACCATGGCAGAAGTGCCAAAATGTTTACCCTGCTGGAATAGCCTGTGTCATCCTAGAGCCACTTCAACAGTACAATGTTGTATTTCAGTGAGTATTTGTTGAGAATGCACACGTGTGTACATGTGCTAGTATAAAGATACAATGTGTAAATGTATAAGGGATTTTGATGAGGCAGCTGCTTCACTAAATATTTTGCAATTGTGGACAAATATCTTTATGAAAAAAGTTGCTAGACTTCACCAGCAGGCAGGGTGAATCCACCTATAATCCCAGTTACAGGAAGGCTGAGGCTGGCAGATCTCTTGAGCTCATGAGTTCTGGGTTGCAGTGGTCCATGCCAGTAGGGTCTCTGCTCTATTTAGCGTTAGTATGGGTAATCCCAAAGTACAAGGGCCTGTCAGCAAGTTACTTCAGGAGAGGTGAAGCAGTCCAGGTCAGAACCTGAGCAAAATTCCCATGCTAATCTGTAGTGAAATCTACATGTACCTGCTAGATATACTTCTCCTGCACTAGCGCTTTTGTGTATTGCATCCAGCAATGAGAGTTAACACATATTTTGTATTTATTTATGTGAGATTAGTGGCCACTTATTTTGGAAATAATTTCAGTTTAGGCATAAAAATAATAATGCATGGTATATTAAAAATTATCCTAACAAGATTGCAATATTTATTGCTGCATTAAAATATTAAAGAATCACATTGCTCTTCCATTTCTGTAGAACATGTCTTCATCTGGCCTGTGTTACTGGACATTCAGAACTTGTGACTCTATTGGTAGAAAGAAAATGTGAACTGGATTTGTTGGATAAAGATAGTCGAACACCTTTAATGAAGGTATGCCTTAGTTAACCATGCTGTTCAATGAAATGGATTTGAAGTTCTGTTTTTGATTAAGAAAATGAATTATTAGTAAATAACGTATTTAAATATCACCAATGTTGCTTGAATATACTAACTTTTATATTACATTATTATTTCTTTGCATATATTATATTGACAGGCAGTCCAATGTCAGCAGGAGGAGTGTGCAACCATCTTGCTTGAACATGGTGCAGACCCTAATATTGGAGACATCAACAACAGTGCTCTTCACTATGTTGCATATTTTGATAACATAGACATAGCAGCAAAACTCCTTCACTATAAAGCTGATATTGAAGCAAAAAACAAGGTAGAAATGAACAATCTTATATAATAAAGTAGATTCTCAGCTAAAAAAATCATGGTGTCCAATGTACATATTTTATAATTTATTTATTTATGGAAGTATTTCTTTAATGAAAATAATTTTAAATCATACTGTAATTATTCTGAATTTCATTAGTCTTCAGAATTTTCTAATGTAGGATGGAGGAGTGAGGAAGGCAGGGAGCGCACATTACACTGGAGAGATTTCATTCACAGTGGAGCTCCTAAGAAGGAAATTCCCTCTACTGATTTAGACCATGTCTTGCATTATGATTTAATCTTTAGAATATGGATTTTTCAACTGGGATCCATTAACTTTAAAAATACTACACTAAGTTGATAGTTATTTCAATGTAATTGGTTTTTTTTTTAATGTATTTTAGACATTTAAAAACATGATTCTGAAAAGTGGTTCATGACAAAGAAAAAGTTAAGAAACCCATTGTTAGGGAGAGTCCTGGAGTACTGCAGGTCACCCGCTCAGTATATGTGTCAGTTGCAGGCCCTAAATCTAGGTCTTACTAATTTTGATGCTAGCCAGCTGTTCCATCAAATGTGTCTCTTCAGAATCTTCTTTGCATGGTATATTAGGTCTGCTTCTCAGAATGCAATAGTTCTAGCAGATATTACCTATATTGCTTTTCCACATATAGACCTATACAATGTGAATTTGTCATGAGGAAATGCCATAAAGTTTTTAGGAAAAAACTTTTGAAATTTGTTCCTACTAGGTATAGCTACACAGACAGTTTTTACAGGAAAAAAATTCTTAATTACATGTTTTCTTTATCCTAATGACTACACCTTTTCCTTTTTAGAATTGCTGAATGATTCCTGATTTTTTAAGACCTAATTCTTAGTCATTGCCACTTGAAAGAGAAAAAACAACAAATATATTAGGAGGGTTGATAAGAAAGGGAAAATGCTAGGGGAATGACTTTCTTCCAGGTTTAGCCCTCTCAAAACAAGGCTTGTTTTCAATTTATTGTATTTGTTGTTGTTGAGTTTGTTTGTACACCTCAGGAGAATGGGTAAAAACAAGTAATTTCAACTTTAAATCCAGTCAAGATATAACTTTACTTTAGTAGAGTTCTGAGGAAATAAGTTTGGCTGCATTTGGACAGTAATTGATTATGAAATGAAAAAGGTGAGAAAGAAAGATACTCATGAAATAAGATGAAATTTTGAATTTCTATCTTCTGATTTGTTATCTAGTTTTACTCTATCATTTTACATATAAGGAAACGTACAGCCCGGAGAGAAAAAAATAATTTGCTTTATGGTTCCATGGGAATTAACTAATAGAAGCAAGATTTATATTCTAGTCTTCTCACTTCAATGTTCCATGGTACCATATTTTCTTAACATGTCATTAGCAAATTCATAAGATGTTTGCAAAATGTCATAAGTTGAACTGAAGTAGATATAGAATGCTTACTTAAGATAACAATATCTTTATTATGACTTTGCAGGAAGGCCTTACACCACTTTTTTTTGCAGTTAGAGCAAATAACTGTGATATGGTAGATTTTCTTTTAAAGAATGGAGCAAATGTGAATGCCTTGGATGTCCTTGAGAGGTACGATAATTAAAGCTTAAAATACAACAAACCCCAATGTTTCTAGAGGAATAAAAACAACTTAAATCATGGAACACTTAGTGAACAAAAATAATTGAATTTGAATATCATTGCAAAGCTTTGAAAAATGTCAATAAATATCAGCTATGAAAAGAAAATATCCTTATATTTATGACTTTAAAAAGGAAAAAAAAAGTTCATGTGGGCATACTAACCATTATTTTTTGGTGATTATTATTTGCAGTTTTCTTTATTGATTTTAAATTAGTTAACATTATTCCATAAAAGTTTTGAACTCTCATAATTTAGTTGATTCTCTTTATGAAAAAATCTTAATGTCATCCATGAGGATTGTACCATTTTCTGCTGCTTCTTGTTTCAATTTCCCTTAAGAATATGCATATTGATGAATGCAAATAAATAAATAGAATGATATGATGACATATTTTGATGGACCCTTGATCTTATACTTTGTGAATACTCATGCCACAGATTCAGATTTTAATCCTTCCATCCAATCTCATCCTACAGGACTTTTGTCATAAAGAACCTAGGAAACAAGCTGAATAATTTTTTTTTGGTTCTTTTAATATTTGAGGACCAGTGCAAGCTTTTGCTTTCAATACAAGATTAAACCACCTCTTTTTCTATTCATGTATGTCTTTGACATCACTTACTACATCAGAATCATCAAAATCACATGCTTGTACTCAACATACATTGATTTTTTGGCATTATCTACAATTTTGATTCTTCTGAAATCATGTGTTTGTGTTAAGTATTTTGAAAAATTTGCTGTGGCCAATTAAACTACATGGAATCTGGAAAATTCTTACTTTTCATGTAGTTTTTCAATACGGATTCTCGATTACTCTCTTTATACTATCTGTGGGCCTTTTCTAATTCAAAGGCTTGATGCAATTAGGAAAATGTCATCCCCCAATAAAAGCATTTGGAAATCATTCCCATCATATACAATCTATTCTTTTTGGACTTTGTGCAGAGAATCCTACATAGCAGTGGCAAAAGTAAAAATATCCCTTTTGTGGAATGTGTCATCGAATCTTGTGTTATTTTAACATTGTATGAAAGAAAATTTTTGGATATCACCAAAAAAATCCAAAACAAAATCTAATGACAGACCAACGCCCATCACAAAACTCATATTATCATAATAGACAAAAATGATTGGTTACTATTGTTGGAATAAATTCAGAATTAGTTGATTATGGTCATTCAGATCATAGACTAGCCAGACTTAAAAATAAAAATACAACTGAGAAGGAAGCACAAAGAAGAAACAGAGAACTATAACCTGCTGTGATTAAAAAAGTTAAAAAAACTCAATGAGAAATTCAACAAAATACTAAACCGTTGTTCCTAAAAAGAGAGCAAAATAGCCCAGAAATTGCATCAGTTAGGAACCATCATCTCTCCCAAAAAGAGAGCTATTACATTAACTCAAGCTTACAATACAACACATAATTTAAAAAAAAAGTGGGGGGGAAGATAGATGAAGACTAGTCTTGCTTCACAAAAAAAACAAAAAAGCTATTAAAGAGAGAATTTGTTTAACTTTTCTGCAATTGCTGGGCATTCCTTCAATTTGCGATATTTGGTGAACACAGAAAAAACTACTACTATAAATACTTTTGTTATGGAGGTCCTTTTCCCCCTTTTATAATCTCATGAGGATATACAGACCTAATATTTCTGGTATTCAAGGTTTACTTGCCTGTTGTGCATAATTCAAATCACTCTCCAGCATAGTTGGATCAATTCACAACTCCACCAATAATGCACTAGTGTACCAATTTTCTGACATATTTTTCAACTTCTATCTTTTTTCCTTTCTTGTTATATTAGTTAATGTAATGGTTGTGGGATGATACTTCGGACTTGTTTTAAATTGCATATCTCCAAACCAAAGTGATTTAGGGCACTTCTTTCTACACTTTTAGAAAACTTGGATTTCTTCATCTGAAAAATTCTTGCTCATGTCGTTTGCCAATTTATTAACTGGGGATTGATTTGTATTCTTATAAATTTGACATAGTCCTTTATATTTTGGAGAAATGAGGCCTTTTATCATAAATACTTGCTATATAAATTATTTCCCAGCTTTCATTCTAATTTTGATTGCATTGTTTTTGTTTGTATAAAAGTTTTAATAATATAAATAAAATTATCTATTTTACAGTTTGTAATATTTTTGTATGTCCATGAATTTTCCCTCTCCCATAGATCAGATGATTTCTTTCTCTTCAAATTTGCTTATGATATCATGCTTTATGTCTAAATCATGCTTTGACCTTATCTTAGAATTCAATGTGAAATGTTGGTCTATACCTAGTTTGGGTCCTATTGTTTTCTAGTTTTTGCAGCAGTTTTTGTCAATATAGTGAGTAGCTCTTATCAAACAGTAGGTTGCTTTGGTCATTGACTATTCTCTGTTCCACTTTTCCACTACTCTCTTTTTTGGACAGTACCAGAAAATTTGGTGATTATTGCTTGATAATGTAGTTTGAGATCTGGACCTTCTTTTATATTTTCTTTTTATTAATGCCCTTGATAGTCTTGATGTTTTCTTCTAGGAGATGAATTCTCGTTTTGTTTTGTTTATGATTTTCTATCTCTATCTTATGTTTTTTGATAGCTTGTTCCATGACACTGAATAAGTAAATTAATGTATGTAAAATGATCATTTTTTATTATATTGGCAGAGTCTACCCATGAGCAATTGATATTATTGTTTAGATTTTATTTTTGTCAAAAGTGTTTTGTAATTGTATTCAGGTTTGTAATTGTATTTCCTGGGTTTGTTTTGGCAGTAGACTACCAAGAATTTTATATTGTTTAGAGTTATTTTGAATGGAGTTTTTCTTCCTACCTCTTGCTTCTGGGCTCTGTTGGTCATATAAAGAAAGGAAGATGATTTATGTGGGTTTGAATACAACTTTACTAAAGTTGTTAATTATTTCAGATAGCTTGATTTAGGGTTCTTTCAGTGTACCATTATATATCATCTGCAAAGAGTGATCATTTCGTTTCCTCATTGCCTATTCTAATTTCTTCTATTTCTTTTTCCACTTTTGTTGCTATAGCTAACATTTTTAGTATTATGTAAAAAAAATAATCGTGACAATTGACATCCTTGCTTCACTCTTGATTTTACTGGGAAATATTCTAGATTATCTCCATTACAAATAATGCTTGCTGATGTTTTTAGATAAATACTGCTTATCATTTTTAAGGAATGTTGCCTTTCTTTTTACTCTCTAGACCTTGTAATAGGAATGGGTGCTGTATTTTATCAAAAGCTTTTTAAAGCATCTTTTGAGATAATCATATGGTTTCTGTTGTTTTATTGATATTGACAATTCTATTGACAGTTTACCTAATATTAATCCAATCTTGCATTTCTGGTTAAAAAGTCCACCTGGCCAAAGTGTATAATCCTTGTGATACATTGCTGCAAAATTCTTCTTTTTATTTGGGTAAGATTTTTTTCCATTGATATTTCTTTGGGAAATTAATCTATAATTTCCTTTCTCTGTCTAGGTGTTTCTGATTTAGGTATGGTGTCAAATTTGTGCCAGAAAAGGAATAGTAGAACTCTTTCTTTTCCTATTTTCCCAAATAATTTATATAGAATTAGAATTAAGTTTTCTTTGAATGTTGATTAGAATTCCCAAGTGAACCCATTTGGCACTGGGATTATTTTTTCCTTAATGGCTTTTTCAATTACTTTTTTCTAAGATGCAGTTATTTAATTAGGCATCCTATTTCCTGATTTATTAATCTGGGTAATTTATATTTTCCTAAATATTCATTGATTTTTCCTCATATGGTGAGATTTATCAGCATAGAATTGGGCAAATTTTTACCTAATGATTGTTTTTATTTCTTCATTGGTGATAATTTCATTCTTTTCCAAGAGCTATGTTTTTCAATGTTTTCTTAAACTCAAATTAACCAATGGATTATTTAATTGATTTTTCATTAAAACAGCTATTAGATTTATTTACTAATCTAATACTTTTCTTATTTTTTTTTGTTTACTTTAAATATTTTGAATCTCACATTTGATTGTGAGGAATTCCAATTTGGTACTCAGTTGTGGACTTTTAAAAATTTATTCTCTTACTAGGTTTTTTGTTTTGTTTTGTATTTGTTTTTAGTTTCATACCCAAATGCATTGATTTATTCTTTTTCTATTTTACTGATATAAGAATTTAGAGAAGTAAATTTTACCCTGACTACTATTTTGGCTGCATCTCATAAATTTTGGTATATTCTCATTATTGTCATTCTCTTTTATGTGACTTTATTTTTATATCCTACAACTTTGTTAAAGTTGTTAATTCATTCTAATATTTTAGTTGATTCTCTATATAAGCCATATGGTCAGCAAAGAGTGATAGTTTTGTTTTCTCATTACCCCTTTTAATTCTTTCAATTTCTTTTCTTTTCTCTTATAGATAAACTTAACATTTCTAGTACAATATTAAATAGCAGTGGTGATAAGGGGCAACCTCATTTTAACCCTAATCTTATTGGGAATGTTTCTTCCTTATCCCTATCGTATATAATGCTTGATGATGTCTTTAAATAGATGAAGTTTATCATTTTGTGGAAAACTCGATTTACTCCTATGCTCTCTTGTTGTTGTTGTTTTTGTTTATAATAGGAATGGGTGTTGTATTTTGTCAAATGCTGTGTCTATTGAGATGATCATATAATTTCTGTTAGTTTGATTATTATATAGTCAATTAATGCTGATACTTTTTCTGATATTGAGACATCCTTGTATTCCTGGTATAAATTCCATTTGGTCATTTTGTATTATCCTGTTAATAAATACCTATAATCTCTTTTTAAAATTTTATATGTTTCTTATTGCCTGGTTAAATTTAAAATATATTTTAACATTTCTTCTTAAAAGTTTTGAGTTCCAGATTCTCTCTCTTGTGTCTATCCAACCACAAGTGAAGTTATGCAAAACATTTCCATAAAAGTCACATTGAGATGGAAAATATAGATCCCATCATAAAAAAGAAGAAAAAAGCTTGAGGTAAAATTAAGTTAAGAGAGAAAGATAGGTAGGGATAGAGGGAAGGAGAGAAAGATAGAAAGGGTCAGAGGGAAGGAGAGAGAGAAGACAAGGAGAGATGGAAGGATGAAAAAGGGGGGAAAGGAAGGGTGGGAGGCAGAGAGATGGGGAGGAAGAGGGAGAAAAAGATTGAAAAGGAGAGGGAGAGAAAGAATGCTTCATTCTGTATTCAGACAGTTTCTTAAATCAGTCCTTCAGAGTAGTCATAAAACATTTTACTGCTGAGAGTAGCAAAGTCATTCAAAGTTGGTCATCTCAGAACATTGCTACTAATTGATATATAGTATATGTCCCTTTGCTTGAATTCATGAATGACTTTCCAGTTTTTTCTTAGCTTAACATTTCACAAAGAATAATATCCCATGACAATCATATGCCATAATTTATTTAGCCATTGCCCAATTGGTGGGCTTCTCCTTGATTTCCATTTTTAATTTATTTTTTGCTCTGAGAAGAGAGCTCCTACAAATATTTTTGTACTTATAGGTGTGTTTACTTTTTTTTTTTTTTAAATCTCTTTTGATATTTATAGCTAGCAATGGTGTTGTTAGGTCAAAGGATATGCCTGAATTTATAACTCTTTGGGCATAGATCGTATCTTCTGATCATTTATCATTTGGTGCATAACTTTATTTTTTAAAAATAATTTAATCTGTTCCTTATGTATTTGAGAAATAAGGCATTATCAGTGAAACTTGCTTCAAAATTCTATTTACAGTCACCATGCTAACCATATCCCTCCTTGTTCTATTCTCTCTCCTTTTACCCCAACACTCCACATAAATGTTTTATTATTGACCAAACCCTCCCCCAATATGCTCTCTTCATTTATCACTTTTTCTTCTACCCATATTCCATTACCCTCCTATTTTCCTGCAAAATAAGATATATTACTATACCAATATATAGTGTGTACATTATTTTCTTTTTTGAACCAGTTCTAATGAGAATAAGGTTCATTCACTTCCCTTCTCTTCTGCTTTTCCATCTAGTAGTACAGAACCATTTTTCTTGCCTCCTTTTTTTACAGCAGATAATTTACATCATTCCACTTTTCTCTTTCCTTTTCTCCCAGTACATTGCTCTCTCAACACATATAATTTCATAATTTTTTTCTGTCTTATTTTTTAGATCTAATTTTTTTTATTTAGAAGTTATATGCATGGGTTATAGCATTGACAATTGCTAAACCTTTTGTTCCAATTTTTCCCCTCCTTAACCCCACCCCCTCCCCCTATGGCAGGTTCACCAATACATGTAAAATATGTTAAAGTAGAAATTAAATACAGTATAGGTATACATGTCCTAACAGTTATTTTGTGTACAAAAAGAATCAAGCTTTGAAATAGTGTACTATTAGCATACTGTGAAGGAAATAAAAAATGCAGCCGGACAAAAATATAGGGATTGGGAATTCTATGTAATGGTTCATAGTCATCTCCCAGAGTTCTTTCCCTGGGTGTAGCTGGTTCAATTCATTACTGCTCTATTGGAACAGATTTAGTTCATCTCATTGCTGGAGATGTCCAGGTCCATCACAATTGATCATCATAGAGTATTGTTGTTGAAATATATAATGATCTCCTGGTCGTTCTCATTTCACTCAGCATCAGTTCATGTAAGTCTCTCCAGGCCTTTCTGAAATCATCCTGCTGGCCAATTCTTACTGAACAATAATATTGCATAATATTCATATACCACAGTTTATTCAGCCATTCTCCAGTTGATGGGCATTCCCTCAGTTTCCAGTTTCTGGCCACTAGAAAGAGACCTGCCACAAACATTCATACACATACAGGTTCCTTTCCCTTCTTTAAGATTTCTCTGGCATATAAGCCCAGTAGAAACACTGCTGGATCAAAGGGTATACACAGTTTGATAACTTTTTGAGCATACTTCCAAATTGCTCTCCAGAATGGTTGGATATATACAAATTCAACCAAATGTATTAGTGTCCTTGTTTTCCCACATCCCCTCCAACATTCTGCATTATCTTTCCCTGTGATTCTAGCCAATCTGACAGGTGTAAGACAAGAGAGTTGTCTTAATTTACATTTCTCTGATTAATAATGACTTAGAGCAACTTTTCATATGGCTAGAAATAGTTTTAATTTCTTCAGATGAGAATTGTCTGTTCATAACCTTTGACTATTTATCAATTGGGGAATGGCTTGTTTTCTTATAGAATCAATTCTCCCTATATTTTGGAATCTAGGCCTTTATCAGAACTTTTGACTTTAAAAATGTTTTCCAAGTTTATTGCTTCCCTTCTAAACTTGTCTGTATTAGTTTTGTTTGTACAAAATTTTCAATTTGATATAATCAAAATATTCTATTTTGTGATCAATAATGATCTCTAATTGTTCTTTAGTCCTAAATTCCTTCCTCTTCCACAGGTCTGAGATGTAAACTATCCTATGCTCTTCCAATTTATTTATAATCTCATTCTTTATGCCTAGATCAAGTACCCATTTTGACCTTATCTTGGTGTACAGTGTTAAGTGTGGGTCAATGACTAGTTTTGCCATCATAGTTTCCAATTTTCCCAGCAATTTTTGTCAAATAGAGAGTTCTTATCCCATAAACTGAGGTCTTTGGGTTTGTCAAACATTAGATTATTTAAGTTATTGGCTATTTTCTCCTTTGAACTTAACCTATTCCACTGATCAACTACTCTATTTCTTAGCCAGTACCAAACGGTTTTGGTTAATTGCTGCATTATAATGTAATTTTAGATCTGGTACAGCTAGGCCAACTTCCTTTGATTTCTTTTTCATTAATTCCCTTGAAATTCTTGACCTTTTGATTTTCCATATGAGCTTTGTTATTTTTTCTAGGTCATTAAAATAGTTTTTTGGGAGTCTGTGATTGGTATAGGCTAACTAAATAGATTAGTTTAGGTAGTATTGTCATCATTATTATATTTGCTTGACCTATCAAAGAGCATTTAATATTTTTCCACTTGGTTAGATCAGACTTAATTTGTGTGGAAAGTGTTTTGTAGTTTTGCTTATAAAGTTTCTGATTTTCCCTTGGCAGATAGATTCCTAAGTATTTTATACTTTCAGTAGTTACTTTAAATGGAATTTCTCTTTGTAATTCTAACTGCTGGATTTTGTTAGTGATATATAAGATTGCTGATGATTTATGTGGGTTTATTTTGTATCCTGCAACTTGGCTAAAGGTATGGATTATTTCTAATAATTTCTTAGTAGAATCTCTGGGGTTCTCTGAGTAAACCTTGTCATCAGCAAAGAGTGATAATTTGGTTTCCTCACTGTCTACTCTAATTCCTTTAATCTCTTTCTCAACTCTTATTGCCAAAGCTAGCATTTCAAATACAATATTGAATAGTAGTGGTGATAGTGGGCAATTAAGAAACCACTTGTGAAGTGAAGCAAGCCATTTCCATAAAAGTTGAGTGAAAGGAAAACCCTCAAGAAAAATAAAGTTAAAAAAACAGAGAAAGAGAGAATGTTTCAATCTAGATTCAGACACAATCAGATTTTTCTCTGGGTAAGGATGAGTACTTTCATCATAAGTCCTTCAGAGTAGTTGTGGATGATTGTACTAAGGAGAATAGCAAAGCCATTTACATCTGGTCATTGCAGAACACTGCTTTTCCTTTGTATACAGTCCATTTCACTTTGCTTGTGTTTGTGGAGGACTGTCTGAGTTTTTTGTTTTTTTTTTCTGAGAGCATCCTAGTCAACATTTCCCAAAGAATGATAATATTCCATAGTAAATACACACTTCAATTTATTGATCCATTCCCCAATTTATAGGCAACCCCTCATTTTCCAAGCTTTTTTGCCCTGAGAGTGGCTATGAATATATATATTTTATACGTAAAGGACATTTTTCTTTTCTTTTTTTTCCTAATCTTTTTGGTATTCATGCCAAGTAGTGGTGGTGTTAGGTCAAAGGATATGCATGAATTTGTAGTCCTTCAGGTGCACATCATATATTTTGATCATTTATCAACTGGTGAATGATTTATTTTTTATAAATTTAATTTAGTTCCCTTTTTGTTTGAGAAACGAAGATTTATCAGAGAAACTTGCTTGGAAATCCTCTTTGCAATTACTATAATTCTCCCTTCCCCCCAATTTTTCTCTCTCTCCTTTCACCCTGTCCCTCCTCAAAAGTGTTTTGGCTCTACCCCCTTTGTCCCCAAATATGTCTTCTTTCTTTTCACTTAATCCCCATTCCTCTCCTATTTACCTATGGAATAAGATAGGTTTCTACATACTCTTATTGAACATGTATTATTTAATACATATTATTGTTATTAAGAGAGCTAAGGTTCATATTCTCATAGTCTCATCTCTCTTTTCCCCTTTGTAATGTTTGGGGTAGCTTTCTGGAGGTCCTCTGGAAGGATTTTGATCTCAGCAGGATAGACACTGAGAGAATGGTCAAGAATACAGCCTAGATTCTTTATTCTGGCCCAGTCTTGATCTTAATGCAAGAGGCATGAGAGCCACTAGGAGGCTGGTCAAAGATAGAATGTCTGTCTTTCAGTCCTCTTTAGCCCTTATATACTTTATTGTAATTACATTATACAGCATACAGCATACTGATTATATGTGAACTTAGAGAATCATTACAACTACTAAGTATATATGTGAACTAGAGAAGCATTATCTTATCAATTCCACTGAGTTAACACCTTGTTTCAAGTACACTTCTCCAGAGTTCCAGCCTGTACATCAAAGGTCCTCAAACTTTTTAAATAAGGGGCCAATTCACTGTCCCTCAGAGTGTTGGAGGGTCGGACTATAGTAAAGACAAAAACTTTGTTTTGTGGGCCTTTAAATAAAGAAACTTCATAGCCCTGAGTGAGGGGGATAAGCATCCTCAGCTGCTGCATCTGGCCCATGGGCCATATTTGAGGACCCCTGTAAGATGGTCTACATGTGTCACTCTAAGTTTTTCTTGTCTCTTTTTTTTTGACAAATAATTTTCACAATTCCACTTCTTTTTTTTTCTTTTTTCCAGTACATCCCTCTCACCCCTTAATTTCATTTTTTTGAATGAGGCAATTGGAGTTAAGTGAATCCAGGGTCACACAGGTAGGAAGTGTTAAGCATCTGAGTCCAGATTTGAATTCAGGTCTTTCTGACTTCAGGACTGGTGCTCTATTCACTGCACCACCTAGCTGTCCCAATTTCATTATTATTTTTGTATCCAACTTACACTTGTGCCCTCTGTTTATATATACTTCCCTTAACTGTCATAATAATGAGAAAGTCCTAGGAATAAGATGGACCTTATGATATCACTTTCCTTGTTACCTCCTTACGTTTTGACAAAATCCTGTATTTGAAAATCAGATTTTCCATTCAGCTCTGGTCTTTTCATCACAAATGTCTGATAATCCTCTATTTCAATGTCTGATCACCTTTCCCCCTGAAAAATTATACTCAGTTTTGCTGGGTAGGTGATTCGTTGTTGTAATCCTAGCTAGCTCCATTGCTCTTAGGAATATCATTCCATATTCTCTGGTCCTTTAATATAGAAGCTGCCAAATCTTGGATTATCCTTAATGTGGCTAAACTATAACTGAATTGTTTCTTCTTTCATGTTTGCAATATTTTCTTCTTGATTTGGGAGTTGCAGAATTGGACTAACATATTCCTATGAGTTTTCATTTTGGGATCTCTTCCAAAAGGTGTCTGCTAAATCTTGTATTAACCTAATTATAGCTCCATTATAATTGAATTGTTTCCTTCTGTGTGGTTGCAGTATTTTTTCCTTGATGTGATAACTCTAGAAATTAGCTTAATTCTAGAAATTAGCTACAATGTTCCTTTCAGTTTTCATACTGGAGGTCTCTTTTAGGAAGTGATTGGTGGATTCTTTCAATGAGTTATTTTACCCTCTGGTTCCAGGATATAAGAGCAGTTTTCCTCAATGATTTTTTTGAAAGGTATTATCCAGGCTCTTTTTTTCTTAATCATGTCTTTCAGGTAGTCCAATAATTTTTAGATTGACTTTCCTTATGTTTTCTTCTATTTTTTTCTTTTTGGTTTTATTTTA
The DNA here is from genome assembly GCA_020854095.1 of Dasyurus viverrinus. Lineage (NCBI taxonomy): Eukaryota > Metazoa > Chordata > Mammalia > Dasyuromorphia > Dasyuridae > Dasyurus > Dasyurus viverrinus. The sequence goes on from CM037001.1 coordinate 251,014,060, forward strand.
CTGATTCCTGAGATCTCATTAAGTCATTCACTTCCTTTTGTCCAATTCTAATTTTTAGGGACTAATTTTCTTCAGTTAGCATTGTTACTGTTGCATTTGACTAGTTGAACTTTTAAAGGAGTTTTTTGTATTTTTTCCATTTTAATTTACTTTTTTAAGGAATTATTTTATTTTTCAGTTTTGCCAGTTTAATTTTTTTTAAAAAAATGTTTTATTCAGTACATTTTTTTCCATGTCTCCAATTTTATTTTTTTAAGGATTTATTTAATTCAGTCAGTTTCTGTGCTTCCTTTTCCAGCCTGTTGGTTTTTCCCAATTTTTCTCCTACATAGCTTTTCTCCTTCATAGCTCTCACTTCTTTTCCCTATTTTTCTGCTATCTTTCTTTCAAGATTCTTTTCCAACTCTTCATAAAGATCCTTTTGATGTTAAGTTCATGAGATCAGTTCATATCCATTTTAAGTCTTCACTTGAAGGCATGTTGCCTCTTCTGGTTATGTATTCTAATCTGCCCTATTTCTATAGTAGCTTTCTATGATCAGGGACTTTTTGCTTTTTGCTCTTTTAAAAAGTACAGAACAGGGGAGATTGCCCCAGTCTTCTTTTTGCAGGGGGCAGGGGCCTCTCACTGATTCTGCTGGAGACAGTGATACTGCAGGTTTAAACATTGGGCTGAGTGAACCTGGCCAAGTCCCACTTGTCTCACTGAGATTCAGGAACTCTCATTTATTTATTTGTTCATTGATTCATTTATTTATTTATTTACCTATTTATTTAGCTATCTATCTACTTGTTTGTTGGTTTATTTATTTATTCATTTATTTGATTTTGTAGTTGTGTTGAAGGTCTCACATATGGTTTGCTGATAAACTGACCTTCTGGAGCAGAACAGAATAGCCAACACTGGGTCATTTACCCCCTGCCCAATTGAGCCAGATCTTTGCCAAAGACCTTCCAAGATATCTTTAAATAGGAATATTATTAAACTCTGAATGTTTGTGGGTTCTGTTGCTCCAGATTCCATTTAGAGGCTTGATCTAGTATTGATTTTGAGGATTTGTTCTTTGACCCACTTATACTTTAGGATTTAATATTTTAGTTTTCAATAATTTTTTTTATTTAATAGCCTTTTATTTACAGGTTATATGCATGGGTAACTTTACAGCATTAACAACTGCCAAACCTCTTGTTCCAATTTTTCACTTCTTACCACCCACCCCCTCCCCTAGATGGCAGGATGACCAGTAGATGTTAAATATATGAAAATATAAATAAGATACACAATAAGTATACATGACCAAACCGTTATTTTGCTGTACAAAAAGAATCAGACTATGAAATATTGTACAATTAGCTTGTGAAGGAAATAAAAAATGCAGGTGGGCATAAATATAGGGATTGGGAGTTCAATGTAATGGTTTTTAGCCATCACCCAGAGTTCTTTCTCTGTTGCGTAGCTGGTTCCGTTCATTACTGCTCCATTGGAAATGATTTGGTTGATCTCCTTGCTGAGGATGGCCTGGTCCATCAGACTGGTCATCATATAGTATTGTTGTTGAAGTACATAATGATCTCCTGGTCCTGCTCATTTCACTCATCATCAGTTCGTGTAAGTTTCTCCAGGCCTTTCTGAAATCATCCTGTTGGTCATTTCTTACAGAACAATGATATTCCATAATATTCATATACCACAATTTATTCAGCCATTCTCCAACTGATGGGCATCCATTCAGTTTCCACTTTCTAGCCACTACAAAGAGGGCTGCCACAAACATTCATGCACACACAGGTCCCTTTCCCTTCTTTATAATCTCTTTAGGCTTTAAGCCCAGTAGTAACACTGCTCGATCAAAGGGTATGCACAGTTTGATAACTTTTTGAGCATAGTTCCAAACTACTCTCCAAAATGGTTGGATTCGTTCACAACTCCTCCAACAATGCATCAATGTCCCAGTTTTCCTGCATATCCCCTCCAACAATCATCATTATTTTTTCCTGTCATCTTAGCCAATCTGACAGGTGTGTAATAGTATCTTAGAGTTGTCCTAATTTGCATTTTATTGATTAATAATGCCTTGGAGCATCTTTTCATATGCCTAGAAATAGTTTCAATTTCTTCATCTGAGAATTGTCTGTTCATATCCTTTGACCATTTTTCAATTGGAGAATGGCTTGATTTTTTATAAATTAGAGTTAATTCTCTATATATTTTGGAAATGAGGCCTTTATCAGAACCTTTGACTGTAAAAATATTTTCCCAGTTTATTGCTTCCCTTCTAATCTTCTAATCTGCATTAGTTTTGTTTGTAGAAAAACTTTTCAGTTTGGTATAATCAAAAATTTCTATTTTGTGATCAGTAATGATCTTCAGTTCTTCTTTGGTCATAAAGTCCTTCCCCTTCCACAGGTCTGAGAGGTAAACTATCCTGTGTTCCTCTAATTTATTAATAATTTCAATCTTTATGCCTAGGTCATTAACCCATTTTGACCTTATATTTGTGTACGGTGTTAAGTGTGGATCAATGCCTAATTTCTGCCATATTAGTTTCCAATTTTCCCAGCAATTTTTATCAAACAGTAAGTTCTTATCCCAAAAGCTGGGGTCTTTGGGTTTGTCAAAGACTAGGTTGCTATATGTGTTGACTGTTTTATCCCTTGAACTTAATCTATTCCACTGATCAACTAATGTATTCCTTAGCCAATACCAAATGGTTTTGGTAACTGCTCCTCTATATTATAGTTTTAGATCTGGTACAGCTAAGCCACCTTCATTTGATTTTTTTTCATTAATTCCCTTGAAATTCTTGACCTTTTGTTTTTCCATATGAATGTTGTTATTTTTTCTAAGTCATTAAAATAGTTTTTTGGGAGTCTGATTGGTATAGTGCTAAATAAATAGATTAGGTAATATTGTCATCTTTATTATATTTGCTCGCCCTATCCAAGAGCATTTAATATTTTTCCAATTGGTTAGATCAGACTTAATTTGTGTGAAAAGTGGTCTGTAATTTTGCTCATAAAGTTTCTGATTTTCCCTTGGCAGATAGATTCCTAAATATTTTATATTATCAGTAGTTACTTTAAATGGAATTTCTCTTTGTAACTCTGACTGATGGATTTTGTTAGTGATATATAAGAATGCTGATGACTTATGTGAGGTTATTTTATAACCAGCAACTTTGCTAAAGTTGTGGATTATTTCTAATAACTTTTTAGTAGAATCTCTGGGGTTCTCTAAGTGTACCATCATGTCGTTGGCAATGAGTAATAATTTGGTTTCCTCATTGCCTATTCTTATTCATTTAATCTCTTTCTCAGCTCTTATTGCCAAAGCTAGCGTTTCTAATACAATATTAAATAGTAACAGTGATAGTGGGCAACCTTGTTTCACTCCAGATCTTATTGGGAATCGGTGCCATTTGTCCCCATTACATATGATGCTTACTGATGGTTTTAAATAGATGCTGCTGATTATTTTAAGGAAAAGTCCATTTATTCCTATACTCTCAAGTGTTTTTAATAGGAATGGATGTTGACTTTTGTCAAATGCTTTTTCTGCATCTATTGAGATGATCATATGGTTTTTGTTAATTTGGTTATTAACATGGCCAATTATATTGATAGTTTTTCTAATATTGAACCAGCCCTGCATTCCTGGTATAAATCCTACTTGATCATAGTGTATTATCCTGGAGATGATTTTCTGTAGTCTTTTTGCTAATACCTTATTTAGATTTTAGCATCAGTATTCATTAGGGAGATTGGTCTATAATTTTCTTTCTCTGTTTTCAACCTACTTGGTTTAGGTATCAGGACCATGTCTGTGTCATAGAAGGAATTTTTTAGGACTCCTTCATTCCCTATTTTATCAAATAATTTATATAGCATTGGGGCAAATTGTTCTTTAAATGTTTGGTAGAATTCACATGTAAATCCATCTGGTCCTAGGGATTTTTTCTTAGGGAGTTCTTTAATTGCCTGTTCTATTTCTTTTTCTGAAATGGGACTATTCAAGCAATTTACTTCCTTCTCTGTTAGTCTGGGAAGTCTATATTTTTGGAGGTAGTCATCCATTTCACTTAGGTTATCAAATTTATTGGCATAAAGTTGAGCAAAATAACTCCTTATTATTTCTCTAATTTCCTCTTCATTGGTGGAAAGTTCTCCCTTTTCATTTTTAAAATTACTCATTTCATTTTCCTCCCTCCATTTTCTAATCAGATTTACCAAAGGCTTATTTATTTTATTGGCTTTTTCCTAGAAACAACTCTTAGTTTTATTAATTAGTTCCATAGTTTTTTTTACTTTCAATATTTTTAATTTCTCCTTTAAATTTTAGAATTTCAAATTTAGTCTTTGATTGGGGGTTTTTCATTTGGTCTTTTTTTAGTTTTTTTAGTTGTATGCCCAATTCATTAATCTTTTCTTTCTCTGTTTTATTCAAGTAAGCCTCTAAGGATATAAAATTCCCTCTTATTACCACTTTGGCTGCATCCCACAAATTTTGGTATGATGTCTCATCATTGTCATTATCTTGAGTGAAATTATTAATTGTATCTATAATTTGTTGTTTCACCCAATCATTCTTTAAGATGAGATTGTTTAGTTTACAATTACTTTTTGGTCTATTTAACCCTAACTTTTTGTTGAATGTATTTTTATTGCATCATGATCTGAAAAGAAAGCATTTACTATGTCTGCTTTCTTGCCTTCAATTTTGAGGTCTTTATGTCCTAATATATGGTCAATTTTTGAATAGGTTCCATGAACTGCTGAGAAGAAAATATATTTCTTTCTATCTCCATTCAATTTTCTCCAAAGTTCTAACATACCGAATTTTTCTAATATTCTATTTACTTCTTTAATTTCTTTCTTATTTGTTTTGTGGTTTGATTTGTCTAATTCTGAGAGTACAAGGTTGAGATCTCCCACTATTACAGTTTTGTTGTCTATTTCTTCTTGCTCTCTTAACTTCTCCTTTAGGAAGTTGGATGCCATACCACTTGGTGCATATATGTTTAATATTGATATTGCTTCACAAAGAGACCTAATTCAGTTTCAGTTGATTAATGATGGACAGAAGCAGCTACCCCCAAAGAAAAAAACACTGGGAAGTGAATGTAAACTGTTTGCATTTTTGTTTTTCTTCCCGGGTTATTTCTACCTTCTGAATCCAATTCTCCCTGTGCAACAAGAAAACTGTTTGGATCTGCATACATACATTGTATCTAGGATATACTAGGACATATTCAACATTTATAGGACTGCTTGCCATCTTGGGGAGGGGGTGTGGAGGGTGGGAGGGAAAATCAGAACAGAAGTAAGTGCAAGGGATAATGTTGTAAAAAAAATTACCCTTGCATGGATTCTGTCAATAAAAAGTTACTATAATAAATAAATAAATAAACAAACAAACAAATAAATAAATAAATAAAGAATTAAAAAAAAAAAGAATGAAAGAAAATCAATAGCATGCCAAAGTGTATAAAGAGCTAATTTCAGGGTAAAATAAGACCTGAAATCAAGTCCCAATTGGGACACATACTCTATTGGGACACATACTCCCAAGCAAGTCAGCATAGTGCCTGACAAAGTAAGCACTTGTTGATATGTCTCAGTGCCCTAGGCAACTAAAACTATACATATACATTGTAGGGCAAGAAGCTGGATAGAAGGAGTTACTTCAAAAAGAAAACTGAAAGTTCCCTGTTTTAATGAAATCACGAGTCTCATTTCTCCACTTATTTCTTTTTTAAGATTTGTAAAATCATTACCTGTGATCCTCAGATCAGCTAGGTGAGATGTTATATGTATCATGATCTCTATGTTACAGTTCAGCAAATTGTCTGAAACAGAATTATAGCCTAGAGCTTCCAGATTCCCAAACCAAGGCTCAATCCATGAACCCATATTCTCTTGAATAACATGTTACTGAGATCCGTTTTCCCATCAACGGCTTATTTGTATTGATTGTACCCCCTTTCCCAGAGCTTGTCAAGTTACTTCCTCTTTCTAAGCTTCATTTATAAAATGAAGGAGTTTTGGTCCAGGATGATCCATAAGGTCTCTTCCACCACTAAATCTTGTGAATATCTGATTTATTGGACTGGAGTGTTCTTGTAGGTTGCTTAAGAATAGGGGCTCTGATAGTTCTCATCTTTCTCTCCTCAAAACCCAGTATAGCATTCTGCAATAGCAGCTGCTTAACAAATGTTTGCTGTACTGAATTCAAGTGAATTTGAAATATTGGACCTTCAAATGCAGTGAGACAGGCAAGTGATAAGCATTTTTCCAAAGTTCAACCATGTACTTTATGTTGCACTGATTTCTAAGAGATTACTATTTCAAATATATTGATATCGCTTCGTTGTTTATGCTACCCTTTAGCAGGATGTAGTTTCCTTCCTTATCTCTTTTAATTAGATCAATTTTTGCTTTTGCTTGATCTGAGATAAGGATGGCTACCCCTGCTTTTTTGACTTCACCTGAAGCATAATAGATTTTGCTCCAGCCTTTTACCTTTACTCTATATGTATCTCCTTGCTTTAAATGTGTTTCTTGTAAACAACATATTGTAGGGTTCTGACTTTTGATTCAGTCTGCTATCTGCCTCCTCTTTATGGGGGAGTTCATCCCATTCACATTTATGGTTAGAATTACTAAATCTGTATTTCCTGCCATCCTACTAATCCCAGATTATGCTTTACTTTTTCTTGCCTCCCCCAACCCTCTTTCCCCTTTTTGAACTTATGTACCCCACTTGTATCACGATGCTTACCCTCTTTAGAATCTTTCCCTCCCTCCCTTTGAATCTTTTCCCCTTCCTTCCCTTATTACTCTTTTTCTTTTCCCTTTTCCTCTCCCCCTTTTTTAATGAGGCAAGAGAGAATTTTCTCTAAAACAAATGTCAATTATTTTTTCTTTGCGCCAATTCTGATGAGAGTAAGATTCACACAATGTTCCTCCTCTCTAAATTCCCTCAGATATGATGTTTCTTTTGCCTCTTCGTGCGATGTGGTTTCCCTCTTTTTATCCCTCCTTCCCACCTTATTCTGCCATCATCCCTTTTCCATATCTACTTCCTTTTTTATGTTATATCAGTAAAATCAAATTGTACATGTATTCTTTTTGTATATCCACAACAGAAATACAATTCTCAAGAGTTATTTTGACCTTTTCTGCATCTCTTGAGTTCTATGGTTGGAGATCAAATTTTTTGTTTAGTTCTGGTTTTTTCCTTAGAAACAAATGGAATTCATTTGTTTCATTAAATGTCCATCTTCTTCCCTGGAAGAAAATACTCAGATTATCTGGGTAGTTTATTCTTGGCTGCATCCCAAGTTCTTTTACCTTTTGGAATATCAGATTCCAGGCCCTTCTGTCCTTTAATGTGGAGGCAGCCAGATCTTGGGTGATCCTTATTGTGACACCTTGATATTTAAATTGTTTTTTTTTTTTGGCTGCTTGTAAAATTTTTTCCTTAATCTGATAGTTCTGAAATTTGGCCACAATATTCCTTGGGGTTTTTATTTTAGGGTTTCTTTCAGAAGGTGTTCGATGAATTCTTTCAATGCCTATTTTACCTTCTGATTCTATTACAGCTGTGCAGTTCTCTTTGATGATTTCTTGTAAAATAGTATCTAGGCTCTTTTTTTCATCATAGTTTTCAGAAAGTCCAATAATCCTCAGATTATCTCTCCTAGATCTATTTTCTAAGTCTGTCGTTTTTGCAAGTAGATAGTTCATGGTTTTTTCCAGTTTGTCAATTTTTTGTTTTTGCTTGACTGATTCCTGCTGTCTCAATGAATGTCTCAATGAAAGTTTCTATTTGTTCAGTTCTAATTTTTAAAGAATTATTTTCTTCATTAGCTTTTTTTACTTCTTTCTGTATGTGTCCAATTGAGTTTTTAAATGTATTGTTTTTGTCTGTGGAATTTTTTTCCCATTTCACTAATTTTTTTTAGTGAATTATTTTCTTTTTCCAATTCACAGATCCTACTTTCTTAGGAGTTCTTTGTCTTTTCCAATTCACAAATCCTACTTTCTTGTGAGTTCTTTGTCTTTTCCAATTCACAAATCCTACTTTCTTGTGAGTTCTTTGTCTTTCCAATTCACAAATCCTACTTTCTAGTGAATTCTTTATTTTTTCCAATTCACAATTCTTACTTTCCTGAGATTTTTTTACTTTTTCCAATTCGTATTTCAGGAAGTTGTTGCTCTCTTGTAAGGCTTCTCTTTCCTTTCCCCATTAATCTTCTAACTCTCTTTTGAGACTTTTAATGGTCTCTTCTATGAGAACATCATATAAAAGAGGACAGTCTGGTTCATGTTTGCTATTTGCTGTCTCTTCAGGTTTGCTGACCTGCTCTTTTTCTTCATAGAAGCTGTTGATCATTCTTTTCATCTTTATATTCATGTTTTAAAGCCTTTAGGGTATGCCTCCTAGGCAAGAGGATTACCAGCTTCCTCTGCAGAGCAGGGAGAGATATAAACCGGTTTCCGGCTCTGAGGTATGGGAGTGCTCTGAGTGAGAGTTTTCCCTTCCCCCAACAGGAGGTGGATTCAGCACTGGCTGAGCTATTGAAGAGCCCAGTTGGGCTGTGTGGGTTAGCTATTGCCCTAGGCTAGAGACTAAGGGGTGAAAGTGTCACTGCCCCAGGCCAGAGCCTCTTGTGGGACTCTTGAGTATTAGCAGCTGACAACAGACTACCGATTCTACTGGACCTCTACCCGGAACTCTGCCCCAGCGTCTCTGCCCAACAAATCAACCCTGGGAAAGCTCTGTGGCCCCAGTCCGAGCCCCGCACTGTGCAGATTAAAGGGTAACCTGTGCTGTTCCCTCCTGCCGTGCAGGTTCGCAACTGCCCCAAGGAAAAGCCCTGTACTGTGGGTTGGGGCTGTGAGCTTGTGCTGAGATCTGTGCTTTCTCTTTTGATTTGAGTCTCTCCTCCGAACCTAATTTCTCTCCCAGTCTATGCTGATCTCCCCCCTAGCCCAGGAACAAACCTTTTTTGGCAAGACTGCAAATTTTTTTTCTGCTGGTGAGTTGTTATACTTCTTATCTTTATGAATTGTAGCAGTCAAGACTATTTTTGAGGCTTGATATAATATTGATAAAGAGGGTAAGAGAAGAGCTTAGAAAGTCGTATGTGCCTTCTCCCCATCTTGGCTCTGCCCTTGCTCTTTCAATAAATTTTTAATCTCTTTTTCCACTGCCCTTTGATAAATTTAGTGTTATTGCATTAGGATTTGACAAGAATACATTTAATAATCTTGAATGACTCTGGGAGTCCAGCTAGAGGAATGAGCAGAAAATTCTTATAACTCTCCTATGTTCACCTCCACAAAATATCTGGGCACAGTACAATCATCAAAATGATCGGGAGAAGCAATCTGTGAGCCCAAGAAACTTGGAATATCAGCAGGAAATATGTAAGATAAAAAGGGAAGATAGTCCAAGTCAGAAAGCAAGGCAGCAGCAAGCTCTAGCTCAGTAGCCATAGGTAGAGCCTGATCCCCAGTATGGTGGTATGGGCAAATGCCAACATTATACCTCAGATACCTCAGTATGGTCAGGGCAACAGAGAGACTATAGCTTTAAGAACTGTCACATTCTTCAGTTTAGCCTCAGACAAACAGGCAGCCTCCAGAGGCCACTCCTCCTTTCAATGCAGCCTTCAAGGAAAGTAGACACCAGACCTTCAAGTGCCTAAAACAACAGGCAGCTGCCTGTGACTGGATCACCACATTCTTCAGTGTATGGGGCTGGTGTTGCAGAAGCCCTTCAGGGATCTGAGTACACATCTGACACTACCACTAATAGCCTCAGTCAGTACCAAGTAAGCTGCCAGAACTCTATTGCCTTCAGCAGTGCCAAAAGATGAGCAAAAAAGACCACAAAAAGAATATGAACATAGAAAGGTATTGTGGGGAGATCAAAATACAAACTCAGAAAAGGATAACAAAGTCAAAACATCCATAGGCAAAACCCCAAAGAAAAGTTAATTTCTTTTCCCAATTTTTTTTCTTCTACTTTTCTTATATGATTTTTAAGTTCCTTTCTGAGCTTGCCTAGGAGTTTTTTCTATGTTTGAAACCACTTCCTCTTTTTCTGTAGGGCTGGGGTAGGGTGGCTGGATACTGCTGGAGGCTTTAGGGATCTGGGTACTGAGACAGTGCCCTAGTGTTTGTGTCTGCCCTATGCTGAGGCTGTTGGAGAGTTTGTGCATTTTCCCAGAAACTACTGGTGGCTGCCTGTTTGCTTAGGCACCTATAGGTTTAGGGTCTACCTGCTTTCCCAGGGCTACACTGAAGCACATGGAGGTCTGTTTTCTGGAGGTTGCCAGTTTTCCTGGGCCTATGCTAAAGCATGTGGCAGTTCTCAGAGCTGAAGTGTGCCTGTTCCCCTGGTTATGCCAACATATATGGGGAATCCAGATGTTGGATCTCTGAGCTGGCACTCAAGATCTCCTGCTGGTTTGCTGAGGTGGGGCTGGTTGCTGGTTTGCTGGGATGCTTCCTTCTGGACTGCACTTCCCTTTTATTCAAGTCTGCCTTCCCTGCCAGTCTTCCAAGATTCTTCATCTCATAGATTGATGGTTCTACTGTTATAGGACTTGTATTATGTTATGTGGAGGTGAATGTGGGTGAGTTAAAGTGATTTACTGTTATCTGCAATGTCTTGATTGCCTGGACTGAATGTTAACTTATTAAAACACCCAAACAAACAAACCAAAAAACCTCTAATCTTTTCAGACATGTGATAAAATTAATTACTGATACCAGAGTTTACGATCGCATCATTTCAACATCTCTAATCATTCTCTAATTCTCACCCAAACATACTTCATGGTTCCTTTTGGTCCTCTATTAGGTGTGATATTAGAGAGTTAGGATCAGAGAAAATAGGTTTAAATATTTATAAATACTTCAAAATAAATATCTTCTAAAAACAATCGTTGATTTCACTAGTGAGGATTCTCAGAATCTAGCTGTTTATCACTTATCACTAAGTAGTCAAAGGATAGCAAACAAAGCTTCCCATGATATTACTGATATTGCTTCACTAATACTTGAGAGAAAAAGCCCATGCATCATCCAGTATACAATAATCTCAGTACTTCAGAAGATTTGTTTTCCTCAATATGGATATTGCTTCTACTTGTACAACTCCTAACTAATCTGAATCCTAAACTGCCTTTGTGAGTTAATGGTGCTTCTTCAAATCAACTGGTGCTAGCATTCTGGTAATTAATTCTTCTCAACTCACAGAATTTTGTCCTTAACAAGAAAGTTCATATTTGGAGACTTTCAGAAAGTTTCTTAAGACATAAAATAACTTATTCTGGTTTCTGTTTAGACAACCAATAGTCACCTCTACAATGTGTTGGAGCACTGGAGATTATTTCTAATCATTTTCAAAGATGCTCCATTTAACTTCTAAGGCCAATAAATGCCCTGAATGTCCTTAACTGTTTCACCCAAGAAATGTTGACATGCTCTTTTTTTTTCTGTTATGTACTCTTAAATTTGACATTCCCTACTAAAATTGAAAGGGGACAAAAAAAGCTCTTTTCTATCTTTTTGTCTGGTCTTCAGTGCTACTTGTAATGTTGTGCTTGAACAATCAAAGTACTCCTTTCCATCACTGTGTTTGTTCCACATATGTATTATTACTAAAGAATATGAGATATTCTGCTATTGAAGCACATCCAGAAAAATATGATTAAATGTTACTATTGAATTTTTAAAGACAAATTGTTTATTTGCTCTTCTAGAACAACCCTTATGTTTGCTGTCAGTTTGAAACTCACACAAATGGTCAATATTCTTCTTCAACATAATGTTGATCACACTATCAAAGACAAAATGGGAAGGACAGCTGAGAATTACGCTAGTATCTCTAATTATCCTCTGTAAGTGCTAACATAATTCTAATTGTCTTTACATAACTGCATCTAAAATAATTTTTCCTTCGTAAAATTGAGAGTGAATCTGGCTTTCATAGTTGAATATTATAATAATTGTCCGGGAAATACCCTGGCGAACTCCAGCTCTGAAAACTGCTGCATACTTCAACATAGCCCAAGAAAATGGGCAGCCTCTAGCAGACAGACCTCTACCTGTTTCATACTTAAGGGCACTAAGAAGAAATTGATCAAATGGCAAAATTATAACTGAACTTTAAAGTTCAGCAGAAAATAGGCAAGAGAAAGGATACAAGGTAAAGTCACAGAATCAGATTAGAATTTTCAGAATAAATGAGAATAGTTGCCATTTAATAGTTTTTTTAAGGTTGTCCAATGTTTTATAAACATTTTAGTATTTCATCTTCACAAAAATTATATCATTTAATAATAATGCACATTTATAGAAACTGTAGTTTTTTGTGTTTTTGTTTCTATTTTAAACTCTTGCTTACTCCTCTCAATTGTAAGATTAATTGTAAGTTAGTTTTAGGTAAAATCACATTATGTCTTGGATGCCTTCACATGAGCATTAAAAAGAATCATAAATGTTAAAAGTCAATATTAGAATTCACAGAGAGACAGTTTGCAGGGGGAAGGATGCTCAATTTGGAGTCAGGAGATCTGGGGAGAGATCATGACTCTCACCCTTTGTGTGACCTTAGACAAGAGTAATCTTCAGTTACTCTTGGAATGAAATTATTTAATCGATAAAATAGAGAGATTAGAATTAATGAGGCAGTACTACAATTCTATAATATTATAATACTGATTCTGAAGATGTTTATTGCATCTAGTCTGAATGATTAATTTTGTTCTACAGACTTTGTTAAAACAATAAAAAAATTGTGGATAATCTGATTATGATTTGAGATATACATAGCCTTATCACATATAATTTTTATCTTGATTGATGTAGACCTATTATGTATTATTTTTTATTTTAGATTTATTTATCTCAAACAAATTGAACAATATACACACTTTCAACTCCAAGCCAGCAATTTCGAGAAGGCTTCGGATACCGGATTTGTTTTGGGTACATCTTCCATGGATAAAAAAGGTAGAATTGATTGATCCAAATAAATAATCTAAAAAATAATGTAGAACAATTTTAAAATTCGTATGTTTTCTATTTTTTCTATTTCCATTTCATATTTTAAAAGCATAGAACTGATTTATTCTTGGTTATCGAATTACCTCATACATACCTACTATCCTGAAATGACAAAAACAGTGTTTGTGTTATAATTTTTCACTTTATCAAAAAAATAGGTAGACTACACTCTCATTTTTTCTTAGAGCTTTTTATTTACAAAATATTTGCATGGGTAATTTTTCAACATTTACCTTTGCAAAACCTTCTGTTCCAACTTTTCCCCTCCTTCCCATTGACCCCTCCCCCATGTGGCAGGTAGTCCAATATATGTTAAATATGTTAAAGTATATGTTTGTGATGACTGAGTTAGCACCCTGGATACTTTAGAATCAGCCAGAGTCAGAGTCAGGATCAGCAAAAGTCTGTGATCTTAATTCTTTTGGGGAGGTGAATGGAATCGCAATATGAAGTGAGTGGAATTGAGACAAGAATCCTGCCAGGAGTCACTCTGGCTTTCTCATTCAACCCTCCAAATCCTCCACTCAATCTCCTATACAACAGATCTAGCCTGCAGAGTAGTGGGCAGGGCCATTCTTTCTCCAAGCTTATACTAATAGAGTATTGTCCAATTGGTTATTAGCCTTAAGTGCTTGGATCTCAGTGCATCAACTCAGATTCAACACATTACATATGTTAAATCCAATATATGTATACATATTTATACCATTATCTTTCTGCATAAGGAAAACCAGATCTATAAAGAAAGAAAAAAAAACTTAAGGAGGAAAACAAAAATGCAAGCAAATAGCAGAAAATACACTCTCAATTTTCTGATTTCTATATTATTCTAAATATGTTTCTCCAAATTATATGAAAACTTTTAAACACTTTAAAATGTTATATTTGACAAAATTGTTTATTTCTTATTGTTAAATGTGGGGAAAATAAATAATGCACCTTCCTTATGATCGAATATAGATAAAAAGATAGAGAGATAGACAGATCGATTGATCAAACAGCAGAAAAGCATTTCTTTGGGAACTCTGAAAATTGCTTATCCAAGCTCTGGAAATGCATTTTAAATGTTTTCAAAATTTTATGATGTTCATAAAGTTTTCCCTTATCACAAACTAATGATAATGAAAAAGTCATAAGAATTAAGGGGACAGGTTTGAAAGGTAATGCCTGTGATCCTGCATCTTCTGCAGATATTTTCATACTTGCCCATCCAGTTCCAACTTGACCCTCAGAAAACTTTACAACTTCCCAATCCAGTAAAGTAAAATCACTCTAGAAGAGTGAGCATTTTCTTTTTTTATTTTTTAATTTTTATTTAATAGCCTTTTAGTTACAGGTTATATGCATGGGTAACTTTACAGCATTAACAATTGCCAAACCTCTTGTTCCAGTTTTTCACCTCTTACCCCCCACGCCCTCCCCCAGATGGCAGGATAACCAGTAGATGTTAAATATATTAAAATATAAATTAGATACACAATAAGTATACATGACCAAACTGTTATTTTGCTGTACAAAAAGAATCAGACTCTGAAATATTGTACAATTAGCTTGTGAAGGAAATCAAAAGTGCAGGTGGGCATAAATATAGGGATTGGGAATTCAATGTAATGGTTTTTAGTCATCTCCCAGAGTTCTTTCTCTGGGCGTAGCTGGTTCAGTTCATTACTGCTCCATTGGAAATGATTTGGTTGATCTCATTGCTGAGGATGGCCAGGTCCATCAGAACTGGTGGTCATCATATAGTATTGTTGTTGAAGTATATGGTGATCTCCTGGTCCTGCCCATTTCACTCAGAATCAGTTCCTGTAAGTCTCTCCGGGCCTTTCTGAAATCATCCTTTTGGTCATTTCTTACAGAACAATAATATTCTATAATATTCATATACCACAATTTATTCAGCCATTTTCCAACTGATGGGAATCCATTCAGTTTCCAGTTTTTAGCCACTACAAAAAGGGCTGCCACAAACATTCGTGCACATACAGGTTCCTTTCCCTTCTTTATAATCTCTTTGGGCTATAAGCCCAGTAGTAACACTGCTGGATCAAAGGGTATGCACAGTTTGATAACTTTTTGAGCATAGTTCCAAACTACTCTCCAAAATGGTTGGATCGGTTCACAACTCCACCAACAATGCATCAATGTCCCAGTTTTCCCACATCCCCTCCAACAATCATCATTATTTTTTCCTGTCATCTTAGCCAATTTGACAGGTGTGTAGTGGTATCTTAGAGTTGTCTTAATTTGCATTTCTCTGATTAATAATGACTTGGAGCATCTTTTCATATGACTAGAAACAGTTTCAATTTCTTCATCTGAGAATTGTCTGTTCATATCCTTTGACCATTTTTCAATTGGAGAATGGCTTGATTTTTTATAAATTAGAGTTAATTCTCTATATATTTTTGAAATGAGGCCTTTATCAGAACCTTTGACTGTAAAAATATTTTCCCAGTTTATTGCTTTCCTTCTAATCTTGTCTGCATTAGTAGAGTGAGCATTTTCTGATTGAACTTTATCCTACTAGCTGGGCCATTTGAAAAATTAACGATAGGGGCAGCAGCTAGGTGGTACAGTGGATAGAGCACCAGGCCTGAAGTCAGGAGGACCTGAATTTGAATTTGGTCTCAGACACTGCTTAGATGTGTGACCCTGGGCAAGTCACTTAACCCCAATTGCTTCAGGAAAAACAAAATTAATGAGATAGGCTTGCAATAGTAAATTTATCTCACATTTATAAGATTTTTTTTAAATGAACTTATCCATTATCATGTGAGAAAAATAGATATTCTGGTGATTCCTACTTAAATGGTGATGAAAGCAGAAATCTTAGATGACTTCCTTACAGGAAAGAATGATCAAACACTTTTTAACTAATGAGCAGTATATTATATAGATATCACAAAGAGATGAGTTATATAAACCTTTCCACATACAAGAATTGAGAACTTACAATGGCAGAAAAAGCAGTATTTAATTTTAAGTATATCTTACTACTACCTAAAAATGGCATTTTCCCAAAAAAGATTTCAAATTTCTCTTACTAGTCAGGTGAAAACTGATCCTCACTTTTCCTTATTTTATGAATTTATAAAATAGATCTCTAGCTACATACATGAAATTGCTGTGACAAATATTTAAGGGGGGGAAAAGGAAGGTCTATTTATTAAAAATCTAGAGTTATATTTTATCATGTTAAATACATAAAACATTTTAAACAGTTTTTTTAAAAAATCCCTAGTCCAAATAATTATGTTAATAATCTAATTTACACTGGAGGTATTTGTGAAGAAATCAATGAAGAAAATGTTATAGTCTATAAAACAATTAAATATAAGTACACTTGAAGAGTATGTATAGTAAAATAAAGTAGAAAAAAACTGTTCATAAATATGTTCTAGAAAGATATCAGAATATAGATATTGATTTTGTGATTAATAATAACATGGCAGAATCTTTGTTTATCCATAAATATATTAATATTGGACTATTAAGTGGTTAAAAGAATTAGGAAAATATATAAGAAGAGTTCATTATAATGATTTACTATTATAAATGTAGATTGTTTTCCCTCAAATGTTCATCTTTTACCATTTATTTGTTCCATCTTATTTTTTATTCATCAAAAAATTGGTAAAATTCATTATTTGATAGGCAAGTGTAGTAGTAATAGCTAACCTGGTGATCTCTCAGTTGACTTGAACTTATGAAGTAACTGATCTGTCACCATAAACTTCAAATCTTCATTGTTTTGAGGCAAAGCTTAGAGCAATAAGAAGGTGAGTAAATTTTTTTTCTTCCTTTGCATATAAAGTTTCTTAAAAATTACATTTTCAAATCAGAACTTTTATTATGAAGAATGAGTATGCTAGCCTTGGTCCTGGGGCTAGGAGTCCTTTTTAACAACATCTTGCTTTTTTGCCATTAATTTTTGCATTCTTTTGTAGATCTTAATTGTGAATAACCCCAATTTTGTTCAAAACCCTAAATTTATTAGTTTTCTGGTGCTTTGACAAATTATTATATTCTGTGATTGACCACTCCTAGTTATTTCTGTTTGTGACTTTGATATTTTAATTCAGGATTATAATGGAAAGACCACAATTCATCCATAACATTCAATTCCAAAAGTTCTTTTATTCTTTCTCTGCTCTCTGAAAATAGATATTCAATTTGCTTTTTTGCACAACCATAATTTTAAATTTCATCTTCCTGTATAAGTCATCATGATTAATACCATGACCCACTGAATGACAAATGCAATAAATAAAAAAATGAGTCAGTGTTGTAGTGTAGATAAGAGAAGGCAGACAGGACCCTGTGGTCTAGTCCTGGCTCTACCACAAAATAGCTTTTCATCTCTTTGAATCTTTTTTTTTTGTTTGTTTGTTTCTATTTACAAACACAAAGTGAAAGTTTGGAATACCCTCTGAAATTCCACCTGTTCTAAAACATTGTGTTTCTATTTGATTCAATTTTTAGTATATTTAATTTTAATTAATTTTTTTATTCCTATCATGAACAATATGGCAAGGCAAGTATGGTAGTACTCATTGGCGTCTACCTCCTTCACAAAATATTTTATACCACATAAATACTATCCTATAATAACATGACTTTCGTTGTGCATTTTATCATTTCCAGCACTTCTTTGCTTGTCTCCATCATTACCTGAAAATCTTTAATTCATAATTTTGAAACTCTTTAGTCCTAAATATCACTTTATTTCTAAATTGGTACACAGACCAACATGACCACTACTTTCACATTCTGTTTTGGATAACGCTGAAGATAGAGTGCTATGTGCCTAGCATTTGGAAAATTACACTTAGCATCTTCAGTTAAGACAACTTGACACAATATAGTGGAAATAACACAGATTCAAACAGATTCAAGTCAAATCTCCTGGGTTCCCACCCCTCATACTGCTTATATAAATGTGAACAAGTCACTTGACATTTCTCACTTACAGTTTTTTCTTCTCTGAAATAATGAGGTTGGAGTAGGTGGCCTCTGAGATCCTTTCTAGCTCAGGCTTTATTGTTTTAATATTTTATTGCTCAAAAAAAGAAAGAAAAGAAAAGAAAAGGAGCATCAGCCATAAAATGAAAGCAGGTGGTGGGATATTCAAACCATCTGCTTTCATTTTTTTAAATGAACAAAATGTAGCCATTGGTAGTTGTTTAATTCTTAATTCTTCTGTATTTTATCCTCTCTGATAGGTAATAGGAATAAGTTACATTAAAATAGTGTTTTAATGTTTTCAAATTGTTTTCTTCACATAACTTTTATACTCATAATCTTAAAATAATAAGATAAATTTCAATCCTTTAGGGGAAATGTCCAGAAATTGTGATTTTTAAAAAGAACATTTTCCCCTTAATGAAAAGTAATTAGAATATAGACTTAAAAACTTTGAATAGAAATTACTTTACAGGTAGCCCAGTCCAACTGCATCATTTCTTAAAATTTTCTATTAACAGTAGTTTTCCTTCAGTCTTGGAATAAAAATAGGTACTTTTCATAGTCCTGGGTTTTATTTATTTATTTTTGTGGTAGGTTGGTTTGGTTTTTATTTAAGGGACATCATTTTAGAGTGGTAAGAAGACAAGCTTTGGAATGAGGACATCCTGGAATATTATTTAACCTCTAAATTTTTATTATATCTAAAATAAAGAGGTAAAAGGCTGGAGCAGAATCTATTAAGCTTCAGGTGAAGTCAAAAAAGCAAGGGTAGCCATCTTTATCTCACATCAAGCAAAAGCAAAAATTGATCTAATTAAAAGAGATAAGGAAGGAAACTATAAGACAGTTGCAAGAAGAAATAGACAGCAAAACTGTAATAGTGGGAGATCTCAACCTTGTACTCTCAGAATTAGATAAATCAAACCACAAAACAAATAAGAAAGAAGTTAAAGAGGTTAATAGAATATTAGAAAAATTAGGTATGACAGATCTTTGAAGAAAACTGAATGGAGACAGAAGGGAATATATTTTCTTCTCAAGCAGATCATGGAATCTAAAAAAGAATTGGCCATATATTAGGACATAAAGACCTCAAAATTAAATGCAGGACTGCAGAAATAATAAATGCTTTCTTTTCAAATCACGATGCAATAAAAACTACATTCAAAAGTTAGCAGTAAAAGACCAAAAAGTAATTGGAAACTAAATAATCTCATCTTAAAGAATGATTGGGTGAAACAGCAAATTATAGACACAATTAATAATTTCACTTAAGATAATGACAATGATGAGACATCATTAACAAAATTTGTGGGATGCAGCCAAAGCTGTAAGAAGGGAAAATTTTATATCCTTAGAGGCTTATTTGAATAAAATAGAGAAAGAGAAGATTAATGAACTGTGCTTGCAATTTCAAAAGCTAGAAAAAGACCAAATTAAACTCCCCCCAATCAAATACTAAACTTGAAATTCTAAAATTAAAAGGAGAAATTAATAATATTGAAAATAAAAAAGCTATTGAACTAATAAACAAAACTAAGAGTTAGTTTTATGAAAAAACCAATAAAATAGATAAGCCTTTGGCAAATCTGATTAGAAAAAGGAGTGAGGGAAATCAAATTAGTAGTTTTAAAAATGAAAAGTGAACTTTCTACCAATGAAGAGGAAATTAGAGAAATAATGAGTTACTTTGCCCAACTTTATGCCAATAAATTTGATAACCTAAGTGCAATGGCTGAATACCTCCAAAAATATAGGCTTCCTAGATTAACAGAGGAGGAAGTAAATTGCTTAAATAGTCCCATTTCAGAAAATGAAATTGAACAAACTATTAATCAACTCCCTAAGAAAAAATCCCCAGGACCATATGGATTTATATGTGAATTCTACCAAACATTTAAAGAACAATTAGCCCCAATGCTGTATAAGCTATTTGAAAAAAAAATTTGAAAAAATACCAAATTTATTTTATGACACAGACATGATACTGATACCTAAACCAGATATGTTGAAAATAATGAAATAAAATTACAGACTAATTTCCCTAATGAATATTGATGCTAAAATCTTAAATAACATATTAGCAAAAAGACTAAAGAAAATCATCCCCAGGATAATACACCATGATCAAGTAGGGTTTATACCAAGAATGGAGGGCTGGTTCAATATTAGGAAAACTATCAATATAATTGGCCATATTAATAACTAAATTAACAAAAACCATATGATCATCTCAATAGATACAGAAAAAGCATTTGATAAAATCCAACATCCATTCCTATTAAAAATGCTTGAGAGTATAGGAATAAATGGACTTTTCCTTAAAATAATCAGTAGCATCTATTTAAAACCAACAGTAAGCATCATATGCAACCATTCCCAATACAATCAGGAGTGAAACAAAGTTTACCACTATTACCATTACTAGTCAATATTATATTAGAAATACTAGCTTCAGCAATAAGTGTTGAGAAAGAGATTAAAGGAATAAGAGTAGGGAATGAGGAAACACAAATTATCACTCTTTGCTGATGACATGATGGTATACTTAGAGAACCCCAGAGATTCTACTAAAAAGTAATAACTTTATAATAATAAATAATCTATACTTTTAGCAAAGTTGCAGGATACAAAATACACACACATAAGTCATCAGCATTCCTATATATCACTAACAAAGTCCAACAGTTAGTTACAAAGAGAAATTCCATTTAAAATAACTACTGATAGTATAAAATACTTAGGAATCTATCTGCCAAGGGAAAATCAGAAACTTTATAAGCAAAACTACAAAACACTTTCCACATAAATTAAGTCTGATCTAACCAAGTGGAAAAATATTAAATGCTCTTGGATAGGTCAAGCAAATATAATAAAGATGACAATACTACCTAAACTAATCTATTTTTTTTAGCACTATACCAATCAGACTCCAAAAAAAACTATTTCAATGACCTAGAAAAGTAACAAAGTTCATATGGAAAAACAAAAGTTCAAGAATTTCAAGGGAATTAATGAAAAAAAAATCAAAGGAAGTTGGCCTAGCTGTACCAGATCTAAAATTATATTATAAAGCAGCAGTTACCAAAACCATTTGGTACTGGCTAAGACATAGAGTAGTTGATCAGTGGAACAAGTTAGGTTCAAAGGACAAAATAGTCAATTTTAATACTGTAGTGTTTGACAAACCCAAAGATCCCAACTTTTGGGGTAAAAACTCACTGACAAAAATTGCTGGGAAAATTGGAAATTAGTATGGCAGAAAATAGGCATTGACCCACGTACACCAAGATAAGGTCAAAATGGGTTCATGACCTAAGCATAACGAATGAGATTTTAAATGAATTAGAGGAACATAGTTTACCTCTCAGACCTGTGGAAGAGGAAGGAATTTATGACCAAAGAAGACTAGAGATCATTACTGATCATAAAATAGAAAATTTTGATTATATCAAATTGCAAAATTTTTGTACAAACAAAACTAATGTAGACTAGAAGGAAGCAATAAACTGGGACAACATTTTTACAGGCAAAGGTTCTGATAAAGGGCTCATTTCCAAAATATATAGAGACTTAACCGTAAAGAAATCCAGCCATTCTCCAATTGATAAATGGTCAAAGGATATGAACAGACACTTCTCAGCTGAAGAAATTGAAACTATTTCTAGCCATATGAAAAAAATCCTCCAAGTCATATTAATCAGAGAAATGCAAATTAAGATAACTCTGAGATACCACTACACACCTGTCAGATTGTCTAGAAAGGTTAATGTGAAAAGATAATGTGGAATGCTGGAGGGGATGTGGGAAAACAGGGACACTAATACATTGTTGGTGGAATTGTGAATACATCCAGCCATTCTGGAGAACAATTTGGAACTATGTTCAAAAAGCAATCAAACTCTGCATGCCTTTTGATCCAGCAGTGTTACTACTGGGATTATATCCCAAAGAGATTTTAAAGAAAGGAAAGGGTCCTGTATGTGCAAGAATGTTTGTGGCAGCCCTTTTTGTAGTGGCCACAAACTGGAAACGGAAGGGATGCCCATCAATTGGAGAATGGCTGAAAAAATTGTGGCATATGAATATTATGAAATATTATTGTTCAGTAAGAAATGACCAACAGGATGATTTCCGAAAGGCCTGGAGAGACTTACATGAACTGATGCTGAATGAAATGAGCGGGACCAGAAGATCATTATATACTTCAACAACAATACTATATGATGATCAATTCTGATGGACCTGGACTGCTCCAGCAATGAGATGAACTAAATCAGTTCCAATGGAGCAGGAATGAATTGAACCAGTTACACCCAGCAAAAGAACTCTGGGAGATGACTAAGAACCATTACATAGTATTCCCATTCCCTCTATTTTTGCCCGCCTGAATTTTTGATTTCCTTCACAGGCTAATTGTACACTATTTTAGAGTCTGATTCCTTTCGTACAGCAAAATAACTATTTGGACATTATACTTATTTTGTATTTAATTTATACTTTAACATATTTAACATGTATTGATCAACCTGCCATTTGGGGAAGGGGGTGGGGGGAAGGAGGGGAAAAATTGGAACAAAAGGTTTGGCAATTGTCAATGCTATAACCCATGTATATAACTTCTAAATAAAAAGCTATAGAAAAAATATAAATAAAGTAAAGGAATTCTATTAGATGATTTCTAAGTCTTCTAGTTCTAAATTATATGAATCTATTAAATCATTTTTAATTTGATATGCAGTGATTATTTATTATATGATATTAGTGTTTTAAAACTTAATATTTTGTATATTTAAACCATCATCATTTTTAAAACAAATTAATGGGGATGCAACCTGTCTGTCTTTTCTGTCCACATTAAAGAAATGTACAGTTCTTAAGTGAATATGAAATACTTGCAAAACTATTTCTGTGTGTTCAAGACATTTTAAAGGAATGTCATTTTGGGGGGTGGAGAAGACAATAAAATAAAATGTTCTCTATCATCAAAGTTCATAGCTAAAGTGAGCAATATTTACTTGGACTGGTTAAACTGATTTTACCTATTCTCAATAATACTAATATCAAAAAGTTGCTTTGCATCAACCTCACTTTCATATATATATATATATATGCATATTATATATGCATATATCCATATTAAAATGATAATTTATATCCCTGATAACATAAAATTATGATATATGTTAAAAATTCTCTAGAAATTAAATTTTATTCAATGTTGTTTTGGACTGAAGTGTATTTTAGGTTATTTTATTTTTTTGATAATTGGTCATTTATATATATATGTATATACTTGTGGTACTTCATTACTTACATATATTTCATTAAAATCAATCATTCCTCATGGAATGGGAAAACATATGTTTTCTAGCAAAGATAAAGTCTCTTAAATTTATCAGTATTTCATATCCCCATGGTCATGGGAAGAAAAAGAGATCATTTTACTTGTATTGGTTGGGTAAATTGCTTTTCACTTTTTGCTCTGCTCTTTCTGTAGTAGCACATAATGACTTTATTTGTACAACAGCAGTTATGATTAGCTATGTTTTTAGTATTATTTTATAAGGAACACAATTGGAAGTAAATAAAGAGAACCATATCATAAGTAATGGGTTAATTGAATGGATGGTGATTATGTGTTTTTGAAGAGAAATCCCAATTGGCAGATTGGCATATAAACTTTGGAAATAAGGAAGTTAAGCACAGTTAGTAAGAGAAAATCAGCTGACTCTGCCTCATTAAGTTTTAATAATGTATTTTTAGTAAATGGACTTTAATAATTAGTAGTTTAAAATATAATTTAGTAAATCAAATAAACTGTACTAGCAATTCCTATATTCCTTTTAGAATAGAGTTGCTTATCTTAACTTTTTTTTTCTGATTTCATTGTTTCATGTTTTATCTCTTTTATATCTATTCCCAAAGGGATATAAAAATGCAGGAAACTCCAGTGCAGACATCAGAAACAAGAATTTCAGGGAAACAACCAAATTAACATGTTTGTCAAAGAATAATTAAATTACTAAAGATTTTGCTTTAGTTTCAATTTTATTTTGGGTATTGCCTGACTCTTTTTGTTTAGCATAAATGTTACATAGAACAAAATAAGATAGGATCCACTATATTGATATTTTCTCTCTGGTATGCCATTAAAAATTGTGTACAGTTTTTGAACTTGAGAAGCTTTGAACATTTTGTTAAAAATGATTTAGAGATGGTTTCAGGGGGAAGGTGGTAGATGAATCTGTTTAGCATTTCTAGTATTTTTTTATCTAAAATGTAAAGATTTTGTTTGAAATTCTTACTGTATAACCATTTTGTAGTAGTAGTCTTTCTCTATTATTCCTTATTGGATTGAACTAATTCTATTCATGTTTATATTGATATTATGTTCATTAATTATCATATTCCTATTATAAGTACACTCCATGTTATACATAAAAAAGATTAACTAATAAGATAGTTTTGCAGACTGTCTTAGTTCATTTGCCTGTGTCCAGTTCAGCTTAATCTCTTATGTGCTACAAAAAGGGAAGGAATATCAACCTGCCACTTCTTGGATCTTGATTCAATTTTCAATGTATCCTTATAATTGCCAACTATGTGGAAGTTTAGTTGCATTCATTCTGTATTGCTAGTTCAGTACATTCTAGTTAAAAAAAATACTGTGATCCTAAAACATGGAACTTAAGCTGCTTCTGATCCTGTCTCACAAGAAAGTCTGGAGAGGTAGTAATGTAGAAGCCCACAAACCATGATTTTTCTACTTTGCTTTATTATGTAAATTTTTCTTTACCACATAATTTAACACTTCCTCTTGGAATCATGTTTGTGGTATGAAATAAAACTAGAGACAATGTGCCACTAGCTTTAAAGGGCTTAGAACTTTATCCTTTTAAAAATTAATACAGTAAAATTATTTCCTGATCAAAACTAATCAGGGAGAAGCACTAGATACTTTGTTTTATATGAATTGAGCTGACTCCTTTCTTCTGGCCCTCCACACTTTGGAACTAAGCATACCATTTTATTCTGCACAATATGGCATAACATTTTTAGTTTACTTATGTTCAGATGGGGAGGAAAAATGTAAAGAGTCATATTTTTTACTCATATAATCATTACTATGTACTCAATATGTATTATGCTCTATATTGAAGTCTAAATTCCAAAATACATCAGGGGGTACAGGGGAATTTTTAGCTTGAGTAGACACAATGAATACTCTTGTAGGTCCTAACCAGCTGGAAAATGTAGATAAAGAGCTGACCTTTACAGTAAGAAGTCATGGGTTTAAAACCCACTTCTAATATATACTAGTTGGTTGACTCCACACAGGCTGCTTAACCTCTCAAGTGTCTCAGGTTACCAATTCACTTAGAATACAATTTGCAGACAAATTGTCTCTCTTATCAGTGAATGTCATTTTTATCACTGATTTTTATACAAATGAAATCTCATATTTAATTAAACAACTAGTTGAGAAGAAATCTGACAGCATCTTGTTGGATAGATTGGAGAAAGTAAATTTTAGAGAGTGGTTATGAATCAAATAATAAAATAATATACTCAGTGAAATCAACAAGAACAGAAAAAGCTAATGATCTCTTAGTTTCTTGTCTTATACTGATGTGATGGCTGATTCAGGGGGGGGGGAAGTGCTTATTTCACTGCCCACAGGAATATGTTTTGCTGGAGAAGGTGAGAATAAATAATAGATGTGCATTGTACATCATAAATTTTATTTTTATTGTTAGCTTCTTTCCTCAAGAAAGCTTGAAAAGGGAATTTATTTTGTTTTGCAACTCATTGGCCCTTTTTAGGAATTGTAGAAGTCTAGACAAGGGATACATTATTTTGGACCTCTTGCTCATGGAGAAGAACTAAAAATGTAAAGTCATACTAAACAGAACAGTCTGGATTTGCCCTCATATACAGAATGCACCAAATAGGCCATGCCATGTCATGTTGAAGGGTGGCAATGCTCATCTCCAAATATTCCATTTGTGAGGACTGTAGTGAGAAAAATGAATGTGGTTCGTTCTCAATCTACTCACATAAAAAGCTGAGATTAATCATGTTATGGCAGTTTGTTCCTTCTTGTTCCTTCCACAATATCTGCTAGAGAGATGCTGTCAGTGTGAAGCAGCCTGCTCATGCAAAGTTAATGTAACCAAATCAGTAACAGATAGCTAATATTTTAAGACCACTTCTTTTACTTAAAGACATTTATCTATAGCATAATTCCGTTTAAATCATAATGTCATTGCTCAAAAAATTGTAGAAATGCTCTAAAATTTTCATATTAATGTCATGTTTTAATATTTGTTTTTATTGTATTTTAGTTATATCAGAAGAAAATTCTTCAGAAGCCTCCATAGAAAGGTAGGCTTTACAGCAATTTAACATTTCTTTTAGTTAATCTTCATGATCCAGTCTTCAACAAGTTTTTCAATTCAAAGTAAAGCAGACTCTTCATGCCACTAAAAGATATATCTTCAATTTAAACAATTCCCATATTTTA
Organism: Dasyurus viverrinus; assembly: GCA_020854095.1. NCBI lineage: Eukaryota > Metazoa > Chordata > Mammalia > Dasyuromorphia > Dasyuridae > Dasyurus > Dasyurus viverrinus. The sequence goes on from CM037001.1 coordinate 251,040,637, forward strand.
TATATTCATTATCATTCAAAAAATTAGGTTTACTATACATTTAATAGGTAATGTGTATATGCATGTATGTATATATGTACATAATATGTGTGCATGTGTTTGTGTGTATACATATGCAATACTCAAAACAATATGCAAAACACACTCATAAACGTACACATGTATGTATGTACATTATATCTCTGCATGTGTGTACATGCACATGTGCATACTTATCTTTTTTCTTTTTTCCTTTAATTTCTTGAATATTTTCCCCAGTTACATTCAAAACTTTTTTATATATGTTTTTAAGATTTTTGAGTTCTAATTCTCTCCTTTATCTCCACACACAATTAAGAAACCACATGTAAAATTATGCAAAACTTTTCCATATAAGTCAAGTTGTGAAAGAAAACATAGATCTTCCACCCTAATGAAAATAAAAACCAAAAAATTAAGTAAAAAATAAAGATAATAGAGTAATAGAGAAAGCCTTGATCCATATTCAGACATCATCAGTTCCTTCTCTGGGTATGGATGGGATTTTTCTTCATAAGTTCTTCAGAGTGGGTGTGGATGATTCTACTATTGAGAATAACAAAGTCATTTACATCTATTTTTCCAGAACATTACTATTACTTTGTATGTGGTACATTTCATTTTATTCATAGAGAACTTTTCAGGTTTTTTTTTCTGAGAGTATCCTGCTCATCATTTTTTCAGAGAGCAATAATATTCTATCAGAGAATCTTGTTTGGATATTTTTTTTACAGTTACTATTGCTAATTGTATTTTCCCCCACTTATTCTCTCTCTCCTCTCACCCTCTTCCTACTCAAAAGTGTTTTGCTACTCACCATTTTCTCCCCCCAAATGCCCTCTCTTTTATCACTCTCCCCACTTTGCCCACATCTCATTCTGCTCCTATTTTACTTCAGGGTAAGATAGATTTCTATACCCCTATTGAGTATGTATATTATTTCTATTTGAGACATTCTGATGAGAGAAAGGTACACTCACTTACCCTCTTCTTCCTCTCATCTAATTTTACCCTCTCCTTCCTCTCATCTAATTTATTGTAAAAGTGTTGTCTTGCTTCTTCTTTTTTTTAAATGGCAGATATCTTTTGCCATTCCACTTTACCCACCCAGTACATTCCCCTTTCACCTCTTAATTTCATTATTTTTAAAAAAGATATTATCCCTTCATATTCAACTCATACCTGTGCCTTCTGTTTTGATATACTCCTTTTAACTTCCATAAAAAAGAAAATGTTCTAATGAGTTTACAAGTATTATTCTCCCATATAGGAATATAAACAGATGAACTTAAGTCCTTTATGATATCACTTTCCTGATTATGTCCTTATGCTTCTTCAGAGTCCTGTATTTGAAAATCATGTTTTCCATTCAGCTCTGGGTCTTCTTATCACAAAGGTGTGAAAATCCTGACTGAATGGCCACCTTTTCCTGTGAAGGATTATACTCAGTTTTGCTGGGTAGGTGATTCTTGGTTGCTATCCTAGCTTTATTGCTCTCCAGAATATCATTACAAGCCCTCCAGTCCTTTTAAAGGAGAAGCTGCTAAATCTCATGTTAGTCTAAGTGTGGCTCCACTAATCTTGAATTGTTTCTTTCAGGATTCTTGCGATATTTTCTCCTTGACAGGGAGTTCTGGAATTTGGCTGTAATATTCATGGGAGTTTTATTTGGGAATCTTTTTCAGGAAGTGATCAGTGGTTTCTTTCAATTTCTATTTTACCCTCTGCTTCTAGAATATCAGGACATCCTTGATAATTTCTTGAAAGATGATTGCAGGATCTTTTTTCGATCATGACTTCCAGATTAGACTAATACTTTACAAATTAGCTCTCCTGGATCTATTTTCCAGGTCAGTTGTTTTTCCAATAAGATATTTCACTTTTTTGTGGTTTTGCTTCATGGCACCTTGATGTCTCATAAAATCCATTTGCTTCCAATTGCTCAATTCTATATTTTAAGGAATTATTTTCTTCAGTGAGCTTTTACCTCCTTCCTCTAGTTGGCCAGTTTTGCTTTTTAAGGCATTCTTTTCCTCATTAGCTTTTTGTATTCTCTTTTGCACTCTCTCAATTCTTTCCCTAACTTTTCCTCTATCTCAATTCCTTGATTTTCAAAGTCCCTTTTGAGCTCTTCCATGGCCTGAACCCAATTCTTATTTTTCTTGGAGTCTTTGGATGTAGGAGCTTTGACTTTATCATCTTCTTTATCATGTTTTCATCCTCTTTGTCACCATTATAAGTTTCAGATGTCAGAAACTTTTGTTTTTTTTCTCATCTTCCTAGCCTATTATTGGGCTTTGTTTCCAGGATGGAGGATGCACTCTCCCAAACTTCAGCAGTTTTGTGCAGCTGTTTTCAAAAATCCTAATAGGAATCTGACCCCAAGCACTCTTTTCTGCCCTGGAGCTGTTAGGTGTTCCCATCCCACTGTAGTTCTAGTTTGATGGAGTGTGCTGACAGGGGCTGGACTCTGCTGGTGCATGCTGTGCTGGGACTGCACACCAGACTCTCACCCAGTTTGTGTGTGCTTATTTATCTATGGCATTGTCAACTGTTCTGTATTAAGAATTTTGCTTGGGAACACTGAAGGATTAAGGTACTGCCTTGGGTTTACAAAATTAGTATGTGATGAAGAACTTGAATCCATTATGTTTTTATCCCATACCTAATTCCTATCCACAATGCCCCAGGATAGCTATTAAAAATAATTATTGGATGAAAAATGAACCAGCTATGTTCTTTCATATGGCTATATTAGGTATTAGCCACCAGGGGTGCATTTCTAATAAGCCTTTTTAGGCACATCTGCAGTGCAAATAGGTATCATCTTATACTTGTGCTAATTTATCTAAGTGCTTAGGTAAACGAGTGATCAACATGGGGTGGGAATGTCACTGGGACCAAGCTCCTAAGTCAAGATAGTGAATGGAATTGGAAATTTCTCAGCAAGAAGAAAAGTAATAAAAAAGAAGAGGGACATTCTGGTGAGCGGTTTCTGCTGGGACCTCTCGTGGACAACAGTAGGGGAAAGCTGCTTCTCACTTTGGCAATTGTTTCCCATTAGAGACATGTGGGGAATCTGGCATTGTATCTTGAGAAGTGTATAGTTTTTTTTAAAAAAAATAATAATCTCTGAAATTCCTAGAAGCAGATGTGACAAAATATTAGTTGTTAGGGACCTCATTTTCCCACAGTATAGAATGTTATTTTTCAGTGATCCACAGATTCTATGCTTTTTAACAAGATTCGATATAGAAGTCTTAATATAGAAGAAGAAGGTGAAAAATCTGGGAAGAAAAGCCTTTCTAATTCTAGATGACCAAGTAGAATGAATTATTCCTAGAAGTTTTTGAAAAAAATAAAGAAAAAAGAGAAAATACAAGAGGCAAAAAAGGGAGTCAGATTGTGTCAGTGGGAAGAATACTGTCATGCAGAAAAGCTGAATTTTTGAAACCTTTTTTTCTACTTGTATATAAAAAAGATAGAAATATCAGATATATGAAGTACCCAGGCATCAGGTGGAAGAATGGTTTGCAGTGTAATCAATTCACCCTAGAGATTTATCACGACCACAAAAGATGGCATTTATAAATATGAGAAACTCATGGGCTAAACCATGTATGAATGAGCAAGATGCTTCCAGTGATTTGGCTTTTTAAAGTCAGATGAAAGTGGGTGAGGGAAGTTGCATCTTGATCTAGGAAGTAAGGAGCAATTAGAGAGAAGTTAGGGAGGGGAAAGGCAGGGGCCTAGTAGAAGACAAACTCTTATGTACATTGTGTCTATGAGTAATTGCAGGATGCTGAATGAGATGATTGAGTCAGTCTTAGATATGTTAATAAAACAGTTCCAGGAAACTGATCTCCTTTGGTATGGGATTATGATTGACAGACTTGTTGTATTATTTACATTATTCCTGGGGAATAATTATTAATGGGGACAGAATGAGCTCTTTTAGATCTGAATTTAAGGAGAAGGAAATGTAAATATAATTTTTTAGTCTTGAGAATTTGGAAAAAAAAGATAAAAGATTGAAAGTTAATAATAAATTCAGGAGACCTTGAGAAATTGAAGTGACTTGAACTGAAGCAGAAAGATTCTGTCTGAAGGGAGAAAAGAAAGTGTGCCCAAGGAAAAGGATTTGAAGAGATGGAGGAGGACATAAGAGGATAAGGTGAAGGCTATGAGTAGGAGGAGGATATGGATTCCAGCTGAAAAGGAGGCTGTTTAAAAAAAAAAGACCAAACATGTAAAGTCAGTTGGCAAGGTTAAGGAGAAGGAAAAGGAAATTGGGGATGTCTATTAAAGGATTAGAATTAGAAAAAGCAAACTGTCTTGGTAGTAACTGATCCTAAGGAGCTGAAAAGAGAAAGACCTCAATTACTGGTAGCAAGGGAGTGAGTATGGGAGTAAAGAAAAACTGGGTTCAATTTTCCCTCAGCGAGTATTCCCAGCAACTCTGACACACAACAGTTGTCTATCTACATTATTTCCTCTCTGAAAGTTCCCTGCACCAGGCAATCACAAGTCATATACCCCAGTGTCTTGAATTCTGAGCCCAACTCCTCCCCTGCCTCTCCTCCCCAGATAAATTAATAAATTTGAATTGAATTGAATTGAATTGAAATTCCCTGAAAGCAGATTACCACAGCAAATGTACCAAATATATCTATCAAGGAAGAAAGACTAATAATTTTATTGCATGTACATATAAAGAACCAGGCAAATTTTTTATTGAATTGATTTTTCTGATTCAGTGGTTCATGGAAATCTTCTATAAGGAGATCAGTCTTAGATAAGGTCCTGAAGGAAATGGTGCACTTAGATTAGTAGTGGATAGGAAATGGCCATTCCAAACCAAAAAGCATATGTCTTAATCTATTATACAGATGGTTGCTATTTAATCATATATCACACCAGGTTCATCAAAGATTATATTTAGGAATGGTTGTCCTTATATTAAATACATTTCTGAGCCTGGAATGTATGACCAGTTCACATATCTAAAGGGCAACTAGGAAAAGCAGTAAGTAGAGTCCTGGTCTTGGAATTGACAAGACTCATCTTTATGAGTTCTAATTTGGATCAGATACTTATTCGTTTGTGACTCCAGGACAAGACTGTTTGCCTGAGTTTCCTCATCTATTAAATGAGCTGGGAAAAGAAATGACAAACCTTTTTGGTACCTTTGCCAACAAAATACCAAATGGGAATCACAAAGAGTCAAGACACTACTGAAATTATTGACAGCAACACATACAATTTATATCTAGAGTTGAAACTTGGGGAGGGTAACTTTAAAAAAAATAAGACTCATAGTGAAAATGTTTCTCAGAAACTAGCAACAAAGGCACAGTGAATAGGGACCTATTACAAATAGATTGTAGGGTTTTGATTCTGTGATTTATAATGACCCTTTATATTCATTTGTCAACTTTAGGAGTGTAAAAATAGTAAGAGATTATTCTGGAGGATAGATCCACTGATAGCTTCTACATTGATATCTTCTTGGCAAAAAATGAGTCTTGGAACAGGAATAATTGAAATATTAACTCTATTAAGTCATTCTTTGTAGTTTGTCATTTGGTGGTAAAGCACTTTGTAACAACTAAGAGGCCTACCTTGTTGATGATTGTCTTCTGGGATTAAAATTACTAATTTTTGGTTTCTTTTTAAAAGACTCCCTGAAAAATTAGGAGCTGATGATTCCTGGCAAAATATGGATGACAAAATTAATTTTGAAAAAGAGGTAAGATTTCTTTACTGAATTTTTTCCTACTTTTTAATTTTAGTTCGGGGAGTGCTTTGATTTGTTAAAAGTATATATAGTAAAATACAATATCTTTAGTGTTTAACATATTAAAGACCCAAATGAACTTTAATAGATTGAGATTTTACCTCAAATGAGGTAAAAGCAAATAAATTTGTTTTGTGTCAAGCTTTCTTTTAATTTTTGTTTTGTTGTGTGTACATGTGTGTGTGTTTTCTGAAAAACTAGATGTGTAATGCCAGAGAAATTGAAGCATGATAGAGATTAGAGAGTTTTTAATATTTTAATTGAAAGGGAGAGATTGTGCTGGGGGCTTGTTGCCCCCAGTGCTGATGTCTCAAAGAATCCAGTAGCTACCTGGGTAGACTAAGGCAGGGGTGGAGTCAGAGCACTGAGAGCAGGGAATGGATTAATCAGTCTGGTTCAGACAGGATAGGGGGAGCACGGGACATTCTAATAAATTGGGATCAAGAACAATGACAGAAGGAGAGGAAGCATCAGACATTCTGATAAGCAGGGAAGGTCTGGGGTCACGATGTCTAAGATACAAGGTCTTTCTCCTTCTCTGGATTAAATATTTACAGTTTATAATCTTAGCATAGCCACCCCTAAATTATATCAATTCTAATGATTAGAAGGGAAGAGTGGTGTTGGAACCAAGGGGATTGAGGCAGAACAATTAAGGGAAATTGAGTCAGGACAATAAAAGGGAACTGTGGCACAAGAGGTGAAATCAACATTAATATAATTAACTTTCTGCTAATATTTCTATATAATTCTCCATATTTTCTTGTATCTTTGTATTTATCCATGCACTGAAAAGTATATTCGATTTGGAGCAGAGGACCAGGCTTCAAATCTCATGATTGCCACTCTTAAATATATCATAGTTATCTTTTGTTTTCTAAATGATACCTTAGGTCCCTTCTAGTTCCCAATCTATGAACTATTCTATAATACTGCTTTTCTCCAAATGTTGATTGTATAAATTGTTTCCATTTTATTTTTCTTTTGTTAAAAATGGCTACACTAGCTATGAATATTTTTGTACACCTAGATCCTATTTTTCCTTCCTGTGTTCTATTAACAATAAATTCTCAGTATTAGAATTCCATAACAATGGAATCAGAAAATATGATCAATTTTATGACTCTTGTATGTTGTTCTCTAAACCACCTTGACCAATGGTATATTGGTGGTATATATTGGTAGTATATATTTCCCATTATTTGTAATTTTCTTTTATTTTTCTGTGGCATTTTATTTTTCAAATATATTTTATTTGAAAAATCAAATTAAGGAAAAAGAAAACAGAAAAGAAATTTTAAAAAAGTATAGCAAAACAAAGAGAACATAGTCATGTGCCCAGCAGATCATCAAGGAAGATTCAAAATCTATAACATAAATTACTAGATCAAGAAAGTATATATATTTGTAGAAGAAATTATATTCATGATGTCCATTTTTTCTTTACTTGTAAATTGTTCCTTGGTTCTCTACTTTTTTCTTTTTTTCCCTCTTTAATCCTCACACCCCCACATCACCCTCATGGAAGCTACAGTTAATAAAAGATGTATTTATGTATACATATGTAGATATATAGATAAATACATACACATAGTCACATGTCTTTCCTATCCTTACTGACTCTTTAAATTTTGCTCCATAACTTGCCCAAGGGTCTTTCCCTTGTCTAATTCCTTAACCTTTTGTTTCCCTATCCACCTATCCCTCCCCCTTATTTCTTTTGGATTAGATTTTAGAGGGGGCTATAAATTTCATGGTATATATATATATATATATATATATATATATATATATAGTTCCCTATTGAATCCATTCTTGATGTGAGTAGGTTTTCAGAAATAGGAGCCCTCCTCACCTCTAATGCCTCTGTGTCTATTCTTCTTCTGTACTACATTTGTATAACAGGATTACTATTTTTACCTTAACTTTGCCAAACTTTCTTTTGAGCTCTCTTATTGATATGAATCTTAAACATATAGTATATATTTCCCTATGTCAAAAAATTATTGATGTTTAAACAGTTTGTCCATGTTGAATACCTTAATGGTGATCTTTGATATTGGCTCTTATATCTTAAATTTTCTGTTAAATTCAGGTTTGGTTGATAAAAAGTCCTGAAAATCTACAAGTTCATTAAATATCCATTTTTTTCTCATTCAAAAATTGCAGATAATTTTGCTGGCCTCAGGTTGCTTTTGATTTTGGGTAGATATGATTCCAGGACTTGTGGTTTTTTTACTGTAACTACTGATAAATCTTGTGCAATTCGAACTGTAGCATCAGCATCTTTGATTTTTTTGTCATGTTGCTTGCAAAATTTTTTCTTTTCTTGATCTGATCTCCAGATCTATCATTTTTCTTAAAGAATGTTTCACATTCTGTTCTATTTTCTCATTCTTTTTCTGTTTTGTTATTTCTTGGTCTCTCATAGCTTAATTGGCTTGCCCAATTCTAATTTTCAAAGAATTATTTTCATCTTTGAGACTCTGTACCTCTTCTTTTGGTTGATTAGTTTTTTTTTTCATAAACTTGTTTTTCTTGGATGGTTATTTATTTATTTTTAATTTTTTTTCATCTTGTCTCTTATTTGATTTTTAAATTATTTTTTTGAATTCTCTAAATTCTCTCTGGGCAAGGAGATATTTCATGTTATTTTTTGGGGTAGCTTTTTGGGAATAAATTTTTCTGACTAAAGTGTTCACCATTGAAAATGAATCCAGATCTTCCCTATTTCTGTTTCCATAATGGGGGTGGTTCTTCTTTGCCAGTTCAATATTTTTTTATAAGAGGTATTAGTGTGAGCATCTCTAATCTTTGAGGGGAGGGATGGTGCCTCAAGCTTCCCTAGAGTTCTCCACTCTGATCAGGAACCCCAAACTAAGAGCTCTATCCTCCTGTAAGTGCCCACAGCCAGGAGCATACACGTCCTACTGCTTCCACACCTAGCAGGTACTCATTCCTTCTCACCCAGAGCTAGCAGCACACTGGGCCTGGCATTCCCATTCATTCAAGTATTATTCAGTCTTCTCAGACTCAACCCCAAGTTGACAAACAGTCCTGAAGGTGAAAGTCTCTGTGATTTCTTCTGAGGCTCTAGCCAAACCCAGGTGGCTGGCATGTCTCCATTTGATGTTTCTGTAGAGCAAGCCCAGAGGTATTGGCACTTCAGACAGGTTAATCCCTAGGCTGAAGTCTTTTCAGATCTTGTTGGGTTGTATCAAGAGGATCCCTGTTCTGCCCCAAGCTTTCTTGATTTTCACTAGTCTATGTTCACTCTGAGGCACAAATTTGTTCTATTTATGGGGAAATAATGGAGAACATAAAATTTACCAACCTACTCTTCCATCCTTCCAGAATCCTCCCTGTGTGTAAGTTGAAAGAATAAACTTGTACTGATTTTTACATTTCTCTGTTGGGAAATTGGAACATTTTTCATGAAGTTAATGCTGTTTTTATTTGGTCATTTCATGGTTTTGATGTATTTTATAAGATTTAGAGCTACATATCAGATACAGTTAATCCTCAATTTTTGTGTAACCTTGTTACAAAATACCTTGAAGATCAAACTATGCTTTGAATATATGGGAAAGAGAAGTGTTAGGTTCCTATTATCACCAAAGTTTGTAACTTTCACTAGAGATGGCTGACCATACCATTTCTAACCCAGTTTAGCTTCCTAATCTTTGTACTAATTGTCTGACAGGTGGATCCCTTCAGTACATTTTGTTAAGGTTTGACATGCACATACAAAGTAAAAGACATCTGTTTTAAGTGTATTGTTTTTTAAAATCGGGTGTCTATAATGCTTGATTTTTGACATTAATGTAAAAGCAATGAACAGCAAATAATAAAATATCCATCATTAAAGGAAACTTTCACAGCTTTTTCTGAACCCAGAAAATTTTTAGAGTGTGCACTTCTTTCAAGTGCATACACTGAACACAAAAAAGTTCAAACAATATAACACAGATTGCAGTTGATATAATGAAGGCATTCAGGATCCTGTGTGACTGAAGTTCTTATATCCTGTTTTTTTTCAGTTTAGTGGCCTTTTACTGTCAGGAACCTTTAATTTCTTCCTGCTGAATGTGTCAAGCAGAATGAGTGAACCCAATGGCCAGACCTAGAAAAAGAGGGAGTCTGACATCAACATTCCCCTAGTTCCCCTTTAATTTTAAGGAAAGACTAATTTTTACTATTCTAAAATATATAAACAATCTAAAAGACAAGACTAAAATAAAATGACTTATCAGCAATGATTTATATTAAAATTTTCATTTTTTTGGCAGAAACAACCAAATTTGAACTTCACTAAAATTGTGGATGCTACTCAGCAAATAAGCAATATCAGTAAACTTTCTGAAAATTTTCCACTCTTCTATTAGTATTGCTTGCCTTGAAATGATAGATTTCTTCATGTACTCTTTTATTTATTTCTATGTAGGAAAAAAAAAAACAGAACAGCATCGTCTATTCAAAAGTTACACTTTTTTGGGGGGACAATGAATCATTGAGTGATGAAGAAGATAAAACATATTGTGAAGACCATGTATTTTTAAATCAGCAGGAGTCAGGAATTCAGGTTAGGGGAAAATCGTCAGTCTTTATTCTCAGTGAAGAAGGATCGGAGGTGGAAGAGAATTGGCGATAGCAATGTGTGCAGCTGAGTCAAGAAGCTAGCTGGATCAGCAGCCACATGACCAGCAGCTAGGAGAAAAGAACCCCAGCCCCAATCTTTCCCAGCTTCTCTTCCTGTTCCTCTCTCTGCCTCCAACCCCCCCCCCCCAAAAAAATCGTCATTTCCTGTACAACACATCAGGACTTGCACAGAGAGTGGGGAGGGACCATTCTTTATCCAATCATGTATATTAATAGAGTATAGCCCAATTACTATTTAGCCTCACGTATTTGGGACCTCAGTGCATCAACTCAAACCTCAGCCCATTACAACATATTCCTTCCCTAAGTATTCATCACAAGCCCAGGACTGCTCTCTTGTCCTTCCTGTCCATCCCCCACCTGGTTACTGTTCAAGATCTTCCCTTATGAAGTCTACTCTTCTGAACATTCTTAATTTCTTAATATTCTTAATATTCGCTATGGTTCTTATCATTCTTCCCATGTGTTTACCCTCTGTCCTTTTCTCCTGTGCTCATAGCCACTTCATGGAAATGGGAAGGATTCTAGAAATGGAAATCTTCAAAAGTCACATCACAGGAAAATTCAGGGAATTTTATATATTGAATATAAAACATTGATGAGTCCAGACTATACATGACAATACAGTACAACTCTCAGAAAGAAGAATTAGAAAACAGGGAATATGGATGACAATTAAAAGATAAAGTGGCAGAGAAAGAAAAAAGTGACGAAGAGAAAGAAAGAGAAAGGAGGAAACGATGGTTAGGATGCTATAAAACAGAAGAATCAGAATATATAGATACAAAGGATTAAGAAGAAAGTCAAGATGAAGATTTTAAAAATATGAAGGAAAAAGAGAGTTTGAGTAATCATCAGAATCTCTGTGTTCATGCAATGAAATATGATTGGAATGAAGCTAAAATGTAACAAGTTAAGGAGAACAAACAATGAGCATTTCTATGGAATTTTCTGTGTCAGTGATAATTGATATTTGTAGAAACTTCGATGACATTTCTCTTAAAATAAAAATGTGGAATATTTTGTTTGATCAAGAACATTTCTAATAAGTACAAAATTTAGATGTAGATTGAACTTTAGTGTTTATCTAGTTCATTTAGTTCTTAATTTTAAAGTTTTAAAATTTAGTTGTTTTGTTCTCATAGATTAATTCAGACCATAGACTAAAGATAAAATTTGGAGGACATTTTATATTTCATTGTCATTAATTTATAGGAAGATTCAGCAGATTCAGAGGAAGAAGAAAAGAAAAAGGATGTATTGGTTAACAACTTTACTGGTAAACAAACAACTTCTAAAACTCCAAATATTCCCAAAGACCTACAGGCTCACAGTACATCAGAGAAATGTGCTGGGAGAAAAGTTATGTTACCGTTTTGACAGGGCTTCTGATTCCATCAATTTAGGAAATTTTCAAGCCTATTGACTATTGATCTATAGCACAGAGTCTGACAGAGTAACCTGGGGGCAAAGAAGTTCAGTGTCTTGCTAAGTGTCACACAACCAAAATATCAGCAATGGAAATTGAATCCAGGGCTTCCTAATTCCAAACTAGCCCAGAATCCACTATACTGTGCTATGCCTCAAGTTATAGAATGTTCTAAAAAACGTTCTGTTGATAAAATGTCATTAAAACTATTAAATGTAAAAGTTTGTTTTGGAAAAAAATGTTCTGTATTCTCAAAATAAAATTACCAGTAAGCCCCTAATTTTTGTTTTTTTGAAAGACCCCACTTTGGCCATAATCTCCAAATCCAAATGGCTCCTGGAATTTTTTTGTCTTATCATTTTCATTTAATTTTTCCTAAAGCAATTCTGAGTAGACATATTTGAAGTTTCATATTCTTGTTACCATATATTCCAATTATTAATCTGTTACTTATGTATATTTTATTACCATTATATCAACATTAGGGCTGGAAGAAGAAGATGATAAAGAAGCTCCTTGGGATTCAGAGGTATTTTCTATTGAGTTATTTTGAAACTTCAACCTTGATGATTACTTTTAAAATTACATTTTAGATTTATTTATTAATCACTGCAACTGTTTGGGTGGAATTGGAAGAGGAATTTTAGAGCTGGAAGGGATTTCAGAAATAATCTAGTACAACTACCCAATTAAGACATGGAGAAGGTATACCCCAGAGAAGTCACTTAACTTGCCTATGATCTCATTACTAGTTTCCTGAAGAACCAAGAAGACAATTGACTGATCCTAACTTTCAGGACCTCATGCTTTCCACTCCTTAACACCTTATCAGTTTCAAAATGCTTTTCACTCAGTCATTCAGTGAACAAGTATCACAGCACCTTATGCTATTCTGGAAATTAAGATATATTCCAGTAAAGTAAGAGACTTTGCACAAATAGAAGCCTTCTTCCCTGCTACATGATTAACTTACTTACAACTTAGGGGATAGGACAAAGGAACCTATACAACTTGATGTTATGGTCAACTCTTAGAAAATTTCTGTGTACCTTCTAAACACAAGGACTGAAGTCCATGCAAAGGCAAATGTAACAGTTAGTTGTGTTCAATCAGGCAAGCCTTAATGAAAGAGGTAATAATTAGGACATAAGAATAGGGTCATACTGGAATTGTCTCTGACAATGAAGAAGGAAGAAAATATTCTGAGAGAGAGAGAGGATAGTAATGGTGGTTCTAAGCAATGCAAATCTTAAGGTGTAGCTATCACAGAGGGTCACTAATAAAAGGCATGGATTATTTTTCATAAAAAGAGCGTGAGTGGATGCTTTGAATGGTGGCTTTACGATTTGGGATTTGATTTGCAACAAGGAGCTGATCTTTCCTAAGGAAAGATCTTTCCTTAGGCAGTATAATAATGTGTTGAAACATATTTTAGGAAAATTATTATTACCAAAGATTAACTGGAATGGAGATACATTATAGATAGACATCCGTTCTTTAAGGTATTATTAACATATGAGATATAAACTTGATTTAAATTCAGAACATGAATAAAAATCTTATTGTAATTCTGTACCTTGTAACCTTTTTTATTTCATTTAATTTGTTTATTTGTTCATTTATTTATTGTTGCTGAGGCAACTGGGGTTAAGTGACTGGCCCAGGGTCACACAGTTAGATAGTGTTAAATGTCTGAACCCATATTTGAACTCAAATCCTCTTGATGTCAGGACTGGTGCTCTATCCACTGCACCACCTAGTGCTGTACTTCTAACCTTTTTAAAACATGGATCAGTTTTTAAAACTTTGAATTTCTGTTACTTGGAGTAAATTTTATTAATACACAATGCATTGTGATCTCATTTAGAGGTGGACAAAAGAAATGGTAACTTTAGATTCTAAAATATCATTTCCTGTTTCTCCATTTTAGTGTTCTACTAATCCAGTTCAACAACACATTTATAAAATCTATTTTATATACAGAATGTTTTATTTTATAGCATTTTAAACAAAGAAGACTCAGGTTTAACAATCTGGTACTATATAATTTAAATAGGTATCTATAGCATCCACAAAAAACTTATTTTCTCATATCTACTTAAAAAGTCTTATAAACACTGACTTTATTATTTACAAATAATAATATTTATTTATTAATAAATAATAAAATGAATAAATAATATTAATAAGTTGTGGATCTATTTGAAGCATTTAGAATTTTAGATAAATCTATTTTTTTCAATGAGTATTTAAGTCAAGAATTTGATGAATGTTTCCTTATCTTTTCGTCCTTCTGTACCTTTCCTTATATTGTTCCCTGTGTGTGGAATATCATCCTAGGTCTTTTAGTTTTCTTCTGAATTCTAATTGCATTTCAGAAGTTACATCAAACAATGCCAAGTACATACAGCTTTCATTGGTCCCTCTAAACATTCATAATTTTTTGTAATTCCCTAATACATCTCATAGATTTTTCATTTTCCCATACTTGTAGCTTAATAAAAACTGAAAAAGTAGCTGCTATATACAAAGCAGTGTATTTTTGTTCCTTTTCATGAATTTCTATTTCAGTCAAACATTTTCTGAATGACTCCTTATCTTTTCCCCCTTCAGTATTTTTCCTTATATTATTCCATGTGTTTGGAAGATCATCTTGGGTCTCTTCATTTTCTTCTGAAATTCTAATTGAATTTCAGAAGTCACATCAAACAGTACATAAAACTTTCATTGGTCCTTCTAAACATTCATAACTTTTGTAATTCTCTAATGCATCTCACAGATTCTATGTTCTTCCATACTTGTAGCTTAATAAAGAGTAAAAAAGTAGCTACAATGTATCAGGCAGTGTACAAAGAATAGAAAAATTAAGAACAAAAGACATAAACAATACATAATAAACAATACATAACATAAAAGGAAACCAATGAATTGGGGGTTGGAGAAATCTGCCTGGTGCTGCAACATGGTTGAAAATTCAGAGATGTCCCAAAGATACAGCAAAGGGAGAAATGAGATGACTGTGCTGAGTTCCCTCCTTTGAAATTCATGGATCTTCCTTCCAATCAGGCAATATCTTCCCTTCCACCTTATTATCATTTGAGGATAAGAACTGTGTATCATTCCTAATATTTAATTTTTTGAAGTAAAAGTAAAATACTTATCAGCATAGGTATGGGATAAATTCATATTTCTAGTTATGGACAAGCGTTTTTCTATAAACCAGATAACTAAAAGAGGTGATGGAAAACATCTAATTCATTTCATGATTTGATTGTTGGGTCCATCACCTTCTGTCAAGTGCAGTATAATAGCTAGGTTCACATTATTTGTGCTACCCATATATTTAAGAAAAATTTTGGAGGACATTGTACATTTCATTCTTTTTAATTACAGGAACATTTAAAAGGCCCAGATGTGGAAAAAAAGAAAAATGTTATTTTACCTGACTACAATACCAGTTTGCAAAAAACTTCTGAAAATCCAAATATTCCAAATCAGTTACAAGCTCCTGGTACATCAGACAAAAGTGCTGCAACAAAAAGTGAGTTATTGTTTTGACAGACTTCCTGATTTCATCAATTTACGACATTCACAAGGAATAAATTTCTAGTAATGCACATTGGATACTATTCCATAGCAGAGAGTCTTCCAGAGTAGCCCAGGGGTTCAGAAGTTCAGCATTTTCCCCATGGTAACACAATCAAAACACCAACAATGGAAATTGAAGCCAGGGCTGCCTAAGTTAAAACTGGCCCTCTATCCACTATACAGTGGTATACCTCAAGTTGTAAAACATGCTGCAAAACATTATTTCAGAAATTGCCATTATAAAGTTTAAAATGTTAAGTTTATTTTTGAAATAAAATTTTGTATTCTCACATAAAATTACCACTGAGTCCTAACTCCTGTTTTTGAAAGGTCCTGTCTTGTTCGTAATCAATAAGTACAAATGTTACTCTCTTAATCTGATTTTGCCCCCTGGAATTTTTTGCCTCCAGTCATTCTCATTCAATTTTTCCTGAAGCATTTCTAAGTAGATATATTTGAACCATTTTCATAATCTGAGTATCATATTTTCCAGTTATTTATGTGGTTATTTATCTATGTTTTATTACCATTATATCAACATTAGGACTGGACAAAAAAGAAGAGAGTGACTCTCCTTGGGATTCAGAGGTATTAATTCATTTTGAAACTTCAATCTTGATTGCTATTATTAAAATTACATTTAAGTTTACTTACTTACTAATCAGTGCAATTGCTCCGGTAGAATTAGAAGGAGAATTTTAGAGTTAGACGGGATTTCAGAAATAATCTAGTACAACTACCCACTGAAGATGTGGGGAAGACACTCCCGAGACAAGTCAGCTTGTGGTCTCACTACTAGTTTAGTGAAGAGCCAAGAAGTGGTTCTAACTTTCAGGACCTCATGGTTTATACTTTACTCCTTAACACCTTAGCAATTTCAATGTGCCTCTCAGTTTGTCATTCCGTGAACAAGTTGGATAACATTTTATGCTCTTCTAAGTATTAGGATATATTCCAGAAAAGTAAGAGACTTTGGAGAAATAGAAGCCTACTTCCCTACTCCATGATAAACTTACCTACCAATTAAAGGATAGGACAAAGGCAACTACATAAGTTAATGTTATGGCTAATTCTAAGTAAATTTCTGTATAATTTCTATACAGAAAGACTGAGTCCCATGCAAAGGCCAATGTAAGAGTAATTTGTATTGAATGAAGACTTAATGAAAGAGGTAATAATTAGTGTGTAGTGATAGGATGAGGTTTGGGTTACCAGAGAGGAAGCAGGAAAAAGTGCAGAGAGAAAGAGGATAGTAAAGATGCTTGCAAACAATGTAAAACTTGAGTTTTACAAAACTGAACAAAAAGTTCAGTTGTCACAGAGGGGACTAATGAAAGTCTTAAGTATCTTCTATAAAAAAAGATTGTCACTGTATGCCTTGAATCATAGCTTTAGGATTTGGCATTTGATTTGTATCAAGGAGCCAATCATTTCTTAGGCAGTATAATAATGTATTGAAACATATTTCAGGAAAGCTTATTTTGTGATATCATTGTCAAAGATTACCTGGAACAAAGGAACATTATACATAAAAAGATATTTTTAGAAAAGAAATTTCCTTCGTATTTATCACAAATTTTAAGCTCACCTCTCTCCTTGTTCGTCCGATAGATATCAATTCCTTTTTTTTAAATTAAAACTTTTTATTTTCTAAACATATATGTGGGTAATTCCTCATCTTTAGCCCTTAAAATACTTTACATTCCAATGTTCTTCCACCACTTTCCCCTGCATAGCAAGTAGTCCCATATATGTTAAACATGGAAGAAATATATATGTTAAATACAATTATTGTCCTGCACAAGACACATCAAATCAAACTAGTAACAACAAAGAAAGGAAGGGGCAGCTAGTTGTTGCACTGGATAGAGTAACAGCCCAGAAGTCAGGAGGACCTGAGTTCAAAAGTGGCCTCAGACACTTAAAACTTCCTAGCTGTGTAGACCTGGGCAAGTCACTTAACCCCAATTGCCTTAGGAAGAGAGAGAGAGAGAGAGAGAGAGAGAGAGAGAGAGAGAGAGAGAGAGAGAGAGAGAATTGCTATGTTGATGTTCTGTTAATTTAAGGATAGGTCCAAAAAGCTCCTATAAATGACACTTTTTTAACTCAATTAAAGTGAAAGTAAAATTTTAACTCAATTAAAGTGAAAGTAAAATTTAATTATACAAAACATGGAATAGATTGCCTACAATAACAACCAATACAGTAAATAATACATAAAAAACAAAGATTAAGGAAAACTATGATTAAAATAGGAGAGAGAGAGGTAATATACATCACCGATCTGGGAGCACAGTTGGGGGCCCCCTTCCAGCCTTGATTGGAAAAATCTTATCCCAGGCAGAATAGTGTCTCCCTGGGTGAAGCCCAATGAGGATTAAAACAGGACTGAATTTATACTGCTTGAAAACAAAGAAGGCAAAGAGGCAACTTGCTTATATATAGAAAGTTAGGTATAGGAGAAGGAAATGCCAGATGGGCTTCCAAGATAGGACTTGATAAATGTAGATGTCATGGAAGGGGTCAGCCCTCACTAGCATCCATTGTGTCCCAAGGAGAAGCTGGTTCCTAGGATTGTTGAGGTGAAGCCAAACACATGTGGCATATTCCCTGTCTCATAGAGTTAAAGAAAGGCTAAGTTCCCATGGAGTTCCTGAAATGATTTGAAATGAACTTACTAATAAGAAATCATTTCTTATTCAGTTGAGAATCACATTTAGATTTCACAGTCCTCTCTCTAGGTGGAGCAGTTTCGCTTCATCACTGAACAACTGGAATTGGTTTAAATTATCTCATTGTTGAAGAGAACCATGGGCATCAAAACTGATCATCACATAATCATCTCCTTGCCGTGTATAGTGATCTGCTGGTTCTGCTCATTTCCCTTAGAATCAGTCCATGTGTCTGTAAGCTTCTATGCAATCATCTGGTTGATCTTTTCTTATTGAGCAATGATATTCCATAAAATTCACATACCATGATTTAATCAGCCATTCTCCAACTAATGGGCATCCAATCATTTTCCACTTTATTTCCTCTAAAAAAAAAGGCTGCCACAAACATTTTGAACATGTGGGTCCCTTTTCTTCCTTTAATATCTCTTTGGCCTTACTGATCACAAAATAGAAAATTTCAATTATACCAAACTGAAAAGTTTTTCTACAAACAAAACTAATGCAGACAAGATTAGAAGGGAAGCAAGAAACTGGGAAAATATTTTTACAGTCAAAGGTTCTGATAAAGGCCTCATTTCCAAAATATATAGAGAATTAACTCTAATTTATAAAAAATCAAGCCATTCTCCAATTGAAAAATGGTCAAAGGATATGAACAGACAATTCTCAGATGAAGAAATTGAAACTATTTCTAGTCATATGAAAAGATGCTCCAAGTCATTATTAATCAGAGAAATACAAATTAAGACAACTCTAAGATACCACTACATACCTGTCAGATTGGCTAAGATGACAGGAAAAAATAATGATTATTGTTGGAGGGGATGCAGGAAAACTGGGACATTGATTCATTGTTGGTGGAGTTGTGAACGAATCCAACCATTTTGGAGAGTAGTTTGGAACTATGCTCAAAAAGTTATCAAACTATGCATACCCTTTGATCCAGCAGTGTTACTACTGGGATTATATCCCAAAGAGATTATAAAGAAGGGAATGGGACCTGTATGTGCACGAATGTTTGTGGCAGCCCTTTTTGTAGTGGCTAAAAACTGGAAACTGAATGGATGCCCATCAGTTGGAGAATGGCTGAATAAATTGTGGTATATGAATATTATGGAATATTACTGTTCTTTAAGAAATGACCAACAGGATGAGTTCAGAAAGGCTTGGAGGGACTTACACGAACTGATGCTGAGTGAAATGAGCAGGACCAGGAGATCATTATACTTCAACAACAATACTATATGATGACCAGTCTGATGGACCAGGCCATCCTCAGCATCGAGATCAACCAAATAATTTCCAATGGAGCAGTAATGAACTGAACCAGCTATGCCCAGAAAAAGAACTCTGGGAGATGACTAAAAACCATTACATTGAATTCCCAATCCCTATATTTATGCCTACATGCATTTTTGATTTCCTTCACAAGCTAATTGTACAATATTTCAGAGTCTGATTCTTTTTGTACAGCAAAATAACGTTTTGGTCATGTATATTTATTGTGTATCTAATTTATATTTTAAAGTACTTAACATCTACTGGTCATCCTGCCATCTGGGGGAGGGGATGGGGGGTAAGAGGTGAAAAAATGGAACAAGAGGTTTGGCAATTGTTAATGCTGTAAAGAAGTTACCCATGCATATATCCTGTAAATAAAAGGCTATTAAATAAAAAAAATAAAAAAGAGAACTCCCTGTCCTAATGAAAATTATTAAAAAAAATATCTCTTTGGCCTACAAGCCCACTAGAACCGCTGCTAGATCAAAGGGAATGCAGTTTGATAATCTTTTGAAAGTAGTTCTAAATTGCTCTCCATAATGGTTGGATCTGTTCCACAGAATGTATTAGTTAGATATTCATTCTCTCAGGCATTATCATCAAAGAGTAGAATTTAAACAAGAACTTGAATGATAATTTTATAGTAATTCTCTGTAACTGTAACTTTAATAAAAAATGCATTTAGTTTCCAAAACTTTTAATTTCTGTCACATGGAATAAATTTAATTAATACACATTGTTTTGTGAACTCATATAAGTGGAACAAAACCAGTAATCTCAGATTCCAAAGTATAATTTCTTACTTTGCCATTACATTTTTACAACACTAATACTTCAATAATTTAGTACAACTAATCATTGAAAAAAAATCTCTTTTATTCTATGGCACTCAAACAAAGAAGACTAAATTATAGCCACCTTGTACTTTCTAATTTAATTGGGTATTTATGGCATCCACAAAATAATTCATTTTCGCAAAGCTGTTAAAAAGTCAGTCAAAACGGGCAATGTTATTAATCTATTTGAAGCAATTCAAATTTCAGTTAATTCTTTTTTACTTTTCATGAATATCTATTTCAGTCTAACATTTTCTGAATGACTCCTTATTTTTTCCCCATGAAGTACATTCCCTTATATTATTCTGGGTGTTTGGAATATCATCCTGGGTTTCTTGTTTTTCTTCTGAAATTCTAGCTGAATTTCAGAAATCACATCAAACAGTGCTACGCACATACACATTTCATAGGTCCTCCAAAACATAACTTTTTGTAATTCTTGAATGCATCTCACAGATTCTATGTTCTTCCATACTTGTAGCTTCATAAACAGTGAAAAAGTAGCTACTATATACCAGGCAGTGTTCAAGACAGAGAGAGATTAAGAACAAAAGATATAAACAATTCATAACCTAAAAGTAAACCGGTGAATTTGGGGTTAGAGAAAACTGCCTGGTGCTGCAACATGGTGGAAAATTCAGAGATGTCTCAAAGAGTATAGCAAAGGGAGAAATGAGATGTCTGTGCTGAGTCCCCTCCTTTGGAATTCATGTCCCTTCCTTCCAATCAGGCAATAACTTCCCTTCCAGATTATTATCATTTGAGGATAAGAACTGTGTATCACTCTAAATATTTGAATTTATTGAAGTAATAGCAAAATATTTATCTGCATAGGTGTGGGATAAATTCTTATTTCTACTTATGGAGAAGAGGTTTTCTATAAACCAGATACTTAAAAGTAGGTGATTGAAAACATCCAATTCATTTCATGATTAGATTGTTGGGTCCATCACCTTCTGTCAAGTGCAGTATAATAGCTAGGTTCACATTTTTTATGCTAGCCATATATTTAAGAAAAATTTTGCAGGACATTGTACATTTCCTTTTTATTAATTACAGGAATATATATCGGACCCAGATGTGGAAAAAAGGCCCATTGTTATTTTACCTGACTACAGTACTGGGACACAAAAAACTTCTGAACATCCAAATATTCCAAATCGGCTACAAGATCCTGGTACATCAGAGAAACATGCTATAAGAAAAAGTGAGTTTTTGCGTTGACACAGCTCCTGATTTCATCAATTTAGGACATCAACAAGGAAAAAGTTTCTAGTAATGTTCATTGGCTACTGTTCTATAGCATAGAGTCTTCCAGAGTTGCCCAGGGTTTCAGTATTTCAGCATTTTGCCCATGATAACACAATCAAAATATCAGACATGGAAAGGGAACTCAGGGCTGCCTAAGTTCAAACCGGCCTTCTATGAACTGGCCAGGGCTATCCCTCAAGTTCTAAAATATACTGCAAAACATTCTTTCAAAAAATGCCATTATAAATGTTTAAATTTTATGGGTATTTTTGAAATAAAATACTCTGTATTCTCCCATAAAATTCCCACTGATCCCCTAGCTTCTGTTTTTGAAAGGCTTGACCTTGTTCGTAATCCATAAGTACAAATGTAATTCTCCTATTCTAATTTTGTCTTCTGTCATTTTAGTTTAAATTTTCCTAAGCCATTCTCAGTAGACATAGTTGAACAGTTTTCATATTCTGAGTAGCATATTTTGTAGTTATTTCTGTGATTATTTATATTTTTACCATTATATAAACATTAGGATTGGACAATGAAGAAGATAACGATTCTCCTTGGGATTCAGAGGTATTAATTAATTTTGAAAGTTCAATCTTGATTGCTATTTTTAAAATTACATTTAAGTTTACTTATATACTAATCAGTACATTTTCTCTGGTGGAATAGAAGGGGACTTTTTGAGCTAGAAGGGATTTCAGAAATAATCTAGTACAATTACCCTTTTAATATGTGGGGAAGAAACTCACCAGAAAAGTCACCTTCTGGTGTCACTACTAGTTTAGTGAAGAGCTAAGAAGACAATTCAATGGTCCTAACTTTCGGAATCTCATGGTTTACACTCTACTCCTTAACATAGTAGCAATTTCAATGTGCCTCTCACTCTGTCATTCAGTGAACAAGTTTAATAATATTTTATGTTCTTCTAAGTATTAGAATATATTCCAGAAAAGTATGAGACTTTGAAAAATAGAAGCCAATTTACCTATTATAATATCAATTTACCTACAAATTAGAGGATAGGACAATGGCACCTATATAAACTGACTTTATGGCCAGTTCTAAGCAAATCTCTGCATAGCTTCTATACACAAAGATTGAGGCCTATACAATGGCCAATGTAAAAGTCATTTGTATTGAATGAAGAAAGAGTTAATGAAAGAGGTCATAAGTAGGGTGTAGAGATAGGATGAGGTTTGGGTTGGCAAAGAGGAAGCAGGAAAAAAGTGCAGAGAGAAAGAAAGAGGTTAGTAAAAATGGTTGCAAACAATGTAAAATTTGAGATTCCGTTTTCACAAAGGGGACTAATAAAAGTCATAAGGATCTTCTATTAAAAATATTGTCACTGTATGCCTTGAATCATAGCTTTAGAATTTGCCATTTGATTTGTATCAATGATCCAGTCATTTCTTAGACAGTATAGTAATATATTGAAATATATTTCAGGGAAGTTTTATTTTTTGTGATCATTGTCAAAGATTACCTGGAACAAAGGTACATTATACATAAAAATATATTTTTTGAAAAGAAATTTCCTTTGTATTTATCACAAATTTTAAGCTCACCTCTCCATGTTCGTCAGATAGACATCAATTCCTTCTTTTCAAATTAAAACTTTTTATTTTCTAAACATATATGGGGGTAATTCCCCATCTTTAGCCCTTGAAATTCTTTGTATTCCAATTTTCTCTCCCACCTTGCGCCACTCTCCCCAACATAGAAAGTAGTCCAATATACGTTAATCATGGAAGAAATAGATGTTAAATACAATTATTTTCCTGCACAACATAAATCAACACAAATTAGTAACAAGAAAGGAGGGGCAGCTGGTTGTTGCACTGGAGAGAGTAGCAGTGCAGAAGTAAACAGGACCTGAGTTGTTCAAAAGTGGCCTCAGACATTTAAAACTTCCTAGCTGTGTAGACGTGGGCAAGTCACTTAACCCCAATTGCTTTAGGAAGAGAGAGAAGAGAGAGAGAGAGAGAGAAATTGCTTTGTTGAGAACTACATTTAGATTCCGCAGCACTCTATCCAAGTGGAGCAGGTTCTCTTCATCACTTAACAACTGGAATAGGTTTAAATTATCTCATTGTTGAATAGAGACATGGGCATCAGAACCGATCATCACATAATCATCTTCTTGCCATGGATAGTGACTTGCTGGTTTTGCTCATTTCCCTTAGAATCAGTCCATTTGTCTCCAAGGTTCTATGCAATCATCCTGTTGATCTTTTCTTATTGAGCAATAATATTCCATAATATTCACATACCATTATTTAATCAGCCATTCCCCAACTAATGGACAACCAATCAGTTTCCAGTTTCTTAACTCTACAAAAAGGACTGCCACAAATATTTTGCACATGTGGGTCCCTTTCCTCCTTTAGTATCTCTTTGGCCAACAAGCCCATTAGAACCAATACTAGATCAAAGGGAATGCTGTTTGATAACCTTTTAAAAGTAGTTCTAAATGCTCTCCAGAATGGTTGGATCTGTTCACAGTTCCACACAAAACGCATTAGTAACATATTCATTCTTTCAGCCATTATCAACATAGAAGAGTGGAAATTAAACAAGAACTTGAATAATAATTTTATGGTAATTCTCTGTATCATTTAACTTTTTACAAAAATGCATTTAGTTTCCAATACTTTAATTTCTGTTACATGGAATAAATTTAATTAATACACATTGTATTGTGAACTCATACAAGTGGAACAAAACCAGTAATCTCAGATTCCAAAGTATAATTTCTTTGCCATTACATTTTTACTGCACTTATGTTTCAGTAATTCAGTAGAACTACACATTGCTAAAACCCTCTTTTGTTCTATGGCACTCAGAAACAAAGAAGACTAAATTCTAGCCATTTTGTACTTTCTAACTTAATTGGGGATTTAAGGCATCCACAAAATAATTCATTTTCACAAAGCTGTTAAAAAGTCAGTCAAAAAACTAGCAATGTTATTAAACTAATTGAAGCAATTCGAATTTCAGTTAATTCTTTTTTTCCTTTTCATGAATTTCTATTTCAGTCTAACATTTTCTGAATGACTCCTTATTTTTTCTCCATGAAGTACCTTTCCTTATATTATTCTCGGTGTTTGTAATATCATCCTGGGACTCTTTCTTTTTCTTCTGAAATTCTAGCTGAATTTCAGTAATCACATTAAACAGTGCTAAGTACATACTGCTTTCATAGGTCCTTCTAAACATTCATAAGTTTTTGAAATTCTTGAATGCATCTCACAGATTCTATGTTTTTCCTTACTTGCAGCTTAATAAAGAGTGAAAAAGTAACTACTATGTACCAGGCAGTGTTCAAGGTACACAATGATTAAGAACAAAAGACATAAACAATAAGTAACCTAAAAGTAAACCAGTGAATTGGGAGTTAGAGAAAACTGCCTGGTGCTGCAACATGGTGGAAAATAGAGAGATATCGCAAAGAGTATAGCAAAGGGAGAAATGAGACATCTGTGCTGAGTGCCCTCCTTTGAAATTCATGGCCCTTCCCTCCAATCAGGCAATAACTTCACTTCCAGATTATTTTCATTTGAGGATAAGAATTGTTTATCACTCTTAATATTTGAATTTATTGAAGTAATAGTAAAATATTTATTTGCATAGTTGTGGGATAAATTCATATTTCTACTTATGGAGAAGAGGTTTTCTATAAACCAGATACTTAAAGTAGGTGATTGAAAACATCCAATTCAATTCATGATTAGATTGTTGGGTCCATCACCTTCTGTCAAGTGCAGTATAATAGCTAGGTTCCACATTTTTTATGCTAGCTATATATTTAAGAAAAATTTTGGAGGACATTGTACATTTCATTCTCATTAATTACAGAAATATATATCAGACCCAGTTGTGGAAAAAAAGCACATTGTTATTTTACCTGACTACAGTACTAGGACACAAAAAACTTCTGAACATCCAAATATTCCAAATCGGCTACAAGATCCTGGTACATCAGAGAAACGTGCTATAAGAAAAAGTGAGTTATTGTGTTGACACAGCTCCTGCTTTCATCAATATAGGAAATCCACAAGGAATAAGTTTCTAGAGATGCTCATTGGCTACTGCTCTGTAGAATAGAGTCTTCCAGAGTAGCCCAGGGCTTCAGAATTGCAGCATTTTGACTATGATACAACAATCAAAATATCAGACATGGAAACGGAACTCAGGGCTTCCTTAATTCAAACTGGCCTTCTATGCACTGGTCAGTGCTATACCTCCAGTTGTAGAACCTAATGCAAAACATTCTTTCTAAAAATGCCATTATAAATGTTCAAATATTAAGGGTATATTTGAAATAAAATATTCCATATTCTCCCATAAAATTCCCATTGATCCCCTATCTTCTGTTTTTGAAAGACCTGGCATTGTTCATAATTCATAAGTGCAAATGTTTTCTCCTATTCTAATTTTTTCTCCTGTCATTTTAGTTTAAATTTTCCTAAAGCCATTCTGAGTAGACCTACTTCTACTGTTTTCATATTCTGAGTAGCATATTTTCTAGTTATTTCTGTGAATATTTATATTTTTTACTATTATATCAATATTAGGATTGGACAATGAAGAAGATAGCGACTCTCCTTGGGATTCAGAGGTATTCATTCATTTTGAAAATTCAATCTTGATTGCTATTTTTAAAAGTACATTTATGTTTACTTATTTACTAATCAGTATATTTTCTCTAGTGGAATAGAAGGGGACTTTTTTAGCTAGTAGGGATTTCAGAAATAATCTAGTACAACCACCCTTTTAATATGTGGGGAAGGCACTCCCCAGAAAAGTCAACATATGGTCTCACTAGTAGTTTAGTGAAGAGCTAAGAAGACAGTTCAAAGGTCCTAACTTTCAAGACCTCATGGTTTCCACTCTTCTCCTGAACACCTTAGCAATTTCAATGTTCCTCTCAGTCTGTCATTCAGTGAACAAGTTTTATAACATTTTATGCTCTTCTAAGTATTAGGATATATTCCAGAAATGTAAGAGACTTTGGAGAAATAAAAGCCCACTTCCCTACTCCATGATTAACTTACCTACAAATAATAAGATAGGACAATGGCACCTATATAAGCTGGCGTTATGGCCAATTCTAAGTAAATTTCTGGATAGCTTCTATACACAAAGACTGAGGCCCATACAAAGGCCAATGTAAAAGTCATTTGTGTTGAATGAAGGAAGACTTAATGAAAGAAGGCATAAAGAGGATGTAGTGATAGGATGAGTTTTGGGTTGGCAGAGAGAAAGCAGGAAAAAGTGCAGAGAGAAAGAGGATAGTAAAGATGCTTGCAAATAATGTAAAACTTGAGATTCTGTTTTCACAAATGGGATTAATAAAAGTGTCTTCTATAGAAAAAGATTGTTATTGTATGCCTTGAATCATAGCTTTAGGATTTGGGATTTTATTTGTATCAAGAAACCAGTCATTTCTTAGACAAGATAATAATATATTGAAATATATTTCAGGAAAGTTTTATTTAGTGTGATCATTTTCAAAGATTATCTGGAACAAAAGAGCATTATACTAAAAATATATATTTTTCCAAAGAAATTTCCTTTGTATTTATCACAAATTTTAAGCTCGCCTCTCCATGTTCTGCAGAAGGACATGAATTTTTTTTTATTAAAACTTTTTATTTTCTAAACATGTATGTGAGTAATTCCTCATCTTTAGCCCTTGAAATACTTTGTATTCCAATTTTCTCTCCCTCCTTCCACCTCTCTCCCCTGCATAGCAAGTAGTCCAATATACGTTAAGCATGGAAGAAATAGATGTTAAATACAATTTTTGTCCTGCACAACACAAATCAAATCAAATTAGTAACAAGAAAAGAGGGGGCAGCTAGTTGTTGCATTGGATACAGTTACAGTGTAGAAGTAAACAGAACCTGAGTTCAAAAGTGTCCTCAGACACAAAACACTTCCTAGCTGTGTAGACCTGGGTAAGTCACATAACCCCAATTGCCTTAGGAAGAGAGAGAGAGGGAGAGAGAGAGAGAGAGAGAGAGAGAGAGAGAGAGAGAGAGAGAGAGGGAGAGAGAGAGAGAGAAATTGCTTTATTTAGAAACACATTTAGATTCCACAGTACTCTCTCCAGGTGGATCAGGTTCTCTTCATCTCTGAATAATTGAATTATGTTTAAATTACCTCACTGTTAAACAGAGCCATGGGCATCAGAACTGATCATCACATAATCATCTTCTTGCCATGTATAGTGACCTGCTGGTTCTGCTCATTTCCCTTAGAATCAGTCTATGTTTCTCCAAGCTTCTATGCAATCATCCTGTTGATCTTTTCTTATTGAGCAATAATATTCCATAATATTCAGATACAATATTTAATCAGCCATTCCCCAACTAATGGGCAACCAATCAGTTTCCAGTTTCTTAACTACAAAAAGGGCTGCCACAAACATTTGGCACATGTGGGTCCCTTTACCTCCTTTAATATCTCTTTGGCCAACAAGCCCATTAAAACCAATACTAGATCAAAGGGAATGCAGTTTGATAACCTTTTGAAAGTAGTTCCAAATTGCTCTCCAGAATGGGTGGATCTGTTCACAGTACCACACAATATGTATTAGTTAGATATTCATTCTTTCAGCCATTATCAACATAGAAAAGTGGAAATTGAACAAGAACTTGAATAATATTTTTATGGTAATTCTCTATACCATTTAACTTTTTAAAAAAAATGCATTTAGTTTCCAATACTTTAATTTCTGTTACATGGAATAAATTTAATTAATACACATTGTATTGTGAACTCATACAAGTGGAACAAAACCAGTAATCTCAGATTCCAAAGTATAATTTCTTACTTTGTCATTACATTTTTACCACACTTATATTTCAGGAACTCTAGAACTACACATTGCTAAAATCTCTTCTGTTCTATGGCACTCAGAAACAAAGAAGACTAAATTCTAGCCACCTTGTACTTTCTAATTTAATTGGTGATTTAAGGCATCCACAAAAAAATTCATTTTACCAAAGCTGTTAAAAAGCCAATCAAAAAACTGGCAAGGTTACTAATGTATTTGAAACAATTCGAATTTGAGTTAATTCTTTTTTCCTTTTCATGAATTTCTATTTCAGTCTAACATTTTCTGAATGACTCCTTATTTTTTTCTCATGAAGTACCTTTCCTTATATTATTCTGGGTGTTTGGAATATCATCCTGGGTTTCTTCTTTTTCTTCTGAAATTCTAGCTAAATTTCAGAAATCACATCAAACAGTGCTAAGTACACACAGATTTCATTGGTCCTTCTAAAAATTCATGACTTTTTGTAATTCTCAAATGGTTCTCTCATATTCTATGTTCTTCCTGACTTGTGGCTTAATAAACAGTGAAAAAGTAACTACTATGTACCAGGCAGTGTTCAAGGCACAGAAAGATCAAGAACAAAAGACTAAAAAAAAAGGAAACCAGTGAATTGGGCGTTAGAGAAAACTGCCTGGTGCAGCAACATGGTGGAAAATCCAGAGATGTCTCAAAGAGTATAGTAAAGGGAGAAACGAGATGTCTGTGCTGAATCCCCTCCTTTGAAATTCATGGCCCTTCCTTCCAATCAAGCAATAACTTCCCTTCCAGGTTATTATCATTGAGGATACGAACTATGTATCACTCTTAATATTTGAATTTATTGAAGTAATAATAAAATATTTATCTGCATAGGTGAGGGATAAATTCTTATTTCTACTTATGGAGAAGAGGTTTTCTATAAACCAGATACTTAAAGTAGGTGATTGAAAACATCCAATTCATTTCATGATTAGATTGTTGGGTCCATCACCTTCTGTCAAGTGCAGTATAATAGCTAGGTTCACATTTTTTATGCTAGCAATATATTTAAGAAAAATTTTGGAAGACATTGTACATTTCATTCTCATTAATTACAGGAATATATATCAGACCCAGATGTGGAAGAAAAGCACATTGTTATTTTACCTGACTACAGTACTAGGACACAAAAAACTTCTGAACATCCAAATATTCCAAATCGGCTACAAGATCCTGGTACATCAGAGAAATGTGCTATAAGAAAAAGTGAGTTATTGTGTTGACACAGCTCCTGCTTTCATCAATTTAGGAAATCCACAAGGAATAAGTTTCTAAAGATGCTCATTGGCTACTGCTCTGTAGCATAGAGTCTTTCAGAGTAGCCCAGGGCTTCAGAATTGTATCATTTTGCCCATGATACCACTATCAAAATATCAGACATGGAAACGGAACCCAGGGCTTCCTTAATTCAAACTGGCCTTCTATGCACTGGCCAGTGCTGTACCTCCAGTTGTAGAACCTAATGCAAAACATTCTTTCTAAAAATGCCTTTATAAATGTTCAAATATTAAGGGTATATTTGAAATAAAATATTCCATATTCTCCCATAAAATTCCCATTGATCCCCTATTTTCTGTTTTTGAAAGACCTGGCATTGTTCATAATTCATAAGTGCAAATGTTTTCTCCTATTCTAATTTTGTCTCCTGTCACTTTAGTTTAAAATTTCCTAAAGACATTGAGTAGTCATACTTATATTGTTTTCATATTCTGAATAGCATATTTTCTAGCTATTTCTGTAATTATTTATATATTTTACTATCATATCAACATTAGGATTGGACAATGAAGAAGATAGCGACTCTCCTTGGGATTCAGAGGTATTAATTCATTTTGAAAATTCAATCTTGATTGCTATTTTTAAAAGTACATTTATGTTTACTTATTTACTAATCAGTATATTTTCTCTAGTGGAATAGAAGGGGACTTTTTTTTGGTTGGAAGGGATTTCAGAAATAATCTACTACAACTACCCTTTTAATTTGTGGGGAAGGCACTCCCCAGAAAAGTCACCATATGGTCTCACTAGTAGTTTAGTGAAAAGCTAAGAAGACAGTTCAATGGTCCTAACTTTTAAGACCTCATGGTTTCCACTCTTCTCCTGAACACCTTAGCAATTTCAATGTTCCTCTCAGTCTGTCATTCAGTGAACAAGTTTGACAACATTTTATGCTCTTCTAAGTATTAGGATATATTCCAGAAATGTAAGAGACTTTGGAGAAATAAAAGCCCACTTCCCTACTCCATGATTAACTTACCTACAAATAATAAGATAGGACAATGGCACCTATATAAGCTGACGTTATGGCCAATTCTAAGTAAATTTCTGGATAGCTTCTATACACAAAGACTGAGGCCCATACAAAGGCCAATGTAAAAGTCATTTGTGTTGAATGAAGGAAGACTTAATGAAAGAAGGCATAAAGAGGATGTAGTGATAGGATGAGTTTTGGGTTGGCAGAGAGAAAGCAGGAAAAAGTGCAGAGAGAAAGAGGATAGCAAAGATGCTTGCAAATAATGTAAAACTTGAGATTCTGTTTTCACAAATGGGACTAATAAAAGTATCTTCTATAGAAAAAGATTGTTATTGTATGCCTTGAATCATAGCTTTAGGATTTGGGATTTTATTTGTATCAAGAAACCAGTCATTTCTTAGACAAGATAATAATATATTGAAATATATTTCAGGAAAGTTTTATTTAGTGTGATCATTTTCAAAGATTATCTGGAACAAAAGGGCATTATACTAAAAAATATATTTTTTCCAAAGAAATTTCCTTTGTATTTATCACAAATTTTAAGCTTGCCTCTCCATGTTCTGCAGAAGGACATGAATTTTTTTTAATTAAAACTTTTTATTTTCTAAACATGTATGTGAGTAATTCCTCAACATTAGCCCTTGAAATACTTTGTATTCCAATTTTCTATCCCTCCTTCCACCTCTCTCCCCTGCATAGCAAGTAGTCCAATATATGTTAAGCATGGAAGAAATAGATGTTAAATACAATTTTTGTCCTGCACAACACAAATCAAATCAAATTAGTAACAAGAAAAGAGGGGGCAGCTAGTTGTTGCATTGGATACAGTTACAGTGTAGAAGTAAACAGAACCTGAGTTCAAAAGTGTCCTCAGACACAAAACACTTCCTAGCTGTGTAGACCTGGGTAAGTCACATAACCCCAATTGCCTTAGGAAGAGAGAGAGAGGGAGAGAGACAGAGAGAGAGAGAGAGAGAGCGAGGGAGAGAGAAAGAGAGAGAGAGAAATTTCTTTGTTTAAAAACACATTTAGATTCCACAGTACTCTCTCCAGGTGGATCAGGTTCTCTTCATCTCTGAATAATTGGAATAGGTTTAAATTATCTCATTGTTAAACAGAGTCATGGACATCAGAACTGATCATCACATAATCATCTTCTTGCCATGTATAGTGACCTGCTGGTTCTGCTTATTTCCCTTAGAATCAGTCCATGTGTCTCCAAGCTTCTATGCAATCATCCTGTTGATCTTTTCTTATTGAGCAATAATATTCCATAATATTCAGATACAATATTTAATCAGCCATTCCCCAACTAATGGGCAACCAATCAGTTTCCAGTTTCTTAACTACAAAAAGGGCTGCCACAAACATTTGGCACATGTGGGTCCCTTTACCTCCTTTAATATCTCTTTGGCCAACAAGCCCATTAAAACCAGTACTAGATCAAAGGGAATGCAGTTTGATAACCTTTTGAAAGTAGTTCCAAATTGCTCTCCAGAATGGGTGGATCTGTTAACAGTACCACACGATATGTATTAGTTAGATATTCATTCTTTCAGCCATTATCAACATAGAAAAGTGGAAATTGAACAAGAACTTGAATAATAATTTTATTGTAATTCTCTATACCATTTAACTTTTTTTAAAAAATGCATTTAGTTTCCAATACTTTAATTTCTGTTACATGGAATAAATTTAATTAATACACATTGTATTGTGAACTCATACAAGTGGAACAAAACCAGTAATCTCAGATTCCAAAGTATAATTTCTTACTTTGCCATTACATTTTTACCACACTTATATTTCAGGAACTCTAGAACTACACATTGCCAAAATCTCTTCTGTTCTATGGCACTCAGAAACAAAGAAGACTAAATTCTAGTCACCTTGTACTTTCTAATTTAATTGGGGATTTAAGGCATCCACAAAATAATTCATTTTCCCAAAGCTGTTAAAAAGCAAGTCAAAAAACTGGCAAGGTTATTAATCTATTTGAAACAATTCGAATTTGAGTTAATTCTTTTTTTCCTTTTCATGAATTTCTATTTCAGTCTAACATTTTCTGAATGACTCCTTATATTTTTCTCATGAAGTACCTTTCCTTATATTATTCTGGGTGTTTGGAATATCACCCTGAATCTCATCTTTTTCTTCTGAAATTCTAGCTAAATTTCAGAAATCACATCAAACAGTCCTAAGTACACAAAGATTTCATTGGTCATGCTAAAAATTCATAACTTTTTGTAATTCTCAAATGCTTCTGTCATATTCTATGTTCTTCCTTACTTGCAGCTTAATAAACAGTGAAAAAGTAACTACTATGTAACAGGCAGTGTTCAAGGCACAGAAAGATCAAGAACAAAAGACATAAACAATATGTAACCTAAAAGGAAACCAGTGAATTGGGAGTTAGAGAAAACTGCCTGGTGCAGCAACATGGTGGAAAATTCAGAGATGTCTCAAAGAGTATAGCAAAGGGAGAAATGAGATGTCTGTGCTGAATCCCCTCCTTTGAAATTCATGGCCCTTCCTTCCAATCAGGCAATAACTTCTCTTCCAGGTTATTATCATTCGAGGATAAGAACTATGTATCACTCTTAATATTTCAATTTATTGAAGTAATAATAAAATATTTATCTGCATAGGTGTGGGATAAATTCATATTTCTACTTATGGAGAAGAGGTTTTCTATAAACCAGATACTTAAAGTAGGTGATTGAAAACATCCAATTCATTTCATGATTAGATTGTTGGGTCCATCACCTTCTGTCAAGTGCAGTATAATAGCTAGGTTCCACATTTTTTATGCTAGCCATATATTTAAGAAAAATTTTGGAGGACATTGTACATTTCATTCTCATTAATTACAGGAATTTATATCAGACCCAGATGTGGAAAAAAAGCACATTGTTATTTTACCTGACTACAGTACTAGGACACAAAAAACTTCTGAACATCTAATTATTCCAATTTGGCTACAAGATCCTGGTACATCAGAGAAACGTGCTATAAGAAAAAGTGAGTTATTGTGTTGACACAGCTCCTGATTTCATCAATATAGCAAATCCACAAGGAATAAGTTTCTAAAGATGCTCATTGGCTACTGCTCTGTAGCATAGAATCTTCCAGAGTAGCCCAGGGCTTCAGAATTGCAGCATTTTGCCCATGATACCACTATCAAAATATCAGACATGGAAACGGAACCCAGGGCTTCCTTAATTCAAACTGGCCTTCTATGCACTGGCCAGTGCTATACCTCCAGTTGTAGAACCTAATGCAAAACATTCTTTCTAAAAATGCCATTATAAACGTTCAAATATTAAGGGTATATTTGAAATAAAATATTCCATATTCTCCCATAAAATTCCCATTGATCCCCTATCTTCTGTTTTTGAAAGACCTGGCATTGTTCATAATCCATAAGTGCAAATGTTTTCTCCTATTCTAATTTTTTCTCCTGTCATTTTAGTTTAAATTTTCCTAAATCCATTCGAGTCATACTTATACTGTTTTTATATTCTGAGTAGCATATTTTCTAGCTATTTCTGTAATTATTTATATATTTTACTATTATATCAACATTAGGATTGAACAATGAAGAAGATAGCGACTCTCCTTGGGATTCAGAGGTATTATTTCATTTTGAAAGTTCAGTCTTGATTGCTATTTTAAAAATTACATTTAAGTTAATTTATTTACTAATCAGTATATTTTTCTGGTGGAATAGAAGGGGACTTTTTTTAGCTAGAAGGGATTTCTGAAATTGTCTAGTACAACTACCCTTTTAATATGTAGGGAAGACACTCCCCAGAAAAGTCAACTTATGGTCTCACTAGTAGTTTAGTGAAGAGCTAAGAAGACAGTTCAATGTCCTAACTTTCAGGACATCATGGCTTACATTGTACTCCTTATAACATCTTAGCAATTTCAATGTTCCTCTCAATCTGTCATTCGGTGAACAACTTTGATAACATTTTATGATCTTCTAAGTATTAGGATACATTCCAGATATGTAAGAGACTTTGGAAAAATAGAAGCCCACTTCCCTACTCCATGATTAACTTACCTACAAATAAAAAGATAGGACAAGGGCTAACATAACAAGCTGATGTTATGGCCAATTCTAAATAAATTTCTAGATAGCTTCTTATACACAAAGATTGAGGCCCATACAAAGGCCAATGCAAAAGTCATTTGCGTTGAATTAAGAAAGACTTAATGCAAGAGGTAATAACTTGGGTGTAGTGATAGAATTAGGTTTGTGTTGGCAGAGAGGAAGCAGGAAAAAGTGCAGAGAGAAAGAGGATAGTAAAGATGCTTGCAAACAATGTAAAACTTCAGATTCTGTTTTCACAAGTGGGACTAGTAAAAGTCATAAGTATCTTCTATAGAAAAAGATTGTTATTGTATGCCTTAAATCATAGCTTTAGGATTTGGGATTTGATTTGTACAAAGAAACCAGTCATTTCTTAGACAATATAATAATATATTGAAACATATTTCAGGAAAGTTTTATTTAGTGTGATCATTTTCAAAGATTACCTGGAACAAAGGGATATTATATGTAAAAATATATTTTTCCAAAGAAATTTCCTTTGTATTTATCACAAATTTTAAGCTCACCTATCCATGTTCTTCACAAGGACATGAATTCTTTTATTTTTTAATTTAAACTTTTTCTTTTCTTTTTTTTTAAAATTTAATAGCCTTTAATTTACAGGTTATATGTATGGGTAACTTTACAGCATTAACAATTGCCAAACCTCTTATTCAAATTTTTCACCTCTTAACTGCCACCCCCCTCCCCCAGATGGCAGGATGACCAGTAGATGGAAACTTTTTATTTTCTAAACATGTATGTGGGTAATTCCTTATTTTTAGCCCTTGACATACTTTGTATTCCAATTTTCTCTCCCTCCTTCCACCATTCTCTCTGCAATGCAAGAAGTCCAATATACGTTAAGCATGGAAGAAATAGATGTTAAATACAATTATTGTCCTGCACAACACAAATCAAATCAAATTAGTAACAAGAAAGGAGGGGGCAGCCAGTTGTTGCATTGGATAGAGTAATATCCCAGAAGTAAACAGGACCTGAGTTCAAAAGTGGCCTCAGACATTTAAAACTTCCTAGTTGTGTAGACCTGGGAAAGTCACTTAACCCCAATTGCTTTAGGAAGATAGAGAGAGAGAGAGAGAGAGAGAGAGAGAGAGAGAGAGAGAGAGAGAGAGAGAGAGAAATTGCTTTGTTGAGAACCACATTTAGATTACACAGTCCTCTCTCTAGGTGGAACAATTTCTCTTCATCACTGAACAATTGGAAAAGGTTTAACTTAACTCATTGTTGAAGAGAGCCATGGGCATCAGAAGTGATCATCACATAATCTTCTTCTTGCCATGTATAGTAACCTGCTGGTTCTGCTCATTTCCCTTGGAATCAGCCATGTGTCTCCAAGCTTCTATGCAATCATCCTGTTAATCTTTTCTTACTGAGCAATAATATTCCCTAATATACACATACCATTATTTAATCAGCCATTCCCCAACTAATGGGCAACCAATTAGTTTCCACTTTCTTAACTCTACAAACAGGGCTGCCACAAACATTTTGCACATGTGAGTCCCTTTCCCTCCTTTAATATCTCTTTGGCCAACAAGCCCATTAAAACCAATAATAGATCAAAGGGAATGCAGTTTGATAACCCTTTGAAAGTAGTGCCAAATTGCTCTCCAGAATGGTTGGATCTGTTCACAGTTCCACACACAATGTATTAGTTAGATATTCATTCTTTCAGCCATTATCAGCATAGAAGAGTGGAAATTAAACAAGAATTTGAATAATAATTTTATGGTATTTTTCTGTACCATTTAACTTTTTTAAAAAATGGATTTAGTTTCCATTAATTTAATTTCTGTTACATGGAATAAATTTAATTAATACACATTGTATTGTGCACTCATAGAAATAGAACTAAACTAATCTCAGTAATCTGATTCCAAACTATAATTTCTTACTTTGCCATTGCATTTTTACCACATTATGCTTCAGTAACTCTGTAGAACTACACATTGCTAAAATCTCTTTTGTTCTATGGCAAAGAAGACTAAATTCTATCCACCATGTCCTTTCTAATTTAATTGGGGATTTAAGGCATCCATCATTTTCGAAAAGCTGTTAAAAAGTCATTCAAAAAACTGGCAATGTTATTAATCTTTTTGAAGCAATTCGAATTTCAGTTAATTCTTTTTTCCTTTTCATGAATTTCTATTTCAGTCTAACATTTTCTGAATGACTCCTTATTTTTTTCTCATGAAGTACCTTTCCTTATATTATTCCTGGTGTTTGGAATATCTTCCTGGGTCTCTTCTTTTTCTTCTGAAATTCTAGCTGAATTTCAGAAATCACATCAAACAGTGCTAAGTATACACAGCTTTCATAGGTCCTTCTAAACAATCATAACTGGGGGTGGAGCCAAGATGGTGTAGAAGGCACACTCAACTTTCTAAGCTCTTCTCTTACCCTCTTTATCAATATTATGTCGAGCCTCAAAAATAGTCTTGACTGCTACAATTTTTAAAGATAAACATGTATAACAACTCACCAGCCGAAGCAAATCTGCAGTCTCACCAAAAAGAAAAGATTTGTTCCGGAGCTAGGGGGGATATCAGCAACGACTGGGAGAGAAATTAGGTTCAGAGGAGAGCCTCAAACCAAAAGTGAAAGTACAGATCTCAGCACAAGCTTGCAGTCCCAACACACAGTATGGGGCTTTTCCTTGGGGCAGTTGCGAACCTGCACAGTAGTAGGGCACAGCCCAGGTTAGCCTCTAATCTGTGCAGTGAGGGGCTCGGCTTGGAGCCATAGAGCTTTCCCAGGGCCCATTTGCATCGGGCAGAGACGGGGCAGAGTTCTGGGCAGACTCTTGATAGAATCAGCGGTCTGTGGTCAGCTGCTAA
The DNA here is from genome assembly GCA_020854095.1 of Dasyurus viverrinus. Taxonomy (NCBI): domain Eukaryota; kingdom Metazoa; phylum Chordata; class Mammalia; order Dasyuromorphia; family Dasyuridae; genus Dasyurus; species Dasyurus viverrinus. The sequence goes on from CM037001.1 coordinate 251,078,250, forward strand.
TACCCACAGCCCCACAAGAGGCTCTGGCCTGGGGCAGTGACACTTTCACTCCTTAGTCTCTAGCCATAGGGCAATCACTAACCCACACAGCCCAACTGGGCACTTAGATGGCTTGGCCAGTGCTGAATCCACCTCCTGTTGGGGGAAGGGAAAACTCTCACTCAGAGCAATCCCATACCTCAGACCCGGAAACTGGAAACCGATTTGCATCTCTTCTGTTCTGCAGAGGAAGCTGGTAACACCTTTGCCTAGGAGGCATACCCTAAAGGCTTTAAAACATGAATAAAAAGATGAAAAGAATGGTTGACATCTTCTATGCAGAAAAAGAGCGGGTCAGCAAACCTGAAGAGACTAATAGCAAACAATCACCAGAGTGTCCTCTTTTACATGATGCTCTCATAGAAGAGACCATTAAAAGTCTCAAAAGAGAGAAGATAAATGGGGAAAGGAAAGAGAAGCCTTATAAGAGAGCAACAACTTCCTGAAATAAGAATTGGAAAAGATAAAAAATTCCTAGGAAGTGCAGGGAAACAAAATTTGTGAATTTGGAAAAAGTAAAAAAAATTAGGAAAAGTAAGAATTTTGAATTGGAAAAAATAAAGAATTCACTAGAAAGTAGGAGTTGTGAATTGGAAAAGACAAAGAACTCGCAAGAAAGTAGGATCTGTGAATTGGAAAAAGAAAAGAATTCACTAAAAAAAAAATAGTGAAATGGAAAAAAATTCCACAGAGCAAAACATAACATTTAAAAACTCAATTGGACATATACAGAAAGAAATTAAAAAAGCTAATGAAGAAAATTATTCTTTAAAAATTACAACTGAACAAATAGAAACCAATGATTCATTGAGACAGCAAGAATCAGTCAAGCAAAACCAAAAAAAATGACAAACTGGAAAAAAAAACATGAATTATCTACTTGCAAAAACGACAGACTTGGAAAATAGATCTAGGAGAGATAATCTGAGGATTATTGGACTTTCTGAAAACTATGATGAAAAAAAGAGCCTAGATACTATTTTATAAGAAATCATCAAAGAGAACTGCCCAGATGTAATAGAATTAGAAGGTAATATAGGCATTGAAAAAATTCATCGAACACCTTCTGAAAGAGATCCTAAAATTAAAACCCCAAGGAATATTGTGGCCAAATTTCTGAACTATCAGCTTATTTAGGAAAAAATTTTACAAGCAGTAAAAAAAAAAAAACAATTTAAATACCGAGGTGCCACAATAAGGATCATCCAAGATCTGGCTGCCTCCACATTAAAGGACAGAAGGGCCTGGAATCTGATATTCCAAAAGGCAAAAAAACTTGGAATGCAGCCAAGAATAAACTACCCAGCTAAGCTGAGCATTTTCTTCCATGAAAGAAGATGGACATTTAATGAAACAAATAAATTCCATTTGTTTTTAAGGAAAAAACCAGAACTAAACAAAAAATTTGATCTCCAACCATAAAACTAAAGAGATGCAGAAAAGGTAAAAAGAACTTTTGAAAATTGTATTTCTGTTGTGGATATACAAAAAGAATACATGTATAATTTGATTTTACTGATATAACATAAAAAAAGGAAGTAGATATGGAAAAGCAATGATGGCAGAAGGAGGAATAAAAAGAGGGAAACCAGATTTCATAAAGAGGCAAAGGAAACTAGTCATATCTGAGGGAATTTAGAGAGGGGGAGGAACATTGTGTGAATCTTATTCTCATCAGAGTTGCCTCAAAGAAAAATAATTGACATTTGTTTTAGAGAAAATTCTCTCGCAACTCATTAAAAAAGGGAGAGAAGAAAAGTGAAAAGAAAAAGAGTAATAAGGGAAGGAAGGGGAAAAGATTCAAAGGGGGGAGGGAGGGATTCTAAAGAGGGTAAGTATCGTGATACAAATGGGGTACATAAGTTCAAAAAAGGGGAAAGAGGATTCGGGGAGGCAAGAAAAAGTAAAGCATAATCTGGAATTGTTAGGATGGCAGGAAATACAGAATTAGTAATTCTAACTGTAAATGTGAATGGGATGAACTGCCCCATAAAGAGGAGGCAGATAGCAGACTGGATCAAAAGTCAGAACGCTATAATAAGTTGTTTACAAGAAACACATTTAAAGCAGGGAGATACATATAGAGTAAAAGTAAAAGGCTGGAGCAAAATCTATTATGCTTCAGGTGAAGTCAAAAAAGCAGGGGTAGCCATCCTTATCTCAGATCAAGCAAAAGCAAAAACTGATCTAATTAAACGAGATAAAGAAGGAAACTACATCCTGTTAAAGGGTAGCATAAACAATGAAGTAATTTCAATATTAAACATATATGCACCAAGTGGTATGGCATCCCACTTCCTAAAGGAGAAGTTAAGAGAGTTGCAAGAAGAAATAGACAACAAAACTGCAATAGTGGGAGATCTCAACCTTGCACTCTCAGAATTAGACAAATCAAACCACAAAACAAATAAGAAAGAAATTAAAGAAGTAAATAGTATATTAGAAAAATTAGTTATGTTAGATGTCTGGATAAAATTGAATGGAGATAGAAAGGAATATACTTTCTTCTCAGCAGTTCATGGAACCTATTCAAAAATTGACCATATATTAGGACATAAAGACCTCAAAATTAAATGCAAGAAAGCAGAAAAGTAAATGCTTTTTTTCAGATCATGATATAATAAAAACAACATTCAACAAAAAGTTAGGGGTAAATAGAACAAAAAGTAATTGGAAACTAAACAATCTCATCTTAAAGAATGATTGGGTGAAGCAGCAAATTACATATACAATTAATAATTTCACTCAAGATAATGACAATGATGAGACGTCATACCAAAATTTGTGGGATGCAGCCAAAGCGGGAATTTTATATCCTTAGAGGCTTATTTGAATAAAACAGAGAAAGAAAAGTTTAATGAATTGAGCTTGCAACCAAAAAAACTAAAAAAGCACCAAATTAAAAACCCCCAATCAAATACTAAATTTGAAATTCTAAAATTAAAAGGAGAAATTAAAAATATTGAAAGTAAAAAAAATATTGAACTAAAAGTTGGTTCTATGAAAAAGCCAATAGATAAGCCTTTGGTAAATCTGATTAGAAAAAAGAGGGATGAAAATGAAATGAGTAGTCTAAAAATGAAAAGGGAGAACTTTCCACCAATGAAGAGGAAATTAGAGAAATAATGAGTTCTTTTGCTCAACTTTATGCCAATAAATTTGATAACCTAAGTGAAATGGATGACTACCTCCAAAAATATAGACTTCCCAGACTAACAGAGGAGGAAGTAAATTGCTTGAATAGTCCCATTTCAGAAAAAGAATAGAACAGGCAATTAAATAACACCCTAAGAAAAAATCATCAGGACCAGATGAATTTACATGTCAATTCTACCAAGCATTTAAAGAACAATTGGCCCCAATGCTATATAAATTATTTGATAAAATAGGGGATGAAGGAGTCCTACCAAATATCTTCTATGACACAGACATGGTACTGATATCTAAACCAGGTAGGTTGAAAACAGAGAGAGAAAATTATACACCAATCTCCCTAATGAATATTGATGCTAAAATCTTAAATAATATATTAGCAAAAAGACTACAGAAAATCATCCCCAGGATAATACACTATGATCAATTAGGATTTATGCCAGGAATGCAGGGCTGGTTCAATATTAGGAAAACTATCAATATAATTGGCCATATTAATAACCAAATTAACAAAAACCATATGATCATCTCAATAGATGAAGAAAAAGCATTTGACAAAATCTAACATCCATTCCTATTAAAAACACTTGAGAGTATAGGAATAAATGGATTTTTCCTTAAAATAATCAGCAGCATCTATTTAAAACCATCACTAAGCATCATATGCAATGGAGACAAACTGCAACCATTCCCAATAAGATCTGGTGTGAAACAAGGTTGCCCACTATCACCGTAACTATTTAATATTGCATTAGAAACGTTAGCTTTGGCAATAAGACCTGAGAAAGAGATTAAAGGAATAAGATTAGTCAATGAGAAAACCAAATTATCACTCTTTGCCGATGATATGATGGTATACTTAGAGAACCCCAGAGATTCTACTAAAAAGTTATTAGAAATAATCCACAACTTTAGCAAAGTTGCTGGTTATAAAATAAACCCACATAAGTCATCAGCATTCTTATATATCACTAACAAAATCCAACAGTCAGAGTTACAAAGAGAAATTCCATTTAAAGTAACTACTGATAATATAAAATATTTAGTAATCTATCTGCCAAGGGAAAATCAGAAACTTTATGAGCAAAATTACAAACCACTTTTCACACAAATTAAGTCTGATCTAACCAACTGGAAAAATATTAAATGCTCTTGGATAGGGCGAGCAAATATAATAAAGATGACAATATTACCTAAATTAATCTATTTATTTAGTGCTATACCAATCAGACTCCCAAAAAACTATTTTAATGACCTAGAAAAAAATAACAAAATTCATATGGAATAACAAAAGGTCAAAAATTTCAAGGGAATCAAATGAAGGTGGCTTAGCTGTACCAGATCTAAAACTATATTATAGAGCAGCAGTTACCAAAACCATTTGGTATTGGCTAAGGAATAGATTAGTTTATCAGTGGAATAGGTTAGGTTCAAGTGACAAAACAGTCAATAACTATAGAAACCTAGTCTTTGAGAAACCCAAAGACCCCAGCTTTTGGGATAAGAACTTCTGTTTGACAAAAATTGCTGGGAAAATTGGCAACTAATATGGCAGAAACTAGGCATTGATCCACACTTAACACTGTACATCAAGATAAGGTTAAAATGGTTTCATGACCTAGGCATAAAGAATGAAATTATTAATAAATTAGAGGAACACAGGATAGTTTACCTCTCAGACTTGTGGAAGAGGAAGGAATTTATGACCAAAGAAGAACTAGAGATCATTTCTGATCACAAAATGAAAAATTTCGACTATACCAAACTGAAAAGTTTTTGTACTAACAAAACTAATGCAGACAAGATTAGAAGGGAAGCAATAAACTGGAAAAATATTTTTAAAGTCAAAGGTTCTGATAAAGGCCTCATTTCCAAAATATATAGAGAATTAAGAGTAATTTATAAAAAATCAAGCCATTCTCCAATTGAAAAATGGTCAAAGGATATGAACAGACAATTCTCAGATGAAGAAATTGAAACTATTTCTAGTCATATGAAAAGATGCTCCAAGTCATTATTAATCAGAGAAATGCAAATTAAGACAACTCTAAGATACCACTACACATCTGTCAGATTGGCTAAGATGAATGGAAAAAATAATGTTTGTTGGAGGGGATGCAGGAAAACTGGGACATTGATGCATTGTTGGTGGAGTTGTGAACTAATCCAACCATTCTGGAGAGTAGTTTGTAACTATGCTCAAAAAGTTATCAAACTGTGCATACCCTTTGATCCAGCAGTATTACTACTGGGATTATATCCCAAAGAGATCATAAAGAAGGGAAACAGACCTGTATGTGCACGAATGTTTGTGGCAGCCCTCTTTGTAGTGGCTAGAAACTGGAAACTGAGTGGATGCCCATCAGTTGGAGAATGGCTGAATAAATTGTGGTATATGAATATTATGGAATATTATTGTTCTGTAAGAAATGACCAACAGGATGATTTCAGAAAGGCCTGTAGAGACTGATGCTGAGTGAAATGAGCAGGACCAGGGGATCATTATATACTTCAACAATACTATATGATGACCATTTCTGAAGAGCCTGGCCATCCTCAGCAATGAGATCAACCAAATCATTTCCAATGGAGCAGTAATGAACTGAACCAGTTACGCCCCAGAGAAAGAACTCTGGGAGACGACTAAAAACCATTACATTGAATTTCCAATCTCTATATTTATGCCCACCTGCATTTTTGATTTCCTTCACAAGCTAATTTTACAATATTTCAGAGTCTGATTCTTTTTGTACAGCAAAATAATGGTTTGGTCATGTATACTTATTGTGTGTCTAATTTATATTTTAATATATTTAACATCTACTGGTCATCCTCCCATCTGGGGAAGGGTGTGGGGGGGTAAGAGGTGAAAAATGGGAACAAGAAGTTTGGCCTTTGTTAATGCTATAAAGGGGGGTAAGAGGTGAAAAATTGGAACAAGAAGTTTGGCCTTTGTTAATGCTATAAAGTTACCCATACATATAACCTGTAAATAAAAGGCTATTAAACAAAAAAGAAAAAAAATTAAAAAAATAAACATTCATAACTTTTTGTAATTCGCAAATGCTTCTCTCATATTCTATGTTCTTCCATACTTGGAGCTTAATAAACAGTGAAAAAGGAATTAGCATGTACCAGGCAGTGTTCAAGGCATGGAAAGATTAAAACAAAAGACATAAACAATATGTAACCTAAAAGGAAACCAGTGAATTGGGGGTTAGAGAAAACTGCCTGGTGCTGTGACATGGTGGAAAATTCAGAGATATCTCAGAGTATAGCAAAGGGAGAAATGAGATGTCTGTGCTGAGTCACCTCCTTTGAAATTCATGGCCCTTCCTTCCAATCAGGCAATAACTTCCCTTCTAGGTTATTATCATTTGAGGATAAGAACTATGTATCACTCTTAATATTTGAATTTATTGAAGTAATGATAAAATATTTATCTGCATAGGTGTGGGATAAATTCATCTTTCTACTTATGGAGAAGAAGTTTTCTATAAACCAGATACTTAAAGTAGGTGATTGAAAACATCCAATTCATTTCATGATTAGATTGTTCAGTCCATCACTTCCTGTCAAGTGCAGTATAATAACTAGGTTCACATTTTTTATGCAAGCCATGTATTTAAGAAAAATTTTGGAGGACATTGTACATTTCATCCTTATTAATTACAGGAGTATATATCGGACCCAGATGTGGAAAAAAAGCACATTGTTATTTTACCTGACTACAGTACTAGGACACAAAAAACTTCTGAACATCCAAATATTCCAAATTGGCTACAAGTTCCTGGTACATCAGAGAAACGTGCTATAAGAAAAAGTGAGTTTTTGTGTGAATAGAGCTCCTGATTTCATCAATTTAGGACATCCAAAAAAATAAGTTTCTAGTACTGCACATTGCCAACTGTTCTATAGCACAGAGTCTTCAAGAGTAGCCCAAGGTTTCGAATTTCAGCATGTTGCCCATGATAACACAATCAAAATGTCAGACATGGAATCGGAACCCAGGGCTGCCTTAATTTAAACTGGCCTTCTATGCCCTGGCCAGTGCTATATCTCAAGTAGTAGAACATACTGCAAAACATTCTTTCTAAAAATGCCATTATAAACATTCAAATGTTAAGGGTATTTTTGAAATAAAATATTCTGTATTCTCCTGTAGAATTACCATTGATCCCCTACCTTCTGTTTTTGAAAGCCTTTGCCTTTTTCATAATCCATAAATGCAAATGTTATTCTCTTAATCTAATTTTGTCTCCTGTTATTTTAGGTTAAATTTTTCTAAAGCCATTCAGAATAGACATACTTGAACTGTTTTCATATTCTGAGTAGCATAGTTTCCAATTTTCTGTGGTTATTTATCTATATTTTATTACCATTATGTCTACATTAGGAGTGGACAAAGAAGAAGATAGCGATTCTCCTTGGGATTCAGAGGTATTAATTCATTTTCAAACTTCAATCTTGATTGCTATTTTTAAAATTACATTTAAGTTTACTTATTTACTTATCAGTGCAATTACCCAGGTGGAATTACAAGGGGAGTTTTCGAGCTAGAAAGATTTCGGAAATAATCTAGTACAACTGCGTTTTAACATGTAGGGAAGACATTCCACAGACAAGTCAGCTTATGGTCTCAGTACTAGTTTAGTGAAAAGCCAAGAAGACAATTCAATGGTCCTAATTTTCAGGACCACATTGTGAGGGATAGAAATCCTATCCAAAAATGATTACTCAGAGACCTCTTGAAGTAAAAAGTAGAAAAGTTGTTTGTTTAATTAATTCTCATGAGAATGAGCAATTCCACCCCGAGGAGGGAAAGAGGGAGAGCTCACGGTAGAAGAGCTAAGGAAGGGGATAAGGTATACAGTTTTTATAGGGTTTCGATACAAAGGATTACATCATGAGTTGGAGAACATTAACAGATAGGTTCCCCCCCCCCCCATCCCTTAATTGGATGTTGTTCATGCCAAAAACGGCAGATTCCTAGTTCTGGGAGGAACCATACATCAGGCAACTAATTGGCCGGTGTTGGTAACTTGAACAGTGATAGAAGTCATCATTCGAGGTTAAATACATATGTCGAAAATCGAAGTATATATTGGCTACCACTCAATATATTCACACAGGTCACAGAGACCTAGAGAAACTAAAATATAAAAGAGGAATTTAAACATCCTTTGAAGTTCTTCTTCATTTTATCTTAACTACATGCAGCTACTGGAATTACTTCAACTACACACACACACACAACATGGTTGACGCTCCACTCCTGAACACCTTACAAATTTCAATGTGCCTCTGTCTGTCATTCAGTGAACAAATGTGATAATATTTTATGCTCTTCCAAGTATTAGGATATATTCCAGAAAAGTAAGAGACTTTGGAGAAATAGAAACTTACTTCCCTACTCAATGATTAATTTACCTACAGATAATAAGATAGGACAAAGGTACCTATATAAGCTGATGTTATGGCAAATTCTAAGTAAATTTCTGCCTAGATACTATACACAAAGGCTGAGGCCCATATAAAGGCCAATGTAAAAGTCATTTATATTGAATGAAGAAAGACTTAATGAAAGAGGTAATAAATAGGGTGTAGTGATAGGATGAGGTTTGGGTTGCCATGGAGTAAGCAGGGAAAAGTACAGAGAGAAAGATGATAATAAAGATTCTTGCAAACAATGTAAAACTTGAGATTCTGTTTTCACAAATGGGATTAATAAAATTCATAAGGATCTTCTATAAAAAACGATTGTCACTGTATGCCTTGAATCATAGCTTTAGGATTTGGGATTTGATTTGTATCAAGGAGCCAGTCAATTCTTGTATTGACTGTATAATAATGTATTGAAACATATTTCAGGAAAGTTTTATTTTGTGTGATCATTTTCAAAGATTATCTGGAACAAAGGTACAATATATGTAAAAATATATTTTTCCAAAATAAATTTCCTCTATATTTGTCACAAATTTTAAGCTCATCTCTCCATGTTCTTCAGATAGACATCAATTCCTTTTTCCTAAATTAATTTTTTTTAATTTTCTATACATGTATGTGGGTAGTTCCTCATCTTTAGCCCTTGAAATACTTTGTATTCCAGTTTTCTCTCCCTCCTTCCACCACTCTTCCCTGCATAGAAAGTAGTCCAATATACGTTAAGCATGGAAGAAATACTTTTTAAATACAATTATTATCCTGCACAAGACAAATCAAATCAAACTAGTAACAATAAAGAAAGGAAGGGGCAGCTAGTTGTTGGACTGGATAGAGTAACGAGCCAGAAGTTAGGAGTACCTGAGTTCAAAAGTGATCTCAGACACTTAAAACTTCCTAGCTGTGTAGAACTGGGCAAGTCACTTAACCCCAATTGCCTTAGGAAGAGCGAGATAGATAGATAGGTAGAGAGAGAGACAAATTTCTATGTTGAGATCCATAATTAGATTTCACGGTCCTCTCTCCAGGTGGAGAGGATTCTCTTCATCACTGAACCACTGGAACTGATATAGATTGTCTCATTGTTGACGTGAGTCAGGGCATCAGAATTGATCATAGTATAATCTTCTGCTTGCCATTTATATTGACCTCTTGGTTCTCCTCATTTCCCTTAGAATCAGTCCATGTGTCTCCAAGCCTCTCTGCAATCATTCTGTTGATCTTTTCTTATTGAAAAATGGTATTGCATAACAAGCATATACCATTATTTAATCAGCCATTCTCCAAATAATGGGAAACCATTCAGTTTCCAGTTTCTTGCCTCTACAAAAAGGGCTGCCACAACCATTTTGCTCATGTGGGTGCCTTTCCCTCCCTTAATATCTCTTTAGTATAAAACCCCCTAGGACCACTGCTAGATCAAAGGGAATGCAGTTTGATAACCTTTTGAAAGTAGTTCTAAATTGCTCACAAGCATAGTTGGATCTATTCACAGTTCCACACACAGTGTATTAGCTAGATATTCATTCTTTCAGGCTTTATCAACATAAAACTGTGGAAATTAAAGAAGAACTTGAATAATAATTTTATTGTACTTCTCTGTACCTTTTAACTTTTTTAAAAAATGCATTTAGTTTCCAAGACTTTGGAAATATATTTCTCTTATATGGAATAAATTTAATTAATGGGCATTATATTGTGAACTCTTATAGCAATGGAATAAGACAAGTAATCTCACATTCCAAAGTATAATTACATGCTTCTCCATTACATTTTTACTACACTAATATTTCAGTAACTCAGTACAACTACACATTCATAAAATCTCTTTTGTTCTAAGGCACTCAGAAACAAAGAAGACTAAATTCTTGCCACCTTGTACTTTCTAATTTAATTGGGGATCTAAGGCATCCACAAAATAATTCATTTTCACATAGCTGTTGAAAAAAGTGAGTCAAAAGCCAGGACAAGTTATTAATCTATTAGAAGCAATTGGAATTTGAGTTAATTCTTTTTCTCTTTTCAAGAATTTCTATTTCATTCAAACATTTTTTGAATGACTCCTTATTTTTTCCCCCTGAAGTTCCTTTCCGTATATTATTAGTTGTTTGGAATATCACCTGGGTCCCTTCGTTTTCTTCTGACGTTCTGGCTGAATTTCAGAAACCACATCAAACAGTGCAAAGTACACACAATTTTCATTGGTCCTGTTAAACATTCATAACTTTTTGTAATTTTTGAATACATCTCACAGATTCTATACTCTTCCCTATTTGTAGCTTAATAAACAGTGAAAAAGTAGCTGCAATGTACCAGGCAGTGTTCAAGGCAGAGAAAGAACAAAAGACATAAACAATTCATAACATAAAAGTAAACCAATGAATTGGGGTTTGGAGAAATCTGCCTGGAGCAACAACATGGTGGTAAATTCAGAGATGTCCCAAAGAGTATAGCAAAAGGAGAAATGAGATGACTGTGCTGAATTCCCTTCTTTGAAATTCATGGCTCTTACTCCCAATCAGGCAGTATACTCTCTTGCAGGTTGTTATCATTTGAGGATAAAAACTGTGTATCATTCCTAATATTTGAATTCATTGAAGTAATAGTAAAATTTTATCTGCGTAGGTGTGGGATAAATTCATATTTCTACTTATGGACAAGAGGTCTTCTATAAACCAGATAGCTAAAGTAGGTGATTGAAAACATCCAATTCATTTCATGATTAGATTGTTGTGTCCATCACCTTCTGTCAAGTGCAGTATAATAGCTATTTTTATACTATCCCTATATTTAAGAAAAAATTTGGTGGACATTGTACATTTCCTTCTTATTAATTACAGGAATATATATCAGACCCAGATGTGGAAAAAAAGCACATTGTTATTTTACCTGACTACAGTACTAGGACACAAAAAACTTCTGAAAATCCAAATATTCCAGATCAGCTACAAGCTCCTGATACATCATACAAAGGTGTTGTAAAAAAAAGTGAGTTATTGTGTTGCCAAAGAACCTGACTTCATCAGTTTAGGACATCCACAAGGAATGAATTTCTAGTGATGCTCATTGGCTACTCTTCTACAGCATAGAATCTTCCAGAGTAGCCCAGGGTTTCAGAATTTCAGCATTTTACCCATGATAACACAATCAAAATATCAGACATGGAAATGGACCCAGGGTTGCCTAATTTCAAACTGTCAATTTATGCATTGTACAATGCTATACCTCAAGTTGTAGAACATACTGCAAAACATTCTTCCCAAAACTGCCATTATAAACATTTAATGTTCAGGTTATTTTTGAAATAAAATATTTTGTATTCTCCCATAAAATTACCATTGAGCCCCTAGCTTCAATTTTTTAAAAGATCCTGCCTTGTCCACAATCCATAAGTGCAAATGTTACTCTCTTAATCTAATTTTGTTTCCTGTCATGTTAAATTCCTGTAAAACCATTCTGAGTAGACATATTTGAACTGTTTTCGTATTCTGTGTAGCTTATTTTCCAATTATTTCTGTGAAATTTATATTTTATTATCATTTTACCAACATTAGGAATGGACAATGAAGAAGATAACGATTCTCCTTGGGATTCAGAGGTATTAATTCATTTTGAAACTTTAATCTTGATTTTTTTTTAAATTACATTTAAGTTTACTTATTTACTAATCAGCGCAATTGCTCTGGTGGAATTAGAAAGGGACTTTTTGAGCTAGAAAGATTTCAGAAATAATCTAGTACAACTTCTTTTTTTTAACAATTGAGCTTATGGTCTCAATATTAGTTTAATGAAGAGCCAAGAAGACAATTCAACCGTCCTAACTTTCAGAACCTCATGGTTTACACTCTACTCCTGAACACCTTAGCAATTTCAATGTTCCTCTCAGTCTATAATTCTGTGAACAAGTTTGATAACATTTTATGCTCTTCTAAGTATTAGGATATATTCCAGAAAAGTAAGAGACTTTGAAGAAATAGAAGCCTACTTCCATACTCCATGATTAACTTACCTACAAATACTAAGATAGGACAAATGCACCTGTATAAGTTAATGTTATGACCAATTCTAAGTAAATTTCTGCATATCTTCTATACACAAAGGCTGTAGCCCATACAAAAACTAATGTATATGTCATTTGTATGGCATAAAGAAAGACTTAATGCAAAAGGTTATAATTAAGGTGTAGTGATTGGAAGAGCTTTGGATTGGCAGAGAGGAAGCAGGAAAAACTGCAGAGAGAAAGAGGATAGTAAAGATGATTACAAACAATCTAAAACTTGACGTTCATTTGTCACAAAGGAGGCTAATAAAAGTCATAAGGATACTGTATTAAAAAAAGATTGTCATTGTTTTTACGTATAATGTACCTTTGTTACAGGTAACCTTTGACAATGATCACACAAAATAAAACTTTCCGGAACTATGTTTCAATACATTATTATATTATCTAAGAAATGACGGGATCCTTGATACAAATCAAATCCCAAATTCTAAAGCTATGATTCAAGGCATACAATGCCAATATTTTTCTATAGATGATACTTATGATTTTTATTTGTTCCATTTGTGAAACAGAATTTCAAGTTTTACATGGTTTGCAAGCATCTTTATTATCCTCTTTCTCTCTGCACTTTTTCCTGCTTTCATTGGTCCTACTAAACATTCATAACTTTTTGTAATTCTCGAATACCTCTCACATATTCTATGTTCTTCCATACTTGTAGCTTAAAAAACAGTGAAATAGTAGCTACAATGTACAAGGTAGTGTTCAAGGGAGAGAAAGATTAAGAACAAAAGACATAAACAATATATAACTTAAAAGAAAACCAGTGAATTGGGGGTTAGAGAAATCTGCCTGGTGCTATAACATGGTGGAAAATTCAGAGATGTCCCAAAGAATATAACAAAGGAATAAATGTCATGTCTGTTCTGAGTCCCCTCCTTTGAAGTTCATGGCTCTTCCTTCCAATCAGGCAATATCTTCCCTTCGAGGTTATTATCATTTGAGGATAAGAAGTGTGTATCATGCCTAATATTTTAATTTATTGAAGTAATAGTAAAATATTTATCTTCATAGGTGTGGGAAAAATTCATATTTCTACTTATGGACAAGAAGTTTTCTATAAATCAGATACCTAAAATTGATGATTGAAAACATCCAATTCATTTCTTGATCAGATTGTTGGGTCCATCACCTTCTGTCAAGTGCAGTATAATAGCTAGTTTCACATTTTTTATACTAGCCATATGTTTAAGAAAAAATTTGGAGGACATTGTACATTTCATTCTCATTAATTACAGGAATATATATCAGACCCAGATGTGGAAAAAAAGCACATTATTATTTTACCTGACTACAGTACAAGGACACAAAAAACTTCTGAAAATCCAAATATTCCAAATCAGCTACAAGCTCTGGATACATCAGAGAAAGGTGCTGTAAGAAAAGGTGAGTTATTATGTTGACAATGCACCTGATTTCCTCAATTTAGGACATCCACAAGGAATAAATTTCTAGTTATGCTCATTGGCTACTGTTCTATAGCCTAGAGTCTTCCAGAGTAGTTCAGGGGTTCAGAAGTTCAGCATTTTGCCCATTATAACGCAATCAAAACATCAGCAATGGAAGCCGAACCCACAGCTGCCTAAATTCAAAATGACCTTCAATGCATTATAGAGTGCTATACCTTAAATTGTAGAACATACTGCAAGACATTCTTTCCAAAAATGCCATTATAAATATTTAAATGTTGTTTATTTTCGAAATAATATATTGTGTATTCGCACATAAAATTACCATTGAGCCCCTAGCTTCTATTTTTTAAAAGACCCTGCCTTGTCCACAATACATAAGTGCAAATGTTACTCTCTTAATCTAATTTTGTCTCCTGTCATTTTAGTTAAAATTTTCATAAAACCAATCGGAGTAGATATAATTGAACTGTTTTCTTAATCTGAGTAACATTTTCCAATTATTTTCTATGCTTACTTATCTATATTTTATTACCATTTTATCAACATTAGGAAAGGATAAAGAAGAAGATAGTGATTCTCCTTGGGATTCAGAGGTATTAATTCATTTTGGAACTTCAATCTTGATTGGTTTTTTTAAAATTACATTTAAGTTTAGTTATTTACTAATCAGTGCAATTGCTCTGGTGGAATTAGAAGGGGACTTTTCAAACTAGAAAGATTTCAGAAATAATCTAGTACAATTGCTTTTTTAACAAGTCAGTTTATGGTCTCATTACTAGTGTAATGAAGAACCAAGACAATTCAATGGTCCTAACTTTCAGGAGCGCATGGTTTCCACTCTCCTCCTACTTCCCTACTCCAATATCAACTTACCTACAAATTAAAGGATAGGACAAAGGCATCTATGTTAGCTGATGTCATGGCCAATTTCTAAGTAAATTTCTGGATAGCTTCTATACACAAAGGCTTTGGCCCATACAAAGGCCAATGTAAAAGTCATTTGTATTAAATGAAGAAAGGCTTAATGAAAGAGGTAATAATTAGGGTGTAGAGATAGGATGAGGTTGGATTGGCAGAGAGGAAGCAGGGAATAGTGCAGAGAGAAAGAGGATAGTAAAGATGCACAATGTAAAACTTGCAAGTTCAATTGTCACAAAGGGGACTAATAAAAGTCATAATAATCTTCTATAAAAAACGATTGTCATTGTTTGCCTTGAATCATAGCTTTAGGATTTGGGATTTGTTTTGTATCAGGGAGCAAGTCATTTCTTAGACAGTATAATAATGTATTGAAATGTATTTCAGGAAAGTTTTATTTTATGTGATCATTGTCAAAGATTATCTGGAACAAAGGTACATTATACATAAAAATATATTTTTCCAAAAGAAATTTTGTATTTATCTCAAATTTTAAGTTCACCTCTCCTTGTTCTTCAGATAGACATCAATTTCTTTTTTTAAAATTAAACCTTTTTTATTTTCTAAACATATATGTGGGTAATTCCTCATCTTTAGCCCTTGAAATTCTTTGTCTTCCAATTTTCCCTCCCTCCTTCCACCACTCTCCCCTGCAAAGGAAGTAGTCCAAAATATGTTAAACATGAAAGAAATACATGTTAAATACAATTATTGTCCTGTAGAAGACAAATCAAATCAAACTAGTAACAACAAAAAAAGGAGAGGGCAGCTACTTGTTGTACTGGATAGAGGAGCAGCCCAGAATTCAGGACGGTCTGAGTTCAAAAGCCTCAGACACTTAACAATTCATAGCTGTGTAGTTGAAGAAATGATTTAACCCAATTTCCTTAGGTAAAGGGAGAGAGAGAGAGAGAGAGAGAGAGAGAGAGAGAGAGAGAGAGAGAGAGAGAGAAAATGCTATGTTGAGAACCACATTTAGATTTCACAGTTTTCTCTTCAAGTGGATAGGGTTCTTTTCATCACTGAACCACTGGAACTGATATAAATTGTCTCATTGTTGAAGAGTCAGGGCATCAGAACTGATCATAGCATAATCTTCTACTTACCATGTATAGTGACCTCCTGGCTCTCCTTATTTCCCTAAGAATCAGTCCATGTGTCTCCAAGCCTCTGTGCAATCATCCTGTTGATCTTTTCTTATTGAAAAATAATATTGCATAACAAGCATATACCATTATTTAATCAGCCATTCTCCAAATAATGGGCAACCATTCAGCCTCTACAAAAAGGGCTGCCACAAACATTTTGCTCATTTGGGGCCCTTTCCCTCCCTTAATATCTCTTTGGCCTATAAGCCCACTAGAACCACTGATAAATCAAAGGGAATGCAGTTTGATAATCTTTGATCCTAATTCCAAATTGCTCTCCACAATGGTTGGATCGGTTCACAGTTCCACACACAGTGATTTTGCTAGATATTGATTCTTTCAAGCATTATCAACATAGAAATGTACAAATTAAACAAGAATTTGAATAATAAATTTACTGTAATTCTCTGTATCTTTTACCTTTTTTAAAAAAATGCATTTAGTTTCCAAGGCTTTACTTTCTCTTATATGGAATAAATTTAATTAATGGGCATTGTATTGTGAACTCTTATGCCACTGGAATAATCTCACATTCCAAAGTATAATTTCTTACTTCTCCATTACATTTTTACTACACTAATATTTCAGTAACTCAGTACAACTACACATGCATAAAATCTATTTTTTCTATGGCACTCAGAAACAAAGAAGACTAAATTCTTGCCACCTTGTACTTTCTAATGTAATTGGGGATCTAATGCATCCACAAAATAATTCATTTTCACATAACTGTTTAAATAAAGTCAGTCAAAAAACTGGCAAGGTTATTAAGCTATTTGAAACAATTCGAATTTGAGTTAATTCTTTTTCCCTTTTCATGAATTTCTATTTCAGTCAAACATTTTTTGAATGACACCTTATTTTCCCCCCTGAAGTACCTTTCCTTATATTATACCGATTGTTCGGAATATCATCCTGGGACTCTTCGCTGTCTTCTTAAATTCTGGTTGAATTTTAGAAATCACATCAAACAATACGAAGTACACACAGCTTTCATGGGTCCTTCTAAACATTCATAACTTTTTGTAATTTTTGAATATATCTCACAGATTCTATATTCTTCCATACTTGTAGCTTAATAAACAGTGAAAAATTAGCTACAATGTGCCAGGCAGTGTTCATGACAGAGAAAGATTAAAAACAAAAGACATAAACAATTCATAACCTAAAAGTAAACCAATGAATTGGGGGTTGGAGAAATCTGCCTTGTGCTGCAACATGGTGGAAAATTCAGAGATATCCCAAAGAGTATAGCAAAGGGAGAAATGAGATGTCTGTGCTGAGTCCCCTCCTTTGAAATTCATGGCTCTTCCTTCCACTCAGGCAATAACGTCCCTATCAGGTTACTATCATTTGATGTTAAGAACCCTGTATCATTCCTAATATTTGAATTTATTGAAGTAATAGTAAAATATGTATCTGCATAGGTGTGGGATAAATTCTTATTTCTACTTATGGAGAAGAGTTTTTCTATAAATCAGATACATAAAATTGGTTATTGAAAACTTCCAATTCATTTCATGATTGGGTTCATCACCTTCTGTCAAGTATAGTATAATAATTAGGTTCACATTTTTTATGGTAGCCATATATTTAAGAAAAATTGTGGAGGGCATTGTACATTTCATTCTCATTAATTACAGGAATGTCTATCTGACCCAGATGTGGGAAAAAAGCACATTGTTATTTTACCTGACTACAGTACTAGGACACAAAAAACTTCTGAAAATCTCAATATTTCAAATCAACTACAAGCTCCTGGTACATCAGTGAAACATGCTATAAGAAAAAGTGAGTTTTTGTGTTGAGAGAACCTGATTTCATCAATTTAGGACATCCACAAGGAATAAATTTCTAGTGATGCTCATTGGCTACTGTTCTATAGCATAGAGTCTTCCAGAGTAGCCCAGGGCTTCACAATTTCAGCATTTTGCCCGTGATAGCACCAAGAAAATATCAGCCATGGAAACTGAATCCAGGGCTACCTTAGGTCAAACTGGCCTTCTATACACTGGCCAGTGCTATACCTCAAGTTGTAAAATATATTGAAAACATTTCCAAAAATGCCATTATAAACATATAAATGTGAAGGGTATTTTTGAAACAAAATATTCTGTATTCTCCCATAAAATTACCATTGCTCCTCTAGCATCTATTTTGGAAGACCTTGCCTTGTTCATAATCCATAAGTGTAAATGTTATTCTCTTAATCAAATTTTGTCTCCTATCATATTAGTTTAAATTTTCCTAAAGCCATTCTGACTAGATATACTTGAACTGTTTTCATATTCTGAGAAGCATATTTTCCAATTATTTCTGTGGTTATTTATATTTTATTACCATTATATCATCATTAGGAGTGGACAATGAAGAAGATAACAATTCTCCTTGGGATTCAGAGGTATTCATTTTGAAACTTCAATCTTGATTTTTTTATTGCATTTAAGTTTACTTATTTACTAATCAGTACAATCGATTGGGTGGAATTAGAAGGGGACATTTCGAGCTAGAAAGGTTTCAGAAAAAATCTAGTACAACTGACCTTTTAACATGTGGGGAAGACACTCCCCAGACAAGCCAGCTTATGGTCTCAATTCTAGTTTAGAGAAGAGCCAAGAAGACAATTAAATTGGCCTAACTTTCAGGACCTCATGGTTTACATTCTACTCCTAAACAACGTAGCAATTTCAATGCTCTTCTTAGTCTGTCATTCGGTGAACATATTTGATTACATTTTATGCTCTTCTGAGTATTAGGATATATTCCAGAAATTAAGAGACTTTGGAGAAATAGAAGCCTACTTCCCTACTCCTAACTTACCTACAAATAATAAGATAGGACAATGGCACCTATATATTATGGCCAATTCTAAGTAAATTTCTGCATAGCTTCTATACACAAATATTGAGGCCCATACAAACGCCAATATAAAAGTCATTTGTGTTGAATGAAGAAAGACTTAATGAAAGAGGTAATAACTAGGGTGCAGTGATAGGATGAGGTTTGGGTTACCATAGAGGAAGTAGGAAAAAGTGCAGAGAGAAAGAGGATAGTAAAGATGCTTGCAAACAATGTAAAACTTGAGATTCCGTTTTCACAAATGAGAATAATAAAAGCCATAAGTATCTTCTATAGAAAAAGATTGTTATTGTATGCCTTGAATCTTAGCTTTAGGATTTGGGGTTTGATTTGTATCAAGAAGCCAGTCATTTCTTAGAATATAATAATATATTGAAACACATTTCTAGAAAGTTTTGTTTAGTGTGATCATTTTCAAAGATTACCTGGAACAAATGAACATTATATGTAAAAATATATTTTTCCAAATGAATTTCCTTTGTTTTTATCATAAATTTTCAGCTCATTTCCCCATGTTCTTCAGTTACACATCAATTTGTTTTTCAATTAAAACTTTTTATTTTCTAAAGATGTATGTCAGTAATTCCTCATCTTTAGCCCTTGAAATACTTTATATTTCAATTTCCTCTCCTCCTTCCACCACTCTCCCTGCAATGCATGTAGTCCAATATACTTTACACATGGAGGAAATACGTGTTAAATACAATTTTATTCCTGCACAAGACAAATCAAACCAAACTTGTACCAACAAAAAAAGGAGGGGGCAGCTACATATTGCACTGGATAGAGTAACAGTCCAGAAGTCAGGAGAATGTCAGTTCAAAAGTGGCCTCAGAAACGTGAAACTTCCTACCAGTGTAGACTTGGGCAAGTCACTTAACTCCAGTTGCCTTAGGAAGAGAGAGAGAAAGAGAGAGAAAGAGACAAATTGCTATGTTGCGAACCACATTTGTATTTCACAGTCCTCTCTCCAGGTGGAGAGGGTTCTCTTCATCACTGAACCACTGAACTGATATAAATTGTCTCATTGTTGAAGATAGCCATGGGCATCAGAATTGATCATAGCATAATCTTCTGCTTGCCATGTATAGTGACCTCCTGGTTCTACCCATTTCCCTTAGAATCAGTCCATATATCTCCAAGCCTCTGTGCAATCATCGTGTTGATCTTTTCTTATTGAAAAATAATATTGCATAGCAAGTATATACGATTATTTAATCAACCATTCCCCAAATAATGGGAAACCATTCAGTTTCCAGTTTCTTGCCTCTACAAAAAGGGCTGCCATAAACATTTTGCTCATGTGAGTCCTTTTCCCTCCCTTAATATCACCTTGGCCTACAAGCCCACTAGAACCACTGCTAGATCAAAGGGAATGCTGTTTGATAATTTTTTGATTGTTGTCCCAAATTGCTCTTTAGAATGGGTGGATCTATTCACAGTTCCACACACAATGCCTTGGCTAGATATTCATATTTTCAGGCTTTAT
Organism: Dasyurus viverrinus; assembly: GCA_020854095.1. Lineage (NCBI taxonomy): Eukaryota > Metazoa > Chordata > Mammalia > Dasyuromorphia > Dasyuridae > Dasyurus > Dasyurus viverrinus. The sequence continues at coordinate 251,098,773 of CM037001.1, forward strand.
CAACATAGAACTGTGGAAATTAAACAAGAACTTGAATAATAAATCTATTGCAATTCTCTGTATCTTTTAACTTTTTAAAAAAATGCATTTAGTTTCCAAGACTTTACTTTCTGTTATATGGAATAAATATAATTAATGCACATTGTATTCTAAACTCTTATATCACTGGAATAATCTCACATTCTAAAGTATAATTCTTATTTCTCCATTACATTTTTACTACACTAATATGTCAGTAACTCAGAACAACTACACATGCATAAAATCTCTTTTTTTCTATGTCACTCAGAAACAAAGAAGACTAAATTCTTGCTACCTTGTACTTGCTAATTATTTGGGGATCTAAGCCATTCTCAAAATAATTCATTTTCACATAGCTGTTAACAGGCAATGTTATTGATCTATTTGAGGCAATTGGAATTTGAGTTAAATCTTGTTCCCTTTTCATGAATTTCTATTTCAGTCAAACATTTTTTGAATGACTCCTTACTTTTTCCCCATGAAGTACCTTTTTTTAAATTTTACACCAGTTGTTTGGAATATCATCCTGGCTCTCTTCCTTTTCTTCTGAAATTCTGGCTCAATTTCAGAAATCCCATCAAACAGTGCTAACTACACACAGCTTTCATGGGTCCTTCTCAACATTCATAACTTTTTGTAATTCTCAAATACATCTCACAGATTCTATATTCTTCCCTACTTGTAGCTTAATAAACAGTGAAAAATTAGCTATAATGTACCAGGCAGTGCACAGGGCAGAGAAAGATTAAAAGCAAAAGACCTAAACAATTCACAACCTAAAAGTAAACCAATGAATTGGGGGTGGGAGAAATCTGCCTTGTGCTACAACATGATGGAAAATTCAGAGGTGTCCTAAAGAATATAGCAAAGGGAGAAATGAGATGACTGTGCTGAGTCCCCTCCTTTGAAGTTCATGGTTCTTCCCTCCAATCAGCCAAAAACTCCCTACAAGGTTATTATCATTTGAGGATAAGAACTGTGGATCACTCCTAATATTTGAATTTATTGAAGTAATAGAAAATATTTATCTGCATAGGTGTGAGATAAATTCATATTTCTACTTATGGAGAAGAGGTCATGATTAGATTGTTGGGTCCATCACCTTCTGTCAAGTGCACTATAATAGCTAGGTTCACATTTTTTATGCTAGTCATATATTTAAGAAAAAATTGGAGGACATTGTACATTTCCCTCTTATTAATTACAGGAATATGTATCGGACACAGATGTGGTAAAAAAGCACATTGTTATTTTACCTAACTACAGTACTAGAACACAAAAAACTGAAAATCAAAATATTTCAAATCAGCTACAAACTCCTGGTACATCAGAGAAATCTGCTATAAGAAAAAGTGAGTTTTTGTGTCAACAGAGCTCCTGATTTCATCAATTTAGGACATCCACAAGGAATAAATTTCTAATGAAGCTCATTGGCTACTGTTCTACAGCATAGAGTCTTCCAGAGTAGCCAGGGCTTCAGAATTTCAGCATTTTGTCCATGATAGCAAATCAAAATATCAGCCATTGAAACGGAACACAGGGCTACCTTAGGTCAAACTGGCCTTCTATGCACAGGCCAGTGCTATAACTCAAGTTGTAGAACATACTGCAAAACATTCTTCCCCAAAATGCCATTATAAACACTTAAATGTTAAGGGCATTCTTGAAATAAAATATTCTGTCTTCTCCCATAAAATTACCATTGATCCCCTAGCTTCTTTTTGTGAAAGACCTTGCCTTGTTCATAATCCATAACTGCAAATGTTTTTCCCTTAATCTACTTTTGTCTCCTATCATTTTAGTTTAAATTTCCCTAAAGCCATTCTGAGTAGACATACTTGAACTGTTTTCATATTCTGAGTAGCATATTTTCCAATTATTTCTGTGGTTATTTATATTTTATTACCATTACATCAACATTAGGAGTGGACAAAGAAGAAGATAGCGACTCTCCTTGGGATTCAGAGGTATTAATTGATTTTGAAACTTCAATCTTGATTGTTTTTTTTAATTACATTTACGTTTACTTATTTACTAATCAATGCAATTGCTCGGGTGCAATTAGAAGGGGACTTTTCTAGCTAGAAAGATTTCAGAAAAAATCTAGTACATCTGCCCTTTTAACATGTGGGGAAGACACTCCCAAGACAAGACAGCTTATGGTCTCAATTCTAGTTTAGAGAAGAGCCAAGAAAAAAATTCAATGGTCCTAACTTTCAGGATCTCATGGTTTCCACTCTACTCCTGAACACCTTTTCAATTTCAATGTTCCTCTCAGTCTGTCATTCGGTGAACAAGTTTGATAACATTTTATGCTCTTCTGAGTATTAGGATATATTCTAGAAATTAAGAGACTTTGGAGAAATAGAAGCTTACTTCACTACTCCATGATTAACTTACCTACAAATAATAAGATAGGACCATGGCATCTATATAAGCTGATATTATGGCCAATTCTAAGTAAATTTCTACATAGCTTCTATACACAACAATTGAGGCCCTTACAAAGGCCAAAGTAAAAGTCATTTGTGTTGAATGAAGGAAGACTTAATGAAAGAAGTAATAACTAGGGTGTAGTGATAGGATGAGGTTTGGGTTACCAGAGAGGAAGCAGGAAAAAGTGCAGAGAGAAAGAGGATAGTAAAGATGCTTGCAAACAATGTAAAACTTGAGATTCCATTTTCACAAATTAGAATACTAAAAGTCATAAGTATCTTCTATAGAAAAAGATTGTTATTGTATGCCTTGAATCTTAGCTTTAGGATTTGGGGTTGATTTGTATCAAGAAGCCAGTCATTTCTTAGAGAATATAATAATATATTGAAACACATTTCTGGAAAGTTTTATTTAGTGTGATCATTTTCAAAGATTACCTGGAACAAATGAACATTATATGTAAAAATATATTTTTCCAAAGGAATTTCCTTTGTTTTTATCATAAATTTTAAGCTCATCTCTCCATGTTCTTCAGATACACATCAATTTGTTTTTCAATTAAAACTTTTTATTTTCTAAACATGTATGTCGGTAATTCCTCATCTTTAACCCTTGAAATACTTTATATTTCAATTTGCTCTCTTCCTTCCACCACTTTCTTTGCAATGCAAGTAGTACATTATGCATGGAAGAAAAAGTGTTAAATACAATTATTATCCTGCAGAAGACAAATCAAATCAAACTAGTAACAACAAAAAAAGGAGGGGGCAGCTACTTTTTGCACTGGATAGAGTAACAGCCCAGATGTCAGGAGTATTTGAGTTCAAAAGTGGCCTCAGAAACTTGAAACTTCCTACCAGTGTAGACCTGGGCAAGTCACTTAACCCCAATTTCCTTAGGGAGAGAGAGAGAGAGAGAGAGAGAGAGAGAGAGAGAGAGAGAGAGAGAAATTTTTATGTTGACAACCACATTTAGATTTCACAGTCCTCTCTCCAGGTGGTGAGGGCTCTCACTGAACCACTGGAACTGATATAAATTGTCTCATTGTTGAAGAGAGCCATGGGCATCAGAACTGATCATAGAATAATCTTCTGTTTGCCATGTATAGTGATCTCCTGGCTCTCCTTATTTCCCTTAGAATCAGTCCATGTGTCTCCAGCCCTCTATGCAATCAACCTGTTGATCTTTTCTTATTGAAAAATAATATTGCATAACATGCATATACCATTATTTAATCAGCCATTATCCAACCAATGGGCATCCCTTCAGTTTCCAGTTTACTGCCTCTACAAAAAGAACTGCCTCAAACATGTGGGTCCCTTTCCCTCCCTTAATATTACTTTGGTCTACAAGCCAACTAGAACCACTGCGAGATCAAAGGAAATACAGTTTGATAATCTTTTGATCTTAGTTCCCAATTGCTCTCCAGAATGGGTGGATCTGTTCACAGTTCCACACACAATGTCTTTGCTAGATATTCATTCTTTCTGGCTTTATCAATATAACTGTGGAAATTAAACAAGAACTTGAATAATAAATTTATTGTAATTCTCTGTACCTTTTAACTTTTCAAAAAATGCATTTAATTTCCAAGACTTTACTTTCTGTTATATGGAATAAATTTAATTAATGCACATTGTATTGTGAACTCTTATAACACTGGAATAATCTCACAATCCAAAATATAATTCTTACCTCTCCTTTACATTTTTACTACACTAATATTTCAGTAACTCATTAGAACTACACAAGCATAAAATCTCTTTTTTTCCATGGCACTCAGAAACAAAGAAGATTAAATTCTTGCCACCTTGTACTTTCTAATTATTTGGGGTACAAAGCCATGCTCAAAATAATTCATTTTCATATAGCTTTTTAAAAAAGTCAGTCAAAAAACTGGCAAGGTTATTAATCTATTTGAAGCAATTCGAATTTGCGTTAATTCTTTTTCCCTTTTCATGTATTTCTATTTCAGTCAAACATATTTTGAATGACTCCTTCTTTTTTCCCCCTGAAGTACCTTTCCTTATATTATACTGGTTGTTTGGAATATCATCCTGGCTCTCTTCATTTTCTTCTGAAATTCTGGCTGAATTTCAGAAATCACATCAAATACTGCTAAGAACACACATCTTTCATGGGTCCTTCTCAACATTCACAACTTTTTGTAATTCTCGAATAAATCTCACAGATTCTATATGCTTACATACTTGTAGCTTAACAAACAGTGAAAAAGTAGCTACAATGAACCAGGCAGTGTTCAAGGTAGAGAAAGATTAAGAACAAAAGATGTAAACAATTCATAACACAAAAGTAAACCAATGAATTGGGGGTTAGAGAAATATCTGCCTTGTGTTGCAACATGGTAGAAAATTCAGAGGTGTCCCAAAGAATATAGCAAAGGGAGAAATGGGATGTGTGTCCTGAGTCCCCTCCTTTGAAATTCACCGCTCTTCCTTCCAATCAGGCATTAACTTCGCTACAAGGTTATTATCATTTCAGGATAAGAAATGTGTATCATTCCTAATATTTAAATTTGTTGAAGTTATAGTAAAATATTTATCTCTATAAGTGTGGAATAGATTCATTTTTCTACTTATGGACAAGAGATTTTCTATAAAATAGATACCTAAAGTAGGTGATTGAAAACAAATAATTCATTTCATGATTAGATTGTTGGGTCCATCACCTTCCGTCAAGTGCAGTTTAATTGCTAGCTTCACATTTTTTATGCTAGCCATATATTTAAGAAAAATTTTGCAGGACATTGTACATTTCCTTCTTATTAATTACAGGAATATATATCGGACTCAGATGTGGAAAAAAAGCACATTGTTATTTTACCTGACTACAGTACTAGGACACAAAAATCTTCTGAAAATCTAAATATCTCAAATCAGCTACAAACTCCTGGTACATCAGCAAAACGTGCTATAAGAAAAAGTGAGTTTTTGTGTCAACAGGGCTCCTGTTTCCATCAATTTAGGACATCCACAAGGAATAAATTTCTAGTGATGCTCATTGGCTACTGTTCTGTAGCATAGAGTCTTCCAGAGTAATCCAGGGCTTCAGAGTTTCAGCATTTTGCCCATGATAGCACAATCAAAATATCAGCCATGATAACGGAACCGAGGAGTACCTTAAGTCAAACTGGCCTCATATGCACTGGCCAGTGCTGTACCTCAAGTTGTAGAACATACTGCAAAATATTCTTTCCAATAATGCCGCCATATATATTTTTGAAATAAAATATTCTGTATTCTCCCATAAAATTACCATTGATGAAATAAAATATTCTGTATTCTCCCATAAAATTACCATTGATCACCTAGCTTCTTTTTTTGAAAGACCTTGCATTGTTCATAATCCATGAGTGCAAATTTTATTCTCTTAATCTAATTTTGTCTCCAGTTATTTTAGGTTAAATTTTCCTAAAGCCATTCTGAGTAGACATACTTGAACTGTTTTCATATTCTGAGTAGCATATTTTCCAATTATTTCTGTGGTTATTTATATTTTATTACCATTATATCAACTTTAGGAGTGGACAAAGAAGAAGATAGCGATTTTCCTTGGGATTCAGAGGTATTAATTGATTTTGAAACTTCAATCTTGATTGATTTTTTTAATTGCATTTAAGTTTACTTATTTACTAGTCACTGCAATTGCTTGGGTGGAATTAGAAGGAGATGTTTCTAGCTAGAAAGATTTCAGAAAAAACCTAGTACAACTGCCCTTTTAATATGTGGGGAAGACACTCCCCAGACAAGTCACCTTATGGTCTCAATACTAGTTTAGTGAAGAGCCAAGAAGACAGTTCAATGGTCCTAACTTTCAAGACCTCATGGTTTCCACTCTCCTCCTGAACACCTTAGCAATTTCAATGTTCCTCTCAGTCTGTCATTCAATCAACAAGTTTGATAACATTTTATGCTTTCTGAGTATTAGGATATATTTCAGAAATGTAAGAGACTTTGGAGAAATAGAAGCCTACTTCCCTACTCCATGATTAACTTACCTACAAATAATAAGATAGGACAATGGCACCTATTTAAGCTGATGTTATGGCCAATTCTATGTAAATTTCTGTATAAATTCTGGATGAATTTCAGAAATCACATCAACCAGTGCTAAGTACACACAGCTTTCATGGGTCCTTCTCAACATTCATAACTTTTTGTAATTCTTGAATACATCTCACAATTTCTATATTCTTCCATACTTGTTGCTTAATAAACAGTGAAAAAATTGCTACAATGTACCAGGCAGTGTTCAAGGCAGAGAAAGATTAAGAACAAAAGATGTAAACAATTCATAACACAAAAGTAAACCAATGAATTGGGGGTTGGAGAAATCTGCCTTGTGCTGCAACACGGTGGAAAATTCAGAGATGTCTCAAAGAGTATAGCAAAGGGAGAAATGACATGACTGTGCTGAGTTCCCTCCTTTGAAATTCATGGCTCTTCCTTCCAATCAGACAGTATCTTCTCTTCCAGGTTATTATCATTTGAGGATAAGAACTGTGTATCACTCCTAATATTTGAATTTATTGAAGTAATAGTAAAATATTTATCTGCATACCTGTACGATAAATTCACATTTCTCCTTATGGACAAGAAGTTTTCTATAATGCATATACCTAAAGTAGGTGATGGAAAACTTCTAATTTATTTCATGATTAGATTGTTGGGTCCATCACCTTCTGTGAAGTGCAGTATAATTGCTAGCTTCACATTTTTTATGCTAGCCATATATTTAAGAAAAATTTTGCAGGACATTGTACATTTCCTTTTTATTAATTACAGGAATATATATCGGACCCAGATGTGGAAAAAAGGCCCATTGTTATTTTACCTGACTACAGTACTGGGGCACAAAAAACTTCTGAAAATCCAAATATCTCAAATCAGCTACAAACTCCTGGTACATCAGACAAAGTTGTTGTAAGAAAACGTGAGTTATTGTGTTGACAGAGCTCCTGATTTCATCAATTTAGGACATTCACAAGGAATAAATTTCTAGTGATGCTCATTGGCTACTGTTCTATCGTATCTAGTCTTCAAGTGTATTCAGGGTTTCTGAAGTTCAGCATTTGTCCATGATAACACAATCAAAATATTAGCCATGGAAATGGAACCCAGGGCTGCCTAAGTTCAAACAGGCCTTCTATGCACTGTACACTGCTATACCTTACGTTGTAGAACATCCTGCAAAACATTCTTTCCAAAAATGCCATTATAAACATTTATATGTTAAGGTTATTTTTGAAATAAAATATTCTTTATTCTCCCATAAAATTACCATTGAGCCCCTAGCTTTTATTTTTTATAAGACCCTCTCTTGTCCACAATCCATAAGCATCCATATTGGCAAATGTTACTCTCTTAATCTAATTTTGTTTCCTGTCATTTTAGTTTATTTTTTTCTAAAACCATTCTGTGTAGAAATCTTTGAACTGTTTTCATATTATGAGTAGCATATTTGCCAATTATTTCTGTGGTTATTTATCTATATTTTATTACCATTATATCAACATTACGAATGGAATCAACATTTGGAATCAGGAATATAAAAGAGAGAATTTTGATGGCACAACATGTAGGTAAGATTATATTATATAGATAGGTAGGTTTCTTTAAAAAAATAAGAAAGAAAGAAAATAAAATGATACCTAGTTGCAGGAGAAAATGGGGGCTTGAAAGTGGGTGCTACAATCTAATCTATTATCAAATATACAAAATAGTCCTACTCACAGAATCTATAAGTAATTTCATTGAAGGGTTCCTGAAAAGGAAAAAAAAAGAAGTAATGTTGAGAGGAGAGAGCAAAATGTCATTAAATAAAAAGAAAGAACAGAAATACTTATTTATGATATGGAGTGACTGACAACTCCAGGAATTGTCTCTTTCAATAGGCATCCATGGTATTTGAATGGCATTTAATTTGGCAAATTGACTGAGCTACTTTTCAGTTTGATTACTTGGTTGAACAGATAGATGACTTCTCTATGAAAGTGCCTATATCACATAATTGTTTTTGGTGATAGAGACTAGCTCTGTAATTTCATTGAAACAGAGTCTGAAAGATTTATCTAGAGCATTGAAACTTTAAGTGCCTTCTTCATAGGCATAGTTCCCTAAAGGGAAAGAGACCAAATATTAAATAGTAACCAAAATAATTATACATAAATTTTTCACAGTCACACAACCAATGAGGTTTACAGGTGGAGCTCAGGCTTAGACCGTTTCATTCCAGGACAGTATCTCAAACTTAACTGGTCTCTCTCATCCCCAGAATCTGAATCTTTTGGTTTATTTATTTTGTGTTTATCAGATAAAATTCGAAATGAAAAAAATTTTTTCTCTTAAACTTCATTTTAAAAATCCTTAAGGATCTGCTTACTAAAGGACAGATTATTCTGTTTCTGTTTTGATCGTTGTCAGTTGATATTCTTTAGGCTGAAGGTAGTAAATGGTGATAAAAGGTGAAAAAAAATAAGCAACAGGAAATGAGAAACAGAGATGGGAGAAAATAGATGCATTGGAAACAAAAAAAAAGCAACCAAAGACCCTTTTCCTTTCATTAAGGATATGAGACCCTCAGGATATGCTGAGGATTTTTTTTGGTCCATTACGGAACATGTTAGAGTTTCATCAAGTGCATTTTTTAATTTTCTAATCAGTGTAAGAACTTCTACAAATGCTAAAAGGGACTACTTTAAATTTATGTGATAATATTTCCTACTTATCTTTTGAGATACGAACTCCAATTTCTTAACACTTTTTTTTAAATGATTCTAATCCTGAAACCTTAAAGATTTGAATATTCCCATATTAAATCCATATATGAAAAACCTTTTTTTCTCTTTTTGAATTATTCATAGCTAACTTCCACAATGGTAAATTGAATCAATACTTATTAGTATGGTAAACATGGGTAGATATTGGAGAGTAAATTGGAGATGTTATGATTAAGGAAAACTGAGAAGAAACTTGAAAATTAAATGTTATTGTGTATTCTCTTATGTTTGTCTCTTTCATGGATCATGGTCCTATATTTTCATATTTTCAAACAAATAAATATGTATATCATTTTTAACAGAGAATGTTTAAAATGTTATGGATTCTCTTTTTTGTGGCAAAATTTGTAAGGTAAAAAAAAGGAAAGTTTAAAGGCTAATATTTACTTAGGTTTTTATTCTGGGGAAAAAAAAAACTATACTCAAATCGAAAAAGTATTTATTTGGAAAAAAAGGTTCAATGATACTAAGAAGAACTGATAAGGTTTTGATGAGGGGAGCCCTAAAACCCTTGATCTTGCTCTCTCTCTCTGACTTCTGAGTGAGACATGAGGTGAAGCACTTGGGAAGATCATTGAAGTAGAGATTCTCAATGAATCCTGCTTCTGTAAAAGACCCCACCAAAGGCAAACATGATAAACAGCTTCATTCTGTTATCCTGAGAGATGGGCACCACCCCCATTGATAATAATCACTAATGATTAAGCTTCCCATTGAATTAAAGATCAGCCTAGAGACTCTCATTGGATTCTAAAATTCTCTAAGCTAATTCCAGCTCAGGCTATGCCCAGCCCCTCTAAAAAGCAAACCTCAGCTTCTAGCCAAGGCCACAATTATAAAATGAGCCAACTTGGTGTTCTGTCCTTGCTGAGTACTAACATGCCATAGAACCTCTCTTCCTGGCTTAGCAACAAAGTCTGCCTGCTGAAAAGATATTCTCTTATAGCATTAGCCTCTCTTTATCTTTCTCACCTATTTCCTTAACAAGAATTTATATCTCTCTATATACTATTTACTTTCCTGTAACAAGTATTTCAGCATAGTGGATAAAATTCTGGTATCAAAGCAAAAAACCCATGATTTCAAATCTCATTTCTTAATTGATACTAGCTTGGTGACACTGGGAAGTCATTAAACTTTGTACTGTCCTACCCTGGTAACTCTTAATTCTGTAAGTTTCAGAGAAGGTAATAGCCTAGCTTTTACTCATTTAAGACTTCTTTGTAAATAAATCACAGGTGAAAAACTCTGAGTTTAAGGTTCTTATTTCCTAATTCCTGATATATCTTGTGAGTAATCAAATTTACATTTCAAGGGAAAAAAGGCTTTTAAAAACCTTTCCACAACTATTTCAATTGTACATTTTTGTATGCCCACATGAAGGTAAAATTTCAAAAGAGAATTAGAGGCCATAATCCATGAAAAAGAAGATAGTCTAGGAGAGTTTTTTAGTATGTTAACAGATAGATCAAATGTCAGAAATAAGCAAAATGAAATCATGTGAATAAATGGACTATGAGTGCCAAGCTATGAAAAAAAATAATGATGTCAAATGGATAAAACTGATGTACTATTGAACTCAAATATACACTTTTTAGATTCTTCAGGAAGTGATTCCGCAAGTAATTCTAAGATAAGTGAGTGTCCCACAAATGCCAAGGATGTGGAGTATTCAAGACATTACCCTTGCCAATGCTGGCGTGAGACTAGAAATCAGGGAGTCTCCACAGAGACTCCTTTAAAAAAAAATGAAGCAGCTGAAACTGCAGCTGTCACTAGAAGTGTGCCTGACACTGGCTCTAAGGTTGGAGTTGTTCTACAAAAAGCAATCCCTGGAAAGCAGTCTGAACCACTTGTACAAAAAGAGAAAGCCAGAAAACACAAGAAAGGTAGGGGTTAATATTTTGAATTTACTTTATGGAGATTATTTGCTCTATTTGTTATATTCCAATGCTCATTGGGAAAGGTAAGCAAAATTAATGGCTAAATCATGTGATAGCAACATTAATGGTTAAATCATGTGATAACAAAATTCATTGCCTGTGTTTACTGTGTTTCAGCAGATCAGAATCTAAGAAGTGCCATTTTAGGAAGTATCTTTATTTAGTATAACAACTTCTATACATGCTGAAAGCCTAGTTTAAATTCATGTGCTAATATGCCCTAATTAACTTTTGGGTAATTATTTCTAATTTCTGAATCCTTTTTTTTTCAAATGTTTCTAATTCTAAAACTGTGAGGTTTGAATATTCCCATATAAAATCCATATACGTGAATAACTTTTTCTTTTTTTTTTCTATCTTTTTACATTATTCATAGCTTACTTGCTCAGTGGTAAATTGAGTCCATTTACATTTTCCCACTGATTAAATGACTTGGTTGGGTGAAGATTTTCCATCAACAATTCCAATGACATTAACTTGGATGAAATGCCCTCAAGATAGTAGGGAATATTACTTTTAAGTGTTGTAATGCCATAGAAACTGAGCAAGACACAGTTTAGGGACCAGTTTAATAGTTTATGAAATGGATAGTATACTGGGACCATGGATGGTCCCCAGGCTGGGCAAAACTATCATCCCAAAGAGTCCATCACTAAGTATCAGAGAGCAAGCTTTTTTAGAGGATGACAAGAATAATGACAGAATGGGGGAGGCCCCAAAACTCTTTCTCTTGCACTCTCTCTCTGACTTCTGGGTGAGCCATGAGGTGAAGCACTTGGGAAGATCATTGAAGGAGACAATCGCAATGAATCCTGCCTCTGTAAAAGACCCCACCAAAGGCCAGCTTCATTTTGTTATCCTGAGAGATGGGCACCACCCCCATTGATAACAATCGCTAATGATTAAGCTTCCCATTGAATTAAAGATCAGCCTAGAGACACTCATTCCTTTCTAAAATTCTCTAACCTAATTCCAGCTCAGGCTGCACCCAGCCCCCCTGAAGAGCAAACCCCAGCTTGTAAGCCAAGGTCACAGTTGTAAAATGAGCCAACTTGGTGCTCAGTCCTTGCTGAGGACTAATATGCCAAGGAACCTCTCTTCCTGGCATAGCAACAAAATCTGCCTGCTGAAAAGATATTCTCTTTCAGCATTACCTTCGCTTTATCTTCCTCACCTATTTCCTTAACAAGAATTTATACCTCTCTATTCAGATTTCTATTCTAGAATCTTACTTCTCTGCCAGGACTTCTCTGTTAGAAACTTTACTTCTCTGTCTGAACCTTGCCACCAAAGAATTCCCTCTGTCTATTCATGCTTAGTAAAGGCTGACTTCCCAGTGCCAGTAATAAAATTCAATCTAGGTTTTCAGATTTGTATATTCCTTTATGAAGGACCTCTGTCTTCCAGAAGGGGGTTCCTACAACTCTCTACCCTGCCCCTATGCCTAAAGGTATTTGGAGGAGGAAAACCTCTTCATTTGGTTCCCTGAACCCTGAAGCTGCCAGTAACCTCATCATTTAACTCCCTGATTACCCAGAAACCTAATCTCATCATTTAACTCCCTGACCACCAGGAAATGTAACCTCATAATTTTGATTCCCTGACCAAGAACACTGAAATCTAGACCTCATCATATTCACAAAAAACATACACTGAAAGGATGCTAATTGTGGGCATTTTCTGTAAAAAGTATTTCAGCATAGTGGATAAAATTCTGGTATCAAAGCAAAAAACCCATGATTTCAAATCTCATTTCTTAATTGATACTAGCTTGGTGACACTGGGAAGTCATTAAACTTTGTACTGTCCTACCCTGGTAACTCTTAATTCTGTAAGTTTCAGAGAAGGTAATAGCCTAGCTTTTACTCATTTAAGACTTCTTTGTAAATAAATCACAGGTGAAAAACTCTGAGTTTAAGGTTCTTATTTCCTAATTCCTGATATATCTTGTGAGTAATCAAATTTACATTTCAAGGGAAAAAAGGCTTTTAAAAACCTTTCCACAACTATTTCAATTGTACATTTTTTGTATGCCCACATGAAGGTAAAATTTCAAAAGAGAATTAGAGGCCATAATCCATGAAAAAGAAGATAGTCTAGGAGAGTTTTTTAGTATGTTAACAGATAGATCAAATGTCAGAAATAAGCAAAATGAAATCATGTGAATAAATGGACTATGAGTGCCAAGCTATGAAAAAAAATAATGATGTCAAATGGATAAAACTGATGTACTATTGAACTCAAATATACACTTTTTAGATTCTTCAGCAAGTGATTCCGCAAGTAATTCTAAGATAAGTGAGTGTCCCACAAATGCCAAGGATGTGGAGTATTCAAGACATTACCCTTGCCAATGCTGGTGTGAGACTAGAAATCAGGGAGTCTCCACAGAGACTCCTTTAAAAGAAAATGAAGCAGCTGAAACTGCAGCTGTCACTAGAAGTGTGCCTGACCCTGGCTCTAAGGTTGGAGTTGTTCTACAAAAAGCAATCCCTGGAAAGCAGTCTGAACCACCTGTACAAAAAGAGAAAGCCAGAAAACACAAGAAAGGTAGGGGTTAATATTTTGAATTTACTTTATGGAGATTATTTGCTCTATTTGTTATATTCCAATGCTCATTGGAAAAGGTAAGCAAAATTAATGGCTAAATCATGTGATAGCAAAATTAATGGTTAAATAATGTGATAACAAAATTCATTGCCTCTGTTTACTGTGTCTCAGCAGATCAGAATCTAAGAAGTGCCATTTTAGGAAGTATCTTTATTTAGTATAACAACTTCTATACATGCTGAAAGCCTAGTTTAAATTCATGTGCTAATGTGCCCTAATTAACTGTTGGGTAATTATCTCTAATTTCTGAATCCTTTTTTTTTCCCCAAATGTTTCTAATTCTAAAACTGTGAGGTTTGAATATTCCCATATAAAATCCATATATGTGAATAACTTTTTCTTTTTTTCCTATCCTTTTACATTATTCATAGCTAACTTGCTCAGTGGTATATTGAGTCCGTTTACATATTCCCATTGATTAAATGACTTGGTTGGGTGAAGATTTTCCATCAACAATTCCAATGACATTAACTTGGATGAAATGCCCTCAAGATAGTAGGGAATATTACTTTTAAGTGTTGTAATGCCATAGAAACTGAGCAAGACACAGTTTAGGGACCAGTTTAATAGTTTATGAAATGGATAGTATACTGGGACCATGGATGGTCCCCAGGCTGGGCAAAACTATCATCCCAAAGAGTCCATCACTAAGTATCAGAGAGCAAGCTTTTTTAGAGGATGACAAGAATAATGACAGAATGGGGGAGGCCCCAAAACTCTTTCTCTTGCACTCTCTCTCTGACTTCTGGGTGAGCCATGAGGTGAAGCACTTGGGAAGATCATTGAAGGAGACAATCGCAATGAATCCTGCCTCTGTAAAAGACCCCACCAAAGGCCAGCTTCATTTTGTTATCCTGAGAGATGGGCACCACCCCCATTGATAACAATCGCTAATGATTAAGCTTCCCATTGAATTAAAGATCAGCCTAGAGACACTCATTCCTTTCTAAAATTCTCTAACCTAATTCCAGCTCAGGCTGCACCCAGCCCCCCTGAAGAGCAAACCCCAGCTTGTAAGCCAAGGTCACAGTTGTAAAATGAGCCAACTTGGTGCTCAGTCCTTGCTGAGGACTAATATGCCAAGGAACCTCTCTTCCTGGCATAGCAACAAAATCTGCCTGCTGAAAAGATATTCTCTTTCAGCATTACCTTCGCTTTATCTTCCTCACCTATTTCCTTAACAAGAATTTATACCTCTCTATTCAGATTTCTATTCTAGAATCTTACTTCTCTGCCAGGACTTCTCTGTAAGAAACTTTACTTCTCTGTCTGAACCTTGCCACCAAAGAATTCCCTCTGTCTATTCATGCTTAGTAAAGGCTGACTTCCCAGTGCCAGTAATAAAATTCAATCTAGGTTTTCAGATTTGTATATTCCTTTATGAAGGACCTCTGCCTGCCAGAAGGGGGTTTTACAACTCTCTACCCTGCTCCTATGCCTAAAGGTATTTGGAGGAGGCAAACCTCTTCATTTGGTTCCCTGAACCCTGAAGCTGCCAGTAACCTCATCATTTAACTCCCTGATTACCCAGAAACCTAATCTCATCATTTAACTCCCTGACCACCAGGAAATATAATCTCATAATTTTGATTCCCTGACCAAGAACACTGAAATCTAGACCTCATCATATTCACAAATACAAACCCTGAAAGGATGCTGATCGTGGGCATTTTCTGTAAAAAGTATTTCAGTATAGTGGATAAAATTCTGGTTTCAAAGCAAAAAAAAAAATACATGATTTCAAATCTCATCTCTTAATTGATACTAGCTTGGTATTTTTGATAAGTCACTAAACTTTCAAGTGTCCTACCTTGGTAACTCTTAATCCTGTAAGTTTCAGAGAAGGTAATAGCCTAGGTTTTACTCATTTAAGAATTCTTTGTAAATAAATCACAGATTAATAAATTTGAGCTTAAGACTCTATTTCCTAATTCCTGATATTATGAATAATCAAATATACACTTAAAGAAAAAAAAGGCTTTTAAAAACCTTTCCACAACTATTTCAATAGTACATTCTTTGTATGCCCACATGGACATGAAATTTCAAAAGAGATTTTGAGGCCATGATCCATGAAAAAGAGGATAAGCTGAATACTGAAATCAAAGAGTTGTAGGAGAGTTGTTTTGTGTTATCACAGACATCTCATGCCAGAAATAATCAAAATGAATCTGAATATGTGGAATTTGAGTGCCACGTTATTAAAAAATAATAATGTCAGGTGGATAAATGTGTTGTACTATTGAACTCAAATATTTGTTTTTCAAATGCTTCAGGAATTGATTCTGTGAGTAATTCTCAGAAAAGTGAGTGTCCCACAAATGCCAAGGATGTGGTGTATTCAAGGCATTACTCTTTGCAATCCTTGCCTGAGACTAGAAATTGGGAAATCTCCACACAGACTTCCCTAAAAGAACATGAAAATGCAGTCCCCAGGACGCAGTCTGAACCATTCATTGGAAGAGGTA
The DNA here is from genome assembly GCA_020854095.1 of Dasyurus viverrinus. Classification (NCBI taxonomy): domain Eukaryota; kingdom Metazoa; phylum Chordata; class Mammalia; order Dasyuromorphia; family Dasyuridae; genus Dasyurus; species Dasyurus viverrinus. The sequence goes on from CM037001.1 coordinate 251,115,050, forward strand.
AGCAAAATTAATGGTTAAGTCATGTATTAACAAAATTCACTGCCTGTGGTTACTGTTCTTAGCACATCAGATTCTAGGAAGTGCCATTTTTACCAAATGCATTGATTTTGTCTCCAATTAGTTTAAGAACTTCTAAAAATGCTGAAAGGGTCTTGTCTAACTTTATGTGCTAATGTGTCCTAATTGTCTTTTGATAATTCTAATTTTGAGAATACTTTTTTAAAATGCTTCTAATCCTAAAACCTTGAGTTTTGAATATTCCCATATAAAATCCACATATGAATAACCTTTTTCTTTTTTTTCTATCTTTTTACATTATTCATAGCTAACTTCTTCAGTGGTAAATGGAATCAATTTAAATTTTCCCATTGATTAAATGACCTGATTAAGTGAAGATTCCCAGTAACAATTTCAATAACATTAAATTGGATGAAATGAAATCAATACACGAAGTTATATTACTGTTAATTGTATCACTCAAAAATCTATGAATTATATAATTATTTCATAATCAGGTTTAAATTATTATGTTGGTTTTGGGATTCAGTAGATTTGTTTGATCAGTATCATGTACAAGTTCTATGAAGCTTTTATTTAAATTATAAAAATCCAACAAATCCTGGCAAACATTTAGTTATTCATACTTCTTTATTTTGTATTTCTGTTTGTGTTTATAATTTGCACATAAAGATGATATGAGGGACTTTTCAAGTACTGGCTGAAATTTAGATATACAATGACAGTCAATCTAGTAACTCTGTCAAAATGTGACGCTAGTGTGGTATGACCTATTCTGCACTCTTCCCAATGAAATTCTGAGAACTGGATGAGATTAGCAACAAAAACTATCTAAAGGATTTTCCTAGAAGGTAGCATCTGAGCCTATGTAAAGATATGAAAGTTAAAGACTTAGAAAAAAGTCTGTCTGATTTAGCCTTTAAGATACTATTGATAACCTTGGAGTAAGAAGTTTCTGTAGAGTTTTAGGCCCCAAACCAGAAAAAATTAGTTTTCGAAGTGACTATAAAAAATTATAATAATTATTAGACATGGTAAATAGGGGTAGCAAAATGGAGATGCCATAATTAAACAAAACAGGAAAGAACCTTTGAAATTAAATGTTTATTGCATATTCCCTTGTATTTGTCCCTTTCATGGATCATGATCCTATGTTTGCACATTTCAAACTAGTACATATGTACTTTTATCATATTTTAACAGAGAATACTTTTTTAGGGGGGCAAATTTGTAAAGAAAAGGAAGGAAAATTTATAGGCTGGTTTTCAAGTATATTCTTTATTCTGAAAAAAAATATATATATACTCAAATTGAAGAAGTATTTATTTGTAAAAAAGATTCCATGATGCTTAGAAGAACTGATAGTCCTTTCACAAAAAACTTATACTTAAAGGATGCTAATTGTGCACATTTTCTGCAGAAAGTATTTCAGTATAGTGCATAAAATGCTGGTTTCAAAGCAAAAATCACATGATTTCAAATTGCATCTCTTAATTGATACTAGTCTGGTGAGGCTTGGAAGTCAGTAATCTTTGAGGTGTCCTTTCTAGGGATCTCTTAAGCCTGTAAATTTCAGAGAAGGTAATAGCCTAGGTTTTACTCATTTAATAATTCTTTGTAAATAAATCACAGGTTAAAAAATTTTAGCTTAAGACTCTATTTTCTAATTCCAGATATAGTGAATAATCAAATATGTAGTTTAAGAAAAAAAAGGCTTAAAAAACTTTCCCCAACTATTTCAATAGCACATTCTTTGTATGCTCACATGGAGATAAAATTTCAAAAGAAAGTTAGAAGCCATGATCCATGAAAAGGAGGATATGCTGAATACTGAAATCAAAGAGTTGTTGGAGAGGTTATTATATGTTAAAGATCAAATGCCAGAAATAAGCAAAATGAAATCATCTGAATAAGTAGAATTTGATTGCCAAGCTATGAAAAAAAATAATGATGTCAGGTGGATAAAAGTGATGTACTATTGAATTTTAATATTTTCTTTTCAGATGCTTCAAGAAGTGATCCTGATTCACCAAAAAGTGAGCATCCCTCAAGTTCAAAGGATGTGAGGTTTTCAAGGAATTACCCTTTCCAATCCCCGCTTAAGACTAGAAATCAGAGAGTCTCCACAGAGATGGCAAAGATGCCCCTAAAAGAAAATGAAGCAGCTGAAGCTGCAGCTGACACTAGCAGTGGGCCTGACACTGGCTCTAAGGTTGGAGTTGTTCTACAAAAAGCAATCCCCAGGAAACAGTCGGATCCACCTGTACAAAATAAGAAAGACAGAATACAAAAGAAAGGTAGGGGTTAATATTCTGAATTTACTGTATGTAGATTATTTGCTCAATTTGTTATATTCCAATGCTCATTGGGATAGGTAAGCAAAATTAATGGTTAAGTCCTGTGATAACAAAATTCACTGCCTGTGTTTACTGCTCTCAACAGATCAGACTCTAGGAGGTACCTTTTTTTTTTTTTTAACCAAGTGCATTGATTTTTTCCTCTAATCAGTATAACAACTTCTATAAATGCTGAAAGAGCCTATTCTAAATTTATGTGCTCATGTGTCCTAATTGTCTTTTGAGCAATTTATGAATCCTTTTTCCCCCCAAACGATTCTAATCCTAAAACCTTGAGGTTTGAATGTTCCCATATAAAATCCATATATGAATAACCTTTTCCTTTTTTTTCATCTTTTTAGATTATTTATAGCTAACTTCCTCAGTGGTAAATTGAGTCAATTTAAATTTTCCCTCTAATTAAATGACCTGGTTAGGTGAAGATTCCCAGTAACAATTTCAATAACATTAATGTGGATGAAATGCAATCAAGGAATTTTACTGTTAATTGTATCACTCAAAAATCTATGAATTTCATACTCAGGATTAAATGTTTATGTTGGTTTTATTTCAGTAGATTTATTTGATCAGTGACATGTATAAGTCTTTAAAAGTTCTGTTAAACTTTTATTTAAATTTTAAAAATCCAGCACATCCTGGCAAAATTTAGTTATTCATACTTCTTGTATTTTGTATTTCTGCTTGTGTTTGTTCTTTTGCACGCGAAGATAAGATGAAGGACTTTTTCAAGCTCAAATTTAGAGAGACAGTGACAATGATCCCTTGATCAGACAGTCAATCTTGTAACTGCAGAAATGTGAAGATAGTGTGGTATGACCTATTCTGTACACTTTGCAATGAAATCCTGAAAACTGGATTGAGTTTAGCTATAAAAACTATCTAAAGAGATTTTCATAGCAAGGTAGCATCTGAGCCTATGTAAGGTTATGAAAGGTGAAAAATTGGAAAAAGACTATCTAATTTAGCAATTAAGATACCATGGATAACCTTGGAATAAGAAGTTTCTATAAAGTTTTAGGCCCCAAACCAGGGGAAAAATTAGTTTTTGGAGTGACTATAAATAATTGTAATAATTATTAGACATGGTAAATAGGGGTAGATATTGGAGAGTAAAATGGAGATGCCATAAATAAGGAAAATGGGAAACTTTAAAATAAAATGTTTATTGCGTATCCCTTATATTTGTCCCTTTCATGGATCACGATTCTATGTTTGCAAATTTTCAAACTAGTATATGTGTACTTTTATCATATTTTAACAGACAATACTTAAAAAAATTGTGAACTCTTCTTCTTTTTTTTTTTTTTTGGCCAAATTTTTAAGGTAAAGGAAGGAAAGTTTAAAGACTAATCTTCAAGTAGGTTCTTTATTCTGAAAAAAATGCATATATGTACTCTAATCAAAGAACTACTTATTTGGAAAAAAGATTCCATGATGCTTAGAAGAATTGATAGTCCTTTCACAAAAAAAAAAAAAACAAAAAAAAACTTACACTGAAAGGATGGTAATTGTGTGTATTTTCTGTAGAAAGTATTTCAGCACAGTGCATAAAATGCTGGTTTCAAAGCAAAAAACTCATAATTTCAATCTCATCTCTTAATTGATACTAGTCTAGTAGTCACTAAATAAAGCCTCCAAAATGTAATGCCAGAGAAACTGAGGCAAGATAGAGATTAGAAAGTATTTAATATTTTATTTGAAAGGGAGAGATTTACTGGTTTGGTCCCAGGGCTGAATGAGACTATTGTCTCCAAGAATCTAGCAAACTGAGTTCTCAATGACATATATACATGTGGCTCAGACATAGAAGGTAGATCAAGGCAAGGGCAGAGTCAGGGTGCTGAGAGCAGGAACAAGACTCTGACAGGGTGAGGTGAGCTGCCAGAAAGGAAAAAGACATAAGGGGAGGTACACTGGAGATGGGGAGAGGCATCTCCCCCAAAACCAACAAAAAACCACTAAGACTAGATACATATTAGGCAAGTTGTCTGTCTTCTCTCTAGAAAGAGGATAATTAATGGTTTTTTTAGCCTAGTTGAATGTATAAAAACATTAATAGGCAATTTAGTTAAAATGTTTGTATTACTAAAGTATATTTGGTTTATGCTGTTAGGAAAGCAGTTGTTTTCCATTTCGAAATTCTAATCTTCCTTCAATTTTTAGTACTTGAGTAGATTGGCATGTATTAAGGCTAACTTTATAGCTTATTGTAGTACAAAATTTCTTAAGACTTCTTTTGGACTGATGCATCATAAACTAATTTTATATCATAAAATAAATGATGTTCAAGATTTTACATTTCATTTTCTGAGATTTTTCATCAATATCTGTGTAAATAGCTTGGTTTTTAATAAACATTAAATTATATATATATTGAAGGGAATTTTATGTCAGTAATACTGAATTAATATTTAGAGATTAAGAACAGTTATGCTTTTTTAAAAATTACTTACAAAATTGAAAGGTTTTGTGCATCATTCCTTAGATGTCCTTTATAGACCTTGTTTCTGGAATGAATGGATCAAAAATTTTTTAAATGGATAAAGTGACAGATAACAGATATATCAGTGTGTCAGTAGATAATGTGGATATTGAGAGAAATGAAAATATATTATCAACTATTCATTCTGCATATGTACTTCTGAGGGAATGTATTCAGAACATGTGTTTCTAGCCCTTTAGTTCTGTGATAACAGTGTGTGTTATAGACAGTTTTTAACTCTTATTTTGTCTTTATAGATAATATATAGCCTAAATTTGCCAGTTATATAATTAATTAAGGAATTGTCCATCCTATGAGCACTTGTTAAATTTATCATGCTCATTGTTTAGAAGCTATGATGCTGCATGAGAGGATTAACTTTGTAATTAACTCCCTGTGAACTTGACTATTAATTTCTTAAAATGATTAACTTTTATGTATGTCACTGCTGAGCAGTCAAAAGTTGGTAAGCTTTATAATTTCATAATTTAGGAAGAAAAGAAACATGCTACATTATCTTCATTCATCATCTTCTCTTCCCTTTACCCCATTTTTTAATTGTATCTTTTGTGGAAGAATTTGATTTACATGCTGAAAATGGTATTATTCCTTGTTTACACTTTTTTACAAGCATGAGAATAAATGTATTTTTCAAAACTTACAACTAATGCAGGATCCATCCTATAGTCTTCAGGTTTTTTTTTAATTTATTACTTTGATCACCTTATTTCAAATTGCATTTTTATACTTCCTGGCCCTTTTCTTTTTTTTTTTTTTCATGAAGGCACATGAATCCAGTACTGCATGTGTCCTCTCAATTCAAAGATTTATACATGAACCATTTATTATATTTCATATGCATACCACTTATCTCCTACTTGACTCTAGGGGGCAAAAATAAAAAGTTTTTTGTCTCATGGAATTATTACTGCCTGTGAAAGTATACAACACAAAAACAGAAAAGTACCTTGTTAGGTAATACTTTCCAGGATTTGTTCCTTTGACATTGTTTTGAATGGGATGCAATTAGCTTAGCATATAAAGAAATGCTATTTTAAATATTATTTTAATGTTATTTTTAAATTTTTAAATGTTTTTCATAACTTAGTGTACTTTCGTCTTATTTTGTGTCTTATTTCAGGAGTTGAATCATTAGAAAATTCATACATTAAATAATTGTGTCATATTCTGGTTTAAACATTTATATAGATTTTGTTTCAACCACACATAAAATTCATTAAAGGTTCTTTTAATCGTTTCACCACTGAATTATTCTCCATGTTTAAATATTCTATCTAGCTCTTAGCTGATTTTTAAAGTGAATTTCATATTAACTGTTGGAATATTATCTGAGAATCTTCATGCTATGTTTCCCTGATTTAATAAGAGTAGCTTATAGAATTACTGAGGGAATCAGAGCTCATTTAATTTATTTCCCTATTCCTTTGAGTCAGTCTTGGCCAATAGTCTCAATATTAAGATTTTATATTTTGTTCTCTCTGTTTTTTGAAATAATCAGATTGATTCTGTCTTCTTTAAAATTGATTTTGTCCTCTTTCTTCCTAAGTCATAATTTTTTAAAAATCTCTGAACTTATTTAAAAAATTAATCTGTCCTGCCAAGAGTTAAATTTAGAAATCCAGTTCTCTTGTTAATTATATTTCTGTTCTTTTGTGAAAAATATTTGTTACCCTTGCAGGATGCATGTGATCTAGGATCTTCAAAGCACAAAAAATCCTTCAAGGATATTTGGCTTGTTATGCAAAGAAGTCTAGTTTCTAACCTTGCAGATGGACTCAAACAATGAACATTTTGTTCCAAATGAGAAGCAAGGAGTTGTTGTTAACCCCTCAGTTCCAATTTCCAATTGGTCTTGTGGTCCTCATCCCCATGATGCTGTCCACTCTCTTACCTATCTCATTGTTTTCCTCACCTCACCAACTCCCATTTGTTTTCTCTTGGTATAGAAGAGACAAGAAGTATTAACAGTAACATCACAAATTTGGAATTAGTTTCAGGAGGTTTGCTCCAATCAAGTGGTCGAGGAAGACATTTTGATGTACAGCTTATTCACTCTGATAATATGAAATCAAGCATTCAAGAAAAAAACCCTCAACTTATTACTCCAAGAAAATGTAAGGAGAAAACGAAACACAAAGAACCCTTACTTGAGAATAATCATCACAGTGCCACTAATTCTCCAAATGAGCCAAGATATTGGAGACTCCAATTGTCTCCAATACCTACACATAGGGACAAAGTCTCAAAAAAGCACCTTGATAAACAGTTAAATCAAGCTACACAACGATTGAAATATGAGTTTGGAATGTTGCAAGCAGAGTCCCTGACTTTGGAGAAAGAAAAAATACCACCACAAAAAAAGGTAGCTTTCACTTCTTGGCTCTTTATATTCTATTTAATTTTTCCTCTTCATCAATAATCTTGTGGAATTGATTTTTTCATATGATGAAAATGCTATGTTGAAGTGCTTGCTATTTGTATAATGTATATTGAAAGTTGCATTAAGAAAAATATCCCAAAAGCCTTTTTTATTTTTTATAAATATATAGTTATATTTTATGTAGATATCTTTATATATAAATTATTCCATCAATTCCCAAAGTATTTGGCATGTAAACAAGAAGCTTTCTAAATCAGATATACAAACTGGAAAATTAGACTAGGTAGCCAAAAGAACAAGGATAAGCCTAAAGAAAATTAAGAAAGAGTCCTAAAAGAAATGTAATGAATTCAGATTCTCTTTTATGAAAATCCTTGTAATATTTGACATTTGAAAGAATTTTGCTTTCTATGGACATTTTTATTTTCTTAGCCAAATGTTGTATTGTGTAGTGTGTTGTGACTTAAAATACTAAAAAAATAATGAAAGCATAAGCTAACTTTGAGAAATTTGTCACAAATGCATCTGATTGAACTAATAATTTTATGTTGATCTGATAAGTCATCTTTACTGATTTTACTAAAATCATTACTTTTTTTTTTGCTTTTCAAAACAAAATTAAACCCAATTTTGCTAATTAGTCACTTAATATCAGTTTTCAAGGGGATATTAATACACTATTTATCCCATAACTAATAAACTGTAGAATTGGGACCTTGATCTTCTGACTTCAAGTTCAGTTCTTCTTTTCTTGCATTTAATTATTTTTCAATATATGTTTTCATTTCTATAGATATTTGCTTAATTGACTGGCTTTAAATACAATGAAACTAGCACAGTTCATTCAGTGAATTTTATTTTGGGGGGAAGGAGCATTGACAGTCATTGAGTCAAGCCCCATTATCTTATGAATGAGAAATTTTAGTCTCAGGAAAGTTAGATTGCACGGCCAGGGTCTTTTGGCTCCTCTATACCTTAACATGCCTGTCTTGTAATTATCTTTTCACAATAAGAACTGAAGATATAACACAGGATAGTGGATAGATATTCAAACTCTTTCAGTTAAATTTAAATTTAAGTGCTGCTTTTAACATGTACTATGTTACCCTGGGGCAAGTCCCATTGATCTTACCAGGCAATTGATACTAGGAGCAGAGGTTGATCTGACTTTGTGGAGGGAGTTTCCTCACTTCAAGTTACTCACACTGATAAACTCACAGGTTCTGTCCAAAAACAATGAGAATAATATTTGTATAACTCTCAAATTACAAAGTCATCTCATTCGATCTTCATTACTATTCCTATGAAGGGATGTGACCCATATTCTTAGACAAATCAATAGAAGCTCAGAAAATATAAGTGACTTTCCAAAATAGTCAATTTGGTATTTAAGTTTAAAGCTTCCAATGACAAACTCAGTGCTAACTCTAAAATATATATAAACTACTAAGTATTGCCATGTTAGATTACAGGGGAGTTGTTGAATACGATCCAACCCAGACCAGCAGAATGGATCTCCTCTTGTGAGAGGATGATACAAGGAGGCTGAGAAGTAGTTGCTGTTCTCTGACCTCTCTGAGAAGCAGTTGTGCTGTCTGACCTCTCTCCTCTTCCCTCCCAATTTATCTCATTCCCACTCTATAACACCTGTGTCAGCAAAGGATGTCTTGAAACTCCTTCATTTGTTATGATCCACAGCTATGGAGGCTCTCAGAGAATTGAACTGTCCCTTAACAATGCCACTGGATTCTAAATCAGATGTGGGGACCTCCATCCAATGTGCTGGCTTCTGCTACTAGTTTATCATTTTGTCCAAGTTACTTAATGTATCTGTGCTTCAGATTCCTAATCTACAAAATGATAGCATTAGATTAAGACATTTTTTCCTAATATTTTTTCTTTCCTAAAAAGATTGTGCTTCTAGAATTCGCACAGAGAATAGCATTGATTGTCCATAAGGTAGCAGTCACAGTGCCTAAATCTTACTCTACTCAATTTCCTATGTTGTTAATCCAATATTTCACGGATGACCTTCAATTGTTTTTGGCTTTTTTTATTATTTTATTTTTTAAACTTGACAGTAAGGAATAAAAAATGAGAAATGGAATGGGAAGCACCCATCATATGGTGGGAAATAAACTTGATCTATTGGTTCATTGTGGGGACACAGTGGAAAAGGCCAAAAATAAATCATATATTGTATCTCTTTGTCCTTGTTTGCTTGTTAAAGGAGAGAAATGAGAGAATATGAATAAGGGATGAGGAAACAAAATGAGATCATAACTGAGCTAACATTTTGAAATTTAAGTCAAGTTTTCTGCTTTCAAACAAAATGTGTAAAATTATGATATTTTTATATCCAAAATAAAAAATGAAGATAATATATATTGAGGATTATGTATATTTAAAAATAAAAGTAGACAAATTAAAGGCAGCATGGCATATTTGATAGTGAGCCAAGAAGATCTAGTTCAAGTCCAACCTCTGACATATATATGCAAGTAATTTAACATCTATCTTCTAGACATTGGTAGCCTTGATAGAGGGAATTTTCTTTTCAGGTTACTCCTTGCACTAGTTAAATCACAAGTCTAGTACTTGTATCAAGTAAGCATATAAATGTATATGTATAAAAATGTGTGTTTGTGAGTGTGTGTTTGTGTGTATATACATATATATTTAAATACACACAGAGATACACAGCAATGAAGTGGCAATAATACTAAGTTTTCTTTTTAGGTCAAAGAGGAAAAACTACATCTACACAATGAAACAGAAACATTGGAGACAAAACATGGTCATAAATTAACTGAAAACCAAGTTTATGACAAAGTTAAGGAGCTAAATAAAATTCCTGGGGAAGAAATTCCCATAATGAGCATTTCTTCCAAAGAAAATTTATCAACTGTACACCATGTTTTAACGGGGTAAGTTTGTCAAAATATTTAACTGGAGTATTATTTAAATATTAACATTCATATTGTTCAGTTTGCTCTAAAAATCTATAGATTAAGATTCACTCTGTATCCACTTGTTTTTTATCGGGAAAAATCAAGGTCTCATGAATGGATATTGTTCTATTGCTGTAAGTATGTTCTTTTGTTTTGGAACTGTTATATCAGTTTCTATTGAAAGAAGATAGGTAGGCTTTGATGACATCCAAAAGAATAGCATATAAGATATATATAGGTGGCAAGAACCAAAGCAAGATAGTTTGCAAATATTTGGAAATCTATAAACAATAAGTGCAAATGAGATATAAAAATAGACATACAACTACTCCAAAAATTAGATGGGTTCCCTTAGTCATTAAAAAAGTTTCCCATCAGTAGAATGAGATCAATTTAAGTGCTTCTCAGGGGCCAAGCACTGGTGATAACTCTCCTCAAAATCAGACAATCTAGATTCTCATGAACGAGCTCACACTTTTAATTGCAAACATACAATTCATTAAAAAGATTCAGTCACCAACCCTCTACCATGTAAGATGAGTCTGAAGGGAGAAAGGTTATTGTCCTTTCAGGATGGCAGAATGAAAAAGAGGAACTGACAGAAATGTAGAGAGAAGTGCTCATATAGTCGTTGTTTTATAAGGCCTTCTTGTGCTCATATGGCTTCTGGACAGGCTGAGGAAGAGCAAAAAGCAGATGACTGCTACCTGTTGCCCCATCTAAAAAAGTCTTAGGATCATAAGGTGATAGATGAGACACAGGAATATGGTAAAGAGGGTTCATAATTCATGTTGGGACTGTACTTACTAGAAGACCTCTAAAATTCCAACTCATGAGAGTTGAATGTGGAAATGTTCTGGATTAACATTTAAAAAGTAGAGAATGTTTAAAAAAATAAGCATTTATTTTATTGACTTGAAAATTAATTTAACGACCTTAAAAAAAGCTTTTCCTAGCACAATTAATCTTTAGACTAAAAATTACATAAATTCAGGAAGATAATATACAACCTATTTGAGAGACACTGAAATGGGCATCATTCCCTGCCTCAATGCCGGGGCACTGTGACCTCAGTTGCATGCAGACAGAAAGTCATCTACTGTTCCTTTGATTAGTGGGAAGTAACCATATTAGACATATTAGTGGGAAACAGGAAACCCATGGACAATTGAAAGTTTCCTTTTCTAAAAATTATCATCTTTTACTTTTATGTCAGGCTCTTTACCTCACTTTTATCTCACTTTTCAGTCTTCTAGTGAAACATTCCTAATTACTACATGAGTATTGCATGCAGTGTTCCTTCCACATTGATAATCCTCCACTCTACATAAATAAGAGGTGGAACCCACTCATCTCCAAACTTGGACATTATAATTTCACAGTATTCAGCTGCAATTATTTTATTGTCCTTAGAAATTACATTATTGCACTTACAATTTATATTGTTATACTGGTTGTCCTTGTTTCATTTTGCATTCATCCATATAAATATTCCCATCTTCCGTTATAATTATTATTTCTAACCATAAACAATGATTTTCCATTACATAAACAAACCACAATTTGTTTAGCTATTCCCCAATCAATAAGCCGAATTCCTCAGTCAATTCTATTCTCAGTTATTTGCTCCTTCAAAAAGTCATTGCTGTGAATATTTTGGTTTCCAAAAGTTTTCTTGCCATTAGATAAAAATAATTCATTGGGGCGTATGTTTAGCTGTTAGAGAGAAGTAATGCTAAAGCACCAGAGAAATTACTATTCTTTGGGAAAGTTTGACAAAAAGGGCATCAAAAGAGGGTAAGTTGCAAGTGAACATTCTTTTTAAATGTTGTTAAATCTGTGAATAAAATTACATGGTGAAATAAATGGATATTAAGAATGAATACAAAATGGTGCTTTTCCCCACTAAATTCCTCCTTTGGTACCTAATCAGAGTAGGAAGGTGAATTTACTAAAAGCAGCAACAGACCAACAGGTAGATTTGTGAGGTCCTTTCAAGCTTAATCAAACTGCAATCTTCCTACCTTTGTGCTTGTTAATTGCTCCCTGTTAAGAGCATGCCCAATCTCTCTCACTCTCTCTGTCTTTGTCTCTGTCTCTGTCTCTCCTCTCTGCTTCTCTCTCTTGCTGTTTCTCTGTCTCAGTCTCTCTCTGTTCCTCTCTCTCTCTGTTTCTCTCTCTCTGCTTCTCTCTTTCACGGTTTATCTGTCTCTGTCTCTCGCTATTTCTCTGTCTCTGTCTCTCTCTGCTTTTTTCTTGCTGTTTCTCTGTCTTTTGTCTCTCTCTCTCTCTCTCTCTCTCTCTCTCTCTCTTTCTCTCTCTCTCTCTCTCTTTCTCTTTCTGAAATACCCACACCCACACCCACAGACACAGAGTAAGGTGTTAATTCCTTAGACAATCCATTCCTTTTTTTAAAAAAATAAGTCTTAGTTGTTTGGAAGTTGTTTGTTTTGTGTTCCTTGTTTTTCATACATTGATCCTAAATATGCTTTTTTGTGCCTAGTCCTAGCTTTTGGAGGGACAATTAAACATAATGTTTTATTGTATATTTGAGCACATATACTACTCCCTATCATCCCAGTCCTTCCTTTTCTCTTCTTTATGGTAAACATCTGCAGTAAACATCATCAATTGTTCCTTATTTGACAAAGACTTTATCCTTCCTCCTTCTGAGCCTCTGGAAATATTCTCAGTCCTAAATGTCTTTCCTAAAATATATCTCCCAGGAATGAATATGTTCTTCAAACATGTTCTGACCAGGGCATAGTATAAGGAAAGTATCACCTCCCTCCTCCTGGATTCTATGAATTCTTAGAATTCCACCTACAATCATATTAATTAAGACTTTCTCCTGGCATTGTTGCTACACATCAAGCCTGCCTTGATAATTCCCTGAATATTTTGCACACAAATTGTTTAATCACAACAACCTGGTTTTATATGGATGATGTTTTCTTAGCCCAAATATAGGCAGGAAATGGGAACCATTTTAGGTAAAGAAAAGTTTGGGTAAGAAATAAGCAGCACCTATTCCTAGACTAGAGAAGCACAGATCTGACTGGAAAGGACCTTGTATTCCGAGGAGTGTGAAAACCTTTGTTGGATTAAGACCGTAGGCCTGAAGATGAAGAAGCTTCATAGGCAATTTAATGCAAAAGAAGGGGACCATTAAAAGTTTATGTTGTAGGGAATGATATGATCAGCATCTTAGTTAAGGAAGCTTAGTCTGGAAGTTAACTGTCACATATTTTAAAAGAGAAAGAAAAATGCATGTCTCCCACTGTTTTCTGAAAAGGTTTTCTATAAAGAATAATTTAAAAAATGCCTCATGGATTTTTTTCCCCTGCAATGACTTTGCCATGCAAAAATGTAAAAATGTAAAAAATAGAAAAATGTAAAAAAGCCTGAAAATGAGAAGTGGATTTCCAAGCATTCTAGTATGACTTGTGAAAAGGTGAATTCTTCATATGGTATCCTACTCCATAGTTGTGATGACAACACCTTAAGTAAGACAGATCCTTATGGATTAAGGTAAACTAGTACTGGACAAGCTCATAGAAAAATATTAGCAATGTGTGCTTTTTCTCATTGTAGAAGACTGTTGTCCTGATTTTCTTTGTTCTGCTAGTTGAATGTTCTTTCTAAGTATTCTGTTGATGTGAGAATTTCACTGCAGGAATGCCAGGAAAGCTAATTATTACTGGTTAAACTAGAGGGCCTAGACTTCCCTTTTATATGCTCATGCCCCATTACTTGCCACTGTTTGATGGTTGAAATTCTCCTTTCTCAGGTATAGGGAACCTGCCCCAGGGATAATACACTACTCATTGTGGTGACAGGACACAGCAGGATTGACATTGGTCTATGAAAAGTACTTTTCACCATACATACCCAAGCATGAGTAATAATCCCAGTCTTGCAGTAAGAAGAGTTAAGGCTCAAGTCTCCAGTCTCCTACTGTTCTAGCATGGATTGAGAACTGGAAGACACTGCAGAAGTCATGTAGTCCAGGATCCTAAGTGGTTTACTCTCAGTCATACCAGTGAAAAAGTGGAAGAACTGGGGTTTGAACTCCAGATTCAGTTCACTTTCTATTGCACCACAAGACCAATGTTAGTGGTGGATCTAGGACATATAACACACACATTTATTTGTAAAATGGGGATGATAACACCTGAGTTATCAGCAGGATTGTTGTAAGGAAAGTTCTTGTGTTATAGAAACATGAACTGTCATTAATCCTCCAATAAATGTTTCTTGTGCATTCAGCAGAGTATTCTACTTTTATTGTTTTTATTACAATAGTCTTCACTGAAAGAGATCATCTTTCTGGACTTCTGGAACCACTCAATAGTAGATATAGAGAAAATGATGAGGGTTATGGCTGGGTAACAGTATATATTCTATTTAACTTATTATTGTTGTTAATGCAATAATTGATTAAATCCCTGAGAAAATGGAAGCCATTTTCTTCACTTATATCTTGTTTTTTAATACCTAGAAAGAGCCAGTCATTCCTTCATAGAATTTCTGTCTTTGAAATGTGTTATTCTATATAATCAAATCACATTTAAGTTTCATACTTCATGATTACAGAGGATTTGTGTATAGTCTCATTAACAAAAGTATTTTCTCAATAGAGGAATATTGTGGTTTGTCATTCTGTCAGAGTCATACCCATATGCTTTCTTCCACAAGGAGTCCATCTAATGAGCTAGTATAACTTGTTTCAACTTGTCTAAAAAGCATTAGTCACATACAATGTGAAAAGTCTTATGCTAGGCTCTGCGAAAAATAAAAAGTTGAGTAAGATTAGTATCTGACCTCATGGAGCTCACAATAGAATAAATAGAACCCAAGGTACATTACAACTTGAATTACCAAAAAAAATGTTGGTTACCATGGTTAATATTTTATACAACTTAGAATACTCAGTTTATACTAACAATTGTTATACTTTTCTACTCATTTTCTTGTCCTTTTAAAATCTTCATAGCAAGGAGTTTGGGACATGAACAATTGAAAAGATAAGTCATTGGTATTTTATTACAAGTCAAGATTTTTTGGCTGACAATTATTTAGAGAGTCAAGGTTCTTTTTTAATTAAAAATTCAGATGTTAATTCAGAATTTTTTAAAAATTTCTTTTTAAAAATTTCTCAAGGGAGAAACTAATAAAAGAGAGAAAAGAGGTATAAAAATGTGATGGAATACTATCATAATGACTATATAATAAGGACAAACAATTTTTAAAGAATTAGGACCTCTTAGCCATCATAATTTCAAATGGCAAATTGCTCCACATCTAAATAGAGTGCAGTATGTAACAGATATTTAGACATAATTAATGAAGAAATTTGTTTGTTTCACCATACATGTTTGTAGTGGATTTTTAAAAATCATGATTGTAAAGGATTCAAGTAGAAGGGTGAAAATGTAGATTTGGGGAAATTAAAAAGATAAACATTCTTCAAAATAAAATTTGCAAAGCACATTAAAAATATTTTTCAAGAGGCAAAGATAGGTATTTGTTACAAATTAAAACTACAAGATTAAATGGTGTTATATTCTGTGATTTTTGAGATTGACTAGAAAAAGCATATGATTTTAAAATGTGTTAAAAATCAAATAATTACAATGATAATACACTTCATATTTTTATATTTATAATAAAATAAATTATTTGTTTTTAGGCTTAAAAAGGAAACATTAAATGAAGATAATAAGGTATTGTAAAAACTGCTAAATATAAATTAATTTAGAAAATAATGCAATTTTCAGTGAACAGATAGGACTCCTTTTGTGCATTATGATGTCTAGGAATATTTAATCAGAAAAAAAAGGATACCTTTAGAAATAGTCTTCAAGTGAAATATCCTCTGTAAATGCCAGAAAAGTAATTACATTGCTGTTTTTTCATTCATTTTCTCTGTAAATGAAATGAAGAGTATTCACTATTTGTT
The DNA here is from genome assembly GCA_020854095.1 of Dasyurus viverrinus. Classification (NCBI taxonomy): domain Eukaryota; kingdom Metazoa; phylum Chordata; class Mammalia; order Dasyuromorphia; family Dasyuridae; genus Dasyurus; species Dasyurus viverrinus. The sequence goes on from CM037001.1 coordinate 251,131,221, forward strand.
AATTTTCATAAGTTTGCTAAATCAGCATCTAGGTAGGAATGTGGCTTAGTAAACACTTAAGAAGACCTGAGTTTGAATCTATTCTTAGGTTCTTGGCTAACTGTATGACTGGACAAGTCACCTAATCTCTCTCATAGCCTGTTTACTCATTTGTGAAATATTTATGAGCAATGTTTTTCTCAAAATGTTTTTGTGAGGATGCTATGAGATAATGTATAACAGATAACTGTTGTGAAAAGCTCAATTTACTACATAAATGTTAGGCATTACTATTTTTATTTTACAGTAATTTTACATAAACTTATTACTTTACACTATTTCATGTATTTTGTAGGACAAAGGAGAAATGGCAGCAGATACATTTGATGACCTCACTCAGTCACTTGACATAGATACGGAGAATTGTAATTTACCTCCCTCAGGTTATAATACGGGTAAGAATAGTTTTGGATTTTCAAATGGAATACTAGTGTTAAGCAGAAACCAAATATGTGTTTATATCCAAGAAGATAACATAATTTCTATTCCATTCACCCATAGTAGAATAGAGGTTACTTTGGGTGCTTGGAGGCTCTGACATTAGCATTTAATCTTTGGAAGACATTGTCAAGCTAAAAAGGATTATTTTGGATTCTGGGTGATGGTTTTTCAGCTACAGAAGTATTCAATGATGACCTATTTGTTTTAGTGCAAAGAGAATTTAGTATCTACTTTGTGCCCAAAATTTGTATTTTTGATAAATAGTCCTTGTCCTCACTGAGTGTGCAATCTACTAGGATGATAGAGCCTAGACAGATAACTCTAATAGGAAAAAAATTCATAAACATTCAATAGTTAATATAATAAATAAATAAATAAATGAAATGTGAAATATAAAGTGGGAAAGAACATCAGCTATCAAGAATTAAAAAAAAAACCAACTTTGTGGAGGTACCATTTGTATTGTGTTTTAAAGGATGGGTATGAATTCAGTAGGTCATGTGAGCTCAGGGGGACTGGAATGAAAATTTCAAACATGGGAATTATGAGAAAACAGGCAGGAAAATGACAATGAAAAATACAGTTTTACTGGGCAGTATACAAAAAAAAGTAAATATGAAAAGGTAGGCTATTGAAATTATAAATATGATTAGATGATTAAAGTGATCTCTTTCATTGAAAGAATGAGTAAAATAGAATCTTTCTCTGAGTGACTAATAATATTAACAATCTCACAAATTTTCTGCCAAGGTTTTTTTTTTAATTCTTTTATCAGCATGGTATACAGGATAGTGTATTTGACATGATACAAATTCTGCCTTATCTACTAACTGTGAATCTCAACAAGTCCTCTTAACCTCTCTGTACCTGCCTGTTTCTTCTTTTGCTTTATATCTTGAATCTTAGATTTCCCTTAATGTAAACTTGACGACCCATTACAATCAGTGCCCACAACAGCTCTGTTCTCCCCCCACATCTTTGCTGCTTCAATTCTGTTAAACACTGAAATATATGAAGAATTAAAAGTTGCCAAGGAAAACCCAGTAACCAAGTCTGTTAAATCTGGAACTTGATATAACACACTTTTCTAATTCAGAGTTAGGTCTAAATTTAGCTATGGTTCTTTATGCAGAATAAAATGCCTGGGTTTTGTGGCCATTATTTTTCTTAATTCTCAGATGAATTTTTTTTCACTTTATTCTGGTATCACAATTATGCTTTTGTTAAAATTGCCAGAAGTCTGGCTAATTAAACGTGGAAGGATATTGCTGTATATGTATGATTTATCGTATAAATTTCTAAAGAACAAGTAGTGTTTATTGTAACTATTTGAGGTAAAACACATTTGTGATACTTTTAAAGTAATTTAGCATATTTGTAATTTATAGGTATAAATTACAAATTAAATATGTAATCTATTTTATTAATCTTATTGGTTCCATTCATAGTATACATCAGTATGCTTATTTTTCACATACATTTTTCTATTATTGTGAGGAATTCTGAGGTTTCAAATAGTTTTTTTTTAAATAAAGGATTGTGTAATTTAGAGGTTCTGTTTAGCTATCTATAATAACCCAAAGTAGGTTATTTTGAATTCCTTTAAATCTATTGGAAAAAATATTATTTTGGTAAGATCTTAGGATTTATATGTGGAGACTATTTTATCAATGTTAAAGAATCTGCATTCTAAATGGGATTTTAAAATCCTAATATGTTTCTTTACTTCTGTTTTTCTCTATACAGATTCAATTTGTCATAAATCCCCAGTAGAATCTGAACATTCAAAATGGACACAATTGAAAAGAAGATTTAAGAATTTAGAAAAGATAGCTACAGAACTTATGGAAAAAATCTCAGAAAGCAAGAAAAGTAAATACCAGTTAAATAATCAAAACACAGAATGTGATAGAAAACTCAATGGAGGCAGGTATGAAACTCAAAAGTTTCAATAAAGGTTTCAAAGCATTTCTCTCACAGTGAAACATTGTGACAAAAAATTTGAGGTTAAGAAATGAAAAATGAAAACCTTTAAAATAATAATGTAATGAATCCTACAATGAATCCCTTTTACTCAATGGGGTTTACTCTTCCAGTTTCAAATAATTTCCAATGGGTGCCACTCTTATTTTATCATGTTATTATTGAAGCACAGACTGTATTTAATCCACATATATTTATCAAGTACCTTGTGTTCACCAAGCACTGTTGTGGGCACCAAAGCTCAAAAGCAAAAATCAAGTGCCATTGGGAAGTTGACATTCCATACAAGAATATAGATTGTAAATACAAATGTAAACATAATAAAGTCACAAAAATTTGGAGCAGGAAGCAGGGCATGGTTTTCAGGGGAAATTAGTAGCAGCAACTTCATGTAGAAGAAAGTACAGAAGCAGAATTTCAAAAGAAACAAGAAATTCTTTTTTTAATTTTTAAAATTTTTTATTATACCTTTTTATTTAAAAGATGTATGCATAGGTAATTTTTCAGCATTGACAATTGCAAAACCTTTTCTTTCAATTTTCCCCCTCCTTTCCCTCACCCCAGATGGCAGGTAGACTAATACATGTTAAATATGTTAAAGTATATATTAAATATAATACATATACACACAGTTATTTTGTTGCACAAGAAGAATCAGACTTTGAAATAATGTACAATTAACCTGTGAAGGAAATCCAAAATGCAAGCGGACCAAATCAGAAGGATCAGAAATGCTATGTAGTGGTTCACACTCATTTTCTAGAGGTCTTTCACTGGGTGTAGCTAATTTTATTCATTATTGAATGAATGGAATTGATTTGGTTCATCTCATTCAAAAGAATCACATCCATCAGAATTGATCATCATATGGTACCATTGATATGGTAATGATCTCCCGCTTGTGCTCTTTTCACTCAGCATCCCTTCACATAAGTCTCTCCAGGCCTTTCTGCAATCATCCTGTTGGTTATTTCTTACAGAACAATAATATTCCATAACATTCATATACCACAATTTATTCAGCCATTCTTCAATTGATGGCCATTCACTCATTTTCCAGTTTCTAGCCAATACAAAGAGGACTGCCACAATCATTTTTGCACGTATAGGTCCCTTTCCTGTCTTTAAGATTTCTTTGGGATATAAGCCCAGTAGTAACACTGCTGAATCAAAGGGTATGCACAATTTCATAATTTTTTCAGCATAGTTCCAAATTGCTCTCCAGAATGGCTGTATGTATTCACAATTCCACCAATGTATCAGTGTTCCAGTTTTCCCACATCCCCTCCAACATTCACCATTATCTTTTTCCTGTCATCCTAGCCATTCTGACAGGTGTGTAGTGGTATCTCAGAGTTGCCTTAATTTTCATTTCTCTGATCAATAGTGATTTAGAGTACCTTTTCATATGGCTAGAAATAGTTTTGTTTCTTCATCTGAAAACTCTTCATATCCTTTGACGATTTATCAACTGGAGAATGGCTTGATATCTTATAAATTAGAGTCAATCCTCTCTATATTTTGGAAATGAGACCTTTGTCAGAATCTTTGATTGTAAAAATATTTTCCCAGTTTGTTTCCCTTCTAATCTTGTCTGCATTAGTTTTGTTTGTACAAAAACTTTTCAATTTGATATAATCAAAATTTTCTATTTTGTAATCAATAAGGATTTCTAGTTCCTCTTTGGTGACAAATTCCTTCCTCCTCCACAGGTCTGAGAGGTAAACTATCCTCTATTCTTATAATTTATTTATAATCTCATTCTTTATGCCTAGAGCATGAACCCATTTTGACCTTATCTTGGTGTACGGTGTTAAGTGTGGGTCAGTTTCTACCTACCTAGTTTCTACCATACTAATTTCCAGTTTTGCTTTCAGTCTTTGTCAAACAGTGAATTCTTATCCTAAAAGCCTGGGGTCTTTGGGTTTATCAAACACTACATTATTAAAGTTATTGACTATTTCATGTTTACCTTCTTAAGCTTCCCTTGAGTCATATTTTAAAGTAAAAAAATTCTATATAGTTCTGTTGTTTTCATCAGGAAAGCCTAAGTGCTCCATTTTCATCAAACATACATGTTATTGACCATTTTGTCCTTTGAACCTAACCTATTACACTGATCAACTGGTCCATTTCTTAACCAATACCAAGTGGCTTTGGTAACTGCTGCTTTATAATACAGTTTTAGATCTCGTACAGCTAAGCCACCTTTATTTGATTTTTTTTTCATTAATTCCCTTGAAAGTCTTGACCTTTTGTTCTTCCAGATTAATTTTGTTGTTGTTTATTATAAGTCATTAAAATAGTTTTTTGGGGGGATTCTAATATAGCACTAAATAAATACATTAGTTTAGGTAGTATTATATTTGCTCACCCTATCCTATAACACTTATTATTTCTTCCAATTGGTTAGATCTGGCTTTATTTTTATGGAAAGTGTTTTGTAGTTTTGCTCATATAATTTCTGACTTTCCCTTGGGAGATAGATTCCCAAATATTTTATACTATTGGCAGTTACTTTAAATGGAATTTCTCTTTGTAACTCTAACTGTTGGATTTTGTTAGTGATATATAAGAATGCTGATGACTCAGGTAGGTTTATTTTGTATCCTGCAACTTTGCTAAGGGTATGGATTATTTCTAATAGTTTTTGAGTAGAAACTCTAGGGTTCTCTAAGTATACCATAATATTGCCTGCAAAGAGTGATGATTTGGTTTCCTCGTTACCTCTATTATTTGGTTTACCTCATTACTGTAATTCCTTTAATCTCATTCTCAATTCTTATTGCTGAAGCTAGCATTTCTAATACAATATTGAATAGTAATGGTGAGAGTGGGCAACCTTTCGAAACAAGAAATTCTAATGGAGGGGGAGGTTAGGAAAGCAGCAATCTAGGCTGAGAAGACACCCAGCACAAAGGTGTGGCTTTGGGAAATACAGTTCTGTGTTGTCTGTGTAGAAGTAAAAGAAAGACACTTTAACTGGATTGTAGACTGCAAGAAGGCATGGAATGTATAATAAGGTTAGAAAGACAGTTTCTATTTCTGATATTCCATAAATATCTGCTTATTCAAATTCCTCAATAAATGTCCTAGTCCCATGCTACATGCAAAATATTTTGTTAAATTTTAGGGGAGATAAAAAAAGGATATGACACAGTCTGAACTGTCACGGAGCTTACAACCTTGGAAATGGTACAATTTCTCTTGGTGATCTCAGGAGTTCCTTTAACACCCTTGTGAAGGAATGATTTCTACAGTGATATATACTCACCCCTAGTCTCTCTCTTGGCCTCTTTCCATATGGCAGTAATGTTTTTTGGACATTTCAATTGGGATGTGCCACATGTAGCCTTTTTTTTAAATGACTTTTTATTGAGAGTACACATGTATGGTTAATTTTTTACAACATTATCCCTTGCACTCACTTCTGTTCCAACTTTTCCCTTGCCTCTCTCCAACCCCTCCCCTAGATGGTAGGCAGTCTTATACATGTTAAATATGTCATAGTATGTGCTAGATATGTGTGTGTAGAACTGAACAGTTCTCTTGTTGTACAGGAAGAATTGGATTCAGAGGGTAAAAATAACCTGAGAAGAAAAACCAAAATGCATCTAGTTCACACTCATTTCCCAGGGTTCCTTTTCTGGGGGTAGCTGGTTCTGTCAATCATTGACCAATTGGAACTGAATTAGATATTCTCCTTCTTAAAGATATCCACTTCCATCAGAATACATTCTCATACAGTATTGTTGTCGAAGTGTATAATGATCTCCTGGTTCTGATCATTTCACTCAGCATCAGTTCATGTAAGTCTTTTCAAGTCTCTCTGTATTCATTCTGCTGGTCATTTCTTACAAAACAGATGGGCATCCATTCATTTTCCAGTCTCTAGCCACTACAAAAAGGGTTGCCAAAAACATTTTGGCACATACAGGTCCCTTTCCCTTCTTTAGTATCTCTTTAGGATATAAGCCCAATAGTAACACTGCTGGATCAAAGGGTATGCACAGATTGATAACTTTTTGAGTATAATTCCAAATTGTTCTCCAGAATGGTTGGATTTGTTCACAACTACACCAACAATGCATTAGTGTGTAGTGGTATCTCAGAGTTAATTTGCATTAAGACAACTCTGAGATACCACTACACACCTGTCAGATTGGCTAAGATGACAGGAAAAAATAATGATGAGTGTTGGAGGGGATGCGGGAAAACTGGGACACTGATACATTGATACATGATCTCTAGTTCATCTTTGGTCACAAATTCTTTCCTCCTCCACAAGTCTGAGAGGTAAACTATCCCATGTTCCTCTGATTTATTTATAATTTGTTCTGTATGCCTAAATCATGGACCCATTTTGATCTTATCTTGGTGTACAGTGTTAAGTGTGGGTCTATGCCTAATTCCTGCTATACTAATTTCCAGTTGTCCCAGAAGATTTTGTCAAATAATGAATCCTTATTTCAACAGTGGGGATCTTTGGGTTTGTCAAACACTAGATTGCTATAATTATTGACTATTTTGTCCTGTGAACCTAATATATTCCACTGATCAACTAACCTATAATAACCTAATACCAAATGGTTTTGGTGACCACTGCTTTATAAGTTAGTTTTAAATCAGGTACAGCTAGGCCACCTTCATTTGATTTTTTTTTCATTGGTTCCCTTGGAACTCTTGACCAAGAGTAATAATATAGTTCTTCTATATGAATTTTGTTATTTTTTCTAGGTCATTAAAATAGTTTCTTGGGAGTCTGATTGGCATGGCACTAGATAAATAGATTAGTTTAGAGAGTATTGTCATCTTTATTGTACTCACTCAGCCTATCCAAGAGCCCTTAATGTTTTTCCAATTATTTAAATCTGACTTTATTTGGGAGCAAGTGTTTTGTAATTTTGCTCATATAATTCCTGACTTTCTATTGGTAGATAGATTCACAAATATTTTATGCTATCGACAGTTATTTTGAATGGAATTTCTCTTTGTATATCTTGCTGTTGGATTTTGTTGCTGATGTATAAAAATGCTGAGGATTTATTTGTATTTATTTTCTATCCTGCAACTTTGGTAAAGTTGTGAATTATTTCTAATAGCTTTTTAGTAGAATATCTGGGTTTCTCTAAGTATACTATCATATCATCTGCAAAGAGTAATAATTTGGTTTCCTCATTACCTGCTCTAACTCCTTTAAACTCTTTCTCAACTCTTATTGCCGAGGCTAGTGTTTTTAATACAATATTGAATAATAACAGTGATAGTGGGCAATCTTGTTTCACTTCTGATCTTACTGAGAATGGTTCCAGTTTTTCCCCATTACATATGATGCTTACTGACAGTTTTAAATATATCCTCCTGACTATTTTAAGGAAAAAGTCCATTTATTCCTATACTCTCAAGCATTTTCATTAGGAATGGATGTTGGATTTTATCAAATGCTTTTTCTGCATCTATTGAGATGATCATATGGTTTTTGTTCATTTGGTTATTGATATAGTCTATTATGCTAATAGTTTTCCTAATGTTGGTCCAGCCCTGCATTCCTGGTATAAATCCTACTTTGTCATAGTGTATTATCCTGGAAATGATTTTCTGTAATCTTTTGGCTAATATTTTATTTAAGATTTTAGCATCAATATTCATTAGGGAGATTGGTGTATAATTTTCATTCTCTGTTTTCAACCTACCTGGTTAGGTATCAGTACTATGTCTGTGTCATAAAAGAAATTTGGAAGGACTCCTTCAATCCCTATTTTTTCACATAGTTTATATGGCATTGAAATTAATTGTTCTTTAAATGCTTGTTAGAATTCGCATATAAATCTATCTGGTCCTGGGGATTTTTTCTTAGGGAGTTGATTAATATCTTGTTCTATTTCTTTTTTCTAAGATGGGACTGTTTACTCAATTTACTTCTTCCTCTGTTAATCTGGGCAGGCTATATGTTTGAAGGGATTCTTCCATTTCATTTAAGTTATCATATTTATTGGCATAAAGCTGAGCAAAGTAATTCCTCTTTATTAGTGGTAAATTCTCCCTTTTCATTTTGAATGCTAAAAATTTGATTTTCCTCTTTACTTTTTACAATCAGACTTACTAAGGGTTTATCTATTTTGTTGATTTTTTTCATAGAACCAACTCTTAGTTTTATTAATTCAGTAGTTTTTTACTTTCAATTTTATTAATCTCTCCTTTTAGTTTTAGAATTTCAAGCTTAGTGTTTGACTGGAGGTTTTTACTTCTTCCTTTTCAAGCATTTTAAGTTGCAAACCCAATTCATTGAGCTTCTTTTTCTCTATTTTATTCAAGCAGGCCTCTAAAAATATAAAATTTCCCTTTATCACCACTTTGCATCCCACAAATTTTGGTATATGTCTCATTATTGTCATTTTCTTGCATGAAGTTATTAATAATGTCTATAATTTGTTGTTTCATCCAGTCATTCTTTAGTAAGGGATTATTTAGTTTCCAATTATTTTTTGGTCTATTTTCCCCTCACACTTTATTGAATGTAATTTTCATTGCGTCATGGTCTGAAAAGAATGTATTTACTCTTTTGACCTTACTGCATTTGAGTTTGAGGTTTTTATGTTCCAATACATGGCCAATTTTTATATAGTTTCCATGAACTGCTAAGAAGAAAGTGTACTCTTTCTATCTCCATTTATTTTTCTCCAATGATCTATCATATGTCTTTTCTAATATTCTATTTACCTTGTTGACTTCTTATTTAGTCATTTGATTTATCTAATTCTGAGAGTGCAGGGTTGTGTTCTCCCACTATTATCATTTTGCTGTTTATTTCTTTTTGCAGCTCTCTTAATTTCTCTTTTAAGAATTTAGATGCTACACCACTTTGTGCATATATGTTTAATATTGATATTGCTTCATTATATATGCTACCCTTCAGTAAGATAGAGTGCCCATTGTTATCTCTTTTAATTAGAACAATTTTTATTTTTGCTTGATCTGAGATCAGGATGGCTAGCCCTGCTTTTTTTGACTTCACCTGAAGCATAGTAGGTTCTACTCCAACCTTTTACTTTTACTCTGTATGTATTGCCCTACTTCAAGTGTGTTTCCCATAAACAACATATTGTGGGATTCTGGCTTTTAATGCAGTCCACTAACCACTTCCTCTTTATAGGGGAGTTTACCCCGTTCACATTTATGGTCAAAATTGCCATTTCTGTATTATCTGCCATCTTGTTAACTCCTGCTTATTCTTTTCTCCTTTCTTTCCTCCTTACTCCCCTCCCCAGTATTAAAGTTATGAGTACCATTTACTTCTCACAGCCTTCCCTTTTTAGTATCCCTCCCCTCACCTTAAAATTCCTCCCCCTATCTTACCTCTTTTCCTCACAATTTCTGTATTCCTTTCTGCATAGCTTACTCCTTCCTTTTTTCACTTTTCCCCCTCCCACTTTTCAATGAAGTGAGAGAAGTTTCACCAAATCGAATATGTCTAATATTTTTCTCTTTAAGCCAATTCTGATGGCAGTAAGATACACACTATGTTCATCCCCTTCTTTCTCTCAGATATAATAGGTTTCCTTTGCCTCTTCATGAGATGTAGTACCTACACTTTACCCCTTTCCGGGTACAATTTCCTTTCCACCTCTAATTTCTAGAACAAAGTATACAGTGTGTTCTTTATATATCTTTATGGCAGAAATATAGTTCCCAAAATTTCTTTGTACATTTTTAGCTTTCTCTTGAGTTCTATATTCAAAGATCAAACTTTTTGTTTACATCCAATTTTTTTAATTAAAAATAGAAATTCACTTATTTTGTTGAATGTCCATCTTCTTCCCTGAAAAAAAGATGCTCATTTTGGCTGGGTACGTTATTTTTGGCTGCATATCAAGTTCCAGCTTTTTGGAATATCATATTCCAGGAGGCCTTTCAAGCCTTTAATGTGGACGCCGTTAGATCCTGGGTAATCCTTATTTTGACTCCTCTATATTTGAATTGATTTTTTCTAGCAACCAGCAGTATTTTTTCCTTCATCTGATAGTTCTGGAATTTGGCCACTATATTTCTTGCAGTTTTGATTTTAGGGTCCTTTTCAGTAGGTGATTGATGAACTCTTTCAAGGTCTATTTTACCCTCTGTTTCTATAACATCTGGACAGTTCTCTTTGTTAATTTCCTGGAAAATAGTGTCTAGGGTCTTTTTTTTCATCATATTTTTCAGGAAGTCCAATAATTCTCAGATTATCTCTCCTAGATCTATTTTCCAGGTCTGTTGTTTTCCCAAGAAAGTGTATGACATTTTTTTCGCATTGTATCTTTTTTTTTTTGGTTTTGTTTGACTGATTCTTGATGTCTCCTCGAGTAATTCATTTCCATTTGTTTGATTCTGATTTTTAATGAGTTATTTTCTTCACTCACTTTTTAAATATCTTTTTCTAATTTTCCAATTGAGTTTTTAAGTGACTTGTTTTGTTCTATGGAATTTTTTTTTCCATTTCACCAATTATATTTTTTAGAGAGGAATTTTTTTCCATTTCACCAATTATATAAAATAATATATTGTTTTTTCCAACTCACTAATTCTGTTTTTCAAGGATTTGATTTCTTTATCCATTCTATCTTTAAATGAGTGAGATGACTTCTCCAGACTCTTACCAAACTTCCCTTTCCTTTTCCCATTTTTCTTCTAGCTCTCTTGTGAGAGCCTTTTCAAGTTCTTCTATGAAAGTCTTGTGTGTTGAGGACCAGATCATATCTCCCTTTGGGGATTCATCTGGAGACAGTCTGTTTTTAGTCTCCTCAGCATTTAAAGTCTGCTCTCTATCCATATAGAAGCTATCAATAGATAGAGTCCGTTTTAATTTTTTGCTCATTTTGTCAAAGTAAAATCAAAGAAAACAAACTAACAGGAAAAACAAATGCAGTCTGGTTTTGTTTTGTTTTTTTTGGGGGGGGGATTGGATGGTATTACTGAGCTTCCTCTACAGACTGCAACGGGCAGCATTGAGGTACTAGCAGGACAGCAATGGCTGCACTGCATCTGCATTCTGAGAATCTGAGAGCGTGCTGAGACATTCCGGTTGGGTGTGGCCAGATCCTGAGAGATCCTAGCTTTTCAGGGTTATGGTCTTTACCCCTGTGTTTTTAGCTTCTCTGCTTGTCTACTGGCTTGCTGCCAGGGCAAAGTAGCCAACACTGTAGTAAAGCTCTCCTTGCAGAATCGTCTGAGTTCACACCCCACCCCACTTCCTTGAGCTGTGAGCTGCCTGCTTTACTCTTTGCTGTGCTGAGGTTGACTTCAGTTTGTGCCTGATCTACCAGTCCTCACCCTCAAGCAAAAATAGACCTTTTCTGGTGAATTTCCAGGATATCTTCCCTTGGTAATTATTTGTGTTTTTTTTTCAGTCAATCACTAATTCTGAGGCTTGTCATGAAATAAATTCTGAGCGAAAAAATGGAGCTTAAGTAGATGTGTGTGTCCTCTCCACCATCTTGGCCAGAAATCTCCACATGCTTCTTGACCTTAACAGAATTATCATTTTTTCCTAAGTCCTCCCCTCTTCTGAATGTCCCTGTTATCAATGACAGCACCTTCCTCTGATTCACCCAGGACTGCAACCTTTATAACATCGTTAACTCCTTAAGTTGATGACAATCAACTGCTTATTCTATTCTGCCTTGATGACAGATAATGACAAATTTTTTGCCTTGTAGCTCTCTCCAATTCATTTCTGTCTAATAACAATCATCAGTATAATGCAGGCATTCTTTCCCTCTTGTTTATATTATTGCACTTGCCTTCCTATTTCTTTTTCTGAATGAAGACCTTTCACCCACTAATCCATCCTTCAAAGCTGCTAAAATGATTTTCCTCAAGCATAAATCTTACCATGTCATTTCTCCTCTTCCTCTAATAGTATTGGCTCCCTATCACCACCAAGATCAAATATAAACTCCTTTTCTTGGTTCTTAAAAGACCTTACAACCTGGCCCCTTCCTGCTTTTCCAATTTTCTTACACTCACTTCTCTCTAACTCTGAGATCCAGCTATACTGGCCTACCTGCAATTCTTTTTCTTTGTTTTTTCCCCCTATGGTACATAAAGACTTGTTCAAACATTCATTTTTTAAACATTTTGAGTTCTAAAATTTCTCTCTTCCTTTTTTAAAAATTCCCTCTCTCCCTAAAACAGTAAGAAATTTGATATTGATTATATAGGTTTTATCATGTAAAGCATATTTCCATATTAGTCACGATGTGAGAGAAGAAACAATCTAAGCAAACAAACAAAAAAAATGAAAAATCCAGTGAAAATTGTATACTTTGACCTGCATTCAGGCTCCATCAGTTCTTTTTCTGGATGTGGATAGCATTTTTCAGTCTTTTGAGATTATCTTAGATAATTGTATTGCTAAAAAGAATTAAGTTATTGATAGATGATCATCACCCAATATTGATATACAGTGTGCTCATTCTGCTCACTTAACTTTTTATCATTTCATGTAAGTCTTTCTAGGTTTTTCTGAAATTTAACTGCTTGTCAATTTTCAGTCCCTTTAGTAACCAAATTTCTTCTTTTATTTTTCTGATTCCCAGAAAATTTGTTGCTTTCATGAATTTTTATCCATTTAGAACACAAGCACTTTGAAGACAGGGATTGTTTTTTTTTTTTTTTTTTTTTTTTAATTTGTTTATATCTCCAATGCTTAGCACAGTACTTGGTACATAGGAAGTACTATATACTAATTTACTAATAATAGCTGACTTATTGGGAATTCTATAATATACAATAATTGCTTATAAACAACATGCATAATCTCCTATGTGAATATTTGAGAATGATTTCTTCCTAACAATTTAACCTATCCTTTATATTTTCATTTTATGAATTCTATGTTCTATATGATTCTGATCCAACATTGTTGAAGGTTATACTCTTTATTTCTTAATTATAATTATTTTATTTTCTTATTCATCATTGAAATTTATGAAAACATTGTCTCAACACCTCAATCATGGAGGGTTGTGAAATGCTGAAAATAATAAATCAAAAATAGGAATAACATAACATGTCTCTAATAAAAGTTTGTCTCCTTAGTTTTTCCTGAAAATTATTTCAAATTCTGATTACCATTCCAGAAAATTGTCTTATTCTATATAAATAGTATAGGCAGGATTCTTGACTCCTCAGTGGTTCAGATACCTCCGTTTAGCATGCTGCCTACATCTTCAAACCTTAAAATAGTGGTAACAGGTACTGTAAGCAGACACTTTGACTGGTATTGGACTTGAAGTACTGGTGGGTATCTTAAAAAAGTAAAAAAGAATCTTGATGGATTTGGTTCTTTTCAACAATATGAATTATTTAGATCAATTTAAGTAGACTTGTGATGGAGAAAGCCATCTACTTCTAAAAAGAGCACTTTGGTGATTCAATACAGGTCTCAACATAGTATTACCTTTTTAGTTGTTGTTAGCTTGCTTTTCTTTCCTTCTCATTTTTTATTCCTTTTTTATCTAATTTTTTGTTCAGCATGATAAATATGGAAATATCTATAGAATAATTGCACATATTTAACATATATTGGATTACTTGCTGTCTAAGGAAAGGCAGGGGGGTTCAGAAGGGAGAAAAAATTTCAGAAACAAGGTTTTGCAATGGTGTTACACTATCTTTGTATGTATTTTGAAAATAAAAATTTATTTAAAACTACAATAGGGAAAATATTAACTAAAAAAGAATCCTGAAAATAAAAATTAAAGTTTTGCTCCCAAAGTTTACTGCAAAATTTGCTCTTGACTGTTTTAAAATTTTATCCATTTTTAGTACTCTTTCAAGACTATATAACTCAATTACTTGCAATTTTTTTTCCCAAATGCAATACTGAACTCTAGTTTGGAAAGTGAAAAAGAAAACAGAGAAGAATCACAGTCAGAAATTCATTATCCTTCCAGTGCAAGTTCTGCTCTACTTGAACATGAACTTCTGTTATTAAAAATAAGCTTTCAGCAAGAAGCAGATGAGTGGTCTCTTTCAAAAAAAAGACTAATACATGAGATTTCCCTCTTAGCCATTCGGCTTTCTAAAGAGGAAGATGAGCTCCAACAACTACATGATTCCCTTAGAATGAAGAAATTAATTTTAGAAAACCTACAGAGAGAATTAAAGGACTCTACAAAAACAATAAAGGTTCTCGAAAAGGAAAATCATCAAAAGGAAAAATTTAATAGATCAATTTTCAAACAAGAGCCCAAGAAAGAACAATTAACCGAAACATCAATTGAAGATGCCCAAAACAAAAATGTCTTCACAATCATCATATCAAATGGTGTTAACGTGCAGCTTAGAGATAATTCTATGATCCTTTATGCTGATACTGAAAAACAAGATTGTGTGGCAGAAGAGAAAAATAAAAAGCCAGTTGATCATTATATCCTTTTAAAAGAGCGACTACATAAATATGACAATGAGAGGGCAGAAAGAAAGGTAGGTCTTTAAATAATATCATCTGACAACCATTTAATATTTTGAAATTAATTTCAAAGTTATTTTGATCAAGATAAATTAGGAATATGAATTTTTAGCATGTTTCTGATATTAGTAACTTTCAATCTAAAATTTCTGCCATGTAAGAAAGGAGAATGAGGAAGCATTCATGATAAAAATTAACCTGATATCCATTTTTAGATGAGGTGACTCATTTTGATTATTATTATTATTAAGTATTGTGTAGCTAGCCCATGAAGTTTTAAATGCACAGTATTGGTTAATGAATGTAGGTAGAGTTAAGCATTTTAAGTAAATATTGATAAATTTGTAGTTCTAATAATTTGCCTGGTATTCCATTTAATGCTACAAATGGAATAAATATTAGAAATTCTGAAACAAGATAAATCCTGAAAAATTATGTGAGGAGAAATGTAACAATTCAAATAAATTAGTCATGCAAATTGAGATCTTGTAGGGCATTATAATTACCTTTTCCATACCTATTAAAACATGTTTGTCAATCTAACTAGTTTTAATTCAAACTACTGTGAACTGATTTTAGAAATATTAAACAGCTGATCATATTTTTAGTGAAATTACAAAGATTAGTAACTACTTTTATTTAAAATTTAGGAAAGTAATCCTGTTCAAAGATACTGTGAGATTACATTAAGTATTAGTTTTGGTGTGTGGTAATAAAGCCATTTTTTAAAAAAATGTGTTTTTAATTCCCTACTACATATTTACTATTTATGTCAGTATTTTTTCACTGTTTTTAGTAATACTTGTTGCATAATATTCAGAATTGCAGGTCTGGGATCAGAACCTTTTATTTATTGAAAATAGAAAGCTTTTTACTGCCTAATACCAATTCTATTAGATTTGCTTTTCTGTGATGCTTTTCACGTTTTCAGTGAATACTTCTGTTCACTGTTCTGATTATTGAACTGTGTAACAATTTCAAATAAAAAAAATAGATTTTATTTTTAGTCTTTATAATCATGTGGTTGAATCTATTCATTTCACAGTGGAATTTAGGTATTTTTTGGTGGTAATTCAGTTAATTTTGCCAATTTTCTTTAGACAATTTTATATTGGGTTATTTTTAGCTTGTTTCTGTTTGAAAGGGTGTTAGATTTTAGTTGAATTATTTTTACAAGTTAATAAATCTTATCTAATGAGAGAAATTTTTAAATTCTTTTACTTTTTATCTTCATTTACTATTAGTCACATATGCAATAATTTTCTTTACCTTATGAAAATGCTAAGGATTTTCTTTAAT
The DNA here is from genome assembly GCA_020854095.1 of Dasyurus viverrinus. NCBI lineage: Eukaryota > Metazoa > Chordata > Mammalia > Dasyuromorphia > Dasyuridae > Dasyurus > Dasyurus viverrinus. The sequence goes on from CM037001.1 coordinate 251,147,437, forward strand.
AACATATGAATATTAATATACACACATATGTATGTGGTTTATTGTGTGTGTATATGTGCATTTATATATGTATATATGTATGTTCCTTTTCCTGCTAGGCTTGAGAAGAAAAAAGAAATTATTTCCCTTTAGTAGCGACGTTGTACCATACTTTATATCCATAGGTGGAAGAGTAACCATATTGTCTATAGTGTTCAATATTTTCTGTCCATTGACAACAACCAAGAGTATAATTTATCTCCTTGCATAAAAAGGAACTGTTTTGAAGACTTTTCTCCCTTTCCCTCCATCCCCTCTCCCCCTTTTTTGCTTTCATCAAATCAGATCAATCCCTTAAAGTAATTTTATCCAGCCTGACAAACATAACAGTGAATATGATCATTCTCCAGGGGAAACTATAAGAGGAACAAAAATGCATCTTTTTATTATAAGTGTCCTTATAAAGGCAGATGCAAAGAACTTTTTTTCTGAAAAATAGAAGGTAATAACCCCTAATGTTTCTATCAGATATAAGAAACTATATAGTCTACCTCTACCATTCCCCCACCTTCTATGTGAATTGCACATAAAAAGCTTTATCTCCTACATGACTTTGGAGTTGTTGTAATTCTGAAGAAGATTGAATGGGGAAATCAGAGTGAAAGTAATGGTTTAAGATGAGCAAGGAGAAAGATAGCATTTGGTCCATGCTGAATGAAGGGTATCTGGTATAGTCAAAAGAACATTGTAGTTTCAAGAACTAAATTCCAACCCTTTTCTCAATAACGACTTTTATGACCTAACTGATTTAAATACTTTGAGTCTCATTTTCCTCAACTGTAAAATGAGGTGCTTGTATTAGTCCCTAAGACGGTTTCTGGTAATCTATGATAGCCATGAATGTGTTCATGCAAATAAGCTGCATATGGCAATATTTATGTAAATTAACTTTGAGGTGCATTTATTTCATAAAAGCTAATACTGACATATGAAATCAGTACTAGAAATTTTATGTACATATTTCTATCAGAATACAATACGAAAGCTTCAAGAAGAACTCGAGGATGTCCGAAGAGAAAAAGCCATGACTTTACAGTTGGCTCAGTCATTTTATCAAAAGATTTTGGAGATGGAGCCACTACAGAAGGAACTAAATTATACTACAAATAAAGTAAGTATATAAAAATTCAGTAATTTGTAATTGATGGAAAGTGTTTTCACTATAATTATTTTTTACCAATATTAAAACATCATTTCTGATAACTGTGCCTGTCATTTAAACTGACAGAACAGGATCTATAATATCTGTAATTTATACCCGTTTATACCATTTTTATATTGGGATATTTATTTTCACTTATAATTTTTTTTTACTTATCCTCATAGAAGGAATGAGATTTTTTTCCTAAGTAATAATAATAAATAAATTGTGTTTATCATACTTTATATATGTAAACATGTTTACACACACACACACACACACACACACATATATATATATATATATATATATATATATATATATATATATATATACATATGTAAATATGTACACATAGGCTGCTTGGTGGAAATATGAATAGAATTTTGCATCTGAATTTAGAAAGTTGTGGATTTGAATGTGGCCTCTGACAGTATCAGCGTTATATTGGGGTACTCACTTCATCTTATTCAATTTCTTCAACTGTAGCATAAAATAGCACCTATCTCCTAGAGTTCTGGTGCGAATCAAATGAGAAAATAATTGTAAAGCTCTGGATGCAGTATTCACTTAATGAATGCGTGTTTCTTCAGAAACATAAGTCAGTATTTTCAGTTATCTGTAAAAGCAATTTTGGACCACATTGATTAAAATATTAACTTCTTTTTTCAAGAGAAATTAGGTCTCTTCATTTTAACAAACATTTCCTAATGTTTAAAAGCAGTTCTCTTACCTGCTTAACTTCATTATAATGACTTTTACTAATGTGTATTACTAGCTTCAATCTTTTAAAAACATATTCTTTCATATTAGTATGCTTGAGAAATATTTCTGGTTTTCAGATATCAATATTGGAATTGAATAAATTTTGTTTCTCAAATCTTTTGATTTCTCTTGTCATTCATTGTCTTTATTTTCCTCCCATTATTTTTGGACCACATTGATTAAAATATTTACTTCTTTTTTAAGAGAAATTTTTAATTCAATAGAAGTAGACAAATTTATAAAATAATAAATTGATGAATGAATGAAAAAGTATTTATTAAGTGGTTATTACATATGTATATATCTAGACATATATGCATTTATGTATACAAAGTTTATTAAATACTAGGGATGCAAGTATAAAAGCAAAATATTTCTTTTTCCTACCGAGTTCACATAGTTCACATAGTGGTCCCCAAGTTATTAGCAACATATCACATGTTCTTTTTTTTTGAGGTTTTTATTCACAGAACATATGCACAGGTAATTTTTCCAACATTGACTCTTGCATAACCTTTTGTTGCAAATTTTCCCCTTCTTCCCCACCCTCTACTTATCTGGCAGGTAGTCCAATACATATTAAAAATGTTGAAATACATGTTAGATCCAATATGTGTATGCACATTTATACAGTTATTTGGTTGCATAAGAACAATCAGATCAAGAAGGAAGAAAAAGAAAAACTGGGAAAAAATGCATCAAAAAACAACACAGAGAGTGAGAATGCTATGTTGTATTCTACTGTCTGTGCCCACAGTTCTCTCTGTGGGTGTAGATGGTTCTCTTCATCACTGCACAAGTGGAACTGGTTTGAATCGCCTCAGTGTTGAAGAGAGCCACATCCATCAGAATTGATCATCATATAGTCTTGTTATTGCCATGTATAATCTCCTGGTCTCTCCAAGCCTCTCTGAAATCATCCTGTTGGTCATTTCTTACAGAACAATAATATTCTATAGCATTCATATACCATAATTTATTCAGCCACTCTCAAATTCTTGGGCATCCATTCAATTTCCAGTTTCTAGCCACTATAAAAAGGGCTGCCACACATTTTTGCACATGTGGGTCCTTTTCCCTCCTTTAAGATCTCTTTGGGATATAATCCCAGTAGAAACATTGCTGGATCAAAGGATATACACAGTTTAATAACTTTTTGATCATAGTTCCAAACTACTCTCCAGAAAGGGAGGATCCATTCACAGTTCTACCAACAATGTATCAGTGTCCCAGTTTTCTCACATCCCCTCCAACATTCATCATTATCTTTTCCTGTCATCTTAGCCAATCTGACTAAGTGATATCGGAGTGATATTTCAAAGTTGTCTTAATTTGCATTTCTCTGATCAATAGTGATTTGGATCACCTTTCATATGGCTACAACTAGTTTTCAATTTCTTCATCTGAAAATTTTCTATTTATATACTTTGACCATTTATCAATTGGAGAATGGCTTGATTTATTATAAATTAGAGTCAATTCTCTATATATTTTAAAAATGAGGCCTTTATCATATCCTTTGGGTGTAAAAATGTTTTCCCAGTTTATTGCTTCCCTTCTAATCTTGTTTGCATTAGTTTTGTTTGTACAATATGTTTGTAACTTAATATAATCAAAATTATCTAGTTCTAATTTGGTCACAAATTCCTTCTACCTCCACAAATATGAGAAGTGAACATAGGATAGTTTATTATCCTATGTTCTTCTGCTTTGTTTATGGTATCATTCTTTATGTCTCGATCATGAACCCATTTTGACCTTATCTTGGTATATGGTGGTCTATGCCTACTTTCTGCCAGATTAGTTTCCAAAAATATTAACTTTTGTAAAAGGCTTGGTTTTCAAAGTCTAGAAACTAGGAGTGAACTGAACTTTAAGGAATAGCAAGAAAGCAATAAATCTTTACCCATATGAATTAACTCAGTTAAATGGCATTCAGAGCAAACTGGCCCCATTTCTTCTTTTGCTGATTAGTCGAGTAACTAAGCTATATAAAAACTGGGTGAAAATTCTGTTACTGCTTTGTTCAGTAATTAGTCCATTATTTAATGAATGTCAGTTTTGTTAATTATACTATGACAAGTTCTGATTAGGTTACCAAAAATATGGGAAAGGCATGTCCTTTCATTGTCCTTGAAGAACTCTTTCCAGTCTCACAGAGAAGTCAAAGCAAAATAGGGAAAGTTCATTTATAATACAGGTTACCATAAAAACAAGCATCAAATAGTGCTTAATTAAGCATTTAAGAGAGCTAAGGAGACAGAGAAAGAGAGAGAGGAAAAAGGGAGAAAGAGGAGGAAAAGGAGGTAGTAGAGAGGAGGGAGACAGAAATAAGACAGAGAAGATCACTGTGGTTGGAGGTGAGATCAGATGGTCTATTCCCCTTCTTCCCAACATGAAAAAATAGCCATTGCAAAATTTCTGAGTTAGCACTTATATTGAAAGAGCAATTGCCAAATATCTAAATTTAATTACATATTTTAGATAATAGCATAAATATAATTTGTCAAAAACCAAAATCAAAAAGGTACTTTTCCAAAGTCTACTTTTCTTTTTTTTTTAAATTGAAGCTTTTTATTTTTAAAAACATATACATAAATAATTTTGCAACATTAGCCCTTGCAAAACCTTGTGTTCCAGTTTCTCCCTCTCTTCTCCTACCCTCCTCCCCTAGATGGCAAGTAGTCTAATATATGTTAAATATGGTAGAAATATAAGGTAAATCCAATATTTGCATATATATTCATACAATTATATTGCTGTACAAAAATCAAATAAAAGCAGAAAAAAGATGATGAAGAAATAAAATGGAAACAAACAATAACAAAAAGAGTGAGAATGCTACGTTGTGAACCACACTCAGTTCCTTCAGTCCTCTCTCTAGTTATAGATGGTTCTTTTGCTCACAAGACCATTGGAACTGGTTGGAATCATCTCATTGTTGAAAAGTTGATCAGCATGTAATATTGTTGTTGCCTGTACAACGATTTCCTGGTTATGCTCATTTCACTTAGCATCAGTTCATGCAAGTCTCTCCACATTTCTTTGAAATCATCCTTCTGGTCATTTTTTACAGAACAATAATATGCTATAGCATTCATATACCATAATTTATTCAGCCACTCTCCAATTGATAGGCATCCATTCAGTTTCCAATTTCTTGCCACTACACAAAGGGCTGCCACAAACATTTTTGCACATGTGGGTCCCTTTCCCTCCTTTAAGATCTCTTTGGCCTGCAAGCCCAGTAGGAACATTGCTGGAGCAAAGGGTATGCACAGTTTGATAATACTTTGGGCATAGTTCCAAATTACTCTTTAGAATGGTTGGATCCACTCACAATTCCACCAAAATTGTATTAGTGTGCGAGTTTTCCCACATCCCCTCCTACATTCATTATCATTCCTTGTCATCTTAGACAATATGAGAGGTGTGTAGTTGTATCTCCGAGTTCTCTGATCAATAATGATTGAGAACAACTTTTCATATAACTAGAGATGGTTTCAATTTCTTCATATGAAAATTATCTGTTCATATCCTTTGATTATTTATCAATTGGAGAATGGCTTAAGTTCTTATAAATTGGAATCAGTTGTCTATATATTTTAGAAATGAGATCTTTATCAGAACCCTTGAATGTAAAGAAGTTTTCCCAGTTTATTGCTTCCCTTCTAATCTTGTCTCCAAGATTAATGATACCCAGTTCTTCTTTGATCACAAATTTCTTCCTCCTTCAAAGATCTGAAAGGGTAAACTATTAGTTCTTCTAATTTGTTTATGAAATCATTCTTTACTTATTATTATTATTATTATTATTATTATTATTATTCTTTATTTTTTAGATCATGAACCCATTTCATTCTTATCTTGGTATATAGTGTTATATGTGGGTCAATGCCTAATTTCTATGATATGAGTTTCCAATTTTCCCAGTTGTTTTTGTAAAATAATGAATTCTTATCCTCAAAGCTGGGATCTTTTAAGTTTGTCAAACAATAGATTACTATAGTCATTGACTATTTTGTCATGGAAATCTAACCTATTCCACTGATTGACTACTCTCTAAGCCAGTAGCAAATGACTGCTACTTTATAATATGGTTTTAGATCTGGTACTGCTAAGCCACCTTCATTTGCATTTTTCATTAATTCCTTGACATTCTTGATTGTTAAGGACCAGGTCTAAGTAAAGGGGCAGGTCAATTCAGAGGCTCCACAACTCTGAAACATAACATTTGAAAGAGTTGCAAAGCAGCCTTTCCTAATGCAGATGTTCCTTGTGGACTGGAATGAAATAAATTGGAGGCAAGAGGGAAGAGTATAGAGGTCAGAGAACAGCAACTGCCCCTGTCTCCTTATATCATCCTCCTCCTCTCACATGAAGACATCCATTCTACAGGTCTGAGTTAAACCTCCAGCAGCCACTGCCAGGTGGCTTCTGTATCACAACACTTGACCTGTTTGTTCTTCCAGATGAATTTTGTTAGCCATTTTTTCTAGATCTCTGAAACAATTTCTTGGGAGTTTGATTGGTATACCACTAAATAAATAGATTAATTTAGGCAATATTGTCATTTTTATTATATTTGCTCAACCTAAACAAGAGCATTTGACATTTTTCCAATTGTTCAGATCTGACTTTATTTATGTGTAAAGTGTTTTGTAGTTGTGTTCATATAGTTCCTGACTTGTCCGGTAGATTCCTAAATATTTTATACTATTGACAGTTATTTTAAATGGAATTTCTCTTTCCATCTCTTGCTTTTGGATTCTGTCGGTGATAAATAAATGTGATGACTTATGTGAGTTTATTTTGTGGGTCCTGCAACTTTGCTAAAGTTGTGGGTTGTTTCTAATAGATTTTTTAGTTAATTCTCTATGTTTCTCTATATATACCATCATATCATCTGCAATGAGTGATAATCTGGTTTCCTCATTACCTACTCTAATTTCTTTAATCTTTTTTCTTCTCTTATTGCCAAAGCTAGCATTTCTGATACAATATTGAATAGTAATGGTGAAAGTGGGAAACCTTGTTTCACCCCTGATCTTATGAGGAATGCTTCTAATTTATCCCCATTACATATGATGCTTGCTCCATGGTTAGATGCTACTCATTATTTTAAGGAAAATTCAATTTATTCTTATGCTCTCTAGTATTTTTTAAAAGAAATCGGTGTTGGATTTTATCAAAAACTTTTTCTACATCTATTGAGATGTTTTTGTTAGTTTGGTTATTGATATACTCAGTTATGCTACTAGGTTTTTTTGTTTTGTTTTGTTTTGTTTTTTAAATATCGAACGAGCCCTGCATTCCTGGTATAAATCCTACTTCGTCATGGTGTACACTTAATACTTTCTAGCTGTATGATCCTGGGCAAGTCACCTAATCCCAATTGCCTCAGCGAAAAAAAAAGAAAGGAAAGAAAAATTTTAAAAAATGCTTTTTAATTTCTTTTAAGAGCCTTGTGAGATGGGAACAAATTTATATCACCCTTAGGGACTTCATCTAGAGACGATCTGCTTTTAGTGACTTCAGATTTTGAAATCTGTTCTTCAACCTGGAGATGACTTTCTGTAATCTTTTTGCTAATATTTTAAGATTTTTGCAGCAATATTCATTAGGAAAATTGGTCTATCATTTTCTTTCTTTGTATTCAACCTGACTGGTTCAGCTATCAGCACTATATCTGTGTCATAAGAGGAATTTGGTAGGACTCCTTCTTTCTCAATTTTTTCAAATAGTTTGTATAATTGTTGTGGCCATCTTTAAGAGCTCAAAGCATATGAGCCTTTTGATCTCAGAGGCAAGATGAATGAGGTGGCAAACTCAGAGGGCGAAAAGAATTTCAGACTATTATGCTGTACAAATATGTTGATGTACATTTTTACAAGAATGATCAGTGTGTGAACAGTAGACAATCCCCAATCACCATTCAGAGAAGTAGCTCATGGTCTTTGTATATGCATGTCATCTGCCAATGGGAGGAGAGCCAATTCAGCAATTCAGCAACTCACTCACAGTTGAGAGGCCCTGTTCAGGCATCCCTGCTTATAATGGCTATAATCCTGGGATTACTCATTCCCGTGATCACAAATCATTGCTTCTTGCTCAACAAGGGTGTTTCTGCAATGTGGCAGAAGGTCTAGGTGGCCTTGGTACTCCCTCTTGGCGAGATCCGTTCCCTTACATATAATATTAGAGTTAAGTGTTCTTTAAATGTTTCATAAATGGACTTGTAAATCCATCTGGCATTGGAAATTTTTCTTGGGGAGTTGATTAATAGCTTGTTCTATTTCTTTTTCTAAAATAGGACTACTTAAGTAATTTATTTCCTCTTCTTTTAATAAGGGCAATCTATATTTTTGTAGTTATTCTTCCATTTCACTTAGGTTATAAAATTTATTGGCATAAAATTGGGCAAAGTAATTCCTGATTATTGCTCTAATTTCCTCTTTATTTGTGAAAAGTTCTCCCTTTTCATTTTTGAGACTAATAATTTGATTTTCCTATTTTATTTTTCTAATCAAATTAACTAAAGGTTTATCTGTTTTGTTGGGTTTTTCACAAAACCAACTCAGTTTTATTTATTAATTCATTTTTTTTAATTTTCAATTTTATTTATCTCCCCTTTTATTTTTAGAATTTAGTTTGATATTTGAATGAAGGTTTTTAATTTTTTTCTGCAAGCCCAATTCATTGATCTTCTCTTTATTTATTTAATGCAAGTAAGCATCTAGAGATATAAAATTTCCCCTTATTACCACTTTGGCTGGATCCCACAAATTCTGTTATATTGCTTCATTATTGTCATTTTCTTGAATGAAATTATTGATTTTGTCTATGGTTTAGTGTTTCACCCATTCATTCTTTAGGATTAAATTAATTAGTTTCTAACTGATTTATTTTTCCCTGGCCTTTTACTGAATGTAATTTTTGTTGCTTCATGATCTAAAAAAAATGCATTTACTATTTCTGCCTTTCTGCATTTGATTTTGAGGTCTTTAAGCTCTGCTATATGGTCAATTTTTTTAAATAGGTTCCATGAACTGCTGAGAAAAAAAGTTTACTCTTTTCTGTCTCTATTCTATTTTCTCCAAAGATCTATCATACCTATTTTTTCCTAAAATTCTATTTATCTCCTTAACTTCTTATTTGTTTTGTGGTTTGATTTGTCTAGTTCTGATAGAGTGAAATTGAGCTACCTCACTAGTATAGTTTTGCCATTTATTTCATCTTGCAACTCTCTTAACTTCTCCTTTAGAAATTTGGATGCTATACTATTTGGTACATATATGTTTAGTATTGATAGTTTTTCATTATCAATGGTAGCCTTTAGCAAGATATATTCCCACAGGGGAAGATTCCCACAGGGGAAATCCTTTTTAATTTCTTCTAAAAGAGCTTTGTGAGATGGGAACAAATTTATATCACCCTTTGGGACTTCATCTGGAGACAATCTGCTTTTAGTGACCTCAGAATTTGTTCTTCTCTTTCACCATAAAAATTATTTATAGTCAAGTTCTTTTTGCTTTGGGGCTCATTTTCTTTAATAAAACAATTGAGATCTGCTTTTAAGGCAAGGGAAATTGTCCAAGCTTCCTCTATAAGCAGCAGCAGCAGTTGTGCTGGGTCAGTGCAGAATGACTTCCAGTGCTATGTGGGTATATCCAGGTCTTGTGAAATTCTGGTATTTTTGGATTCACTATTTGCCTTTTGTATTTGTGTTGGAAGTTTTTACAACTTTGCTGCTCATCTTCTGCCTTGCAACCAAGAGAGAGTAACCAACACTGCTGTAGATTCCTCCCCAGAGATTCTCTGGTGCACAGAACCAACACCACCTTGGGACGGTGTGCTGTCTGCCCTCCCCGGTGTTTGGGCTCAGCCTGCTTACACTTGGCACACACCCTTCTGTGCTTGATTGAAACAGACATTTTCTTGAGATCTTTTAAATTATCTTTTGCTGATAATTTGTTAACTCTCAATATTTGTGGGTTCTGTCTATTCAGAACTGATTTTGAGGCTGGATTTGCAAGTTAGTCTGAGGGTCATGGGAAAAGCTCAGAAAGAGATGTGTATTCTTTGTACATCTTGGCTGTGACCCCAGCTACTTTTATTATACCTGTGTTAAATACATGTGTTTATCCTTTAGAACAGGAGTTTCATTATGTAGCTTTTTAATCAACAAGCATAACTGTGATTATTTTGCACAAGATACTGTATTGTACTGTATTGGTTGGGAATTAAGAAACTTAATTTTAATTCTTTCTCTGTGATTTACTAGCCAGTAATTTTCTTAATGCTATTTACTTCAGACTACTCTTTAGGGTTTCTGTTCTAGATGGATGTGATCTACACTAATAAAGTGTTCTGTGCTACTAAAAGCATATATTTTATACATATTGGGTGTATATGCCCATGTAAAATCAAAGTGGTTTGAATATAGTGACATTTGGAATATAAAAATGCTTAACTTTATCTATGCAATGGCCTAGTATTTGATGAACTAGTAAAAAATATTTAAATTTTAATACTTAATGTACAGGCATCACTAATTTAGAATTAAGGATAAGATTGTGATTTAATTTTTAAAAGTTAAAAACTTTGAAATATTTTGTTTGGAATTTTTATAGATACTGGAAGTTCAAGAACAGAGTAAGCAGAAACAGCGGTATATTAATGAGTTAGAAGAGTGTATACGCCAAAGTAAGATTTAAAGTATTTTTATGATTTAGTGATATGATTATTTATAGAGGAAATCAAAATGATAAACTACCAAAATATATTCATAACATAACAATGCAAAACCACTTTTTTCTCAATGAGAAAGAGAAATAATCTGCTAAAGTATAACCTATATTGAGATGAATAAAAAAATAAAGAAGTTCAGAAAAGTATTTTGTATTCTGTTTCAATAAGTCACCTCTGGGATCATTTTCCTCATTTTAAAAACACTTTTCTTTGTGTTAGTATATGGTAGGAATTTTAGTTGTATAAAATCCAGATAATGTAATTTGATATTCAACTTATTAAAATATTACAAATATTCTTATTGATTCAGGATACTGGATGTGTTAATCATTATGTTATGGAAAAAATTATTTTTTCCCATACAAAATAAATTATTGCATCATATCAGATTAAAAAGTTATAGTGAAGTTACAAAAAATGCTTATATTATGTAAAAGATTAAAAAAAAATTACTACTGTTGATCGTGGTCATGGTTCAAATCTTCTTGTCCTAAAGTCTTTTGGTGAAGTTTTGCCATTAAATTAGTTGTCATGATTTGAATTTCTTACCAAAAATTAAGTCTAAATAATTAATAAAGAAGGTTGATTTTTAAATTGAGTATATATTTGAACTAATTAAAACAATATATCAAAACATTCCAGGTGCTTAAAAATAACAAGTCTTAATAGCTACATGTGAGGGTTCATTACTCTGTGTGCATGTGTGTGTGTGTGTGTGTGTGTGTGTGTGTGTAAATAAAATAAACCTGTGACCTAACATTTATTTGTAAGAGATGTATTTTGATTTTTAGCATTTCTTTAAACTCTCCCATCTTTTCTTTTTAAGCTTTCATAGGAAACCTAGCAAGGGTGAACATTTATTGATGACCCAAAACTATTATTATCAGGCTTCTTTTGCTTACATAAAAGCTATTTCTAATTATGAAGTGGCAGATTATTTTTCACATTGATGAAACAAATTATGGTTAGTGATTCTTTCCTATATTGAACTCCTAGAATCCTGAAACTTAATTTCAAAATCTTATAATTCTATTACTCAATATTAGAAATTTTAGTCTTGGCTCAGTCCCTTGCTGTTAATATGACTTTTGACAAATGATTTTTTGTCTTCAGATCTCAGTTTCCTCAGATATAAAATGACATACTAACCAATGACTAGCTTCCCATTTTGCTCCAATAGTCTATAATTTTAAGTTAAAGGAAGTCCAGTTCCTTATTATTCTTTTTTTCCCTTTTAAGTAGCATTTTCACTTTTGAAAAACTTACATTTTTAACCCTCTTCTCTGCCAAAACATAAAATAATTCAAAGTAAGTTAAACATATGTAATTCTTTTAAACATATTTCCATATTCTTCATGTTAAGCTAGAAAAATTAAATTAAAAGGGGAAAATTATGACAAATAATAAAAATCAACAAAAAGGTGAAAATACTATGCTTTCATCCATATTTGGTGTCCACAGTTTGCTTTCTGAAGTTGTATGTCCATCACCAGCCTATTGCCATTGTCTTGAATCACTTCATTGTTGAAAAGAGCCTAGTCCATCACAGTTGATCATCTCATAATTTTTTTTCTTACTTCGTACAATTTTCTCTTTATTCTTCTTGCTTTACTCGGCACCTGTTCATATAAATCTTTCCAGGCTTTTCTAAAAATAAATTGTTCATTATTTATTTATAGAATAATACTGCATTATATTCATATACCATAATTTATTCACCCATTTACCAACTGCTGGGCATCTACAAAATTTCTGTTTTCTAGAAAACTACAAAAAGAGCTGTTACCAACTATTTTGCACAAACAGGTGCTTTTCCCTCTTTTATGATCCCTTTGGAATAGAGACCCAGTAGAGACACTGTTGGACAAAAGGGAATTTGGAGTTTTATAAATCTTTGGGCATAGTTCCAAATTGCTCTCAAGAATGATCAGATCATTTCCAAACCTCATGAGCAATGCATTAGTATTCTAGTTTTCCCACATCCTCTTCATCATTTATCATCTTTTCCTTTCATCTTAACCAAACTTAATCACTATGAAGTGATACATCAGCATTGCCTTAATTTGTATTTCTCTAATCAGTAGTGAAGTACAGCATTTTTAATATGATTAGAAATGGTTTGTATTTATTTATGTGAAAATTGTCTGTTAATATCCTTTGATCATTTATCAGTTGGGGAATGGTTTGTATTTTTATAAATTTGATTTAATTTCTATATATTTTAGAAATGAAGCCTTTATCAGAAACACTGGTTGGAAAAATTGTTTCCCAGCTTTTTTCTTGCCTCCCAATCTTGGCTAAATTGACTTTGTTTGTGCAAAAACATTCTTTTTTTCCTTTTTTTCAATAATAGCTTTTTTATATATAGCTTTTGATTTACAAAACATATGCATGGATAATTTTTCAACATTGACTCTTACAAAAACTTCTATTCTAACTTTCCTCCTCCTCCCCCCCCCATACCCTCCCTTAAATGGCAGGTAGTCTTAATACATGTTGAAAATGTTACAAAGTATATGTTAAATACAATATATGTATACATATGTTTATAATTAGCTTGCTGCACAAGAAAAATTGGTTCTAGAAAGAAGATTAAAAAATCTGAGAAGGAAAACAAAAATGCAAGCAAATAATAACAAAGAGTGGAAATGCTACGTTGTGGTCCACAATCATTCCCCATAGTTCTCTCTCTGGGTGTAGCTGCTTCTCTCCATATTGAACAAATGGAACTGGTTTGAATCATCTCATTGTTGAAGAGAGCCATATCCATCAGAATTGATCATCACATAGTTCTTGATCATCACATGAGTTCTTGAAGTGTATAATGATCTCCTGGTTCTGCTCATTTCACGTAGCATCAGTTCATATAAGTCTCTTCACATATTTCTGAAATCATTCTGTTGGTTATGTCTTACAGAACAATAATATTCTATAACATTCATATACCATAATTTATTCAGCCACTCTCAAATTCTTGGGCATCTATTCAATTTCCAGTTTCTAGCCACTACAAAAAGGGCTGCCACAAACATTTTTGCACATGGAGTTAAGACCTTTTGGGGATATAAGCCCAGTAGTAACACTGATGTCTAGCTATGGGGTACCTAAATAAAATTAGGATTTAATTGTGGTCTAGTGGCAGGTTTGGGGTAGAGGGAGTCAAATAAAGCTCCCTGCAACCTCTTTGGATTTGGCACAAGGATACAGAGTTAAATGAGGTCTAGAAGCAGTGCAAAGAGTCTTACAGGCTTGAAAAGCTAGATTGATAAAAGAGGTTTATTATGGAGTTTGGAAGCAAGGTTTAAGGTATAGTTAAGGAAATGGGTAAGGATAAAGAAATAAGAGGACACCATTAACCTGAGGATTCCGGTGGACAGAGATCCCTGGCATGCCAGGTATAAGGGTGGAATGTTTGGAACCTCTGCAAAGAGAGGATTCTAGTTTGACTCTTTTATAAGGAGAGATTTAGCTAAAGGGGCCTGTGGGTGGAATCCCAGGTTGGCTCCTTTTGCCCTTTCAGTGGGGGCTTGAGTTTGCTTGGTGGGGGAGCAGATCATTAGAATGGGGACTGGGACAGCCCAAGTTGGCTCAGATCCCATGGAGACTGGGACAGGCCCAGATCTTCTATTGGAATTCAAAGAGACCAGGATTTTTGAATCAAAAAATCGTAGCTTCCTGGATTGATAATGCATTAGCTAAGGAGGGGTTGGGAATCAGAAAGAAAGAAATCAATTCTTAAAGAGACCACAACCCACATCAACACTGCTGCATCAAAGGGTATGCACAGTTTGATAACTTTTTCAGCCTAATTCCAAATTGCTTTCCAGAATGGTTGGATCCGTTTATTATTACACAAACAAAGTATTGGTGTCCCAGTTTTCCCACATCTCCTCTAACATTCATGCTGTCATCTTAGCCAATCTGACAGTTTTGTAGTGGTATCACAGAGTTGTCTTAATTTCTCTGATCAATAATGATTTGGAGCGCCTTTTCATATCAATAGAAATTTCATCATCTGAAAATTGTCTGTTCATATGCTTTGACCATTTGTTAATTGGAGAATGGCTTGATTTCTTATAAATTTGAGTCAATTCTTTATATATTTTTGGAAATGAAGCCTTTATCAGAACCATTGACTGTAAAAATGTTTTCCCAGTTTGTTACTTCCCTTCTAATCTTGTCTGAATTGGTTTTGTTTGTAGAAAAACTTTTTAACTTAATATAATAAAAATTTTCTATTTTGTGATCAATAACAATCTCTAATTCTTCTTTAGTCACAAATTCCTTCTTCCTCCACAGGTCTGAGAGGTAAACTATCTTATGTTGTTCTAATTTATTTATAGTCTCATTCTTTAATAATAGCTTTTTAATAACAAAATACATGCAAATGGTAGAACTAAGATGGCAGAATAAAGCCAGGAATTTGCCCGACCTCTTCCTCAACTGTTCCAAATTCCTTTAAATAATGACTAAACAATTTTTAAAGGATCAAAACATCCAAAAGTAGAATATTTTCCAGCCAAAGGAAACTTAGAAGCTCTGCAGAAAAGGTCTGTGATACCATGGTGGGAATTATTCTCTGTAGATTATTCTCATTATTATGGCAGTTAGAAAGAGGATATGGATGTAAGTTGAAAACAAAGGGATAATATCGTTTTTAAAAAATGATGAATGAAAAAGGAAAAAGGGGCAAGGAGAGAAGGAATGCTGCAAGTAATTTATCATAAAAAAAGAACCAAGAAAAAACTTTTACAGTGGAAGGGAAGAGGGGGGAAAAAAAGGATGAATGAGTGAACCTTTCTTCCATCAGAATTGCTTCAAATAGGAAATAACATATCAATAGGTATATAGAAATCTATTTTACCCTGCAGGAAAATAGAATGGGAATGGGATATGGGAGATGGGGCAGGGTATGTTGGGGGAGGGAGTGGTCAGTAGCAAAATACTTAAGAGGGACAAGATGAAGGCAGAAAGTAAATAAATGAGAGAAAATATAATCAGCAATAGTAATTGTAAAAAAAAAATAAATGAACCAAGTTTCTCTGATGGAATACTATCGTTCTCTGGAAAATGATGAGCAGGATGCGTTCAGAAACAAAGGAAAACAATCCTGCATAGTTCCCCATGAACAAAATCAAATATACTGTATGCAAAATAATACTGTATGCAAATATTCTAGGATGATCAGCTGTAAATAATTTTGTTATTCTCAGTAATACAATCATCTACATCTACTCTGAAGGACTTATAATAAAAATATTATCCATACCTAGGGAAGGAACTGATCCAGTCTGTTTATAGATTGAAGCATTCTTTATTACTCTCTTTTTCTCTCTCTTTATTTGTAACTGTTTTTCTTAAAGATTTTTATTTTCATTGGGGTGGGCTATGTTGGTTTTTTTTCACAATTTGAATCTTATGGAAATGTTTTGCATAACTACACATGTGGTTTCTTAATTATGGGTGAGGATAATTGAGAGAACCTAGAACTCAAAAATCTTAAAAACAAATGTAAAACAAATTGTATTGAATGCAACTAGTGAAAATATTAAATAAAATACATGCAAAGATAGTTTCCAACATTCACTTAAAAATCTTGTATTCCCATTTTTTCTTCCTCCCTCCTCTCATCAATTCCCTTCGATAGAAAGTAATCCAATATATGTTAAACATGTAAAATTCTTCTATACATATTTCCACATTTATCAAGTTTGTGTGAATTTTAAAAAATAATATAACCAAAATTCTCTTATTTTGCATTTCACAGTGTATTCTCTTCTTTTTTTTGGCCATAAATTTCATCTTCTTCCATAGATCTGATTATTCCCTAGTCTCATTTGCTTATACCATCTCTCTTTTTATCTAAATCATGAATACATTTCATTTTTTTTTTGCTCTAGGGTGAAAAACTTTGTTTCTACCATACTAATTTCCAGTTTTCTCAGCAATTTCTGTCAAATAGTGCATTCTTAGTCACTGACTATTTTGTCTTGTGAACTTCACCTGTTACACTGATCTAATATTCTGTTCCTTAGTCTAAAGTGGATAGTTTACAATGTAATTTTAGATCTGATTGATACAGCAAGATCAAATTTCTTTGCAATTTTTTCACTAAGTTCTTTGAAATTCTTGATGTTTTGTTCTAACAGATAAATTGTTATCATTTTTCTAGTCCTATGATTTCCAGGCAGTTTGATTGGTGTGAAACAGTATAAGTAAATTATTTTAGGTATCATTTTTATTATATTAGCTTGGCCTACCCATGAACACTTAATATTTTTTCAGTTGTTTAGATCTAGTTTCATTTGTTTGAAATGTGTTTTATAATCATGTTCATATAGTTCCTGGCAGTTTTGACAGGTGGACTCTCAAATATTTTATATTATCTATAATTATTTTAAATGGAATTTCATTGCCTATCTCTTGCTGGGGCTTTGTTGGTGACACATAGAAGTGTTGATGATATATGGAGATTATTTTATATCTTGCAACTTTGCTAAAATTATTAATTTTAACACAGCAATTGCCCATGCTACATTTTACAAATCTTCTACCCCACTCTTCTTGAATTCTGGATCCATGTTGCCACCTTAATCCCTAGAGAAGTGATAAATTTGGAGGTAAAAATCCCTGAAAGCAGATAACAAAAGCAATTGTAAAAAAAAAAAATTGCTGTTAAAAAAAAAGATAAAGATTAAAATTTTCTTTTAAAACCTTTTTCTAGAGGCAAAGATAATCATTTATTACAAATTATAGTTGAGATTATTTCTGTATCTTTTGTGATTAACTAGAAATATAAAAAGTATATGATTGTTATATAACTGTACATATATATATATATAAAGCAGATCCAATGATAACAAATTTTATATGTATTTTACTTATTCATATTCACACTAAAAAGAATTATTTGCCTTTTAGACCTACAAAGAAAACATTAAATGAAAAGAATAAGGATTCTAAAATATAAAAAAAGGACCATGGATTACAACAAAGAATCATTTCCCCACTGAGACTCAGCATTACCTTTCAAGCTCAAAGATGGACCTCGAATGAAATAAGGAAGTGTCAATCATTTCTCTTGAAAAGATCAGAAGTAAACAGAAATTTTTCACCTATAAACATAACATTCAAAAAAGCATAAAAGGATAAATTGTGGAAAATACTATATTATTTAAATATACTATTTATCATATTAATTAAAGGTTTACATTTCTACATGGGAAAATTATATTTTTTAACTTGTGAGAACTCTGTCTTTTATTAGGGCATTTAGAAACAATATACATAAACAAAGGGTGTGAGTATAAGTTGGCTTTACAGCAATGATATTTTTAAAATTGATAATTTAAAAAATTCCACCATTAAGGGGTGCTGAAAGAAGAGTTACAAGGAGGTAAAATGGAATAAATTAGATCACTTGAAGAGGCACAAAAGACAAAGTAGTGGTAGGAAGGGAGGGAGCAGGATTCACACTGTTTACTTGATTTTAAAAGTCCTTTTCAACCTCTTTCAAGAACTCTTTTAATTTTTAATTTTTCTTTGCAGCTTTTTGAAAAACTGCTTTGGTCTGAACCCTGACTTTTTTTTTCTAATATAGTAGCTCTGCATGGTCAAGTTATTTCTCCTTTTTTAACTCATTTTTAATAATCTGTCTCTTGGATTTTAACTTTGTTATAGTTGATTTTTGCTGCAGGAAGTAAGGTATAATGTCTCAGGCTCCTTTTTTTTTTCCTATGCTGCTGTTTTCTAAATTTACAAAGGGACCTATTTTCCACTTTTTTATAATCTGAGCCCAGGTGTGGTCACTTCACTTCCAGTTCATGCCTTGTTCTATAAGTGGTCTGAGGTACTCCCCTCTACTCCTGAACTTTGACTAAGGTTCCCAGCATTGCTAATACCCCAAACACACTTGTACCTGCAGTGTCTCAGGCAACTGTAAGAGTCAGTTCATCTCCTGCCTTCAAACCAAAACACTACTCCTTTGCAAATGACTGACTACAAGTAGCAGGGCTCCATCCTATTGCAACCACATATTCTTGTTCCTTCATTGGCAGAGACCACAAATGATCAGCATTATGGATTTTGAACATGAGGATCCCCACAATCTTCTCCATTTCAGCCACCCAATCCCCATACCGTCCATAGGATGAACCTCTCTAACCTAAGACTGCAAAAGATTTAATTTCCTTGAAGTCTTGTTCTTACTGACTAAGCAGTCATTATTCTTAGGTATCTGCACTTCAATCAGATCAAGTCATTTTCATAGTAAGTCAGATCATTTCTAATGTCCTTCAAAGTTGGCTTAGACTGCACTAATTTTAACCCAACTTTTGATTATTTCCAAGGCTCTAAAATTTAATCTGAGGTATTATTTTAAATTATCATTTAGAAAATTTAAGAAAATCAGGTATTTACCTGCTATGTTACGCTATTTTTCCTCAGTTCTCCCTGTTTATACACATCCCATACATACTCAGTTTAATTCCCAACTGCTTTTCTATCAGTCTTTTTTTATTCTACAAGCTATTAGCTGTGACTTTGATTCAATTCCATCTTGGAAAACTTTTAACATTTTAAACATTTTAAACCAGGTTTTAACTTTTGACTTTATGTAACCAATGCTTTTTAGAGCCCCCACCCTGAAGTGCCAAAATATATCTTCCAGACAAGCTCTCTGGAAGACCTCGGGACCAGTGGGATTTCTTGGTCTTAGTAGAGGAGTGAAGAAAAAAGGAGAGCCATAAGGCTGGTCAAAAATGAAGTCTGTTTATTTTCTGTATATTTTAAGTGCTCCCAGCTCTGAAATGCCTTAATATGATTACATCATTGCAGCACACTAAGCATGTGCCAACTAGAAAATCATTATATCAAAACATCACACTGAGCAGGTGCTAACTATAGGAACATTTCATCACTACAGCACATTTTGCAAATGCTAACTTAACTATAAGCACCCAGCTATACATATGTAAATGCCTCTCTTTACTGTAAGTCTCCCTTGCTTCAAGTAGAACACAGGTGGTCATGCCCTCCTTGACTTCTCAGGAAGGGTGAGAGCCCTTAGGGAGATGAGGAGCCAAACCAGACATTGTTAGCAGATTTCCTCTGGGCTGAAGGGTCTTATACTTTATCCAGAGTTCCCCAACTATCTGCAGGCCTCTACATTTCCTTTCTTTAGGGAGGGCAGAACTTGGACTCTCACATAATTTTTCTTTGCATCTGATGCCCTAACTGGTTTTGGTTCCCAGGAACATAAAGTATTAATACCTGGTATCACTCATGTTCCATTTCTCCTCCCCCCCCCCCCCGCCCTGCTTATCCCTAGTTTTCATATCTACACTGTTTTATTGTCTCCCCTTTTGGATTTTAAGGTCATTGAGGAAAGGCTTTGTCTTTCTTTTTATTATATGCCCAGAACTAAGTAGAATATATAATTAAGAACTAAGGAGAAATATATCATAGGCATTTATTAAATGTTTATTGGATTGGATTTATTGATTTATTCTAATTTTGACAAACTTGAAAGTACCCACAGGAAAGTCAACAAAATGAAAAAAACAAACCTTAATTCCATTTCAATTGAATTGTTTGAATTATTTAGGATGACTAAAGATGAGTTTCAGTGGGGAATAGCTGCCTTCAAGTGTTTGGAAAAGAATTTCAACTTGATCTGTTTGGTCCTAAGAGTTCAGAAACAGGAATAAGAGTTAAAGCTGAAATGAAACCAATTAAGTTTGATGTCAAGAAATTCCTCCTAATTTGAATGTTTTGCAAAATAGATTGAGTTGGTGGATCAATTTTCTTTCATTAAGGGTGTTTGGGCAAAGGCAGGAAGATCAATTATCAAGTGTATCATAATGGGGTTAAATTTTTGGTATGGGAAGAGGCCATTAGAAGGCCACAGAGGTCCCTTCCAATTCTAATGTCTAATTATGTAAGAGTGCTGGCAGTGGTGGGGTTGAAATAAATTTTTATGGAAATCTGAAGTGTGGAGTTAATTGAGTCCTACCCCTCTTCAGTTAACAGATGAAGAAATCAAAGCACAGAAAGGTTAAGTGATCTGTCCAGAGTCACACAGGTAGTAAGCATCTGAAATAAGATTTGAACTTAAGACTTCCTGAGTCCAAGTCCAGGTATTTGGCTACTCACCATATTATCTTGTCAACGAAAACTGAGGTCCCTGAAAGGGGTATCTAGATTTAAGAGAGAGCTTTTGATCTGTTCTCATATGTTCTATTCTTAATCCTTGGGACAAAATTTATAAAGATTAGCCCCAGTTTAGTAATATCTCTCCACCTGAAGCCCATCTCTAAATAGTAGAATAGTAAGGATTCCTGGAGAAGAACCAAACCTTCCACAATGTGTTATAGTTATTAATAAGGCTAGCTCTTTGTAACTAGTATAATTTAATTTTTGTTAAATTTAAATGTTGGAGAATATCTACCAAATATAAGTTGATGTCAAGCTGTTCTTTCTAATGATAAAATTTAGAGGCCTTTCCACTTATTCCACACATGCTTAGGGAGATATTGTTTAAAACCATATTATCCCCAAAGATATGCGTTTTTTTTCCATTGCACTGCATCTGGAAGAAGAATTCAATTAAAGCTTGTCTGAGACAAAACAGATTCATCTCCAGGTGATCTTCCTTGATCTTAGAGAAGATGTGATGATGCTAAAGAAAACAACATTGAAAAGGAGTGTACTTGGAGAAGAGAAAAGCAGGGATATAATGGAGTAAGTTGGATTACATGATGAGGCACAAAAGACCCTATTACATTGCAGGGAAAGAAAGTGGATGAGCATTATCTGAAACAATCTCATCAGTTTCGTCTCAAATTAGTAACATAAACCCTTTAGTGAAAATAGAATTGTATCTTATCCTATAGGGAAGTAGAAGAAAGGGGAAAGAAAAGGGAGAGACTGGATAGAAGAAAAGAATCAGAAATAGAGAGAGAAAAGGGGAAAAAAGGGAGGATGGGTGATAGACAGCAGGTTGAGGGAGGGATTGGTCAGAACCAACCTGAGATAGGGTGGAAAGAGACACAAAATGTATATACATGTGAAAAACTAGGATGGGGCAAAATATTCAGCTGATAAGAAGAGAATGTAATTAGTATGAATGCTTAATAAAATGTAAGCAAGTAGCAGAGTGTATTAAAAACCATATATATCTACCAAAAAAAAGTTTCAAGCAGAAACAAAATTCAGGGGGGAGTCTAGAGTACAAATTATGAAGGAAAACAGGGGTGGCAATTAAAATCTGAGACAAAGAAAAATGTTTTAAAGACTTAATTAAAAGAAGGAAAGTAAAATGTTCTAGGGCAATAAAATCTCACAAATGCAAAAGGCAGAAATAATAAATGGATTTTTTGAGATCATGACGCTATAAAAATTACAATAAAAGATCAGGGAAAAATAGACAAAAATTGGAAACTGATCTAATAACAAATGAATGGGTGAAACAGCAAATCATAGACATAATAACTTTATCAAGAGAATGATGAGATTTGTGGGATGCAGCCAAAGCGTATTGTAATATGGGGAAATTTTATTACTCTAGAACTTAGAACTTGCATAAAATAGAGAAAATGAAGATCAATGATTTGGGCTTAGAACTAAAAAAAAACTTGAAAAAGAACAAATTTGAAATTCTAAAAATAAAAGGGGAGATTAATAAAACTGGAAGTGAGAAAAGTATAGAATAATTAAAACTGAAAGGTGGTGTTATGAAAAAAAAAACCAAAATAGATAAACCTTTAGTTAATTTGATTAGAAAAAGGAAAGAGGAAAATCAAATTATCTCCAAAATGAAGAGGAGGACTTTTGGCCAAGATGGCAGAGAGGATGCACACATCTACTTAAGCTCTTATGTTTTCTCTCAAAATAATTTATTTCATGACAAGCCTCGGAGTTAGTGCTTGACTGAAAAAAAATGCACAAATAATTACCAAGAAAAGATAACGACATTCGCCAGAAAAAGTCTGTTTTCCTCACAGATGGGGATGGTTAGAATGGGCACAAACTGAAGGCAGGCAACAGCAGCACAGCAGACAGAGTAAAGCAGGCAGCTCACAGCTGAGCATACCAAAGGCGGGTGGCACGTGAACTCAGCCGTTTCTGTGGAGAGAGCTTTAACATAGTATTGGCTATTTTGCCCTGGCAGTAAGTAGACAACTAGAGAAGTTAAAACACAGGGGATAAAGACTATAACCCTGAAAAGCTAGGGTCTCTCAGGACCTGGCACACCCACCTGAAATGTCTCAGCATGCTCTCAGAGTCTCAGAGCACAGATACAGCACAGCCATTGCTGTCCTGCTGGTGCCTCACTGCTACCCTCTGCAGTCTGTAGACGCAGCTTGATAATACCATACAGCCCCGCCCCTCCCCAATAAAAGCAGAGTGCATTTGTTTTTCTTGTTAGTTTTCTTTGATTCTTCTTTGACAAAATGAACAAAAAATTAAAACAGACCCTATTATTAAACTATTGATAGTTTCTATATGAATAGAAAACTTAAAAACTCAATTTAGGTACTGATATCTAAACCAGATAGGTTGAAAACAGAGAAAGAAAATTACATTCCAATCTCCCTAATGAATATTGATGCTAAAATCTTAAATAAAATTTTAGCAAAAAGATTGCATAAAATTATCCCCAGGATAATACACTATGACCAAGAAGGATTTATACCAGGAATGCAGGGCTAATTCAATATTAGGAAAACTATTAGCATAATTGACTATGTCAATAACCAAATTAACAAAAACCATATGATCATCTCAATAACTGCAGAAAAAGCATTTGATAAAATCCAACATCCCTTCCTTAGAAAACACTTGAGAGGATAGGAATAAATGGATTTTTTCTTAAAGTAGTCAGGAGCATATATCTAAAACCATCAGTAAGCATCATATGTAATAGGGAAAAACTGGAACCTTTCCCTATAAGATCACAAGTGAAACAAGATTGCCCATTATCGCCATTATTATTCAACATTGTATTAGAAATGATACTTGGCAATAAGAGTCGAGAAAGAGATTAAAGTAATTAGAGTAGGTAATGAGGAAACCAAACTATCACTTTTTGCAGATGATATGATGGTATACTTAGAGAACCCCAGAGATTCTACTAAAAAGCTATTAGAAATAATTCATAACTTTAGCAAATTTTCAGGATACATAATAAATCCACATAAATCCTCAGCATTTTTATATATCTAGCAACAAAATACAACAGCAAGAGATACAAAGAGAAATTCCATTCAAAACAACTGTCCATCTACCAAAGGAAAGTAAGGAATTATATGAGCAAAATTACAAAACACTTTCCACACAAATAAAATCAGATTTAAATAATTGGAAAAATATTAGGTGCTCTTGGATAGGCCAAGCAAATATAATAAAGATGACAATACTCAATAAACAAATCTATTTATTTAGTGCCATACCAATCAGACTCCCAAGAAACTATTTTAATGACCTAGAAAAAATAACAAAATTCATATGGAAGAAGAAAAAATCAAAAATTGCAAGGAAATTAATGAAAAAAAAATCAAATGAAGGTGGCCTATCTGTACCTGATCTAAAACTATATTATAAAGCAGCAGTCACCAAGACCATTTGTTATTGTCTAAAAAATATATTATTTGATCAATGGAATAGGTTATGTTAACAAGAGAAATTAGTCAAATATAGCAATCTAGTGTTTGACAAACCCAAAGATCCCAACTTTTGGCATAAGAATTCATTATTTGACAAAAACTGCTAAGATAACTGGAAATTAGTAGGGCAGAAATTAGGCATGGACACACACTTAACACCATGTACTAAGAATAAGATCAAAATGGGTCCCTGATTTAGGCATAAAGAACAAGGTCATAAATAAATTAGAGGAACATAGGATAGCTTACCTCTCAGACTTGTGGAGGTGGAATGAATTTGTGACCAAGGAAGAACTAGAAACCATTATTGATCATAAAATAGAAAATTTTGATTATATGAAAGAAATCAAAAAGCCTTTATACAAACAAAACTATTGCAAACAAAATTAGAAGGGAAATAAACTGAGAAAACATTTTTACAGTTAAAGGTTCTGACAAAGGCCTCATTTCCAAACTATATAGAGAAATTGACTAATTTATAAGAAATCAAACCATTCTCCAGTTGATAAATGGTCAAAGGATATAAACAGACAATTTTCAGACGATGAAATTGAAACATTTTCCACTCATATGAAAGAGTATTCCAAATCAGTATTGATCAGAGAAATGCAAATTAAGACAACTCTGAGATACCACTACACACCTGTCAGATTGGCTAAGATGACAGGAAAACATACCGATGAATGTTCGACAGGATGCAGGAAAACTGGGACACTGATGCATTGTTGGTGGAGTTGTGAATGAATCCTGCCATTCTGGAGAGCAATCTGGAATTATGCCCAAAAAGCAGTGTTACTACTGGGCTTATATCCCAAAGACATACTAAAGAAGGGAAAGGGTCCTGTACTTGCCAAAATGTTTGTGGCAGCCCTTTTTGTAGTAGCTAGAGACTGGAAAATGAATGGATGCCCATCAACTTGAGAATGGTTGGGTAAATTGTGGTACATGAATGTTATGGAATATTATTGTTCTGTAAGAAATGACCAGCAGGATGAATACAGAGAGGCTTGGAAGACATGAAGTGATGCTAAGTGAAATGAGTAGAAGCAGGAGATCATTATATACTTCAACAACGATACTGTGTGAGGATGTCTTCTGATGGAAGTGGATATCTTTGACAAAGAGAACATCTAATTCAGTTCCAATTGATCGGTGATGGACAGAAGCAGCTACACCCAGAGAAGGAATACTGGGAACTGTCTGCATTTTTATTTTTCTTCCCAGGTTATTTTTACCTTCTGAATTCAATTCTCCCTGTGCAACAAGAGAACTGTTCAGTTCTGCATGCATATATTATATCTAGGATATACTAAAACATATTTAACATGTACTGCTTGCCATCTAGGGGAGTGGGTAGAGGGAGGGAAGGGAAAAGTTGGAACAGAAGTGAGTGCAAGGGATAATGTTGTAAAAAATTATGCAGGCATATGTTCTGTCAATAAAAAGTTATAATAAATAAAATGAAAAAGGAAAAGTTTCTACCAATGAAGAGGAATTAGAGCAATGATTAGTTATTTTGCCCAACTATATGCCAATAAATTTGATAACCTAAGCAAAATGGAGGAATGCCCACAAAAATATTGATTGCCCAGATTAATAGAAGAGAGAATAAATTCCTTAAATAGTCCCATTTTCGAAAAAGAAACAGAACAAGCTATTACTTTCCCTAAGAAAAAATCTATAGAGCTAGATGGATTTACATGTAATGTAAATCCATATGAATTCTATCAAACATTTAAAGAACAATTAAGTACAAAGTATAGTAGTGAAAGAAATCCTATCAAATTCCTTTTATGACACAGACATGGTATTGATATCTAAACCAGGTAGGGTGAAAACAAAGAAATTATAGAACTATTTCCCTAATTAATATTCATGCAAAAATCTTAAAATATTAGCAAAGAGATTACAGACATTCAACCCCAGGATAATACACCATGACCAAATAGGAGTTAAGCCAGGAATACAGGGCTGGTTCCATTTTAGGAAAAAAACTATTAGCATAATTGAATACATCATTAATTAACCAAATTAACAAAAACCATATTATTTCAATAGATGCAGAAAAAGCAATTGATCAAAAGCAATACTCTTTTCTATTAAAAACATGAGAGTATAGGAATAAATGGACTTTTCCTTAAAAATGATCAGTAGCATCTATTCAAAAACATCAAGCATCATATATAATGGGGACAAACTAGAACTATTCCCTATACAATCAGGGGTAAAACAAAGTTGTCCATTATCACTATTGTTATTTGATATTGTATTAGGAATGCTAGCTTTGGCAATAAGAGAAGAAAAAGTTTAATGGAATTAAAGTAGGTAATGAGCAAATCAAATTATCGCTCTTTGCAGATGATGTGATGGTATAATAAAGAATCCTAGAGAATCAAATAAAAACCTATTACAATTCATAACTTTAGCAAAATTGAAGAATACAAAATAAACCCATGTAAATCATTAGCATTTTTATATATTACCAACAAAGTCTAGTAGCAAGAGACAAAGAGAAATTGCATTTAAAGTAACAGTTGATAATATGAAATATTTGGGAATCTATCTGCCAAGGCAAAGTCAGGAACTATAAACACAACTACAAAACACTTTCTACACAAATAAACTCAGATATAAATAATTGGAAAAATAACAAATGCTCTGGGATAGGTTGAGCAAATATAAAATGACAATACTTCCTAAATTAATCTATTTAGTACTATACCAGTCAAACTCCCAAGACATCTTATATATTTAGAAAAAGTTCATCTGGAAGAACAAAAATCAAGACTTTCAAAGGAATTAATGAAAAAAATGCAAATAAATGTTGCCTAGCTGTACCACATCTAAAACTAGATTATAAAACAGTAGTCATCAAAAACATTTGGTACCAGCTAAGAAATAGAGTATTCAATCAGTGGAATAGGTTAGGTTAGGTTAGGTTCACAGGTTCACAGCACAAAATAGATTATACACAAGGTTATCAAACTGTGTATACCCTTTGATCCAGTAATTTTGCTACTAGGCTTATATCCCAAAGAGATCTTAAAGAACGGAAAGGGATCTGTATGTGGAAGAATGTTTGTGGCAGCCCTCTTTGTAGTGGCCAGAAAGTGGAAACTGAGTGAATGCCCATCAATTGGAGAATAGCTGAATAAATTGTGGTATATGAGTGTTATGGAATATTATTGTTCTGTATGAAATGACGAACAGGATGATTTTAGAAAGGCCTGGAGAGACTTACATGAACTGATGCTAAGTGAAATGAGCAGGACCAGGAGATCATTATATACTTCAACAATACCATATAATGATCAGTTCTGATGGACATGGATCTCTTCCACAGTGAGATGAATCAAATCAGTTCCAATAGAGCAGTAATGAATTGTACCAGCTACACCCAGTGAAAGAACTCTGGGAAATGAGTATGAACTACTACACAGAATTCCCAAACCCTCTATTTTTGTCTGCCTGCATTTTTGTTTTCCTTCTTAGGTTATTTTTATTTTATTTCTAAATCCAATTTTTCTTGTGCAGCAAGATAACTGTATAAATATATATATACATATATTGTATTTAACATATACTTTAACATATTTAACATATATTGGTGTATCTGCCATCTGGGGTAGAAGGTGAGGGGAAGGAGGGGAAAAATTGGAACAAAAGGTTTTGCAATTGTCAATGCTGAAAAATTACCCATGCATATATTTTGTAAATTAATACTATTTACTATAATAATATTATAATAATAATAAAAATGGAAAAAATGAAAAAAGAAATAAAGAAATATATCAAAGGAAAAATACTTCTAGCTTCTCCTCATTATATTTGACTTAAAAACAAAGCAGATTTAAATGATCTCTTTTAAGGGAAGTTTGGAACAGTATGATATAGACTATATATAGAATCAAAGTATCACTGTGGGATATTTGAAAATAATCATCATATCTTCCCTTAGTCTTCTCTATCATATTCATAGATTTTGTCTTTGAACTCATCAGCGTCCCTCTTAGAATGTAATATCCTTAATAAATTCAGTACTCTAGACAGGGTCTCATCAGCTCAGAATTGAATGGAACTATTATCCTCTCTAGTCTTAGGGTATGTTTAAATTAACTTTCATCTAAAAGTGACATATTTTTTTTTTTCCTGACTGAGCTACTGTAATCCCATTCTGCCTTCTGGCAGTCTATTAATAATAGCATCAATAAGGCAATTTAAATTTTGTATAAGATGGGCTTGATTCCAGGGCTTTCACGTTGATAACAGTTCTCCTCTCCATGTGACAGGCTCTTTGTCCCATACAAATTTTTCCCCAACAATCTTGAAGGCAGTAACAGGGAAAGAAGAATCAGAAGAGGAACCTAGACTATACTTGTCTGTTCTGGGGCCCTAGGGCCCTCCTTTTTGGGCTGGGCTCCTCCTTCTATTTCACAGTATTGTTAGTGGCTGCAAAATATTTGAGAGATTATCTAGTAGAATGTCTTCATTTTACAGAAGAAGAAAACAAATCGCAGAGGAAGTGCTGTGCCCATCAAAGTAAGCAAGAGAGCTAGTTCCGAGATTCGAATGTGAGTCCTGAAGATCATCCATCCCCACAATCTGGAGTTTTGGACTCCTCACACTAAGAGCTAACAGACCATATTGGTGGGTGCACTCAATTGTGTGTGACTTGACCATTTATTGTATGTCCATGAGCCATAAACCTGACAAAGACACACACATTTCATTTACCTTCCTCTAGTTGCCAGAGTTGTAGCCTGCTCTCAAGTTGAATCAATTATAACTGCTTTGGGCTCACAGCTCTAAAACCCTGCAAACTCTGATTAATGAACTCTCTCCCCTTTAATTCTGGAATGGAAACTAGGCCTCATAACAGGCTGAAAGATCCAAGAGAGGACTCCCATGTGACCTTTCCCAACCAGCCCTGAAGCCTGCCTCCAGGTTGAAGACTTTAAATCTGTACAAGAAAGGGCAGTCTCATTCTCACTCCTTTGCCATCCCTTGGAGTTATGGCAAAGCCCTGGAATCCAACCCCAGTGAAGGATACCTGATCCAGGACAAGGACCTGGGGAAGCTCCACAAAGCTACTTTGAAAGACTATGTGGTAAAGATACAGCAGGTTGCTGCTGCTGGGGAAGTATGATGTGAATGATCTAGATGAAGTGGCAAGAGCAGGGGTTGTAGGAAGGGAAAGAGAAAGGAAGACCCCCAGAGGAGTGGCCTAAGAACCACCCTCTCAACCCTTCCTTCTGTGTCACCCCCATGCCTGTGCTAACTCTCAGAAAATTATTCCCCTCAGCACCAGGGACAGGATGAGGGTCAGGCTTTGCCTCCTGGAGAGTGGATAGCAAGTTCCAAAAGCTGAAGTCACCTTTTGCTTCTGCCTGTTCACTTTTAATGAATAGTAAACTCCATTATTTAAATTTTAGCCAGGGTCCAACTAACTTATACTTAATCAGAGGTGACAGACATGGGAAAAAATACTATACTCTCCTGTTGAAATGATATTTATGACTAAAACAACTGAGGGGAATTTTCTTGGCAAAGTTGCTGAACTGGATTGCCATTTCCTTCTTAAGTTCATTTTGACAAATGAGGAAATTGAGGCAAATCTGGTTAAGTGACCTGCTCAAGGTCACACATCTTTAAGTATCTGTTTTTGTTTGGCTTTGTTTTATTTTGTTTTGGCTTTTGTTTGCAGGCAATTGATATTAGGTGATTTGCCTATGGTCACACAAAAAGCAAGTGTTATGCTTTAATTCTAGGGCAGGTGTTTTATACTCTTTGCCATCGAGCTGCTCCTCAATGTGAGAATCTGATATTGCAGAGAAATAAAGATTAGAACTGAAAAAAAGACCATTCGATTTGGCAATTAAGAGATTATTAGTATCTTAAAATTGGGAGCTAGAACATATATTTTTTAAATGACAGGAAAGGAAGTGGAAACAACAGTTGTCAACAAACCTCTCAAGGCATTTATCTACAAAAGACAGGAGAAATGTGGGATGGTAGATGGGATGAATTGATTAAGTAAAGGTTCTTTGGGGATTTGTAGGCAAGCAGGGAAATAATCAGGGTAAAAGGAAAGATTGAAGATAAGTGAGAAGACGAACATTAAGAGGATTGATAGGTAAGATAAAATGGTATTGCTTGTATACATAGGGACATTGTCATTGGCAAGAAGGCCACCTCTTCATGTCAGATAGGTGAAGGAGAAGACAGTGACGGAAGGCATTTGACTGATATTAGATAAAATATAAAATAATAGTCTTGCATTGGTGAGAGATGCTTGGCATACAGAAGGCACTTGAGGTCTTTTTGATTTAGCCAATTAATATAGTCAGTAGCACAAAACATTTTAATTTTCAATCATTATTGCAACTCTCATTTGATCCTCACAACAACAATATCAGTTAGTGTTATTTGTTCCTATTTGACAAATAAATCTCTGTTTATGGGACTTGCTTTGAATTTGAAATCTCTTTATATGAGGATTGACAACAATTCCATTAAAGAACTAATCTCTTGGAAATTTTTAAATCATTTTATTTTTTTAAAAGGAAAGAAATTTATTTAAAATTTTTTTTCCTGGAATCCAATTATTATATACATTGGTGTAATGTTTGGGCTAACTATCTGGAGAACCTCAGGACCAGCCTTGATCTTAGTGGAAGAGAGCAGAAGAGCCACCAGGAGAATGGTCAAAAATGGAATTGTCTCTCTTCCAGTCCTTCTTAGCTCTTATATACCTTAGCATATACCACAATTTACTCAACCATTCTCCAATTGATGGGCATCCATTCATTTTCCAGTTTCTAGCCACTACAAAAAAGGCTGCCACATACATTTTGGCACATACAGGTCCCTTTCCATTCTTTAGTATCTCCTTAGGGTATAAGCCCAGTAGAAACACTGCTGGATCAAAGGGTATGCACAGTTTGATAACTTTTTGGGCATAATTCCAGATTGCTCTCCAGAATGGTTGGATTCATTCACAACTCCAACAACAGTGGAGTATCAGTGTCCCAGTTTTCCCATATCGCCTCCAACAATCATCATTATTTTTTCCTGTCATCTTAGCCAATCTGACAGGTGTGTAGTGGTATCTCAGCGCTGTCTTAATTTGCATTTCTCTGATTAATAATGATTTGGAACACTCATATGAGTGGTAATAATTTCAATTTCATCATCTGAAATTGTCTGTTCATATCCTTTGACCATTTGTCAATTGGAGAATGGCTTGGTTTCTTATAAATTAGAGTCAGTTCTCTATATATTTTGGAAATGAGGCCTTTATCAGAACCTTTAACTGCGAAGATGTTTTCCCAGTTTGTTGCTTCCCTTCTAATCTTGTTTGCATTACTTTTGTTTGTACAGAAGCTTTTTAATTCGATGTAATCAAAATTTTCTATTTTGTGATAAATAATGGTCTCTAGTTCGTCTTTAGTCACAAATTTCTTCCTCCTCCACAAGTCTGAGAGATAAACTATCCTATGTTCCTCCAATTTATTTATAATCTCGTTCTTTATGTCTAAATCATGGACCCATTTTGATCTTATCTTGGTATACGGTGTTAAGTGTAGGTCCATGCCTAATTTCTGCCATATTAATTTCCAGTTATCCCAGCAGTTTTTGTCAAATAATGAATTGTTATCCCAAAATTTGGATCTTTGGGTTTGTCAAACACTAGATTGCTATAGTTGACTATTCTGTCTTGTGAACCTAACCTGTTCCACTGATCAACTAATCTATTTCTTAGCCAATACCAAATGGTTTTGGTGACTGCTGCTTTAGTTTTAGATCAGGTCCAGCTAGGCTACCTTCATTTGATTTTTTTTTCATTAATTCTTTTGATATTCTAGACCATTTATTATTCCATATGAATTTTGTTGTTATTTTTTCTAGATAATAAAAATATTTTCTTGGAAATCTTATTGGTATAGCACTAAATAAATAGATTAGAGAGTATTGTCATCTTTATTGTATTCACTCGACCTATCCATGAGCACTTAATATTTTTCCAATTATTTAAGTCTGACTTTATTTGTGTGGAAAGTTTTTTGTAATTTTGCTCATATAATTCCTGACTTTCCTTTGGTAGACAGATTCCCAATATTTTTTGCTGTCGACAGTTATTCTGAATGGAATTTCTCTTTGTATCTCTTGCTGTTGGATTTTGTTGGTGATATATAAAAATTCTGAGGCTTTATGGGCATTTATTTTATAACCTGCATCATTGCTAAAGTTATGGATTATTTCTAAGAGCTTTTTACCTTATATACCTTATCATTCATTACATCATTACATCATACTGATTATGTGTGAATTAGAGAACCCATTACATCACCATGCTAAGTACAAAGTATATGTATAGTAGAGAACCATCATTTCCTCAATTCCACTGAGTTAACATCTTGTTTAAGTATATTTCTCCAACGTTCTGGCCTTCTACATCTTCCCTTTTCTTTTGTTTGAAAACACTGGTGGTCATGCCCTCCCTGACTTCTCAGGAAAGAAAGTGAGAACAACAGAGCAAATATTGTTAGCAGGTTTCCTCTGGACTGAAGGGTCTTACCTGAAACAGGTATGTATAAATCCATCAGCATGGGAGATATTACATAAGCACATAGTAATATAACACAGGCTAGTAGTGATGCAACAAATAACATGAATTAACATAGTGATATGACAATAGTAATATGCATGTCCATAAGTCCTAGAAGGAGAGTAGATACATAACAGCCACACATATACTTCCTTCAGAAGCCAAGAGATAATCCAAAACCAATCTATTGTCCAATATTTCATGTGTCAGGGAATCCAATGATTCCTGTAGATTTTGAAGTCCTAAAACGATCTCATTAGGGCTCAGGAAATCCAATGATTTCTGCTGGTTTTCAAGTCCTATAGCAGTCTTATCAACAATTTTTGATGCTCATGAGTCAATTGCCATAACTGTCATGCTCTTTCAGTGGTGGGCCCAGTCAGCAATGAAACTATCTGATGTTTCTTGGGTTTTTGCCTTAGTTTCAAGGGTATTCTCCATCTCTCTCCTATGGACAAGGCAAATATGACTCATTGACACCTATCTAATTCCTTTTTGAGCTGTAGAGATACAAGCAAACCCTCTCTCCCAAGCAAATAACTTATCTGGTCCCTGGTCCCTTCCATTCACCATCTCTCCATATAACCTGGAGATTATCTAAAGCTAACACTGGACACTGCCCTTCAAGTGAGTTATAAAACCTGTCTGCTGGAGCCAATGCATCTTTATTGAAAATTTTAAAAAATAATGGTATAGAGAGCTAAATTTAGAAGTTCTTTAGGGTTACCTGTGGCTCCCTCATTCTTTTGGTTTTGGAGGAGCATCTTGATAATCTCTGTTTCTCCTCTCTACTTTTGCATAAAGTTGGGCAAAGTAACTCCTAATTATTGCTCTAACTTCTTCTTCATTAGTGGAGAGTTCTCCCTTTTCATTTTTAAGACTAACAATTTGATTTTCTTCTTTCCTTTTTTAAATCAGATTTACTAAGGGTTTGTCTATTTTTTTTTGTTTTTTTTTCATAGAACCAACACTTATTTTTATTAATTAATTAAATAGTTTTTTTTACTTTCAATTTTATTGATTTCTCCTTTTATTTTTAGAATTTCAAGTTTGGGGTTTTTTAATTTGTTCTTTTTTTCAGCATTTTTAGTTGCAAGTCCAATTCATTAACCTTCTCTTTCTCTATTTTATGCAAGTAGACCTCTAGAGATATGAGATTTCCCCTTATTACCACTTTGGCTGCATACCACACATTTTGGTATGATGTCTCATTACTGTCATTTTTTGGGGTGAAGTTATTATGTCTATGATTTGCTGTTTCACCCAATTAATTATTCTTTAGTAAGAGATTATTTAGTTTCCAATTATTTTTTGGTCTATTTTCCCCTGGCTTTTTATTGAATGTAATTTTCATTGCATAGTGGTCTGAAATGGATATATTTACTATTTCTGCCTTACTGCATTTGATTTT
Source organism: Dasyurus viverrinus (assembly GCA_020854095.1). Classification (NCBI taxonomy): domain Eukaryota; kingdom Metazoa; phylum Chordata; class Mammalia; order Dasyuromorphia; family Dasyuridae; genus Dasyurus; species Dasyurus viverrinus. Next base: position 251,181,816 of record CM037001.1, read on the forward strand.
GAGGTTTTTAATGTCATAATATGTGGTCAATTTTTGTATAGGTTCCATGAACTGCTGAGAAGAAATGTACTCCTTTCTGTTTTCATTTAGTTTTCTATCATATCTAACTTTTTTAGTATTCTATTTACCTCTGACTTCTTTCTTATTTATTTTGTGGTTTGATTTATCTAATTCTGAGAGTGCAAGGTTGAGATCTCCCATTATCAGTTTTGCTATTTCTGCTTGCTGACCTCTGAATTTATCTTTTAAGAATTTAAGTGCTACACCACTTGGTGCATATGTTTAATATTGATATTGCTTCATTATCTATGCTACCCTTCAGCAAGATATAGTGCCTTTCCTTATCTCTTTTAATTAGATCAATTTTTGCTTTTACTTGATCTGAGATAAGGATGACTACCCCTGCTTTTTTTTTTTTTAACTTTACCTGAGGCATAGTAAAGTCTGCCCTAACCTTTTCCCTTTACTCTAGTATCACCCTGTTTCAGGTGTATTTCCTGTAAACAACATATTGTTGGATTCTGGCTTTTAATCCAGTTTGTTAACCACTTCCCATTCACATTTATGGTTTAAATTACCAATTCTGTATTATTTGCCATATTGTTAACTCCTGCTTATGCTTTTCTCCTTTCCTTCCCCCTTATCCCCCTTCCCAGTATTAAACTTGTGAGCACCACTTGCTTCTCACAGCCCTCACTTTTTAGTATCCCTCCCCCACCTGAAAGTTCCTCCCCCTCTCTTACCCCCTTTCCTCAAAATTTCTGTATTCCCTTCTACTTAGCTTACTCCTTTCCTTTTCACCTTTCCCCTTCTGCTTTTCAATAAGGTGGAAGAAGTTTCACCATAAATAGAATATGTCTAAGAGTTTTCTCTTTAAGCCAATTCTGATGGTAGTAAGATACACACTATGTTCATCCCCCTCCATTCTTTCTCTCAGATATAATAGGTTTCCTTTGCCTCTTTGTGAGATGTAGTACCCCCACTTTACCTTTTCTGGGTACAATTTCTTTTCCACATCTAGTTTCTAGAACAAAGTATAAATGTGTTCTTTATATATCTTTATAGCAGAAATATAGTTCCCAAGATTTCTTTTTATCTTTTTAGGTTTCTCTTGAGTTCTATATTTGTAGATCAAACGTTTTTGTTAGTTCCATTTTTTTCATAGAAATAGAGGAAATTCACTTATTTTGTTGAATGTCCATCTTCTTCCCTGGGAAAAGATGCTCATTTTGGCTGGGTAAGTTATTTTTGGCTGCATACCAAGTTCCTTAGCTTTTCAGAATATCATATTCCAGGCCCTTCAATCCTTTAATGTGAACGCTGTTAGATCCTGGGTAATTCTTATTGTGGCTCCTCTATATTTGAATTTATTTTTTCTAGTACCTAGTAGTGTTTTTTCCTTCATCTGATAGTTCTGGAATTTGGCCATTATATTTTTGCAGTTTCAATTTTAGGGTCCCTTTCAGTAGGTGATCAATGAACTCTTTCAATGTCTAATGTACCTTCTGTTTCTATAACATCTCGGCATTTCTCTTTGATAATGTCCTGGAAAATAGTGTCCAGGCTCTTTTTTTCATCATATTTTTCAGGGAGTCGAATAATTCTCAGATTGTCTCTCCTATATTTATTTTCAGGTCTGTTGTTTTCCCAACAAGGTATTTGACATTTTTTTTCATTGTTTCATTTTTTTTTTTGGTTTTGCTTGACTGAGTCTTGGTGTCTCCTTGAGTCATTCAATTCCATTTGTTCAATTCTGATTGACTCAATGAAGTATTTTCTTCACTCACTTTTTAATATATTTTTCTAATTGTCCATTTGAGTTTTTAAGTGAGTTGTTTTGTTCTATGGAATTTTTTTCTATTTTGTCAATTTTATTTTTTAAGAGCTATTTTCTTTTTCCAACTAATTCTGTTTTTCAAGGATTTTATTTCTTTATCCACTCTATCTTTAAATGACTGAGATGACTTATCCAGATCTCTTTCCACGCTTCCCCTTCCTTTTCCCATTTTTCTTCTAGCTCTACTGTGAGAACCTTTTTAATTTCTTCTATGAGAGTCTTATGTGTTGAGGACCAGATCATATCCCCCTTTGGGGATTCATCTGTTTTTAATCTCCTCAGGGTTCTAAGTCTGCTCTCTATCATATAGAAGTTATCAATATTTTTTTGTTCATTTTGTCAAAAAAAGAGTCAAAGAAAACAAACTAACAAGAAAAACAAATGGTCTGCTTTTTTTGGGGGGGAGGGGCTGCAAGGTACCAAACTTCCTTTACAGACTGCGGGGGGCAGCAGCGAGGCACTAACAGGACCGCAATTGCTGTGCTGCATCTGTGATCTGAGACTCTGATAGCATGCTGAGACACTTTGGGTGGGTGTAACCAAGTCCCAAGTTTTTCGGAGTTATAGTCTTCAGCCCCTGTGTTTTTAGCTTATCTACTGACTTGCTGCCAGGGTAAAGTAGCCAACACTGTGTTAAAGCTCTCTCCACAGAAATGGCTGAAATCACATACCCCCTCCCACCAGTCTGCCCAGCTGTGAGCTGCTGCCTTACTCTGTCTGATGTACTCCTGCTATCTGCCTTCAGTTTGTTCCTGATCTATCTATCCCCATCCACTTGCAACAATGGTCCTTTTCTGGCAAAAGGATATCTTCTCTTGGTAATTATTTTTGGGTTTTTTTCAGTCAAGCACTAATTCCAAGGCTTGTCATGAAATAAATTATTTTGAAAGAAAATGTGGAGCTTAAGTAGATGTATGTGTCCTCTCCACTATCTTTGCTGGAACTACCTTATTAAAGTTATTGACTATTTTATCCTGCGAACCTAACCTATTCCACTGATTAACTAGTCTATTTCTTAGCCAATAGCAAATGGTTTTGGTGACCACTGCTTTATAATATAGTTTTAGATCAGGTACAGCCAGGCCACCTTCATTTGATTTTTTTTTCCATTATTTCCCATGAAAGTCTTCACATTTTGTTCTTCCAGATGAATTTTGTTATTTTTCCTAGGTCATTAAAATAGCTTTTTGGGAGTTTGAGTGATACAGCACTAAATAAATAGGTTAGTTTAGATAGCATTGTCATCTTTATTATATTTGCTCAACCCATCCAAGAGCACTTAATATTTTTCCAATTGGTTAGATCTGACTTTATTTGTGTGGAAAGTGTTATATACTTTTGCTCATATAGTTCTTGACTTTCCCTTGGCAGATAGATTCCCAAATATTTTATATTATCAGCAGTTATTTTAAATGGAATTTCTCTTTGTAACTCTAATTGTTGATTTTGTTAGTGATATATATGAATGCTGAAGACATATGGGTTTATTTTGTATCCTGTAACTTTGCTAACGGTGTGGATTATTTCTAATACCTTTTTATAAGAATCTCTGGGGTTCTCTAAGTATACCATCATATCATCAGCAAAGAGTGATGCTTTGGTTTCCTCATTACCTACACTAATTCCTTTAGTCTCTTTCTCAACTCTTATTGCCAAAACTACCATTTCTAATACAATGTTGAACAGTAATGGTGATAATGGGCAACCTTGTTTCACTCCTCATTTTATTGGGAATGGTTCCAGTTTATCCCCATTCATATGATGCTTACTAATGGTTTTAAATAGGTGCTACTAATTATTTTAAGGAAAAGACCATTTATTCGTGTACTCTCAAGTGTTTTTAATAAGAATGGATGTTGGCTTTTATCAAATGCCTTTTCTGCATGTATTGAGATGATCATATAATTTTTGTTAATTTGGTTATTGATATGGTCAATTTTACCATAGTTTTCCTAATATTGAACCAGCCCTGCATTAATGGTATAACTCCTACTTGGTCATAATGCATTATCCAGAGGGTGATATTCTGTGGTCATTTTGCTTATATTTTATTTAAGATTTTAGCATCAATATTCATTAGGGAAATTGGTATATAATTTTCTTTCTCTCTTTTCAACCTACCTGGTTTAAGTATCAGTACCATGTATGTGTTATACAAGGAATTTGGTAGCACTCCTTCATTCCCTATTTTTTCAAACAGTTTATATAGCATTGGGGCTAATTGTTCTTTGAATGTTTGGTAAAATTAACATGTAAATCCATCTGGTCCTGGGGATTTTTTTTAGGGAGTTGATTAATAGTTTGTTTTATTTCTTTTTCTGAAATGGGACTATTTAAGCAATTTACTTCCTCCTCTTTTGATCTGGGAAGCCTGTATTTTTGAAGGTAGTCATCCATTTCACTTAGGTTATCAAATTTATTGGCATAAAATTGGGCAAAGTAACTCCTTATTATTTCTCTAATTTCTTTTTCATTGGAGGAAAATTCTCCCTTTTCATTTTTAAAACTACTAATTTGATTTTCTTCCTTTTTATAATCAGATTTACCAAAGGCTTATCTATTTTATTGGTTTTTTTCATAAAAACAATTCTTGGTTTTATTAATTAGTTCAATAGCTTTTTTACTTTCAATATTATTAATTTCTCCTTTTAATTTTAGAATTTCAAGTTTAGTATTGGATTGGGGGGTTTTTAATTTGGTCTTTTTCTAGCTTATTAAGTTGCAAGCCCAATTCATTGATCTTCTCTTTCTCTATTTTATTCAAGTAAGCCTCTAAGGATATAAAATTTCCCCTTATTACCACTTTGGCTGCATCCCACAAATTTTGGTATGATGTCTCATCGTTGTCATTAGTTTGGGTAAAATTAATTGTGTCTATAATTTGCTGTTTCACCCAATCAATCTTTAGGATGAGATTTAGTTTCCAATTAATTTTTGCTCTATTTACCCCAGATTTTTTTTTTAATGTAGTTTTTATTGCATCATGATCTAAAAAGAATGCATTTTCTGTTTCTGCCTTTCTGCATTTAACTTTGAGGTCTTTACATCTTAATATATGGTCAGTTTTTTAATAGGTTCCATGAAATGCTAAGAAGAAAGCGTATGCCTTTCTGTCTCCATTTAGTTTTCTCCAAAAATCTATCATATCTCACTTTTCTAACATTCTATTTACCTCTTTAACTAATAAAGAGGTTTTGTGGTTTGATTTATCTAATTCTGAGAGTGCAAGGTTGGGACCTCCCACTATTAGTTTTGCTGTCTATTTCTTCTTGCAACTCTCTTAACTTCTCCTTTAGGATGTAAAATGCTATATACTATGTTAGATGCTATACTACTTGGTACATATATGTTTAGTATTGATATTGCTTCATTGTCTATGCTACCCGTTAGCAAGATATCGTTTCTTTCCATATTTCTTTTAATTAGATCAATTTTTGCTTTTACTTGATCTGAGATAAGGATGGCTACCCTCCTTTTTTTTTTTAACTTCACCTGAAGAATAATAGATTCTGCTCCAGCCTTTAGTCTGTATGCTCTTACCTTTACTCTGTATGTATCACCCTGCTTTAAATGTGTTTCCAGTAAACAACATATTGTAGGGTTCTGTAATGGGCTGAGGTTTGAGTTGATGCACTGAGATTCCAAGTACTTGAGGCTAAATAGTAATTGGGCTATACTCTATTAATATGCATGATTGGATAAAGAATGGTCCCTGCCCACTCTCCATGCAAGTCCTGATGTATTGAAATGACGATTTTGGTGGGTGGAGGCAGACAGAAGGGGAGGAAGAGAAGCTGGGAGAGATTGGGCCTGAGTTCGAGACTCTTCGAGCTGCTGGGTGTGTGGCTGCTGGTCGAGCTAGCTTCTTGACTCAGCTGCACACATTGCTAGCCGATTCTCTTCAACCTTCGATCCCTCTTCACTGATAATAAAGACTGATGATTTTCCCCTAACCTGAATTCCTGACTCCTGCTGATTTAAAAATACACGATCGTTACAGGGTTCTGGCTTTTGATCCAGTCTGCTAACTGCCCCTGCTTTATGAGAGAGTTTATCCCATTCACATATACAGTTAAAATTGCTAATTCTGTATCTCCTGCAATCTTATTATCCCCAAATTATGCTTTTCTTTTTCTTTTGCCCCTTAAACACCTCCCCAGTATTGAATTTATGGGCACCACTTGCCTTAATCAGCTCTCCCTCTTTAGAATCCCTCCCACCCCCTTTGAGTCTTTTCTTCTTTCTTATACCTTTCCCTTATTACTCTTTTCCCTTTTTCTCTCCCACTTTTTAATGAGGTGAAAGAAGTTTATCTGTAAGCCAAATATGTCTATTATTTTCTCTTTGAGGCAAATATGATGAGAGTATGATTCCCACAATGTTCTGCCCGCCTAAATTCCCTCAGATATGATAGGTTTCCTTTGCCTCTTTGTGGGATGTAATTTACTACTTTTTATCCCCCCCTTTTCCCTTTTTCTGATACTATCCCATTTCTACTTCTACTTCCTTTTTTATATCAGTAAAATCAAATTATACATGCACTCTTTATGTATGTTCATAAGAGAAATATAATTCTCAAGAGTTTTTTTAATCTTTTTCTGATTCCTTGTGTCCTATAGTTGTAGGTCAATATTTTTGTTGTTGTTGTTGTTATAGTTCTGCTTTTTTTTTTCATTTCAAGTGGAATTCACCTGTTTCATTAAGTGTCCATCTTCTTCCCTGGAAGAATATGCTCACCTTAGTGAGGTAGTTTATTCTTGGCTTCATTCCAAGTTCTTTTGCCTTTCAGAACATCAGATTCCAAGCTATTCCTGCTTTTTTTTTTTTCACTTCATCTCAAGCATAATAGTTTCTGCTCTAGCCTTTTGCCTTTACTCTGTATGTATCACTCTGCTTTAAATGTTTTTTTTTACATAAACAACATATTGTGGGATTCTAGCTATTATTCCAGTGTCCTATCTCCTTCAGTTTTATGGGAGAATTCACCCCATACATCTTTATAGTTAAAACTACTAATTCTGAATTTCCTGCCATTTTTTAATGCCCAGATTATACTTTTCCCTTTCTTTTTTCCCTTTCCCTCCTCCCCAGTATTTAATTGATGAGCACCACTTGTCTCAAGTAGCCCTCCCCCTTTTGAATCCATCTTCCTTTCTTATACTCTTCACCTACTATTTCTGTTTTTCCCTTCTATTTAGCCTACCTTTTCCCATTTTGCCTTTCCCCTCCTTCTTTTCAATAAGGGGAGAGAAGTTTCTCTGTAAATCAAATATGCCTAATATTTCCTCTTTGAGCCAAATCTGATGAGTGTCTGATTCATACAAAGTTCATCCCCCTCCTTTCTTTCCCTCAAATGTAATAGGTTTCTGTTGCCTCTTTGTGAGATAGAATTTCTTTCATTTTACCTCCAATTTCCCCTTTTTCTGGTACTTTCCACCTTTCTACCTCTAGTTCATTTTTTTTATATTATAACAGTAATATCAAATTATATGTGTACTGTCTATGTATACCCATAACAGAAAAACAGTTCTCAAGACTTCTTTTTACTTTTTTATGCATCTCTTGAGACCTATATTTGAAAGTCAAAGTTTTTGATTTGGCTCTGGTCTTTTCATCAGAAATACATGGAATTCACCTGTTTCATTGAACACACCTCTTCTTTCCTGGAAGAAAATGCTCAGTTTATCAAGATACTTTAGTCTTGGCTTAATTCCAAGTTCCTTTACCTTTCAGAATATCAGATTCCAGGTCCTTCCATCCTTTAATGTGGAAGCTGCCAGATCTGGGATAATTCTTATTGTGGCTCCTCAGTATCTGAATCATTTTATTCTGGCTGCTTGTAATAGTTTTTCCTTGGTGTGATAGTTCTTAAATTGAGACACAATATTCCTTGGAGTTTTAATTTTAGTGTCTCTTTCAGGATGTGTTAAGTAAATTCATTCAATGGCTATTTTATTTTCTGACTATATGACATCAGAGCAGTTCTCTTTGATAATTTCCTGAAAGATAATATCGATACTCTTTTTTCCATCATGGTTTTTAGGGAGTCTAATAATCTTTAGATTGTCTCTTCTAGATCTATTTTCCAGGTCAGTTGTTTTCCCACGTAAATATTTTACATTATTTTCTATTTTTTTTGTTTTGCTTGACTGATTCTTGAAGTCTCATCAAATTATTCATTTCCATTTGTTCAATTCTGATTTTTAATGAATTGGTTTCTTAATTTACCTTTTTAACTTATTTTTATATTTGTCCAATTGAGTTTTTAAATGAGTTGTTTTGTTCTATGGAATTTTTTCCCCATTTCAAAAATTTTGTTTTGTAAGGAGTTATTTTCTTTTTCTACTTCACAGATTTTGTTTTCCTGGGAGTTATTTATCTTTTCTAGTTCACAAATTCTGTTTTCCTGGGAGTTTTTTACCTTTTCCATTTCATTAATTCTGTTGTTCAATGGAGTTGTTTTCTTTTTCCACTTTATAAAATCTATCTTTTAATGAATTATATGCCTTTTCTAACCCCTCTTGCAGAATTTTCTTTTCCTTTCACCAGTTTTCTTCTAGCTTTCTTTTGAGATCCTTTTTAATTTCTTCTAGGAGAGCCTTGTGTGATGGGGACTAGGCTATATCACCCGTTGGGATTTCTTCTGGAGACAATCTGCTTTTAGTTTCCTCAGGATTTATAATCTGTTCTTCTCTATCACCATAGGAGCTTTCTATAGTTAGATTTGCTTTGCCTTTTTACTCATTTTTTAAAAAGTTGAGATCTGCTTTTACAGCAAGGGACTTTTTTCAAGATTCTTCTATAGGCATTAGCAAAGGGACAGCTGTTTTGCTAAGGTCGTGCTGACTCATTCCTGGTGCTGGGTGGGTGTGACTAGGTCCTGTGAGACTTCAGCACTTTGGGGTTCACACTTTACTTTTTGTGTTTGTGTTGGCTGTTTTATAACTTCTCTGCTCATCTATTGGATTGCAACCAGGGAAGAGTAGCCAATACTGTGGTAGAGTCCTCCTCATGGATTCTCTACCACAGGGAGTCTGCACTACCCTGCAGAGACCACTCCCCACCCCAGGTTTGCTCAGTGTGCACTGAGGCCCTGTGCCTGACCACCTCCCTGTGCCTAACCAAAACAGATCTTTTTTGGTGATCTTTGAAATTATCTTTTGCATTTAATTTGCTGCAATCCCAATATTTGTGAATTCTGCCATTCTACAATTAATTCAGAAGCTAATTTTGGTAATTAGTTGAGGGTTCAAGGAGAAGTTCAGAAAGAAGTGGTGTCATATCTCCATCTTGTCTCTGCCCAGACACACAGAATTTTCTAAAAATTTTAGCATGTTAAACCTTGAATCACTCTCTATTTTGTCATATTCAATCTACCTCTCAGTAAATAATTTAAAATTAACTCCTGGAATATTATCCATGTATCTTAGTTACATGTTTCATTGATTTAAACAGAGTAGCTTATAGAGTTCCTGAAGGAATCAGATGTCATTTACTTTATTCCATATTTCTCATAATATCCAGGAGATAATCCTGGCCAATGGTTTCACAGATACCTCTTATATCCTGTCCTCTCAATGTTGTTAAATATCAGTTTGTATCTGTCTTTTACAATTTGATTTTATCCTCTTTCTACTTGTCATGATGTTTTGTCTCTAAAGTTATTTCAAAAATGCATACTTTGTCCCATGAATTAGGTTGAGAAATGCAGTTCTCTTGTTAATTATGTTTCTATACTTGTGTATAGAAATCTATTACCCTTGATCTTCATACCCATGGTCTATGATCTTCATACCATAAAACATTTCTTCAGTTCTATTCTGCCTGTAATAAAAATAAATCTAGTCCAAAATCTCTAAACTTGGAAAAGGACTCAAGCAATGAACATCTCTTAGTCACAAAACTGAAGGAAGTGCTTGTTGCTAACCTTGCATTCAAAATTATCAGTCTATCATGTTGGTTCTATCCTAATGAAGCTATCCACTCTTTAAGCTATCTCATTGTTTCCATACCTCTTCCTCATTGTTTCCACACCTCCTCAACTCTTTTTCTTTCCCAAAACTATATTAAAGCCAAAAATAACTATCTGTTGGTCTTTGGTTATTGAGAACATCCACTGACTGCATTTATTTCTTCCTGGCTAGCCTAAATAATAAATCAGATATAGGTTTGTTTTTCTCAGTTTATCATTACTTTTTAAATATAATAGTTTCAGCTAGATTGAGTATGTAAATCAGTCTTTACAGCTTCCTGTGCTTTGCTTCTGTGAAGTAAACATCTCACAAAAAACATAAAATGTAGCAGTAGACTGACATAACAAAAGAATCAGCTAAATGCATAATTTGTAAGGTATAAAAATCTTGCATTATGTACCTTCACTCAAAATCAGGGAGGAATCTTATTCATATAAGAAATATATTGCTAAATATAATAACTTTTCATTTAAAATCAATTTAGAATTGAAATAAAAATTGGAATTTAAAGGACCAGCAGACAGAAACAAAGAATGTTTTGATAAAAAAAAGATATCTGGGACAGGTATGGAAGATTAATATTGAAATTTCTGATATTTCCTTTCAGTACATGTATATTTTCTGCTCATTTTAATGTGTTTTTAGGAACTTAGTGCAATGCATTTTTGTCTTATTTATGGAAGTGAAATTTTCTTTGGAGCTAGCAAAACTTCTACCCTTGTTAGGTAATAATAAAGAAGATTCCCTTGGTAGTGTTGATACTGGCATTTTTGCACCTTTCAAATATGATAAGGAAGCTTGGTTAAACTACTTGATTACACGATCATATTCCCCATTAGTAGCCAAAAATAAGTGTGATAACAGAATTACCATGGATCCGGATTCATGTGAAAGAATGTCTTCATTCTGATAAGTTTCTTTCATACAGTCTAAAATTTACTCACCAATGACCAAATGATGACCTGAAATTTCAACATCTGGAAATGTGTGCTATTTGAGAAAAATATCAGTGTATATAAATGGTAATATATGGCATTTTATTTAGTACATGATGATCAGTGTTAATCTAATTTATCTTTATCCCAAATAACAAATCTTCTCTGCAGTGTCTCTCAAAACAACTTCAAAACTTTTTGGAATTTAAAAGTGACTACCCAAGTAAAGTGGCCAGTTCTTTATTTGAATTGTTTGAATGTTTTCTTGTTTAGAGTGGTAATTTACATTTCTACAGTTTGCAGCCAGGGGTAATGGTTCTGATTTACAGAGTCAACTTGAGCAAATCAGACTCTTGCCCTAAATACTAAACCCCCAATTAATTCATTACTATAATCCTGAAATTCTTTAGTCTTTCTTAAATTAGATACCCTGACTTGCTTTGCAGTTTTACCTGTGATATGAGTCATGGATGACTTCTAAGATTTCTTTTAGTTCCTCTGAACTGCTCATTTCCATTGTCTTCTCTAAATATAATAATATACATGTGATTTTACCAAGACAGTTTGAGGCCTGGCTTGTCCTTCTTTCCCTTTTGGAAAATAAATCATATTAAAAATTATGGCCTAATAATAAACACAGCCTTTCTCAGGAGACATTCTATGAAAACATCTTGCCCCAGTGTATACATACTGTGGACAGCTATTTTTTTCTGTTCAAATTATATACACCACTATTGAATCCAATACAAAAGGAAAAACCAAATTAATTATATTTAATCAGGAAGGACTTCATGAAAGAGGTGGTAATTAGGGCCTAATTGGGTCAAATTTTGATTGGAAGAAAGGAAGGAGGAAAACCTTCCAGAAGACAGGATAGGCAGAAGAAAGTAAGGATGCTTGCAAGGAATGTAAACCTTGATGTTTAATTATAACAGAGGACCTATTGAACATAAATTATTTTCAGAAAAAGAGATAGTGTGGAAGTCTCACTATCATTTCTTATGTAGCATAATAATATTTTGAAACATTTAAGAAAGCATCTTGAAAAATAGTATTTTGTGTGTGTGTGTACATATATATGTATATATATAGTAATATAATCATGACATTCATAAAGATATCTTGATTTAGAATTTTATCATTAATTACAAATTTAGCCATTTCATTATGATAAAAGTGTACTTCAGGCTGTTGCACCCAGGGTCATCTCTCTCTCATGAAAAAAGATAAAAGAATGAACTTGGAAAGTGTAAGCATGAGGTTATTCTTTGGATGAAAATGTTATAAATACATTTTGTTTTCTGTAGAACCCTAATTTCTCACTGTGTCTTCACAATTTGTCAATAGAAAATATTCAGGAGTGTTTTTGTCATTGGGCTTGCTAATTATTTTCTGATTTTCACTGATCAGTATGACTCTGGAAGTATTCTGGAAAGAGTAACAAAACTTATATGTGCATGCAAAAATCAAAACATAAAAGGCAGTATTTCTTTAGTACAACATGAAGGTAAGATTATATTATGTAGATACTGGGTTTTCTATTAAAAAAGAAAAATAAAAATTATACCTGAGAGCTGGAGAAATAAGGGATTCAATGTCGGAACTAGAAAAGAGTTTATCATCAAATACTTAGAAGAGAAAAAAATTGCATGAAGTTCTAGGGCTATGAACAGGACCCATAAGCAGTATCAATGAAGACTTGTCTGAACAGGAAAAAATTAAGAAGTAGCATTGGAAAGAGAGAAAAGTTCAGTGGACAAAGAGAGAGAACTGAAATAGCTATGTATGATATTGAATGACCAATTGGCTCTAGGAGTTAGTTCTGTAATACCCATCTAGTATTGGCATTGTGTTTGGTTTTAGCAAACCAAATGAGCTACTTTTCTGTTTATTCAGTTAGTTACACAAATAAGTACTTCTATGATGGGAGACCATGCATGTCACATACTTCTTTTTGATGGTAGAGACTAGACCTCTACTTTCATTAAAACTGTCTGAGAGAATGGTCTAGAGCACAGAAAATTGAAGTGGTTTGTTCATAGTCACACAGCCTATGTGGTTCTTGTGTAGAATTCACAATGGACCTTCCTCATTCCAAGCCTGCCTCTTACACTTTTTTGATCTCTCTTATTCCCAGATACTGAATATTTTGGTTTGTTTATGTCCTGTGTCTCACTAGATAAAATGTAAACTCAAGAAAATGGGTTATAAAACTTCATTTTCAAAAACCTTAAGGAGCTTCTGATTAAAGGCTAGATTGTTCTACAGTATAAAAGAAAATACTTTGCTACTGTAGGCTGATGACAGTAAATGGTGACAAAAGTGACAAAAGGTGAAAAAGAATAGGCAACAGGAAGTGAAGAATAGAGTGGAAGATGGCTTCCTTGGAACCAAGGGAAGAAAGCAAGCAAAGACTCCTTCCTTTTCAAACAGAATATGAGGAGCTCCAGATGTCCTGGAAGTTCTTTGTTGACCCACTTTCTGGTAACCAGTGATAGAGTTTAGGGATGTTAAAATGAGGTGACCCCAGGATGAAATACAAACTGAAAATTAAAGTTTTTGCCAATAACTGCTGAAGGGGAGAGGGGAACCACTTGCCAATAATCATTAAACAGATGCAGAAATGGGAACTCCTAATGTCCTGGACAGGAGAACTCTAACTCATCTTTGTAACCTTAATTCCTACTGCTTGTCTTCTCTGTTTTTCAACTAATGTATTTTGGTCATTTTTCTAAATATTGTCCTGCCTTGTGTCCTTTCAGGCCATCTGGTAAAATCTCTCTTCCTTCAGAAAGGTTTTTATGTGTAAACTCTATAAAGCTTCTTTAGAGTTTACTAGTCTTCCTGACAATAATTTCCTAATATCTTAATTTGTTGGTTTCTTTAAAAGGTAGATTCATTACAAACATGATCAACCAATGTCACAGAGTACCTGCTGTTATGTACATGACACTGTAATCCATCCCAAGGTTTACTCAGCTTAGACACAATACCCATTTCTTTTTCTCAATTTTTCATAAAGGGAAATAAGATCAAATGTAAATAATAACAAAAAGAATTACATGTAAATATTCACTTATCCCAAGGTCCCAAGAGTTCATTAGTCTGGCTGTTCTGGAAAATGAGAGATTGAGGGTGACTTCTCCTTATCTACCTTGTCTAAGTTATATACTGTTTACTTTGTTCATTTCTGAGGTACCAAAAAAATCATCTCTTTATTGCCAAACTTTCAGTGATACCCCCCAAAAATTATACACATAGGAACAAATATGGGTCACTTCTAGCAGCATGTTAGCCTATCCCTCTCTCCTGGAAATTAAACACTCACATGTGTTCCAACTCTCCAAAGCAATTCAATCATTTTCTTCCCTAATAAAGAAATATTATGCACATGAAAAAGGGGAAAAACAATAACAAAAGAGTAAGCTAAGAAATGTATGGGGCAAGTTATCTATCTTCAGTCTACAAAGAAGATAATTAATGACTTTTTAGCCATTGTGAGTAAAAATATTAATAAGCAAGTTAGTTAAAAATGCTTATATTACATTTATTTTATGTTGTTAGGAATTTCAATTTTAAAATTCTAATCTTTCTTCAGTTTCTTAGTACTTGAGTAGACTGGTACATACTAAGGTTAACTTTATAGCTTATTGTACTATAAATTTTGTTAAGATTTTTTAGACTGATGCATAAGAAACTAATTTTATAAAACAAAAGAAAGTGGGAGATATAATAGGCTGAAGATTGAGTTGATGCACTGAGGTCCGAAGCACGTGAGGCTAAATAGTAATTGGACCATACTCTATTAATATATATGCTTGGAGAAAGAATGGCCCCCACCCACTCTTTGTACAAATCTTAATGTGTTGTATAGAAAATGACGATTTTGATGGGTACAGGCAGAGGGACGTAGAGAAGTGGAGAGAGACTGCTGGCTGGCTTCTGGTCTGACTGGTTTCTTGACTCAGCTGCACACACTGAGATCATGAACCCCCTTCACCTCTGATCCCCCCTTCACCTCTGATCCTTCTTCACCTCTACTGAGAATAACGATTGAAGATTTTCCCTTAACCTGAATTCCTGACTCTGGCTGATTTTAAAATATGCAGTCATCACATTTATCAGGTTAGCTGTTTTTCCAATGAGGTGTTATTCATTTTCTTTCATTGTTTCATTCTTTTGAGTTTGAGTGATTCTTGAAGTCATTACCTGTTGGAATCCTTACAAAGTGTTAACTCATTAGAGTTGATAAGAGACATAATTATCTAGTTTAGCATGATATTTAGCAAATCCTCTAGCTCCCTAATGTATTTAAGTACTCATTTAAGTTCACACTTGTGGGAGATTCACAAGTCAGTATTCAGTATGAGATTCACAAGTCAGAAACCCATAATTCCACTCTCGGAGGAGGAGTCAACCTTTTACACCGAGGATAAATAGAGCTTCAGTGAATCAGTCAGTCAGTTCAGAAGAATTCCACTCTCAGAGGCGCAGCCAGATTCATTCATGCCATTTCACACCACTGTGGTTGCTGGCCTCCTGCACTTCCCTCACTGAGACCAAGGCTGGTCTGAAAGGATCTACAGAAAGCTGCCTAGTCCCGGGCAAGGAGACAACAGATTCATTCCATCTTACACCTTTGTGCTGTCTGGAGGCTGAAGGACAAACCTTTGGATTTGGAGATATTTGGAGGGAGCTCTTGGTACCAAGCAGAGAGACAGGCCACTAAGAAAAACTAACCAGGACATTTTGGAGGAAGCAATAAAAGATCTGAACTTTTAACACCTGGCTGCATTTGGAGTGATTATTACTCAGAGCTGAAACTAAGTTTACCTCCAGAAAACCTCCCCAAGAAACCTGCTCCCAGGGAGAACCATCTTATATTATTATAAAAGAAGAAAACACCACAATTACCTTCTATTTGCCACATTCTAGTTTTTAATGTGTGGTTTTCTTCAGTTAGCTCTTGTATCTCTTTTTTCCATTTGGTCAATCTAGTTTTCAATGTTTTGTTTTCTTCAATTTTTTTTTCTTTGCATTTGCCCAATTGTACTTTTTAAGGAATTGCCTTCCTTTTCTAAGCTGTTGACTCTCTCTTGAGAGAGAGAGAGAGAGAGGTATTCAGATACTTCTATTTTGTTTTCTCATTTTTTCTTCTACCTCTCCTATTTGTCTTTCAAAATTTTTATGATCAAGAATGAGAAGTCTCTTTCGGTTTAAGATCAATCTGGGATTTCCTCTATGGGCATTTTGTTCTCATCTGAGTTGTTGTTTTGGTTTTCCCTGTTACCACAGTAGCTTTCTATAGTCAAACTTCTGTTATGTTTCTTTCTCATTTTCTTTCATTTTCTTTTTGTATTTCTTCTTCTTCTTCTTTGTTTTTTACTTATAAGGTTGGACTCTGCTTATAAAGGAGGCTCTGTCCTAAACTTCCTGTGCAGCTTTAGGTATTGGGTTTGAGCACAGGGACTTCCTGTATTTGCAGGGGGTAGCTTTGCCTCCCCTTTTGATGAAAAGCCTGATTTCCCAGAATTTGTCTTTTGAGGTAGAACTGGGGGCTGCCCCACTGCTCTACTCCTGTGTGAGCCAGCCCTGAAAGTTTCAGTTGCTGATCTGCTGTGATTAAGATCCTCTCATTTCATTTCCCAGACTCCATCCGAGGTAAAACACATTTTTCATAACAGTGAAACTGATCTTCCTTCAAGTTTTTTCCAATCTATCTTGACCTGGAGAGTGGTTTCATTCAGTTAGACTCTATTCAGAGGCTTGGTTTTATGTAGTTTTCAAGGGAAACTGGTTGAGCTGGAGAAGCTTTCATTGCTTCACCATACCATTTTAGCTTAGGACTTTGTCTTATTTAAAATTTGTATATTTGGTCTATAGTAGGTACTTAATTCTTTCTGCATTGAAACAAATAATAGATCATTCTTGAGAATTTCTATGGGGGGGCGGAGTCAAGATGGCAGAGAAGGCACACGCAACTATCTAAGCTCTTCTCTCTTACCCTCTCTATCAATATTATATCGAGCCTCAAAAATAGTCTTGACTGCTATAATTTGTAAAGATAAGAAGTAGATCAACTCACCAGCCAAAGAAAATCTGCAGTCTCGCCAAAAAAGGTTGGTTCCGAGGTCAGGGAGGAGATCACCACAGACTGGGAGAGAAATTAGGTTCCGAGGAGAGTCTCAAACCGAAAGCGAAAGCACAGATCTCAGTACAAGCTTGCAGCCCCAACCTGAAGTACGGGGCTTTTCCTTGGGGCAGTTGTGATCCACGGCAGGAGGACACAGCTCGGCTTGGGGCCATAGAGCTTTCCCAGGGTTGATTTGTTGGGCAGAGCCGCTGGGGCAGAGTTCTGGGCAGAGTTTGGTAGAATCGGTGGTCTGCAGTCAGCTACTAATACTCACAGTCCCACAAGAGGCTCTGGCCTGGGGC
This sequence comes from Dasyurus viverrinus, assembly GCA_020854095.1. Classification (NCBI taxonomy): domain Eukaryota; kingdom Metazoa; phylum Chordata; class Mammalia; order Dasyuromorphia; family Dasyuridae; genus Dasyurus; species Dasyurus viverrinus. The sequence goes on from CM037001.1 coordinate 251,198,996, forward strand.
AGTGACACTTTCACCCCTACTCTCTAGCCTAAAGCAATCGCTAACCCACACAGCCCTACTGGCATTTCGATAGCTCGATGGCCAGTGCTGAATACACTTCCTGTTGGGGGAAGGGAAAACTCTCACTCAGAGCACTCCCATACCTCAGACCCGGAACCTGGAAACCGGTTTACATCTCTTCTGTTCTGCAGAGGAAGCTGGTAACACCTTTGCCTAGGAGGCATACCTTAAAGGCTTTAAAACATGAATAAAAAGATGAAAAGAACGATGGACAGCTTCTATGCAGAAAAAGAGCAGGTCAGCAAACCTGAAGAGACCACAAACTGCAAACATGGACCAGATTGTCCTCCTTTACATGATGCTCTCATAGAAGAGACCATTAAAAGTCTCAAAAGAGAGTTAGAAGATTAATGGGGAAAGGAAAGAGAAGCCTTACAAGAGAGCAACAACTTCCTGAAATACAAATTGGAAAAGATAAAAAATTCCCAGGAAGTGCAGGGACACAAAATTTGTGAATTAGAAAAAATAAAAAAATCTCAGGAAAGTAAGAATTGTGAATTGGAAAAAATAAAGAATTCACTAGAAAGTAGGATTTGTGAATTGGAAAAGACAAAGAACTCGCAAGAAAGTAGGATCTGTGAATTGGAAAAAGAAAATAATTCACTAAAAAAAAAAATTAGTGAAATGGAAAAAAATTCCACCGACCAAAACAATACATTTAACAACTCAATTGGGCATATACAGAAAGAAATAAAAAAAGCAAATGGAGAATTTCTATGGCTGAAAAATCATCAGCCTGATCCAAACATAATCCTTTTTAGCTTATTGAAGTCTGCCAGAGATTAGACTCCCAATGTTAGAGACTTCAAGAACCCAAAGACACCTCTATACCACTATGGGGCAATGGAATAAGACTTCAGTGATCTCTTCTTGGATATAAACATATCTTTGGTTTCTGTTTAATGTTGGTATTGTTAAAAAAAAAAAATTAAAAATGCTCTTACCTTTAAACAACACTAAGTTGCTCAACCAATAACATAATATTCTTATTATTTGAGGGGGCCAAATCATCAAACAATATAAATAAACATGGTGTTTAACAACAGTCACATATACGCCTTCTTCAGCAGTCAAGAGATAGTCCAAAACCAATCCATTGTCCATTGCTTCATATTACCAATTACTTCCTAATTAAATAATAAATTTCTTTTATTAGATCTGAATAATCTTTCTACTTTGTCTGAAATCTTAATTGCTACTCCTACTTTTTTTTTGCTTCATAATATATTCTGTTCCAACTTTTTGTCCTTACTGTTTCACTATTTCAGATATGTTTTTGGTAGACAATATATGGTTTTTATTCTGCCCTGTTATTTTCTTATATTTTATTGGAGAATTTATTCCAATTACATGTGTTTTTTTGGTTGTTGTTGTTGTAAACACCTTGATTCTGTGAGGGATAGAAAATCCTATCCAAAAATGACTACTCAGGGATCTCTTGAAGTAAAAAGCAGAAAAGTTGTTTAATTAATTCTCATGAGAATGAGCAATTCCACCACGAATAAGGAAAGAGAGCTCATGGTAGAAGGGCTAAAGAAAGGGATAAGATATACAGTTTTTATAGGTTTTAATTACAAAGGATTACATCATGAGTTGGAGAACATTAAGAGCTAGGTACCCCCCTCCCCCAATTGGATGTTATTCCTGCCAGAAACAGCAGATACCCTAGTTCTGGGAGCAACCATACATCAGACAACTAGTTGTCTAAACATTGATAACTTGAACAGCGATGAATGTCATCATTTTAGGTTAAATACATATAATCTAAAATCTAAGTACATATTGGCTACTACTTAACATACTTATGAAGGTCACAGAGACCTAGAGAAACTAAAATATAGAAGAGAAATTTAAACATTCTTGGAAGTTTTTCACTTTATCTCTACTACACACAGCTGCTAGAAGTTCTTCACCTTATCTCTACTACACAAACACACAAAAAATTCTCTTGGGCCATTTTACCTCTTTTATTGGGAGAAATTGCAGGAATCTGCACTGCCAATTAATTGTATCCCCTTCCCTTCCTAAGATCTTTGAAGGTTGATCTGTTATACTCCTCTATGGATGTAGCCTGTAACTCAATTGTGTATTCCTTTTCTTTTGGTTAATTGGGATTTCCCCTGGGAAACTGGTTTTTTCAATTGTTAATTCTTAAAACACTTTTACTTGCTAACTATAATTTTCTTTCTACTGTTTTCCTGAATTTATACTTAGCACTTGGATGTAACCTCTTCTCAAAAACATGGGTAACTTTTGGCAAAGAGAATGCCCATTGCGAATTCTTCACGGGTACCTTGGGCCTTGTATTTTGAATTAGAAATTGCAGAGGGCCTGTAACAGGAACATAAGTTATTTTCTGAAAAAGACATAGTGTGAGGAGTTACTGTCATTTCTTATGCATAATAATAATTCTGAATAATATTCTGAAGCATTATAAGAAAGCATTTTCAAAAATAGTATTTAATATATATTATGTAATATAATCATGGCAATCAAGTATATCATGAGTTAGAATTTCATTATTACTTATGTTTAGCCATTTCTGTATAAAAAAGTATACTCCAGGCAACAGCATTATGTTTATCAAAGTTGTCTCTCTGTAAAGAAAAAAAGTTAGAAGAGTAAACTTAGACAGTGTTGACATGAAGTTATTATTTTGTAGAAAATATTATAAAAGTTTTTATTTTCTGTAGAACCTTCATTTCTCTCTAAATGGAAATTCTTCATAATTTATCAGTAGAAAATATTCTTAAGTGCTTTCATCAGTGGGCTTGCTGATAACTATGTTGTTGCTGTTCTCATTTGATCAGTATACCCCTGGAACTGCCCTGGAAGTAGATGCAAGACTTACACATACATCCAAAAATCAAAACATAAAAGGTAATATTTCATTGGAACAACAGAAAGGTAAGATTATGTCATGATAATAGCGAACTTTGTATTAAAAAAGAAAAAGGACAATGTTATCTGGGAGCTGAAGACATAGGGAATAGATCTTGGGAACAGGAATAGAGTCTATCATCAAATACCTAGAAGAGAAGAAATTGCATGAAATCCTAGGATTTCACAGGACCTATAAGCAGTATCAATGAAGGTTACCTGAACAGGAAAATGATAAGGAAGAAGTAGTATTGGAAAGGGAGAGAAAGAATTCAAGGGACAAAGAGAGAAAAAAAGAAAGAGCTATGTATGTTGTGACCAATTGGCTCTAAGTCTTATCTTTGCTAATACCCACCTAGCCTTTGCATTGTTTTTGGTTTTAGTTATTTACCTTTGCTTTTCAAATGTAACAGTTTCAGCTAGTCTGAGTATGTAAATCAGTCTTTACAGCTTCTGTACTTTGCTCCTGTGAAACAAACATCTCACAAAAAAATGTAGAAAGTACTAGTAGATTGACATTGTGAAAGAATGAGCTAAATGTCTAAGTAGTAAGCAAGAAATTCTTACATTATATATCTTCACTCACAATGAGAGCGCAATCTTATTGCAATCTTATTATAGAGAGCAAAAATATTACTAAATAAAATAAACTTTTGTTTAATTCAATTCAGACTTGAAAGAAAATTCAGATCATACAGGATCATCAGATGGAAGCAAAGATCATTTTGATCCAAGATCTCTAGAACAGGTACAGAACAATGACATTGATATTTCACTTCAGTACATATATATATATATATATATATATATATATATATATATATATATATATATATTAGGGTGATTTTAATGTGTTTTTAGAAATTTGGTGTAATTTGAAATGCATTTTTTTGTTTTATTTATGAAAGTGAAATTTTCTTTGTAGGTAGCAGGACTAACATCAAAACTTCAAACTTTTTGGGTAATAACAGAGTAAACAGGAGTCCCTTGATAGTGTTGATTCTGGCATTTTTGCACCTTTCAAATATCTTGAGGAAGCGGGCTTAAACTACTTAATCATATGATTATTTTTCCCTCAGTTACCAAAAATAATTGTGATAACAGAATGACCATGGATCTGGATTCATGAGAAAGAGTGTCTTAATCCTGATTTCTTTCTTACAGTCTAAAATTTATTCATCAATGGCAAAATAATAATCTGAAATTTCAGTGTCTAGAAATGTTGTTAGAAAAATATCAATGTATATAAATGTTAATATATGGCATTAAAACATGCCATCATAATAAAATTTTAGCATTGATTATCAATGTAAATCTAATTTATCTTTATCCCAAATAACGAATCTTCTCTGCAGTGTCTTCCAAAACTTGGTCAGAACTTTCTATGACTGAAAAATTACTACCCAAGTAAAGTGCCCAACATTTTATTTGAATGGCCCTGTTTATTGGGGATGTTTTCTTATGTGGAACTATTATTTACCTTTCTACAATAAATAGTTGTAAAATTAAATAAAAAATAGTTACATTTCTACAATTTGCAACTAAACATAATGGTTCTGATTTATGGGGTAAATTTGAATAAACCAAGCTTTTACCTTTTATTTAAGCCCCTAATTAGTTGATTACTATTATCCTGGAATCCTTTGAATAGCCTTTCTTATAAACTAGATATTCCCACTTGCTTAGCAGTTCTACCGGTGATATGAGTCCTGTATAACCTCTAAGGTCTCTTAAGTTCCTGTGAACTGTACAATTCCATTGTCCTATTGGAACATAATAATGCAGATTTTATGAAGACAGGGTAGAGTCCTATCATGCCTCAGAAAGGATGCTTTCTTTTTGTCGTTTTGGAAGTTACATCATATTAAAATTATGGGACAACAACAAATACTTGTACATTTGCTCAAGTGACATTCTATAAAAATGCTATGCCCTAGTGTGTACATGCAGGCCACAGTTAATTTTTTTCTGTTCAAATTGCACATCCCACTGTTGAATCCTATACAAAGAGAGAAGACACAATTAATTATGTTTAATTAGAAAAGACTTCATGAAAGAAGTAATGATTAGAGCTCAATAACAGTGTCAAATTTTGATTGGCAGAAAGAAACAAGGTAAACCTTTCCGCAGAGAAGACAGGCAGAAGTAAGTAAGGAAGTTTGCAAGTAAAGGAAACTGTAAAGATCGTGTGTTTTTAAATCCTCAGGAGTCAGGGATTCAGGTTAGGGGAAAATCGTCAGTCTTTATTATCAGTGAAGAAGGATCGGATCGCAGGTGGAAGAGAACCGGTGATAGCAATGTATGCAGCTGAGTCAAGAAGCTAGCTCGACCAGCAGCCACACACCCAGCAGCTCGGAGAGTCTCGAACTCAGGCCCCAAACTCTCTCCAGGCTTCTCTTCCTGTCTCTCTCTTTGCCTCCACCCACCAAAATCGTCATTTCCTATACAACACATCAGGACTTGCACAGAGAGTGGGCAGGGACCATTCTTAATCCAATCATTCATGTTAATAATCAGGACTTGCACAGAGAGGGGGCAGGGACCATTCTTTATCCAATCATGTATATTAATAGAGTATAGCCCAATTACTATTTAGCCTCAAGTACTTGGAACCTCAGTGCATCAACTCAAACCTCAGCCCATTACAGGAAACCTTGATGTTTAACTCTACAGAGGACCTGTAATAGCAACAAAATTAGTTTCTGAAAGAGATAGTGTGGGGTCACTGTCATTTCTTATGTAATGTAATAATATTTTAATATATATTTTAAGAAAGCATTTTGAAAAATAGTATTTTGTATATATATTATGCAATATAATTATGGCATTCATAAGGATAATATCTTGAGTTAGAATTTTATCATTAGTTACAAGTTTAGCCATTTTTATATGATAAAAGTGTACTCCAGGCTGTACCACTATGTTTACCAGAGTCATCTCTCTCTACTGAAAAAAGATAAAAGAATAAACTTGGAAAGTGTAAGCGTGGGTTGTTTCTTTGAAGAAAATGTTATCAAAACATTTTGTTTTCTGCAGAACCCTAATTTCCCCCTCTTAGTCAAGAGTGTTTTCATCAGTGCACTTGCTAACTGTTTTGTTGATGTTTTCATTTGATCAGTTTTCCCCTGCAATTGTCTTGGGAGTAGATGCAAGACTTACACATGCATCCAAAAATCAAAATATGAAAGACAGTATTTCATTGGGATAACACAAAGGTAAAACTATATTATGTAGATAGGTGGCTCTATGTTAAAAAAAAAGAAAAAGAATAATGTTATCTGAGAGTTGGAGAAATTGAGGATAGAATGTGGGAGCTGGAATAGAGTCTATCATCAAATGCACAGAAGAGAAGAAATTGCATGAAGTCCTAGTGCTACTCACAGAACTCAAAAACAGTGTCACTGAAGACTTGCCTGGACAGGAAAAAATTAAGACATAAAATTATCGAAAAGAGTGAAAAGTTCAATGGATAAAAAGAGAGAACAGAAATAGTGATGATGTGGAGTAACGGATTGGCTCTAGGAATTAGCTTTGTTTATACCCATCCATTCTTTGCATTGGAAAAACCAAACAGAATGAGCTAGTTTTCCATTTACTTGGCTAGTTATACAGATAACTACTACTACGAGAAAGGCCATATCACATACTTCTTTTTGATGATAGAGAGTAGACCTCTACTTTCATCAAGACCATCTCAGAGAATTGTCTAAAGCACTGAAAGTTTAAGTGCTTTGTTTGTAGTCACACAGCCTATGTGGTTCATATGTAGAACTCACATTAGGACCTTCCTTATTCCAGACTTGCTTCTCACACTTTTTTTTTATGTCTCTCATCCCCAATCCTGAAAACTCTGGATGTTCTGAGAGTTCTTTGTTGGTCCACTTTGCTGCACCTTAGAATTCAGTGACATAGTTTAAGGATGTTAAAAATGAAGTGACCCTAGGATGAAATGCAAACTGAAAAATAAAGTTTTTGCCAATAGCTAGGGAAGGGGAGAAGGGAACCACTTGCCAATAATCATTTAGTAAAATCAGAAAGGGAAGCTCCTAAGACCCTGGACAAGAGAACTCTAACTCTGCTTTGCTGCCTTATTTCATATTGCTTATCTTCTCTCTCTTTTTCAGCCAAAGTATTTTGGTCATTTTCCTGTATATTTTCCTGCCCTGTGTCCTTTCCGGCCATCTGGTGAAATCTCTCTTTTCCTGTGGAAACTTTCCCATATGCAAACCCCACAAAACTTTATTGGAGTTTACCAGTCTTTCTGACAATTATTTTCTAATATCTCAATTTATTAGTTTCTTTGAAAGGTACATTCATTATAAACATGAATGTATATGACAGTATAATCCATCCCAAGGTTTACTCAACCTAGACACAATAACCATTTGTTATTCTAAATTTGTTTTAACAAAGGGAAATGTAGCTCAAATGTAAAATAATAACAAAAAGAATTATATGTAAATATTCACTTACCTCAAGGCAATTGAGATTAAGTGACTTGCTCAAGGTCACACAGCTAGAAGGTGTTAGGTGTCTGAGGCCGGATTTGAACTCAGGTCCTCCTGTCTTCAGGGCCAGTGCTCTATCCATTGTGCCATCTAGCTGCCCACTTAAAATGAATTTCAAATAAACTCCTGGAATATTATCCATGTATCTTAGTTACATGTTTCTTTGATTTAATCAGAGTAGCTTATAAAGTTACTGAAGAAATCAAATGTCACTTACTTTACTTCCCTATTTTTTTGAGATAGTCCTGGCCATAGGTTTCACAGCATCCATATGCTGTTCTCTCAGTATTTTTAAATATGAGTTTCCTTGTCTTTTACAATTTGATTTTATCCTATTTCTGCTTGCATCATGATTTTTTATCTCTAAACTTATTTCAGAAATTCATATGTCATCTCATGAATTAAGATGAGAAATCCAGTTCTCTTGTTAATTATGTTTCTATTCTTGTTTATGGAAATCTACTGCCCTTGAAGGATGCTTGTTACTAACCCTGTATTCTCAACTATCAGTCTATCATGTTGTTCCTATCCTCATGATGTTATGTACTCTCTAAGCTATCTCAGTATTTTCCCCACCTTCTCAACTCCTTTCTTCTTTTTTATTTCCTAAAATAAATTTTTCAAATAGTTTATATAGTATTGGAGTTAATTGTTCTTTAAATGTTTGGTAGAATTCACATGCAAACCAATCTGGTCCTGTGGATTTTTTTGTAGGAAGTTGATTAATAATAGGTTGTTTTATTTCTTTTTTCTGCAATAGGACTATTTAAGCAATTTACTTCCTCCTCTGTTAATCTGGGCAATCTATATTTTTTTGTAGGCATTTCTTCATTTTACATAGGTTATAGAATTTATTGGCATAAAGATGGGCAAAATAACTCCTAATTATTGCTGTAATTTCCTCTTCATTGTTGGAAAGTTCTCCCTTTTCATTTTTAAGACTAACAATTTTATTTTCCTCTTTGCTTTTTCAAATCAAATTCACTAAAGATTTATCGATTTTGTTGGTTTTTTCATAAAACCAACACTTAGTTTTATTTTTAATTCAATAGTTTTTTTTAGTTTCAATTTTATTAATATATCTATTTTTTAGAATTTCAAGTTTGGTATTTGATTGGGGGGTTTTAATTTGCCCTTTTTCTAGCTTTTTTAATTGCAAGCCCAATTCAGTGATGTTCTCTTTCTCTATTTTATGCAAGTAAGCCTCTAGGGATATAAAATTTCCCCTTATTACCACTCTGGCTGCATCTCATATATTTTGGTATGTTGTTTCATTATTGTCATTCTCTTGGATGAAATTATTAATTGTGTCTATGATTTGCTGTTTCACTCATACATTCTTTAGGATGAAATTGTTTAGTTTCCAATTAATTTCTGATCTTTTCCCCCAAATTTTTATTGCATCATGATCGGAAAAATATGCATTTACTATTTCTCTCTTTCTGCATTTGATTTTGAGGTCTTTATGTTCTAATATAGAGTCAAATTTTGTATATGTTCCATGAAGCACCAAGAAGAAAGTATACTCCTTTTTGTCTCCCATTCAATTTTCTCCACAGATCGATCATACCTAACTTTTCCAATATTCTATTTACCTCTTTAACTTCTTTCTTATTTATTTTGTGGTTTGATTTATCTAGTTCTGAGAGAACAAGGTTGAAATCTCCCTCTATTATAGTTTTGCTGTCTATTTCTTCTTGCAGCTCTCTTAAATTCTCCTTTAGGAATTTCCATACTATACTACTTGTTGTATATATTTTGTATTGATATTGCTTCATTTTCTATGGTACCCTTTATCAAGATATAGTTTGCTTAATTATCTCTTAATTAGATCAATATGTTTTTTTCTTTAGCTTGATCTGAGATCAGGATGGCTACCTCTGTCTTTTTTTTTTTTTAAAACTTCATCTAAAGTATAATAGATTTTGTTTCAGCCTTTTACCTTTATTCAATATGTATCACTCTGTCATAATAACACATTGTGGGATTCTGGATTTTATTCCAGTGTGTTATCTACTTCAGCTTTATGGGAGAGTTCATCCCTTTCACATTTACGGTTAAAACTACTAATTTTGCATTTCCTGTCATCTTATCCCCAGATTAAACTTTTCCACTTTCCCTCCTCCCCAATATTTAATTTGTGAGCACTCCTTGTCTTAAGCAGCCCTCCCCTGTGAAGACCGAGTTAGCACCCTTGATACCTTAGAATCAGCTGGAGTCAGGATAAGCAAAACTACTTGGTCTTTATTCTTGGTCTTTAGGGGTAGAAGTGAAGGGAATGGACACAGGATCTCCATGACCTTTCTTCTCTTTTATTGACAAAGTGACGCTGACTTGTCTTACTCCACCCTCTAATCCTTCCCACAATTCTCTGTATACACCAAAAGATCGAACCAGCCCAGAATAGTGGGACGAGCTACTTTCCAAGCACAGACTAATAGAATATAATCCAATCAGTAATTAAACTTAAGTGCTTGATTGTCCAACCCCAGTGCATCAATTCACTCAAGTTTCAGCCCTTTACACTCCCCTTTTCTTATGCCTTTCCCTTACTATTTCTGTTTTCCCCTCTATTTAGCCTATCTCTTCCCTTTTTGCCTTTCCCCCTCCCTCTTTTCAATAAGGTGAGAAAAGTTTCTCTGTAAACCAAATATTCTTAATATTTTCTCTTTCAGCCAAATCCAGAATTGGAGAGTAAGATTCACACAATGTTCATCCCTCTCCCTTCTTTCCTTCAAATGTAATAGGTTTCCTTTGCCTCTTCATGAGATGCAATTTCCCTCATTTTACCTCCATTTTCCCCTTTTTCTGGTATTTTTTACCTTTCCATCTCTAGTTCCTTTTTTATATTATAACAACAAAATCAAATTATACATGCACTCTCTATATATACCCATAACAGAAATACAGTACTCAAGAGTTCTTTTTACCTTTTTGTTTCTCTTCAGACCTATATAGTCAAATTTTTTTGTTTAGCTCTCTTTTCATCAGAAATACATGGAAATCACCTGTTTCATTATATACCCATCTTCTTCCCTGAAAGAAAATGCTCCAGTTTAAAAGAGTTGTTTATTCTTGGCTGCATTCCAACTTCCTTTGACTTTCAGAATATCAGATTCCAGACCCTTTCATCCTTTAATGTGGAAGCTGCTAGTAATCCTTATTGTGGCTCCTTGGTATTTGAATTTTTTTTCCTAACTGCTTGTAATATTTTTTTCTTGGTGTGATAGTTCTGAAATTTAGCCAAAATATTCCTTGGAGTTTTAATTTTAGGATTTCTTTCAGGAGGTGTTTAGTGATTTCATACAAGGGCTATTTTATTTTCTGATTCTATGATATCAGGTCACATCTCTTTGATGATTTCCTGAAAAATAATGTCTAGGCTCTTTTTTTCATTACAGTTTTCAGAGAGTCCAATAATACTTAGATTGTCTCTCCTAGATCTATTTTTCAGGTCAATTGTTTTCCCAAGTAGGTATTATACCTTTTTTTCCTATTTTTTTCATTTTTTTTTTTGGTATTCCTTGACTTACTCTTAATGTGTCTCATCAAATCATTCATTTCCTTAAATTCAATTCTGATTTTTAATGAATTATTTCCATCATTTACTTTTTTCCTTCTTTTTGTATTTGTCCAACTGAGTTTTTAAATAATTTGTTTTGTTCTATGGGATTTTTTTCCTACTTCACAAAATTCTATTTTTAAGGAGTTATTTTATTTTTCCATTTAACAAATTTTGTTTTCCTGGGAGTTATTTACCTTTTTCAATTCAAAATTCTGTTTTCCTAGGAGATCTTTGCCTTTTCCAATTCACAACTTCTGTTTTCCTGGGAGTTCTTTACCTTTTCCATTTCTGTTTTTCAGGGAGTAGTTTTCTTTTTCCACTTTATCAAATCTATCTTATGATAGCTTTATCATATCAGCCTTTGTCAGAACCTTTCTGTGAAAATGTTTTCCCAGTACATTATTTCTCTTCTAGTCTTGCCTGAATTAGTTTTCTTTGTACAAAAGCTTTTCATTTTGATATAATCAAAGTTTTCTATTTTACTATCAATAATGATCTCTAGTTCTTCTTTGGTCACAAATTCCTTCCTCCTCCACAGGTCTAAGAGGTAAACTAAATTTATTTATAATCTCATTCTTTATGCCTAGATCTTGAATCCATTTTGACCTTATCTTGGTGTACTGTGTTAAGTGTGTGTCAATGCGTAGTTTCTGCCATATTAATTTCCAATTTTCCCAGTTTTTGTCAAATAGTGAATTCTTATCCCAAAAGCTGGAGTCTTTGGGTTTGTCAAACACTAGATTATTAAAGTTATTGATTATTTGGTCTTGTGCACCTAACCTATTCCACTGATCAACTAGTTTATTTCTTAGCCAATACTAAATGGTTTTGGTAACAACTGCTTTATAATATAGTTTTAGATCTGGTACAACTAGGCCACCTTTATTTGATTTTTTTTTATTAGTTCTCTTGAAAGTCTTGACCTTTTGTTCTTCCAGATGAATTTTGTTATTTTTTTTTTTTACATCATTAAAATAGTTTTTTTGGGAGTGATATAGCACTAAATAAATAGATTAGTTTAGGTAGTATTGTCATCTTTATTATATTTGCTCGACCTATCCAAGAGCACTTAATATTTTTAATTAGTTAGATCTGACTTTCTTTGTATGGAAAGTATTTTGTAGTTTTGCTCATATAGTTCCTGACTTTCCCTTGGCAGATAGATTTCGAAAGATTTTATGTTATCAACAGTTATTTTGAATGGAATTTTTCTTTGTATTTCTTGGATTTTGTTGGTGATGTATAAAAATGCTGAAGATTTATGTGGATTTATTTTGTATCCTGCAACTTTGTTAATAGCTTTTTAGTAGAATCTCTGGGGTTCTCTAAGTATACTATCATATCATCTGCATAGAGTGATAATTTGATTTCCTCATTACCTACTCCAATTCCTTTAATCTTTTTCTCAACTCTTATTGCCAAAGCTAGCGTTTCTAATACAATTTCGAATTATAATGGTGATAGTTGGCAACCTTGTTTCACTCCTGATCTTACTGGGAATGGTTCCAGTTTATCCCCATTACATATGATGCTTACTGGTTTTAAATAGAGGCTACTGATTATTTTAACATTATTTTTAAATTTATTCCTACACTCTCAAAAGTTTTTTAATAGGAATGGATGTTGGGTTTTATCAAATGCTTTTTCTGCATCTATTGAGATGATCACATGCTTTTTGTTAGTTTGGTTATTGATATAGTCAATTATGCTAATAGTTTTCCTAATATTGAACCAGCCCTGCATTCCTAGTATAAATCCTACTTGGTCATGGTGTATTATCCTAGGGATGATTTTCTGTAATATTTTTGCTAATATTTTATTTAAGATTTTAGAATCAATTAGGGAGATTGGTCTATAATTTTCTCTGTTTTCAACCTGAACTAAACCAGGTTTAACCAGATATCAATACCATATCTATGTCATAAAAGGAATTTGGTAGGAATCATTCATTCCCTATTTTTTTTCAAATAGTTTATATAACATTAGATTTAATTGTTCTTTAAATGTTTGGTAGAATTCATATGTAAATCCATCTGGTCCTCGGGATTTTTTCTTAGGGAGTTGATTAATAGCTTGTTTTATTTTTTTTCTAAAATGATTATTTAAATGAGCAACTTACTTCCTCCTCTGTTAATCTGGGAAGCCTATATATTTGAAAGTAGTTATTCATTTCACTTAAGTTATCAAATTTATTGGCATAAATTTGAGCAAAGTAACTGCTAACTATTGCCCTAATTTCCTCTTCACTAGTGGAAATTCTCCCTTTTCCTTTTTAAGACTAACAATTTGATTTTCCTTTTTCTTTTTTCTAATCAGATTTACCAAAGGTTTATCTACTTTGTTGGTTTTTTCATAAAACTAACTCTTAGTTAATTAGTTCAATAGTTTTTTTACTTTCAATATTTTTAATTTCTCCTTTTAATTTTAGAATTTCAAATTTAGTATTTGATTGGGGGTTTTTAATTTGGTCTTTTTTTAGTTTTTTTAGTTGTATGCCCAATTCATTAATCTTTTCTTTCTCTGTTTTATTCAAATAAGCCTCTAAGGATATAAAATTCCCTCTTATTTATTATTTCTTATTATTACTATTTATTTATTTATTATTATTATTATTTATTATTTATTAATGCAATAGTTTTTTTTTACTTTCAATTTTATCAATTTCTCCTTTTAATTTTAGAATTTCAAGTTAGTATTTCATTGGGGGTTTTTAAGTTGGTCTTTTTCAAGCATTTTAAGTTCCAAGTTCAATTCATTGATAATAATAATAATAATTCATAAAGAGGAAGGTATAGGGTTGGGGGGAAAAGGTAAAAAAGATATCCATGGTAGTTGGGCAGGGGTGGGGACAGCTGGGAGGTAAAGTAATAGCAAGAAGAGGAGTAAGCAGGGAAGGGAAAAAGAAGCAATATATATCAATATAATATCAATGTCAGGAGTAAAATTTATTAGAAAATTGAATTAGAAAAAAAATGTAGAAGTAATAATCCCCAAATTAACTAAAAGGACTGATAGTTGTAGATTTTAAAAAACAAATCATGGCTAACAATACTCTATTAATATTTATGCTTGGAGAAAGAATGGCCCCCACCCACTCTTTGTGCAAGTCCTAATGTGTTGTATAGGTAATGACAATTTTGGTGGGTGGAGCCAGAGGCGGGGAGAGACTGCTGGCTGGCTTCTGGTCTGACTGGCTTTTTGACTCAGCTGCTGCCATTGCTAATCCCCCTTCACCTGCGATCCCCCTTCATCTCCGATCCTTCTTCACCTCTACTGAGAATAAAGATTTGAATTGAAGATTTTCCCTTAACCTGAATTCCTGATTCAGGCTGATTTTAAAATATGTGGTCATCACAAATTAACAAGGGGAAATATAAGTTTCCTATTAGAAATCACAATTAAGCAGGAGAAAAGAACTAATAGAAGATGCTATGAGGTAGAATGTACATTTGTGGTTTAGTTCAGGAAAAGATTCAGGTTCACACCATCTCAAGAAAGGAGGAAAATAATGACAGGAACAAGGATATATCAAGGTGTGGATATTGCCTTGAACATATTAGCAAAGACAATCTGGGAAAGATTGTGTTCCTAAAATAAGTATCTTAAAGATGCTAATTTAAGGTAATCTGAGGACATTATGGTTGCCTTAACTATGGTTATAAAATTATCTGGTGGAAAGGGCAGGAACTCTGTATTAATTGATTTAATCCTACAATAAAGTGTTAACTCAGTGAAGTTGATAAGACCATGGTTATCTAGGTTAGTATGTGAGTTTTCTTCCTGCCTTTTAGTCTGGGAAACAAAGTATCCTGGATATGTAATTTAACATTTCCTGACAAGGGAAGAGAATAATCTATTTTCATAATTCACATTAGTAGACAATATTTTCTTTTCTTTTGCTTTTTTTTTTTTTAGGTGATACTAAGCTAAAGGCAGAGGGAAAAATTCTAAGAAAATAGATTATGGATTTAGAATAGGGAAAAAAAATAAATCTGAATTTACATGAAAATATTTTGAAAATAAAAATGTAAATTAAATAACCTTTAAGAATGGATTAATTTTTTTTATTTGTTCTTCAGTCTCTTCTTCACTTGTTCTTTGATCCCTATTGACTATGGTTAGGTATTTCTAAATGATGCTTAAGATCCAGCCTGTCATATTTCTGTTTCAAGTTTTCTATTGCTTCTTCCTGAAGATGTCTGTTCATAGATTCCATACGTCTATTTCTTGAAGATACTGCATCCAATTGCTGCTTAAACTCTTCACCATATTTCTATAAAGTATTGGTTTAGCAAAGTACAGAAGTAAAAATCTTTCAATTAAAATACTAATTTAAAATTAAAATTAAATTATTTTTAATTGTAAGTTACAAGAAAATGTATTATCATTATTCTTATCTTACAGTTACAAAATATTTTTCCTAAAATGATTATTGAAGCAAATTAAGAAATTCAAAACAAAGATTGAAAGAAGAAACCACAAAATTACATTACTAGCTTTTATATATATATAGTCGGAATAATCCATATTTACTACTTTATTCTATATTGTCTTCTGGATTCTCTGTTTTTTTATAAGTCTTTTCTGTCTAGCTCTTAGTACAGTGAGTAGATACCAAGCCAATTCACAGAAGATGGATATCAACAAATCCTTCTTAAGTTATGCTAAGGCCTAAAGAAACAATAGATCTTAAAAGGAATTTGCAAAGAAACGTTATTCCTTTGTTATCATTCTAACATGAAGACTGATTCTAAGGGTCATAGACTTTATTGGAAAAGCAAATAAATTTAATTAGAATGTCATCAAGGTGAGATGTACAATTATAGTACCAGAGAAAATAATGTGTTTCTCATCTACAAAACTCTGGTAATAGTACCTAGGGAATATATTACATTTAACAGATTTTATTGTGTACTTTATTGTGTACATGTAATACATGTGTGAACATGTATTGTAAAAATACAATTTTATTGTGTACATGTAATGAAATCACATATGTGATACATAAAAAGTGATACATTACTAAGTTCTAAAGAGCCTAAATTCAATACATGTTAAGATGTCCATTCTGTTGGATAAATATTGATGAAAACTGCAGGACAGCAAACTAATGACAGTAAAATAAAATGTTTCTAGGCACTTGTCATTGTTTAAAAAAAATGATGGGATGAGCAACTTCTAATTTTAAATACAAAATCCAAAGTACATGTGAAAAATTGATAAGAACATTCTCTTTGCCAAAAGGTACCTTTATTTATGAGAATAATCTATAGACAGAATGAAGACCTAAAATAGGCACCAGGAGAGGTAAATAGAAATAGATTCTGGAGAGCAATAGAATTAACAAAGAAAGGTTATTTGGAAGAAACCATTAAAGAAATATGCTAGGAGCTGTCAGTAAACCATTGAATGGCAGGCATTCAATACCAGAATCAGGTATAGTAAGGAGAAAGACCATTAAAAGGAAGATGCAATGGGGGAGGGAGAACATATCTCCTAGTTGGCTTAGTCCTAAAAAGGACTTAGCAAAAATCTTCATAAGTGTTGAGGGCCATGGAATGTAAAGGGATCCTTGGAAAGGTATAGACCCTTTGTCCTGGGAGAACTTTGTTATCAAGTCTGGCTCAGCTTCTCCATCCTTCCTGCAGGTAGTAGGCCTTCTGAGAAGTCAGGAGACATGTCTAACCTTGCTGATTACTAGTATCAAGAATCTTTGGAGGAAGGCATGATTACAGCTTCTAAGAAATGTATCTGGAAGACATCTACCAGACATTCTGTTATCTGTTACCTGCTATCTGAATACTTTTGTGTATGATGTATTGACTATTGTTCAAATATAGATATAGCAATAATCTAACTGAACACTTAGGCATTTGTAACTGATTAGGTAAACCTTAGGCATATTTGCCCTGGTGTAATCCTGAATAGATCACACTCTGCTGAGTTCCACCTCTTCATTCCTTGTCTATGAATCAAGACATGGGGTTGACGTGTGTAGCTCTCCTATAAGCAGATCTGGACAATAAGCACACCTTTTAGAGAGTAAATATAAACTTGGGGTTTCTCAAGGGAGGAGGAGAAGTAGCACAGAAGAGTTGGAAAGATAAAAGTTATATATTGAGATATTGAGACTGTCTTAAAGATATTCTGGGAAAATGTGATTCCCATCAGGGTTTTACCAAACTGTCTCGGAAGTTTCCATCATGAATATCTTAAAGATACTAATTAAACCCATCAAAGTTGCCTTAACTATGGTAAAAAAAAAGATAGTCTGGGAATCTGAGTTCCTAAGATGAGCATTTTAGCATTTCTCAACAAGGAGAGAGTTTCAGAATTCACATGTATATAGTATTACTATTACTTAGCATTTACATAGCACAAATTTGCAAATGTTAGCTCATTTAAGCACTTATATTTTTCAAAAGCTCTTTAAGTCTTTCCCCTAACTTCTGGTGATGTAAGATAGCAGAGTTGGGGAAATGTTTCAATATTATCAAATTCTAGCATCTTAAAAAAAAAAGCAGTATCTCTACATGTATTCATTTATTTGTTATTCTTTCAGCAGGAGGAAAATCTTTCCTTCCCTAAAATAGAAAAGCAATATATGGGGAATACTGTACTGGAATGATTTTAAACTACTTACTGGTGAAATGAAATGAAAATCTTCCAAGTATGTCAGCCTTCTCTCTCAAACTAATTCAAATTCTTGAAGTGGAAAAGCATCCCAAATGGACCATGAGAAACATAATCTTGAATCTTTGTAGTTAGAAGTTTAATACTAGTTCTTCACTCCCTAATGCAGATGGTATTTTTAACTACCCAGATGTACTGTCCTGAGAGTCCTGAGACCTTGACAACCTGATAAGCTTAAAGAAATGCTTGCTTGCTGCTGCCTGAGAATGACCCCCTTAGAGTGATAACTTTTTTTTGCCTCCTGTTTGGAATAGAAATCCCTTTATTATGACAAATTTATCAAGAAACATTTTGATGTCTCTCTTCTTTCTATAAATATATGGCCCTGAGGCTACTCATTAATGACCCCTCCAGTCTTGGTATTGGGGTTCAATCATTAGCTAGCAATAAACACTCTTAAAACCTCATTATTTTGGCTGCTCTGTTTTTCTCTTGCCTGGACACTTCATTCTATTTTCATAGATTAAGTCCTTAATTCTAAAATCTGTGTTTTCATAGAATAAGTCCTTAACTCTAAAATCTGTGTAAAGTTATGAAGTTTCTTAGTAGTGATCATCTTGCAATCAAACTATTGATTTATTTGTTCTATAATGTTTTTAAAATTTCTTAAAACAAAATTATTTTCAAATTGTTAGGGGGGAGGATTCTGGGAAGATGGCAGAGTAGGATGGTAAATTTAAAGGCCTTCCGATTTACCCCATAAATAGAATAAATCTCTTCTTTCAGGGCAAATTTCAGGGCAAAAATAGACTGGTTAAAAAAAAACAAAAAACAAAAAATAACAAAACAAAACAAACAAACAAACAAACAAAAAAACAAGACAACTTGGGGCAGAACAAGGTTCTTCTCCAGATACAACTGGACAAAACCTAAAGAAAGATTTTGGCCAGGATTAACCTGTAAGTGCAAACAACTCAAGGTTAGATACTCAGGAACATCAAGTGGGGTTCCCTCGGGCTAGCAGGATGTGTGACTGGAGTCTCAGCAGGAACTGAAGACACTTTCACCTGCCACATTATTTTGACCTGTCCAATTTTGGGACTGTTTTGACTCCCACTGTGGAGTGGGGGTTGGAGTCCAAGAAGACAAAGTGAACCTTGAATGTTAAGGAATGCCAGGTCCAGCTGTGCTGCTGAGATGCAGCCCTGAGTGAGAAGAAAGCAACACCTGGTGAATGCAGAAACACAGGGTAGGAGCATTGCTGACTCTGGGCGCTTGTAGGAGGATGGGGCTCTTGGTTTCAGGTTCCTGTTCAGAGTGGAGAGCTTAAGGGAAACTTGAGGCATTATTCCCCCCACCCAACAAATTAGAGGTGCTTATATTAATACCTCTTATTAAAATATCTTGTTAAAAAAAAGAACTGGCAAAGAAGAAAGAAACCCACCATTGAAATATATTATGGGAACATGGAAGTTCATCTTCAGAAGAGAATCTTTTACCAAAAAAAAAAAAAAAAAAAAGCTCTACCCCAAAGAATAATGTGAAATGGCTCCCTGCCCAGATAAAATTTATGGAAGAACTCAAAAAAGAATTCAAAAATAAAATGACAGACAGGGGAAAAACTAAAGAAAAAAATGAAAACCATCCAAGAAAAATAAGAAGATTATGAAAAAAAAGTCAACCAATTAGAAAAGGAGGCACAGTGTCTCAAAGATTAAAATAATTTTAAAAAATTAGAATTGGGCAAGGGGAAGCCAGTGAAGCTCTGAGGGACCAAGAAACAGTAAAACATTATAAAGAATGAGAAAATGGAACAGAATACGAAACATCTCATAAGAAAAACAGATCTGGAGAACAGATCAAGAAATGAAAGCATAAAAATATTTGGACTGCCAGAAAGTTGTGATCAAAAAGAGAACATCTACAGAAAGTTGTGATCAACAAGAGAACATCTACAGAAAACCAAAAATATCACATCCAGCAAAATTATCTACAATTTTCAATGAAAAAAAAAGCAGACATTTAAGGAACTTACAAATTTTCAGAACTTTTTATCAACCACACCCAAACTTAACAGAAAATTTAACATCAAAGAGCCAATATCAAAGAGCAATTTTAAGGAACTCAACATGGATAAGCTGTTTAAACATGAACAAATTGTTTATGCTTTTTTTGCATGGACAATGTATACGTTATGTTTAAGATTTCCATCAGCAATTAGAGTAGCTCAGAAGAAAGATTGGCAGAGTAAAGGTAAAGAGAGTAACCATATTATACAAATGAGATGCAGAGGATGGCATTAGAGGGACAAAGGCTCATAGTTCTGAAAACCTATTCACCTCAGGAATATATTCAATTGTCAACACTACATATATACCATGAAGGATATAGTACCCTCCAAAATCTATAAGAAAATAATCAGGGAGGGGGAGGTAGATGGAGAAGCAAAACTTGAGCGAAGCAGACAAAAAAGGAATTTCTGAGAGGGGGTAGTTAAGTAATAGGAAGCCAATTTATGGAGCAGAATTCAATGAAGGAGTCAGCAGTAATAGGAAAGATGTGATTATGTGGAGTATATGTGGGGGTGTATGTATGTATATATGTATGTATATATCTACTTATGTACAAATAAATATATTTTTTCTTACCTATAGCTTGCTTGTTGTCAGGAGAGGGATGAAAGGGAGATATGTGTTTGTATTTATTAGTGTGTATGTATTTGTATGAATATATCTACATATGTACATAAATATATCTTTTCTTGAATATAGCCTGCTAGGGGTTTGGGTTAGGGTAGGGACTGAAAAAAAGTAAAAAAGATAAAAGATAAGACTCAAGTTGTTTCTGCCTACTAGTAATCCTTTACAGAGATATTTTTCACCTTTAGGATTATAGAAGTAGAGTGTCAGGAGATATGTGGTTCTAAGGCTCTGTAAATACTGCTTCTAAATGTTTCAGCACTTCAAAAAAGGCTTTTTGAAACCACCTAATTCCCTTTGAGATCCCTCAAGAAAGAATTTTTCTTTCTATCAAAATTAAATTTGTGTCTTTATAACTTTCATTCATGAATAAAATAAGTCTAATATCTCCTCCACCTGTGAATTCTTTCAAATACTTGAGAAATTCACAGAAAATGAAACCTGCTATTAGACAGTAAAAAGCTAACTAATTTCAGTAAATGAAAGGCCCTGCTGCCAGAAACTGCAATTCTGGACATTATGCAGGAAGTATTAGTAAAACCAGTGAAAAAATGTTGACATAAATGATAAATATGTAGTAAGGAATCAAAAGGACATTTTTTAAAAAATGGCTTTATTACCACACACCAAAATTAATTCTTAATGCATAATCACAGTCCCTTTGAAGAGAATTATTGTCCTAAATTTTAAACAAAAGTAATTGGTAATCTTTATGATTTCATTAAAATTTTGATCAACTATTTAATATTTCTAAAAGCAGTTAATATTAGATTGAATTAAAACTAGTCAGGTTGATAAACATGTTTAGAAAAACTAATAGAAAGAAAAACAGAAGTATTAGGGGAAAGGTGGAAAAAAGGGGGGGAGATCTAAAGGGGAAGGATTGGTTGAGGGAGCTATCATCAAAAGCAAAATACTGAGAAAGAAGGAAGGGGAATAAGAAAGGGAAAAGCATAATTTAGGGTAAATAAGATGGCAGGAAATATAGAATTAGTTCTTTTAACTGTGAATGGGAATGGGATAAACTCTCCCATAAAAGAGAAGCAGATAGCAGACTGGATTAAAAGCCAGAATCCTACAATATGTAATTTACAAGAAATACATTTAAAACATAGTGATACATACAGAGTGAAGGTAAAAGGCTAGAGCAGAATTTATTATACTTCAGGTGAAATGAAAAAAAAAAAGCAGGGGTAGTTCTCACATCCAATAAAAGCAAAGATAGATCTAATTAAAAGAGATAAAGAAGGAAACTATATTTTACTAAAGGATACCATAGATAATGAAGCAATATCAATACTAAACACATATGCACCAAGTGTTATAGCATTCAGATTCCTAGAGGAGAAGTTAAGAGATGAAAGAAGAACCAGAAAGCAAAACTATACTAGTGGGGCATCTCAACTTTGTTCTCTCAGAACTAGATAAATCGAATCACAAACTAAATAATAAGTTAAGGAGGTAAGCAAAATATCAGAAAAATTAGGTATGATAGACAAAATTGAATGGAAAAAGAAAGGAATTTAGTTTTTTTTCCCAGCGGCTCATATAACTTATACAAAAATTGACCATGTTTTAGAGCACAAAAACCTCAAAATCAAATGCAGAAAGTCAGAAATAGTAAATGCATTTTTTTTTCAGATCATGATGCAATAAAAATCGCATGCTATATAAAGCCAGGAGAAAATAGACCAAAAGTTCATTCGAAATTAAATAAACTAATCCTAAAGAATGAATGTGTGAAAATACCTCAGCTTTTGGGATAAGAATTCACTATTTGACAAAAACTGCTGGGAAAATTGAGAACCAGTATGGCAGAAACTAGGCATTGACCCACAGTTAACACCATATACCAAAATAAGGTCAAAATGGGTTCATAATCTAGACATAAAGAATGATATTATAAATAAATTAGAAGAACATAGGATAGATTACCTCTCAGACTGTGGAAGAGGAAGGAGTTTGTGACCAAAGAAAAACTAGAAATCATTAAAGATCACAAAAGAGTTTTTTTTCCACTATGCTAAGTTAAAAAGTCTTTGTACAAACAAAACTAATGCAGACAAGATTAGAAGGGAAGCAATAAACTGGGAAAACATTTTTACATTCAAAGATTCTGATAAAGGCCTCATTTCCAAAATATATAGAGAATTGACTCAAATTTATAAGAAATCAAGCCATTCTCCAATTGATAAATGGTCAAAGGATATGAACAGACAATTTTCAGATGAAGAAATTGAAACTCTTTCTAGTCATATGAAAAAGTGCTCCAAATCACTATTGATCAGAGAAATGTAAATTGAAACAACTTTTAGATACTACTACACACCTCTCAGATTGGCTAAGATGACAGGAAAATATAAATGATGAATGTTGGAGGGGATGTGGGAAAACTAGGACACTGATACATTGTTGGTGGAACTGTGAATGGATCCAACGACTGTGGAGAGCAATTTGGAACTATGCTCAAAAAGTTATCAAACTATGCATATCCTTTGACCCAGTAGTGTTATATGGGCTTATATTCTAAATAGATCTTAAAGGAGGGAAAGGGACACCCCTGTGCAAAAATGTTTGTTGAAACCCCTTTCATAGTGGCTAGAAACTGGAAACTGAATGGATGCCCATCAATTGGAGAATGGCTGAATAAATTATGGTATATGACTGTTATGGAATATTGTTGTTCAGCAAGAGATGACCAATAGGATGATTTCAGAGAGACCTGGAAAAATTTACATGAATTGATGCTAAGTGAAATGAGCAGAACCAGGAAATCATCATACACAGCAACAACAAGTCTATATGATGATCAATTCTGATGGACGTGGCTCTCTTCAAAAATGAGTTCATTCAAACCAGTTCCAATTGTCCAATAATGTTTTCCTTCTCAGTTTTTTTTCTATATCTTATTTTTCTTGTGCAGCAAGATAACTGTATAAATGTGTATATATACATTGGATTTAACATATTTAACATGTATTGGACTACCTGCCATGAGGGAGGGGGGGAAGAAGGGGAAAATTTGGAACAGAAGGTTTTGCAAGGGTTAATGTGGAAAAAATTACCCATGCATATATTTTGTGAATAAAAAATACGATAATAATTATAATAATAATAAAAGAACTCTAATTTCATTTTTAAAAAAGAATGAGTGGGTGAAACAGCAAATCACAATCAATAATTTCATCTAAGAGAATAATAATAATGAGACAACATGCCAAAAGCCAAAGCATTTATAAGGGGAAATTTTATATCTTTAGATGCTTACTTCCATTAAATAGAGAAAGAGAAAATCAGTGAATTTGACTTAAATTAAAAAAAAAACTAGAAAAAGAACAAATTAAAAACCCTCAATTAAATACCAAATTTGAAGTTCTTAAAATAAAAGGGGAGATTAATAAAATTGAAAATAAGAAAACTATTGAATTAATTAAAAAAAAACTAAGGTGGTTTATGAAAAAAACAACAAAAAAGATAAACCTTCAGTTAATTTGATTAGCAAAAGGAAACAAGAAAATCAAATTGTTAGTCTCAAAAATGAAAAGGGAGAACTTTTCACCAATGAAGAGAAAATTAGAGTAATAATTAGATGTTATTATGCCCAACTATATGCCAATAAATTGATAATCTAAATGAATTGGAAGAATATCTACAAAAATATAGATTGTCAAGGATAACAGAAGAGGAAATAAATTATTTAAATACCCCATTTTAGAAAAAGAAATAGAACAAGCTATTAATCAACTCCCTAAGAA
The DNA here is from genome assembly GCA_020854095.1 of Dasyurus viverrinus. Taxonomy (NCBI): domain Eukaryota; kingdom Metazoa; phylum Chordata; class Mammalia; order Dasyuromorphia; family Dasyuridae; genus Dasyurus; species Dasyurus viverrinus. Next base: position 251,223,096 of record CM037001.1, read on the forward strand.
AAAATCGCCAGGGCTAGAGGGATTTACATATGAATTTTACCACACATTCATTAATTCCAATACTATATGAACTATTTGAAAAAAAAATAGGGAAAGAAGGAGTCCAACCAAATTCCTTTTAAGATACAGATATATGGTGCTAATAGCTAAACCAGGCAGGGTGAAAACAGAGAAAGAAAATTATATAGATCACTTTCCCTAATGAATATTGGTGCAAAACTCTTAAATAAAATATTAGCATTGAGATTACAGAAAGTCATTCCCAGAACAATACATTATGACAAAGTAGAATTTATACAAGAAATCCAGGACTGGCTCAATATTAGGAAAACTAGCAGCATAATCAACTATATCAGTAAACAAACTAATAAAAATATGATTATCTCAATAGATACAGAAAAAGCATTTGATAAAGTCTAGCATTCATTCCTCCTCTTTCCTACTCTTCCTAAGTTTTTCCTCCTCTGACACTTTATCTTCATAATCTTCTAACCGTCCTTTGTTTTGCCTGCTTTCTAATTCTTTTTCTTTCTCAGAGGTCATACATGTGAATTGAACCTGGACCCATCAATGTGTTATCTTCATTATATAAATTTCCCTGAATTTTCTCGTGATGTGATTGAATTTCCATTTCTAGAATCATTCCCATTTCCCCAAAGTGGTTGGGAGTATAGGAGAAAAGGACAGAGGGTCAACACATATGGGAAGAACATTAAGAACCATAGCAAATATAATTACGTTAAGAAAGTCCAGAAGAGTAGATTTCTTAAGTGAAGGCTCAGGAGAGGCATCTGTTAGAAATTCAATATCACTCAGTGTCTCACTGTCCTCATAAAAAGGTGTAACTTTTGTATAGACGATATTATCCATATGTTCTATATGAAAACAAATAAAAAAGTACATGAACAAATCTATCACTTCAAGACAAGTAATAATAATATAAGAGTGGAAATTCTCCTAATAGCTTACTGATTTTTGTCATGTGCTGAACAGCATTTATAGTTTTAGTTAACTTCAATTTTGGGAGTTTCTGTCAAAAAAAATTGATAAGAATAATAAGTATCAATACTAACATTTGATAATACCCATCTGCTATTGTGATATATTTAATCTGATCATGATATAGAAAATAGACTCTTTGGGACTATTTTGCTCACCAAAAACTGATACAGTAACATTTTGTATATGACCAAGTTGAAAAATAAACTTTTGTTGTAAATCACGACTGATAAAGAATTTATTTTAGTCATTGCTTTTAGATTCTTCCCATGCTTTGGGATAGTAAAAATTAGTCTGAGTTACTTTTTTCCTTAAAATTAAAAGGGAGAGAAAGATATCTCAATAAAGGAGTCAAGACCCTAGTCTTTTCATTAGAAACTAGTGAGATGTTAATGTCAGACTCACTTTTTCTAGAGCTGGCTATTGGGTTCACTCATTCTGCTCCACAACTTCAGCAGGAAGAAATCAAAGTCTCCTGCTAGTAAGAGGCTATTAAACTGAAAAATATAGGTTGTAAGACCTTCAAGATCCTGAATGTTTTTATTACATCAACTGCACACTGTGTTACATTGTTTGAACTGTTTATGTTCTGTGCATGCACTAAGTTTTACCCTCTAAAAACTATCTGGGTCCAGGAAATGCCTTGAAGATGCAGTTTAATGATGGATATTTTATTAGTGTTCAATGCTTGTAAAACAATATCAAAAATCAAGCATTATAGATACCTGATGAAAAAATCCACTTAAAACAGAGTAGAAGACTAAGCTAGGTTGGAAATGGTAAGTAAGATCAGCCATCTTTAGTGAAAGTTGCAAACTTTGGTGGTCATAGGAACCTAGAGCCTCCTTTCCCATATGTTCAATGTATAGTTTCCTCATCAAGTCATTTTGTAGCAATGTTAGCTCCACAAAAACTGAAGACTGACTGTATCTGATACATAGCTATAAATCTAGTAAAATACATCAAAAGGAAGAAATGGATGAATAAAAATAAGGTTAATTTCCGGAAAAATACTCAAATTTCCCAACAGTCAGAGAAATGTAAAAATCAACACAAGTTTATTATATGAACTAGAAAGTGCAAAATTACAAGTAGGGAGGATTCTGGGAAAATGGCAGAGTAAGTTGGCAAATTTTAAACTCTCCAGATTTGCCCCATAAATAGAACAAATTTGCACCTCAAGGGGAACATAGACTGATGAAAAATCAAGAAGCCTTGGGGTAGATCCTCCTGATACAACCCGAGAAGATCTGAAATATTTTGGTTGGGAATTAACTTGTGTGAAGTGCAAGCACCTCTGGGCTAACTCTACAGAAACATTAAGTGGGGACCCTTCAGCTACCTAGGTGTGGCTGGAACCTGATTGTCATCGGGTTTTGAGTCTGGGAAGACCGAATGAATTGTAGCTAATCGGGAATGCCAGGTCCAGCTGTGCTGCTGGCTCTGGATGAGAAGGAACCAGCACCTGGTAAGTGCAGAAGCTGTAGGACAGGTATGCTGCTGGCTGTGCGCACTTGCAGGAAGCAGGAAGGTGGAGCTCTTGGTTTGGGGTTCCTGATTAGAGTGGAGAGCTCACAGGAAGCTTGAGGCACCATCTCTCCACCCCCAGATGAGATGCTTACACTAACATATTATAGGAAGAGGGAAGACCAGGATTCATCTTCAAAGGAGTGCACTTTAAAAAGAAAAACTTATTTCCCTGTAGAGGGCTGAAACTCTTGAGTCGTTGCACTGAGGTTGGTTCAAGCACTTAGGGCTAATTACTGATTGGACAATATTCTATGGGGATATGCTTGGAAAATGGTCCTTCCCACTATCCTGTGCTGGCTCAATGATTGGTGTATATGAGGGACTAGTGGGTGGAGTAAGACAAGCCAGGGTCACTCTCTGCAGTAGACAATGAAGAAGACAGTTGCAGGGATTCTGCTTCCATCCTGTTCAATCCTGATAAAGACCAAGTTCTAAATACTCAGAATAAAGACTAAGGACTTTTGCTTATCCTGAATCCGGCTAATACCGGGGTTTCCTGGGTGCTAGCATGGTTGCCACATTCCCTCCCCCGCAAAAAGCTACCTCAAAGAGTAATGTGAAATCAATCCCTATCTAGATAGAATTTATAGAACTCAAAAAAGAATTTAAAAGTCAATTTAAAAGACTTTGAGGGAAAATGAAAAACTAACTAGATAAAACCACCCAAGAAAAACAAGATTTTGGAGGAAAAAAAGTGTTAAATTTAAAAAGATAGTACACAATCAAAAAAATAGAAAATAATTAATAGAAAGCTAGAATGGGGCAAGCCAGTGAAGCTATGAGAGACCAAGAAGTAACCAAACGGATTGTAAAGAATGAGAAAAAAACAAAATGTGAAGCATCCTTTAAGAAAAATGATAGATGCAGAAATCAGATCAAGAAAAGAAAATATAAGAATGATCGGATTGCTAGAAAGTTGCAAAAAAGACCCAATATTGCAGGAAACAATCCAAGAAAATTGTCCTGAAGTGACAGAACATGAAGGGACAGCAGAGATAGAAAAGAAAACAATAAATAAATAAATTCACTGGTCACGACCTGAAAGAGATCCTTTGTGGAAAACACAAAGGAATATTATTGCCAAATGTTAAATTCCCCAGATCAAAAATAAAATTTTGCAAGAAAAAAGAAAAAAAATGCAAATATACTGGAGATACAATTAGAATTGCATAAGATTTATCAATATTTACAGTAAAAGACCACAGGTCCTGGAACCGTATGTACCCAAAATCAAAAGATTTGAGACATGAGACCAGCAAAATCATCTGCATTTTTGAATGAGAAAAAATGGACATTTAATGAACTTGCAGATTCCAAGGACTTTCTATCAACCAAACCTGAATTTAACAGAAAACTTAACAAACAAAAGCCAATATCAGAGATTACCATTTAGGAACTCAACATGGACAAACTGTTTAAACATCACCAAATTGTTTATCCCCCCTCCATGAGAAATGTGTACTATATATTGAAGATTCACATCCACTTGAGATAACTGAAAAGAAAGATTGGCAGAGTTAAGATAAAATAGTAATCGTGTTATACAAATGTGGTGCAGAAGAATAGGCACAGGCATTGGAAAGAGAGAGGAGGGCTCATAGTTCTGAAAACCTATTCACATCCATAATGGATTCAATAGGCAACACTACACATATACCATGAAGTGTATAGCCCCCTCCAAAATTTATAAAGAAATAAGGGGGGAGGAATAAGTGGATGGGGAAGCAAAGGGTGAGGGAAGAAGACAAGATGGAGGGAGGTTAAGTAATAGCAAGGCAAGTTATGGAGCAGAATTTAATTAAAGTGTCAGCAGGGAGAGGAAAGAGATTTGTGTGTATATGGGGTATAAGTGGGTGTATGTATGTATGTATGTATATATATATTTCTGTATATATAACTATATCTTTTCTTAACTGTAGCTTCCTTGGGGGTGTTGAAGGAGATAAAAAAGTAAATTACTGGTGCAGCAGAGAACAAAAGAACAATTACAAGGAAGTAAGGAAAAATAGATATTCATGAATATAATTTCTTCTACAAATGTATGTCTGATAATTTATATTATGCATTTGGAATCCTCCCTGATGATCTGCTGGTCACATTACAATGTTCTTTTTTGTTTTCTTTTTTTTTTTGTAATTCTTTTCTGTTTCTTTTCTTACTTTACGCTTTTTTTCTCAAATAAAATAAATTTTTAAAAATCAAATGCTGTAGAAAAATTTTAAAAATCACAAATAATAGGAAATTCTAAAATACCACTAGTAGGACTACACATTGGTCCAGGTGTTTTAGAGAACATACACGAGTCATAAAATTGATCATATCTTTTGTTTCCATTGGTGTGGAATTGTTACGGAATTCCTTTGATGAGAATTTATCCTCAAAAAAGCACAGGAAGGAAATTTATGATCTAAGCATACAAAAGCATTCATAGCTGCTCTATTTTTAACAAGAAAAAAAATAGAAGCAATCTATACAACCAACATTTAGAGAAAAGTATTATTATGGAACAGATCATAGATTTGGGGCTAGAAGGGACCATAAGTATCTGTTAAAGAAAACTGCCATACATTTAAAAGTGGCAGTCATGGGATATAAAGCTTGGTCCCTCTGCTCCAAATCTAATATTCTTTTCAGTGCATAAATACAAAAGTACAGGGAAACATGGAGAACTATATAGAAATATTAACAGAAAGTAAATTGTATTAAAGTTGATTTCACCTAGTTTTTCAGAAAAAAACAAAGACAAAAAACAAATCAACAACAACAAAAAGGATACACAACAACAACAAAGTAGAAGTGGGGAAACTTAAAAAAAAAAAAAAAAAACAAAACCCTGACACAGAACAAAAATTTATTTGCTTTTACCTTATTTGGGTTTCTTTTTTTTTTTTTTTTCCAAACTCCATTTGGATCTTTGGTGTGTTAAACACAAGAAATTGTATACTGTGTTTACTATATATGTTTAACAAATCAAAACACTCTCTGAACTGAAATTTAAGAGTAGGAAAAAATCAATATAGAAACTTTACCTCCATTTCAAAATTTAATTCATCCATTGTGCTTGGACAGGGATCATCAGGTCTTGTTTTTTCAGAGAGTCTTTTAAAAAGAAACCAAAAGTCAGTAGTTTTATTCCCAGAAGACAATCATCAACAACAAGGCCTCCTATTTGTAGCAAAGTGCTTTACCACCAAATGACACATTACAAAGGATGACTTAACAGAGGAGGATATTACAAGTATTCGTATTCCAAGAGTCATTTTAGCAGAGAAGATGATATGAGTACAGAAGCTATCAGTGGGTCCATCCTCCAGAATAATCTCTTCCTATTTTTACACTCTTCTAAAATGGACAAATGATCGTAATGAGACATTCTTAATCACAGGATCACCAAAACCCTGAAATCTATTTATAGCATCTCTCTGTTCTCTGGAGAAGTATAAGGAGGTAATCAGGAAAAGTAATATAAGGAACTTAAAGTTCATCTGTTTACATTTCTACATGGGAAGATAATACTTGTAACTCATTACAACATTTTTATTTTTATGCCAGTTCAAAAGGAGTATAACTAGACAGAAGGGACAAATATGAGTTGACTATGAAGGGATAATTTTTTTTAAATGATGAAATTAAGGGATGAGAAGGGAATGTACTGGAAAAATGGATTGATGTAAAGTATCTGCCAAAAAAAGAGAAGCAAGGAAAAAAATATTTACAAAAGTGGATGTGGGGAAGAAAAGAATGAGTGAGTGAATCATTCTCTCATCAGAATGGCTCAAAGAGAAAGTAACATACATACTCAATAAGGATATAGATTGCAGATACACCCTACAAGAAAATAGGAGGGAAGTGAGTTGTGGGAAGAGGGGAGAGGTGATAAAAGGGAGGGCATTTAGGGGAGGGAGTGGTTAATAGCAAAACATTTTTGAGGAGGAACAGGGTAAGAAGACAAAGAGAATCAATAGGAGGGGGGGAATACAATTGGCAATAATAATTGTAAAAAAATTTTTCAAAGCAAGTTGCTCTGATGGAATATTATTGTTCTCTGGAAAATGATGAGCAGGATGCTCTTGGGGGAAAAAACATCTGGGAAGTTTTCTGTGAACAAAGTGAAATATACTGAATAAAAAAAAGTAATAACAATGCTCTGGATAAACAGCTGTACAATGACTTTGTTATTTTTAGTAGTACAATCATCCCACTCACTTATGATGAAAAATCCTATCCCTACCCATAGAAGGAACAGATTGAGTCTGAATATAAATCAAAGCATTCTCTATTACTCTCTCATTCTTTTTCTTGAGGGTTTTTATTTTCATTAGGGTGGGATATCTATGTATTTTTTCACAACTTGATTTTTATGTAAATGTTTTACATCATTTCACATGTGGCTTCTTAATTCAATTCACAATGCACAATTGAAATTATGCAAAACAGTGGGGATAAGGGAGAGAACTAGAACTCAAAAATCTTCAAAACAAATTTAAGTAAAGTTTTGAAATTAAAGAAAAAAGAAAAATGATAAACACACACATGTATAGTGTATATGCATATGTGTGAATGTTTATATATTGGTGTATTATTTGCATAATTTTTATATTTTATATATGCTCCGACTTGTCTGTATACATATATGTACATATATGTGTGTGTGTATATAAACATACTTGCATATACACATGCATAGTAAATGTTTAGTAAACCAATTTTTTTGAAAGATAATGAAACAAACAAACAAAAAAAAGAATTAATGTGACAGTGGGAATTGGTTAAATTGAAGATCGGTCTTTTGGGGTCATGAGAGTCTGCTTTGCTTTGGAATGAAAAACCTCTTGAAGACTAGACCATGAGCATTAATTAAAAGAAATGTTAAGCTGCTATAAAGCCTACCTACCTGCTTAAAGAGTCTTTTGTAGTACTTTTTTCGGCTACTGCAAAAAATGAATACAATTAAAACTTAAATATTTATATACTACATTAACATGAAAGGCATATTTTAAAACATTGCTATAATGATATTTTTGTGCAATGACAATGTGATTAAAATGGAATTATGCTATATATAAATGTCTAAGTCGAAAGAGGTGGGTAGAAAGAGGTGGTCTTAAAGTATTAGACATCTGTTACTGATTTGGTTACATTAACTTTGCATGAGCAAGCTGCTTCACACTGACAGCATATCTCTAGCAGATATTGTGGAAGGAACAAGAAGGAACAAGCTGACATAACATGATTCATCTGGCTTTTTCATACAAGTAGATTGAGAAAGACCTCAGTTCATCGTTTCTACCACGGGCCTCACAAATGGAATGTAGTATTGCCACATTCAGCATGACATAAAATGTTTTCTACGATGTATTCTGTATATCAGGGCAAATCCAGTGAATATTTTGTTTAGTATGACATTACATTTTTAGCTCTTCTCCATGGGCAAGAGGTCCAAAACAATGTATCTTGTCTAGACCTCTACAATCCCTACAAGAGGCTGATGAATTGCAAACCAATATAGTTTCTCTTTTCAAGTTTTCCTGGGGAGAGAAGCTAAAAGCAAAAATAAAACTGATGATGTACAATGCACGTCTATTATTTCTTCTGATCTTTTCCACCAAAACATATTCGGATGGGCAGTGAAATAAGCACTTCTTTTTTTTTCTATCAACCATCACATTAGTACAAGGGAAGGAAAAAAGTGGTAATGATTTGCCGATTTCACTGGATATATTATTTTATTATTTGATTCATAACCATTCTCCATAATTTACTTTCTCCAATTTACTGGACAAGATGCTGCCAGATTTCTTTAGAACTACTTATGCTTAATGAGATTTCATTTGTATGGAAATCACAGTGATAAAAATGACCTCCACTGATATGACAGGCAATTTCTCTGCAAATTATTCTAAATGACTTAGTAACCTGAGGCACCGGGAGGTTAAGCAGGCTGTGTAGAGTCAACCAGCTGGTATGTAATAGAAGTGGGTTTTAAACCCATGATTTCTTGCTGGCCTTTACAGTTTGCTGTAAACTTGCTGGCTCTTTATTCAGTTTTTCCAACTGGTTAGAACCTACAAGAGTATTCGCTGTGTCTACTCAAGCTAAAACTTTAGCTTGAGTTCCCTATACCCATGATGTATTTTGGAATTAGGGTTCAATATAGAGCATAATACATATTGAAAATCTACTCCTGGTTAACAGTACTAGTAACAAAAAATGACTTACATTCTTGCTCCCCATTTAAACATAAGTAAGCTAAAAATGTTATGCCATATCGTGTAGGATAAAATGATATGTCTAAATACTTTCCCAAAGTGTGGGGGGGGGTCAGGAAAAAGTCAGCTCAATTCTAGAACAAAGTATCTAATGCTTTTCCTCAGTTTTGTTCCAGAAATATTAGTTTTTAAATGGATAAAAATTCTAAACCCTTCAAAGCTGGTGGCACATTGGGACTAGTCTTATTTCATACCACAAATATGATTCTAAGAGGCAGTCTTAATTTGTGTGGCAAAATAAAATTTATATAATAAAGCAAAGTTGAAAAATCATGCTCCATGGCTTTGTAACAGTTTCTTGTGGGACAGGATCTCAAGAAGCTTAAATCCCATGGTTTAGAATCACATTCTTTTTTCTTTTTTAATTAGAATGTACTCAACTAGCACTACAGAATGAGTGCAGCAAAACTTCTGTATTGCTGACAATTACAAGAACACATTGAAAATTGAATCAAGATCAGAGTAGTGGCAGGTTGATATTCCTTCCCTTTTTGTAGCACATAAATGTTTAAGCTGAACTGGATAAATAGAAAAACAATATTAGATAGTCTGCAAAATTATCTTATTAGTGTTCTTTTTTATGTGTGACATAGAATGTACTTATAACAGGAATATGATAATTAATGATTGCAATCTCAAAATAAATATGAATAGAATTAACTCAAGCCAATAATGAATAATACCAAAAAAAACTACCACTACAAAATAGTTTTAATAATAGGAATTTCAAACAAAAATCTATATGTTTTAGATAAAAAGTTAAAACACAGGATTTTTTCCCCAAAAAATCCTAGAAATACTAATGAGATTCATTACCTTTTCCCTGAAACCATATTTAATTCATTCTTAACAAAGTGTTCAAAGCTTCTCAACCACAAAAACTGTACACAACTTTCTAGGGGCATGCCAGAAAGAAAATATCAATATAATGGATCCTATCCTATTTTGTTCTATGTAATAATTATGCTAAACAAAACTAGTTAGACAACATTCAAATTAAAATTTAAACTAGAGCAAAACCTTTAATAGTTTATTATTTGAGCAAACATGTTAATTTGATTATTTCACATAATATGTTTCCCTGAAATTCTTGTTCCTAGTGTCTACTCTGGAGTTTCCTGCATTTTTATATCTGTCTAGGAATAGACAGAAATGGGATACAACATGAAAAAATGAAATCAGAAAAAAATAAATCAAGACAAGCAAGTCTATTCTAAAAGGAACATAATTTCTTGTGCAGTCTATTTCATTTACTAAAGTACATTTAAAGAGCTAATTATTAAAATACTAATTATTAAAGTACATTTACTAAAAGGACATTATTAAAACCTTAATGAGACAGTCAACTGATTTTCTCTCACGTTAGTAACTATGCTTTACTTCCTCATTTCCAAAGTTTATGTGCCAATCTGCCAAATGGGATTTCTCGTCAAAAACACATAATCACCATTCATTAATCCACTACTTATGATATGGTTCTCTTTATTTACTTCCAATCTTGTTCTTCATCTAATAACACAATACTAAAAACACAGCTAAGTTAATAAACGCTGTTGTACAAAGTCGTTACATCTGTCTATAGAAAGAGCAGGCAAAAAGTGAAAAGCAGTTTATCCAACCAATACAAGTTAAATGACCTCTTTTTCCTTCCATGACCATGGGGATATGAAATATTAATAAATTTAAGAGAATTTATCTTTGCTAGGAAAAAATGCAAGTTTTTTTCTCTGGCATATTTTCCCATTCCATGAGGAATAAATTATTCTTTTAAATGAAATAAATGTAAATAATGAGTTGCTACATATATATATATATATATGCACACACATATACATATATACATATAATATAAATTACTTATCAAAAAACTAAAATAAAATGCATTTCACTCTAAAACTACATTTAATAAAATTTAATTTCTAGAGAATTTATAACATCTATCATCATTTTTATAAATTATTAGTGATCTTTATTATCAGTGTAATATGGAGATATACATACATGCATACATATATACATACATATGAAAAATTGATAGAAAGCAACATTTTTGATATTAGCATTATTTAGAATAAGTAAAATCAGTTTAACCAATACAAGTAAGGTCACTTTTGGCTATGAACTTTGATGATAATTAGAGAACATTTTACTTTATTACCATCTCCACCCGCCCAAAATGACATTCCATTAAAATGCCTTGAATACCCAGAATTAGTTTTCCAAGCATTTCATATTCAATGAAGAACGGCACATTTCTCTACTTAATTTGGGTGGAAATGACAGATTTTATTCCCATGAATCTGTTTTAAAATGATGTTGTTTTAAATACACATAAATATTAAACTTTAAAACATCACACAATCGCTTGAAAACTATCATATAATAGGCCTTCACTGCTTGTCAAATTAAAAATGATTTCATAAAATTAAATAATTTATAATTAGAAGACTTAGAAGTTGTCTAATAGAATTCCTTTACTTTAGAGATAATAAAAATTCAAAAGCTAAATGATATTTCTAAGGGATTCCAGAATACCCAAAGCTAAATTACCACTGCAAAATGGTGTCCCTTAAATCAAACCAAACCAAACAAAAACAAACCCCAGGACTATGAAAAGTACATATCTTTTCCCAAGACTGAAGAAAAACTACTGTTAATAGTAAATTTTCATCAATAATAAAATTGGATGGGATTGCTTATAAAGTGATTTCCATTCCAAATTTTTGAGTCTGTATTCTAATCATTTTTCATTAAATGGAAAATGTTACTTACAAGCAAAATTTTCTAGAAACACCCCAATGGATAAATTTCAAACCTTCTAAGAAGGACAAAAGTAATGTGAAGAATACAATTTGAAAACATTAAAACACTATTTTAATGTGAGTTATTCTTGTTACTAACCAGAGAGGATAAAATACAGAAAAATTAAGAATTGAACAACTACAAATGGCTCAATTTATTTCATTTGCAAAAATTTAAAACTATTTAAATTTTCACTTTTTGGGGCTGATGTTTCTCTCCTCTCCTCTCCTTTCTTTTGCTTCTCCATTTCCCTCTCCCCCCAACTCCCTGTCCCTCTCTCTCGCTGCTGCCTCTCTCCCCTTTCCCTCTCTCTCTTCCTCTCCTTCTCTTTTTCTTTCCCTCTTCCTCCCCCTCCCTTCCCCTTCCTTCTCCTTCACTCTTATCCTCTCCTCTCCTTTTTTTTCCTTTTTTCTTTCCTTTCCTCTTTCTTTCTTGCTTGTTTGCTTGCTTTCACAATAAAATACTAGAATAGTAAAGCTTAAGTTAGAAAGGATCTCAGAGGCCACCTACCTTATTACTTTAGAGAGGAGAAAACTGTAGATGAGAAATGCCAAATGACTTGTCCACATCCATAAAGGGAGTATGAGGGGTGGGGTTTGAACTCAGAAGATCTGACTTGAATCTGTTTGAATCTATATTCCTTTTACTATATTGTGTCAAGTTCTCTTAATAGAAGATGCTAAGTTTGATAGAATATTTCCCAAATGCTAGGCACATAGCACTCAGTCTTCAGTCTTACTCAAAACAGACTAGTGAAAGTACTGGTCTTGTAGTTCTAGAAGTAAAGTGGTATTTATGACCAAAGTGTTTCACAAATTATGAATTGTAGATTTTCAGACTTATGTGGTATAATATATTTTCTGAAGAGGCAGACAACAGTGAACACTACCATATTTGCCTACCCATATTTTTCATGATATGAATAAAACAATTAATTCAAATCAAAGATACTGAAAATTGAATTAACACAGAAACACAATGTTTTAGAATTCCAAATAGAAACAAAAGAAAACTGAGATTCAAAAAGGTGAAAAGGCTACTTTGTAGAGCCAGGACTAGAGCACAGGGTCCTATTTGCCTCTGCTTATCTACACTACAGCATTGTCTCAATTGAGAAGAATGTTTTTTTATTTGTTGGTATTGATTTAATACTAGTAGTGTTAACCACATATCATAGTATTAATCCTGATGACTTATAGAGGAAGATGAAAATTACACAATTAAAATTATGGTTATGCACAAAAGAAACTGAGTATCTGTTTTCAGAGAGCAGAGAAAGAAAAAGAGCTTTGGGAATTAAATGTTATGGACAAATTGTGGGTTTTCCACTATAGCTCTGAATTAAAATATCAAAGTCACCAGTAGAAATAACTAGGGAGTGCTCAATCCCAGAATATAACAATAATTTGTCAAAGTACCAGAAAACTCATATATTTGGGGTTTTGGATAAAACTGGGATTATTCACAATTAAGATCTACAAAAGATTGCAAAAATGAATGGCAAGAAAGCAAGATGGTGGTTCCAAGTATGTTAAAGAGAACTTCTGGGCTCTAGGATCAGGGCTCTAACACACTCACTCATTCTTCATGAGAAGAATATGGTTCACTTTGAACATACACTTTATTGGAAAACTTATTTGCAAAGGGTTATCTATTAGTAAAATTCAAGGTGGGGGGGAAGTTCCTCACCTTATTATTGCTCTAAGCTTTGCCCCAAAACAATAAAGATTTGAGATTTATGGTGACAGATGAATCATTTCTCAAGTTCAAAAGAAATGAGAGATCACCAGTTTTGCTATTACTTCTACACTTGCCTAGCCTAACAAATCATGAATTTTACCAACTTTTTGATAACAGAGAATAAGGTGGAACAAATAAATGGCAGAAGATGAACATTTCAGGGAAAGCAAAAATATTTTATAATAGCAAATCATTATACTTAACTCTTCTTATTTATACCCCTAGTTCTTTTAACCTTTTAGTTGTCTAACATTCATACATTTATGCATAAACTAAGATTTTGCCTTGTTTTTATTGGTTACTGTATAATTACATATTAAATATCTATATTCCCATATCTTTCTAAAACATATTTATTGACAGTTCTATTACTAATAAGACATACTATTCTATTGTACTTACATTCAATTTTATTATAGATTTTATCTTTTTCTTCACTGATTTCTTCACGGATACCCCATTTAAAACACTATTCAAAATGTTTATATGTAGTTAATATGATAAAATCTAATTCTAGATTTTTGATGAATAGAACTTCACTTTTTTCCCTTAAATGCCTGTCATGAAAATTTCATGTATGTAGCTAGAGATTTACAATTTTACAAATTAATAAAATAAGAAAAAGTGAGGATCAATTTTCACCTCACTGCTAATTTAAAATATTTTGTTGGAAAAGTACATTTTTAGGGAGTAGTAAGATGTACTCAAAATTAAACACTGCTTTTTCTGCTATGTAGTTAAAGTCATATAGTTAAAAATGGATCATCACTCTTTCAAGTAAGAAAGTATCTGAGATTTGTGCTTTCATCACCAAGAAGGAATCACCAGATTAGCCATACTATCTTTCTCACATGATAATGGATAAATCAATCTGGAAAAAATCTTATAAATGTGAGATGAATTTATGATTGCAAGTCTATGTCAATAAATTTTCAAATGGCCCAGCTAGCAGGATAAAGTTCCAGAAACTGCTCTCTCTTTTAGCGTTTAATTGCCTTAATCAGGACGTTGTAAAATTTTCTGAGGGTCAAATTGGAAGTAAATGGCCAAGTATGAAATTATCTGCAGAAAATGTAGGATAATATACATTACCTTTCAAACCTGCTCTTCTATTTCCTGGTCCTTTCCTTAGTTTGTGTTAAGAAAAAGCTTTATGCAACATAGTCTTTGACAAACCCAAAGACTCCAGCTTCTGGGATAAGAACTCACTGTTTGATAAAAATTGCTGGGAAAATTGGAAACTAATATGGCAGAAACTAGGCATTGACCCACACTTAACACCGTACACCAAGATAAGGTCAAAATGGGTGCATGACCTAGGCATAAAGAATGAAATTATTAATAAATTAGAGGAACACAGGATAGTTTACCTCTCAGACCTGTGGAAGGGGAAGGACTTTATGACCAAAGCAGAACTAGAGATCATTACTGATCACAAAATAGAAAATTTCGATTATACCAAACTGAAAAGTTTTTGTACAAACAAAATTAATGCAGACAAGATTAGAAGGGAAACAATAAACTGGGAAAATATTTTTACAGTCAAAGGTACTGATAAAGGCCTCATTTCCAAAATATATAGAGAATTAACTCTAATTTATAAAAAATCAAGCCATTCTCCAATTGAAAAATGGTCAAAGGATATGAACAGACAATCCTCAGATGAAGAAATTGAAACTATTTCTAGTCATATGAAAAGATGCTCCAAGTCACTATTAATCAGAGAAATGCAAATTAAGACAACTCTAAGATACCACTACACACCTGTCAGATTGGCTAAGATGACAGGAAAAAATAATAATGATTGTTGGAGGGGATGTGGGAAAACTGGGACATTGATGCATTGTTGGTGGAGTTGTGAACGAATCCAACCATTTTGGAGAATAGTTTGGAATTATGCTCAAAAAGTTATTAAACTGTGCATACCCTTTGATCCAGCAGTGTTACTACTGGGCTTATATCCCAAAGAGATTATAAAGCAGGGAAAGGGACCTGTATGTGCACGAATGTTTGTGGCAACCCTTTTTGTAGTGGCTAGAAACTGGAAACTGAATGGATGTCCATCAGTTGGAGAATGGCTGAACAAACTGTGGTATATGAATACTATGGAATATTACTGTTCTGTAAGAAATGACCAACAGGAGGATTTCAGAAAGGCCTGGAGAGACTTACATGAACTGATGCTGAGTGAAATGAGCAGGACCAGGAGAACATTATATACTTCAACAACAATACTATATGATGACCAGTTCTGATGGACCTGGCCATCCTCAGCAACGAGATCAACCAATTCATTTCCAATGGAGCAGTAAGGAACTGAACCAGCTACGCCCAGAGAAAGAACTTTGGGAGATGACGAAAAACCAATACATTAAATTCCCAATCTCTATATTTATGCCCACCAACATATTTGATTTCCTCCACAAACTAATTGCACAATATTTCAGAGTCTGATTCTTTCTATACAGCAAAATAATGTTTTGGTCATGAATATTTATTGTGTACCTAATTTATATTTTAATGTATTTAACATCTACTGGTCATCTTGCCATCTAGGGGAAGGGGTGGGGGGCGGGAGGTAAAAAATTGGAACAAGGGATTTGGCAATTGTTAATGCTGTAAAGTTATCCATGCATATAATCTGTAAATAAAAGGCTATTAAAAAAAAAAAAAGAAAATAAACAGCTTAATTCATCATATGGCTAACAAATGTTTTAAAATGATTATTTCAATAAATAAAGAAAAAAGCTTTAAAAAAAAAAAAAAAAAAAAAGAAAAAGCTTTATGACCATTGAAAAAATTTGAAAACATTTAAAATGCATTTCCAAAGCTTGGATAAGTGATTTACAATTCCCCCAGGAAATGTTCTTCTGCTGTTTGATCTTTCTTTCTATATTCCATCATAAATAATATGCCTTATTTATTTTCCCCACATTTAAGAATAAAAAATAAAAATATTGCTAAATAATAACTTTAAAGCATTAAAGAATTTTCATATGATTGGGTTAAATATATTTAGAATAATATAGAAATCAGAAAATTGAGAATGTAGCCTAATTTTTTTTATAAAGCAGATATTAATAACACAAACATTGTTTTTCCAGTTTCATGATAGTAGACTTACAAGGTTAATTAAATAATTTACCAAAAATTAACCACTTCCTATCACTTTAAAATATAAAATGGAAATAGAAAAAATAGAGAAGATATGAATTTCTAGATTGTTGCTCATTATTTTTTAAATTATTCATTTGAATTGGTCAGTTTTACCTTTTTCGTTCAAAGAAGATGCTTTCAAAACAAATTCAGGAACAACAGTAGCTTTCTCTGAACAGCTGATTTGGGATGTACAGGGTTTGTTACATTCCATATGTTTTTCAGTCTGTTTAACATAAAAATCTCTAAAATATAAAATAAAACAAAATAGGTCTACATTAATCAAGATAAAAATTATATGCAAGAAGTCTTTGTGTATCTAAATCTTAATCAAGGTTATCATCAAATTTTTTTTATTGCACTGATAGTCTATAGAAAAAAAACTAATCATTCAATATAAATGTAATACACTTATCTTCAGAATCACAGTATAATAGAATTGTAGTATTAGGTCATTAATTCTATTCTCGCTATTTTATCAATTAAATAACTGCATCCTGTAAAGGTTACACTTGTCCAAGGTCACGCAGGGTGTGAGAGGTATGATCTTTCTCCAGATCTCCTGACTCCAAATTGAGCATCCTGCAAACTCTCTGTGAATTCTAATATTGAACATTAATGAATATGTTTATGATATTTTTTTGGTTAGCACTCATGTGAAGGCATCCAAGACATAATGTCATTTTCCTAAGAACTAACTTTAGGTCTCTTACAAATGAGAGGGGTCAACAAGAGATTAAAATAGAAACAAAAAAACAAAAAAATCTACTGGCTCTATAAATGTGCATTATAATTATTATTATTGAATTATATAATTTTGTGATGATGAAATACTAAAATTGATATAAATCATTGGACAATCTTAAGAAAACTACAAAAATGGCAGCTATTCTCATTATCACTTCTGAAAATTCTAATCTCAGATTATGTGACTCTACCTTGTATCCTTTCTCTTGCTCACTTCCTACTGAACTTTGATAACCTAAGTTTGCCATTTGATCAATTTCTTCTTAGTACCCTTAAGTATGAAACAGGTAGCAGTCTGTCTGCTAGAGGTTGCCCATTTTCCTGGGGCTATGCTGAAGCATGTGGCAGTTCTCAAGAGCTGGGCTTCACCAGGGTGTTTTCCAGACAATTATTATAGTATGCAACTATGAAAGCCAGATTCACTCTCAATTTTATGGAGGAAAAAATCTTTTAGATCACTTATATTAAGACAATTAGGATTATGTTAGCACTTACAGAGGAAAATCATGGATCTTAGCATACTCCTCAGCTGTCTTTCCCGTTGCATCTTTGATAGTGTGATCAACATTATATTTCAGAAGAAGAGTGACCATTTCTGTGGACTGCATATGGACAGCAACCATAAGGGTTGTTCTAGAATAACAAAGAAATAATGTGTCTTTAAAAAATGTAATAGTAACATTTAATCATATTTTTCTGGATATATTTCAATAGCCAGATATCTCATATTCGTTAGTATTAATACATATGTGGAACACAAACACATAGTAATATTTAGAAGTACGCTGATTGTTCAAGAAGCATTGAAAACCAAAAAGAAAGGTAGAGAATAAGAGCTTTTCTTGTCCCCTTTCAATTTTAGTTAGGACCATAAAATTGAAGGGTATATAAGAGAAAAAAAAGAGATTATGTCAATGTTTCTTGTGTGAAACAGTTAAGGACTTTTAGCTGGTTTACTGGCCTTAAAAAATAAAGTAAAGGTTCTTTGAAAATGATTACAAATAATCTTAGCAACCCCATTCAATTCCTACTCCAAAGTCCCATCACATTGTAGAGGTGACCATTGGTTGCCTAAAGCAAAACCAGAACAAGCTATTTTATGTTTTAACAAACTTTTGAAAGTCTCCAAACATGAACTTTGTTGTTTAAATACAAAATACTGTGAGTTAAGAAGAATTAATCATCAAAAAGCTAGCACCAATTGATTTGAAGAACCACCATTAACTCCCAAAGGTAGATTAAGATTCAGGTTGCTTAGGAGCTGCACAAGTAAAAGGAATATCCATTTTGATGAAAACACAAATTTTCTGAAGTACTGAGCTTATTGTATGATGCTGGATGCTGGATGATGCATGGGCTTTTTGACTCAGGTACTACTGAAGCAATATCAGTAATATCATGGGAAGGTTTGTTTGCTATCCTTTGACTACATAGTGATAAATGATAAACAGCTTGATTGTGTTGAAGGTTCAATTGGTGTAAAGAGAATCCTCACTGGGGAAATCATAGATTGTTTCTAAGATATTATTTTGAAGTATTAACAGGGTCTTTCTAGCAGGTAGAAATGTTCACTCACTTTAAACCTTTTTCTCTGATCCTAACTCTACAATATCAGAAGGAACCATGAAGTATGTTTTGGTGGGAATTAGAGAATTATGACAGGTATTGAAATTGATGGAATCATAAACTCTGGTATCAGTACTTAATGATATTATATATCTAAAAAATTTAGGGTTTGTTTTTTCATAAGTTAACATTCAGTCCAAGCAATCAAGATAGTGGAGTAAACAGTAAAGAAGGTTGAACGAAAGAAAACACAAAAATAGGGAAAAGAAATAAGGGCTATAATTATAATGAAAATGTTGTATGCAAAAGCCAAGAGGTTGGAAAAGAAAGCACAGAAACTGATTGAAGAAAACAACTCCTTCAAAAGTAAAATTGCCAAAATGGAAAAAACATATGGAAGAAAACAATTTCTTAAAAAAAATAAAATTGGCAAAATGGAAAAAACAAACAATTCTTTAAAAAATAAAAGTCAATTAAAATAAAAAAAAACCTCCATTAAACTACAAAAATTCCTTTAAAAGTCAAACATAAAATGAAGAAATAATGCTAACTGAAGAAAAGAAGGCACAAAAATTTGTATTTGGACTAATGGAAGTAAATGACTCAATGATATATCAGGAATCAAGAAAGAAAGAGGTGCAGGGAAGAAAGGAAGGAATGAGGGAAGAAGGAAAGGAAAGGAAGGAAGGAACAAAGAAAAGAAAAGATAAAAAAAGAAAAGAAAATAAAAGAAAACATAAAATTCCTCAGTGGAAAAAAATAATACAGGAGAGTCAATCTGAAAATTACCAGACTACTTGAAAGACATGATTTTTTTTTTTAAGAGCCTGGATAAGACCTTTCAAAAAATCATTGAGGAAAACTGCTTTTATACCCTAGAACTAGTAAAATAAATCATTGGAAAAATCCACTGAGAGATTGGAGCCAAGATGGAAGAGAGGACACATGCTTCATTCTGAGCTCCCTTCTACCGTCACTACTGATTACCAAATTCAGGCTCTGAAATAGTGCCTGACTGGTAGAATCCTCGAATATTGGGAGTGCAACAAATTGCCAGCTGAAGATAACTTGGAAGATCGCCTGAAAAGGTCTGTTGTGATCTTGGGTAGGAGGAGGTCAGTGCAGACAAGGGAGGTAGAACACAGAGACTAGCACATGCTTAGCAGACCAGGGGTGGGGTGCAGTCTCCACGGGTGGAGAATTGGCAGGGAGGACACTGCCACAGGCTAGTTGTTCTGCATTGGTTGCAAAGCAGTAGATCAGCAGAGAAGTTACACAAATGCTAAAGGTAGAGTGTACTCCAAAACGCCAGAGTTTAATGGGACCTGGCCATACCCACCCAGGACCAGGACTCAGCACTATCAGAGTGCAGCTGCATAGCCCCATTCTGCAGCAAAGGGCTCTGCCCAGGGCAGTGACACTTCCACAGGGCAGCCGCTCTTTGTATAAATTATATGATTATCTCAACACACAGGAAAAAAGCATTGCAACAAAATACAATACCCATTCCTGTACAAAAAAAAACAATAACAAGAGAGCATAGAAATAAATTGTCCTTAAAATGATAAATAGCATCTATTGAAAACTAAATTCATGTACATCCTTTGACCTAATAATACCACTACTAGCTATGAATAGCTTTGTAAGAAAATAAAGAGAGATTTTTTTTTAAGTAAAAGGACTTATAAGTACAAAAATATTTGTAGGAGCTCTTTTGTCAGGAGAAAAAAAATGGAAATCAAGGAGAAGCCCACCAATGGGAAATGGCTGAAAAAATTATGGTATGTGATTGTCATGGAATATTATTTTTTATAAAATGTTGGGCTTAGAAAAAAAGTGGGAAGGAAGCCCTCCATGAATTCAAGCAAAGTGAAAGGAAGTGTATACAAATTAATAGCAATATTTTGAAATGACCTCTTTTAAATGACTGCTATTCTCAGCAGTATTTCTTCTTTTTCTCCCTCTTCCTCTCCATCTCTCTCTGCTTTTCTCTCTTACCTTCTTCTCTGACCCTCCCTGCCTTTCTTTCTCACCTTCTCTCCATCCCTATCTGTCTTTCTCTCTTTTTAACTTTATTTTTCTTGAAGGCTTTTCTTCTTTTTTATGATGGAAAATCTATGTTTTCTTTCTCAACATGATTTTGATGAAAATGTATGCATAACTTCACATGTGATTTCTTAAAGGGAGCTGTGGGAAGACTCCAAGGAGAGAATCTGGAGCTCAAACCTTTAGAAAACAAATGTAAAAAATTATTTGAAATATAACTGCAGAATAACTATAAATAAATGAATTTTTTTAAAAAGAGATTATAGGAACTTATCACAGAGTACCTATAATCCTATTATTGTCAGAATAATACAAAATGACCAAGTAGTATTAATACCAGAATTACAAAGCTGACTCAATATCTGAAAAAACTATCAGCATTATTGACTATTTCAACAATCAAACTAACAGAAATTATATGATTATCTCAACAGACACAGGAAAAAAGCATTGTAACAAAAGACAATACCCATTCCTATACAAAAAAACAATAACAAGAGAGCATAGAAATAAATTGTCCTTAAAATGATAAATACCATCTATTGAAAACTATCATCAAGCATTATATAGAATGGGGAAAAGATAGAAACATTCCCAATAAGATTAGAGGTGATATGAGGTTGCCCCTTTTCACCACTACTATTTAATATTGTATTAGAAATGTTAGCTTTATCATAGGAGAAAAAAAGAAATTGAAGGAATTAAAGTAGGTGATGAGAAAACAAAACTAGCACTCTTTATAAACGATATACTAGCAAGAATTAACAACTTTAGCAAAATTGTAGGATATAAAATAAATCCAAATAAAAGAGAATGGTAGTGATGAGATAACATACCAAAATGTATGAGATGCAGCCAAAATAGTATTTAGGATAAAATGTGCTTCCCTAAATTCTTATATAAGTGAAATACAAAAAGAACAGATCAATGAATCGGGCATGAAACTAAAAACAAATACAAAATATATCAAAACAAAGCAAAACAAAAAACCTAGTAAGATAATGAATTTAAAAATCCCCAACTGAGTACCAAATTGAAAATCCTCACAATCAAATGTGAGTTTGAAAATATTTAAAGAAAACAAAAAACATATAAAGGGAGTTATAGACTAATAAATCTAATAGCTGCTTTAATGAAAAATCAATGATACAAGTCATTAGTTAATTTGATTAAAAAAAAAACTTCACGTCCATTATCAAAACACAAAAAAAGTAAAATTATCACCCAATGAACATATTAAAACAATCATTAGGAAATATTTTTTCCAATTCCCTGCCAGTAAATCTTACCATATGAGAAAAATCAATGAACATTTAAGAAAATATACATTACTCAGATTAATAAATCAGGAAATTGGATGCCTGATTAAATAAGTGTATCTTAGAAGAAGAAGTTTAACAAGCCATTACTGAACCCCTTAAGAAAAATAATCCACAGGGCCAGATGGGTTCACTCTGGAATTCTAATAAACACTCAAAAATAACTTAATTCTAATACTATATAAATCATTTGGGAAAATAAACAAAGAAAGAGTTCTACTATTCCTTTTTATGCCACAAGTATGGTACTATGCCTAAATCAGTAAGGCCTAGACAAAGAAAGAAAATTATAGACTATTTTCCCAAAGGAATAGCAGTGCAAAAACTTCAATTCAAATATAAGAACAAAGAGATTGCAGCAATGTATGACAAGGATTATACACTATGGCTAGGTCGACTTTATACCAGGAATGCAAGTTTGGATCAATATTAGGGAAAATATCAATAGAATTATCTGTATCAAAAACAAAAGCAACAGAAATCCTATGATTATCCCAAAAGATGCTTTAAAACGTTTCTCATAAAATACAGCACCCACTCCTATTCAAAACATTAAAGAGAATAAAAACAGCCAACATTCTTTAAAATGATAATGAACATCAACAAACAATATCTGTAATGGAGATAATATCAAAAACTTCCCAGTAAAATCAGGGGTGAAGCCAGGATGTCCATTGTCACCACAATTTTTTGACATAGTACTACAAGTGTTAGCTACAGCAATAAAAGAAGAAAAATAGAAGAAATTAGAACAGGCAATAAGGACACAAAATGATCACTCTTTGAAGATTATGCATAATTGTATACTTAGAGAAACCTAAATCAACTAAAACTCTATATGAAATAATTAACAACTTTGATAGAGTTGCAGGTAAGCCCACATAAATCATTTGCATTTCTTTATATGATCAACAAAGCCCAGAAGCAAGAGATAGAAAGAAAAATTCCATCGCAAATAACTACTGCGAAAACAAACCCAGGAACTGTCTGAGCCCAATTACAAAACACTTTTGACACAAAAAAATATCATATTGGCAGGTTTTACCCATGAGCAATTAATATTATTGCTCATGGGTAGGACCAGGCAATAAATTTAAAAAGTAGGTAAAATGTTACCTACATTAATTTACTTCTTCAGTGCCATAGAAACCAACTATCCAAACAAAAAATTAAAAAATGATTTGACAAAGCTAGGAAAAACAAAACAAAAACAAAAATTCTCTGCTAGAACAAAACATTAAGAATATCAAGGGCATAAATGAAAAGAAAATATCAAAGAAAGTAACCAGTACTATGTAGGATGCTCTATACAGAGTCCAAATAGAATAAATTGTATATGATGGAAATGATTTTCAAATGCTTCTATTTGGGACAACATATTACTGTGTCAAGCTTTGAACATGAAAAAGGCCCATATTTAGTATAAGGAGATTGATCAAAGAATCCATACTGAAAAATTAAAATTTCCAGATTCCATGTAGTTTGCTGAACAGCTCCAACTAGTTGGTATAACTATATTTTTGTAGATGTATTTATACATATAGATTATTGGGAAAAGGAGATCCAATAGATCTCATTTGAGAAACTACACAACCCTTCTCTAATAATCACACTGCCACAAAAGCTTATTTTATAAACACCAATATTTTTCAGGAATAATCTTTGACCACAGTGGATTTTTAAAAATCTAAAATACCAATAGATGATCTTTTACAAATCAAAAATGTAGAGAATCCCAAAAATCCATGGATATATATATATATATATATATATATATATATATATATATATATATAGAATATAAGTAGGTGATTTTGATGACTTTGATGTAGTAAGTGATGGCAAAGAAAAAAAAAAGAAAAGAAAAAGAGGTAGGCTAATCTTGTATTGAAAATAAAAGCTTGCACTGTTTCTCAAGTATTAAAAGAAACAAGGGAACGATTCAGTGTGTTTCCTGGATCCTTTATGACAAAAGTCCTATGGGATGAGATTGGATAGAAGGATGAATATCTGAATCAGTGGCAAGAGTAGTCATAATGATAAGATCAAGGGTCCATCAAAGTATTTTATCATATAATTCCTTTATTTGCATTTATCAATGTGCATATTCTTAAGGGAAATTGAAACATGGAACAGAAAATATATGCTACAATCCTCATGGATGATATGAAGATTATTAGAGAATCAACTGAATTATGAAAGTTCAAAACTTCTATGGGATAATCTCAACTAATTCAAAATCAATAAAGAAAAATGAAAATAACAATCACCAATAAACAATGCCCATATAAACTGTTTTTTCTTTCTCTTGCAGTCATAAATAGGGATTTTTTTCTTTTCATAGATAATATGTGCTTTGTTCACCCCTTTGCAATGATATTCAATTTCAATTATTGTTGTTCACTAAATGTTCCAAGATTTAAGTTGTTTGTATTCTTCTAGAAATGTTGTTTTTGTATTTTAAAGCTTTTATTACTGTACCTTTTAGAGCCATCCAAGGCATTAACATTTGCTCCATTCTTTAGGAGAAATTCTGCCATTTCACAGTTCTTTCCTCTAACTGCAAAAAAAAGTGGTGTAAGGCCTTCCTGCAAAGTTACAAGAAAGATGTTGTTATAATAAGTAAGCATTCTATATTTACTGTAATTCAATTTGTGACATTATATGAATTTGCTAAGGACATGATAAGAAAGCATGGAACAATGGAAGATTGGAGTAAGAAGACTAAAGCATAAATCTTATTTCTATTGGTTAATTCCTATGTCATCACAAAGCAAATTATTTTAGCTCTCTGGGCCATAAGTTTCCTTATATGTAAAATAACAAAATGAAATTAGATATCTTTTGTATTCTTTCTAGCTATTAATATGTAATTAGAAGATAGAAATTCAGAATTTATAAAAGATCAGTTCATATTATTTCATGAGTATCTTCCTTTCTTGCCAGATTATTGTCCAATTTATTTCCAATCTTATTTCCTCAAAACTCTATTAAGGTAAAGCTATATCCTGGGCTGGGTTTGAAGCAGACTAGTTATTTTTACCCATTCTCCTCAGATACAAATAAACTCAACAACAACAACAGAAAATAAAACAAATTAAAAAAAAATCTTGCCCTGAGTAAGTGAAACCTGGAAGAAAATCATTCACCTAGCATTTTCCTTCTCTTACCACCCTCCTAATATATTCCTTGTTTTTCCTCTCCCAAGTGGCAATGACAAAGAATTAAGCCTTTATTTAAAAAATCAGGAGTCATTCAGCAGTTCTAGAAGGAAAAATGTGTAGTCATTAGGATAAGGAAAACATGTATTTAATTTTTTCCCGTGAAAATTCTGTCTCTGGGTAGTTAGATTTAGCAGGAACACATTTCAAAAGGTTTTTCCTAAAACAGATTATGGCATTTCTTCATGACAAATTCACAATGCAAAGTTCTAAATATAGAAAAGCATTGTAGATAATGTTTGGTTAGTACTACTGCATTCTGGGGAGCAGACCTAATATATCATGCAAAGAAGATTCTGGAGAGATGGATGTGACAGAATAGTCAGCTAACTAGTAACAAAGTGAGTGAGACCTAGATTCAGGGCTTTCAGCTGACACTCATAGGCTGACTGGGTGACCCTGCAGTACTCCAGGACTCTCCCTAACATTGAGTTTCTTAACTTTTTCTTTGTCATGTACTCTCTTTTTAGAATGTTTTTAAATGACTAAAATACATAGAAAATAAACAAAACCAATTACATTGAAATGAGCATAAAAGTAATGTAGTCTTTTTAAAGTTAATGAATCCCAGTGGAAGAATCCATACTGTAAGATTAAAACATAGAGCAAGTGCTGAGCTAAATTAGTGAAGGGAATTTCCTTCTTAGGAGTTCCACTGTGAATGAAACTTGTTCCAGCGTCATGGGTACTCTCTCTCTTCCTTCCTCACCCTTCCATCCTACATTAGAAAATTCTGAAGACGAATGAACTTTGACTACAGAATACATTTAAATTATTTTCATTAAAAATGAATTATTATTTTCATTAAAAAATGAATTATTAAATATGTACATTGGACACTGATTTTTTAGCTGATAATCTATTATACAAGATTATTAGTTTCTACCTTGTTTTTTGCTTCAATATCAGCTTTATAGTGAAGCAGTTTTGCTGCTAGGTCTATTCCCAGAAAATAGGAAACATAGTGAAGAGCATTGTTGCTTCCATCCCCAATATTAGGGTCTGCACCATGTTGAAGCAAGATAGTTGCACACTCCTCGTCCTCACACTGTATTGCCTGTCAGCATAATATATACAAATAAATAATAATGTAATGTAAAATTGAATATATTCAAACATAATTAGTGATATTTAAATAAGTTATTTACTAACTTTTGATTTTCTTAATCAAAGACAGAAATCCAAATCCATTTTAACAGCATGGTTAACTAATGCGTACCTTCATGAAAGGTGTTCGATGGTCTGTGTCCAACAAATTCAGGTCACATTTTCTCTCTATTAAGAGAGATACAACATCTGGATGTCCATTAGCACAGGCCAGATGAAGACATGTTCTACAGAGATAAGAGAGCAATATGATTCTTTGATAATATATTACAGCAATCAATATTGTACCATTTTTAGGATAATTTTTAATTGGTTAATTAAATTAATAATGCATTATTCTTATACCTAAATTGTAAATAATTTCCAAAATAAATGGACACTAATGTCACCTAAATAAATACAAAATATGCATTAACTTTCATTGCTGGATATGATACACT
Organism: Dasyurus viverrinus; assembly: GCA_020854095.1. Taxonomy (NCBI): domain Eukaryota; kingdom Metazoa; phylum Chordata; class Mammalia; order Dasyuromorphia; family Dasyuridae; genus Dasyurus; species Dasyurus viverrinus. Next base: position 251,250,038 of record CM037001.1, read on the forward strand.
AAATCGCTAGTGCAGGAGAAATATCTAGCAGGTAGATGTAGATTTCACTACAGATTAGCATGGGAATTTTGCTCAGGTTCTGACCTGGACTGCTTCACCTCTCCTGAGGTAACTTGCTGGCTCCTTGTACTTTGGGATTACCCACACTAAATAAAGCCAAATAGAGGAGAGACACTACTGACATGGCCCACTACAACCCAGAACCCATGAGCTCAAGAGATCTGCCAGCCTCAACCTCCCTGTAACTGGGAGGATAGGTGGGCTTCACCCTGCTTGGTAGTTAAGTCTGATAACTTTTTCCATCCGCAACTACAAAATATTTAGTGAAGCAGCTAAATCCCTTATACATTTACATATTATATCTTTGTACTAGCACATGTACACGTGTGCATTCTCTACCAACACTCACTGAAATGCAGCATTGTACAGTTGAAGTGGCTCTAGGATGACACAGGCTGTTCCAGCAAGGTAAACATTTTGGCACTTCTGCCATGGTGGAAAGGGTTTGCAGTAAGGGCCTGGTATGTCTGTTGTCCATGGACCAATCTAACTAAGATCATAAAGATATTACCAGGTTGGTCAAGGGAGGATGAATTTTTTATTGATGATATATTTCAAAGTCCATCTTCGTGGTTTAGTCATATCTCCTCATGGTGAGTTTTCTTGCTAAAGATACTGGAGTAGTTTGCCATTTCCTTGTCCAGCTCATTTTACGTATGAGGAAACCGAGGCAAACAAGATTGAGAGTCTTGCCCAGAGCCACACACCTAGTATCTGATACCAGATTTGAACTCCACAATGATGAGACTTTCTGACTCTAAGCCCAGCTATCCATTGAAAACCTTCTGCTGATAACTGACCTTTGACACCAAGTTGTAAAGAGGTTGTGTTATGTGTTGGTCGAGGAAATATCCATAACAACAAAATCATGTATTACTGAAATAATGAATGTTCATATAAATTTTCATTTTTTTCTTCTTTTTCAGAACTCCCCTTTTGCCTTTTCCTTCTGGCCTTCTTCCAGAGTGTCTAAGATAGTCAGAAGGAAAGAGATTTCTTCCTCCCCCATCCTGCCAGCTGCAATGGTGACTTGCTTGGATGTATCTTGATAAGAAGGAAAACTAGCATCTATTATGTGTCTACTATGTCCCAGAAACTGTGTTCAGCATTTTACAAATATTGCATCCTTTTGATCTTTGGGAAGTACTTATTATCATCCTCATGCTTGAGGACACTGAAGAAGCTGATAAACAAATTTGCTCAGGGTCACAGAACTAGAATGAATCCAGGTCTTTCTAGTAATTAGTATTTAGCAATAATACAAATTCTTAAGTCAGTAAGCAATTAAAACAGGAAAACAACATATAAGCCATTTACATTTCTTAAAACATGAACTGCTAATGATTTTCAAGTTTATTTAGAAAAGGGGGAGATGAAATGAAGCCTTTTATTATTGCGAATATGAAGGGAACTTTTTAAAAATTGAGATTTGTTAATTCAGTTTTTCACTATTAATTTTATATTTCTTAATCCAGATATACTCCTTGTTTTACTCAAAAAAGGGATAAGCAAAATTAAAGGAAGACCGGAGAAAAGAATGATATTCCGGGGAAGTAGTTGGCAGAAAGGGGAATGGAATTTTTAAAAAGTGTTTATATTTGTGAAATGGCTTAAGCAGAAAACTGAGTAATGAGTAGTGAAAGGAAGGAGGCAAAGCAGCAAAAAATTCTCATAATTTTTTATGAGGAAAAGAGGATGAAAAAAGAAAGATGCTTGATAAAACATCATGCTAACTGTGTGGCACCAGGTGGAGAGAGCAATTTGGTTGTTGTGCCTTTTAGGGGAGAATATAACCATAAAAGTAGAGGGCAGAGGAGAAGAATCTGAGACAGTTTTCAATTAACAAGAAGCTGATGGTTAGAAATTCAATGTTCTTCATTTTGAGTGTGTCGCCACATTAAGTATAGCCAAACTTCTAACTGGTGGTTCATTAAATAGTGACATTCTGTTTAGGCTCATTTGGCATGGGTTCTCTGATCACTACCGAACACATTTAAAAGTATCTCAACCTTGAAAAAGTGACTAACATTTACTTTGAATTGTCTTACTGTGTAGCTATAGGATTTTCATTTTTCTTTAGTTTTAGAAAAAAACATTTTAAACCAAGAGTTACTTAATATCATTTCCATGACCATTACTATATTTAAATAAATTTTAATAACCACATCAAAAACTATGCATACACAGATTTATTTTATCTATTTATATATTCTGAAATTAATTCAACTACAAATCACTATATCCATTAGAAGGTCAGTAAGGATAGTAAGTTAATTAGGAAGACCTTTGGTTTCAGTCATTTCAGGGAGCTAATACCTCTGTTGCTTTAACCTATGGGGCTGTTCTCACTTATCCACACCTACTGTGTCTTTGTAAATGTTAAGACAAGTACATCGATGTATGGCTGTATGTGCAGAAGTACCAGGCCAATCCCTTTATTTCTTGGCTTTTAGGATAAGGGAAAATATTAAGAAAAACATCAAAATATAATCTTTTTTAATTCTGGAAGCTAATGAATGATCGATATTGGAAAGGACATGAAAAAATAAGTTTAAATCAGGATAAGGCTTCACTGTTTCTAAGAATACATTTAATTACTTGCATATTTTCACCAATTAAGAAACAATATAAAATTCAATTTGGACAAGTGAATAATGTACTTCCAACCAGCAAATTTCCAGACAGGATTCCACAGATTTTCATAGTTAATAAAGAAAAATATCCTTTGAAAAATACATATGGAATTTTACTTCCCTATGTACATTTTTGTGACTCATGGTAAAAGATTTTCTTGCTTATATTGTTTCATAAAATCAAGAGAGGCAGCACAGTATGGTGGACAGAAAACTATCCTGGAAGTTTGCAAGACCTAACTAGGTCTTACATCTTACATACACTGGCTATGTAGGACCTCGGCAAATCAGTTAACCTCTTGCTGACCAACACAATTTTCTAAAATTTAAAGTTGCAGAGAAGATACTACCTGCAGAGAAGATACTGGTCTGCAGTCAAGAGAATTCCCACTTATCAATAAAACTACCTAAATAGTCTTAAGTCCCATGAGAAACTCTTACACTTGTCGTTGGACAGCTATATGAGGTATGCTGAGAGATAATGAAGCTGATTCTATAAAATAACATGAAAAAAAAATCTCCTTACATTAGTCATAACTTCATCCCTAATTTTTTCACCTGTCTTTATATGGAAATCATGTTCAAAATCTTAACTTTAAAATATACATTAAAAAACCTATTTTCAAAAAATTAGTGTTGTTAAATTGTAGGGGAAATACTTTGGGGAATTATTTAAAGAAAAATAAATTGAATCCCTTTGAATATATGTCATAAATATAAAATAATTTGAGCAAGTTTAAGGTTGAGTTGCATTTTCTAAAATTACTAGTATCACCCTTCTGCTCTATATGATGTACAACGGATTGGCCTGTTGTGTCCAGTAGTTTGGCTGACAGAGTAAAGATGGAGTGAGCAGACACTGCCCATCCTAGCACAAGACACTTTTACTTCCAGACTCCAGGTATTTTTACTAGATTCCCACCGCCCCCTCCTCCCCCCGGAATACTCTTTTCTTGCCTTCACCTCTTGCCCTATCCTGGCTAAAATGCTAACTTCTACAAGATGATTTTCCCAATCCCCCTTAATACTGATGTCCTCCGTTGATTATTCCTAGTTTATCCTTCATGGAGTATCGTATTTGTACTTAGCTATTTTCATGTTATCTTCTCCATTGAAATATAAGTGCTATGACAGCAGGGCCAGTCTTTGACCATTGTTTGTAATTCCAAGATCTTAGCAGAGTGTCGGTTACATAGTAAACTTTTAATAAGTATTTGTCCACTGACCTTTCCTCATACATAGCACTCCATCTTTTGACACTAAGTTTACTTGCTGTCTCCATGCCTGGGATGCTCCACACTTCCACCTCCTGATTTCAGCAAAAGTTTTGCCTTCTATCAGAAGCCTTTAGTCACCTCCTTTAAACCTAGTGCTGTCCCTCTGACACTACTCCCACTTCAGCTTGTATCTATCTAGTTTATACATAGATATTTGCACCCATGTGTTAGCTTACAATCTCTCTTTTCCAAAGCATTGTACTTCAATATACAGGTTATCACTCCCTCAAACATACTCATTTTTTTTCCTCATTTCATATGATCTACTTCATCTTATTTCAGCCAGATAGATAGACCTCTGACCACCCACAAATGCAGCACTGCCATGCTTTCAAACCCTCAAGTTTCTCTTATCTGATCACAATCTATTGTTGCTCCATCTCTTCCTTTGCTTTGCAAACTTAAAATTCTGTTTTTCAGCCAGACCATGATTTCTAATCCAAGGCCATCACTCCTGCATTAGCTACATTCTTCTCCTTTCTGCTTCTTGACTCCTTGGTGAACCATTCAAGAGCTGTTCAACTCTCCATTGTCTTCCCTTATGGATGTTCAACCCTCCATTGCCTTCCTTTACATCTATTGCTCATGTATCGTGTTGCCAACACTGTCCTAAGGCTCAGCCTTTCTATGTACATGCTGCAAATGAGACTAGAGGAAATCATGACACTGTGCTTACTAGGGCCACTGCAAATTTATGTCACATGACCTCAATTGGGGTCTAACTGATCCAAGGCAGTCCTTTCATATTATACTTCCCTAAACAATTCATTATGCTACTTATCACAACAGCTCTTCCAAACCTTTTCATCTCTTCTCAAATTTCCCATAGTACACATTCTGCTGCACCTTTTCAGCTAAAAATTTTGGCTAATATTTACTGGGGGAAAAAAACATGCCATTTCCTGAAATCTCCCTCTTTTGCCCTCCTTCTCACTTAATTCATGTATAAATGCCTTCTATATTTTCCCTTCACCTATCTCACAGGAAGAGGTAGCCCTTTCCTTGCCAATGAAAACATTTCTACATATACAAGAGATAACATTCTATCTTACCTATTATTTGTCTTCTCACTTATCTTCAACCTTTCACTACATCCTGGCTATTTCCCTGCTGCCTACAAACATGCCCATATATTCTCCCCCAATCCCCAAAGAAACTTTACTTGATCATTTCATCCCCACTGTCATCCCCACATCTCTCCAGTCTAGGCTTTGTTAAATGCAGTGAGAGGGGTCTTGACAAGAGGTGTGTCTATTTCCTCTCCTGTCATTTTCTTTTAACATTCATGTTCTTCTAAATTCTTCATAAATATTAATGGATCTCATAATTGCCAAATCTAATTGTGTTTTCTCAATTCTCTTTGCCTCTCTGAAGCTTTTCAAACTGCAGCCTTTTTTCCTTGATATTCCTTTCTCTCTAGGTTTTGTGATATTCCCTTCTGTCTATCTCTCTTTTTTTAACACTACTCTTAGTTCTGTTCCCAATTATCATTTCCTCTGCTTTTGAGGCTGCCTTTTTGATTAAATCCCTTACCTGACTGACCTTCTAGAATGTAGGGGCAATTCCTGCTCCCCCATTCCTTTGTATCTGCTGTTGTGAGCCCTATGCCTGATACATAGATCTTAATAAAAGCAGTAGTTGTCGGCTTTGAAAATTTTACTCTTCACATACTATGTCCATATTGGGGCATTTAAGTGGCACAATGAATAGGACTTCTGGGCTTGGAGTCAGGAAGACATCTTCCTGAGTTCAAATCTGATGTCAATTATTTACGGTTGCGTGTTCCTGGGCAGGTTGTTTAACCCTGTTTGCTTCCATTTCCTCATCCATCAAAATGAGCTGAAGAAGGAAATGGCAAACCATTCCAGTAACTTTGCCAAGAAAATCCCTCACATAGCCTTACGGATAGTTCATCACAGTCATTTTAGAAAGGTCAACATTTCAGCAACAAAGATTAGTATTTGCTCCCATGTTGCTACTGATTAAGAATATGCCAGTTGGACCCTGGCTAAAAGCCAAAGAAAGGCATTTCCAATCATTAAAAATGGACAGGCAGGAGGAAGGTGGTGTCGCCAGCTTTTGGAATTTGCTATCCAAGCTCTAGGAAGCAAAACCTGACCCTGACCCTGTCCCAGGTGCTGAGGGGGTTTGATTTCCCGGGGATAAATGAGGGTGGGGGACACGGACTCAAGTGGAGGGATTGGGGGACAGGGGATGTCGTGGGCTCCTGGGGTGGGGCCTTCTCCTTCTCTCCTCCTCCCCCAACTTTTGCTCTTACCTCTTCTTTCTATCTACATCGTTTACACCGTTTTTTCCGAGCAGCAGCAGATACTGCACTTTGAACACATCCCCTAACAATGCAGCCTGGTGGATCTTCCCGAGGTCCTTGTTCTGGATCACATATCCTGGGACATAGAAGGATTTTTGGACCCCAAAGTAATCCGGCAGCATCAGATCGGGGAAAGGTGGAAACTTCCTTTTCTTGTTGAAATCAAAAATCTTCTTCATCCTAGAAGCAGGCTTTAGGGCCGGGAGGGAGAACTCCAGGAGAGTTCTCTCCTGGCCCCTCAGCCTGTTCCGAGAGGGGAATTAATGGGGAAATGGAAGAGGGGATTAAAATGGGAATTTAGGGGGAAATTAAAGGGGGAAATTAAATGGGAAATTGAAGGGAGGGATTAAAATGAGAATTAAAGGGGAAATTAAAGGGGGAAATTAAAGGGGGAAATTAAAGGGGAAATTGAAGGGGGGACTAAAATGAGAATTAAAGGGGAAATTGAAGGGGGGAATTAAAATGAGAATTAAAGGGAAAATTAAAGGGGAATTAAAGGTGAATAAAAAGGGGAATAAAAAGAGAAAATGTCAATAACCGGAGGCCAGAGGTTTAGAAACCTGTGAGCCCACAGCAGTTACAACCAGTTCAGCCCTAGAGCCAACTGCAACTCTGGCAACGGCAAGAGGGAAATTGAACTGCGAGTTCCTTTGTCAGGTTCTGGGCTCACGCGGATGCAATAGTCAAGTCACGCACTGGTGAGGGCTCGGGGACTGGGTCCCTTAACTCTCAGCTCGAGGTCGCTTGAGGGTGGGTGAGCTCCTGGTCTCGCATTTGAATCTCGGGACCTGCTCTGTTGCTTACTTTTGTAATGGGCAAAGCACTTCCTCTTTGAGCGACGGTTTCTTCTGTCAAATGAGATTCTACTCGATCATCTCCCAAGTCTCTTGCAATCCTTTAACAATTCTGTGAAGCTAACGGCGGCGCCCAGCCTGAAAAGGACCCTAGAAGCCCGGATGGACAAATGTAGTCTAGGGGTCTCTTCTGAGTCTTCCTTCCCGGTTACTGCCTAAAAGTAGGTCGGGAAGGATTTGTATGGGACGACAGACAGGTGGTCTCAACCAGACAGCCCTGGGTTCAAGTCAATCCTCTACATAATTTGCCTTATTACTATTATTATTGGAGGGGGGAGGGGTCAGAAAGGAGAGGGAGTTCAGCCGTTCAACAGAAAACGATGTATCACTTTTACTTGAAAGATGTAAATATACCCTAAAACTTTAGAGGGCATATAGTGGATAATAGACCTATTCAACTCCGGGATGATGAGATCCTGTCCAGAAAATGGTGTTTTTAAAAGATGCTATATTCTAGGAGGGACATAGATGAATTCAGAGACAAGAGATACAGATAAGAGAGAGAAGACTAAGGGAAGGTATGACTATCTTCAAATATCCTACAGGATACTTTGATTCTCTAATTAGTTGATATCTTAGTGTTGCTTGCTTCCATTAGGAGAAATCATCAAAGCCTGCTTTATTTTTAAGTCACATATAATGTGGAGTAGAAGGTAGCAGTATTTTGTTGCTACCTTCTAGTAGCTTGCGTTCAACCCCCAGTCTATAAGCAAATTTCTGCAAAGAGAAACAATGCAGGTTATTATCTAACTAGTTTTGGCCCCTCCTTTGTCCCCTCCTGCTTTTCCCTGCTGCTTCTCATGTTCCATTCATGATGTGAAATGTATCCTCTGCACCACCAGCTCACCTTGATTTGTTCAGCTCCAAATTCACTGAACCTGGGAATACAGAAATAATGCATACCCACCCTAATGACCCTCCCTTCCCTACTACCACCCCCACTGTTGTTGCTGCTGCTGGTTTTGGTTCTTCTTAACCTTTCTGGTCTTCCCCTTTCTCCCTCATCTTTATTCCTTTGTCCCCTTCTCCTTTCCCCTACTTTCTTTGTTTTCCTCCTTTTCTTTTTTGCTTTCTTTTCCTTTCTTTTCTTCTTTCTTCTCCTTCTCTTCCTAGTCCCCTTTCCCTTTCCTTAATTCTCCTTTCCCTCCCCTCCATTGCTTTTCCCTCTCCTCCTTTCCAACAAACCAAAATGTCAGTTCATCTTGCAGGTCTTTTGGTCTCAGTCGAGTCATTATTTGTGATCCAGTTTGTAAAACCTGTGGTCAACATGTTGGTTATACTTGTGACATGGCTCCTCAATATCTATTCAAGGGATCGATTCTCTCCATTGTTTGTGCCTTACCTGATATCCTGTAGAACTTCAATATTGTCTCTCAAAATGGCATATGATGTTCTCTAGCATTTTCTATCATTTAGCACCATGATATATTTTGAATAAGTTTGGACAATGGTTTAGCTAGTTCAAAACCCCCTTGAGCAAGTAACAGAATTCATCATCATACATGATTCATGCAGCACTTTATATAATTTATCTCTATTTTTTGCTGCAAATTTACAACAACTCGTTGTACTTAAAATAGTTTAAGTATTGTTATCATTCCTGGCTAGGGACATAGCTGATAAATGAAAAGGACTAGATTTGAACCCAGTTCTCCAGATGACAAATTTAATGAAATCATTCTTTTGAATTTTCTACTTATGGTTTGTGTGCCCTTCTCTCCAGCTGTTTCTGAGAAGGTATAGATTATGTCTACAGCCGACTGAGTCTATACATGTTAAGTCTTCCCATTGTTTCTCTGGGCAGAGCTGAGTTTGGTTCCAATTAATGAAAATACTGAATCTTGTGAAAACATCATACATGCCACATATATCAGTGGGATTTGCACTATGGGGTTGAATTGGGATAATACCAAGGGCCATATTTTACATAACTATAACTTCAAATAGAGTGATTATGTGGGCCAACTTTAGAGAAGCCATTATTTGTACTAATCAAATATTATTTGTATATTCACAGTACTGACTGAAGAACCAATGGGGAGGGTCAATCCCCTGCCCCCTTCCCAAATGTTCTTTTTCCCATAAGGTTTCTCAACATAAGGCCTCTTCAAAAAGATTCATGGGAAAGTAGAGTAAGGAAATTGTGGAAGATTTATCTTTTCCAAAGTCACTAGGTCGAGTCAATACCTGAAGATGGATGAGCCCAGGTGACCTTGTAAATTTCAGAAGGTCATGAGGCCCTAGAAGGCCAATAAATCTGTGGCTGTAGTGTTTACTGAAGTGGTCAGTTGTGGTGGTAGCAGCAGGCTAGAACAAAAGGAAGAGTTGACACTTGAGAAAGAAGAGCCACTGAAAAAGATCTGCCTTGGAACACACACACACACACACACACACACACACACACAATATTTAATTGAAACTTGTTCAAGAAAAAAGGTGAAATCATTAATTTGAACAATTTTCAAACTGAATTATGTGTAAAGACTTGCTTGAAGACTCCCGAAAAAAGAACTACACTTACAACTTGGCTACAAATGGAATTTACAAGTCCTATTTAAATTGTTCTTTTAATGCACACTTTAATTTCCTTATGGTCATCATTGTTTTCTATGTGGAAAGAAAATAAATTATTCCTACTTAGTCATGGGATAGTATTTTTAATTTCTTTCCATTTGAGGAAACCTAGAACAAAAGCAATACTCATATAATTAGCCATTTTCCCTTTCAAGTAGGGTGACAGTGAGAAGAAGGGAGAGGGAAGAAACAATGAATGTTCTAACAGCTACCCATTAAATTGCTTTTTTCTGCTATTTAACTGTCAGGCTTCTTCCAAAATTGAACCTTGGATAAAGGGTGAAGGTAGGTGAAGGGCAAAAGTTAGTGGAGGCTGAGTGACTTTGCAGCTTTTGCTGAGAGGCATGTAGCCAGCCATTACACTTGATATGGGGACTTTAGCATAGTTTTCAAGCCATTTGCATTTATATGACTCAGGGGACTGAGTGCAACACAGAGAGTGAGAAAGACTGTAATTCTAGTCCAACCTCAGATGCTTACCACATATATGGCCCTGGACAAGACACTTACCTTCTGCTTGCCTAAGTTCCCCTATTTGTAAAATGGGGAGAATAATAGCAATCACATCCCAGCATTGCTATGAGGATCAAATGAGATATCATTTACAAAGTGCTTAGCACAAAACCTGGCAGGTAATAAGCACTATGTAAATGTTAGTCATGATGATGATGATGATGATAATTATTGGAAGGATGCTCCATAGAGGATTCTTGTGAAGTTGATGGGAGGCTTACCATATAGAGTCAAGCACGGGCTCCATTAGCTAGCTTTGAGTGCACAATTATCTGTGAACAAAATAAAAACAAATGCTTATGCCAAGGTGATTGTAATTACAGCAGCAGTTGTGAGCTGGTGCCAAGGGAATAGGTTTCATGGAGAGAGGAGGACAGATGGAAACTATGTGGGACAGTGACTCTTACCCAGATGAAAATCAGAGCTCAAAAGCCACAGGGATTTATTACAATGTCATGAGAAAGGGCCACTCACAACAGCCAAGGTGTCCTCAGCACTGTGCAAAGTACAAGCTGCACATGTAGTAGTATATGGACCCTAATGCAGAAGCCTCCACCCCTTCTGACCCCATTGTCTTGGGCAGCCCAGGCTTACATACTAATGTAGAAATCTACCCAGAGCCAAGAATGCTAGCCAATGGCACACTTAATGCTAATGAAAAGGAGAGGGTAGGAGACAACAGGAAGAGAATGTAAATTGATTTAAGATAATCACACACCAGCAGCTATAGCTCAACTCCAAAGTCACAATCAGGGCACAAATTGAGACCCCCTTCTTATTAGAGGTCTTCACTCAGGTCATCCCATTCCAAAATTGAGAAAGAGAAACAGGAAGAGAAAGAAAGACAGAGATTAAAAATCAGAAAGAAAAGTCTGCCGAATGTTAAATTGTCTTGACCTGTTGAAGAGCAACACTGCAAAAACTAAGTATTTCCTTCCTAACATAGCTAATAGTGATAAATTCCTGGATTCCTGCCTAATCATTCTCTAAATCCTTATTATTCAGCACTTTCTTTTCTGTCTGATGAGAAAGCTGCTTGGTCCATATTAGAACAGTTTTTTAAAAATTATTTTTCTTTTTTCTCTAGGAAGCCAAAGGCCACAGTCAAGTATAGAATTGTCCCTGGAGTTGGGGAGAGAGGACTATTATATTGCTTAGCTTAGATCCTCTATTGAAAAGTCAATCTTCCAAGCCCAGGGTGGAAACTTGTAAAAATCACCATGGCAAATGAAAGCCTGTCATTGGCCCAAGTTCTTGGCACTTGGAGCCTCAGCTAAGCCATGCCTCACTTAGTTGCTAAAACAGATGTTATCCTGAGTGGATGGAGAGGATTGCTGACTGACTGAACAACTGCTAAACCAGGAGACTTTAAGGAAGTTCATTATCTCCTAAGCAAAATAGTACCAAACCTGGAGAAACCAGCTTTAAACTCAACAACACTCCCAAGTAAGATCTTGCTGAGAATACATTGATAATAGAATTAGCATTTATATAGATTCCAAAGTACTTTGCATAAATCTCATTTCATCCTTACAACATCCTGGTGGTGAGGGAGCTATTGTTATCTCCCTTTTACAGATCAAATAACTGATACTGAGAAAGACTTGTCCAGGATCACACATTTGGAGAATAGTTAAGGTTAGATTTAAACTCAGCTCTTCTTTACTGTCCAACTCTATGCACTTTGTGCTATCTCTGCAATTATCAATAACACTACTAAGTATTCATGAAAATGTTGATTAATGCTGCTTATATATCATATTGAAAATCATAACAATGAAAGAACAATCCTTTTGGTAACAATTCTTATGCTCCACAATTATACAAAGTACAATTTACATAACTGAATGATGAATGCCTAGGCATAAGAGCAATAAATAGTTAGAACCAGGTTTAGAATATTTTCATAAATTCTGTTTTGTAGATTTCAATTTTGATTTTAAGTATGTCCATAAAAATCTGTCACCGACTTAACTGGCTTTTAAAGGGACAAGAAACAAATTAATTTCATTTATTACAAAAATAAAATTTAATGATGGCTGCAAGCAATAGTCGACATGAATTGAGTTATAAGATCTGCTTTTTGGACCCTGATCTTCAAACTTTGCCCCACCTCTTGTGCTTCTGTGTCTAGCATCTAGGATAATTGCTTGAAACATAGTAGGTCCTGAGAAATGTTTATCACTTGACTGAATTTTTATTGTGAGCTTTCAACTAACAGCTTCATTCTATTTGAAATATACTAGGCTTCACTTGCTCCTGCTCTAGAGTTTATCCTGAGTGGATAAAGAGGATCACTGACTGATTGGGCTTCTGTGGAGACAGGAGAAATTAGGGAAGTTCATTTTCTCCTAGGGAAAATAGTATAAGCTTGGGGAAAACCAGTTTTATATTCAGCACCGTTCTTAATATTTCCCATGGACATGTAAATTCTTGTTCCTGTTCCCCTCTCTCCAGACAGAGCAAGGTTTGTGGTCTCTAGTAGTTTGTAGTTTCACAGAACATGTCTCTTGCTTTGATTTTGTAAAGCTTTTATCCTATGTTTTATTGAGGATGAACAAAAAGTACATCGAATGAAAGAACTTCAAGACAATTGCATTCTGCTGGTTTTTGCCATTTTAAAGTTAATTTTCAGGGAGAAGAAAGTCTTAGAAATAAAATCTGTTATAAAAAAACTAAAAACCAAAGAAATCAAGGGATGAAAAAGTCTGAAGAGACTTGCATCAGTTGGTGTTACAGGGGTCCTCAAACTTTTTAAATAAGGGGCCAGTTCACTGTCCCTCAGACTGTTGGAGGGCTGGACTATAGTAAAAACAAAAACCTTGTTTTGTGGGCCTAAATAAATAATAAAGAAACTTCATAGCCCTGGGTGAGGGGGATAAATGTCCTCAGTTGCCCACATCTGGCCTGCGGGCTGTAATTTGAGGACCTCTGGAAAAAGGAACAGAACCAGGAAAGCAATTTATACAACAGCAAAAGTTTTTTTTTTAATCTTAATTTAATTTTGTTTTTCTGTTAACAAGCATTAATTTCTTTTCTTAGAAAGAAAATTCTGTTGATTGTTAAATTGTTTTTGCCTGTGGAAGAGCAGCACTGCAAAAACTGAATATCACCTTCCTAAAATAGCTCTCAGCACTTCCCCCCTTTTGAAAGAAAAACAAAACGGTGTAACAAATATGCAGAGCCACACCAAACCAATTCCCACATTGTCTCTGCCCAAAAATGTATCTTTTTTTGGTTGTGATAAAAATATGCAATCAAGAAAAACTGAGGCCCATGATTTTAATTTTTAGCTTGTTCAATTTGTTATCAAAGCGAATTTGCCAATAAAGTATCATCAATGGCATTTCAGTGGCCAAAGAATAATGTAACATTCAGAGCAGTTGCTTACATAGTTGATTATCTAGGGTGCAGTGATACATTTGGAATTTAAACTGTGATTGTTTTAAAGCAGGGTTGTATGCAGACTTCCATTTTATTAAAGCTTGCTGACTTCCAAAATCCCAGAGTCTCAAGAATTTATAGCAGTGGGAAAAAACTGATTTGCATATCATCCTTTGGAAAGTTTCATGCCTGATACCTCTTGACAACAGAGACATCCAGTGCTAGACAAAATATCTCCTAACAAGTGATTGATCTTCCACTTATTTTCCTTATCTCCCTTCTTCACAGATTGTAACCCTTCATATTTAGGATTCTAAACACATACAAACTCTACTATAGAAACTTATACAATTGACTCCATATTTAACTGTCATTGTTTAATCTAAATCCCACATTTTTCTACATTTTTAATTCACCACCTGTTTGTTAGAAAATATCTTGCTTAGTTTGTCAATTGCACTCTGGAATCAAGGTTGGTCATTGCATTGGTCATATTTTTAAGTGTAAAAAATTACTTGTTCTTTAAACCTGTTGTTGTGTAAATTGTTTTTGTCCTGCTTTCTTCACTCTACGTAAGTTGTCCTCTACAAAGTGTTTCTAAGTATTTTTATATTCATGGTCCTCTTAATCATATTTGATCTCTTCACATATTGGCTTTAAAAAAGTATCATTGGGTGAAAGGTATTCAGAATTTAAATACTTTGGGGTATATATCTGACATTGCTCTCCAGAATGGCTAGACCAGCTCACAACTCAATCAACAATACATGGATATAACTATTTCCACATTTTCCCCTCCAGCATTTTTTTTCCTTTTTATCTTTTTTCATCTACTGGTAAGGAGCTCCAATCTCAGACATATTCCAATTCCCATTTCTCTAATTATTAATGATTTAGAACTTTTTCCACATGACTGTTACTTGGATTTTTTTTTCATGGAAACTTACATCTTTTATTATTATTTTCTTTTTAAACCATTTATATGACACTTTAATAACTATGAAGCATTTTTCCATTTTTTAAGTTTATGCATATACATTCATTTTAAAGAAATTTCTATATGCATCATGATGGGAGAGAAAAATCAGGACAAAAGGGAAAAATCATGAGAATAAACAAGAAACAAGACAGAAACAAGGTATTAATGGTGTGTGCTGATCCACATTTAGTTTCTATATTTTTCTTTCTAGAAGTAGATGCCAATTTCCATGCCTACTTTAGTGAGATTGCTTTGGATCACTAAATTGCTGAGAAGAACCAAGTCTATCATGTTGATCATCACATAATCTTCTTGTTGCTGTATAAGGTGATGTTCTGGTTTTCCTTGCTTCGCTCAACATCAAATATGTAAATCAGGCTGTGCAGTACTTTCTATAGAACAATTCTGTCACTTTCATAGACCAAAAGTTGTTCAGCCATTCCCCAAATGAGAGGCATCTACTCTTTTTTCCAATTCTATGTCACACAAAAAGAGCTACTAGAGACATTTTTAAACATGTGGGTCATTTTCATCCATGATTTCTTTGGGACATCAAAACAGTAGTGTCTCTGCTTGATTAAAGGACATGCACAAATTGATAGTCCTTTGGATATGGTTCCAAATTGCTCTCCAGAATGATGATATCAGATTGCAATGCTTTAGTGCATTTATTTTCCCACATCCCTCCGATATTTATCAGATTTTCCTGTCATCTTAATCAATCAGATAGGAATAAGATGGTACCTCAGGATGGTTTCACTTTACATTTCTCCAATCAACAAATACTTAGAACATTTTTCTAAAAATCTATATTGGGATTTAATTTCTTCATATGTCAATTCTCTGTTCATATTCATATTCTGACTACTGATCAACAGGGGAATCTTATAATTTGAGTCAATTATATAATTGAGTCAAAATTGTTTCCCAGCTTTCTGCTTTCCTTCTACTCTTGGCTGCACTGGTTCTATTCAAAAGCTTTTTAATTTAATGTAATCAAAAAGTATTCATTTTGCATTTCAAAATGTTCTTTTTGCCTTGTTTGGTCATGAAACTTCCCTTCTCCAAAGATATGAACAGTAAATTTTCCCTTGCTCTCCTGATTTGCTTATACTTATCACCCTTTATGCTTAACTCACATATCCATTGTGACCAAAAAAGGGTCAGGGTTTGAGATATAGTTCTATACCAAGTTCTTACCCCAGCAGCTAGTCTCTTTGGATTTAATCAAACAGTACCTTCCTGTACTCTTGTGTCTTCAACCTATTCTACTGCTGTTTCTTAGACAATATCAGATAGTTTTAATGGTTGCTGCTTTATAATAGAGTTTTAGGTCTGGTACTGGTAGACTATCATCCTTTGCATGCTTTCCCATTAATTCCCTTAATATTCTTGAATTTTCTGTTTCCAAATCGATTCTGTTATTTTTTCATGCCTAAAAAAATAATTTTGGGGGCAGTTTGATTTGATGGCCATGAATAAATATTTTAATTAAGGTAAAACTGTCATTTTTAAAATATTAGCTTGGTCTACCAAAGAACAACTGACATTTTCCCAATGATCTAAATCTTTTTTTATTTTGCGTGAAAAGTGTTTGGTAATTGTGTTCTTATAGTTCCTGGATTTGTTTTGGCAGAATTTTATTTTGTCTAAAGTTATTGTAAAAGGAATTTCTCTTACTATCTCTTGTCACTGGGCATTGTGGCCAACATATGGAAAGGCTGGTGATTTATTTGGGCTTATTTTATATCCTTCAACTTTGCTAAAGTTGGTCATTGTTTCAAGTCATTTTTTGGTTAATTATCTAACTAGACCATCATTCCATGTGCAAAAAATGATGTTTTCTTTCGTTACTGCCTACTCTAATTCCTTCTATTTCTGATTTATTATTGCTAGAGCCTATATTCCTAGTAGAAAATTGAAGAACGGTAGTAATAAATGGCATCTTTGTTTCACCACTGATCTAATTGGGAATGCATCCAGTGTCTCTCCATTACAAGTGATGTTTGCTGGTAGTTTTAGAAAGATGATGGTTGTCACTTTAAGTCTAATTTCATTTATTCATATAATTAATTGGGGTTAAGTTACTTGCCCAGGGCCACATAGGTAGGAAATTTTAAGTGTCTGAGGCTAGACTTGATCTGAGTAACCCCTGACTGTAGGGCTGATGCTCTATTCACTATGCCACCTAGCTGCCCCTATTCATATTAATCTCAAATGATTTTAATAGTGATAGCTGCTATATTTTGTGAAAGGCTTTTTTCTGCATCTATTGAGATTATGATATGATTTCTCTTAGCTTTCTTACTGATGTGGTCAATTATGGCAATAGATTTATATTGAACCAATTCTGGTTCTGAAATAATTTATATTTGGTTATATTGTATTGTCTTGTTAATAAATTGTTGAAATGTTTTTGGTAATTTTTTTGTATAAAAATTTATTAAGAAAATTGGTTTATAATTGTCTTTTTTTGTTTTAGTTTCTCCTGGTTTAGGTGCCAGCACCATATTTGTATCCTAAAAGGAAGTTGGAAGGACTCTTTGTCTTTCTTTCCAATAGTTTATAGAGTATTGGAATTGGTTTTTTTTTTTTGGGGGGGGGTGGGTGTTGTATGTTTTTTATTTTTTAATGATTGATAGAATTGATTTGTAAATTCATCTGGGCCTGGGGAATTTTTTTCCACTTGGGGAGTTTTCTGATGATTTGTTCAATATCTCTTTTAAAAATGGGAATATTTAATATTTTATTTCCTTTTCTGTTAATCTGGGCACTTATTATTTTTGTAAATATTCAACCATTTCTTGTCAGATTTCTTGGACAAAATATATTCTAATTAGAACTTAAAGTGGCAAGTTAAAATTTCCTTTTTAATGTTGGTATTTGCTTTTCTTTTTTTTTCTAGTCAAATTAACCAAAGTTTGTTTATTTCATTGGGTTTTTTATAAAACTAAGTCTTAATTTTATTAATTCAATGATTTTCTTCCTTTCAATTTTATTCCTCTTTGATTTTCAGAATTTCCAATTTGGTATTTGATTTTTTTTTATTTGTCCTCTTTCTAGGCCTTATATTGCATAATCCCCTTTCTCTATTTTATTCATTAAAGCATTTAGATATATAAAATTTCTCCTAAGAACTGCTTTGACTGTATCCCATAAGTATTGGTAAATTGTCCTGCTATTGTCATTGCCTTGAATGAAATTATAATTTCTTGTTTGACTCACTCATTCCTTAGGATTAGATTATGTGATTTGCAATTATTTTACTCTATCTTTCCCTGGAACTTTACTGAACATAATTTTTATTGCAGTTTATTAATAAAAGGATACATTTACTATTTCTATGTTTTTGCATTTGTGAGATTTTTATGCCCTAAACCATATTATCAATTACTTCCTAATTAAATAAATAATACGTTTCTTTTATTAGATCTGTTCTAGCTTTCTACTTTGTCTGAAATCTTAATTGCTACTACTGCTTTTTTTTTTTTTTTTGGTTCATCATATAGTCTGTTCCAGCCTTTTGTCTTTATTATTTCACTATTTCAGAAGTGTTTTTTGTGGACAATGCATGGTTTTTATTCTGCCCTGTTATCTGCTTACATATTATTGGGGAGTTCATTCTAATTACAATTTTGTTGTTGTTGTTGCTGTTGTTGTTGTAAATTTATTTATTTTAATACACATTGCTTCATGAATCATATTGGAAGAGAAAAATCAGAGCAAAAGGGAAAAACCAAGGGAGATATTAAAAAAAAAAGGAAAAAAGAAGTGAACACAACATGTGTGGATTTACATTCAGTCTTCCCAGTTCTTTTTTTGGATGCAGATGGCATTTTCTTTCCAAAGTCTATTGAGATTGCTTTGGATCACTGAACCTCTGAGAAGAACCAAATCTTTCATAGTTGATCACTGCACATTCTTATTGTTAGTGTGTACAATGGTTCTGCTTGTTTTGCTCAGCATGAGTTTCATGCAGATCTTTTCAGGCCTTTCTAAAATCACCTTGTTCCTCATTTTTTATACCACAATAATAATCTACTAACTTCATATACCATAATTGTTCAGCCATTCCTCAATTGATGGCTATCTACTCATTTTATAATCCTTTTCTACAACAAAAAGATCTGCTACAAACATTTTTGCAAATGTGGGTCCTTTCCCCTCCTTTATGATATCTTTAGGATAGAGACCCAATAATGGCACTATTGTTTCAAAAAGGATACAACTTTAATACCCCTTTAGTTCCAGATTGCTCTCTAGAGTGGTTGGATCATTTCACAACTTCACCAACAATTCATTAGTGATTCAGTTTTTCCACATCCCCTCCACCATATATAATTATCTTTTCCTGTCAATTTAGCCAATCTGAGAAGTGTTAGATTGGTTTAATTTGCTTTTCTCTAGAATGTTTTAGATTGTTTTAATTTGAATTTCTATGTGATCTATGTGATTTTAGATGGCTTAGATGGCTTTAAATTCATCATTGGTTCATATCCTTTGACCATTTATCAGTTGGAGAATAATTTATAGTCAGATACATTTGACACAGCTCTTTATATATTTGATAAATGAGATTTTTATCAGAAACACAGGCTGTAAGATTTTCCTAGATTTGTATTTCCCCATTAATCTTGTTTCTGTTGATTTTGTTTGTGCTAAAACAATATAATGTAATAGAATCAAAGTTGTCTATTTTGCATTTCATACTTTTCTTTAGTTCTTTAGTCACAAATTCCTCTCTTTTCCAAAGATCTGATAGGCAAATTATCCCTTGATTTCCTAATTTGTTTCTGTTATCCCCCTTTATACCCACATGTCAATCATGCACCCATTTTGATATTTTAGTATTATATGTGAGTTGAAGTTCTATGCTGAGTTTCTGACATATTTTCCAGTTTTCTCAGCTATTTTTGTAAAATAGTGAATTTTTTTATCCCAGAAGCTGGAGTTTGAAGGTTTATCAAACGCAAGATTACTATAGGTATTGATTATTGTGTCATATGTTTTTCATCATCTTAATTATATTGTGTCATCCCTATTTCACTAATCCACCACTCTCTTTTTTAAAAATTTTTTAAATAACTTTTTATTGATAGAACACATGCCAGGCTTAGCACCACTCTATTTCTTAGCCAATACTTCGTTTTGATGACTGCTGCTTTATAATAAGTTTTAGGTGTGGCATATTTTAAGTCATCATCCTTTGTTTTTTTTTTCATTAATTCAATTGATATTCTTGTTCTTTCAGATGAATTCTGATATTTTTTCTAGTTCTACAAAATAATTGAAAATAATTGATTGTTATGGCACTGAACAGATATCAATTTAGGTAGCATTTTCATTTTTCTTTAGCTTGACCTAATGATTAATTGATATTTTTCCAACTGTTTAGATTTGACTGTGTGTGAGAAGTGTTTTGTAATTGTGTTCATATAGTTCCTGGATTTGCCTTGACGGGAAGATACCCAAATATTTGGTCTACAGTTATTTTAAATCTAATTTCTTTCTATCGATTGCTACTGAGCTTTGTAGGTGGTATGTAGAAATGTTGAAGATTTGTATGGGTTCATTTTATTTATTGTTAACTTTGCAAAATTGTGCATAGTTTTTTTATGATTTGTTGTTTGAGCCACTGTATTATTTAGAATTAGATTATTTAAGTTCAAATTGGTTTTGAATCTATCTAGTAGTCTGAAAAGAAAACATTTACTGTTTCTGAATTTCTACATTTGACTGTGAGGCTTTAATAATGCCTTATACATGGTCACTTTTTGTTTAGGTGCCATGTACTGCAAAGAAAAATGATGTATTTTCTTTTGTCCCTATTCAGTTTTGTCTACAGGTCTACCATATATAGATTTTCTAGGATCCTGCTAATCTCCTTAAGTTTCTTGTTTATTTTGATATTAGATTTGTCTGATTTGAGAGAGGAAGGCTGAGTCTCCTTCTAATGGAGTTTTACAGTCTTGTTTTTCCTGTAACTGCCATAACATCTCTAGGAATCTGGATGCTCAATGACTTTGTGCATATGTATTTAGTATGCTATTTCATTGTTGATAGTTCCCTTTAACAAGATAGACTTTCCTTCCTTATCTCTTTAAATTAGATCAGTTTTAACTTTTATTTTATCCAAGATCAGAATATCTACCTATTTTTTTTTAATTTTGAGCATAGCATAATTTTGTTACAGTCATTTACCATTATTTTATATCTGTATCAACATATCATAGAATTTTGTTTTTAATTCACTCTGCTATTTGCTTTCACTTTATCAAAGAGTTTATCACATTTACAGTAACTGTTATGATTACCAATTCTGTATTTGCTTCTACTTTGTTTTCTCTCCTATATATACTTTTGTTCTCTTTCCAACCTGGCCATCATTAGTAGTGTTATTTATTTATTCATTCATTTATTTATTTTTGCTGAGGCAATTAGGATTATGTGACTTGTCCAGAGTCACACAACTAGGAAGTGTTAAGTGTTAAGATTTGAATTCAGGTCCTCCTAACTCAGAGCTGGTGCTCTATCCACTGTGCCACCTAGCTGCCTCAAGAGTGTTATTTTTTAACCAACTGCATCTACTACCAGCCCTATTTTCTATCCCCGCTCCGATCTTATTTTCTCCTAATGTTTCTGCCTTCCCTTCTATCCAGCTTCTTTTTTTCTCTTTCCTCTTTGTCCTCCTACTTCTTTATAGAGTATTTTTCTCTTTCCTCTTTGTCCTCCTACTTCTTTTTAGAGTAAGATCAATTTCTATACCCAACTGAATGATTGAAAGTTGAGCCAAAACTAATAAGATCAAGCTTCAGACAATGCTTATCCCATTCCCTTGTTTCCCTTGATTGTAATTGGTCTTTTGTGCCTTTTCATGTGATCTAATTTGTCCCATTATACCTCTTTACTATTCTCTCAGTTCAGCTCTTTCCCACACATTTAATGTCATTTTCTTTAATAGCATCACATCCCAGTCCATTCCTAAGCACACCCTTTGTCAATGTGATGCCTCCCTCTAAATTTCCCAATAACAACAGTTCTCAAAAATTACAAATATCCTTTTTTTTCCATCTAGGGATGTAAACAGTGTAATTTTAAAATACATATTTCCCCAGTTTACTTTTCTAGCTTTCTCTTCAATCTTATGTTTTAAAAATTAAATGTTCTGTTCACTTCTTTTTATTTTTTAGGGAATTTCCTTTCTTTTCTAAGCTGTTGATTCTCTCTTGCATCTCTCTCATCTTTGTTTTTTCTCATTTTTTCTCATGCCTCTCTTATATGCCTTTTAAAGTAGTTTATGGGCCCTTCCATGATGCCTTAGGTTTGAGACTAATTCATATCACTCTCTCAGTTTCCTCTATGAACATTTTGTCCTCATTTGAGTTTGTGTTTTGATCTTCCCTCTTAACTAAATAGCTTTCTGTGATGAAGCTTCTTTTTTCATTTCTTGCTCATTTTCTTTTTTGTATTAACTATTTTCTTTCTTTTACGATGGAGCTCTGCTCCTGGGGTCAAGGAAGCATTGTTCCAAGTTTCTTGTGCAGCTCTGAGTCTTAGCTTTGAGTACAGGAGGCCCTTGTTTTTGCAGAGAGTAGCTTTGTCTGCTCTTTCCAGGAAAAGCCTGGTTTCACAGAATTTGCTTTTTGAGCTGAGACTGGAGCTTGCTTCACTGCTCTGCTTCTCTACTGAGTCAGGACTCAGGGTCTAAGTTGTTGATCTGCTGTGACATTCTCACTGGGTTTTCCAGATTCCATCTGAACTGGGCTGAAAACCCTTTTCATCCCACTGAGTTTAAATTTTCTGTTCAATTATGGGTTTTTTTCAGTAGAAATGATTGAAAGTCTCTTACTTCATTGAAGATCCATCACCTCCTGTGAAAAACGATGCTGAATTTTGCTGGGTAGTTAATTCTTGATTGTAACCCCAGGTTCTTTACATTCCAGAATATAATATTCCAGGTCTTTCTATACTTTCTTGAAGTTTTTCCAATCTACCTTAAACTGGAGAGTGGTTTCATTCCATTAGAGTGTGTTCAGAGGCTTGGTTTCATGTGTTTTTGAGGGAAACTAGGAGAACTCAAGCAGTTTCCTATCTTCATTCTGCCATCTTTGCTCCACCTCCGGCATTTTCCAAAAAATGACAGAGAACAAAATGATACACAAAAATTGATTCACACCATTCCCATGTAAGTTCTGCTATTCTTGATAAAGAATGAAGTCAGACATCAAAGCTAGACCTTGAGCACATAAGATATGCTTGTTTTCTGAATAACTTCCTAAAACTGAAAATGAGCTAGACAATTACTTGATTTACTGAGAGGAAACACACAAATTTTACTTTTTTACTTTTTAATTAATTGATTTATTTTGCTGAGGTGATTGAGGTTAAGTCACTTACTCGGGGTCAAATAGTTGGGAAGTGTTAAATGTCTGAGACCAGACTTGAACTCAGGTCCTCCTGACTTCAGGGCTGGTGCTCTATCTAATGTGCCACCTAGGTGCCCCTGAAAACACACTAATTTTAGAAAACATAAAGGGGCAATTAAACCAGATCCACTGTAAAATAAATTTGAATGCACAAATCAAATGAAAAAGAAGAAGCTGAAGGGATCTAGTCTAAAAGAACAAACCATGCAAGAGATTTAACCCAAAGGCAGAGTGAAATTAGGTTGCTTCGACAATAGCTTGAAGATGCCCAGAGCAAAGGTGTCTTTAAAGTAATGCTGCTACATTGCCATGTATGTTTTGCTATTCTTGATACTGCACAAAGTCAGGCATCAAAATTAGTCATTAAGAATACCTTTCAGTGAGAACATGATCAGTGGCTTCTTTAAAAAAATTTATATATATATATATATATATATATATATATATATATATATATATATATATGCCATTCTTTCTGAAAAGCTTTCTGAAGCAGAAAATCAATTATATCAACTATGTGACTCCCTGAGAGAAAAGATACTAATTTTTAGTAAACACACTAACTTTCAGCATTAAAAAATTAAAATTCAAAATTATACATGCATATGTTTGGAAATAAAAAGCTACAATAAAAAAGGAAAAAAAAAGTAAAGTATACAGACTTCTTAAAATCTAGAAAAACAAACAAACAAAAAAAAAACATGTATTCTCCAAGAAGAGTTCATGCAAGAGATTTTAACCCAAATTCAGAACTGAATTAGGTTGTTTTAGGGTTGACAGAGTAGCATGGTGTTTGCAGTATTTACCTATAGCTCTAGAGATGCCCCAATCTCAGAATCCAGCATCCAGAGGAGCCAGCCCACCCCTAAATCAGTAGATAATCATTCGCACCAAGAGACCTTTAATGCCACTCCACCTGCTGATGCTGTTTTTTTAAATCATGTGCCTTTGGTGAATAAAATTTGGAATTTTAGACTTCACTGGGTGAGATGGAAAGGAGGACTCCATTCACGTCTTGTTTTGTTGAGGTTGGTCAGTGGCTGCAGGATCCCTCTGGTGACAGCTACAGTCTTGGACAAACACTGGACTAAGTTATTTGAGAAGCCCGGGAATCCAGTGAGCACGTAGTGGTCCATATGCTTGGAGCCAAAACATTTCAGAAAGTGGCTGTCTTCATCTCCATCACTGAACTTCAACAGGAGCAGAATGCAAAGCCATGCACTCAGAAGGTTCAGAGGATGCCTGGCAGTATGTCATTGGTACATGGGATTTCTGGGACTTCAGCATCAAGATGGCACCTCCAGTCTTCATTGCACGGCCTCAAACTGAAGAACTGTTCAACTTTGTATTTCATGAGGAATCTCAGAGGTGCCAAGAACCCAGAGTAAAGGGCACTGAAAGTCATCAGCCCCATTCTGGCTCACTCCTCTTAGATATCTGCTGTCATTCAGGGGCTATTGCTTTCAGCTTCCTAAACAGAGTGATGCAGCTTCATGTGGCTGTAGTGGACAAGGGGAAGAGTTCTTACAGCTCATCAGAGATGAAGCTCCATTTCCACCATGATATCACCACTAAAGTGAACAGCGAGCAGCTGCTTCCATGGGGGCCAATGGGCCTCGTGGTCAGTAACCCCCTTTACATCTTTCATTATGACATGGAGCAACTGGCCCTCAAGATCCTCAGCTATGATTGTATCAACAATTTGGATGAAGAAGAGGAACACCTGAAAGTAATAAGGAGAGATCCTGTCCTAGGCACCCATGCTGCTGAAAGACTTGGGAAGCATCTTGCTAGATGACCTTCGGTATCCAGAGCTACTTAGCAATTTGTTACAAACCAGATTGACCTGGCTCTCTCCAGCTCAGCTACACATGTTGAATTGTGTGACAAGTCCAGTTTCTACATATTCACCAGAGATACTGGCAGGAGAGCCACCCAGAACATGCCAAACCTCTGGCTCATGGGGGCCAGCAAATCTGCCTTTCTAGAGCACAGTAACACAGCAAGAGGCAAGATTGTCCTACTAGGATTGCAAGCTCAGACTGGAGGATTGGGAGTAAGAGATGTGATTTTTTTTTTGATAAACCCAAAGACCCCAACTTTTGGGATAAGAATTCACTATTTGACAAAAACTGCTGGGAAACAAAGAAATCATAAAGAAGGGAAAGGGACCTGTATGTGCATGAATGTTTGTGGCAGCCCTCTTTGTAGTGTCTAGAAACTGGAAACTGAGTGGATGCCCATCAGTTGGAGAATGGCTGAATAAATTATGGTATATGAAAATATATTATAATATTATTGTTCTGTAAGAAATGACCAATAGGATGATTTCAGAAAGGCCTGGAGAGACTTACACAAACTGATGCTGAGTGAAATGAGCAGGACCAGGAGACCATTATATACTTCAACAATACTATATGATGACCAGTTCTGATGGACCTGGCCATCCTCAGCAATGAGATCAACCAAATCATTTCCAATGGAGCAGTAATGAACTGAACCAGCTACGCCCAGAGAAATAACTCTGGGTGATGACTAAAAACCATTACATTAAATTCCCAATCCCTATATTTATGCCCACCTGCATTTTTGATTTCCTTCACAAGCTAATTGTACAATATTTCAGAGTCTGATTCTTTTTGTACAGCAAAATAATGGTTTGGTCATGTATACTTATTGCGTATCTAATTTATATTTTAACATCTACTCGCCATCCTGCCATCTGGGGGAGGGGATGGGGGGTAAGAGATGAAAAATTGGAACAAGAGGTTTGGCAATTGTTAATGCTGTGAAGTTACCCATACATATAAACTGTAAATAAAAGGCTATTAAAAAAACTGCTGGGAAAATTGGAAATTAATATGGCATGGACCCACGCTTAATACCGTACACCAAGATAAGACCAAAATGGGTTCATGATTTAGGCATAAAGAATGAGATTATAAATAAATTAGAAGAACATAGGATAGTTTACCTCTCAGACTTGTGGAAGAAGGAATTTGTGACCAAAGAAGATCTAGAGATCATTATTGATCACAAAATAGAAAATTTTGATTATATCAAGTTAAAAAGCTTTTATACAAGCAAAACTAATGCAGACAAGATTAGAAGGGAAGTAATAAACTGGGAAACATTTTTTACCGTTAAAGGTTCTGATAAGGGCCTCATTTCCAAAATATCTAAAGAATTGACTCTATAAGAAATCAAGTCATTCTCCAGTTGATAAATGGTCAAAGGATATGAACAGACAATTTTCAGATGAAGAAATTGAAACTATTTCTACTCATAGAAAAAGGTGTTTCAAATCATTATTGATCAGAGAAATGCAGATTAAGACAACTCTGAGATACCACTACACGCCTGTCAGATTGGCAAAGATGACAGGAAAAGATAATGACGAATGTTGAAGGGAATGTGGGAAACTGGGACACTACTATGTTGTTGGTGCAGTTGTGAAGAGATCCAACCATTCTGGAGACCAATTTGAAACTATGCTCAAAAAGTTACCAAACTGTGATCCAGCAGTGTTACTACTGGGCTTTTATTCCAAAGAGATATTAAAGAAGTGAAAGGGACCTGTATTTGCAAAAATGTTTGTGCCCATCAATTGGAGAATGGCTGAGTAGATTATGTTATATGAATGTTATGGAATATTATTGTTCTGTAAGAAATGACCAGCAGGATGAATACAGAGAGACTTGGAGAGACTTAGATGAACTGATGCTAAGTGAAGTGAGAAGAACCAGGAGATCATTATACATCTCAACAACAATACTATATAAAGATCACATCTGAAGGAAGAGGCTATCTTTGGCAATGAGAGGATCTATTAAGTTCCAATTGATCAGTGATGAGCAGAAACAGCTACACCCAGTGAAAGAACACTAGTAAATGAGTGTGGACTGCCTGCATTTTTGTTTTTCTTGCCAGGTTATTTTTACCTTTTTAAATCAGATTTTTCTTGTGCAACAAGAGAACTGTATAAATATGTATACATATATTGTATTTAACATATACTTTAACATGTTCAACATGTATGTATTAGACTTCCTACCATCTAGGGGGAGGGAAGGAAGGGAAAAGTTGGAACACAAGTGATTGCAAGGGTGAATTTTGAACAATTATCCAGGCATATGTTCTGTCAATATATATATAATAAAAGATGTCCCAAACAAAGGAGTCTTTTAAAGTAATTGTATCAAATGGGGTCCTGGTACATTCCCACATAAATTTTGCAATTCTTGATCTTGAACAAAGTCAGACATCAAAACTAGACCTTGCATATACCTTTCAGCAAGAATGAGATGAGTGGTTTCTTTTAAAGGACAAACCAATATAGAAGATTGGTATCCTTTCTGAAAAGCTTTCTTAGACGCTAATTTTAGAGATCACATAGAATCAATTTAGATTATTATAAGCAAAAAAAGTGAATGCACATATCAAATGCAAAAGGAAAAACTGAAGAGATCTTGTCTGTGCAAGAGATTTTAACCCAAAGGCAGAGTGAAATTACTTTGATAATATTGAAAGATGCCCAAAGCAAAGGTATCTTTAATGTAATGATATCAAATGGTGTCCTCATGCAGTTTAGGGATCTTTCCATGAACTTTTGTGCTGAAACTGAAAATAAGATCTTGTGGTAGAAGAGAGAATTGAAAAGCCAATCAATAAATGTAGCCATTTAAGAGAGCAAATATATAAATATGAAAATGCAGAAAGAGCTGTAGGTCTTTAAATAATATCATCTGACAAGCATTTTACATTTTTAAATGAATTTCAAATTTATTTTTGTCAAAATAAAAATTTGAATTTTCAGCAGGTTGAAGATATTTTCAATATAAAAATTCTGACATGCAAGGGGAATGATAAAAATCAGATTTATCAATATGACTAGTTTTAATTGAAACTACTCTGAACTAATTTTAGAAATATTAATCATATTTTTATTGAAATGGCAAAGATAAGCCACTACTCTCCTTTAAACTATAAAACAGTAACACTGTTCAAAGAGACTGTGATTATGCAATAAGCATTATTTTGCATGGTGAGAGAGCCATGTTAAAAAAAAATGTGCCTTTGATTTCCAACTACACATTTCTCAGTACTTGTTCTGTTTTTACTAATACTTTTTGCATAATGTCCAGAATTGTAGTTTCTGGGATCACTGCCTGTCATTCGTTGAAGGTAGATAGCTTTTTACAGTCTAATTAGCAGTTCTTATTATCTCGGATGTTTTTTATATATGCAATGAGTGTAAAAACTAGGTGCTACTATCCTTATGTTACAGTTTAAAAAGTCAACTTTTTCAGCGTCTTCAACTGTAACATAAGGATAGTAGCACCTTCCTCCCATGCTTGTTGTGAGAATCAAATGAGATAATGGTAAAGGTCTTAGCACAGTGCCTGACACATAAGAAGCACTTAATGCTTGTTTCTCTGCTCCAGAAATATAAAGGCCAATAGCGTTAGCTATTTGTAAAAGTAATCATTATCTTATATTTTAATAAGCACCTCCTAATGTTCAAAAGCAACTAGTTCTCTTACCTCCTTAAATTCAGCATGATGGTTTTCACTAAGAAATGGTTTATTACTAGTCCTCATTTTCTTTCATGTTAGTATTCTTGGGAAGTAGTTTTAGTTTTCAGAAATGAATATTGGAATGAAATACACTTTGTTTCCCACATAATTCCCCTATCATTCATTCTCTATTTCCCTCCCATTCTTTTAGGACCATATTGATTAAAATGTTAACTTTTTAAAATGCCTGTGGCTTCAGGCCGCAGCAGTCTAATAATTAGGTGTGAACTGAACCTTAGAAGGAAAAGAAAGGAAGTGTTAAATTATAGCCCATTTTGGTCCATATGACCAAAATGCTCAGTTAATTGGAATTTAGAATTAACTGGCATTATTTCTTTTCTTTCTTCTTTCCCTGATCAAGCAAATAACTAGACTTTTATTATATCAGAATTGAGCAAAAATATTGTTTCTTCCTTTAGCTCATCAGTTAGTGAATATCAGTTCTGTGGATTATATTATGATAGACTCTGATTAGGTTAGGAAGAAAATGCGTAAATCAAGCTCTCTGTTCTTGAAGAATTTGCAATCTCACTGAGAAGCCAATGCCAAATATAGTTAAAGTTGATTTATAACATAAATTCGCAATAAACAAGCACCAAATGAATTGATATCTAAGTAAGTAATAAAAGCATTATGAGAGAGGGGGGGAAGGGACAAAGAAAAAGGAGAGGTGGGGAGAGGGAGAAAGAAAGGGGAGAAAGGGGAGAGAGAGAAAGAAAAGGAGAGAGAGACACAGACATAGAGCCAGAGCCAGAGACAGACTGATAGACAGAGTCAGGGAAGAGCGAGGGAGGGATGAATGGATGGATGAACAGAGGGAGGGAGGGAGGGAGGCAGAGATTAGTTCAGATGGGACTTAATCCATTCTTCTTCTTCCCAAAAACAAAAAAAAAAATCTGAATTAGCAGCACTAAGACCACCAAGTGCCAAATAGCTAAATTGAATACCATGTATTTTAGACAATTGTATAAATCTAAATTGTCAAAAAGCCTACATTGATTGGTAGATTATTTTTTCCTAAGGATACATTACTTTCAAACACGTTTTAAAATCCCTCAGAATGAGAGTTTCTTTATGATCTTTATAATCAACAAATATAACCTTAATTATTTTACATGAGACATCTTTGGTGTGGTGTATTGGTTTTGAATAAGGAAAATTAAGTTCAGTGTATCCTCTGTAATTTACTAGCTACAAGATCCCAAGAAACTTTAAAGCTCTTTGCCTCAGACAACTTTTTAGGATTTAGATTTATAGATGGCTATGATCTACAGTGATAAAGTGTACTATGCTACTAAAATTATACATTTTTACATACCTAATATATGGTGTATATACCCATGTAAAATGAAAGTGGAGTTAATACAGTAATATTTGGAATATAGAAAAGCATAGCTTTATCTATGAAATTGGCTACTACCTGACAGATTAAGTGAAAGGTTTTGGTAAATTTTATTTATATATAGGCATCACGAATGCAGACTTAAGGATAAGACTATGCTTTAAACAGTCACAGTGATCAATTAATGAGTTAAAAGATTATATATAAAATTAAAAGTTAAAGCATTGTTCCAATTTAGTACTATAATTAGTTGTAGAGCAAATCAAAATGAAAAACCACCAAAATGTATTCAGAATATAATATAATGTAAGTTTATTTTAATGATTTGTTATTTTATAATTTAACTAATTTTTCCAATAGAAAAGAGAAATAATCTGCTTAAGTATGACTTATTTTGAGATGAATAAATAAAGTGAAGTTGGCACTGGGAATATAAATGTCAAAAGCAAAATGTCTGAGAGATACTTAGGTTCTGAGTACTACAAGTTTGATAAATGGAGCTGTGGGGAAGTAGATTGAATGATTTGCTACAGAAGAATTGTTTTTCATATTTATGGAAATCATCAGAATTTGAAAGAATGTCGTAACAATTACTGCTAGAAAACCCATGGCAAATTATAGGGTAGAAGCAGTATAATCCAATATATAGATATCCTGCCTCCAGATTGTGAAAATCTGGATTCAGATTTTATGTCTGACTGTAATGTTCTCTTCTCTAAAATATGATGTTCTCTGGGAGCAGATTTCTTGGGAAGCTTTTCCACTGAGATCAAGATCAGATGCTTTTCTACTGAGAATATTTTGGTGACCAAATGTGGGACAGACATGATCCTGATCTCAGTGGAAAAGCCTCCGAATGTGATTTCAGTGAAAAAGTCTCCTTGACCCAGAAATTAGGGTGAGTACAACAAGGAAACTTTGTTAAAGAGCTAAAGTAGAATTTCAGCTGAAATGGGACAGATGTTTAGAAAACAGTCTTCTGTTTATCTTCAAGGGAAATGTGTAGAGAGCATTGGCAGGGTTGTGAAAAGCTAAGGTTTGATTACAGTTTGAGAGCAAATTCCTGAACTTTAAGAAACTGTACAGTACATATCTCCTTGGTTCTCTTTGGGAAATGAATTGGATCTAGAGGAGTGAAATTTAGTAGGAGAACTACTTTGTCAATCCTATAATGATAATGGAACTGACTCAAATTCCAAAGACACACTTAATACATATATGATTTGGCTTTAGGAAATCATATAAGTGTTAGAAAAAGAAGAAAGAGCAGGAGGGGGAGGTGCTAACTAAACTAGGTGAAAAGGATGAAGAATCAGATAAGAATTCACAGCAGGAGAAATTAGATCATTCCCCTGACTTCCCTCCCTCAATTCATGGATGGAGGGAGAGAAGCAGTGACACAAACAGAACCACCTATTAAGTAACCTATGACAAGATTAGAAAAAGCATTGGTTAAGGCAAAAAATGAAGGACAGGATATATCTGGTTTAATACATGCATACCCTGTGATTGAAGAGATTGATTCTTCAGGTCATAAAAGGAGAAGATACACTCCTTTTGATTTGGAAAAAATTAAGGATTTGAAAAAAGGTTGCATTTTTTATGGGGCTACATCACCTTATGTTAAGACGTTACTAGATAATTTGTCTTATGAAATCATAACCTCAAGTGATTGGAAATCCATAGCAAGGACAACCTGGACAAAACGTGTTGTGGCTTTCAGAGTATCATAAATTATGTAGGATTCAAGCCAGATGCAATAGGCAAACAGGAGTTAATGTATAAGTCACTTTTGACCAACTAACAGGTGAAGGTCAGCATGAAGAGAATTCAGAACAGAATCATTATCCCTAACGGTGCATGAACAAATTTCTAAGACTGCAATAAAAGTTTGGAGTTCCCTCCCCAGACAGAAGAATGAAGGTCAAGCCTTCAAAAACGAGAGCAAGGATCCAATGAACCTTTTACTGATTTTGTGGGATGTTTGCAGCAAGCTGTCACAAGAACCATTGGAGAAAATGCAGCTACAGAAATAATGACCAGATATCTGGCTAAGGAAAATGCCAATGAGGTTTGCAGAAGAATTAGATGGGGATTACACAGAGATGCTCCTTTAGAGGAGATTATAAGATTCTGTGCCACAGTGGGCACAAAAGCTTATTATACCCAGATTATGATGAATATGGAAAGACAGGGTCCCTCTTGGCAAGGGACTTCTAGAGAAAATTGTCAATGTTTTCAGTGTGGAAAAGTTGGACATCTTAGAGCTCAGTGTGGATATTTAGCTAGAGTGAGAGAAGACCTAAAACCTTATGTCCACAATGCCACAAGGGCTTCACTGGGCCTTAGACTGTAGATTGACTCAGGGAAATGAGAGGCAGAGCCCAGCCCCAAGATATCAATCAAAAGACAGATGGGGCATGATGGCAACTGAGTTTACACCCAGAGAGTCTTTAGAAGGTCAGGACTCTGATGTGATCAATCAGCCTAAAAGTAATCACATGGCAGAAAGGGATTACATGATCAACCAACAGAAAAGCAATCACATAGTAAAAAGAGATTACAATTGGGGAAAATACAGGCTTTTTAAACCAACAGGGCAGTGTCCAGTGCAAACAGCTCCAATGTAATTAGCAGATGATGAGGAGAAATCCCCAAAGTGGTAAATAGAGGGGAATTGGATAGATTAACTGCTTGGGAGAGAGGGTTTGCTTGAATTCCTACATATAGAGAAGGAAACAGATGGGTGGCAACAAGCACCTGGAGAGAGACAGAAAAAGAGAAACATCTGGAAACAAAGGAGAAGACCTAAGAACAAAATCTATAGGAATCACTGGAATCCCTAACACAAGATGAGACTGTTTCAGGACATGAAAACCAACAGAAATCATTGAATTCCTTGAGATGAAAAAATGTGGATGAGACTATTGCTGGACTAATTGACAATAGATTCCTTTTGGACTATTTGTAGGACATGTATAATTCCTCATGTTCATCCATGTTATTTGTTACATCACTTCTAGCCTGTGTTATATTGCTATGTGCTTATGTAATTTATGTAATTATGTGTAATACCTCCCATATTGATGGATTTATGATTACCTGTTTCAAGTGAGCCCCTTCAGAAACTTCCTAATTTGATTTGATTTCCCATTTCCTTTGGTGTTTTCATCTCCTTTCCTGAGAAGTCAGAGAGGGTGTGACCACCTTCTTTTCATGGTGTTTTGACTCCTTTTTTGGAAAGTCAGGGAAGGTGTGATCACCTTCTTTTTAGGGGTTCTCAACTCCTTGAGAAGTCAGGGAGGTCATAACCACCTATGTTCTAAAATCAAAAGAAAGGGGGAGATGTTAGGATTCTTACAAGGTGCTAATTCTGTTGTCTAATTTAGCATGGTATTTAACAGTTCTCCTGGTTGCATTTGAGGTGATTATTACTCTGAACTGAAACTAAGGCTGCCCCCAGAAGCTCCCCAAGAAATCTGCTCCTAGAGAACATCATATTTTAGGAAAGAGAACATTACACCTCACATATAACTTGTGTATCCCACACAGTTCTCTAAAACTATACATTGAAGAGCTGACACCGATAGACACTGCTAGAAGGAGTTTCCTCATCAAGAGTTCCCTATTCCAATAAAAATTTGTCTTACTTCACACCCCACACCCTCAGGAAAGTACACCTTCAAAACACATCTTGACTTACTGTGCTTTATCAGGCTGGGTTTTTTGGTTGTTGTTTGTTTGTTGAAGAATTGTTTTTGAATATCCAGTTGCTAGTGTAGCATATAATTCCAAGTTAAGAAAGTATTTCTAAAGAATTCTCAAAAGACAGGTTTTCTGTAAAATGGAAAATTGACTGGCTTTTTGATCACCAGAACCAATCATGAGAGAATAGAGTTTAGTAGCCAGAGTGAACTTGGAGTCAGAAAAACTTGCATCCAAATATATTGACTGTGTGGCCCCAGTGAAGTCACTGAACCTCTCAGTGCTGACATGAAACTTTGCAAGACTTGAAATTGCAGATTTGAGTAGGTAGCCAGTATTTTCCTAAATCAAGGAAATCATGGCTTGAAATTACTTGTTTTAAAGGATGACTGTGCGTGTATGAGATGAAGAAAGGAATGGTTCTGTGCAAATATAAATTTCTTAGAAGGAAGTGCTGCTTTTCCTGATTTTTTTGTATTCCAGATCTTTGATCTATTTAACTATTTAAATGCTAAGTACAAATTCATTTTTATAGATTAACACTTGATAATTATATTACATATGATTCTAAACAAAAACAATTTTCACTAGATTATTGCTGAAAATCAAAGCTTCTTAAATACATCTTTGAAGTAAAATGGTATATTAGCACCTGAACCTTAAACTATCTTTTGTTCACAACTGTACAAAATTTGAGAGTCTCCAGTTAAGTATACTATTTTTACACATAAGTTGTTTCTATAAGGTTTCTAGTTCTCCATCCTCATTCATTTCCTTTCTTATTCACTTATTCATTACTTCAGCATTCATCCAAAAAGTATTATTAGACATCTGTTGAGTGTGTCATATTATGTTTTTTGCCCATAAGAAGTTTTAAGGTAATTACAATCTAGTAAAAGGGGTAACTCAGGGCCCAAGTAAATGTTGTGCAAATAAGAATGTGGTAATTGATTAAGGAATGATAATAGAAAATATGATCAGACCCTGCAGGAGAAAAAGATCTCTTCTGACTTTGTGGGATCAGCAAAATTTTGTTGAATAGATGACACGTGAACTAGCTAAAAAATTTCTTGATCTGGTATTGAAAACCCTTTGATATGTGAAAATATGTTGCCTTTCGTCACTTATATTATTCCCAATTATAGAGCCTATGCTGTAGTTGAACTGGATTGTTTCCTACTCTGCCCTATGCCTGTGATGTTCACCCATGCCCTCTGCATTCCACCTCATCCAAGTGCAGTTTCTCTATCCAGACTACTCTGATTTCTGTGGCTGCTGATGAATGAATTTCACCCTCAGACTTCATATCCAAGTTTCTGTCACACTTCCTTAAGGCTCTTGTATTCTGTTGTACATATAATTATTTACATATATTTCCTATATTCTAATTGTATGAGAGAACAAGTCTTAGCTTATCTAAATTTTATATTGCATCACAACCTTTAGGAGTAAGCACTTAATGTTTTCTGATTGAACTTGAATTGACCACACTAAGAGGTTGCCACTGTTGAGGTATCAATTCCTCTCACCCTAGTGTAGAGGCTATCATTTTAGTGGCAGAGGAAAGTTTCCAAATCATCATGAATTTTTCAGGACGGTTATTCAGCTGGTTATGGCTTAAATATGTTTTTAGGCTTATTTTGAACTGCCTTTTAGAGCACTAGTTAGTTGTAAAGGGGGAAAAATGTATTCCCTGTTCCAACCAGTTAATTTGCAAAGTAACTTTGAGATCCAATTTACTTTTCAAGTTTATAGTACATTGTACTATAAAGTCCACACCTATTTATATCCACTAAACCAACATAATGCAACTTAGTACTCTAATAATCTTAAATGATATATTTTTTTGTTTTTGTTTTGAAGCTAACACATTTAGATACTTCATCAAGTAATTTATATAGATCTAGGATTAAAATAAAAAAGGCCCAGAATATCACTATAAAATGCTTTATAAAAATAAATTTACTTAAGATTTAAATTTCTGATTGTCTGTGAATGTAGTCCCCTTTCTAAAAATATTGCTGTTTAACCAGTCATCATTCTACAATGGCATGATATTAATGAATAGCTGAGACTGAATATATATCTTTTGAATACTGATGAAATTATTAATGAAGTTACTATTTCTTTGGCTTTAATGTAACAAAATATTGTCAGATTTGAGTTGAATGACCTTAAGGATTTTTTTAATGTTTATTTTCTTCTCTCTGATTGAACATAATTTAAGACAATTGGTCAAACATTATAATGTAGATATTATAAATTTTAAAAATATTATGTTTATATCTGAATTATAAAGAGTTTGGCATGATTATTTTCTTTTCTTTTTTTTTTTTTCACAGATGAGGGAGGAGGAGAAAAAATGGTGGGGAAACAATTACAATTTGAATTTCTGATTGGATATAAAGTTTTCAAAGACCTGGGGGGGGCAGGGGACTGGAAGGGTAAGTTGATCCCAGAATTGACATTCCCTGCTTGCCTCAGGAGTATTACAATCTTGGCTCCAGGCTTTTTCTGTTACCCCATACACTTACCCAGGAACTTATCACTTGGAGATGTTATATTGCCCCCAAAATTCTGGGCTTCCGTGTCTTTGTATATAGATTTATATATTAGAAACTTTTCATCTCTTCACATGGTAGAGTTTATATCAGATAGAATGTGTACACAAACATTTTGTTAAAAAGAACTTCTCAATTATTTCAAAGCATTGTCAGTTGGAAGAAATATTAGATTTGTTTTATTCATGAATGGAAGGTATAAAGATGCAAACTTAATTTTCATGTAAAGAAAAACTTCAAGGGTAGAGCTAAAATGGCATGGAGCAGATAAGACTTGCTGTGACTTCCTCTGACCTTCTCTCAAACCAACAGTAGATTAAGCTTCTAAACTGTTTTTTGGAGTCAAAGAACCCACTAATATTTGGAATACAACATATTTCCAGAAGAAGATATCTTGGAAGGACTTCAGAACAAGTCTGTTTCAAACGGGCGGGGGTTAGGGTTAGCTCTGACCACAGCACAGGGAGAACTGGGCAAGGAGCTGGGGTGCAGAGTCAGAGAGTTACAGCTTCCATGCACCTAGGAGTCTTCTGTGAATCTCTTAGGCTACTCTGTCCTGGTTACAAGCAGGTTTCCCACAAAAGGCAAATTGTAGGCCACTGAGCCCCAGAAGAATTCAGGACCTAGCCGAGATTACCCACCACTGGAAGTCAATTGGCAGAACTATCCCAGGGTAAACTAAAGCAGCTGTTGCTCCTATTCATGAAGAACAGACCTCAACCCTTAAAAAAATGATAAACAAAAAAAAAAGAAAAAGAATTCTCACCATAGACATCTTTTATGGAGAGAGAAAGAGAACAGATCTCAAATCCCGAGGTTCCTAAAGGCAAATCAGGTCCGGAAAGGAGATATGAACTGGTCCCCATTTCAAAAGGCTGTCTTGGAACATTGCATAATGGATCTTAAAAGAGAGAAGAAAAATGGGGAAAGGAAATGAGATCATTATGAGAAGGGATGGGAAAAGAATATAACACCCTAGAAAATAGATTAGATGAAATGGAAAAAACATATAATTCCTTCCAAAATAGGTATGAAAAAGATACCAATTCATTGAAAAACAAAATTTGTAAAATGGAAAAAAAAGCAATGAATAAAAGAACTCATTTAAAAATTAAATTGGCCACATACAAAAGGGCATAACAAAGGGAAATGAAGATTATAAATACACTAAAATTTAGAATTGAACAAATGGAAGTGAATAATGCAATAAGACTTCAAGAATCAATCAAACAAAAACAAAAAAAATGAAAAAAAATAGAAGAAAATACAGCTAGGAGAGACAATCTAAGGATTACTCTGAGAATCCGATGGTAAAATAACCATTGAAAGAATTCATCGATCACCTCCTGAAAGAGACCCAAACATTAAATCTCCAAGGAATGTCATGGCTAAATTTGAAAATTATCACACCAAGGAAAAGATATTGCAAACAGCCAGAAAGAAATAATTTAAATACCAAGGAGTCACAATTTGGATTACCCAGGACCTAGCAGCTTCCGCCTTAAAGGATCAATGGACCTGGAATCTGATATTCCAAAAGGCAAAGTAGCTTGCATTACAGCCAAGAATAAGCTATCTAGCTAAAATGAGCATTATCTTTCAGGAAAGAAAAAAAATTATATATATACATATATATATATATATGTACATATATATATATATATATGTATATATATATATTCAATGATATAGGTGAATTTTACCCCTTTGTGATTCAAGGATATCAGAGAAGTTTTCCTTGATGATTTCCTGAAAGATAATGTCTAGGCTCTTTTTTTCATCATGATTTTCAAGAAGTCCAATAATCCTTAGATCATCTCTCTTAGATCTATTTTTACATGTCCATTGTTTTTCCAAGGAGATATTTTACATTTTCTTCTATTTTTTCTTTCTTTCTTTCTTTTTTTTTGTTTTTTGGTTTGACTGATTCTTGTTGTTTCATCAAGTCATTCATTTCTGTTCAGTTCTTTCAGTGTATTATTTTCTTCAATTACTTTTTTTAGTTCTTTTTAGAAATTGAATTTTTAAATGAGATTTGTTTTACGGATTTTTTTTTCCATTTCACAAATTCTGTTTTTCAGGAGGTTGTTTTCTTTTTTCCATTTCATAAATTCTCTTTTTCAGGTAATTATTTTCTTTTTCTATTTTGTCACATCTATTTTATAAGGAATAATGTGCTTTTTTCCTTTTTACTAAATCTATTTTGTATGGTGTTTTCTTCAGATAATGTCTGTGTTTTCTTTTCCAAACCCTCTTGCAAAATTCTCATTACCTTCCCAATTTTTATTCTAGCTGTCTTTTAAGATCCTATTTGATTTCTTCCAAGAGAGCCTTGTGCGAGGGGGACCAATTTATATTACTCTTTTAAGCTTCCTCTGGAGACAATCTGTTTTTAGTTTCCTCAGGGGTTGAAATTTTTTCTTCTCTTTCTCCATAAAAACTATAGTGGGAGTTTTGTTTGTTTGTTTGTTTGCTTGCTTTTTTACTCATTTTTTTTAAGTTGAGGTCTGCTTTTAAGGCAAAGGGGAGATTGTCCAAGCTTTATCTATATGCAACAGTAGCTGTGCTGGGTCAATACTTACTATACCTGATGCTGGGTGGGTGTGAATAGGTCCCATGAAATTCTGGCATTTAGGGGCTATTTGACTTTTGAATTTGTGTTTTATGTCATCTAAATAGTCTGCTGATTTACTAGCTTGTAACCAGCAAGGAGTAGCCAACACTGCTGTGGATTCTTCCTGGTAGATTTCTTGTTCTTGTCTGTGCTGGCTTTACCAAGTGGCTGTTTGCACTCATTCTGCCTCCCTCCATGTCCAATTGGAACAGACCTTTTCTGGAGATTTTAAAAACTATCTTTTGCTGGAAATTTTTTACACTCCCAATATTCATAAATTCTGTCACTCCAAAACCAGTCTACAGTCTGGATTTGCTGTTAGTTTGAGGGTCATGGAGAGAACTCAGAAAAAGACATGTCTTCTTTCCACCATCTTAGCTCCAGCCCCCACCTTTTTTTCATCACTTTCTCACCTAAAATAGGAGGGAAAGCCATGCATGTTCATTAGTTCAGCTTCTTTTCTAATCAATATCAACTTAAGTTGCTCTCACCTAACATTATTCAATGTAAATGTCCCTCCAAAGTAACTAGTGATCTCTAACTTACCAAATAAGGAAACCTTATACATTGCCTATAATTATCCCCTCAAATTTTTTATCTATACTTATTTTAAATGGAACTTTTCTTTCTACCTTTTGCTGCTAGAGTTTGTCAGTAATATCAGCATTTTTACAAATTCTGATAATTTGTGTGGGCTTATTTTGCATTCTGCAACTTTGCTAAATCTGTTAATTGTTTCAAGTAGGTTCAGTTTGATTTTTTAGGATTCTCTATATTATCATGTCATCTGCAAAGAGTGATAGTTTAATCTCTTCATTGCCTATTCTAACACTTTTCACTTCTTTTCCTTATTGCTAAAGCCAATATTTCTAATAAATATCAAATAATAGTGGGGATAGTGTGCATTCTTGTTACACCACTGATTTTAGTGGGGAATGCATCCAGCTTTCCTTCATTACCAATAATGCTTATTATTGGTTTTAGATTGATACTACATATATTTTAAAGAAAACTGCCTTTATCCCTATATTCTCTACTGTTTTCAATAGGAATAGCTGCTGCATTTTGTCAGAACCTTTTAACACATCAACTGAGATCATATGATATCTGTTTTTTCTTTTTTTGATATGATCAATTAGGATTATACTTTACCTGATATTAAACTATCCCTGCATTCCTAGAGTAAATCCTATTTGGTCCCAGTGTATTATTCTGCAGGCAAGTTATTGTAAATTTTTTGCTAATATTTATTTAACATTTTTCTTTGATATTCACTAGAGAGGTTGATCTATAATTTTTTCCCCTCTGTTTTGGCTTTTCCTACTTTAGGTAACAGAAATATTATTTGTGTCATAGAAGGAATTTGGCAGGAATTTTTATAGTATTAAAATTGGTCTTTAAAAGTTCTGTAGAATTTATTTTTAAATCCATCTAATCCTTAAGATTTTTCCTTAGGGAGATGACTTGCTCAATTCCTTTTTCTAAAATGGGACTATTCAAATAATTTATTTCCTCTTCTGTTAATGTGGACAATTCATATTTTTGTAAGTGTTCATCCATTTTGGTCAGATTGTCAGAGTTGCTAGCATACAGTTGGTGCAATAACTCCTAATTATTGTTTTAATTTCTTTTTCATTGGGATAAGTTCACTCTTCATTTTGGATGCTGGTGATTTGGTTTTCTTTCTTTTTTCTTCTTTCTTTCAAATTAACAAAAGGTTCATCTATTATTTTTTTTTCATAAAACTATTTTACTTTTTCAACTTTTTAAAAATTTTATTAATCTCTCCGAGTTTCAGAATTTCTAATTAGATTTTAATTGGAAGTTTTAATTTGTTCTTTTTCTGGCTTTTTTAATTGCACACCCAATTCACTGCTCTCCTCTTTACTTTATTTATGTAGCCATTTAGAGATTTAAAAATTTCCCCTAAGAACTGCTTTAGCACCATCCCATAGGTTCTGGTATGTTTTCTCTTTGTTGTTCTCTTGGATTACATCATAGATTTTTTTCTGTGAATTATTATTTGAACAACTCGTTATTTAGAATTAATTTCCAATTGGTTTTTAGTCTCTTTATTTGAATATAATTTTTATTGTATCATGGTCTGAAAAGCAAGCATTTACTATTTCTGCCTTTCTGCCATTTGACTGTGAGATATTTATGCCCTAATATATGATCAATTTTCATGTAGGTGCTATGTATATTGCTGTGAAACCTCCCCCACTTATATAGTTTTACAGTCTATTTCATCTTGTTACTGGCTTAACATCTTTTCTAGGAATTTGAGTGCTCTACCAGTTGATGCATAAACATTTAGCATTGTTACTACTTCATTGTTTATTGTATCTTTTAACAAGATGAGATGTACTGTCCTTCTTTTAGAATAGTTTTTAACTGCTTTTAATTTAATTATTTTCCTCTTTTAATTAGATATATTTTTACTTTTGCTTTATGCAAGATCAATATGGCTACACCTGTTTTTTTTTTGTTTTGCTTTGTTTTCTTTTACTCAAGATGAAGTATAATAAATTTTGCTCCAGCTTTTAACATTTATTCCGTATTTATCTGTGTGTCAAATATGGTTTCTTATAAACCACATATATAAGGAATTTATTTGTTGGGTTTTTTTTTCTACTCTACTATTTGCTTCTCCTTTATGGGAGAGTTCATACTGTTGATTTCCACAGTTATTATCAGCAGCTCTGTATTTCAGTCCATCCTATTTTCTGCCTTGTGCATACTTTTGTTCTTGCTTTCCATCCTTAGTAGTTTTTTTTTTTGTTTTGAACCCTCCCCACTCACTACTTGCCCTATATTTTCTGTCACCTCCCCAGGTGTTTCTCCCTTCTATCCAGTCTCTATTTTTCTATCTTCTTTCTCCTCCTACTTCTTTGTAGAATAAGAGCAATACTCAACTGCATGATTAAGTTATTCCCTCTTTGAGCCAAAACTGATGAGATGCACTTATGCTCACTCCCTTCGCTTGTCTCCCTGAATTGTTAGAGATATTTTGTGCCTCTTCCTTTGATCTAGTTTGTCCGTTTATAGCTCCTTTTTCCTCTTTTGTTAGTTGTCCTGTATTTTATATCAGAGTCCATTCACAAACGTGCCCTCAGTCCATGTGATGCTCCTACTCTGCCCCCAAAATAGATACAATTCTCAAAGGTTACAGATATCCCTTTGCCATCTAGGGATGTAAACAATTTAGCCTTTAAATAATAACTATAATTCCCCTGTTTACCTTTCTCGGAGTTTCTTGAGTCCTATGTTTGAAGATTAAATTCTCTGTTTAGTTCTGCTTTTTTTCAATAGAAATGATTGAAAGTCTCCTTATCTATTACTTGCCCTGAAAGATGATACTCATTCTCACTGGGGAGTTAATTCTTGGTAGTAAATCTAGGTCCTTTGCTGGAAACATGGACCTCAAATCAATATTATACAAAGAGAGTCAAAAGAATAGATATAATCATAGTCTGTCAAGATTTTGCTGGTGGAAGCACTGGCTGCTTAGGTAGAGTTAGCCAGTACTTGTGACTAAAGGCTTTTTAGCCATTGCACCTTAGTGGGTGGTTAAGGTATTGTATTCCAGGCCTTCTGATCCTTTATTATACTTGCTGCCAGATCCTGGGTAATCCTGATTGTTGCTACTTGATATTTGAATCACTTTTATCAAGCAGCTTGAAGCATTTTTTGCTTGTGATTATACTTCTAGAGTCATTGATTTTTCCTCATGGGATCTCTTTCCAGAAGGGATTGATAGATTCTTTCAATGACTATTTCTCCCTCTGTTCTAGAATATCAGGGCAGTTTTCATGGAAGA
The DNA here is from genome assembly GCA_020854095.1 of Dasyurus viverrinus. NCBI lineage: Eukaryota > Metazoa > Chordata > Mammalia > Dasyuromorphia > Dasyuridae > Dasyurus > Dasyurus viverrinus. The sequence goes on from CM037001.1 coordinate 251,292,685, forward strand.
ATGCTATTTAGAGTCCTTTTTTGTTTTGCTTATGGTGTTCTGGTAGGTCAATTGTTTTTTTTTTTTTTTTTTAATTTTCTCTTTTGGACATATTTTTCAGGTCAGTTGATTTTCCAATGAGGTGTTATTCATTTTCTTTCATTTTTCATTCTTTTTAGTTTGAGTGATTCTAGAAGTCATTACCTTCCATTTGCCCCATTCTACTTTTTAATGTGTGGTTTTCTTGAGTTAGCTCTTGTATCTCTTTTTATCATTTGTTCAATTCTACTTTTTCAATGTTTTGTTTTCTTCAATTATTTTTTTCTTTTCCTTTGCATTTGCCCAATTATACTTTTTAAGGAATTACCTCTCTTTTCTAAGCTGTTGACTCTCAAGGCAGAGAGGTATTCAAATACTTCTCTTTTGTTTTCTCATTTTTTCTTCTACTTCTCCTATTTGTCCTTTAAAATTTTTATGATCAAGAATGAGAAGTCTCTTTGGGTTTAAGATCAATCTAGGATTTCCTCTATGGACATTTTGTCCTCATCTGAATCGTTGCTTTGGTTTTACCTGTTACCACAGTAGTTTTCTATGGTCAAACTTCTGTTATGTTTCTTTTTCATTTTCTTTTTGTATTTCTTTATTTTTTAATTTATAAGTTTGGGCTCTACTTGTAAAGGAAGCTTTGTCCTAAACTTCCTGTGCAGCTTTAGGTATTAGGTTTGAGCACAGGACTTCCTGTATTTGCAGGGGGTAGCTTTGCCTGCTCTTTTGATGAAAAGTCTGATTCCCCAGAATCTGTCTTCTGAGCTGCAACTGGGGGCTACCCCACTGCTCTACTCCTCTGTGAGCCAACCCTGAGACTTTCAGTTGCTGATGTGCTGTGATTAAGAGCCTCTCATTTCATTTCCCAGATTCCACCCAAGGTAGTCTTAACACCTTTTTCATATCAGTGAAACTGATCTTCCTTCAAGTTTTTTTCCAATCTGTATTGACCTTGACCGGGAGAGTGGTTTCATTCAGTTAGACTCTATTCATAGGCTTGGTTTTATGTGGTTTTCGAGGGAAATTGAGCTGGAGCAGCTTTGATTGCTTTATTCTACCATTTTAGTTCAGGACTCTGTCTTATTTAAAATTTGTGTATTTGGTCCATAGTGGGTACTTAATTCTTTCTGCATTGAAACAAATAGTAGATCATCCTTGAAAACTTCTATGGCTGAAAAATCATCAGCCTGATCCAAACATAAACCTTTTTAGCTAACTGAGGTCTGATAGAGATTAGACTCCAATGTCAAAGGTTCCCAAAACCCAAAGACACTTCTATATCTCTATGGGGTAATGGAATAAGACTTCAGTAGTCTCTTCTTGGATATAAACACAAGAGATGTTTCTGTTTAATGTTGGTATTCTGTTAGAAAATTTAAAAATGTTCTTACCTTTAAACAACACTAAGTTGCTCAATCAATAACATATTATTCTTATTATTTGAGAGAGCCAAATCATCAGCCTCTGTATCTGTGTACGATGATTGAATGAGTTCCTCAAGAGCATCTGCAGCCATCTGTACTTATTCTTATAATATACAAAAATATTATAAAATAATAAATTTAATGTAAAATAGTTTAAAATAATAATAATGACTAACATTTATGTAGCACTGTAAGCTTTTCATAACACTTTCTGTACATTATCTCATGGCATATTCACAACAATTTTATGACAAAAGCATTACTCAATTATTTTATAAAAGAAGAAACAAACTATAAGAGACTTGGCCTGAATCATAAAGCTAGGTAAGAGCCCCAAAAGGATTCACACTCAAGTCTTCTTGTCTATTCACCACGCCACCTAGAAGGAACCTTATGAAAATTATCACAAATAGTCACACTATCTCTTATAGCTAATAAATTTTCTTCATTTAATTTATAGGGAGAAATGAAAGAAAAGCCAGAAACATTCATTCTCTGGCATTCACAATGAATACATTTCACAGGAAGACTATATCTAAAAGCATTCATTTTCTGATTAAGTTCTCCTGTGCATCATAATGCAAAAAGGATTTTTTGGTTTAAAATTGCATTATTTTCTAAACCAATTTATATTTCTATATTTTTTCACAATACCTTATCTTTTTATTTAATGTATTCTTTGTAGGCCTAAAAACAAATAATTCTTTATAAATATATATATATGTATATATATATGCAAATAAGTAAAATACATGTAATTTTTATCATTGGCACTATTTAATATATATATATATATATATATATATATATATACTTTTGGAAAATCATATGCTTATTCATGGTTTTAGTCAATCACATAAGATTATAACATTGATTAATCTTAGCCATAATTTATAATAAACATTTATCTTTGATTCTTGAAAAAGGTTTTAAAAGAAATTATTATTCTTTATCTTTTGTTATCTGCATTTTATACAGTTGCTGTGGTCATCTGCTTTCAGAATTTTCATTTCCAGATTTATCAATTCACCTGAGATGTAAAGGAATGGGGTCCATAATTCAAGTAGGGTAGGGTATATGATTTGGGATTGACCAGTACAGGGAACTTCCAGAGAGGAAATAATGCAAATGGGCAGCTGTTTTGTGTCATGTCCGAGAGTTTCCTGCAGACACTCAAGGATTTATGGACTGTTTGGGGTCAGAAATCAATTATGAGACAATGGGGAAACTTAAACCCAATTCATCTTTACTTCTACATTGCGTCCATAAACTACAAAGTACTTCTCTTTTCAGCTCCTTAGGATCTGTTAACACTGACAGCTTTTTTCTTTACCTCTAATTTTTTGACAAGCAAGCCCCATTTCCTTTTCCTTCTCCTTCTTTTCCTTCCTTCCTTACATTACTTATTTTTTCTTATCTTTAAAAATCTGTCTTCTGCTTCTCTTTCAACTGAATTCCTACTCCTGGTAACTTTTATCTTATCTTCATTGTGTCCTCCTCCATTTCTTCAATTCGTTTTTCTTGGGCTCACCTTCTTTCCCTCCTTTTCTTGGAGTATTTCTTCTTCAGTTCAAGTCACAACAGTTTCTTAAGGGTTCCCACATTTCTTTTTTATTAACTTTCAAACTTTTGATGTCTAAATTAGCTTCACAAGTCATTATCTCCTTTAGTTTGATCTTTCTCCCACTCCCCTTTTCACACAATATCATAAAAGAGCACTTCCTTTCTCCATTATCTGGAATAATAATTCTTTAAAATAGTTCTTATAATCAAGCATAATCACATACATTTCCTCAGACTTTAACAAGTTATATCCCTAGAAGCTTCTTGCTGAATAGTTGATTTAGCCCCTAAGCTGTTTCACTTTAATGACATCCTTTGTGGTTGTGATAAATGTTTCATGTGATTTTGGGACACTAGAAACAGCTCTCCTACCTGCTACTTGGCTTCTTCATTTATCTGATGCTCCATCAGCCTTTGGACAAAAATAGGATGAAAGGTTCAAAATATCAGTCTTCTCTGTGTCATGTGATTCTTCTCACCCACCTCCTGACACACTACTCCCTCCCTGCTTGTAGGTTATCCTTTTTTTTTTTTCTTTTTCAAAACTTCGTATCATTTCTAGCAATACATCATTGTACTTGATCATTAAGAATAGGAAAGCTTTTATCCCCAGACTTTCTACCTTTTTCTATATTAAGATTAATTCTTTGGTCATTTTCTACAGATCATTGAGCTTACTGGAAATGAAATATTTATTCCATAGTCACTCCTGTTGGTGGCCTTTACAGCTAAAGTTTTGTTTGTTTGTTTTGTTATATCTGAGGCCACATTTGAACTCAAGTCCTCTTGACTTCAGGGGTGGGGCTCTATCCACTGAACCACCTAGCTGCCCCTTTTACAACTAATGCCTTGCCAAATCTGTTCCCCTCCCTTGAAGCTCCAGAGACATGTCCTTTTAACGACTTGCTACTTCTTCCCAAGATGCACTGACCATTTTCCCAGATACCTCTAATTGAGAACTTGAAAATTCCTACACAAGTCTCAATGTGAGAAGGAGCTTTCTACCACTGTTGTCCACAAGAATTCCAGGCAGAAATCAGTCATCAAACATTTCTGTCCTCTATTGCTACTCTCCTTGTTGAGAAATTTCCAAATTCTTTTCCTGTCTAGTCTTAGGATCCTGGTGCAACTGAATAATCCCTACTCTATGCTGATAACCCCCCCTTTGCCTGAACACTTAAATTTTCACAATTATAAAATGATACATATTTGCACTAAAAATGTGCCCTTAGAAGTCTTTTTTAATAATCTATCTCAGGTGGCTAATACATAGTGTGGCCATATGGAAGAATGTAGCTTGTTCATTCTTCATTCACCGAATAATGATTTCTTAATGGTTAGATTAAGATATTGTGAATAGAGAATAGGTCTTGAAGGAAAAATACAATGGATTCAAATTCCACCATTTTTACATAGTGGTTTTGTAAATCCAAGCAAGCCATTTAGTCCTTCACAGACAGCTAATAACACAGAAGAGTTGCCAATCTGCTAAGTCAATAAACACACATACACACTTGCCTTTGCACACTTATACACCTGTGCATATTTATGTATATATGTATGTGAATATGGTTATTTGTTCTTTATTTTGTATATTACATACATGTAGGCAAACAGTTATAAATACATATTTACATATATACATGTGTATCTTTCTGAATGAATTTATTTGTATAATCTTTACTCTGTATGTATATACAAAAATACATATATGCCTATACATATACATGTATGTATACACATACATACACACTAGTTCTTAACTAGACCTAATTCTGTACAAAATAATGAAGTAAAAACATGAATTAATGTGATAGTGAAAATAGGTTAAAATGAATATATGTCTTTTGGGGGGAGCATGAGATTTAGTATTGTCTTGGTCTTGGATAGAAAAAAATATTTGGAGAATGGACCATGAGAATTATTTAATTAAAATATTAACCTGCTATGAAACTTTCTTATCGATTCTTCTAAGTAATATTCTTTCACTATTGTAGAAAGTAGTAAAATATAATTAAAACACAAACACCAATACATGAAATTCATTTGAAAAACATAATTTGTGAAGCTTTGCTATAATGTGTTTTTTGGACCTGAAAAGCACCTATGTATGATTCAAATTGAATTAGGCTATAGATAAAGTTGTCAAGATTTTGTGGGTAGAAAGAGGTCTTCTAAAAGTATTTAATATATGTCAGTGATTTGTTTGCATTAACCTTTTTATCAGTAGGCTGCTTCACAATGACAGGGCACAATCTTTCTAGCTGATATCATATAGAAAAATACCCTGACATAACAGTGAATCTGGGATTTGCATATAGGTAGTTGAGAAAAGACTACATTGGTTTCACCTTTTTCTACATAATCCCCACAGATAGAGTATAGTACAGCTACATTCAGTGTGACATAGTATTCAGTATGACTTGTTTGGTCATAAGAAGAGATCCAGAGACTGCTCTATTTCATATGACATAATTCTAACTCTTCTCCATTGGCAATAATGTTCCTTATTATAGACCTCTACAGTTCCTGGAACAAAAAGGCTGCTGAGTTGCAAACCAGTATATTTGTTTTCTTTTTAAGCTTTCCTGGGAAGAGAAGCTAAAAATAAATAAGTAAACAAATAATAAAAAACCAAAATATGATGTCCAGAGGATATCCAATGCACATCTATTATTAGATATATTATTATTATCATCATCATCATCATCATCATCATCATCATCATCGTTGTGTATCTATTATCTAGTATTTCAACTACCTTTGGCCACATCGGCGAGCAATGCAGCTTTGTGGTCCTTGCTCCGGTTCAGGTATCCTTTGGTGGGTAGGGTGTTTGGACTCCAAAGTCACTAGGCAGCTTAATGGAACTGCTGAAGAGAAAAATCTTCATCCTGGAGGAAAACTTCAGGGTTAGTCTGGAGAACTCGCGGGGGAAGTGGTCTCTTGGGCCCCTTAGCCTGCTGGGAAGGGGAGTTAAAAGGGGAAATGTCAAAAAGCCGAGGCCGAAGGTTTCCAGACCGGTGAGCCCGCAGCAGTTATAACTGATTCAGCCCTAGAGCCGTCTGCAAGCCTGGCAATGGCAGGAGGGGAACTGAACTGCGCGTGCGTTTGTCAGGTCCGTGGCTCATGGGGACGCGATGAATGGACGTCCTGGTGCTGCACGGGTGCCGGATCCGTTAGCTTGCAGCTGGAAGAGTCCAGAGCTCCAGGTCTTGCGTTCGAATGTCAGGAGCTACTCTGTTGCTTGCTTTGATGGGCACAGCACTTCCTCTGTGAGTCTAGGTGCTTTCTCCTGTAAAATGAAGGCGTTCTACTAGATAATCTCTCAAATATCTTGCAGCCCCTAACAATTCTGTAAAGTTGAAGGAAGCGCCCAGCCTGAAAAGGAAGGAGGATCCTTGAGCCCGGGTTAGATAAAGGCAGTCTAGGCTTCTCTTCTGATTCTTCCTTCCCTGTTAACTGCCGTCAAAAGTGTCCAGGAAGGATTTGTACAGGACAGAGAGTCTGTCATATGGAGAGGAGAGCTGTTCTCCACCAGGCAGCCCTGGATTCAAACCCATCCTATACAGAATTTAAATTGCCTTATTCATGCTGTTATTAGTGGAGGGCAGAAGGAAGAGGAGACTACAGTAGTTCGGGGGAGAAAAGATATGTCACTTTTAGTTGGAAAGTTGAAACATACCCTAAGACTACAGAGGGTATATAGAGGATAATGGTCTCATTCAACTCTGGGCTGATAAGCCCCTGTCCAGAGTATTGTGTTTTTTAAGGATGTTACATTCTAGGAGGGGGTTTGAAGAATTCAGAGACAAGAGGTATGGATAAGAGAAGACTAAGGAACGATATGATGAAGATTTTCAAATATCCTGCAGAGATACTTTGATTCTCTGTATTGGTTTATATCCTACTATTGCATGCTTCCCTTGGGACTGATCATTAAAATCTGCCTTGTTTTAAAGTTACACATAATGAATAGAAAGAAGCTAGGAGTATTTTGTTTTACTGACTTGTGTTCAACCCCCAAATTGTAAGGAAATTTCTGCAAAGGGAAACAATCCTGGTTATTATCTAGATGGTCTTGGCCTTTGTCCCCTCTTGCTCTCCCTCCCCCTGCTGTTCTTCCCCTCCTCTCTGTGTTCCATTTACGATGTGAAAAGTATCCTCTGCACCATCAACCCACTTTTATTTGTTTTTTTCAGCTCACCTGCTGAAATCTGAAGTCCTCCTCACTGAATCTGCAAAAACTGAAATATTGCATACCCATCCTGAAGAATCGCTGTTGCTTGTTGTTTTTCTCCTAGCTCTGCTTCTTCTCTTCTCCCTTCCTCCCTCATCTCCATCTCCTTGTTACCTTCTCTTTTTCATTTTCTCCTTTTCCCTTCTGTTTCTGCCTCCCCTTTCCCCCTCTTTTTCTTCTCCTCCTCCCTTTTCTAATCCTAGTCCCCCTTTTCCCTTGCCTCCCCTGTCTTTTCCCTTTCCTCCTTTCCAACCAACCAAAACCAATCAAAACCCCATCCTACAAGTCTTTTGTTCTCAGTGGGGATTATTTGTGAAACATTTTGTAAATTCATTGGTTAATACGTTGGTTATACTTGTGAAATGGCTCATTAATTCAAGGGATAGATGTGTCATACCTGATGACTTCCTGTAGAACTCTAAATTGCACATGATGTTCTATAACATTTTCTAATATTTAGCACCATGATCTAGTATTGTGAATACATTTGGATAATGGCTTGGCTAGTTCAAAGCTCTACCGAGAAAGTAACAGACTCCATTATTATATACATTTTATACTATTATATAAATTGTCGACAGAATTATATAATTATTTGAAAAAACATATTTTAATTGGGGTGAAGGCCAATGTATATGAAGACTAACTTCATATTAGTTAATATTTCAAATACAGAGGCAAATCATTAATCAAAATCTTGTGACTTACAGATATTTGACTGAAACTAGTATAAAATTTGTGGAAGTTGAAAAACATTTTCATGAATTTTTAATGAATACAGATGAAAATATACTGGATGAAAATGGACAAATAATTCACCTAACAGTTATTATAATTAACTCCCACATACCCAGTATCATATAGTTCATATAGCACTTTACATATGTTAACTCTATTTTTACTGCAAATTTACAAGAAATAGGCACTTTAAGTACAGTTGTCTCTCTTTCATGTCGAGGGACATGCTATTAAATGAAAGGGGCTAGATTTGAACCCAGTTCTTCAAATGTCAAATTTAGTAAAGCTATTCTTTTGAAGTTTTTTCCTTGGTTTTCCTACATGTGTGGCATATTGGTATGGAGTGCCCTTTTCTCCATCTGTTTTTGAGAAGACATAGATTATGTCTGTATCTGATTGCATCTACATATGTTAAATTTTCCCATTACTTCTTAAGCCAGAACTTAGTTTGGTTATTAAGGCAAATCCTGAATCTTGCAACTAGATTACATACATCATTGGATTTGAACTACATGGTGGAACTGGGCTAGAACTAATGGCCATGTTTTACATAAGTATAACTACAAATTATGTCAATATGTGGGACAACTTTAGAGAAATTATTTATACTAATTAAGAATTATCTGTATTCCTATAGTACTGGCTGAAGAACAAATGGGGGGGTTCAACCTCTGCCCTTCTCCCCAAATGTTCTTTCTTTATGGCTTCTAACCCTAAGGAATCTTTGAAAAGCTTTATGAGAAAGCAGAGTAAGGGAATGGTGGAAAATTTATCTTTTTAAAAGTCACTAGGTCCCTGAGTCAAAACCTCAAGATGAATTGTTATGCCACAGTTCTCTTTAACTGTTCTGACTCAGTTTCCCTGCACTAGTTTCCCTTTTCTCAGTTTGCTTAACTGTTATGTCTCAATTCCTTAAACTGTAAAAACCCCTTCTGGTCCATTAAGATTGGGAACCATTTACTCTAAGGTTGTAAATTGTTAATGCAAGCAAGATAAACAAGAGAGTAGACCTCCTGACTCTTTCTATCCTCAAGAATTTACAATATCCCTCTAAAATATTCCAAGATACCTCACTGATACTCTCTGGGTTTTTAGGATTTATGGTCTCCCCCCATCCTGACAGAAGTTTTCCTGCGCTTCTTACCCTTTTTTTTGTTTCTTACCCTGTTTTGTTCTTCTTAAGAAGTTGGGTTTCTCCTATTCATTGCTGGAGGCTGTATACTAGATGCTGGATTCCTTGAGATGACAGTCTTCTCCAGCCCTGGGATCAACATGGATTCCTTGGTCCCAGTATATCTTTATCTCTGTCTGACTGGATAATTTGAGATGAGAGTCCTGTCCAGTCAATTATATTCTCCAATTAATAAAATATTGAAAGCTCTCTAATCTCTCTCCTGCCTCAGTTTCCCCGGCATTACTGGAGAAGCCCAGATGATGTTGTAAATTTCAGAATGTCATGAGGCCCTGGACTGTGGCTGTGGTTGTTTACTGAAGTGGTCAGTTGTGGTGGTAGCAGCAGACTGGAATAAAGGAAGAGTAGGCATTTGAGAAAAAGATACCACTGGAAAAGATCTACCTTGGAACCCCCCCCACACACACACACACAAACACACACACTATGTTTGAACTTTGATCATGAAAAATGTGAAATCATTAATTTGAACAATTGTCAAATTGAACTAATTATATGGGAATGCTTTAAAAGCCTCTCGGAACATAACTACAAGCTACAACTTGGCAATATGTTGAATAAGATAAGATCTTAATAAAGCAATAAAGATTTTTTTTTATCTTTTTCAATATGTTGAAAAACTTAAATATAACTTGTCAATTCAACATATTGCCAAGTTGTAGCTTGTAGTTAAGTTTTTCTTTTAATGAACACTCTAATACCCTTATGTTCATTATTTTCTATGTGGGAAGAAAATAAACTGACCTATTATCTAAAGGATGAGAAAGCATTTTTAGTTTATCTCCTTTGAGAAAAACCTCGATCTCCTAAAACAAGAAGAACAGAAAAAGCATTTGATAAAGTCTAGCATTCATTCCTATTAAAAACACTAGAGAGTATAGGAATAAATAGAGTCTCCCTTAAAATGGTTAGGAGTATCTATTTAAAACTATCAGCAAGCACCATATATAATAGGGGCAAACTAGAAACATTCTCAGTAAGATCAGGAGTGAAACAAGGCTGCCCATTATCACCATTACTATTCAATCTTGTATTAGAAATGTGAACTTTGTCAATAAGGGAAGAAAAAGATATTAAAAGAATTAGAGTAGATAATGAAAAAACAAAATTATTATTCTTTGCAGATGCTATGATAGTATAGGTAACCAACAAAGTCCAGCAGCAAGATATGCAAAAAGAAATTCCATTCAAAATAACTGTCAGTAGTATGAAATATTTGGGAATCTATCTGCCAAGGGAAAGTCAGGAACTATATCAACACAACTACAAAACACTTTCCACACAAATGAAGTCAGACCTAATCAGTTGGAAAAATAGCAAGTGCTCATGGGTAGGCAAGTGAATATAATAAAAATGACAATACTACCTAAATCAATCTATTTATTTAGTGCCATACCAATCAAACTCCCAAGAAATCATTTTACAGATCAAGAAAATATAGTAACAAAGTTCATCTGGAAGAACAAAAAGTCAAAAATTTCAATGGAATTAATGAAAAAAATGCTAATGAAGGTGGCGTAGCCGTGCCAGACATAAAAACTATATTACAAAGTAGCAGCCATCAAAACCACTTGGTACTGGTTAAGAAATAGAGTAGTCTATCAGTGGAATAGGTTAGGATCAGAGAACATTATAGGCAATAACCATAGCTAGTTTTGTTTGACAAACCCAAAGACCTCAGCTTTTGGGATAAGAACTCACTATTTGACAAAAACTGCTGGGAAAATTAGAAACTAGTAGGGAAGAAATTAGGCATCAACCCACACCTAACACCACATACCAAGATGAGATCTAAATGGGTTCATGATTTAGACATAAAGAGTGCTATTATAAGCAAATTAGAGGAACATGGTGTAATATTCTCTGAAAAGTGTAATGTTCTCTGGGAGAAGGTTTCTTGGAGGGCTTCTGGGAGCAGCCTTCAAATCCTTTATTATCTCTTTCCAAGTCTTGTCACCTTTCCTGGGGCCCTGTTAGCTTTCTTAGAGGGCTATCTCTCTCCTTGGTTCCGAGAGTTTAAGCTCCTGCCACCAATCCTTTGTCTTCTCTGCTTCTGCCAGCTTCTTTAGATCCTCCTGAATGTGTCTTAGTTTCTGTGGGGGAGGCAGGAGGACTGCCACCACTCTTCTGTTCTTCCCTAATTCTCATTCTGGCTGAGTTTGTCTGAGCTTATAGCCTATCTCATCATAGATGTGAATCTTGTGGAACTATAGCAAGTACTAAGTACATGTACTGAACTAGAGAACTGTTAAGCACTATGCTAAACAACAATTGTCTCTATCAATTCCACTGACTTAGCACCTCGTTTCAAATTCTGGCCCATAACAATATAGTTTACCTCTCAGATCTGTGGAGAAGGAAGGAATTTGTGTCCCAAAGAAGAATTGGAATTCATAATTGAACATCAAATAGACAATTTTGATTATATTAAGTTAAAAGGTTTTGTACAAACAAAACTAATGCAGATAAAATTAGAAGGGAAGCAATACATTGGGAAATCATTTTCTCATTTAAGGTTTCTGATAAAAGCCTCATTTCTAAAATATAGAGAGAATTGATTCAAATTTATAAGAATCCAAACCATTATCCAATTGATAAATGATCAAAGGATGTGAACAATTTTCAGATGAAGAAATTAAAACTATTTCTAATCATATGAGAAGGTGCTCTAAATCACTATTGATCAAAGAGATGCAAATTAAGACAACTCTGAGATACCACTACACACCTCTCAGATTGGCTAGGATGACAGGAAAAGACAAGGATGAAATTGGAGGGTATGTGGGAAAACTGGGACAAAGGATGTGAACAATTTTCAGATGAAGAAATTAAAACTATTTCTAATCATATGAGAAGGTGCTCTAAATCACTATTGATCAAAGAGATGCAAATTAAGACAACTCTGAGATACCACTACACACCTCTCAGATTGGCTAGGATGACAGGAAAAGACAAGGATGAAATTGGAGGGTATGTGGGAAAACTGGGACATTAATACATTGTTTGGATTAAGCCATTTTGGAGAGCAATTTAGAACTATGTTCAAAAAGTTATCAAAGTGTGAATATCCTTTGACCCAGCAGTGTTTCTATTGGGCCTATATCCCAAAGAGATTTAAAAGAAGGAAAGGGACACACATTGTGCAAAAATGTTTGTGGCAGTCCTTTTCGTAGTGGCAAGAAACCGAAAACTGAATGGATGCCTATCAGTTGAAGAATGGCTGAATAAGTTATCATATATGAATGTTATTGTTTTATAAGAAATGATCAGGAGAATGATTTTAGAAAGGCCTGGAGAGACCTACATGAACTGATGCTAAATGAAATGAGCAGAACCAGGAGATCACTGTACATGACAATCAAGTCTGATAAACGTGATTCTTGCCAACAATGAAATGATTGATGCCAGTTCTAACGATCTTGTAATGAAGAGAGCCATCTACACCCACAGAGAGGGCTGTAGGAACTGAATATGTATCACAACATAACATTCTTGCTTATTTTGTTGTTGTTCACTTGCATTTTGTTTTCCTGCTCATTTACTTTCTTTTTTTTTATCTGATTTTTCTTGTGCACCAAGAGAACTGTATAAATATGTTTGTACATATCGGATTTAACATATATTTTAACATGTTTAACATATATTGAATTGCTTGCCATCTAGGGGAAGGGGTGGGAGGGGAGATGGAGAAAATCTGAAACACAAAGATATGCAAGTATCAGCATTGTCAAATTATCCATGCATGTATTTTGAAAATAAAAAACTTAAAAAAAAAACCCAGAATATTATACACAGCAACAAAAAGATTATGTGATAATCAATTGTGATCAATGTGGCTCTTTTCCACTTTGAGGTGGTTCAGGCCAATTCCAATAGACTTGTGATGAAGTGAGCCATTTGCATCCAGAAAGAGGACTCTATGGATTGAATATGGATCACACCATAGTATTTTCATCTATTTTGTTGTCATTTTCTTTTATTCTTTTTCGATTTTTTTTTTGATCTGATTTTTTTGTGGAGCATGATAAATGTGGATATGTGTGTGTGTGTGTGTGTGTGTGTGTGTGTGTGTGTGTGTGGGTAGAAGGTTGAAAAATTTGAAACACAAGGTTTTGCAAGGGTGAATGTTGACAATTATCTTTGCAAATATTTTGAAAATAAAAAGTTAGTAAAAATTATCTGGGGCTGAATTTGATTTAAGATCTTGCACTCAATTCACTGAAACCCCTAATTGCTTTAAAAATTCAAAGGATTCAAAAGTTATGTCAAAGTCCCCATCTTTCCCTTTGCTAAAACTACAAGGACACTCAACCTCCACCTCCTTTTCTTTACCTGCCATCACCCTTTCCCATGATTCAGTTCTGGATAAAGCCTGATTTTTAAATAGCAGGATCAAGCTATAAAACTGAAAGCTATTAAAACTATCAACTCCTCACTCACTTCTGCTTCACAGGGATAATGGTTTTTGGGAATCTACAATTTTCTCAAAAAAGAAAAAATAAAAATGCTACCCCATACATCAGATTTTAGGACAAATTACCTCTTCTCATGTAGAAAGCAATGATTAGCATAAGCGAATTACAGTATAGGTTAAAAAATAACTTTTAAGATTAACTAATAGTACTTGGAAATTAGTATCTAATAGGTGTAAGGGGTCAGGAAAGGATCCTTGGGTGGCACAACAAGAAAGTAAAAAGGTTTTGATGTCTGAGGAAGCCAGAGGTAACTTCTGTAGCTAGCAGGAACTGCCACAAGTGCAGAAACTTTGGTTGCATTGAGGACACATCATCATTGGGAAACGTCTCCTTCTCTTACTATCTGTAAGTGTGACCTCATAGACCCAATATAATCAGCAGGACCAAGAAATAGTGCTAGTGCCGGATGTGATTGCTTACAATAAAGACTGGTGCTCACAAGCTGCTGGGTGTGATTGCTCTGTTGAACAAAGAACTGCTGCTTGATGAGGTGGTGGCTGGAGACCTCTGAAGACCTGAAGAAGGTATGACTGGCAACCAGTGATCAGACTGGTCATAAGTAGTGGCCTGAACAGGTACTACCCTTTCAGGGTCGCCAGGCCCCATAAGGGAAGATTAAACAGCCACGTCAATAGACAGAAAGGCAGAGAAGCGTAATGGGTCAGGGTATGAGTTTGCCCATGATCATGCCTAATGATACAGTTGTGCACACAGCTCAAGTATATAAGTTAGCTAAGAAGCAGGGGCTAAAGATTCATTTAAAAGTTTGCCATGCCTTTGTGGAACATATAGCAAACATCCCCTTGGCTTGAACATACTGGGTTGTATAAGAAACAAAAAGCTACTTTACAGGGACCTGTTGCTTTTTCCATAGAACAAAGAAACAACCAGCAGGATGAATACAGAGAGGATTGGCAAGACTTACATGAACTGATGCTGAGTGAAATTAGCAGAATCAGATCATTATATACTTCAACAACGATATTTATGAGGATGTATTCTGATGGAAGTGGATTTCTTCAACAAAGAGAAGATCTAACTCAGTTTCAATTGATCAAGGATGGACAGAAGCAGCTATACCCAAAGAAAGAGCACTAGGAAATGAATGTAAACTGCTTGCATTTTTGTTTTTCTTCCCAGGTTATTTATACCTTCTAAATCCAATTCTCCCTGAACAACAAGAGAACTGTTCAGTTCTGCACACATATATTGTATCTAAGATCTACTGTATAGGCCTGCTTGCCATGTAGGGGAGGGGGTGGAAGGAGGGAGGGGAAAAATCGGAACAGAAGTGAGTGCAAGGGATAATGTTGTAAAAAATTACCCTGACATGAGTTCTGTCAATAAAAAATTATTTAAAAAATAAATAAATAAAAATACAAAAAAAAAAAAAAAAAAAAAAAAGAAAGAACAAGACCTCTGCCTATAGGCTGAGTCAGAGAAGAAACGAAAAGCTACTTTACAGGAACCTGTTGCTTTTCCCATAGAACAGAGAAAGAGCTACCCCCAACATGGCCTTGTAGGAAGCTTTGATTAAAGCAGGTGCTGAGGGGGAGGATAAAACTCCATGGGATTCTGATTGGGGACTCCAGGCCTAGCCTCTGGAGAATGATGGGGCCAGAGGTTGAACACATCCTGATCCCATTTAAAACGCTAAAAGAAGTGAAACATGCTTGTGTTAATTATGGCCCGAATGCCCAGCAGATATGCCCTCACTCCAAATGATTGGAAATCAATGGCTTTGGCCTGTTTTACCCCTGGTCAATCAGTGGTATGGCTATCAGAATTTGCTAAAACAGTTTGGAAATATGCTGTGGCCAATGATCATCAGGACCCAGAAGAGTCTGTGCTTTTAATTACCCAGCACTGGCCGCTATTCTACAACTGAAGCCCAGATTTGTATAATATGACTGTATTCCTGCCTATTGCACAGTGCTCTATACAGGCTTGGGAAAGAATAGACAAGGAGGGGTTAATATAGCAACATCTTACTTCAGTAAAACAGGGCCCCCAGACCTATCCAAGATTGTGTCCTACTTAAGAACAGCAGTTGACAGGATTATAGGGAAAGGCAGTGCTTCTGACCTTCTTTTCAGGCAACATTTAAAAGAGGGAATGAATAAAATATGTAGCCATATAATGGCTGGACTTCCTAAAGAAGCTCCTATCTCTGAAATCATAGACAAATGCACTGAAGTAGATGATGAGGCTGCTCATTTCCAAAATATATAGAGAATTAACTCTAATTTATAAAAAATCAAACCATTCTCCAATTGAAAAATGGTCAAAGGATATGAACAGACAATCCTCAGATGAAGAAATTGAAACTATTTCTAGTCATATGAAAAGATGCTCCAAGTCACTATTAATCAGAGAAATGCAAATTAAGACAACTCTAAGATACTACTACACATCTGTCAGATTGGCTAAGATGAAAGGAAAAAATAATGATGATTGTTGGAGGGGATGTGGGAAAACTGGGACATTGATGCATTGTTGGTGGAGTTGTGAACAAATCCAACCATTTTGGAGAGTAGTTTGGAATTATGCTCAAAAAGTTATCAAACTGTGCATACCCTTTGATCCAGCAGTGTTACTACTGGGCTTATACCCCAAAGAGATTATAAAGAAGGGAAAGTTTGTGGCAGGCCTTTTTGTAGTGGCTAGAAACTGGAAACTGAATGGATGTCCATCAGTTGGAGAATGGCTGAATAAATTGTGGTATATGAATACTATGGAATATTACTGTTCTGTAAGAAATGACCAACAGGATGATTTCAGAAAGGCCTGGAGAGACTTACATGAACTGATGCTGAGTGAAATGAGCAGGACCAGGAGATCATTATATACTTCAACAACAATACTATATGATGACCAGTTCTGATGGACCTGGCCATCCTCAGCAACGAGATCAACCAAATCATTTCCAGTGGAGCAGTAATGAACTGAACCAGCTACGCCCAGAGAAAGAACTCTGGGAGATGACTAAAAACCATTACATTGAATTCCCAATCCCTATATTTATGTCCACCTGCATTTTTGATTTCCTTCACAAGCTAATTGTACAATATTTCAGAGTCTGATTCTTTTTATACAGCAAAATAATGTTTTGGTCATGTATACTTATTGTATCTTGTATTGTATTGTATGTAAATTGTATATATTGTATACAATACAAAATATTGTATTTTATGTAAAATATCTAATTTATATTTTAATGTATTTAACATCTACTGGTCATCCTGCCATCTAGGAGAGAGGGTGGGGGGGTAAGAGGTGAAAAACTGGAACAAGAGGTTTGGCAATTGTTAATACTGTAAAGTTACCCATGCATATGACCTGTAAATAAAAGGCTATTAAATAAAAAAAAGATGAGGAGGCTGCCAATGTAGATGCAATGGCCTCAGCTCTAGTCCAGGGAATTACACGAGGGATGAACAGCAAGGATGATGGAAAGAAATGTTATAGTTGCTGCAGGAAAGAATACTTCCAAGCCCAAGACCTCACATAGCCACTAGGGGGCGGAAAATCCACATGTTTTGCTTGTGGTAAGATAGGGCATGTTGCAAAATTTTGCAGATGAGAACCAATTCTGTGGTCCAGGGAAACAGATGCACGGGCCCCACGGGGGCCCTTAATGCATACCAGGTAGATCAAAGACCTGCCCAACAATAAACAACAGGGTTCAAAGAGACCTATCAAGGCCTAATGAAGAATATGGACAACTGGTGAATGCAGTAGAATGGGAATCACCAATCAATGCTCACCCATATCCTGAAACTTTGACAGAGGAACATCCAATTGCCAAAGCACTTCCATTACACTCCTTTGGGGAGGTGAATTTTATTCAGATGATTAGGCTGGAAAGGCCTATGTATACTATCTATATAGAAGACAGATCATTTTGAGGTATGATTGATACAAGGACTAATATAATTAAACTCGATTGGCACTCCTGAATGGCCACTGCAACCCCAAGCAGTAGCAGTTAATGGGATGGGTGGGATGCAGCACAATTCCTAGTCTAGTAAGGAACTTCATTGGGAATTCAAAAATCAGAAGCATGTTGTTAAACTTCTAGTTATCACTGGGCTCAGGACCTCCTTGTGGGATAGAGACCCACAGGCTAAAAGCCCTTCGGACTACATTATATACTGAGGGAAACTAATGGGGGTCACTGAGGTCTTGGCAGTGCCACCCTTAAAATGGAAACATGACCATCCAATATGGGTGAATCAGTGGTTCCTCCCAAATGAAAAGCTCACTGTCTCACAATCCATTATTGATGAGCAAGAGAAACTGGGCCATGTTGAACCCTTTAGTGCCTATAACTCACCCGTTTTTGTAATTAGGAAAAATAACAATGCATGGCACATACTAATTGACTTCCCAGCTGTGAATGCTGCCATGCAACCCAGGGATGCCTTACAACCAGGGAGGCCTTTAGTGATATAAAGGATTGTTTTTACTCTATTTCATTACACCCCACTAATTGGGAGACATTTGCCTTCTCCATTCCATCTGTCAGTTTACAAGCTCCTGCCACCAGGTGGGAATGGAAAGTATTAGAACAGGGTATAGCCAATAGCCCCACCTTTGCCAATGGTATGTGGATGAGGTTCTTGCACCAGATAGAAAACTATGCCCTAGTGTGCCTATACTCCATTACGTGGATGATATACTTGGTGGCAACTAAGGAATAGGCAAGGTTACATCATTCAAATATTAGCTCAACAGAATCTCATAGTAGTGCTACACAAATATAGACTAAGCTTTCATTTTCATTTTTCTATCTCAGGCACATTCTTTAAGATCTTACTGTGAGGATAAATACAAAAATCTCCATGGTTTTCAACAATTGGTAGGAACCTTACAGTGGCTATGGTCTATCATCCAATCCCTCCCATTATGATCTTTTGAAGGGCCCTTCTGCCCTGACATTGCCACAATCATGGTCCGCAGAGGCCCATACAGCATTACAACCTATTCCTGTGCTGTGTGTTCATCCTACCTCTAGAATTGATCCTTCATAGCCATTGATGTTGTCAGTGTTTATTAATAAAACTTTTTTCTCCACACTGCATCAAACAAGCACCCTATAGTATAGATGTACCCTACTAGACCTTCAAGCATTCTATTTGATAAGACTGAGGGACTTGGTTCCCTTTTTGTGGTAATGTTGCCAGTGGGCTGTACTTATCTTGGGACCGCCCCCTCATTTGGCTCTTGGTATATTATCACAGCAGATGCTTACTAATACCCAGTATAACTTAATATGGGCTGTCCTGTTACAGTTTTGTCCCTTGGTGCCTCTACATACTACTCACCCACTTAGGCAGTGATACAGAAGGTTAAAGGTAAGTATTGCAGCTGAATTTCTTTCATCATAGCCAGTGCAAAGCCCTAATGGTTTCACTGATGCTGCTAAAGATCATAGGGCTGCAAGATACAGGGAGGACACTCAGGAGACACACGTTCTTAACAACCCCTATGATTCCACCTAGAAGAATGAATAGTCGATAATTAAGAGGCTATTAATATCATTACAGACAGTCGTTATGCATGCCAAGCTGTCCAACATTTACCACATGCATATACAGATGACAGGCATTCTACTATCACTGTTCTCCTTCAGCAGGAACAAGGTGCATCAAATGATAGAACTGCATCTAACATTATGCATGTTAGATCTCATACTGATGATATCAGACCTATATTTGAGGGCAATAGGGTAGTTGATGTCCTTCTTTATTCTTTGTGTGGCTTCTACTCTGCTTCTCCTGCTGAAAAAGCACATGCTTCATTATACCTATCTGCCCACTCATTATGAAGGCTGTATGGTATTACCAAAGCAGAAGAGCTGTTCACTGCTGTCCTATCTGTGCCTCTTTTTGTCCTCCTCCATACAATACTGCAACAATCCTTGTGGTGAGTTGCCCAATGCTCTATGGCAAATGGATGTGACCCATGTTAAGAAGCAGTGTATTCACATAACCGTGGATACGCCTTCTCAATTCCTCATTGCTTCACTCCAATCTAGGGAAACAGTTAGGCATATGATCAACCATCTTTATTATTGTTTTTCCATTGCGAGAGTCCCACTTCTGCTTAAGACACATAATGGGCCAGCTTATACATCTTCTGCCTTTTGGTCCTTCTGCACTGAATTTGGCATTTCCCATTCCACTGGGATCCCATATAATCCCACTGGCCAAGCCATTGTCAAACAGGCCAATCGTACCCTAAAAGCAGTCCTCTCTAAACAAGAAAAGGGACTGTTGGGGTTCCCACAACCCTCTACCCGACTCATGCAGGCCTGCTTAGATGCAGCAATATATATATACAATTACCTGCAATATGAAGTGGAGACTGTAGCTGCTATTGGTAACAAAGTCGCTTTGTTGAAAGCTATGACCACAGTTCCGTTATACTACTTGGGAGAAGGTTTTTGGGGGAGGATTGAATTGGACTCATCACCATACTGATGTATTCTTTTACTGCCTTTCTGCCCTCCCACCTGGTTATGCATTTCTTTCTTGTTGGCCTCAGGGTTATAATATCACAAACCTTCTGAATCTCAGACCTTTTACCATCTGCAGACAGTCAACTGTATTCTTACTAATTCACTGGTCTTTCTCTTCTTGATTTCCCCAGATCACAGGCTGTTCTTGGTTGGGATCCACTCTTCTCTATCTGGAAAGACAAGAGCATACCTGGGACCCAAACCTTGACCCAATTTTGGCCCTTCCAGATGCCATCCAAGCCCTTCCACATCACTGTGGAGGAGGGCTCTCATTCTTGTTGGCCAGTCTCTTAGTTAGTTGTGCTTTTTGTGTGTGCCAGAAGCTCATGGCTGAGCTAAGATTCAAAGAATATGTTGTAAGGCACCATCCATACATGCCTGGTGCCTGTCTTACCCAAGCCTCAGATGTCTTCTTCATAAATGCCTGTAACTGTGAGGCCAGATAATCCACTTGTTCTTGTAACTGCTTTTTTTGGAACTCCTGAAAAGCTGAGATAGCAAAATTACAATTCTAAAGAGGAGCTCTACTAACTCCCTCTTCTCCCTGCATATGTATTCTTGTAGCATCAGATCGATATTGGGGTCATGGTAGAGCGGACTTCACAGGAACAAAGAGGTAGGCTGGCTGCTTAATTAAGAAAATCACCTTATCTGTGTACTGAGCAGATATGCTTACAAAACCAAACAATGGACTTGGGTGCTTCTCCCTTGGCCCTGGTTATTCATGTGGTAGGCTGAGGGGAGGCTTCTCCTAGTTTTCCACTTGTAGCAATGCTTCTAAATTAGTGCGTGAAAAACCAACACACCTACCTACCAAAATTAGTGAGGCGGTGCTATAAATATGACCCTTCCTCTGTGCCTTTCTTTTCTAGATACCAAAGGGTGCATACAATTGAAACCACAGAACTTTACCTCAGGTATTCATTTAGTGCATGATTTACAACATCCTACCTCCCTGAACATGACTATGTATGCCATCCCTCACTCTGTCAATTGTACAGGGACACCTGTAGACCAAGATATTTCAGGGTTTCACAAAGGGATTAATACCGCCATAGCCCCAAAGTCAGTAAGGAAGGCACTCCTGACACTTGGATGCCATTCCACACCTGTTCTACAGGCATTCCTCAGTGCTTCTGGGAAAGACAAGCTGTTTGATTTTGGGGACTATATAGAGAAGAACAAGACTTACACACAGGTTCCAGTGCCTTCTGAGGCTGAACCCTGGGGAACCCTGCCTCCCTACATCTGGCACTGAGGTTTGGCACTTGCTGGTGCTACCACTATTATCACCACATGCCAATGCCCAAGGGATGGACAAAGAATTGCTCAGACTATCCTTATACTACTTGGGAGGAGGTTTTTGGGGAGGATTGAATTGGGCTCATCACCATACTGATACATGTGACATAATGTTGTATTCTTTTACTGCCTTTCTGCCCTCCGACCTGGTTATGCATTTCTTGCTTGTTGGCCTCAGGGTTATAATATCACCAAAGCTTCTGAATCTCAGGCCTTTTACCATGTGCAGACAGTCAACTGCACTCTTACTAATTCACTGTCTGCGCAGTACACAGATAAGGTGATTTTCTTAGTTAAGCAACCAGCCTACCTCCTTGTTTCTATGAAGTCCACTCTATCATGGGCCCAATATCATTCTGATGAAGTTTGGTGGTGGATACAAGAGTATATATGCAGGGAGAAGAGTGTAACTCTGTTGCCTTTTAATGCCTTTTATAGCAGTTTTTCCACCAAGTGGAAAGACATAGAAGACCATCTTCAAGGTGCATTCTGGCCAGTAATGTCACTTCTCAGACAGAAGAGCTTTCCTGCTTGGTAGCTGAAATTGCTCAGCAGGCTTCCAATTTTTCTTTATCCTCCTCGGCTGATTCTTTTCTTGAGTGGGTTGAACACCATGTTACCTTTTCTTGGTCCTGATCTTTACTAGGACCAGCTCTTACCATGTTACTTTTTATTTTCCTTTGTCCTATATGCCTTGTAATCTCACTGATTAAGCGAGCTGTTGTTGATATCAAAGCTAGTTTGATGAGATGAGCAGTTCCTGCTAAACAAGAAAAAGGGAGTTGTAAGGGTCAGGGGAGGACCTGGCACAGTGCAACAAGGAAGCAAAAAGGCTTTGATGCCTGAGGCACTCGGATGGGATCTCTGTAGCTAGCAGGAGCTGTCACAAGTGAAGAAACTCTCCTTCTCTTATTGGGTGTGTGTGTGTGTGATCTCATAGACCCAATATAATCAGTGGGATCAGGAAATAGTGGGAGTGCAGGATGTGACTGCATATAACAAAGACTTGTGCTCGCAAGCTGCTGTGTCCGGGTGCTCTGTTGAACAAAGAACTACTTCTGGATGAGGCAGTAGCCTGAGATGTCCAAAGGCCTGGGATAAGGTAGGACTGGTGACCAGTGACCTGGGTGGTCACAAATAGGATTTGTCAGAAGTTAATCTGCCAGGAGACCAAGAGGAAGTCTTGACAAATACTTCAGTTAGATAATTCATCTAATTAGCAATTTCACATTTTTCATTTACAAGCTGCAGTAAACCATTGTTTTGTTTATGTGTGTCACAGAGAACCCTCTAGTGCTCTTTTCCAGTGGCTCCTCCTCTTTTCTCAAATGTGACTCTTCCTTTTGACCCAGTCAGCTGCTTTTTGCATTGTTGACTACTTCACTAAACCCTACATCCACACTTTAGTGGCCTTCTAGGACCTCATGAATTTTTAAAACTTACAAGGTCACTTTTGGCTCATCCAAATATCTATAACTAAGTCATGAGGTTTTAAATAATGATTTGCCACTACAGTTGAAATATTAACCAATATAATTTACTTATGCTTCATATATATTGATCTTTCCCTAATAAGTATATTTCAAATTCAAATATTTCAAATAATTATACAATCATTACTAATTTTCTCTACTAATTATAGAAGTATAATATGTATATAATAATGGATATACATATTATACTGTGTATAATATTTGCTCCATAAGACACCTAACTAGCCAAGCCAAAGGCCAAATATATTCAAACTATTAGATCACAAAGCCCCAGGCAGCCTCCAGCCTCCTGTCCTCTTGTCTTCCCTCCCAGATCTCTTAGCTCTTATATATTAGTACTTATAATAGAATACATCGTTATAGGTGTCAACTTGTAGAACTATACTAAGTACTAAGTACATGTAACCTAGAGAATCATTATTTCAATTCCACTGAGTTAATATCCTGTTGTAAGATTACTTGTTTCAAGTACTCTGGGCCCTCTACAATCAGGTATGGCAGATATAATATGGAACATCTATCCCTTGTAGAGATATTGACAATTCATGTTACAAAAATAACCAACAACATATAGACTGAGAGCAAAAACCCTACAGAATCAGTTTACGTTTTGGTTGTTTGGACAAAAGGAGGAAGAGGGGGAAAAAGAAGGTGAGGGAGAAGGAAAGGAGGAATAAAAGGAAATGTAGGAGGAAGAAAAAGAGGGAGGGAGGGAGAGGAAAAGAAAAAGAAAAGGGAAGTAAACGGGAGGAATCGAGAAGCAGCAGAGGAGAGGAGGAAAGGAGGGGAAAAGAGGACAGAAAAGATAAGGAAGATAAGGTAAAGATAAGGAGGAGGGTAAACTAGCAGCAATTATAGGAGGGGTCATCAAGATGGGTATGTATTTCTGTTTCTAAAATTCAGTGGTCGTGGAACTGACATAACTCAGTCTGAACTTGTGGTGTATGAATGAGAAGTAGGAGAGGAGGAAAAAAAAACTTGGTGGGATGTTGGTGAAGAACAAAGCCTGTTCTGTTCCACTTGGCAGAAATTTCTTTATAGTTTGGGTGTTAGAATGCTTACAAGGTGCTAAGTAAGTGGAATTGAGGAGACAGGGATTAAATCTAGTTTAGCATTGATTTAATCCTACAATAATGGTTTCCTAGTGATATAATGATTGGTGTGTACCCAGTGTACAGCATATAAGCAAGAAGCTCTCAGGGCCAAAGAGGACAAAGCCACTAAAGCACAAGCCCACTAGAAGACAAGCCCACTAGAAACTCTGGGAGCCTCAGCCAGGATTCAATCAAGGAGATTCACAAGCCAGAGAAGGCAGCTTAAGCTCTCCGACCCAAGACTACAGAAGGCCTCTAAGAAAAACTAGCAGAGCCCCAAGTGAAGGAGATAAGACTTTGAAGGAGACCATAAAGGATTTGGACTTTAACTCGTGGCTGCATTGGGGTGATTACACTGAACTGAAAGCAAAGGCTGCCTCCAGAAGTCCCCCCAAGAAATCTGCTCCCAAGAACATTATATTTTAGAGAAGAATATTACATTTGGGGAGTATATCCACGTTCCTAAAACAAAATATTTCTAGCTTCTAGTCTTCATTTTACAGAAGAAAACGAATCTCAGAGAGGAAATACTTTTCCCATCATCACAAAGATCAGCAACAAAACGGTCCCGAGATTTGAACAAACGTCCTAGAGCTCACCCATCCTGGTGATCTGGAGCTTTGGACTTTTTGCACTGAGAGCCAAATGGAGCCGGCACTTGCGCATTCTGGAATGCATGATTTGCCTGTTGGATCCTCGGGAGCATGGACAAAAGCACGCGCAGTTCAGTTCCCCTCATGCTGTTGCCAGGGTTACAATCGGGCTGAATCGGTTATAACTGCTGCCAAGTTCACGGGTCTCTAAACCTCCACCCGCCAGTTATAGACATTTTCCCCTTCAATTCCCCTTCTAAGTAGGCTGAAGGCCCAGAAAAGGATTGCCCCCGCTATGTCTTATGACTGGTCCTGGAGCCTGCCTCCAGGATGAAGATTTTCAAGTTGGACAAGAAAGGGCAGTCTACATCTTTCTCCCTCGCCACCCGGCCGAGTTAGTTAGAAGCCCCTGAATCCGACTCCAACGCAAGATACCTGATCCAGGAAAAGAATCTCGGGAAGCTCCACAAAGCTGCCTCCATTGGGGACATGGCGTAAGATCAGCAGCTGCTGCTGCTCGGAAAGCACAATGTGAATGATCTATATAAAAATGATGAGGTAAGAGGAGAGGTTGGGGGAGGGGGCAGAGAAGGGAAGATCCCTCCTGGAGGAAGCTAAGACACCCCCATCTTTTCATCCTTGGACCCCCCCCCCCCAGGCCTGAGCTAACCCTTGGAAAATCATTCCCCTCAGGATCAGGAATCAGGGTCAGACTGCCTCTTGGACATTAGATAGGAAGTCCCAAAAACTGGTGTCATATCTCCCTCCTGCCTGTCCATTTTTAATGAATGGGAAACTCCTTTCTACTTTTAGCCAGGGTCCAACTTACCTATCAGTGGCGACGACGTGGGAGCAAAAACTATTCTCTTTTGCTGAAATGTTTTCACATCTAAAACGACTGAGAATTTAATTGGCAAAGTTGCTGGAATGGTTTGTCGATTCCTTCTCAAGTTCATTTTGACAAAAGAGGAAATTGAGGCAAACTAGGAGGAAATTGAGGCAAACTAGGTTAAGTGACCTCCCCAGGGTCACACAAACTGTAAGTATCTGCTTTTGTTTGGCTTTGTTTTGTTTTATCTTTTTTTGCAGGTCTTTGGAGTTAAGTGACTTGCTTAGGGTCAGTCACACAACAAGGAAGTGCTAAGTGTCTGAGATCAGATTTGAACTCAAATCCTCCTAATTCCAGGGCAGGTGCTTTATCTTCTTTGCCATCTAGCTGCTCCTCAACTGTAAGAATTTGACATCAGATTTAAACTCAAGAAGATGAATCTTCCTGACACCAGGCCCAGAATTCTTATTGTGCCATGTAACTGTCCCATCTGGTGAAATATAGTCATGATATGTGAAGTGTAAATATCAAGGCAGAAAATTGCTGCTTTTATTAAGCCACTACTGTATGTGTCAGCAAGAAATTCAAAGAAATGGGGCACCTGGGATTGTGCCTGCATTCTATTAGGTCAATCAAATAGGATAGTTAATTAGCAGGGGAGATAGCAGAGAGGTAAAGAAGATGAGAATTGAGAAAGACCATTGGATTTGGCAATTAAGAGATTGTTAGTATCTTTGGAAAATTTGGAAGATGGACATAGAGAATCAAAAACATAATAGGAGAGGAAGTGAAGACACTAATTGTCAACAGCCATGTCCAGGCTTTTAGCTACTAAAGACAGGAGAGATGTGGGATGATAGTGGGGATGGATTGAACAAGTGAAGGTTCTTTGGGAATGTTTGCAAGCAAGTGGGGAAATAGCCAGGGTGCAGGGAACGATTGAAAAGAAGTGAGAAGAGGAATGATAAGCAATTTAGAATGTTATTGCTTGTTTATGTAGAAGCATTTTCATTGGTAAGGAGAAGGGCCACCTCTTTATGTGAGATACATGGAGAAGTTAGTGGCTGAAGGGATTTGATTGATATTAGATGAGAAGGATGGGGAAAGAGGCAGATCTCAGAGATCTTTTTTTTTTTTTTAAGTAAAATGTGAGACAAGATTTTTTTTTTTTTTTTTTTTTGGCTGATGAAATTGGGGTTAAGTGACTTACCCAGGGTTACACAGTTAAGAAGCGTTAACTTTATGAGACCAGATTTGAACTCAGGTCATCCTAACTTCAGGGCTGGTGCTCTATCCCCTGTGCCACCTACCTGCCCTTGAGGCAAGATTTTTAGTTGAGAATGCTGAGAATGAACCATGGAAGGTTTGAGGAGGGATGAAATTGTTTGGAAGAGCTTCTGTGGTAAGTGGCAAAGTAAATAGGGGGATAGAAAATAGTCTTGCATGAGTAAGAGCCCATTTAAGGTTATGTAACATAGATTTGTAATGTAACATACATTTGTAGTGACTCTAGTAAGCACAATTGCATGATTTTTCTCCACCTTTATTTAGCAGCATGTGTATATATACAGGCAACAGAGGGCATGAGTGTTTCAATGCTGAGGCTTATTAGCAGGATACAGTTGGAAATATGATAAGTGGGCAATGGACTCAAGGAAAGGCAATGTAGAGTTGATTCATCAAGAAGTCAAGATAGAGAAAGGAGAGCTAATGTAGGGATAATGGTCTGGGATTAGATGTCATGGTCTAGGTGAAAAACAAAGTTTTAAGTTTGCAAGGCAAAGAAAGAGATGGAATGACAATAGATTGTGATCAGTTAAGAAACAGAATTTGTAAGGGTGTATTTGTGGATGATCAAAGGTATAACTATCTTTGTATCTGGCCAAGATACAATGAAGAAGTATACTGTATGAAATGGGGAAGTTAAGGAAACATATAGTGAGGCTGTTTCAGACAGTGAAACATGTATGTTGGAAAAGTATGATGTATTAGAAAGGAGAGAAAGATTGTAAGATTACATAGATGCAGGAGTGATGGTCTGGTATATTAGATGTTATGGTCTAGATGAAAAACAGTTTCAAAGAAAGGTGGAATGACAGTATATTGTGACCAGAGAAGAAATAGAATTTGTAAAGATGGTAGTGCTGTATTTGTGGGTAATCAAAGGTATAACTATTTTTGTATCTGGCCAAGGTTCTAAAGATGTATACTATATGAAATGAATAAGTTAAAGAAACATAAAGTGAGGTAGTTTCAGGGAGTAAAAACTTATGTTGGAAAAGTATGATGCATTGGAAAGGAGAGTAAGATTGTAAGATTACATGGTTAAAAACAAGTATAAACCATATACTTATAAGTTGAAGTGGGAGTGGTCTCAGAGGGAAGGGGGAGTAGTTTTAAGGATGATGGATAAAATCTTCTTGTAGAAGGCAAGATTTTAGTTGAGACTTAAAAGAATCCAGGAGATAGAAGTGAGGAACATTCCAGACAGTGAAGACACTTTGGTGTCAGGAGATGGAGTGCTATGTATGAGGAACAGTCAGTCAACAAATATTATATATTGACACTGCGCTAAGAGCTGGGTATACAAAGAATGGTATAAGAAAGTCTTCACTGTCAGGGCACTCAGATTGCAATGGAAGTGACATGTGTAATGCTGGAGAAACTGAGCAAGACAGAGATTAAAATAAAAAAAATATTAAATTTATTAAATGGAGAGATATACTGGGACCAAAGGATCTTGGTCCCAGGGCTGGATGAGATTATCATCTCAAAGAGTCCAGCCATTAAGTATCAGAGAACTAGCTTTTTTTAGGATAACAAGAACAATGGCATAATGAGGGAAGTATCTGGATGGGGATAACCTAATGGAGGGGGGAGGCCCCTAGGATGACACAATGGAGGCAGGTTACTGATATTCTAATGACATCTAAAAAATAAACCTTTATCCTGTCAAACATTTAAGAAGGAATGTCTATAACCTAAAGATATAAAACCTTTATCTCATCAACCATTTAAGAGGGAATGATTATAGCCTGGACTTCTGGGGCAGAGCAACTGAGGTAGACCTTTATCTCATCAAACATTAAGAGGGAAAGGTTATAACCTGAGACAGAATAACTAAACAATGGGGAAACTAGGTCAGGACATCAAAAGCGAACTTTGGCACAACACATAAAAACAGCTAAGTACAAACACAATATTCCATAAAGGATAAACTAGAAAATCAATGGGGAAAGACTTAAATATTAAGAAGGATTGGGATTGAAGAAAGTAGGATTTTAGCTGGGACTTAATTAATGGAGGGTAGGGCAAGGGAGAGATGGAGAGGAGGGAGAACTCAATAACTTGGGGGAAATCAAGTGAAAATGACTGGAGTCAAGAGGTCATCCATCTTGCACTAGGATGAGCAAACAATGTTTATTCCATGTTTCATCCCTCAAATCGGACTACTGGAAACAATAAGCTAATCTGTTCTACACAGTATAGAGCAGAATAAAGATTCTAGTAATATTCAAAAATGCAACTTGATGTACAATTTGCTCAAAGTCTTATATCTATAGCCCTATCTATCTATATTCTATTTATTTTTCTTTAAATCATTTTAATAAGAACTCTCCTGCCCCAATCAAATTCTAATATTTGGAAACACTTTATTTGTCTGTATTTTTTATTTAAAATAAAAATGTAGAACATGATTTCCATGAGGTGATAATGATAAGCATAAGGTGAAAAAGCAGATTTGAAGTTATGACTATAATTCAAGGAAACTGATTTTTCATATATAGCTTATAGATTCAGCTTCATTGTTCTCTCAGAATACCTCATTTAGCTGTCCAATACAAATAGATAGATATAGGTAGATGATAAATATAATGTCATAGAAATTATAACTAGAGAAGTTTCAAAGTACAAAATTCATTTGCCCAAATTATATTTTGTACTGTTTCTTAATTGATAAATATTTACAAGTATTCATAGAAATAATGAAACCTTGTCCTGATGTAAACTTAATTTTTTCATGCCATTTCCAGCATCATTCATTCATTAGTTTTGAAAATTCAAAGTGACAGGCTATATTTTGAGTTTTTCTTAATATATTTACTTATTCTAAAAGCCAAGAAATAGTCATTGCTATGTTACTTATGTACATAGGCCCACACATCAGTGAACCTTAACATTTACAAAGACAAAGTAGGTGTGGAGCAGTGATAAGAGCCTGAAAGACAGAAGCTAAAGATCTGATGAGATATGTTGTGCATTCAGGACATCAGTTGATACAGATAATGTCTTTTTTGATGTAATCATCTATTTTTATTTTAAAATTTTATTTAATATTTTTATTTTTTCCAGTTACATATAAAAACCTTTTTTTTAAAACATTTCTTTACATTTGATTCTCTCCCTTCCTCCCCACCCATCCTCTATTGAGAAGGTACAAGTAAACTTATACAAAACATTTTCGTAAGTCATATTGCAACAGAAAATATGATCTCCCCTCCTCAAGGAAAAAAAAAGAGAGAAAGTTTTAAGTACACTTTGCCAATTTCTATCCAGACACAATCATTTCTTTCTCTGGGTATGAATAATATTTTTCATCATAATTCCTTCAAAATAATTCCTTGATTATTGTATTGCTGAAAATATACATTCTCAGGTAATTATCATACAACATTGCTATTAATTTGTACATAGTACACTTCAGAGTTCAGATTATGGAGGAATTTTCCCATTTTCTGAGAGCTCTGCTGTTCATGTGATTATTAAAAAGTCATTTAAAAATAGTAATGATAATAGAAATGAGTGTAGGTAACCATTGGTTTAAAATATAAATGCTTTCAAAAACTAAAGAGAAAAGTACTACACACCCAATCGATATTAGTCTCTTTTCAAGGTTGAGTCACTTTTAAATGCATTTGATAGTGATATGCCTATTTGAGCCTAAGCAAAATGTCAACTAATTATTCACGAATTTTCAAAGTAACTTAATTTAATATAAAGACACACCCAGAATGAAAAACATTGGATTTGCAAGCATCATCAACATGTGAACTCATAGTAAACTCTCAGATTCTTCTCTCCCCTTCTCCCCTAAAATGCATAGGAACCACCTTACGCTTCCATCACCTTTCTCCTTTACTCTCTATCCTGTACTATGATGCTACTTTGCTTCCTTCCTTTCTGACTTTTTTCACTTGCCCATAACTCAGTTCTCTGCTTAAACAATTAAACAAATAATTAAACATTAAAAACATTTTAATAGCTTCCCCTATCTCTTGCCAGTTCCTTCTCAGGAATATCATTCTTTTACTCTGTCTTTTGTTTTCTTTATTCCTTTTCTGAGTGAAAAATCCTAGTTTAATAATAGCTGATAAGCATAGGGTGCACCTGGATTAAGAGAAAATTAGCAATGTAAACTGAGTTAACAAATCTCAAATTACTTTAGAGATCCCTTCATAATCTTGATAATAAAAGGCTTCATTTTATCTCTCCCTTTTTAATAGCTTTTTTACTTTGAAAATACATTCACCCGTGCAAAACCTAAATCTTTTTCTAAATCTTTTCCCCCTCCTTGCTACCCCTTGTCCTAGACAGAAAATATCCAGTTATGTTAAACATGGGCAATTTTTCTATACATATTTCCACAATTATCATGCTGAACAAGAAAAATCAGATCAAAAGGGGAAAAAAATGAGAAAAAACCAAACAAGAAAAAAGATGAAAATACTAAGTTTTGATACACATTCAGTTTCCACAGTCCTCTTTCTGTAACATCACAAGTCTATTAGAATTGGCCTGAATCATCTCATTGCTTCAGAATTGATCGTTACATAATCTTATGTACAATGTTCTCTTGGTTCTACTCAAGAATTTGGAATCAGTTCATATAAGTTTCTCCAGGTCTTTCTGAAGTCATTCTAATGATTGTTTCTTATAGAACAATAATATAGAACAATAATAGAACAATAGAATAATAGAACAGTAACATTTATAAACGATAATTTATTCAGCCACTCCTCAAAGTGATAGGGATCTACTAAATTTCCAGTTCTTTTACTAAAAGGCTGCTACAAACATTTTTTCACATGTGAGACCTTTACTCTTATCTCTTTGGGACACAGTCCTAGTAACATCTTTCCCTTTAGAAAAGGGAATTAGAATTAACATTTAATTAGAAATTAAAAATTTATGTGTGAAGTTAATTTTTTAATAGATGGAAAAATTTGTTTTGTGGTTGTGGTTTATTTTAATTACTAATTTGTTTAATTATTAAATACTAATTACTCAGAAAGATTTGAACTCATTCAAACTCATATACTTTTTTTTTAAAAAAATTATTTGCTTATTTTAAACACCCTGCTTTATGAATCACGTTGGGAGAGAAAAATCAAAGCAAAAGAAAAAAACGATGGGAGATATTTAAACAGAAAAAAAAATGAACAGTTTCCTTAGTTCTCTTTCTGGATGCAGATAGCATTTTCTATCCAAAGTCCATTGGGTTTGCTCTGAATCACTGAAACACTGAGAACCATCAAAGCTATCCTAGTTGATTGTCGTACATTCTTATTGTTATTTTGTACAATGTATTTCTGGTTCTGCTTGTTTCATGTCAGTTCATGTAAATCTTTCCAGGCCTTTCTAAAATCAACTTGTTCATAATTTTTTATGGAATAATATTCTATTTCCTTCATATACCACAACTTATTCAGCCATTCCCCAATTGATGAGTATCTACTCATTTTCTAATTCTTTGCTATCACAAAAAGAGCTACTACAAACATTTTTGTACACGAGGGATCTTTTCTGTCCTCTATAATTTCCTTAGAATATAGACCCAGTAATGTGCGGCACTTCTGGGTCAGAGGGGTATACACAGTTTTTATAGCCCTTAGGGTATAGTTCCAGATTGCTTTCCCAAATGGTTAAATTCATTTCACAACTCCACCAACAAAGTCCCAGTTTTCCCACATCCTCTCCAACATTTATAATTACATTTTCCTGTCATCTTTCATTTTAAATTACATTTCTCTAATCAATCTTGATTTAGAACATTTTTTCATATGACTATAGATGGCTTTAATTTCATCATTTGGAAATTGTTCACATCCGTGACCATTTATCAATTGGGGAATGACTTATATTTTTATAAATTTGACACAGTTCTATATGTATTTTAGAAATCAGACCTTCATCAGAAATACGAGATGTAAAGTTTTTTTTTTTTTTTTTCCCAGCTTTGTACTTTTAATCTTGATTCTGTTGATTTCATTGATTCAAAAAAATTTGGGTTTAATGTAATCAAAGTTGTCTATTTTACTTTCCAATAATGTTCTAGAGTTCTTTGGTCATAAATTCCTACATTCTTGAAAGATCTGATAAATTATTCCTTGCTCTCCTAATTTGTTTATGGTATCATCCTTTATGGCCAAATTATGTATCTCTTATTTTGATATGGGGTGTGAGCTATCGGTCTATGCCAAATTTCTGACATTATTTTCCAGTTTCCCCAGCAATTTTTGTCAAATAGTTAATATTCAAGAAGCTGGAGTTTGGGGAGAAGCTGGAGTTTGGGGATTTATCAAACACTAGATTTCTATAGACCTTGATTATTGTCATGTTTATCTAATTTATTCCATTGATCCACCACTCTTTCTTAGTTAGTACCAAATGATTTTGATGACTACCACATTATAATGTAATTTTAGGTTTAGTACTGCAAAGCCATCATCCTTTGTATTTTTTTCATTAATTACCTTGATATTCTTGACCTTTTGTTCTAGATGATTTTTTTTTTGTAGTTGTATAAAATAATGATTTGGCAGTTTGATTTAGTAAGACATTGAATACATAGACAGGTTTAGTCAGAATTGTCATTTTTATTATATTAGCTTGACCTAACAATGATCAATGATATTTTTCCAATTTATCTGACTTTGTGTGAAAAATGTTTTGTAATTATTTTCATATAGTCCATAATTTTGTCTTGGCATATAGACCTCCAAATAGTTTATTTTGTCTACAGTAATTTTAAAAGGAATTTCTCTATCTCTTGCTAATGGCTTTTGTCAGTAATAAACAAAAATGTAGAATATTTGTGGGGTTCATTTCATATCCTCAAACTTTGCTAAACCTGTGAATTGTTTCCAATAAGTTTTTGGATGATTATCCAGGATTTGCTTAAGGATATCATCATATCATCTGCAAAAGGTAATATTTTGATTTCTTCATAGCTTATTCTAATTTCTTTAGTTTCTTATTCTTTTTTGTTGCTAAAAGCAGCATTTCTAGTACAGTGTTGAATAATAGTGGTGATAATGGGCATCTTTATTTCACCACTGATCTCATTGGGAATATGTTCAGCTCATCTCCATTACAAATCATGTTTGCTGTAGGTGCTAGATGTTGCTGATTGTTTTAAAGAAAGCTCCCTTTATCCTTATACTTTCTAGTGTTTTTCATAGAACTAGGTGCTGTATTTTGTCAAAACATACGATTTCTGTTGATTTTATTAATGTGGTTGATTATATAATAGTTTTTCTGATAATGAATCAGTGCTGCATTCCTAGTATAAATTCCACTTGGTCACCATGTATAATCTTGTTAATAAGTTGCTGTAATCTCTTTTGGTAATATTTCATTTAAAATTTTTGAATTAATATTCCTTAGGGAGATTGTCCTGTAATTTTCATTCTCTGTTTTGGATCTTCCTGCTTTAAGTATCATTATCATATTTGTCTTATAGAAGAAATTTGGCAGTATTCCTTCTCTACCTATTTTTCCATATTGCTTACATAGTACTGGAATGAATTGGTCGTTAAGTGTGATAAAATTCACTTTGGAATCTATCTGACCATGGAGATTTTTCTTAGGGAGTTCAGTAATGACAATGTTCAATTTCCTTTTCTAAAATGGGACTATTTAAATAACTTATTTCCTGTTCTGTTAACTTGAGTAATTTATATTTTAATAAATATTCATCCATTTCAATTAGATTGTCAGACTTGCTGCCATGCAGTTGAGCAAAAATAGCTCCTAATTATGATTTTAATTCCTTTTTTCATTGGTGGTAATTTTTTCATTTTTGATCTTGGTTATCTGTTTTTTTTTCTTTCCTTTTTCTAATATAATCAACCAAAGGTTGATTACCTTTTTTTTTATTATTTAATTTTATTTTTAAATAACTTTTTATTGACAGAACCTGTTGGAATCTTTACAAAGTGTTGAAGACATTGGAGTTAATTTAATCTTAAAGAATTATTTTGGGCCAGAACTTGAAACAAGATACTAAGTGGAACTGATTGAACAATGCTTGTGTTCACACCTTTAGAGAGCTCAAGTATCTAAGTACTCAATGGAGTTCACAGAGAGTTTAGGGCTAGTATGAGAGCTGAATTCACACCTTCCTTAGGACCAGAGAGCACTCTGGGAGATAACCCAGAATGCTTCTCCCTCCAGAAAATGGAGTTAACCTTTGGGAGATCACATAAATGAAGGAAGCTCTTGGAGCAAAAGAAGAATTTCTCTGGAACATCAACAGGGCTCTGAGACATAACACTCTGGAAGAAAAGACTACTCGCCACAGACTGGAGTTTGAGAAGCCATGAGTCGGAGCTGACTGGAGACTGAAGAAAACAGAGGCAAGAGCCAAGGACAGAACTACAAGATCTCTTGGAGCCAGGCAGTGAGATAGGCCTCAACTAACCGGGCTAATTTTGTAAGGAGAAATAAACGTTTGCAATTTTTACCAGCTGGCTGAGATTTCAAAGTAATTATTTATTGCAACTGAGACTAATGCTTGCCTTCCCAGGAAAACCATCACAAGAACCCATGCCAAGGTAATTTTTAAAAACACTATTCACTTCTGTTCTGATTTTTCCCCTCTCTCTGTCCACCCTCTCCCCCAGATGGCAAGCAGTCCTATACATGCTAAATATGGCACAGTATATCCTAGATACAATATATATGTGTTGGAATCTTTACAAAGTGTTAAGCCATTGGAGTTAATTTAATCTTAGAAAGAGTTATTTTCGGCCAGAACTTGAACTAGGTACTAAGTACAACTGGTGGAAACAATGCTTGTGTTCACACCTTTATAGAGCTTATAAGTATCTAAGAACTCAATGGAGTTCACATGTTTGGGAGATTTCAGAGAGCATGCTGGGAGATATCCCACAATCCCATTCTTAGAGAAGTAGCATAAATACAGTTCCAGTGAGCTACTCCAGAGAGTTTTTGGGAGAATATTCTCCGGAACATCGACGGGGCTCAGAGACAGAACACTCTAGAAGAAAAGCCTATAAGCCCTATCTTCAAGACGAGAGATTCACTGCATCTTCCAACTTGGTGCTGGCTGGAGGCTGAAGAAAGCAGAGGCAGAAGCCAAGGAGAAAGCTGCAAGAGGCCAAGCAGAGAGATAGGCTCTGAACTAACTGGGGTAAATTGGAAGGAGAAATAAACGTTTGCATTTTTACCAGCTCACTGCGATTTTGGAGTAATTATTTATTTCAACTGAGACTAAGGCTCCCTCCAGAAAACCACCACATATGTGTGCAGAACCAAACACAGGGAGAATTGGATTTGGAAGGTAGAAATAACCCGGGAAGAAAAACAAAAATGCAAACAATTTATATCCATTTCCCAGTGTTCTTTCTTTGGGTGTAGCTACTTCTGTCAGTCATTGATCAATTGAAACTGATTTAGATCTTCTCTTTGTTGAAGAAATCCACTTCCATCAGAATACATCCTCATACAATATTGTTGTTGAAGTATATAATGATCTCCTGGTTCATGTAAATCTCTTTAAGCCTCTCTGTATTCATCCTGCTGGCCATTTCTTACAGAGCAATAATATTCCATAACATTCATATATCACAATTTACCCAACCATTCTCCAATTCATGGGCATCCATTTTCCAGTTTCTAGCCACTACAAACAGGGATGCCACATACATTTTGTCACATACAGGTCCCTTTCCCTTCTTTAGTATCTCTTTGAGGTATAAAACCAGTACTAGCACTGCTGGATCAAAGGGTATGCACAGTTTGATAACTTTTTGGGCATAATTCCAGATTGCTCTCCAGAATGGTTGCATTCATTCACAACGCCATCAGCCATGCATCAATGTCCCAGTTTTCCCACATCCCCTCCAACATTCATTATTTTTTCCTGTCTTAGATCTTAGCCAATCTGACAGGTGTGAAGTGGTATCTCAGAGTTGTCTTAATTTGCATTTCTCTGATCAATAGTGATTTGGAACACTTTCATATGAGTGGAAATAGTTTAAATTTCATCATCTGAAAATTGTTCATAGGTTGATTACCTTTACAACTTACTTTTGCAACCATTTTTTTTTTCGTAAAACAAATTCTAATTTTATTTTAGTTAAATATTGTTTTCTATTTTTTTTTTTTTAGTTTAAGAATTTCTAATTTGGTGTTTAACTGAGAGTTTTAATTTGTTCTTTCTCTAACTTTTTTAGTTGCATGCCTAACTCACTTATCTCCTCGTTCTTTTTTCATGTAGCTATTTAGAGATATAAAATTTCCCATAAAAACTGCATTGGCTGCATTCCATAGGTTTCGGTATGTTATCTCATTATTGTCCTTTTCTTGAATGAAATTACAGCTTGCTTCTGTGATTTGTTGTTTGACCTACTCATTCTTTAAAATTAGATTATTTAATTTCCAATAGATTTTTAATCTGTCTTTCTCTGGCCCTTTATTGAATATAATTTTATTGCATTGTGGTCTAAAAAGGAAACATTTTACTATTTTTGTTTTTCTGCATTTGATTGTGAGTTTTATGCCCTAATATATAGGCAATTTTTGTGTAGGTGCCATGTACTGCCAAAAAAAAGATGTATTCCTTTCTGTCCCTATTAAGTTTTCTCCAATGGTCTACCATATTTAGGTTTTCTAGGATCTTATTTGTAGGAAAATAATTTCTTATTTTTTTCTTGGTTATTTTGTTCATTTGTCTGATTCTGTGAGGGGAAGGTAATAATTTTGCTGTCATTTCTTCATGTTACTGGCTTAAAGTCATCTCTAGAAATTTGCCTGCTTTACCACTTGGTGCATACATATTAAGTATCATTACTACTTCATTATTTACTGTGCCCTTTATCAAGATGTACTTTCCCTCCTTATCTGTTTTAATAAGCTCTCTTTTTGCTTTTGCTTTATCCGAGATCAGAATTTCTACCCCTGCTTTTTCTTTACTT
Organism: Dasyurus viverrinus; assembly: GCA_020854095.1. Lineage (NCBI taxonomy): Eukaryota > Metazoa > Chordata > Mammalia > Dasyuromorphia > Dasyuridae > Dasyurus > Dasyurus viverrinus. Next base: position 251,330,396 of record CM037001.1, read on the forward strand.
TAGCTGAAAATACAATAGACCTGTACCAGCCTTGTGCCTTCACTCTGCCTCTCTGGGTAAAAAGTATTTCTTGTAAACCACATATTGTAGGACTTTTTTTTTTTTATAATAAACTCTGCTATTCTCTTCTATTTTATGGGAGAGTTGATTACATTCACATTCACAATTATAATTACCAGGTCTATATTTTCCACCATCCTATTTTCTCCCTTGTATATACTTTTATTCTCTCTTTCCTCATGTCCTAAATTGCACTTTTTTTTTTTACCCACCTCATTCACTGCCTTATTTTTTATCAAGTTTTCCCTTTTATCCTATGGTTTCTGATCTTTCTTCTAGGTTACATTCCAAGTTCCTTTGCCTTTGCAGTTAATATCAGATTCAAGACCGTTCAATCCTTTAAGGTGAAACCTGATAGTAATCCTTATTGTGGTTCCATGGATTTTGAATTTTTTTTTTCTGGCTGCTTGTAATATTTTTTTTTCCTTGATCTGATAATTTTGAAGTTTAGCCATGATATTCCTTGGAGTTTTAATTTTGGGGTCTCTTTGAGGTGGTGTTCAATGGATTCTTTAAATGGATATTTTATCTTCTACTTCTTTGAGATGTGGGAAATTCTCTTTTGAAGGTTCCTGGAAAATAGTGTCTAGGCTCTTTTTTTTCATCATGGTTTACAGGAAGTCTGATAATCCTTAGAATGTCTCTCCTAGATCTATTTTCCAGGTGAATTGTTTCCCAAGTAGGCATTTTACATTGCTTTCTTTTTTCATTTTTTTAGTTTTCCTTGGCTGATGCTTGATGTCTCATTGAGTCATTCATTTCCATTTGTTCAGTTCTGATTTTTAATAATTTTTTTTTTACTTTTTTTAATTAAAGCTTTTTATTTACAAAGCATATGCATGGGTAATTTTTTCAACATTGACCCCTGAAAAACTTTTTTTTTTTCCTCCTTCCTCCACCTCCTCCCCTCACTGGCAGTTAATCCAATACATGTGAAATATGTTAAAATACATGTTAAATGCAATATATGTATCTATATTATATATGTGCTATATATTTAATATTTATATGTATTATACATAATATATATTATTAATTTTTATATAAATATATGTCTAACATATGTATACAGTTATCTTGCTACACAAGAAAAATCAGTTAAAGAAGGAAGAAAAAGAAAAACTGAGAAAGAAAACAAAATGCAAGCAAATAACAATAGAGAGAGTGAGAATGCTATCTTGGATTCCACGTTTGTTCCCACTGTTTTCTCTCTGGGTGTAGAGGGTTCTCTTAATTACTAAACTAGTGGAACTGGTTTAAATCATCTCATTGTTAGAGATCCACATCTATCAGAATTAATTGTCATATAGTCTTCTTCTTGCCATGTATAATGATCTCCTGGTTCTGCTCATTTCACTTAGCATCAGTTCATGTAGGTCTCTCCAAACCTCTCAAATCATCCTGCTAGTCATTTCTTACAGAACAATAATATTCCATAACATTCATATACCATAACTTTTTCAACCATTCTCCAGTTGATGGGCATCCACTCAATTCAAGTTTCTTCTACTACAAAGAGGGCTTCCACAAATGTTTTTGGTCCCTTTTCCTCCGTTAAGGTCTCTTTGGGATATAATCCCATAGATAACCTATTGGATCAAATGGTATGTAGTGTTTGATAACTTTTTGAGCATAGTGCCAAATTGCTCTCCAGAATGTTTGGATTCGTTCAGTTCCACCAACAATGGATCAGTGTCCCAGTTGTTCTATATCCCCTCCAACATTCATCATTATATTTTCCTGTCTTCTTGGCCAATCTGAGAGGTGTGTAGAGGTACCTCAGAGTTGTCTTAATTTGCATTTCTCTGATCAATAGTGATTTGGAGCACCTTTTCATGTGACTACATATAGTTTCAATTTCTTCATCTGAAAAATGTCTGTTTATATCCTTTGGCCATTTTATCAATTGAAGAATGGCTTGAACTATTATAAATTTGAGTCAATTCTCTATATATTTTAGAAATGAGGCCTATATCAGAACCTTTGGAAATTAAAATATTTTCCAAGTTCATTGCTTCCTTTCTAATCTTGTCTGCATTATTTTGTTTTGTTTGTACAAAAACTTTTTAACCTAATCAAAATAATTTATTTTATGATAAATAATGATCTCTAGTCCTTCTTTGGTCACAAATTCTTTTCTCTTTCACAAATCTGAGAGGTAAACTATCCTATGTTCTTCTAATTTGTTTATAATATCATTCTTTATGTCTAGATCATGAACCCATTTGGACCTTATCTTAGTATATGGTGTTAGGTATGGGTCTATGCCTACTTTCTGCTATATTAGCTTCCAGTTTTCCCAGCAGTTTTTCTCAAATAGTAAATTATCACAAAAGTTGGGGCCTTTGCATTAGTCAAATACTAGATTGTTATAGTCACTGGCTATTTTGTTCTGTGAACCTAATCTATTCACTATTTCCTAACTAGTGTCAAATGCCTGTGATGACTGCTACTTTATAATACAGTCTTTATATATACTTTATAGATACACTTTATAAGACAATCAGGTACAACTAGCACATCTTCAGTTGTTTTTTTGTTGTTGTTAATTCCCTTAAAATTCTTGACCTTTTGTTCTTATGATGAATTTTATTTTTTCTAGGTAAGTAAAATTTTCTTGAGAGTTTGATTGGTGGGAAAAACGGTGATGCCGCCCTGGGACTGAGGAGAGCAGAGACTGTTCAGGACCTTGCGAAGGCTGTGCGGGGCTGGAATTGATTCCGACCCTACAGACGTCTGGACTAGTTAGGCACTGAGCTAGGGGCTGGGACTGCAAAGACAAAAGAACGGGAGGTAGAAATAATACTTAGACGATGAAGGGAGGAGCTAGCACCCACCATCGGGAGGTATCAGGAGAAACTTCCTTAGGAGGGGTCATCTGAGCCGAGCCTTGAAGGAAGAAGTTAGGACTTGTGGTTAAGACAAACAGCCAGTGGCTAATCCCAGTTTAAATTTGGACTATCCAGTGGAAATAACCTTATGTGACACAGAAAATGCCCCTTTCTACATAATTTGAAGATGGGAATAGCCAATGCATTTTAGTTGCCATCCTTGACAATGTAAGGAATCTTTCAAATATATTAAAAGCCATTCATTTCAGAGACCATGCAACCTGTTTTGCAACAACAAATGGAATCAAGGTTACAGTAGAAAATGCAAAATGTCTTCAAGCAAATGCATTCATTCAGGCTGGAATATTTCAAGAGTTTATTGTTCGGGAAGAATCTATAACATTTAGAATCAATTTAACGGTCCTTCTAGACTGCTTGACTATTTTTGGTTCTACTCCTTTGCCAGGAACTTCAACCGCAATTAAGATGTGTTATCAAGGTTATGGGAATCCTTTGACACTCTTTCTAGAAGAAGGTGGAGTAGTGACAGTGTGCAAAATTAATACCCAAGAGCCTGAAGATACACTGGATTTTGATTTCTGCAGCACAAATGTTATTAATAAGATTATTCTTCAGTCAGAAGGCCTGCGTGAAGCATTTGCTGAATTAGACATGAGCAGTGAGGTCCTGCAGATTATCCATGTCACCTGAAAAACCTTATTTCAGGTTATCCAGTTTTGGAAATTCAGGAAGCTCACACCTTGACTATCCCAAAGATTCTGATTTGATGGAAGCATTTCATTGTAATCAGACCCAAACTAACAGATACAAGATTTCTTTGCTGAAACCATCTACAAAGGCCTTAGCCCTATCATGTAAGGTGTCTATTCGCACTGATAACCGGGGATTCCTCTCTTTACAGTGTATGATTAAGAATGAAGATGGACAGATATGTTTTGTGGAATATTACTGTTGCCCTGATGAGGATGTTAGTGATTCAGAATCCTGACTAATAATGTCTGGGCATCTCCTTTCTCACACATAGGATAGGCTTTAATCCTGTTTCCCTTTGTACGGTACTATTGCTTACTTATTGTGGGAATTCCCAAGGACAGGACAAAAATTTAGGATGGGGAAATTGATACCAAGTGGCAGAACAGTATAACTTCTATAGATATATTATTTCCCCACAAAGATGGGTTTTCAAAAAGCTGTCATTTAACCTTTTTTAAGTTCATGAGAGAGTATAAGCAATAATAAACACTGATCCAAACAATGATATTTCAAAATAGGAGTCTCTGAGAAATCCAGAATCTGAAGCATAAATATTACCATTTCTGAAATGTTGTTTATTATTATAGTGAGCAAATTCATATTTATGACAAGCCTATTTATCCAAGATTAATTTGAATTGGACAAAATATTTTTTAAAGAATGCTCTATATATTTAAAAATAAAATAAAATAATGATGCAAAAAAAATTTGATTGGTATAGCACTAAATAAATAGATTAGTTTAGATAATATTATCATCTTTATTATATTTGCTTGAGCTATCCAAGAGCACTTAATATTTTTTCAGTTGCTTAAATCTGACTTTATTTGTGTGGAAAGTGTTTTGTAGTTTTGCTCATATAATTCTTGATCCTCCCTTTGTAGATAGATTCCCAAATACTTTATCCTTTTGACAATTATTTTAAATGGAATTTTTTTTGTATCTTTGTTGGATTTTGTTATTGATATATAAGAATGCTGATAATTTATGTGGATTTATTTTCTATCCTGCAATTTTTCTAGTTTTGGATTATTTCTAATAGTTTTTAGTTGATTCTGTAGGGTTCTCTCTAAGTATACCAGCATATCATTTGCAAAGAATGATAATTTGGTTTCCTTATTGCCTACTCTTAACTAAAATTTAATCTTTTTTAAAATCTCTTTTTCTTCTCTTATTGCCGAAGCTAAAATTTCGAATATAATACAGAATAGTAATGGTGATGGTGGGCAACCTTGTTTCACCCCTGATCTTAATGGGAATGATTCTAGTTTATCTCCATTAAATATGATGCTTGCTGATGATTTAAAATATTTACTACTGACTGTTTTAAGGAAAAATCCATTTATTCCTAATGTTTTTAACAGGAATGTTTAATAGGGTATTGAATTTTGCTAATGCTTTTACCTAAAGCTTTTTTCTGATTCTTTTGGCTTATTTGGTATTGATATAGTCAGTTATGCTAATCTCTTAATATTGAACCAGTGCTGCAATCCTGGTATAAATACTTGGTCATGATATATTATCCTGGGATTGATTTTCTGTAATCTGTTTGCTAATATTTTGTTTTAAGATTTTTGCATCAATATTTATTAGGGAGATTGGTCTATAATTTTCTTTTCTCTATTTTTGTCCCACCTAGCTTAGGTATCAGTACCATGTCTGTGTCATAAAAGGAATTTGGTGTAGGAGTCATTCATTCCCTGTTTTTTCAAATACTTTATATAGTATCGGAGTTAACTGTTCTTTAAATGTTTGGTAGAATTCACATATAAACACATCTGGTCCTGGGGATCTTTTCTTAGGGAGTTGATTAATAAATAGCTTGTCCTATGTCTTTTTTCTAAAATGGAACTATTTAAGTAATTTATTTTCTCTTCTGTTAATCTGGACAATCTATATTTTTGTAGATATTCCTCCATTTCATGTAAATTGTCAGATTTATTGGCATAAAGTTGGGCAAAGTAACACCTAATAATTGCTCTAATTTCCTCTTCATTGGTGGATAGTTCTCCCTTTTTCATTTTTGAGACTAACAATTTGATGATTTCTTCTTTCATTTTTCTAATCAAATTAAAGGTTTGCCTATTTTTTGTTTTTTATTTTACAAAACCAAATCTTAGTTTTATTTAATTCAATAATTTTTTACTTTTTTATTGATCTCTCCTTTTTAGAATTTCATGTTTTATATTTGTTTTTTTTTTAATTTGTTCTTTTTCTAGCTTTTTTAGTTGCAAGCCCAATTCATTGATCTTCTCTTTCTCTATTTAATGCAGGTAAGCATCTAGAGATATAAAATTTCTCCTTATTACTGATTTGGCGCATCTCACAAATTCTGGTATGTTGTCTCCTTATTGTCATTCTCTTGAATGAAATTATTTTGTCTGATTTGCTATTTCACCCATTCATTTTTAGGATGAGATTATTTAGTTTTCAATTAATTTTTAATCTATTTTCCCCTGGCTTTTTATTGAATGTAATTTTTATTGCATTGTAATCTGAAAAAAATGCATTTACTGTTTCTGCCTTTCTGCATTTGATTTTGAGGTCTTTATGTCTTAATATATGGTCAATTTTTGTATAGGTTCTATAAACTGATGAAAAGTAAGTGTACTCTTTTCTGTCTGCATTCAATTTTCTCCAAAGATCCATCATATCTAGCATCTTATTTATTTTGTGGCTTGATTTATCTAGTTCTGAGAGAGCAAGGTTGAGATCTCCCACTATTATAGTTTTGCTGTCTATTTCTTCTTCCAACTCTCTTAACTTCTCCTTTAAGAATTTAGATGCTACACCACTTGGTGCATATATGTTTAATAATTGGTATTGCTTCATTATCTGTGGTAGCCTTTGTAAGGAATTTTATCCCTTATCTCTTGTAATTAAATCAATTTTTTGCTTTTGCTTGGTCTGAGATCAGGATGACTACCCTGCTTTTTTTCCATTTCACCTGAAGCATAATAGATTCTGATCCAGCCTTTTACTTTTACTCTGTATGTATCACTCTGCTTTAAATGTGTTTCTTGTAAACAACATATTGTAGAATTCTGACTTTTAATCCAGTCTGCTATCCACAAAATGCTATATGGGAGAGTTATCCCATTCACATTTGTAGTTAAAAATACTAATTCTGTATTTTGACATCTTATTAACCCCAAATTATAATTTTCTCTTTCCTTTTCAGTATTTTACTTATGAGCACTACTTGCCTCAAACAGTCTTTCCCTTTTAGAGACTCTCCCTCTTTTCTTATACTTTTTCCCTACTATTTCTGTTTTTCCTTCTATTTAGCCTACCCCTTCCCTTTTCTCCTTTCCCTCTCACTTTTCAATAAGGTGAGAGGAGTTTCTTGGTAAAATGAAATATATCTAATATTCTTTCTTTGAGCCAAATCTGATGAGAGTAAGATTCATACAATATTCATCACCATCACCTTCCCTTCTTTCCCTCAGTTATAACAGGTATTCTTTGCCTCTTCCTGAGATGTAATTTCCCTCATTTTTCTCCCACTTTCCCTTTTTTTTTCTCATTACAATCCCCTTTCCACCTCTAGTTTCTTTTTTATACTATAACGGTATAATCAGATTATACATTTATTCTTTACATATATCCATAAGAGAAATATAGATCTCAAGAGATTTTTTTCTTTTTCCCTTTTTATGCTTCTTAAGTTCTATATTTGGAGGTCATTTTTTTGTTGTTGTTGTTTACTGCTGGTCTTTTCATTAGAAATAAATGGAATTCACCTGTTTCATTGAATGTTCATCTTCTTCCTTGAAAGAAAATGCTTAGTTTAGCAGGGTAATTTATTTTTAGCTGCATTCCAAGTTCTTTCCCCTTTCAGAATATCAGATTCTAGGCCCTTCCATCTTTTAAAGTGGAAGCTACTAGGTCCTGAGTAATCCTAATTGTGGCTCCTCAGTATTTGAATTGTGCCTTCGTAGCTGCTTGTAATATTTTCTCCTTGGTTGGATAGTTTGGAAATTTCACCACAATATTCCTTGGAGTTTTTATTTTGGGATCTCTTTCAGGAGGTGTTTGGTGAATTTTTTCTGTGGTCATTTTACCTTCTAATTCTCTGAGATCCAGGCATTTCTTTTTGATAATTTCCTGAAAAATAATGTCTAGGCTCTTTTTTTCATCATGGATTTCAGGGAATCCAATAATCCTCAGACTGTCTTTTCAAGTTCTATTTTCCAGGTCAGTTGTTTTCCCGATTAATTATTTTACATTTTTTCTTTTTCCCCCCATTTTTTTGGTTTTGCTTAACAGATTCTTGTCTTATTGAGTCATTCATTTCCATTTGTTCAGTTCTGCATTTTATTGAATTATTTTCTTCATTTATTTTTTTTTTACTTCTTTTTATATTTGTCCAATTGAATTTTTAAATGAATTGTTTTGTTTACAGAATTTTTTTTTCCATTTCACAAATTCTTTTTTTTGGGGAGTTGTTTTCTTTTTCCATTTTATCAAATCTATCTGTTAATGACTTATTTGCCTGTTCCAAACCTCCTTGCAATTTTCATTTCCTTTCCCCATTTTTCTTCTAGCTCTTTTAATTTTTTAAAAATTTCTTCAAGGAGATCCTTATGTGATAAGGACTATATTATATCACCTTTTGGGCTTCATCTGGAGACAATCTGACTTTAGTCTCCTCAGGGTGTGAAGTTTATTCTTCTCTTTCACCATAAAAGCTGGTGAGAGTTCTTTGTACTTTGTTACTCATTTGTTTTAAAAAGTTAAAGCCTGCTTTTAGGGCAGGGGAGGTTTTCCAAGCTTCTTCTTGGAAGTGTGCTGTCACAGCTGCACTGGGTCCGTGCTGAACTCACTCTTGGTGCTGGGAGGGGCATGGCCAGGTCTCATTTGATTCTGGCATTTCAGGGCTTACTATTTTCCTTTTGTGTTTGTTTTGGATGTTTTCTAACTTCTCTTCTGATCTACTGACTTGCAACCAGGGCAGAGCAGCCAACACTGCTTTGCTAATTAGTCTGAGGGGTGAAGGAGAAAATCAGAAAGAAACATGTGTCTTCTCTGCCATCTTGGCTCCTGAATTATTTTCTTCATTTCATTTTTTTTACTTTTTTTGTATTTGTCCAGTTGAATTTTTAAATGATTTGTTTTGCTCTATGGATTTTTATTTCCATTTCATAAATTCTGTTTTTCAAGGAGTTATTTTCCTTTTTCATTTAACAAATTCTGTTTTTCAGGGAATTTTCTTTTTCCATTTTGTCAGCTCTTATTTTTTTAAGGATTTATATTTTACTAAGTCTATTTAGTAGTGAATTTTCTTCAAATAATTTCTGTGTTTTCTTTCCCAAACCCTCTTGTGAAGTTCTCATTTCCTTTCCCCATTTTTCTTCAAGCTCTCTTTTAAGATCTTTTATAATTTCTTCTAGGAGAGCTTTGTATGATGGCGACCAATTTATATCACACTTTGTGGCTTCATCTGGAGATGATCTGCTTTTAATCTCCTCAGGATTTGAAATATATTCTTCTCTTCCACCATAAAACCTATCTATGGTCAGAGTTCTTTTTGCTTTTTTACTCATTTTTTTTAATTGAAATCTGTTTTTAGAAAGATTGTTCAAGCTTCCTCTACAAGCAGCAGTGGCTGTACTGAGTCCATGCAGACTCACTCCCACTATGGTGTGGGTGTGACCAGGTCCTATGGAATTCTTGCTCGAGGTTCACTTGTTTACCTTTTGTGTTTGTGTTGGATATTTTATAACTTCTCTGCTGACCTACTGGCTTGCAACAAGGGCAGAGTAGCCAACACTGCTGTACATTCCTCCCCATAGATTCTCTGGCCCACAGAGCCCATTTGTGTTGCCTGTACTTTGTGTCTGTGCTCAGCCTGCTTGCACTTGGCCCACCTCCCTCTGTTTCTGATTGAAACAAACCTTTTCTGGCATTCTTCAAAATTATCTTCTGCTGGTATATATAGTTATCCCAATATTCATGGATTCTGCCAGTCTAGAACTAATTGAGGCTGAATTTGGTAATTTGTGTGAGGGTCATGGGAGAAGGTCAGAAAGAAATGTGTGTCCTCTCCACACTTGGCTCTCTATCTCTGCGCTTTCTTCTATTCTTTCCCTCCCTTTTCTTTTCCTCTTTCTCTTCCTATTTCTTTATAAGGTTAGATAAATTTCTATATCCAATTGAATAATTAAGAATGAAAACTGATGAGATCAAGCTTCATGCAGGGCTCATCCCTCAAGAGTAATAACACTTTTGCACTTCTTAATGTGAACTAATTTTGCTATTATACCTTTCCTTTCCTCTTTTTATCAGTATAGACATTTTCCCACACTTTAATTTTTTTTTTTTTATTTGATATTATTGCATCAGGGTCCATTCACAACCACATCCTCAGTCCATGTGACACCCTCCTCTGTTTGCCCCAATAACAGATAGTTATCAAGAGCTACAAATAACATTTTCCCATATAGGGATGTAAACTGTTCAACCTTTAAATTTTATATATATATATATATATATATATATTTCCCCTTGTTTACTTTTCTATTCTATTTCTTTGATTGTAGATTAAATTTTCTGTTTAGCTCTGGCTTTTTTTTTTTTTTTAATAGCCTTTTATTTACAGATTATATGCATGGATAACTTTACAGCATTAACAATTGCCAAATCTCTTGTTCCAATTTTTTACCTCCCGCCCCCCACCCCTTCCCCTAGATGGCAAGATGACCAGTAGATGTTAAATACATTAAAATATAAATTAGGTACACAATAAGTATTCATGACCAAAACATTATTTTGCTGTATAAAAAGAATCAGACTCTGAAATATTGTGCAATTAGTTTGTGGAGGAAATCAAATATGTCGGTGGGCATAAATATAGAGATTGGGAATTTAATGTATTGGTTTTTCGTCATCTCCCAAAGTTCTTTCTCTGGGCGTAGCTGGTTCAGTTCATTATTGCTCCATTGGAAATGAATTGGTTGATCTCGTTGCTGAGGATGGCCAGGTCCATCAGAACTGGTCATCATATAGTATTGTTGTTGAAGTATATAATGTTCTCCTGGTCCTGCTCATTTCACTCAGCATCAGTTCATGTAAGTCTCTCCAGGCCTTTCTGAAATCCTCCTGTTGGTCATTTCTTACAGAACAGTAATATTCCATAGTATTCATATACCACAGTTTGTTCAGCCATTCTCCAACTGATGGACATCCATTCAGTTTCCAGTTTCTAGCCACTACAAAAAGGGCTGCCACAAACATTCGTGCACATACAGGTCCCTTTCCCTGCTTTATAATCTCTTTGGGATATAAGCCCAGTAGTAACACTGCTGGATCAAAGGGTATGCACAGTTTAATAACTTTTTGTAGCTCTGGCTTTTTAAGTAGAAATGACAAAAAGTCTCTTACGATTCTTTGAAGCTCTATTGCCTCCCTTAAAAGATGATGCTTAATTTTCCTGAGAAGTTAATTCTTGGTTTTACTCTTTTGCCTTCCAGAATATAGGCCCCCTTATCATTTATTGTAGTAGATGCCAGAATCTGGTTAATCCTGACAGTTGCTCCTTGATTAATTGTTTTTCTCAGCTTGCAGTATTTTTTTCTTGAGATTGTAGTTTTGGAATTTCACAAGAATGTTCCTTGGGGTTTTCCTTATGGGATCTTTTTGCAGAATGATGGATGGATTCTTTCAATCAATATTTTTCCCTCTATTTCTAAAATATTGAGGGAATTTTCCTTAATGAACTTTTGTAGATTACTATCCAGGCTAATTTTTTTTTTTTATCATGGACTATAATTATTATAGTAGGTCAATAATTTTTAAATTGTCTCTTCTGGGATCTATGTTACCAGCAGCTATTTGAGGTATTTCACATTTTCTTCTATTTTTTCATTTTTTTTTTTCAGTTTGACTTGCTGTCTCATAATGTCATTAACTTTCATTTGCCAGGTACTAGTTTTTATTTCATAATGTCATTAACTTTCATTTGCCAGGTACTAGTTTTTATTTTGTCATTTTCTTCAGTTAGATTTTGTATATCTTTTTTTTTTTCCCAATTCGGTTAATTCTATTGTTTAAGGAGTTGTTTTCTTCAGACATTTTTTTTTTCTTTCCTTTTCCAAGCTGTTGACTCTTTCATACATTTCCCATTTTTTTCTACCCCTATTATTTGCCTCTTAAAGTCTTTTATGAGCACTTCCAGGAAGCCTTTTAGGGCTTGAGTCCAATTTATAGCACTTTTTCTATCCTCGTCTGAGTTGGTGTTTTGGTCTTCCCTGTCACCATAGTAACTTTCTGTGGTCAAGGTTGTTTTCTGTTTCTTGCCCATTTTCTTTCCTTTTCTTTTGGTATTTCCTCTTCTCTTTACTTTTAAGATGGATCTCTGCTCTTGCTTCTGTCTTAAGCTTCCTGTGTAGCTCTAAGTCTTAATATTTGGCACAGGAGCCCCTACAAACAGTAGGGGGTAGCTTTGCCTGCTTTTTACAAGAAACAGCCTGGTTTCCCAGATTTTTCCATCTGAGGTAGAACTGAAAGTTGCCCCATTGATTTGCTCCTCTAACTGAGCCAGGACTGAGCATTTTAGTTGCTAATTTGCTGTTAAAATCCTCTTACTTTCCTAAGGTCTCTCTGACCTGGGCTGATCATCCTTTTCACCTCACTGAGAGTGATATTTCTTGAAGTTTTTTTTTTTTCTGTCTGTCTTGAACTAGAGAGTCAGACAGACTCTGTTCCGAGGTATGTTTATGTGGTTTTTAAGGGAAACTGGGAGAGCTCAAGCAGCATCCTGACTTGCCTCTGCCATCTTGGCTCTACCACTAGAAGTTACCTGTTTAAATTCTTAAATATGAATTATTTATTATTTTAGAATGGATACCATGATCGCTATCAGGAATGAATCACCAGGCAATAGTCAGTTTTCTTCTTGGATATGATATAATTTCTTTTGCCAACATATATACATGGATGGAAAGCCAAAGAGTATGCTATTGTCAGTGATTATTCTATGTAAGTACTAACATCATAATTCTAATTCAGTATGTTACATACATTGTATTATCTGAATAATGTCTGATTTAAAGAGGTAGTATATTTTTTTTAACCTTTGTTGACACCTCTCAATTATAATATACCTAAAGTTAGTTTTAGGGAAAATCACATTGTTTTGGATGCCTTCACATGAGTGATAACTAAAAAGAGTCACATACAATTAGAGTCAAGTTTAGAATGTACAGAAAAGCAGTTTGATACAAGAATAAGAGTGCTTGATTTGAAGTTAGAAGACCTGGGGAAAGTTCCTGCTTTATCTAAAAAAAAATAGATTACAATAACAGTTTTTTGATTCTTTATTATTCTATTTATGTTAAGTCAAATCACATGAAAACAAATTAATGACACTAAAAAAATTAAAAGTTAGGAGCCCAAGAAACAAAGAAGCAATTTTCCTAGATTTCTGGTAGATATTTTCATACATGCCAATATCCAACATGACTTTCAAAAGACTTTATAATCAGGCAGTTAAACTTCAGAAGAGAGCATATTCTGATTTGTCTCTTTAACAATTTTATCCTCCTAGTTGGATCATTTGAACCCTCAATGATGTAGGGTTATTGATAAACTCATCTCAAATTTATAAGATTTTTTTTCAAACAATTTATACCTCTGTGTGACAAAGTTAGTGCAGGTGTTCAGGTTACTCCCACTTGAACAGTGATGAAAGTGAGGAGCAAAAAGCTGAGATGAGTTATTGATGCTTAATAGGAAAGGGTAAGATGATCATGCACTTTTTACTTGGCATTACACTATATATCAGAAACACTTGAGCTATGTAAACCCTTCCTTGTAGAAGAAATAAGTCAAAATGGCAGAAAAAAGTGTTTTAATTTGAGTATATCTTATTACTGCCTAATTATGTCCTTTTCCAATAAAATATTTTAAATTCCTATTGCTAGTCAGGTGACTAGCTCACTTTTCCTTATGTTTATTTTTAAAATAGTATATTGTTATGAAATGCATTAAAGGGGAAAAAAACTTACTTCATTAGTGCTATTAAATTTTTTCATGTTAACTAATTTAAAAGCCAAATTTTGAAAATCCCTAAAGCAATTTATTATTTTTAAAAAATTTTTTAGGTTTTAACCCTATTTAATTTTTCCAAATACAAGTAGAGTTTGCAACATCATTTTTTAAATAATAGATCCTTTGATTTACTATAACTTTTAGAGTATACATTTGTAGAATTTAAGTTTGTGAACATGAGGTCCCTCCTCAGGCCTTTACTTGGGATTTCTTTAATGCCCATATATATATGTGCTCAAAAACTATCACAGAAATGAGAACTTTTTTTTTTAATTTGTGAGGACTGGAAGGCAATAAAAATGTATGAAATTTCTTAACCAATCCTTAGTATATATACCCCTTTTTAAATATTTTGAGAATTGATTCTCAATGTTTTTAATATTTTATTAAATTCCAGGGACCTTTTCTATATTCTTGATCCATCCAGTGGCAGAAATATTTTTCTTTCATTCAGTATCATGTGTACTTCTTCTAGTTGCACTTTGAGGCCTGTAAGGTTGAGACTGTGGCAGCAACATTGTCATTATATAGAACATAGACTTTATTATAAAAATCTCACTTTCAGCATTCATTTTTATAAAACTTTTGTCTCCAAATTTTTCTGCCTCTCCCCCTCAGGTATCTAGTTAAATATGTTGTTATGTTTTTATGAACATTTAGTGTCCATAGTTCTCTCTCTGGATATAATTGGTACTTTCTAGTCTACTGGAGTTGCCTTAAATCATCACATCAATAAGAGCTCAATACATCATAGTTGATCATGACATAATCCCGTTGTTATTGTACACAGTGTTCTCCTGGTTCTGTTCACTTCATGTAGGTCTTTCCAGGTTTTTCTGAAATCAGCCTGATGATTATTTCTCACAAAACAAAAATAGCCCCATTATTTTCATACCATAACTTATTCAGCCATTCCCCAAATGATGAACGTCCACTCAATTTCCAGTTCCTTGCCACTATAAAAAGGGCTGCTACAAACATTTTTGTACATGTGAGAATTTTTCTTTATCTCTTTGAAATACAGGTCAAATAGAGACACTCCTAGATCAAAGGTTATGCACAGTTGGATAGCTCTTCTGACATAGTTCCAAATTTCTCTCCATTATTGGTTGGATCAGTTTCCCAATATTAACAACCCTGGATGCTAGTCCCAATTTTTCCTACATCTTTCCAAAATCGGTCTTTTCCTGACATTTTGGCCAATCTACACTTGTAAGATACTATCTCAGAGGTATCTTAATTTGCATTTCTCTAATCAATATTGATTCAGAGCATTTTTTCATATGACTACAAATGACTTTAATTTCATCATCTGAAAATTGTTCATATCCTTTGACTATCAATTGAGGAATAATTTGTATTCTTATAAATTTAAGTCAGTTTTCGAAATATTTTAGAAATAAAGCCTTTATCAGAAACACTAGCTGTAATTTTTTCCCCCCAGCTTTCTTCTTTCTTTCTAATATAGCTGCATTGGTTTGGTTTGTATCAATCCTTTTTAATTTAATGCAATCAAATTATACATTTTGCAGTTCATAATATTTTTGAGGTCTTTTTTGGTCATAACTCCTTTTCCATATATTTTATATGGACTATACCTTACTCTACAAATTTGCTAATAAATATCACTCTGTATATTTAAATTTGTAACTTATTTTGTCCTTATCTTGGTGTAGGATGTTAGATGATGGTCAATGCCCAGTGTCTGACAGAAGATTTTCCAATTTTCCCAGCAATTTTTGTCAAATAGGGAGTTTTTTCTCAGAATTTGGAGTCTTTGAGTTTATTAAACATTAGATTACTATATTCATTGACTATTGTACTGATCCACTATTCTATTACAGGGTCATTTCCAAATGACTTTGATGACTAATACTTTATAATATAGTTTTAGGTTATCTTTCTTTGATTTTTTTCCCCATTAATTCCTTTGATATTGTTAACCTGCTGTTCTTTCAGATAAATTTTATCATTTTTTCTCTATCTCTATGAAATAATTTTGACAATTTTATTGTTATGGCACTGAATAAGCAGATTAATTTAGGTAAAATTGTCATTTTTATTATCACTTCAACCTACCAATGAACAATTGATATTTTTCAAATTGTTTAGATCTAACATTATTTGTATGAAATGGGTTTTGTAATTGTTTTTATGTAGCTCCTGTCATCTTGTTGGCAGTTAATTTAAATTGTAGTTCTCTTTTTATCTCTTACTACTTGGATTCAGAAGATAGAAATAACCTGGGAGAAAAACATAAATGCAAATAGTCTACATTCATTTCCCAGTGTTCCTTCTCTGGGTGTAGCTGATTATTATGTCCATCATTGATCAACTGGAACTGAATTAGATCTTCTCTTTATCCAAGATAATCCACTTCCATCAGAATATATCCTCATAAATTATTGTTGTTGAAGTCTATAATGATCTCCTGCTTCTGCTTCACTTAGCATCATTCATGTAAGTCTCTCCACACACCTCTCTGTATGTTCATCCTACTGTAATTACTTACAGAACAATAATATTCCATAACATTCATATACTACAGTTTACCCGACTATTCTCCAATTGACGGGCATCCATTCATTTTTCAGTTTCTAGCCACTACAAAAAAGGCTGCCACAAACATTTTGGCACATACAGGTCCCTTTCCCTTCTTTAAGATATCCTTGGATATAAACCCAGTAACACTGCTGGATCAAAGGGTATGCACAGTTTGATAACTTTTTGGGCATAATTCCAGATTGCTCTCCAGAATGGTTGGATTTGTTCACAACTCCAACAATGTATCACTGTCCCACTTTTCCTGCATCCCCTCCAACATTCATCATTATTTTTTCCTGTTATCTCAGCCAGGCTGACAGATGTGTACTGGTATCTCAGAGTTGTCTTAATTTACATTTCTCTGATCAATAGTGATTTGGAACACCCTTTCATATGAGTAGAAATAGTTTTAATTTCATCATCTGAAAATTGTCTGTTCCTATTCTTTGACCATTTATCAATTGAAGAGGCTTGATTTCTTATAAATTAGTCAATTCTCTATATATTTTGGATATGAGGCCTTTATCAAAACCTTTAACTGTAAAAATGTTTTTCTAGTTTGTTGCTTCCTTTCTAATCTTGTCTGCATTAGTTTTGTTTGTACAGAGACTTTTTAATTTGATATAATCAAAACTGTGATCAATAATGATATATTATTGATATATAATATTGATATATCAATAATGATCTTTAGTTCTTCTTGGGTCATTCCTTCTTCCTCCACCTCTGAGAGGTAAATAAACTATCCTATGTTCCTCTAAAGTATTTATTTATAATCTCATTCTTTATGCCTAAATCATGGGCCCATTTTGATCTTATCTTGGTGTACAGTGTTAAATGTGGGTCCATGCCTAATTTTTGCCATACTAATTGCCCAGCAGTTTTTGTCAAATAATAAATTTTTATCCCAAAAGTTGGGATCTTTGAGTTTGTCAAACACTAGATTGCTATAGTTATTATTTTGTCGTATGAACCTAACCTATTTCACTGAACAACTAATCTTTTTCTTAGCCAATACCAAATGGTTTTGGTGACAACTGCTTTATAATACAGTTTTAGATCAGGTACAGCTAGGCCACCTTCATCTGATTTTTTTTTTTTTTTGCATTGATTCCCTTGAAATTCTTGACCTTTTGTTCTTCCATATGAATTTTGTTTTTTCTAGGTCATTAAAATAGCTTCTCGGGAGTCTGGTTGATATAGCACTAAATAAATAGATTAGTTTAAGGAATATTGTCATCTTTATTATATTCCCTTGGCCTATCTAGAAGCCCTTAATATTTTTCCGATTTTTAAATCTGACTTTATTTGTGTAGAAAGTGTTTCGTAATTTTGCTCATATAATTCCTGACTTTCCTTTGGTAGATAAATTCTGAAATATTTTGTGCTATCAACAGTTATTTTGAATGCAATTTCTCTTTGTATCTCTTGCTGTTGGATTTTGTTGATGTATAAAAATGCTGAGGATTTATGTGGATTTATTTTGTATCCTGCAACTTTGCTAAAGCTGTGAATTATTTCTAATAGCGTTTTTAGTAGAGAATCTTTGGGGTTCTCTAAGTATACCATCATGTCATCTACAAAGAGTGATAATTTGATTTTCTCATTACCTACTCCAATTCCTTTAATCCCTTTATCAACTCTTTATGGGCAAGGCCAGCGTTTCTAATACAATATTGAATAATATGATGGTGATAGTAGGCAATCTTGTTTCACTCCTGATCTTACTGGGAAGGATTCCAGTTTATCCCCATTACATATGATGCTTACTGCTGGTTTTAAATAGATGCTACTGATTAGATGGATGTTGGATTTTATCAAATGCTTTTTCTGCATCTATTAAGTCGATTATTATATTATAATTATTATTATAATTATATTATAATTATTATATTCCTTGCCATTCCAAAATATTTTAGAGGCTTGATGTAACATTAATTCTGAGAGAAGTCAGGCAATGCCCTGGCTTCTTTGCACCATCTTGGCTCCCCCACAATTCAATTTTAATAAAAATAACATATTAACTAAACTCATTGATGGTGGGGGGGTATCTATGAAGTTTACCATCAGTCAAAAAAAATTTTAGTCTATAACACTGAATTAAATATAATTATAATTGAAGAGGATGGCTTATAAGTGAAAGAAGTTTTCATAAATATGTTCCAGGAAGACAACAGAATGTAGACACTGATCTCATGAATATATCATATTTAATATCATTTCATATACAGTCCAACATCCTAGTTTATATATAAATGTTAGAATTTTAAAAGATTAAAGTGACTAGAGATACATATTAAGAAGTAAAATTGTAAGATTTTGTTTCCACAGTTGAAAAAATTCAAGTCTCACATCTTAACTTTCCATTGCCATGATAGAAAAAAACATCCTAGCTGAAACTAAGTAAAGGATGTCTTAAGTCCACAAAAGTAATCACAAGTGCTGGTTGGGTTTAAATGACCTCAAATTATTCTCTGAGGCAATCCAAAATTTTTATTGAGCATGCATAATAAGGCTTAAGTATATTAACTTCTCCTTCCTTAAAGGAGGTTGATGTGGCAAAGAAATATGGAAACATATCAAGGAGTGTAAGTAGAGAGAATGTAATGAAAGGTTGGACTTCAGGTGGGTGTCATCCAATGTAAATTGAGGAGGAGTTGAGGTTAGGACAGGATTACAGATTATAACTGCTGTTCTGGCTTCTATGAACTTTGTGTTCTCTTTGGAATGGATATCATGGCCCCTTCTTGCAAATTAAAAAATTTGAGTCTCAAGTTTTGATTTTTAATATACGTAAGAAGAAAAGTTAATTATATATAGATATAGATATATACTTTCCTACTTGTGATAGGAAAAGGATTAGCTTTGGAGTTAGGAAGTTTTTGGAATTCCACAAAAATATCATTTAACCTTTGAATCTTTGTTCATTCATCTCTAAAATAAAAGAATTCAATTAGAAGATTTCTAAGCATTATAGTTCTAAATTATACATTTCTATGAAATCATTCTTTTATTTCCTAGGCAGTGGTTACTTATTATATGATAATGATTTAAAATTTGATATTTAAAACACCATCACTTTAACATTTATGGGGGATTTAACCTATATCTTTTCTGCCCAAATTAAGGAGAGAACTCTGTGTTCATCAGTAAATAGAAAACGTTTGCACAACCAATTTTGGGTATTTAAGGAAATTCAAAAGAATGTCATTTGGGGAGTGGAGGAGACCAATAAAATGTGCTATTAAAGTTCATACCCAAAGTGACCTATGTCTATTTGTATCTGGTTAACCTGATTTTATTCTCAATAATAATAAATATCAAAACGATTATTTGTACTAACTTTAATTTCCTATATTTCAATAATAATTTATTTCCAATGATAATTAGGTAATGATGGATGTTAAAATTCTTTAGAAAGTACATTTTATTCAATATAGTTTTGTAGTGAAGTGCATTTAAAAGAACAGTTCATTCTTCATGTGATGGAAAAACATTTGCATTTTTTTCTAGCAAAGATACAAAAATAAGTTCTCTTTAAAGGTTTTATTAGTCACACTCCAAATGGTCATGGGAAGAAAGAGGCCAATTTACTTGTATTGGTTGGATAAATTGCTTTTTACTTTTTGCCCTACTCTTCCTGTAATATCACATAATGACTTTTTTTTTTTGGTACAACAGCAGTTATCAACCTGTGTTTTTAGTGTTGTGCTATTAGATAAGGAACAAGCTAGGAAGTAAATAGAACCCTATCATAAGTAGTAAGTTAATTGTATGGATGGTAATTGTGTGGCTTTGAAGAAACATCATTAACAGATTAGTGAAATGAAGCAAAGCATGATTAATAAGAGAAAACCAGTTGACTCTCATTATGGTTTTAATCATCTTTTTTTTCTTCTTTATGTACTTTCATTATTGGCAAATTAAAAAAAAAACATTTCTTTTGGAATAGAGATGCTTACCTTCATAATTTTTTTCTGACTTCATTGTTTCATCTCTCTCATGCCTATTCCTAAATGGAAATAGAAATGCAGGAATCTACAGTACAGACATCAGGAAACAAATTTCAAGGAAAGGTAGTCTATGAAATAACCAAATAAAAATGTTTACTCAAATAATTAAACTACTTCAATTACTGCTCTATTTAAACTTTCATTTTTAGTGTGGGTTCTACTCTTTTTGTTGAGCCAAAACATTACATACAACAAAATAAGATAGGATCCATTATATTGATATTTTCTTTGTGGCATAACATTAGAAAGAAATAACAGTTTTTGAACTGTTTTGAACATTGTCTTAAAAATAATTAACAGATAATTTCAAGAAGAGAAAAGTAGTAGTAAAATCTGTTCAAAATATCTGGTATTTTTTGGTTTAACATTTTTTGTATACTCCTTGTTATAAAAAGGTAAGCTGACACATAGTTATAAACTAGATTATTCCATTTTGTTTTTCTTTGTGTTCAGTTCAAGTTAATTAAGTGCTACAAAAGGAAGGAATAGCAACCTTGATTCAATTTTAAGTGTGATCATATAACTACAAAGTGAAGTTTTGCTACAGTCATTCTATGACGCAAGTTGAATGGTTTCTAATATCTTTTAGAAAAAGAATGAGATTCTAAACAATGGGACATAAATTGATTGAGATCTTGTCTCAGAAGAGACTCTATAGAGAAGTGGTAATGTACAAGACCACAAAGCAAGCTTCTTCTACTTTGTTTTATTATGTACATTTCACATCACCACATAGTATAAGGCTGCCTCTTCTAATTATGTCTAGGGTATGAAATGAGCCTGGAGACAATGTGCCACCTCTCCAACATGGAGGGATCTAGAACTTTTATGCTTTTTACAAATCCCATAGTGAAATCTTTCCACCTAGGGAAGAGAACTAGATACTTTTTTTTTTTCTGTAGGAATTTAGCCAATTTGTTTTGATCTTACACTTTTTGGAAAAGTGTCTAGGAATATCATTTAATCCTTCACAATATGGTCTAATATTTTAGTTTGGCCTTTAAAACTGGCCTTTAAAAGCTGGCCTTTAAAAACTATATTTTGAGGAAGATCAGAAGAAATAATAGATATGCATTATACATCATAATTTGTTTTTGTTTTTGTTTCTAGCTTCCCTCCCCATGAAGTCTTGAAAAGATAAAATATACTAGTTTGCAGCTCATCAGCGTTTTTCTTCTAGTGACTGTAGAGGTATATATACAAGGGACATTATTGTGGGACCTCTTGCCCAAGGAAAAGAGCTAGAAATATGTCATACTAAACAAAGCCGTCTCTGGATCTGCTCTGATTTACCAAATAGTCTTGCTGAATGCATGTACTATAACTCCAAACATTACATCTGTGAGGAGTATGTTGAGAAAGATGAAATAAATGTGGTCTTTCTCAGTCAACCTATATGAAAATCACAGATTAATTATGTTTGTCAGTTTGTGTCTTCTGCTATGATCACTGCTAAAAAGATCATGCTTTGTCATTGTTAAGCAGTCTGCTAATAAAAAGATCAATGTAAACAAATTGCTAACATATCTAATACTTTAAGAAGACTCCTTTTACCCACAAACCCTCGAGTTTTATTTATAGTATAATTCCATTTGACTCACACGTGCTTGTCAGGTCCCAAAAAACACATTGTAGCAGAACTTCACAAATTAGACTTTTCATATGAATGTCATGTATTGGTATTTGTATTTTAATTGTATTTTACTTTTTTCTACAATAGTGAAAGAAAGTTCCGCAGAAGAATCTTTAAGTAGGTAGGTTTTGTGACAGGTTAATATTTTAATTAATTAATCCTCACTGTCCATTCTCTAAACATTTTTTCTATCCAAGGCAAACCAAATTCTCATGTTCCCAAGAAAATATTTTCAATTTAACCTATTTTCACTATCAGATTAATCCATAGTTTTCTATTTCATTATCTTGTACAGAATGAGACCTAGTGTGTATGTATGTGTGTGTATATATATACATATATATTTATATATATGTATGTATATATAATATAAACATGTATTTTTTATATAAACACACAAAGCAATTACAAATACAAAGTAAAGATTATACAAATAAACATATACAGAAACATTTACACACATATATGTGTAAATAAATGTTT
Organism: Dasyurus viverrinus; assembly: GCA_020854095.1. Lineage (NCBI taxonomy): Eukaryota > Metazoa > Chordata > Mammalia > Dasyuromorphia > Dasyuridae > Dasyurus > Dasyurus viverrinus. The sequence goes on from CM037001.1 coordinate 251,352,784, forward strand.
TTATATATGCATAATACATAAAATAACCATACATACATATATATATATATGCACAGATGTAGAAGGGTGCATAGACAAGTGTCTCTGTATTTGTGTACATATATATATATATATATATATATATATGTATATATATATATATATAGATAAATATTCTGTATTAGCCAGCTATGAAAGATTAAGTAGCTTGCTTGGGTTTACAAAACCAGTATGTGAAAATGGTAATAATTTGAAACTACGATATTTTTACTCCAAGACCTATTCTGTTTTCACAACGCCTTAATATAACTATTAAGAAATAGTTATAAGGTGAATAAAGATTGAACAAGCTATATTCTTCCGTATGACTATACTATGTATTAGCCATCTGAGATGAATTCCTAAAAAAAAAAAAAAAAAAATTTAAGGCACATGTGTAGTGCAAATATGTATCTTATAATTATGGAAATTTATCTAAGTACTTAGGCAAAGGAGTTTTTGTCGGTTGGGGATTAGCCACTGGACCAGGATCCTAAGACAAGACAGGAAATAGTACTAGAAATTGCTCAAGAAGGAGAGCATCAATAGAAGACAGAAGTGTTTTAGTAATTTCTGCTTAGAATTCTTGTGAACAAGTCATAGGAAGCTGCTTCTCACATTGAGAATTGTGCAGAAATATTCTGGCTCCCAATTAGAGGTATCTGGGAAAATTGTCACTGAATCATGGGAAGAAATGGCAAATCTGTTAAAAAGGACATAATGCCTATGAAGAGTCTAGGGAGGCAAACAAATGTGGCAAAGCATTAGCTGTAAAGGCCACGTATAGGAATGACTAAAAAATGAGTATCTCAGGGACAGCTAGTTTGTGCAGTGGATAGAGCATTAGCCCTGAAGCCAAGAGGATCTGAGTTCAAATCTAGCCTCAGACACTTAAAACTTCCTAGTTGTGATCCTGGGCAAGTCACTTAATGCCTCAACAGAAAAAAAAAGTGAGTATCTCACCTGCAGATTGGGTGCTCTGTATTGCTGTCAATGACAAAGAAGTTAATCTTAATATAGAAGAAGGTAGAAAGTCTGGGAAATAAAGCTTTTTCACTCTCCTGAGTACAATGAAGTATTCCTAGGAATAAGTTTTGAAAAAGAAAACAGAAACTACAAGGAGTTAGTGTGTCAGAAGGCTGGTGAGAAGAATCACATGACACAGAGAAGATTAATATTGGGAATCTTTTTTCCTACTTTTGTCCAAAAGATGATGGAGAATCAGAAGAATGAAGAAGCCAAATACCAGATAGGAGAGTGACTTCTAATGTGACAAATTCACATGAGACTTTATCCCAGCCAGAAAAGATATCATTAAAGATGATTAAGCAAGATGCTTTCAGGGACATGGATTTTTAAAGTCTGAGGGAATGGGGAGGGAAAGGCTACTACAGGAAATTGACATCTTTTTGTATAAGATTATGCTTGATAATAAGGAACTAGATGGACCTGTTTCAGTATTTACATTATTCCTGATAATGAATACAGGATGAGCTCTTTTATGATACTGCAAGAAAAGGAGAGCAGGAGAAGGATTTGAATTTGAAGATAATGACTTGTGAAGATGATTTGGAAACCTAAATTCTAAAGAATTTTGAGAAAAGGTCAAAAATTTGAAAGTTAATAGTAAAGAAATTCAGGAACCCTTTAGAAACTGATGTGATTTGATTGAGCTAAAGGAGAAAGACTCCATCAAAAGAAGGAAAAGAAAGTGAGCCCAGGCTCACTTTTGAAGAGGAGGACATAATGAAGAAAAAATGAAGACTATGAGGAGGAAGAGGAGATTGAATCCAATTGAAAAAGAAGCAAAAGATAGATTTTTTAAAAATAAAATCAAATAAGTAAAGTTAGCATGTTTTAAGGAGAAGGAAAAGAAAATTGGGCAAGCCTATCAAAGAATCAGAACTAAAGAAAAAAAAAACAGGCTGTAAGTGATAACAGGAGTTAAGGGAGCTAAGAAGAGAAGGACCTTTGGGTTTGTGGACAGAAGTCTGGGAGTAAAAATAAGCTGGGTTCAACTTTGTTATATAATTGATGTGATCCCCAAGCAGTCAACAACTTCAAGATGCAAAGATAAGTGTTTATTATAAATTATAGCTAAGATTAATTATTTTTGTTATGTATTTTGTGATTGACTAAAACCATGAAAAAGAATATGATGCCATGAGATAATACACAGAAAGTGTTGTAAAAATTTTAAAGTGCTAAATGTTAGCCATTGTTGTTATTTTTAACTTAATCATTTTACATTAACTTTATTATTCTATGATATTTTTGTATATTACAGGAAAAAGTACAGATGACTTCAGATGCTCTTGAGGAACTTAATCATCTGACACAGGTACATAGGATTATGATTTAGCTCCCTCAAATTATAAGAATATTATATTAGTGATTGAGCAACTTAATGTTGATTTAAAGGTAAGAATATATATTTTTAATTTTCTAACAGAATGCCAGCATTAAACAGAAACCAAAGATGTGTTTATATTCAAGAAGATACCATTGAAGTCCTGTTCCCCATTGACCCATAGTAGAATAGAGGTGACTAGGTTCTTGGAGGCAAATCTCTGGCAAACCTCACCAAGCTAAAAGAATTGTGTTCAATTCAGGCTGATTATTTTTCAGTCATAGAAGTTCTCAAGTTTGATCTACCATTTGTCAGTGCAGAAATAAATACCTACAATGAGCCAAATAAACAAATTTGAGATAAGGCACAATCCTGAGCCAAGATGACAGAGTGAAGCCAGGAATCTGGTCCAGAACCTCACATGAAACCAAGCCTCTAAACAGTCTAACCAAATGAAACTACTCTCCAACTCAAGATTGATTGGAAAAACTAAAGAAAGGTCAGTTTCACTGGAGGGAAAAGGAGGTTAGTGAGAAAGTCTTAATCACAACAGATCAACAAGTGAGACCCTCAGTCCTGCCTAAGTAGACCAGTGGGGTAACCCCTAGTCCCAGCTCAGAAGACGAATTCTGGGAAATCATACTTTTCCTGAAGAGATAAAGAAAAGCTACCCCCTGCAAACATGGGAGTTCTTGTTCTCAAACCCAATATTTAGAAATGTACAAGAAGCTTAGAAAAATGCCGCCTTTAGGAGCAGAGCTCAACCATATAAAGAAAAAAAAAAAGAAAATGCAAAAAGAGGAAAGAAAATGAGCATGAAACATAAAAGGAGCTTGACCATAGAAAACTATTATGGTGACAAGGAAGACTAAAAGCAGCAACTCAAAAAAGGACAAAGTGTCCATAAAGGAAATGAAAAGAGTGATATGAATTAAGCTCAAACTCGGAGACTTCTTGATCTTGCTCATAAAAAAAGGCAAATAAGAGAGGTAGAATAAAAACGAGAAAATAAGAGATACAAAAGATAGTCAATAGTTTGAAAAAGGCTATTCCTTTAAATAAAATTGACCAAATAAAAAAAAAAAAAGAAAAGAACACTGAAAAGTAGAACTAACCAAATGGGAAAAAAGAGATATAAAAGCTAATTCAAGAAAATCACACAATAAAAGATAGAATGGGGCAAATGAAAGGTAATGATTTTAGGAATCAGTCAAACTGATGAATGAAATGAATGAAAAATTAAAAGAAAATGTAAAATACTTTGCAAAGAGACGATTTAAAAACTATTGGTCTATTAGAAAGCCATGATAAAAAAAGAGCACTATTCCAGAAATGATTAAGGAAAACTATCCCGATTTTCTAGAAATGGGGTTAAAGAATGGAAAAAGATCCCACAAGAAAAATCCCAAGGATTCCAGAAGTATAGTCACAAGGAAAAAATAATGCAAGGTGCCAGACAAGTACAATTTAAATAGCAAAGAGCAACAGATTATCCAGGATCTGGCAGTGTCTACAATAAAGGATCAGAGGGCCTGGAATACCATATTCCACAAGGCAAAGAACCTGGGGCTACAAGCAAGAATTGACTACTCAGTGAAACTTGAGTATCATCTTTCAGGGGAGATGATGGTTCTTCAAAGTAGAGACTTTCAATTGAAATAATTTCTATTGAAAAAAGCAGAACTGAACAGTATTTAATATAAAAAACAAAGGACTCAAGAGAAGCCTAGAAAGATAAACAGAAAAAATACTATTTACATTTTATCCCTAGAAGGGAAAGTGACTCTTGAGAACTGTATCTATTATTGAGGCAGTGAGAGGTAACGGATCATATGGACTCTGTCTAGGTGTAGATTTTCATGGACTCTGATGTGATATTAAAAGAAAAAAAGACAGTAAGGAGTGGGAAAAGGATTACTGAGAGAAGAGGACTAGGGAAGTAAAATGGGACAAATTAGATTACATGAAGAGGCACAAAAGACCTAAAACAATCAAGGGAAACTAGGGAGTTAAGCATATTTTGAGAGTATATTTTACCAGTTTGGGTTCAAAGAAGGAATAATTTAAATCATTTTTTTTTCAATTAAATATAGAAATTGATTTTACTCCATTAAGAAGTAGGAGAAAGAAGAAAGAAAAAAAAGAGGGACTTGACAGAAGGGAGGGGAGAAACACTAGGGAAAAACTGGTAAGAGATGGGGGAGGGGTAATAGAAGGTAGAGCAAGTAATGGGTGGGGTGGATTAATAAAACTACAACAGATGGAAAAAGAGGACAAAAAGTATATATAAGGGAAAATAGGATAGAAGGAAATACAGAGCTGATAACAATGAATGGGAATGGGATGAACTCTAAAATAAAATAGAAGTGAATAGCAGAGCAGATTAAAAAACAAAATCCTACAATATGTAGTTTACAAGAAACACATTTGACACAGAGATATATACAGAGTAAAATGGAAAAAAAATTATGCTTCAACTGGAGTAATAAAAACAGGTGTAGCCATTCTGATCTCAGATAAAGCAAAAGTAAATGTCTAATTAAGAGAGATAAGGAAAGTACATTTTCTTAAAGGGTACCATAAACAATGAAGTAGTAACAATACTAAATGTATATGCACCAAAATTCTAGAGCACTCCAATTCCTAGAGTAGATATTAAGCCAGTTACAAAAATAAGATTGAAAAACTATTTTAGTGGGGGACCTCAACCTTTCCCTCAAAGAATCAGACAAATCTAACCACAAAGTAAATCAGGGAAGTTAATAGAATCTTAGAAAACCTAGATATGATAGACCCCTGGAGAAAATTTAATAGGGACATAAAGGAATAGATTTTTTTTTTTCTTGGCAACATATAGCACCTACAAAAAAAAAAAATTGACCATAAAAAAAAGTCACAATCAAATGCAGTAAGGAAGAAATGATTCAGGAAACCAAATTATTAGCATCAAAAATGAAAAGAGTACTTAACACCAACGAAAAAGAAATTAAAGGAATAATTAGGAACTATTTTACCCAAATGTATGCCAGCAACTCTGACAATCTTAACAGATATAGATAAATATTTACAATAGTATAAATTTAAACAGTCAATCCCATTTTAGAAAAGGAAATTGAACAGGTCATCAACCCTAAGAAAAAATTTGGTCAGATGGACACAAGTAAATTCTATCAAATAGTTAAAGAAAAAATACTATGTAAACTATTTTGGGAAAAAAGGCAAAGAAGTTCTGTCAAATTCCTTCAATGACACAAATATGGAAATAACCTAAACCAGAAAGTCAAAAAGAAAATTACAGATCTCCCTAGTGAAAATAATATTTTAAATAAAATATTAGCAAAGAGATTATACCAAATATCAGCAGGATAATACATTATGATCAAGTGGGATTTATACCAGGAATGCAGGGCTGATTCAATATCAGTAAAACTATAGCTATATTTAATCATATCAATAACAAAACCAACAGAAATCATATGATAGTTTCAGTAGATGCTTTTGACAAAATACAGCATTTATTCCTATTAAAAACAGAGAATTGGGATAAAGGGAATTTTCCAGAAAATATAAGTATCTAAAACCAACAGCAAGCATCATTTGGAATGTATTCCTATTAAAAACAGAGAATTGGGATAAAGGGAATTTCCCAGAAAATATAAGTATCTAAAACCAACAGCAAGCATCATTTGGAATGGAGAGAACCTAGACACATCCCCAGTATGCGATTGGTGGGGAAACAAGGATGCCTATTATCACCACTATGATTTAATATTGTACTAGAAGTATTGGCTTTAGCAGTAAGACAAGAAAAATGAAAATTAGAAGAAGCAATGAGGAAACTTCAGATCTTTGTAGATGACATGATATACTACAATCTTAGAAAATCATCCAAAAACCTCCTCGAAACAACAGCTTTAGCAAAGTTGCAGAATATAAAATAAACCTGCACAAATCATCAGCATTTCTATATATTACTGACAAATTCTATCAGCAAGAGATACATTCAATTTAAAGTAACTGTAGACAAAATAATTGAGGAGAAGGGTTATGGGTAATGTATAAGAGGTCATTAATTTAGTAATTGGGAGATTCCTAGTAACTTTGGAGGAGCAGTTGCATTGAATAATAAGTTTTGAAGTCGAGTTAGAGGGGCTTAAACTGAGATTGAGACGAGAAGCAGAGCTGATGAGCATAGATGGCTTTTCCCTTGACTTGAGAAAGGAATGAAAAAAAGATGACAAGGTGTGGAAGTAGTCTGATCAATGAGGGCTTTTAAAAGATGGGGCAACATGGGGTGTTTGCAAAAATGGAATATAGATAAGGAAAGACTTAAAAGTTTGGAAAGTGTGGAAAAGATAGATAGAAGGTAAAATCATCTGAAGAAAAGTAGATGAAAGGAGCATTGTAAAGTAATAGTTTTTGGTAAGAAGAAGGACTTGCCTTTTCATCCAGAATAGAAAAGTAGATAGTCGAAGAAGGTGTCTGAGTGATGTGAGAAAAAATTAGAGAAAAGGAAATTTTTAGTAAATAACCTGTCAATGAAGGTATGTTCATCAGCAGAGAGGATAAGTGTAGGGGATACTATAGAATACTTGGGAAGAAAAAAGACAGTTCATTACAACTGGCTATGATAATGAACAAGGTAGGATGCTTTGCTCCTAAGGATTCTTTATCCTTCAGGACAGTCTTTCAAAAGTCTGCGATCTCATTAGATCTCATTATAATTACATGCAAAGCAGATATTTTGTGTACATACATGAGCAACTTCTGACCACATGTGTAACTATTACTCCTATTTCTCTTGGGATACTTTGTGAACCTAGTTCCTGATGAATCTGTTTAGTAGTTTACAAAAGAAACTACTAATCTTTCTGCCTGTGTATCTTAAGTAGGCTGATTTTATAGACTTGTAACACTAGTCTACTGCTTACAAACAAAATGTCTTTCATTTTAGCCCTCCCCTAGAGTTTTCTAGTACTTTTAAGGGGATTTGTAGGAAGTTTCTAGACTCTTTGCAAACGGCTTTGGTCCCCACAGATGGTATTCCCTCCATTGTATAGACAAGTTTCCTGTACCTCATTTTGATTTGGTTATAAATATTTGGATCAATTTTTACAAAGAAATATTTACTTCAAAATCTATAACAAAAAATAATCAAATTTACTCCAGAACATGTGGGTAGCCTAATCTTTCTTTTATACCACTTCAGACTCTTGTAAAGGGAAAAAGATTAGGTTAATTATTTAGCTCATTTCCTATAAGGCACAGTTTCAAGTTCAAATATTATTTGTTAGATTTGAGTGCCAGGCATCTGGTTTCTTGGGTTTCTCTATTGGGATGGCTGACTGGCTGCAATATCCCATGTTTTGATGGCTTAAACTCCTAGCTCTATTGGGGAGTCTATCACTTCTGCCTTTTTAGGCAGATAAGGTCAAATAAAACAGAAGAGAAACAAACAACCCAGTCCATTTCTCAGAGCCGTAGGGTAAAAAGAGAAAGAGGGGTGTCCCCTCTCATCATATAGTGTCCACATTTGGGTGAACTATGTACAATGTTCTCCCCTTTGTATTGTTTTTTTAAAGGGGTATCCTTTAAAATTTAAAATGAATTTCCGATACCATGCTTGGCAGTCTGGCATATTCCAATCTCTATTATCAGTATTTCTAGGCCTTATGAATTGCTTTTATACCTAATGATTGTAACAGTTGAAATTCTAGGAAGGGAACTTGCTCTAATTGTGCAATCCCCCATCTATGGGATGCTTTGCAGTCCTAGGCAAGGTTATTGGATTGTGACACACAGTCATCTTGACTTGGGATAATATTTTCTAAGCTCTTATCTTCTCAGGTAGTCTTGTAGGCAGGCTGTAGTTGGATTTTTAGCTCTTTTTAGTTTCAGTCAATCACCTCTCATTTCTTTCTTCCTGCTTCCCAGGATGCACTTATGTGACTGTTTTTTTTTTTTGATGAATTTTTGATGAATTGTCTTTATAGAGCTTCTGGGTGGGACTATGCTATAAGCTGGCAAGCTATGTTGTTGTTGTTGAACAATTTGTTGTGTAGATAAGGCCAAGTTAAAAGGTAAGTTTGGCTCATATCCCAAACATTACCAAATATGACATAAAATCTGGTATTTCTTCTTGACTTGTATTCATATATTATATTTGTTACATGCCACTGACATTTTTATTCAGGTCTCCATATTCAACACATCCAAAAAAGTATTTCTACTTATTTAACAATTGTAAGTTATTAGGTCAGAATACGAAAGAGAGAATGATTAATTCATTGATAACAAGACATGAAAAGACCTGATTCAAATCCTAACCTTAGTTTCTAAAATACCTTAACTTCCTTTGGTCATTTAACTATTTGGAAGTGGTTCTCATTCTTATAAGCTTATGTATTAATTTTTCATAGATTTTTGTCTTAGGTATAGCTCCTGTCAGCAACATTTTGAAGAGTATTTTTAATCCATTTGATAACTTCTTAATCTTTAAATGAGATTTCAATCATTTACATTCTAGGTTATAATTGGTATATTCAACAACTGTACATTTTTCAATCATTCATTTTTGAAAGAAGGGAATATAGTCTTTATTTCATTAATATTATTCCTATCTCATCTTTACAGCTCTCTCTTTCTCTCTTTCCTGCACACACACATATGGTACTACTAAATACAATTCCTATATCTTACACTATTCAGAAAAATTTAACTCTTCTGTCTTCCCAGACCTTTGAGATTGGAAGAGCACTCTGGTATTTTCTGTTATCCTCACTCTTCACTCTCCTTGTTTTTTCTTGCTCATTTTTGATCATTGAGTCTCATAATCATCTTATTTTTCTGCTTCCTTCCTAGTTCCTTTGTATCTTCCAGTTGTGAAATTAACACTGCTTATTACCATCACTATTTTATCCTTATGCCAGTTACATTAAAATATGGATTAATTAACTGTAAGATAAAAGAAATCCAGTGTTTTTTTTTATTCATCTAGGGGTGACACATTTTAGGCTCTGCGATTTTATTGGTTTTGCATTTTATTAATTTTTGAAATGGTATTTTATTTGGTTTTCCATTTTAGAAACTGTTTTCAGATTCTCTTTAGGCATCACAAATGTTTTCTCAAGTGGTGATATTTTTCTTGTCTCCAAAGGAATTTTTAGCTTTGCTAGGTTGCATATTTGGGTTATACTCAAACTTTTGACTATTGGTAAATCATCAGGAGATTTTCATCTTCCATTTCTCATTTTACCTAAAAAAAACTTTCTATGGGCAGTCCAACCCCATTTGAATACTTATGTTTTTTAAAATTTCTTTAGGATTTTCCTCTTAACTTTCAGTCATAAAAGGTGTCAGAGTTGGGGAAATGTCTTAATAATCAATTATTAGAATATTAAATTTATAAGTAATAGCTTTAGGTGTGTGTCAATTGTTTTAGCATATTACAGTGGGATGGTTTTCATCCACTTACTGATGGAAGGTATATCCCTGTCTTAAACCAATTCAATTTGTTTTTACAAAAAAAGTCCTTAATTTTTAATTCTTATGTTGTGAAGTTTATTAATATTAGTAGTGATCAGTTTGCAATCAACCTAGTGCTTATTTGTTCTTCACAATCTTTTAAAAAGCTATTCTTTTGATATAGAAGCAGAGGGTTCGAAGAAGCTCTGCTGTTTTCTAAGAAACCCTACAAATACTCACCTTAAAAGGGATTTTCAGTATTTGATTTCTTGAGTCTATTTCCCTTTGGTATCCCTCTGTTAGAAAGTTTTTCTTTACAGTAAAACGAAATTTGTATCTTTACAATTTGTATTTCCCATTCATGAGCAAAATTAGTCAATACTTCTCTCATTTGACAATGCTTTCAAATATTTGAGAAGTTCTTTTAACATACTGTGTGTGTATGTATACACATTCTATTTGATAGGAAGTCTATAAAATGAAACATATAAAGTTGAAAAGTTTCTAAAATATAAGTTTATATACAAAGTCCTAAAGCCCACAATTTTCTGGTAGATAAAAAAGTCCTCAGTGATGAGGTCTTAGAGTCTTCCAGTCCCACCTTTGGTAGAGATGTTTGAAAACTTTGTACCAAGTTAGGATATCAACTCTCCCAGGTTAAATTTTTTCCTATAAATAATGCCTTCAAAGTGTAAATCTTTCCTAAAATCCCTTTTTTATTTCATCATGCTCAGCCTCATGCTGTCTTCTCACTTCCTCCTCCCCCAAGATTCATGTTGTCTTTCTCCTTGTTAAATATAATAACTCTCTATAGGGTGCTAAAACCTTTTCAGATTAGCAAGCTGGTCTGTATGTGTCCCAGGAGATGCTATCTTTTTCTCCCTCAAATTCATTTTATATCAGCCTAAGAATTTACAAGGAGAAATGTCATCTTTTTATAACCAAACAGCATTAAGGTCCCAGAAGGCAAGTATCTAACTTATTTCCTTAAGAGTAGCTGGAATCCCAGGTCTTGTGTCTTATCAGCGTCTGACTACTCTCAGTTCTCTGCTAACTGCTTCTATGCAGGAGCAAACTCATTTTTTATCCTATAACTCACTGTAACTATAACTGACACTAATTCTACTCAATGACAATTCTCTCTAACTGCCCTTAACTTACACTCTTATCTGCCATTTCTGTCTTGTGGCATCTCTGCTAGCTTTCAATTCTATGTTCTCACTGCCTTCTGCCTTCCCACCTTAGGTTGTTGGCACCTTTTTATTAAAATTATTTTCAATACACAAAGCATTTGGAGTACACACCTGAAAAAAAGTAGTTACATAATGTATATGTATATGTATATGATTTATTGTCTGCACATACATCAAGATAACCTTAGTAACATAGACACCACTGTGTTACATTATAAGAAATCTTGTTCCCTAAGAGAAGGGCCATCTCTACCTGGGAAAGGACTTGAGTCTGGGAATCTTGGGCCATTTTAACTCTCTTTTTTTTATTAATTGGGAGAAATTACAGGCACTTACACTGCCAAGCAATGGTGTAATGCCTTTCCTTTGCTTTTTTTTTTTTTTTTTTTTTTTTTTGCTTTTTTTGGATTAGTCTGCTATATTCCTTTATGAATGTAGCCTGCAAGTTAATAGTACGTTCCCTTTCTTCTCATTAATTGTGAGTTCCACTAGGAACTTGTCTTTTCAATTGTTAACTATAATATTCTTTCTATTGCTCTCCTGAATCTCTATTTTACCACTCCTGATGTCTTATTTTACTTCATTTTATCTGTAGCCTTTTCTCAAAAATATAGGTACCTTTCAGCAAAGAGAATTGCCATTATGATCAAAAATATAGGTACCTTTCAGCAAAGAGAATTGTCATTATGAATTCTTCACATGTGCCTCATGTTTTGTATTTTAAACTGAGAATTGCTACTTAGACTCCATTATAAGATTCTCCACTGAGTCCCTGAGAGAAGTAAGAACTGTGTGACTAGGTCCTTAGAAAGAAAATTTTACTTTCCAAGCATGGGGAATTTATATCTTCCCATCTTTACTGGTGTCCAGTCTCCTGGTACATCCATCACCATTTCAAAAGAAAGCTAAGATATTATTGATTTATTTTTTCATTTGTCTGTCAGAATGTATATTACTTCTTCCTAGGAAATATTTCCTAAACTTATTTTCTTAATAGAAATCACGCCAAACTATAACATTTAATTATAAAGTTTCTTCCACCTTCTGTTTAATTGTGGTATTTCCAAGTTGGCATATATCTGATATGCCATTTTCCCTGTCTTAATTACTAGAGTTTGAAGAGTAACTCTATTTTCTGGCTTTGGGCCTAACACTACCAAAACTTCTTACCCCAAGATTATCAATGGTATTCTAACTGCAAAATCAGATAAGACTTTCTCTCAGTATTCATCTTTCTTGACCTTATAGAGCCTCAGATACTGCCTTACTATGAAAATCTCATTGCTTTGTTGCTAATTTCATCTCATCAGAATTTTATTAGGAAGTGGTCAGAATTGATCATACTCCAATAACTTCACATTTTGACAGGCTGATCAAGAGATTATTTTCATTATTGAAGATATATATTATTGTATATCTAAATTTCAGCAAGGTTATTTGAATAGAAGTATAGATACATAAAAGTAAATGAACAAAACATTTAAATAATTTTCCTTAGTATCTTAATTGCAACAATTACTAGGAAGCATTGTCTACCCAAGTAATTTAATACATGGGGAAAGTTAAATTGATTCTTTTACCTTTGAGGAAGTTAATTAAAATAATCCAGAATGACAGAAAAAATCATTCATATATGGATTTTATGTAGGAATATTCAAGCCTTTGAATATTCAAAGGTTTTAGGATTTGAAACACTAAAAAAGTAATAGGAAATGACAGTTAATTACAAAGAAGAAAATTAAGGGCACAATTAGGACTCAAGCTTAAGATAGGCCCTTTCAGTATTTGTGGAAGATGTTACACTGATTAAAAGAGAAAATCAAAACTTGTTTAAAGATACCTTTATCTGCTGAGAGCATTAACCACAAGGCAGTGAATTTTGTTATCACATGACTTATCATTTATTTTGCTCATCCCTACTAATGATTGGAATGTAACAAATTGAGCAAATAATCTACTTATAGCAAATGCAGAAAATTAACTTCTCATGTTTTTTACTTTTCACTTTATCCAGAGATGGTTCACAGTGCTTCTGGGGTACTTGTTTTTCTATGAGAAGCAAAACATTACACCCAATGTCAGGCCCACTTCCATCTTCAGCTTCAGCTTTAACAGATTATTATTCAGTGGCAATGATTTGCAAAGATAATTCCTTTGAACCTTCAAATCCTTAGAACTTCTGTAGCTCTCATTTCACTGAGAATTATTAGTAGAATCCCATTTTGAAGCATCTGAAAAGTAAATATTCAAGTGGATAGTACAGCATTTTTATCTACCTGATATAACTTTTTTCCATAGGATGTCACTCAAATTCGCAACTATGTTTATGTTGTTTATTTTTGTGATGTCATATTTCAAATGGCATGACAAACACTTACTGTTTTCCTTCAGTATTGAGCCTATATCCAAGAGAGTTTTCTTGGATTATCAGCTCTAACACTGATGCAAAATGAATCTGAATCTAGATTTGTAGAGCAAACATAATATACCATAAATGTTAATATTTGATAATTCTCCAATATTTTGACAAGCTTGCCCTTTAATACATGGTGTACAGGTGTTAAATGTTCCTTGGAAAAAATATTCATTATTGGAATTTATTCCCCATGTTGATGGCTCTCCATAGAAAATAGCTCATTAACTTTGCCAGCTGTTGTGTTGTCAATTAATTTATGACCTCTTTTCCCTCCAATATTTCCATTTCATTGTGTTAATGATTTTGCTTTTATTCTTCCATCTTAAAGGAAAGCTTATTAGTAGTTATTTTATTGTTGTGTCTGTGTGTGTAAATGTATATATATATATATATATATATATATATATATATACATAATCTTTGCATATATTGTTTTAATTCTGTATCCATGTCCATTTTTGAGATTTTGTCCCTATATAGAAGGGAGCATCTGCAATGACTTAGCTCATTTGTAGAGTTACTGACTATTCTCGAATAAGATTTCTTTATGTTTTGTTTTCTCCTTACATTTTTAATAAGTTCAAGCTTTTTTTTTTTTTTTTTTTGGATGATTGATTGCATATCATTTTGGATACCAAAATGGCTTCCTGGACCACTTGATCAGAGCAAACCTCCTGAATCTGGTTCCAAATTTGTGATATTTCTGTTAAGACTTCTAGCCATATCTATACCAAATGATTTTCATTTCATTTATAGATATTTTTGAATCAATCATCTCTTTTGAGTCATTTTTTTGCAATTTCTAGCTTACTTATTCTTAGGTTGTAGGGTACTACTTTGTGTGCACACATTGGAAGAAAACTGAAGAACATTTTCTTAGAAAGTGATCTTTAAATTCTGTAAAACAGCATTTTCCTGACCATTTTCCCTTTGCCCAGAAAATGACTGAGGAACTCTTACCCTGAGAGGACCTTTATGTTTCTCCTTTGACACAATCACTTATGTTATTTGACAAAATAGAACATGCTTCTGGTATTTCTTTTGATTCCTCTTCAAAGTCATCTTTTTGGAGGTTGGCTTTTGCCTGATTGGCAATTTAGTCCTTTTTATAAATTTCGCCATGCACTTTAACTCGGTGGTCTTGATTCTAGATTTGTTTTTGACTCTTTTCCTCCTCAATCCACATTTTTTTACAACTTTTTTTTCAATTTGTTTCTGCATCTAAATGCATGTCATTACCATGAGATTTCCTACTGGATTCTGGTCCTTGAGACATTCTTTCCTAGTTCAAAGGAAATTTTATTATTTTAGTTGGGTGTAGCCATGATTATTGGATGAATAATCCCAATTATTTGAGTCTGATTTTGTATCAGAAGTAGTATATAATTGTATTCATATAGTTCTTGGGTTTGACTTAGCAGGTAGTATTTTATTTTGTCTACTATTCCATTTTAAATGGAATTTTTCTATCTCTAGCTGATGGGCTTTGTCAGTAATATACAAAAATTCAGATGATTTGTGTGGGTTTGTTTTATATTCTGCAACTTTGCTAAATCTGTGAATTGTTTCCAATAGTTTAGCTATTTTTCCAAATACTTTACATAGTAATTATTATATTATTACTGTATAAATTACTGGTTTTGGTAGAATTTTGGTAAAATTCACTTGTGAATCTCTGACCCTGAAGATTTTTTTTTTCTTATGGAATTCATTAATGAGTTGTTTAATTTCGTTTTTCTACAATGGGACTTAAGTATTATTTATTTACTCTTCTGTTAACCTTGGTTATTTATATTTTGGTAAATATTCATTTCAGTTAGATTGTCATACTTGCTGCTATATAGTTGGGCAAAATAGCTCCTAATTATTGCTTTAATTTCTTTTGCAAGTTCACTCTTTTAATTTTTGATGCTGGTTAATTTTTTTCCTTAATTTTTTCTAATCAAATTAACCAAAGGTTTATCTATTTTGTTGGTGTTGAATTATTAATTATTAATCTCTCCTTTGAGTATCAGAATTTCTAATTGGCAGCTTTACTTTGTTCTTTTTCTAGTTTTTCTGTTTGTTTGTTTTTTTTTAGTTGCATGCCTAATTCATTTATCTCCCCTTTCTCTATTTTATTTATGTAGCTATTCAGAGATATAAAATTTCCCTTAAAAACTATTTTGGCTGTACCATTGTTGACTCATTGTTGTCATTTTCTTCAATAAAATTGATTGCTTGTATCTTTCCCTGGCCTTTCATTGAATATAATTTTAATGGCATTGTGGCCTATAAAGGAAGCATTTACTGTTTCTGCTTTTCTTTGTTTGATTGTGAGGCTTATATGCCCAAATATATGATCAATTTTTGTGTAGGTGGCCATTTACTGCCAAGAAAAAAGTGTATTCCTTTCTGTCCTTACTCAGTTTTCTCCAAAGGTCTATCATATCTAGGTTTTCTAGGATCCTATTGACGTCCCTCTTTTCTTTCTTAAACAAGAAACATTTTATAGTTAGATTTGTCTGATTCTGTAGTTACATTTGTCTGATTCCAAGAGGGGAAGGTTGAGGTCCCCCACTAGAATAGTTCTGTGTCCCATCCCATACTATATCCCAGGGAAATCTTTAGGAGGGGAAAGGACCCACATGTGGAAAACTATTTGTAGCTGTTTTTTTTTTTTTTTTTTTTTTTTTTTTTTGTGGTAGGAAAGAATTGGAAAATGTGGGCCTGTCAGTTGTGGTCTGGCTGAATAAGTTGTGGTTTATGGAATATTATTATTCCATAAAAAATGAACAAGCTGATTTTAGAAAGGCTGATGCCGAGAAGCAGAACCAGGAATACATTGTACACAATAAACAGGAAGACTGTATGATGATCAACTATGAAAGACTTGGTTCTTCAGTAGTTAAGTGATCCAAAACAATTCCAATAGATATTGGACAGAAAATGTTATCTTCATCCAGAAAAAGAATTAAGAAAACACATGCTATGTTCACTTTTTTTTTTTCTCTTTTTGGTTTTTGGTTTTTCCTTTTTGCCCAATATGATTCATAAACCAATGTGCATTAAAATAAATATTCACATACCAAGAAAGAAATGTATTGTGTATGTGTAATTTTGTGATACAAACTGAAGCAGACTTTAAATTTTTATTTTTTTTTTTTTCCTCTGAGGAGGGGGGAGGGAACATTTATGTTTTGGGTTTTTTGGGCAACATGACTTTATTGAAATGTTTTGCTTAAGTTATTTTTTCTTAATGGGGGGTGAGTGAAGAGAGAGAATCAAATGGAAACAATTTTTTTTAAACTTTTATATGTAACTGGAAAAAATATTAAATTTTTAAAATTCACAAAGTGTCTTCACTGGCTGTCTCCATGCCTGGAATGCTCCTCACTTCAATCTCCCAGCTTCCTTCAAGTCTCAGCTAGTCTTGCCTTCTATAAGAAGCCTTTATCCATCACCCTTAAAGCTAGCATCTTCCCTATGAGATAACTTCCACTATCTGGTTTATACTTAGTTGTTTTCACCCATATAATTTTACAATTTCTCTCCCTACCAATGAATCATACTTCAACATACATATTTATTCTCCTGGAAATACTTCTTCACTTTACATTTCCTCAACTTCCTTATTTCATACAGTATACTTCTCCATCATAACTTGGCCAGATACAAAGATAGTTATACCTTTGATCACCCACAAATGCAACATTGTTACTTTTACAAATTCTCAGTTTCTTTCACAATCTATTGCCATTCCACCTCTTTCTTTTGCCTTGCAAATTTAAATTCTGTTTTTCATTTAGATCGTGACTTCTAATCCCAGACCTGCAGTAACTTTCCTCCTTTCCCCATCTTACTCCTTGTTGAACCATTCAATGTGTTTATTCAACTCTACATTGCCTTCCCTTGAATCCATAACCCACTTATCATATTGCCAATGGTATCCTGCTAAGTCTGAGCCTTGAATCACTCTTGCCCTATGCTGCTTTTGTTCATATACACATAAAGATGGAGAAAATCATGCAACTTGGCTTACTAGGGCCACTAAAATTTGTTACATAACGTCAGTTGGGCTCTCACTGATATAAAACTCCCTAAATAATTCACTGTGCCACTTAGCAAAGAAGCTCTTCCAAACCTCTTCATTCCTCCTCAAATCTTTCATTAGCTGAACATTCTCAACTAAAAATCTCTTACTGGGGGAAGAAAATGCCATTTTCTGATATTCCCTCTCCCCCCCCCCCCCTTGTCATCTAATATCAAAAGCCTTCAATCACTATTTTCTCCTTCACCTATCTGAAATGAAGTGGCCCTTCTCCTTGCCAATGAAAATGCCTCTTTATATAAGTAATACCATTCTATCTTATCATTCTTCTTAACACTTGTGGTATCACTTATCTTCTGCCTCGGCCTGTGAGGCAGTGTGTGTGGACCCTGGAAGAAAAGAGATGAGGGCAAGGGCAAAATGGAGGCAAGACAAATCCATCTGATCAAGCCTCATTTTAATGGGTGCAATAGTACAGATATATATAGCAGTAGGAAAGAAGGCAGGGTTGTACAAACACAATACAGGGTGGGGGTCCTAGACAAAGGGTTGGTATCCCGCCCAAGGATGAGCTGCTCAGGTGTTTCTGGTGGTAGGAAGCTCTATGATGTGATTAGTCGATGCCTAGATATCTGCCTATTCAAAGTTAGGGCAGTGCTTGGATGTGATTAGGAGATTCCTATTCAGGAAGTCTTTGGTATGATGTGATTAGGAGATTCCTATTCAAGGTTAGGAATGTGGCCTTATGTGGCTGTAGATTAGTGCCAGCTCCCCACAATCTTCAATCATTTCCTGCACTCTGGCCATTTCCTTGCTTGCATACAAAACATCCCCAAAAAACCACAACTCAATCCATTCTTACTATCATCCCACATCTCTACTCTTGTAGCTAAATGCCTTAAGAGGCCTGTTGACATGTCCTCTCCACTTCCTCTTCTGTCATTTTCTTTTAACGCTCCAAATTTAAATTTGTAAATTTTTAAAGATACTAAATGATTTCTTAATTGCCAAGTCCAATGGTCTATCAATTCTCATCTTTAATTCTCTGCAAACTCAGACTCTTACATTAAAGGGTAGCTAGTTGGCAAAGAGGATAAAGCACCTTCCCTGGAATTAAGAGGATTTGAATTCAAAAACTTCAGACACTTAACACTTGTTGGTTGACCCTAGACAAGTCACTTAAGCCTTAAGCCCAATTGCCTGCAAAAAAAAAAAAAAAAAATTAAAGCCAAAGCCAAACAAACAAGACCATATATTTACAATTATTGACCTTGGGAAGGTTTTGCCTTCTGGGTTTGCATTTCTTCATTTAACAAAATGAACTTAAGAAAAAAATGGCAAACCAATCCAGCAACTTTACCAAGAAAATTCCCCTTTTAGACATGACAACATTTCAGCAGAAGAGAGTAGTATTTGTTCCACTTCACCATTGATTTAAATTCATTAAAAATGGACAGGCAGGAGTGAAAGGTGACTCCAGCTTTTGGGACTTACTATCCACTCTCCAGGAGGCAAAGTCTGACCCTGACCCTGACCGTGTTCCCTGGTGCTGAGGGGAATGATTTTGCAAAAGTTTAGCGCAGGTTTGGGAGGTACACAGAAAGGAAAGATTTGGAGGGTGAGGGAGTTGTAGGCCGTTCCCACTGGAGGCCTTTCCTTCTCTTTCCCCCCCATCCCCAACCCCTGTTACTACACTTCATCCGAAAGATTAACATCAGCAGCCACTGTTGCTACTGCACCTTTCCCCATCAAGGCAGCTTTGTGGAGCTTCCTGAGGTCCTTGTTCTGGATCAGGTATCCTGCATTGGGGTTGGATTCTGGGACTGTGTGGAGTGTCGACGGGAGCATTGAGGTGTAGAGCCGTGTGAGCCCACAGCAGTTATAACTGACTCAATTGTAGAGCCTGCTACAACCATGACAACTACAGGAGAGTAACTGAACTGCATAAGCCTTTCAGCTTGGTGGCTCACAAGAATCAAACGGTCAAATCATACACAATTCAGTGCACTGGTGCAGGATCTATTAGCTTGCAGAGCTAGAAGTCCGAAGCTCTAGATAGCAAGACTGGGAGAGCTCTAGGACTCAGATTCAAATCTTGGGACCAGCAGCACTTCCTCTGCAAGTAGGAACTTGTAAAATGGACACATTCTACCAGATAATAATTTGCAGCCCCTAACATTTCTGTGGAATTGAAGGAACTGCCCATCCTGAAAAGGAGGCCAGAATGGGCAAATGCAAGAATGTCAGGGAAAGATTTGTATGGTACAGAGAGCCTGGTACAAGTATGTAAGAGTGAATAAGACATCCTGGGTTCAAGTCTATCCTGTACAGAATTTAAATTGCCTCAGTCATGCTGTCATTAATGGAGGAGCAGAAGGGAAAAGGGAATTACAGGAGAGAGAAAAAGATGTCACTTTTACTTGAAAGGTTTAAACATACCCAACACTATAGAGGATATATAGAAGATAAGTCCCATTCAACTCGGGGCTGATGAGACCCTTTCCAGAGTATTGTGCTTTTTAAGAATATTACAGTCTAGGAGGGACATTGATAAATTCAGAGACAAGACATACTATAATGCCGGAGAAACTGAGCAATGGCCACAGAGATTAGACAAAGAGATATACTGGGACCAAATGGATCCATGTGGTCCCAGGGCTGGATGAAAATATCATCTCAAAGAATTCAGCATTGAGCAATAAACAGCAAGACTCTTTTAACAAGAACAATGACATAATGGGGGAGGTACCTGGATGGGAATAACCTAATGGGGAGGAGGCACCTAGGATGACACAATGGAGGGAAGTACTGGAAATTAGTGATATTCTAATGACATCTAAAATGGATAAACCTTTATCCTATCAAACATTAAGAAGGAAGGATTATAACCTAAAGATATAAATCTCATCAATCATTTAAGAGGGAATGATTATAGCCTGGGGTTTTGAGGTAGAGCAACTTACTTTATCTCATCAAACATTAAGAGGGAAAGGTTATAATCTGAGGCAGAGTAAATTAGGGAAATTAGGTCAGGACATCAAAAGGGAACTGTGGCACAACACAGATAACATAGAGAAGACTAATGGAAAAAATGACGATTTTCAAATATTCCATATGTAGTCTATATCACACTGTTGTAGCCTTCCATTAGGAGAGTGTGTGTTAGCTTTGTTTTTAAGTCACATATGAGTAAAAACGAAGTATTTTGTTTTATTGACTTGGGTTCAATCCTCAAATGGTAAGGAAATTTCTGCAAAGGGAAACAATACTGGTTGGTTAACTAGTCAAGTCTTTCCCTTCTCCTCCTTTCCTTTCCCCTTCCCCCTACATGTACATGGTGTACAATGTATTCTCTGCACCAACAATCCACGTTTGTTTTTTCAGCTCCAGGATCACTATACCTGAGAATAATGAATTATCTCTCTCCCCACCCCACCCCCCCCCAATGACATCCCAGCTGCTGCTTCTGCTTCTTGTTCTTCTCCTGGATCTACTCTTAGCCCTGCTTCCCTCCTCATCTCTGTGTGAGATGGTTGGTTCAAGACCCCATTCCCAATCCAATTAACTAATCAGAGACATCATCAGGAACAAAGAGAAAACATTTATTTAATCCCTGAAGGGAGAGGCCCAGACATAAATCTGAGAGCCACCCCAACCCCTATCAAGTGCCTGGAATCTGATGACCTTCCGGCTTGCCTAGAGTTTAAAAGGTAAAGGACTCAACCCTTCTCATTGGATAGGTTAAAAGGATATAACCATCCTTGACCAATGATCACTAATGCTGGCTGCTTCCCACAGGTCATGTCACTTCTGCAACTTCCTGTATGTCAGATCAAAGTTCATTCCTCCAGAGAGTAAATGATCTTCCCAAGTTCTCAGTTCTGCAAACAGGGAATATGTGACTCAATACTGAGAAACACTTTATCCAATCAGTCGCATTCAATCCCCCCTCTTTTTCATCAGATTTATTACCCCAATATATACAAACTTATTTGGGACAAAGGGATGAAGATCTCATCTTCTGGAGCTGCTTCAGGCTGACCAGAGATGGAGAGTGACTACCCAGTGGGGTCCAGACTGAAAAGGGGAGAGGAGTTGTAGGTGGGGGCGAGAAGAAACAGCAGCAGCAGCAGCAGCAGCAGCGTCTGGTCTTGAATGTTAGAATCAGGTCTCGGTGATTTTCAGGATGACCTAGTAGTTGGAATTTCATGGCTCAGAGTCTGCAAGAAGCAACTCTCACAAGTATATTAAAATGCAAGAACTAAATATGACTAAATATGAAGAGAAAGAATAAAATAGTTTATAGTATAGATATGTATGGTAGTTAGAGTTAACAAAGAGGTTACTAAGGACAGTAACCAGGAAATCTACCCAAAAGATGACTGGGGGGTGGGGGCGCAGAGATGAGGCTATCAAAAATGCCTCTCATCCCAACAGCTTTCCTAGGATAGATACCAAGGATTGCTTTTCCCAAATTTTTTGTTTCCTCAAAGGAGCAGGTGCAATAGATAAATATGTGCCTTTCAGTGTGTATGATCTCTCTCCCACAAAAAAACTCTAGGAAGAATTTGACCCAAGGTTTTTATAGGTGTTAACAAAACAAAGCAGTTTGAAGTCCCTGCAAGGGGCACATGTGCAGACCCTTTTCAGAATTTACTTACCTGGGAGCTATATGAGGGAACGCAGGAGTCAGGGAATTAAAGTTGCCAAGGTCAGGAGCTGTTATGCCACAGTTCTCTTTAACTGTTCTGATTCAGTTTCCCTGCACTAGTTTCCCTTGTCTCAGTTTCCTTAACTGTTCTGTCTCAATTCTCTAAGCTGTAAATCTCCCACTCTGGCCCATTAAGACTGAGGACCATTTGCTCTGGGGTTATAAATTGTTAGCAAGATAAATGAGAGTAGACCTCCTGACTCTGTCCTCAAGAATTTACACTATCCCTCTAAAATATTCCAAGATACCTCACTGACATCTTTACCTCTTTGTATTCAGACATCCTGTCTCTGGATTTTTAGGAATTATGGCCTCCCCCCATCCTCAAAGAAGTTTTCCTGTGCTTCTTACCCCTTCCTTTGTTTAGAAAAAAGGTATTTAAGAAGTTGGGTTTCTCTTATTCATTGCTGGAGGCTGGAGGCTGGATGCTAGATGCTGGACACTGGATTCTTTGAGATGACAGTCTCCTCTAGCCCTGGGACCAACATCATTTCCTTAGTCCCAGTATATCTTTATCTCTGTCTGACTGGATAATTTGAGACAAGAGTCCTGTCCAGTCAATTATGCTCTCCAATTAATAAAATATTAAAAACTCTTTAATCTCTCTCCTGCTTCAGTTTCTCCGGCATTAAAGGGCAAACAATCAGTAACATGGGCAGTTGATCTGTAAGCCTGCTTCCCTGCACCTGGAATGAATTCTCCTTCATTTAAGAAATAACAGTAACCTCTCTAGGTCCATGGATAGCTGACAGTAATCATTTTCTATGCATATTTAATGGGAAACTGTTTGGATGTCAAAAGTTCTCTTTCTATATAGCTCCCCATGATTATGCAAAACATGAAAAACACATTTGAAGATAGTATAGATCTTTGATAAATAAATCAAGGGTCTAAGATTCCAGAGACTCCAAGAACCTAGCCCTGCCTTCCATTAGCATACAGTGTAAAAGACTCTAGACAGAGTAGTTTAACTTTTAGGGGCCTAATTAGTTTAGCCTAATGAGGGCATGATGAGATTCCCACCTTTTCAAGAACAAAAGGCAAAATGGGAGTGGCCCCAAGTACTTGGATGTAGTAAGGCTTTAGATAAAGAAACTCTAGCCCCAGGAAGTAAAAGGGTTAAAAGATATAATAGCAACCAAAAAGTCCTCCAGAGCTGGTCTACACATTAAAATATCTACATACTTATATACTTTTATATCTCACTGACCACTTGCTCTGATTACAGACATT
This sequence comes from Dasyurus viverrinus, assembly GCA_020854095.1. Lineage (NCBI taxonomy): Eukaryota > Metazoa > Chordata > Mammalia > Dasyuromorphia > Dasyuridae > Dasyurus > Dasyurus viverrinus. The sequence continues at coordinate 251,376,199 of CM037001.1, forward strand.
TACTGTAAGAGGAAAAATCAGGGACATGATTTATTTAAGGCAATTTTATTTCAGGTAATTGTCCTATTTTTTTTTTTTTTTTTTTAACCATTCCACCTTAAACCATACTCAGGAATAATCAGCTGGGTTCTCATTCAAAAGACCACCACTGGGAAATTGAGTCAGAAGTATCCTATTGTTCTGCCACAGTTCCCTTTTTAATGTCCTGACCCAGTTTCCCTAATTGTCCTATTTAGTTATTCTGGCTCAGGTTATAACAATTCCCTCTTAATGTTTAATGGGATAAAGGTCTTTATCCATTTTAGACATCGTTAGAATATCAGGAGCCTCTCCAGTACCTCCCCCATTATGTCATCCTAGGTGCCTCCCCCATTAGGTCATCCCCATCCAGGTACCTCCTCCATTATGTCATTGTTCTTGTTATCCTATAAAAAGAGTCTTGTATCTGATATTCAGGATGGGATACTTTGAGACAAGAGTCTGATCCAGTCAATTGATTTACTCTTCAATAAATTAATAATCAAATTGTTCTCTAATCTTTATTCTACCTCAGTTTCTCCAGCATTACACTATCTCAGTTGAGACCAAGATAATCCTTCCAATTCATTCCCAAATGCCACCTTCCACCTGTGGAAACTTTCAGATTTAACATTAATACTCTCTTCATTCTAAAAAGAATTAAACTTTTGGAAATAACCCTATCAAATTATCAGATCAAGTTAAAATCCTGCTCTAGGTTTTTTTTAAAATCATATTCCTTAAACAAGGAGACTATTATGCACTTAAATAAACATTAAATAATTTGCTTTTGACAAATGGGATATTTTCGTAGAAATAAATTACTTTCAGAAAACTTACAGTTGCAAGAAACTTCTTAGAGCAACTATAGACTTAAAAAATAAAAATAAAACAGTTATTAACATCATGTAAATATGGGCTGTTCCCTTAAACAGAATCAATTAATATCCAAACCAGCAAGGAGCTGCAATTGTTTAAAAAAAAAAAAAAAAAAAACAAAGCCACCATACTTAATGAGGGGAGGGGTATTAAATCACAAGGTTCCTTTCCATGTGGTCGACCTTCCCCCATTCTGCCATGCTTCCTGACTCCAACTTATCACAGCTAACCTTTTTAGGGTGCTATTTTTTTTTTTTGTTTGTTTGTTTAAAAGATTTGAGTTGGACTGTTCTCAGAGCATTCAATCTCATCTAACTGGTCTCCAGCAAATGCACAGCTGAACTCCAACAAGGTCACTTGGTAGACCAGGGTCAGAAGGAGTTGCCTACCTTCATTACAAACCATAGAGTGCTCCTAACCCTAACCCTTAGGGTTCTGTTAACGACACAGGATACACATTAGTTAACCATGCTGTTAAAATGGATTTGGATTTCTGTCTTTGATTAAGAAAATCAAAAGTTAGTAAATAACTTATTTAAATATCACTAATTATGTTTGAATATATTCAATTTTACATTACATTATTATTTATTTGTATATATTATGCTGACAAGCAATACAGTGTGAGGAGGAGGAGTGTGCTTCATGTTGTTTCAACATGGTGCAGATCCTAATATTGGGGATGGAAGCAACAATGCTCTTCACTATGTTTCCTATTTTCTGGGAATAGACCTAGCAGCAAAACTGCTTCACTATAAAGATGATATTGAAGCAAAAAACAAGGTAGAACTTAATAATCTTGTATAATAGATTATCAGCTAAAAAATCAGTGTCCAATGTACATATTTAATAATTAATTTATTTATGAAAGCATTTTTTAATGAAAATAATTTAAAGTTATTCTGTAGTCAAAATTCATTAGTCTTCAGAATTTTCTAATGTAGAATAGAGGGGTGAGGAAGGCAGAGAGAGAGTACCCATGACACTGGAACAAGTTTCATTCACAGTGGAACTCCTAAGAAGGAAATTCCCTTCACTAATTTAGCTCAGTGCTTGCTCTATGTTTTAATCTTAAAGTATGGATTCTTACACTGGGATTCATTAACTTTAAAAAGACTACATTACTTTTATGCTCATTTCAATGTAATTGGTTTTGTTTATTTTCTATGTATTTTAGTCATTTAAAAACATTCTAAAAAGAGAGTCCATGACAAAGAAAAAGTTAAGAAACCCAATGTTAGGGAGAATCCTGGAGTACTGCAGGGTCACCCAGTCAGCATATGAGTGTCAGCTGAAGGCCCTGAATCTAGGTCTCACTCACTTTGTTACTAGTTAGCTGACTATTCTGTCACATCCATCTCTCCAGAATCTTCTTTGCATGATTATTAGGTCTGCTCCCCAGAATGCAGTAGTACTACCAAACATTATCTACAACGCTTTTCTATATTTAGAACTTTGCAATGTGAATTTGTCATGAAGAAATGCCATAATATTTTAGGAAAAACCTTTTGAAATATGTTCCTGCTAAATCTAATTACCCAGAGAGAATTTTCACAGGGAAAAATTAAATACATGTTTTCCTTATGTTAATGACTACACATTTTTCCTTTTAGAACTGCTGAATGACTCCTGATTTTTTAAGTAAAGGCTTAATTCTTTGTCATTGCCACTTGGGAGAGGAAAACCAAGGAATATATTAGGAGGGTGGTAAGAGAAGGAAAATGCTAGGTGAATGATTTTCTTCCAGGTCTCACTTACTCAGGGCAAGATTTTTTTTTTTTTTAATTTGTTTTATTTGCTGCTGTTATAGTTGTTGTTGAGTTTATTTGTATGTGAGGAGAATGGGTAAAAATAACTAGTCTGCTTCAAATCCAGCCAGGATATAGGTTTACCTTAATAGAGTTTTGAGGAAATAAGTTTGGAAATAAGTTGGACAATAATCTGGCAAGAAAGGAAGATACTCATGAAATAATATGAACTGATCTTTTATAAATTCTGAATTTCTATCTTCTAATTACATATTAATATCTAGAAAGAATACAAAAGATATCTAATTTCATTTTATCATTTTACATGTAAGGAAACTTATGGCCCAGAGAGCTAAAATAATTTGCTTTGTGATGACATAGGCATTAACTAATAGAAATAAGATTTATGCTTTAGTCTTCTCACTCCAATCTTCCATTGTTCCATGCTTTCTTATCATGTCCTTAGCAAATTCATATAAAGTCATAAAATGAATTACAGTAAATATAAAATGCTTACTTAATATAACAACATCTTTCTTGTAACTTTGCAGGAAGGCCTTAACACCACTTTTTTTTTTTTTTTTTTTTGCAATTAGAGGACAGAACTGTGAAATGGCAGAATTTCTCCTAAAGAATGGAGCAAATGTTAATGCCTTGGATGACTCTAAAAGGTACAGTAATAAAAGCTTTAAAATATAAAAACAACATTTCTAGAAGAAAAAAAAGCAACTTAAATCTTGGAACATTTAGTGAACAACAATAATTGAAATTGAATATCATTGCAAAGGGGTGAAAAAAACACATATTATCTATGAAAAGAAAAAATCCCTATTTATGACTCTGCAAGAGAAAAAAAAGTTTATGTGGGCATATTAACCATTGTTTATTGGTGATTATCATTTTCAGTTTTCTTTATTGATTTTGAATTAGTTGAGGTTATCCCATAGAAGTTTTGAACTTTCATAATTCAGTTGATTCTCTAATAATCTTAATATCACCCATGAGGATTGTAGCATATATTTTCTGTTCCATGTTTCAATTTCCCTTAAGGATATGCACATTGATAAATGCAAATAAAGGAATTATATGATAAAATACTTTGATGGACCCTTGATCTTATACATTATGACTACTCTTGCCACTGATTCAGATATTCATCCTTCTATCCAATCATATCCCACAGGACTTTTGTCATAAAGGATCCAGGAAACACACTGAATCGTTCCCTTGTTTCTTTTAATACTTGAGAAACAGTACAAGCTTTCGTTTTCAATACAAGATTAGCCTAACTCTTTTTCTTTTCATTTTTTCTTTGCCATCATTTATTACATCAAAGTCATCAAAATCACCTACTTATATTCAAAATATACATATATGGATGTATATATATATATATATATATATATATATATATATATATATCCATGGATTTTTGGGATTCTCTACAATTTAGATTTGTAAAAGATCATGTGTTTGTGTTTTAGATTTTTAAAAATGTACTGTGGTCAAAGATTATTCCTGAAAAATATTGGTGTTTATAAAATAAGCTTTTGTGGCAGTGTGATCATTAGAGAAGGGTTGTGTAGTGTAGTTTCTCAAATGAGATCCTATTGGATCTCCTTTTCCCAATAATCTATATGTATAAATATATCTACAAAATTATAGTTATACCAATTAGTTGGAGCTGTTCAGCAAACTACACGAAATCTGGAAAATTTACTTTTTCAGTATGGATTCTTTGATCAATCTCTTTATACTAAATATGGGCCTTTTTCATGTTCAAAGCTTGACACAATAATATGTTGTCCCAAATAGAAGCATTTGGAAATCTTTTCTATCATATATAATCTAATCTATTTGGACTCTGTACAGAACATCCTACATAGCACTGGTTACTTTCTTTGATATTTTTTTTTCATTTATGCCCTTGATATTCTTGATGTTTTGTTCTAGCAGAGGATTTTTGTTTTTGTTTTGTTTGTTTTTCCTATCTCTGTCAAATCATTTTTTTGATAGTTGGTTTCTATGGCACTGAAGAAGTAAATTAATGTAGGTAAAATGATCATTTTTAATTATATTGCCCAGTCTTACTCATGAGCAATAATATTAATTGCTCATGGGTAAAACCTGCCAATATAATATTTTTTTGTGTCAAAAGTGTTTTGTAATTGTACTCAGACAGTTCCAGGGTTTGTTTTGGCAGTAGACTACCGAAATTTTATATTGTATATAGTTATTTGCAATGGAATTTTTCTACCTCTTGCTTCTGGGCTTTGTTGAACATATAAAGAAATGCAAATGATTTATGTGGGTTTATCTGCAACTCTATCAAAGTTGTTAATTATTTCATATAGAGTTTTAGTTGATTTAGGTTTCTCTAAGTATACAATTATGTATAATCTTCAAAGAGTGATCATTTTGTTTCCTTATTGCCTGTTTAATTTCTTCTATTTTTCTTCTTTAATTGCTGTAGCTAACATTTGTAGTACTATGTCAAAAAATAGTGGTGATAATGGACACCTTGGCTTCACCCCTGATTTTACTGGGAAGTTTTTGAGATTATCTCCATTACAGATTTTGTTTGTTGATGTTGTTAGATAGACGATCATTATCATTTTAAAGAATGTTTGCTGTTTTTATTCTCTCTAACGTTTTTAATAGGAATGGGTGCTGTATTTTATGAGAAACTTTTTAAAGCATCTTTTGAGATGTATGAATACAAAGAGAGATTATCTTTTGAGATAATCATATGATTTCTGTTGCTTTTGTTTTTGATATAGACAATTCTTTTGATATTTTCACTAATATTGACCAAAATTGCATTCCTGGTATAAAGTCGACCTAGCCATAGTGTATAATCCTTGACATACATTGCTGCAATCTCCTTGTTCTTACATTTGAATTGAAGTTTTTGCATTGCTATTCCTTTGGGAAAATAATCTATAATTTTCTTTCTTTGTCTAGGCCTTACTGATTTAGGCATAGTACCATACTTGTGACATAAAAAGGAATAGTAAAACTCTTTCTTTGCCTATTTTCCCAAATGATTTATATAGTATTAGAATTAAGTTTTCTTTGAATGTTTATTAGAATTCCAGAGTGAACCCATCTGGCATTGTGGATTATTTTTCTTAAGGGGTTCAATAATGACTAGTTAAATTTCTTATTCTAAGATACACTTATTTAATCAGGCATCCAATTTTCTGATTTATTAATCTGAGTAATGTATATTTTCTTAAATATTCACTGATTTTTCTCATATGGTAAGATTTACTGGCAGAGAATTGGGCAAAATTTTCCTAATGATTGTTTTAATATCTTCATTGGGTGATAATTTTATTTTTTTTGTTTTTTGATAATGGATGTGAAGTTTTTTTTTTTTAATCAAATTAACTAATGTCTTGTATCATTTATTTTTCATTAAAGCAGCTGTTAGATTTGTTAGTCTATGCTCCCTTTATATGTTTTTGTTTTCTTTAAATATTTTGAAACTCACATTTGATTGTGAGGATTTTCAATTTGGTACTCAGTTGGGGATTTTTAAATTCATTATCTTACTAGGTTTTTTGTTTTGTCTTGTTTTGATATATTTTATATTTGTTTTTAGTTTCATGCCCAATTCATTGATCTGTTCTTTTTGTATTTCACATATATGAGAATTTAGGGAAGCAAATTTTATCCTAAATACTATTTTGGCTGTATCTCATACATTTTGGCATGTTATCTCATCATTATCATTCTCTTTTATGTGGATATATTTTATATCCTATAATTTTGCTAAATTTGTTAATTCTTGCTAGTATATCATTTGCAAAGAGTGCTAGTTTTGTTTTCTCATCACCTGCTTTAATTCCTTCAATTTCTTTTTGTTCTCCTATGATAAAGCTAAAATTTCTAGTACAATATTAAATAGTAGTGGTGAAAAGGGGGAACCTCATATCACCTCTAATCTTATTGGGAATGTTTCTATCTTTTCCCCATTCTATATAATGCTTGATAATAGTTTTCAATACATGGTATTTATCATTTTAAGGACAATTTATTTCTATGCTCTCTTGTTATTGTTTTTTGTATAGGAAGGGGTATTGTATTTTGTTACTATGCTTTTTTCCTGTGTCTGTTGAGATAATCATATAATTTCTATTAGTTTGATTGTTCAAATAGTCAATAATGCTGATAGTTTTTCTGATATTGAGTCAGATTTGTAATTCTGGTATTAATACTACTTGGTCATTTTGTATTATTCTGGTGATAAGTGCCTATAATCTCTTTTTAAAAAAATTCATTTATTTATAATTATTCTGCAGTTACATTTCAAACAATTTTTTACATTTGTTTTCTAAAGGTTTGAGCTCCAGATTCTCTCTTTGGAGTCTTCCCACACCTCCCTTTAAGGAATCACATGTGAATTTATGCATACATTTTCATCAAAGTCATGTTGAGAAAGAAAACATAGAATTTCTATCATAAAAAAGAAAAAAAGCCTTCAAGAAAAATAAAGTTAAAAAGAGTGAAAGACAGATAGGGATGGAGAGAAGGTGAGAAAAAAAGACAAGGAGGGTCAGAAAGAAGGTGAGAGATAAAAGCAGAGAGATGGAGAGGAAGAGGGAGAAAAAGAAGAAATACTGCTGAGAATAGCAATCATTTAAAATAGGTCATCTCAAAATATTGCTATTAATTTGTATACACTTCCTTTCACTTTGCTTGAATTCATGGAGGGCTTTTCAGTTTTTTCTAAGCCCAACATTTTACAAAAAATAATATTCCATGACATTCACATACCACAATTTATTCAGCCATTCCCCATTGGTGGGCTTCTCCTTGATTTCCATTTTTTTTTTCTCCTGACAAAAGAGCTCCTACAAATATTTTTGTACTTATGAGTCCTTTTACTTAAAAAAAAAAAAATCTCTCTTTGTATTCATACAAAGCTATTCATAGCTAGTAGTGGTATTGTTAGGTCAAAGAATGTACATGAATTTATACCTCTACAGAGAGCAGCTGCCCTGTGGAAGTTTCACTACCCTGGGCAGAGCCCTTTGCTGCGGAATGCGGCTATGCAGCTGCACTCTGGTAGTGCTGAGTCCTGGTGCTGGGTGGGTGTGGCCAGGTCCTGTTAAACTCTGGCATTTTGGAGTACATTCTATCTTTGGCGTTTGTGTAACTTCTCTGCTGATCTACTACTTTGCAACCAATGCAGAGCAACTAGCCTGTGGCAATGTCCTCCCTGCAAATTCTCCACCCGTGGAGACTGCACCCCACCACTGGTCTGCTAAGCATGTGCTAGCCTCTGTGTTCTGCCTCCCTTGTCTGCACTGACCTCCTCCTACCCAAGATCACAACAGACCTTTTCAGGCGATCTTCCAAGTTATCTTCAGCTGGTAATTTGTTGAACTCCCAATATTTGTGGATTCTACCAGTTAGGCACTAAAGAGGTTGAATTTGGTAATCAGTAGTGATGGTAGAGGGGAGCTCAGAATGAAGCATGTGTCCTCTCTTCCATCTTGGCTCCAATCTCTCAGTGAATTTTTCCAATGAATTATTTTACTATTTCTAGGGTATAAAAGCAGTTTTCCTCAATGATTTTTTTGAAAGGTCTTATCCAGGCTCTTACAAAAAGAAAATCATGTCTTTCAAGTAGTCCGGTAATTTTTAGATTGACTCTCCTGTATCTTTTTTCCACTGACGAATTTTCTGTTTTCTTCTATTTTCTTTTCTTTTTTTATCTATTCTTTTCTTTGTTCCTTCCTCCTTCCTTTCCTTCTTCCTTCCTTCCTTCCTTCCTTTCTTCCCCCCTTTCTTTTTCTTTCTTGATTCCTGATATATCATTGAGTCATTTACTTCCATTAGTCCAAATCCAAATTTTTATGCCTTCTTATCTTCAGTTAGCTTTAATTCTTCATTTTGAGTTTGTCTTTTAAAGGAATTTTTGTACTTTAATGAAGGGTTTTTTTTTTTTTTTCATTTTAGTTGATTTTATTTTTTAAAGAATTATTTTCTTTTTCCATTTTGCCAATTTTATTAGAAGTTGTTTTCTTCGGTATGTTTTTTCCATTTTGGCAATTTTACTTTTAAAAGAGTTGTTTTCTTCAATCAGTTTCTGTGCTTTCTTTTCCAACCTGTTGGCTTTTGCATACAACATTTTCATTATTATTATAGCCCATATTTCTTTTCCCTATTTTTGTGTTTTCTTTCTTTCAACCTTCTTTTTTTTTATTTTTTATTTATTTATTTATTTTTATTTAATAGCCTTTTATTTACAGGTTATATGCATGGATAACTTTACAGCATTAACAAGTGACAACTCTCTTGTTCCAATTTTTCTCCTCCTACCCCCCACCCTTCCCCTAGATGGCAGGATGACCAGTAGATGTTAAATACATTAAAATATAAATTAGATACACAATAAGTATTCATGACCAAAACATTATTTTGCTGTATAAAAAGAATCAGATTCTGAAATATTGTGCAATTAGCTTGTGGAGGAAATCAGATATGCAGGTGGGCATAAATATAGGGATTGGGAAATTGATGTAATGGTTTTTCGTCATCTCCCAAAGTTCTTTCTCTGGGCGTAGCTGGTTCAGTTCATTACTGCTCCATTGGAAATGATTTGGTTGATCTCGTTGCTGAGGATGGCCAGGTCCATCAGAATTGGTCATCATATAGTATTGTTGTTGAAGTATATAATGTTCTCCTGGTCCTGCTCATTTCACTCAGCATCAGTTCATGTAAGTCTCTCCAGGCCTTTCTGAAATCATCCTGTTGGTCATTTCTTACAGAACAGTAATATTCCATAGTATTCATATACCACAATTTATTCAGCCATTCTCCAACTGATGGACATCCATTCAGTTTCCAGTTTCTGGCCACTACAAAAAGGGCTGCCACAAACATTCGTGCACATACAGGTCCCTTTCCCTGCTTTATAATCTCTTTGGGATATAAGCCCAGTAGTAACATTGCTGGATCAAAGGGTATGCACAGTTTGATAACTTTTTGAGCATAGTTCCAAACTACTCTCCAAAATGGTTGGATTCGTTCACAACTCCACCAACAAAGCATCAATGTCCCAGTTTTCCCACATCCCCTCCAACAATCATTATTATTTTTTCCTGTCATCTTAGCCAATCTGACAAGTGTGTAGTGGTATCTTAGAGTTGTCTTAATTTTCATTTCTCTGATTAATAGTGACTTGGAGCATCTTTTCATATGACTAGAAATAGTTTCAATTTCTTCATCAGAGAATTGTCTGTTCATATCCTTTGACCATTTTTCAATTGGAGAATGGCTTGATTTTTTATAAATTAGAGTTAATTCTCTATATATTTTGGAAATGAGGCCTTTATCAGTACCTTTGACTGTAAAAATATTTTCCCAGTTTATTGCTTCCCTTCTAATCTTGTCTGCATTAGTTTTGTTTGTACGAAAACTTTTCAGTTTGGTATAATCGAAATTTTCTATTTTGTGATCAGTAATGATCTCTAGTTCTGCTTTGGTCATAAAGTCCTTCCCCTTCCACAGGTCTGAGAGGTAAACTATCCTGTGTTCCTCTAATTTATTAATAATTTCATTCTTTATTCCTAGGTCATGAACCCATTTTGACCTTATCTTGGTGTACGGTGTTAAGTGTGGATCAATGCCTAGTTTCTGCCATATTAGTTTCCAATTTTCCCAGCAATTTTTATCAAACAGTGAGTTCTTATCCCAGAAGCTGGGGTCTTTGGGTTTGTCAAAGACTATGTTGCTATATTTATTGACTGTTTTATCCCTTGAACCTAACCTATTCCACTGATCTTTTTATCTTTTTATTCATGTTTTAAAGCCTTAAAGGTATTTCTCCTAGGCAAAGGGGTTACCAGCTTCCTCTGCAGAACAGGGAGCGATAAAAGGATTACCGGCTCCGATTTTGTGGGAGAGTTCTGAGTGAGAGTTTTCCCTTCCCCCAACAGGAAGTGGATTCAGCGCTGGCTGAGCTTTCGAAAGTGGCCCTTTGGGCTGTATATATTAGCAATTGCTTTAGGCTAGAGATTAGGGGTGAAAATTTCGTTGCCCCTGGCCGGAGCCTCTTGTGGGACTGTGAGTATTAGCAGCTGACCACAGACCACCGATTTTAGCGAACTCTGCCCGCGAACTCTCCCCGCCCTGCGTCTCTGCCTGATGCAAATCGGCCCGTGCAAGCTCTATGGCCCCAAGCCGAGGTCCCCAATGCGCAGATTAAAGGGTCACCTGGGCTGTGCCCTCCTCCCGTGCAGGATCGCAGCTGCCCCAAGGAAAAGCCCTGTACTGCGGGTTGGGGCTGCGTGCTTGTGCTGAGATCTGTGCTCTCACTTCTGGTTTGAGACTCTCTGCGGAACCTAATTTCTCTCCCTGACTGCGCTGATCTCTCCCTGGGCCCGGAACAAACCTTTTTTTGATGAGACTGCAGATTTTCTTCGGCTGGTGAGTTGTTCTACTTCTTATCTTTGGGAATTGTACCAGTCAAGGCTATTATTGAGGCTCGATATAATATTGATAGAGGGTAAGAGGAGAGCTTAGAAAGTCGTGTGTGTCTTCTCCGCCATCTTGGCTCCGCCCCCTCTTTCAACCTTCTTTACTGTTTACTCCACTATCTTGATTGTCTGGACTGAATGTTAACTTATGAAAAAAAAAAAACCTAAATTTTTTAGATATATGATAACATTAACTACTGATACCAGAGTTTATGATTCCATCAATTTCAATACCTGTCGTAATTCTCTAATTCCCACCAAAACATACTTCATGGTTCCTTCTGGTATTGTAGAGTTAGGATCAGAGAAAAAGGTTTAAAGTGAGTGAACATTTCTACCTGCTAGAAAGATCCTGTTAATACTTCAAAATAATATCTTAAAAACAATCTATGATTTCCCCAGTGAGGATTCTCTTTACACCAATTGAACCTTCAACAAAATCAAGTTGTTTATCACTTATCAATAAGTAGTCAAAGGATAGCAAACAAACCTTCCCATGATATTACTGGTATTGCTTCAATAGTACCTCAGTCAAAAAGCCCATGCATCATCCAGTATCCAGCATCATACAATAAGCTCAGTACTTCAGAAAATTTGTGTTTTCATCAAAATGGATATTCCTTTTACTTGTGCAGCTCCTAACCAACCTGAATCTTAATCTGCCTTTGGGAGCACCATTAGGTGCTTCTTCAAATCAATTGGTGCTAGCTTTTTGATGATTAATTCTTCTTAACTCACAGTATTTTGTATTTAAACAAGAAAGTTCATGTTTGGAGACTTTCAAAAGTTTGTTAAAACATAAAATAGCTTGTTCTGGTTTTACTTTAGGCAACCAATGGTCACCTCTACAATGTGATGGGACATTGGAGTACGAATTGAATGGGGTTGCTAAGATTATTTCTAATCATTTTCAAAGGACCTTTACTTTATTTTTTAAGGCCAGTAAACCAGCTAAAAGTCCTTAACTGTTTCATACAAGAAACATTGACATAATCTCTTTTTTTTCTCTTATATACCTTCAATTTCACAGTCCTTACTAAAATTGAAAGGGGACAAGAAAAGCTCTTATTTTCAACCTTTCTTTTTGGTTTTCAATGCTTCTTGAACAATCAAAGTACTTCTGAATATTACTATGTGTTTGTGTTCCACATATGTATTAATACTAACAAATATGAGATATCTGGCTATTGAAGTATATCCAGAAAAATATGATTAAATGTTACTATTACATTTTTTAAAGACACATTATTTCTTTGTTATTCTAGAACAACCCTTATGGTTGCTGTCAGTATGCAATCAACAGAAATGGTCAGTCTTCTTCTGGAATATAATATTGATCACACTATCAAAGATCCAACAGGAAAGACAGATGAGGAGTATGCTAAGATCCATGATTTTCCTCTGTAAGTGCTAACATAATCCTAATTGTCTTAATATAAGTGCATGTAAAAGATTTTTTCCTCCATAAAATTGAGAATGAATCTGGCTTTCATAGTTGCATATTATAATAATTGTCTGGAAAACACCCTCGTGAACCCCACTTATTGAGAACTGCCACATGCTTCAGCATAGCCCCAGGAAAATGGGCAACCTCTAGCAGACAGAGCGCTACCTGTTTCATACTTAAGGGTATTAAGAAGAAATTGATCAAATGGCAAACTTAGGTTATCAAAGTTCAGTAGGAAGTGAGCAAGAGAAAGGATACAAGGTAAAGTCATATAATCTGAGATTAGAATTTTCAGAAGTGATAATAAAATAGCTGCCATTTTGTAGTTTTCTTAAGATTGTCCAGTGTTTTATATCAATTTTAGTATTTCATCATCACAAAATTATATAATTCAATAACAATAATGTACATTTATAGAGACAGTAGATTTTTTTGTTTTTTTGTTTCTATTTTAATCTCTTTCTGACCCCTCTCATTTGTAAGAGATCTAAAGTTAGTTTTAAGGAAAATGACATTATGTCTTGGATGCCTTCACATGAGTGCTAACCAAAAAAAAAAAAAAATCATAAACATGTTCATTAAAGTTCAATATTAGAATTCACAGAGAGTTTGCAGGATGCTCAATTTGGAGTCAGGAGATCTGGGGAAAGATCATACCTCTCAACCCCGTGTGACCTTGGACAAGTGTAACCTTTACGGGATGCAGTTATTTAATTGATAAAATAGCGAGAATAGAATTAATGACCTAATACTACAATTCTATAATACTGTGATTCTGAAGATGTGTATTACATCTACATTGAATGATTAGTTTTTTTTCTGTAAACCATCAATGCAATAAAAAAATTGATGATAATCTTGATTAAGATTTAGATACACAAAGATTTCTTGCATATAATTTTTATCTTGATTGATGTAGACCTATTTTTTATTTTCTATTTTAGAGATGTTTGTGTAAAACAGATTGAAAAACATATGGAACGTTATAAACCGTGTACACCCCAAATCAGCTGTTCAGAGAAAGCTACTGTTGTTTCTGAATTTGTTTTGAAAGCATCTTCTTTGAATGAAAAAGATAGAACTGACCAATTCAAATGAATAATTTAAAAAATAATGAATAACAATCTTGAAATTCGTATCTTCTCTATTTTTTTCTATTTCCATTTTATATTTTAAAGGGATAGGAAATGGTTAATTTTTGGTAAATTATTTAATTAACCTTGTAAGTCTACTATCATGAAACTGGAAAAACAATGTTTGTGTTATTATTATCTGCTTTATAAAAAAATTAGGTAGGCTACAATCTCAATTTTCTGATTCCTATATTATTCTAAATATATTTAACCCAATCATATGAAAATTCTTTAATGATTTAAAGTTATTATTTAGCAATATTTTTTGTTTCTTATTCTTAAATGTGGGGAAAATAAATAAGGCATATTATTTATGATGGAATATAGAAAGGAAGCTCAAACAGCAGAAGAACATTTTCTGGGGGAATTGTAAATCACTTATCCAAGCTTTGGAAATGCATTTTAAATGTTTTCAAATTTTTTCAATGGTCATAAAGCTTTTTCTTAACACAAACTAAGGAAAGGACCAGGAAATAGAGGAGCAGGTTTGAAAGGTAATGTATAATATCCTACATTTTCTGCATATAATTTCGTACTTGCCCATTGACTTCCAACTTGACCCTCAGAAAATTTTACAACTTCCTGATTAAGGCAGTTAAACTCTAAAACTGAGAGCAGTTTCTGGAACTTTATCCTGCTAGCTGGGCCATTTGAAAATTTATTGACATAGACTTGCAATCATAAATTCATCTCACATTTATAAGATTTTTTCCAGATTGATTTATCCATTATCATGTGAGAAAGATAGTATGGATAATCTGGTGATTCCTTCTTGGTGATGAAAGCACAAATCTCAGATACTTTCTTACTTGAAAGAGTGATGAAACATTTTTAACTATGTAACTTTAACTATATAGCAGAAAAAGCAGTGTTTAATTTTGAGTACATCTTACTACTGCCTACAAATGTACTTGTCCAACAAAATATTTTAAATTAGCAGTGAGGTGAAAATTGATCCGCACTTTTTCTTGTTTTATTAATTTGTAAAATTATAAATCTCTAGCTACATACATGAAATTTTCGTGACAGGCATTTAAGGGAAAAAAGTGAAGTTCTATTTTTAAAAATCTAGAATTAGATTTTATCATATTAACTACATATAAAAATTTTGAACAGTTTTTTAAATGGGATATCTGTGAAGAAATCAGTGAAGAAAAACATAAAATCTATAATAAAATTAAATGTAAGTACAATAGAATAATATGTCTTATTAGTAATAGAACTGTCAATAAATATGCTTTAGAAAGATATTGAAATATAAGTATTTAATATGTAATTATACAGTAACCAATAAAAACAAGGCAAAATCTTAATTTATGCCTAAATGTATAAATGTTAGACTACTAAAAGGTTAAAAGAACTAGGGGGTATAAATAAGAAGAGTTAAGTATAATGATTTTCTATTATAAAATATATTTGCTTTCCCTGAAATGTTCATCTTCTGCCATTTATTTGTTCCACCTTATTCTCTGTTATCAAAAAATTGGTAAAATTCATGATTTGTTAGGCAAGTGTAGAAGTAATAGCAAAACTGGTGATCTCTCATTTCTTTTGAATTTGAGAAATGATTCATCTGTCACCATAAATCTCAAATCTTTATTGTTTTGGGGCAAAGCTGAGAGCAATAATAAGGTGAGGAACTTCCCCCCCCCACCTTGAATTTTACTAATAGATAACCCTTTTCAAATAAGTTTTCCAATAATTTGTATTTTCAAAGTGAACCATACTCTTCTTATGAAGAATGAGTGAGTATGTTAGAGCCCTCTTTAACATACTTGGAACCAACATCTTGCTTTCTTGCCATTCATTTTTGCAATCTTTTGTAGATGTTAATTGTGAATAATCCCCCTTTTATCCAAAACCCTAAATGTATGAGTTTTCTGGTACTTTGATGAATTATTTTTATATTCTGGGAATGAGCACTTCCTAGTTATTTCTACTGGTGACTTTGATGTTTTAATTCAGAGTTATAGTGGAAAACCCACAATTTGTCCATAATATTTAATTCCCAAAGTTCTTTTTCTTTCTCTGCTCTCTGAAAACAGATACTCAGTTTCTTTTGTGCATAGCCATAATTTTAATTGTGTAATTTCATCTTCCTCTATAAGTCATCAGGATTAATACTATGATATGTGTTTAACACTATTAGTATTAAATAAATACCAACAAATAAAAAAACATTCTTCTCAATTGAGGCAATGCTGTAGTGTAGATAAGCAGAGGCAAATAGGACCTTGTGCTCTAGTCCTGGCTCTACCACCAAGTATCCTTTTCACCTTTTTGAATCTCAGTTTTCTTTTGTTTCTTTTGTTGTCTATTCTAAAACATTGTGTTTCTGTGTTATTTCAATTTTCAGTATCTTTGATTTGAATTAATTTTTTTATTCATATCATGAAAAATATGGGTAGGCAAATACGGTAGTGTTCACTGTTGTCTGCCTCTTCAGAAAATATATTATACCACATAAGCCTGAAAATCTACAATTCATAATTTGTGAAACACTTTGGTCATAAATACCACTTTACTTCTAGAAGTACAAGACCAGTATTTTCACTAGTCTGTTTTGGGTAAGACTGAAGACTGAGTGCTATGTGCCTAGCATTTGGGAAATATTCTATCAAACTTATCAAACATCTTCAATTAAGAGAACTTGACACAATATAGTAAAAGGAATATAGATTCAAACATTTAAATCAGATCTTCTGAGTTCAAACCCCACCCCTCATACTCACTTTATGGATGTGGACAAATCATTTGGCATTTCTCATCTACACTTTTCTCCTCTCTAAAATAATAAGGTTGGAGTAAGTGGCCTCTGAGAGCCTTTCTAACTTACTATTCTAGTATTTTATTGTGAAAGCAAGCAAACAAGCAAGCAAGAAAGAAATAAAGAAAGAGAAAAGGAAAGAAAAGAGGGAAAAAAGGATAGTAGAGGATAAGAGGGAAGGAGAAGAAAGGGGAAGGGAGGGAGAGGAAGAGGGAAAGAGAGAAAGAGAAGGAGAGGAAGAGGGAGAGGGAAAGGGGAGAGAGGCAGAAGAGGGAGAGGGACAGGGAGTAGGAAGAGAGGAAAAGGAAGAAGGAGAAGAGAGGAAAGGAGAGGAGAGGAGAGGAGAGAAACTTCAGCCAAAAAGTGAAAGTTTAAATAGTTTGAAAATTTTGCAAATGAAATAAATATATCCATTTGTAGTTGTTCAATTCTTAATTCTTCTGTATTTTATCCTCTCTGGTTAGTAACAAGAATAACTCAAATTAAAATAATGTTTTAAAGATTTCAAATTGTTTTCTTCACATTACTTTTGTCCTTCTTAGAAGGTTTGAAATTTCTCCATTGGGGTGTTTCTAGAAAATTTTGCTTTTAAGTAGCATTTTAAATTTAATGAAAAATGTTTAGAATACAGACTCAAAATCTTGGAATGAAAATCCCTTTATAAGCAATCCCATCCAATTTTATTATTGATGAAAATTTACTATTAACAGTAGTTTTTCTTCAGTCTTGGGAAATGATATGTACTTTTCATAGTCCTGGGGTTTGTTTTTGTTTGGTTTGGTTTGATTTAAGGGACATCATTTTGCAGTGGTAATTTAGCTTTGGTAGCTTTGGATATTCTGGAATCCCTTAGAAATATCATTTAGCCTTTGAATTTTTATTATCTCTAAAGTAAAGGAATTCTATTAGAAAATTTCTAAGTCTTCTAATTCTAAATTATATAATTTTATGAAATCATTTTTAATTTGATATGCAGTGAAGGCTTATTATATGATCGCTTTAAAGTGATTGTGTGATGTTGTAAAGTTTAATATTTATGTGTATTTAAAACAACATCATTTTAAAACAGATTCATGGGAATAAAATCTGTCATTTCCACCCAAATTAAGTAGAGAAATGTGCAGTTCTTCATTGAATATGAAATGCTTGGAAAACTAATTCTGGGTATTCATGGCATTTTAATGAAATGTCATTTTGGGCGGGTGGAGATGATAATAAAGTAAAATATTCTCTAATGATCATCAAAGTTCATAGCCAAAAGTGACCTTACTTGTATTGGTTAAACTGATTTTACTTATTCTAAATAATACTAATATCAAAAAATTTGCTTTGTATCAATTTTTCGTATGTATGTACATATGTATGCATATATGTATATCTCCATATTACACTGATAATTTATATCATATTATATGCATATATGTATATGTGTGTGCATATATATATATATATATATAGCAACTCATTATTTACATTTATTTCATTTAAAAGAATAATTTATTCCTCATGGAATGGGAAAATATGCCAGAGAAAAACCTTGCATTTTTTTCCAAGCAAAGATAAGTTCTCTTAAATTTATTAATATTTCATATCCCCATGGTCATGGAAGGAAAAAGAGGTCATTTAACTTGTATTGGTTGGGTAAACTGCTTTTCACTTATTGCCTGCTCTTTCTATAGTCAGATGTAATGATTTTGTACAACAGCGTTTATTAACTTAGCTGTGTTTTTAGTATTGTGTTATTAGATAACGAACAAGATTGGAAGTAAATAAAGAGAACTATATCATAAGTAGCGGATTAATGAATGGTGATTATGTGTTTTTGAAGAGAAATCCCATTTGACAGATCGCCATATAAACTTTGGAAATGAGGAAGTAAAGCATAGTTATTAATGTGAGAGAAAATCAGTTGACTGTCTCATTAAGCTTTTAATAATGTCCATTTAGTAAATGCACTTTAATAATTAGCTCTTTAAATGTACTTTAGTAAATTAAATAGACTATACAAGCAATTCCTATATTCCTTTTAGAATAGACTTGCTTATCTTGATTTTTTTTTCTGATTTCATTTTTTCATGTTGTATCCCATTTCTGTCTATTCCTAGAGGGATATAAAAATGCAGGAAACTACAGAGTAGACACCAGGAACAAGAATTTCAGGGATACATATTATGTGAAATAATCAAATTAATATGTTTGCTCAAATAATAAACTATTAAAGGTTTTGCTCTAGTATAAATTTTAATTTGAGTGTTGTCTAACTAGTTTTGTTTAGCATAATTATTACATAGAACAAAATAGGATAGGATCCATTATATTGATATTTTCTTTCTGGCATGCCACTAGAAAGTTGTGTACAGTTTTTGTGGTTGAGAAGCTTTGAACACTTTGTTAAGAATGAATTAAAAATGCTTTCCGGGAAAAGGTAATGAATCTCATTAGTATTTCTAGGATTTTTTGGAAAAAATATACCGTGTTTTAACTTTTTAATCTAAAATATATACATTTTTGTTTGAAATTCCTATTATTAAAACTATTTTGTAGTGGTAGGTTTTTTTTTGGAATCATTCATTATTGGCTTGAGTTCATTCTATTCATATTTATTTTGATATTGCATTCATTAATTATCATACTCCTGTTATAAGTACATTCTATGTCACACATAAAAAAGATACACTAATAAGATAATTTTGCAGACTGTCTAATTTTGTTTGTCTATTTATCCAGTTCAGCTTAAACATTTATGTGCTACAAAAAGGGAAGTTACTGCCATTACTCTGATCTTGAATGAATTTTCATTGTGTCCTTGTAATTGCCAACTATACAGAAGTTTTGCTGCAATCATTTTGTACTGCTAGTTGAGTACATTCTAATTAAAAAAAAAAAAAGGAATGTGATTCTAAACCATGGGACTTAAGCTTCATGAGATCTTGTCCCACAAGAAACTGTTACAAACCCATGGAGCATGATTTTTCAACTTTGCTTTATTATGTAAATTTTACTCTACCACACGAATTAAGACTACCTGTTAGAATCATGTTTGTGGTATGAAATAAGACTAGTCCCAATGTGCCACCAGCTTTGAAGGGTTTAGAATTTTTATCCATTTAAAAACTAATATTTCCTGAACAAAAGCATTAGATACTTTGTTCTAGAATTGAGCTGATATATTTAAATGGGGATCAAGAATGTAATAGTCATTTTTTGTTACTAGTATTGTTAACCAGTAGTAGATTCTCAATATATATTATGCTCTAATTCCAAAATACATCATGGGGTATAGGGAACCCTAAAGTTTTAGCTTGAGTAGATACAGTGAATACTCTTTTAGGGTCTAACCAGTTGGAAAAACTGAATAAAGAGCTGGCCTTTACAGTAAGAAATCATGGGTTTAAAACCCACTTCTAATACATACTAGCTGGTTAACTCTACACAGCCTGCTTCACCTGTCAGTGCTTCAATTACTAATTCATTTAGAATAATTTGCAGAGAAATTGCCTGTCATATCATTGGAGGTCATTTTTATCACTGTGATTTCCATATAAATGAAATCTTGTTAAACATAAGTAGTTCTAAAGAAATCTGGCAGCATCTTGTCCAGTAGATTGGAGAAAGTAAATTTTGGAGAATGGTTATGAATCAAATAATAAAATAATACACCCAGTGAAATCGGCAAATCATTACCACTTATTTCCTTCCCTTGTACTAATGTGATGGTTGATAGAAAAAAAAAAGAAGTGCTTATTTCACTGCCTCCAAATATGTTTTGGTGGAGAAGATCAGAAGAAATAATAGATGTGCATTGTACATCATCAGTTTTATTTTTGTTTTTAGCTTCTCTCCCCAGGAAAACTTGAAAAGAGAAACTATATTGGTTTGCTACTCATCAGCCTCTTGTAAGGATTGTAGAGGTCTAGACAAGCTACATTGTTTTGGACCTCTTGCCCATGGAGAAGAGCTAAAAGTGTAATGTCATACTAAACAAAATATTCTATGGATTTGCCCTTATATACAGAATACATTGTACAAGACATTCCATGTCATGCTGAATGTGGCAATACTACATTCCATTTGTGAGGTCCGTAGTAGAAATGATGAACAAATGGAAAAAGCCAGATTAATCATGTTATGTCAGCTTTTCCTTCCACAATATCTGCTAGAGATATGCTGTCAGTGTGAAGCAGCTTGCTCATGCAAAGTTAATGTAACCAAATCAGTAACAGATATCTAATACTTTAAGACCACCTCTTTCTACCCACTTCTTTGTACTTAAAGATATTTATATATAGCATAATTCCATTTTAATCACATTGTCATTGCATAAAAATATCACTGTAGCAATGTTTTAAAATATGCTTTTCATATTAATGTAGTATATTAATATTTAAGTTTTAATTTTATTAATTTTTTACAGTAGCCGAAAAAAGTTCTACAGATAACTCTATAAGCAGGTAGGAGGCTTTATAGCAGCTTAACATTTCTTTTAATTAATGCTCATGGTCTAGTCTTCAACAGGTTTTTCATTCCAAAGCAAAACAGACTCTCATGACCCTAAAAGACCTATCTTCAATGTAACCAATTCCCACTGTCACATTAATTCTTTTTATTTTGTTTAATTATCTTTCAAAAAAATTGGTTTACTAAACATTTACTATGCATGTGTATATGCAAGTATATGTGTGTACATATATGTATATAGACAAATTGGAGTATATATAAATGTTCCCATATGTTTTCTTGTCTATTTCTGCTTTCCCTTCATGTTCTGTCACTTCAGGACAATTTTCTTGGATTGTTTCCTGCATTATTGGGTCTTTTTTGCAACATTCTAGCAATCCAATCATTCTTATATTTTCTTTTCTTGATCTGATTTCTGCATCTATCATTTTTCTTAAAGGATGCTTCACATTTTGTTCTTTTTTCTCATTCTTTACAATCCATTTGGTTACTTCTTGGTCTCTCATAGCTTCACTGGCTTGCCCAATTCTAACTTTCTATTAATTATTTTCTATTTTTTTGATTGTGTACTATCTTTTTAAATATAACACTTTTTTCCTCCAAAATCTTTTTTTTCTTGGGTGGTTTTATCTAGTTAGTTTTTCATTTTCCCTCAAAGTCTCTCATTTGACTTTTAAATTCTTTTTTGAGTTCTATAAATTCTATCTAGGCAGGGATTTATTTCACATCACTCTTTGAGATAGCTTTTTTTTGGGGGGGGGGAATGTGGCAACCATGCTAGCATCCAGGAAACCCCAGTATCAACCGGATTCAGGATAAGCAAAAATCCTTAGTCTTTATTCTTGGTTTTTAGAACTTGGTCTTTAGCAGAATTGAACAGGATGGAAGCAGAATCCCCGCAACTGCCTTCTTCATTGTCTCCTGCAGAGAGTGACCCTGGCTTGTCTTACTCCACCCACTAGTCCCTCCTATACACCAATCATTGAGCCAGCACAGGGTAGTGGGAAGGACCATTTTCCAAGCATATACTCATAGAATATTGTCCAATCAGTAATTAGCCCTAATTGCTTGAACCAACCTCAGTGACATGACTCAAGAGTTTCAGCCCTCTACAGGGAAATAACCTTTTCTTTTTAAAGTGCACTTCTTTGAAGATGAATCCTGGTCTTCCCTCTTCCTTTAATATGTTTCAATGGTGGGATTCCTTCTTCTTTGCTGGCTCATTTTTTTTTTAAAGATGTATTAGTGTAAGCATCTCTCATCTTGGGGTGGAGAGATGGTGCCTCAAGCTTCCTGTGAGCTCTCCACTCTAATCAGGAACCCCAAACCAAGAGCTCCACCCTCCTGCAAGTGCCCACAGCCAGCAGCATACCTGTCCTACAGCTTCTGCACTTACCAGGTGCTGCTTCCTTCTCATCCAGAGCCAGCAGCACAGCTAGACCTGGCATTCCCAATTAGCTACCATTCATTCGGTCTTCCCAGACTCAAAATCCGATGACAATCAGGTTCCAGCCACACCTAGGTAGCTGAAGGGTCCCCACTTAATGTTTCTGCAGAGTTAGCCCAGAGGTGCTTGCACTTCACACAAGTTAATTCCCAGACCAAAATATTTCAGATCTTCTCGGGGTGTATCAGGAGGATCTACCCCAAGGCTTCTTGATTTTTCATCAGTCTATGTTCCCCTTGAGGTACAAATTTGTTCTATTTATGGAGGAAATCTAGAGAGTTTAACATTTGCCAACTTACTCTGCCATTTTCCCAGAATCCTCCCTAGTTGTACTTTTGCACTTTCTAGTTCATATAGTAAACTTGTGTTGATTTTTACATTTCTCTGACTGTTGGGAAATTTGAGTGTTTTTCTGGAAATTAACCTTATTTTTATTCATCCATTTCTTCCTTTTGAT
Source organism: Dasyurus viverrinus (assembly GCA_020854095.1). Lineage (NCBI taxonomy): Eukaryota > Metazoa > Chordata > Mammalia > Dasyuromorphia > Dasyuridae > Dasyurus > Dasyurus viverrinus. The sequence goes on from CM037001.1 coordinate 251,399,045, forward strand.
GTATTTTACTAGATTTATAGATATGTATCTGATACAGTCAGTCTTCAGTTTTGTAGAGCTAACATTGCTGCAAAATGACTTGATGATGAAACTATACATTGAACATATGGGAAAGGAGGCTTTAGGTTCCTATGACCACCAAAGTTTGCAACTTTCACTAAAGATGGCTGATCTTACCATTTCCAACCTAACTTAGTCTTTTACTCTTTAAACACCTGTTTTAAGTGGATTTTTTCATCAGGTATCTATAATGCTTGATTTTTGATATTGTTTTATAAGCATTGAACAGTAATAAAATATCCATCATTAAACTGCATCTTCATGGCATTTCCTGGACCCAGATAGTTTTTAGCGGGTAAAACTTAGTGCATGCACAGAACATAAACGGTTCAAACAATGTAACACAGTGTGCAGTTGATATTATAAAAACATTCAGGATCTTGAAGGTCTTACAACCTATATTTTTCAGTTTAATAGCCTCTTACTAGCAGGAGACTTTGATTTCTTCCTGCTGAAGTTGTCAAGCAGAATGAGTGAACCCAATAGCCAGCCCTAGAAAAAGTGGGTCTGACGTTAATTAACATCTCACTAGTTTCTAGTGAAAAGACTAGGGTCTTGACTCCTCTATTGAGATATCTCTCTCCCTTTTAATTTTAAGGAAAAAAGTAACTCAGACTAATTTTTACTATTCCAAAGCATGTGAAGAATCTAAAAGCAATGACTAAAATAAATTATTTATCAGTAGTGATTTACAACAAATTTTATTTTTCAACTTGGTCATATACAAAATGTTAGTGTATCAGTTTTGGGTGAGCAAAATAGTCCCAAAGAGTCTATTTTCTATATCATGATCAGATTAAATACATCACAATAGCAGCTGGGGATTATCAAATGTTAGTATTGATACTTATTATTCTTATCAATTTTTTTTGACAGAAACTCCCAAAACTGAAGTTAACTAAAACTATAAATGCTGTTCAGCACATGACAAAAATCAGTAAGCTACTTGGAGAATTTCCACTCTTATATTATTATTACTTGTCTTGAAGTGATAGATTTGTTCATGTACTCTTTTATTTGTTTTCATATAGAACATATGGATAATATTGTCTATACGAAAGTTACACCTTTTTGTGAGGACAACGAGACATTGAGTGATATAGAATTTCTAACAGATGTCTCTCCTAAGTCTTCATTCCACATCCAGCCTCCTCATCCTGTCCCTCCCCCACCTGCCTACTTTACTGAGCTTTCACTTATGAAATCTACTCTTCTGGACCTTCTTAGCATAATTATATTTGCTATGGTTCTTAATGTTATTCCCATATGTGTTCACCCTCTGTCCTTTTCTCCTATGCTTCCAACCACTTTGGGGAAATGGGAATGATTCTAGAAATGGAAATTTAATCAAATCATGAGAAAATTCAGGGAAATTTATATAATGAAAATAACACATTGATGGGTCCAGGTTCAGTTCACATGTATGACCTCTGAGAGAGAAAAAGAATTAGAAAGCAGGCAAAACAAAGGACAATTAGAAGATTATGAAGATAAAATGTCAGAGGAGGAAAAACTTAGGAAGAGTAGGAAAGAGAAAAGGAGGAAGAGGATTCAGTCAAGATGGCTAGGATGCTATAGAGAGAGAGGAATCAGAATATGTAGATATAGAGGATGAAGAAAAAAGGCAAGATGAAGATTTTGAAAATATGAAGGAAAAACAGGGTTTGAGTATTCATCAGAATCTCTGTGTTCATACTATGAAATATGATTGGAATGAAGATAAATGTAAAATAAGTTAAGAAGAGCAATGAATGAACATTTCTACAGAATTTCCTATGTCAGTGATAACTGATATTTATAGAAACTTAGATGACATTTCTATTAAAATAAAAAATACAGAATATTTTATTTGATTAACAAACCCTTCATTTTTCTAAGAAGTACAAGATTTACATCTAGATTGAACCTTAAAGTTATCTAATTCATTTAGTGCTTATTTATAATGTTTTAAAACTCAGTGGTTCTGTTCTCATCAAAAACGAAAAATGGGAAAAACTATTTTAGAACATAATAACACTCATTTATTCCAAAACCTAAATATCTAACATATAATTTACTTAAATTATAAACTTAATGAAAAGGGAATTTTTGATTACATGCCAAAATATTTTTCTAATTATAATAGAATTAGGAAAAGAGAAGGAACATTGAAAAGTTCAAGCAGAATATATATTGTGTTATTTAAAATGTGTATGTAGCATCTCTAATATTCTATTTTAATACAATCAGAAAAAAATGATTCTAGAGTCATTTTGTAATTTTAACCGTAAAAGCTGGAGAACTCTGAAAAGAAACTTCCTTTTTAATTTTTTAACAATTTTAATCTCACCATTCTTTGTTCTTCAGACAGACAACAATTTTTAAGGTATTATTAAAATATAACAGAGGAATTTAAATCAGAACTGGAATAATTATCTTATTATAGTCCTGTATTTCCTAACCTTTAAAAAATTAATTCTTGATTCCAAAACTTTATTTTCTGTTACTTGCAGTAAATTTTGTTAGCACAAATACACTATGACCTCATATGGAAGTGGGAAAAAGAAATAGTGACCTCAGGTTTCATAATACCATTTCCTATATCTCCATTACATTTTAATAGGTCTCATATTTCAATAATTCAGTTCAACAATACATTTATAAAATCTATTTTATATGAAAAGTGTTTTGTTATATGGCACTCAAAAACAAAGAAAACTCAGTTCCAGCCATCTGGTACTTTATATTTTAATTGTAGATCTAAGGCATCCACAATTCTCATCAATATTGAAGAAGTCAGTTAAAACTGACAACATTATCAGTGTATTTGAAGCATTTGAAATTTTAATTAAATCTACATGTACTTCATGAATCTCTATTTCAGTGAAGCATTTCCTGAACGTGTCTTTTATCTTTTTCTTCCTCAACATTTTTCTTTATGTTGTTCCTTGTGTTTGCAATATCTTCCTGGGCCTTTGTTTTCCCCTTATGAAATTCTAGCTGTATGTTAAGGCCAACATCAAATAATACCACATAAAGAAACTTTCATTGGACCTTCTAAACTCTTATTTTTCTTTGTAATTCTCTACACATTTCATAGATTATACTTTCTCCCAGACTTATAGCTGAATAAATATTGGTAAAGTAGGTAGTATATGCCAGGCAGAGTGCTAAGTTCCAGGGATAGAAAGATAAAAAAAAAAAAAAAAAAAAAAAGACATTCCCTTTCCTCAAGGAACTATAGTCTACCCGGGGAAAAAGGACACATAACATAAAAGGAAACCAAGAAATTAGGGGCTGTAGGAATCTACCTGGGGCTGCAACAAGGTGGAAAATCAGATTTTTCCGAAGCTACTACATTGTAATTATTGTTACTGGTGGAGCACCTAGATTAGAAGGCCTAAAGAGTGCAGCAAAGTGTGAAATGAGAAGTCTGTGCTGAATCCCTTCCTTTGAAATTCATGGCTCTTCCCTCCAGTCAGTGGGTATCTTATCTTCCCTTCCTGATTATTATAACTTGAGGATAAGAACTGTGTATCCTATTATTTTGATTCATTCCTACTATTTGTATTTGTTGAAGTAATAATTAAAATATTCATCAGCATTTATGCTGTATTAAATTCATACTTCTACATCTGGAGAAGAGTTTTTCTATAAACCAAATTTCTAAAATAGGTTTTTGAAAACATCTACTACTTTTCATGATTTGGTTGTTAGGCCCATCCCCTTCTGGCAAGTGTAGTATGTACATTACTTGTACCCAGATATTTAAGAATAATTTTGAAAGACATTGTTCATTTCATTGTTACTAATTATATGAGGATTCAGAAGACTCAGAGTAGGAGGAAAAGAAAAATGCTGTATTGTTTGACAACGTTAGAAGTATAACAACAGCTCATGAAACTCGAAATATTCTTTATCAGCTACAAGTTTATGATACATCAGAGAAATGTGCTGTGAGAAAAGGTAAGTTATTGTTTTGACAGAGCACCTGATTTCATCAATTTAGGAAATCCATAAGGAATACATTTCTGGTAATTCCCATTGGCTACTGTTCTATAGCATATGTACAGAGCAGTCTGAGTGCTAAGAAATTCAGTGTCTTTTCCAAGGTCACACAGCCAAAATATCAGCAATGAAAATTGAACCTTGGACTTAAATCCAAACTAGCCCTGTATCCACTGTACTGTGCTATGCCTCAAGTTGTGGAATATGCTACAAAACTTTCTTTTGATAAAATGCCATTATAAAGTATTAAATGTTCTTTATTCTTGGAAAAAAATTTTCCATTTTCTTGTAATGGGCTGAGGTTTGAGTTGGTGCACTGAGGTTCCAAGTACTTGAGGCTAAATAGTAATTGGGCTATACCCTATTAGTATACATGATTGGATTAAGAATGGTCCCTGCCCACTCTCTGTGCAAGTGCTGATGTGTTGTATAGGAAATGACTATTTTGGTGGGTGGAGGCAGAGGCACAGGAAGAGAAGCTGAGGGAGACTGGGCCTGAGTTCGAGACTCTCCGAGCTGCTGGGTGTGTGGCTGCTGGTCGAGCTAGCTTTTTGACTCAGCTGCACACATTGCTATCACCGATTCTCTTCCACCTGCGATCCGATCCTTCTTCACTGATAATAAAGACTGACTATTCTCCCCTAACCTGAATTCCTGACTCCTGATGATTTAAAAACACACGATCATTACATTTTCTTAAATAAAATTACCATTAAACCCCCAACTTTTGTTTTTGGAAGACCTTGCCTTGTCCACAATCCCTAATCGCAAAGCTAACACTTTTAATCTGATTTTGTCTCCTGGAATTTTTTGTTACCTGGAATTTTCATTTAATTTTTCTTGAAGCAATTCTGACGACATATTTGAACAGTTTTCATATTCTCACTAACATATATTTCAATTATTAATATAGATATTTACCTATATTTTATTGCTCTTATATCAACTTTAGCATTGGAAGAAGAAGAAGATACAGTGTCATCTTGGGATTCAGAGGTATTTTCTATTAAGTTATTTTGATACTTCAGTCTTGACTGTTACTTTTAAAATTACAGTTTAGATTTACTAATTTTCTAATCACTTCAACTGCATAGGTCAAATTAGAATGAGAATTTTAGAGCTGGAAGGGATTTCAGAAATCATCTAGTTCAACTACCCATTTAAGATTTGGGGAAGGCACACTCCTTAGAAGTCAGCTTATGGTCTCAGTATTAGTTTAGTCAAGAGCCAAGGAGACAATTCAGTGTTCCTATCTTTCAGGACATTGTTGTTTACACCCTACTCCATACACCTTATCAGTTTAAAAGTGCCGGTCAGGTAGTCAATCATTCAGTGAACAAGTATCATAGCACCTTGTGCTCTTCTGGGTATTAAGATATATTCCAGTAAAGGAATAGACTTTGGACAAATAGAAGCCTCCTTCCCTACTACTATATGATCAGTTTACTTATGAATTAGGGGATAGGACAAAATCACCTATATAAGTTGATGTTATGGCTATCTCTTAGCAAATTTCTGTGTAACTTCTATACACAACTACTGAGGCCAGTGCAAAGGTCAGTGGCAGAGTTGGTTGTGTTGAATCATGAAAGACTTAATGAAAGAGGTAATAAATAAGGTATAATGATAGGGTCATGTTTGGATTGGCATAGAGGAAGGAAGAAAACGTGCAAGAGAGAGAGAGGATAGTAATGGTGCTTGTAAGCAATGCAAATCTTTGAGGGCCACTAATAAAAGGCACAGATTATTTTCCATAAAAAGGATGTGAGTGGATACCCTGAATAATAACTTTAGGATTTAGGATTTGATTTGCATCAAGAAGCTAGTCTTTCCTTAGGCAATATAGTAATATATTGAAGCATATTTTAGGAAAGCTTTTTGTGATCATTATCAAAGATTGCCTACAACATAGGTACATTATAGTCAAAAGATGTTATTTCAAAAGAAATGTCCTTTTTATTTCTCAACAATTTTAAGCTCACCTCTTTTTGTTCTTCAGATAGACATTGATTCTTTATGGTATTATTAACATATAAGAGAACATGAACAATAACCTTATTGTAATTCTGTATCTTCTAACCTTTTTATAAAATGGATATGATTTCAAAAACTTTTAATTTCTCTTACATACAGTATTTTTTTAGTGCACATAGCATTGTGACCTCATTTAGAAGTGGGAAAAAAGAATGGTAACCTTAGATTCCAAAATATCATTTCCTATTTCTTCATCATATTTGCATAGCTCTCATCTTTCAGTAATCCAGTTCAACAACATATTTATAAAATCTAACATACAAAATAGTTTGTTATATGGCATTCATAAACAAAAAAAACTTAGGTCCAGGAATCTGGTACTTATAATTTAATTGGGAATCTAAGGTATCCACAAAAATTTTATTATAACTATTGAAAAAGTTAAATAAAACTGACTTTATTATTTATAAATAATAATTTTACTTATTCATACAGAATAACAAATAAATAATAAAATGAATAAATACATTTAAATGAATAATAATAAGTTATTAATTTATTTGAAGCATTTTGAATTTTAGTTAAATCTATTTCCTCTTCATGCATCTATATTTCAGGCAGTGATTTCCTGAAAATCTCCTTATCTTTTCCTCCTTCCGTACGTTTCCTTTTATTGTTCACTGTGTTTGGAATAGTTAATTCCTGGGTCTTTTTTTTTTTTCCATCTGAAATTTTAACTATTTCAAAGCTCACATCAAGCAGTACCATATATACAAAGCTTTTATTGTTCCTAACCTCTCATAATAACTCTTTGCAATCCCCTAATACATCTCACAGATTCTTCATTCTCCCATACTTGTAGCTTAGTAAACACTGAGAAAGTAGCTACTATGTAGCAAGCAGTATTCATAGGAAAGAAAAATAAAAAGCAAAAGACAAAAACAACACATAATATAAAAGGAACCCAAGAAATTGAAGGTTCATGGGATCCACATGGTGCTGCAACATGGTGGAAAAGTCAGAGAAGTCCCAAAATCAGAAATGAGAAGTCTATGCTGAGTCCCCTCCTTTGAAATTCAGTGCTCTTCCCTCCAGTCAGACGGTATCTTATCTTCCCTTCTACATTATTATAACATGAGAATAAAGACTTTACATCCTATTATTTTTATCCATTTCTGCTATTTGAATTTATTGAAGTTATATTTAAAATATTTATCAGCATATGTGCTCTGGTAATTTCATGCTTATGAAGAAGAGGTTTTCTATAAACTGGATGTCTAAAATAGTTGACTGAAAACATCTAATTCTTTGCATGATCTTCACTTTCTGGCAAGTGCAGAGGGGTAGGGTTAGGGTTAGGTTCATGTTATTGAAGGACATTGTATCTTTCATTCTCATTAATTATAGGAATATCCAAAGACTAAGAGGTGGAAGAAAAGAAAAATGATGTATTAGCTGACAACAATACTAGTATAGAAACAGCTTCTGAAACTCCAAATATTCCCAATGAGTTACAGGCTCACGGTACATCAGAGAAAAGTGCTGCAATAAAAAGTAAGTTATTGTTTTCACATGACTCCTGATTTCATCATTTTAGGAAATCCACAAGGAATAAATTTCTAGTAATGACTATTGGCTGTTGTCTTATACCATAGAGTCTTTCAGAGTATCCTGGGGGGGTAAGAAGTTCAGTGTCTTGCTCATGGTCACACAAAACCAAAATATCAGCAATGGAAATGGAATCCAGGGCTTCCTAATTCCAAACTGGCCATGTTTCCACTATCCTATGCTATGCCTCAAGTTGTGGAATATACTAGAAAATTTTCTTTTGGTAAAATGCCTTTATACTAAATGTTGAGGATGTTTTTGAAAAAAACAATTCCATATTCACACATACAATTACCACTGAGTCCCTAAGTCCTGCTTTTTTTTTTTATTTGAAAGACTCCCTTTGTCCATAATCCCTAAATCCAGATGTTTGTTGCTCTCTTAATCTTGTTTTTGGCCTGGAATTTTTGTCTCCTTTCATTTTCATTTAATTTTTCCTGAAACCATTCTGAGAAGACATATTTGAGCAGTTTTCATATCCTCACTGAGATATATTTCAATTATTAATATGAATACTTATGTACATTTTATTGCTTTTTTTTTCCACTTCATAAAATTCTATTTTTAAGGAGTTATTTTCTTTTTCCATTTAACAAATTTTATTTTCCTGGGAGTTATTTACCTTTTTTTCAATTCAAAATTCTGTTTCCCTAGGAGATCGTTACCTTTTCCAATTCACAAATTCTGTTTTCCTGGGAGTTCTTTACCTTTTCCATTTCACACATTCTGTTTTTCAGGGAGTTGTTTTCTTTTTCCACTTTATCAAATCTACCTTATGATAGCTATATCACATAATTATATAATGAGTTATATGCATTTTCCAAAACTTCTTGCAGAGTTTTCCTGTCCTTTCCCCATTTTTCTCCTAGCTTTCTTTTGAGAGCCTTTTGAATTTCCTTTAGGAGAGTCTTGTGTGATGGGAAATAGGTTATATCTCCCTTTGGGGCTTCACATCTGGAGACAATCTGCTTTTAGTCTCCTCAGGGTTTATAATCTGTCTTTCTCTATCACTATAGAAGCTATCTATAGTTAGTGTTTGCTTTGCCTTTTTACTCATTTAAAAAAAAAAATGAGATTTGCTTTTGAGTCAAGTGACATTTTCCAAGCTTCTTCTATAGGCACCAGCAAAGTGTCAGTGGAGCAGCAGTGTCTTTGCTGGGATTCTGCTGAGTCACTCCCAGTGCTGGGTGCATGTACCCAGGTCCTTACAGACTCTGCACTTTGGGATTCACTGTTTACCTTTTGTGTTTGTGAAACATCTTTGCTGATCTACTGGCTTGAAATCAGAGCAGATAGCCAACACTGTTAGAGTCCTCCCCATAGGTTCTCCACTACATGCAGTCTGCACAGCCCCCCGGGGAGACTGCTGCCCACCCTGGGTCTGCTCAGTGTGCTCTGGTGTCCCATGCCTGGCCATCTCCTTGTGCCCAACCAAAACAGACTTTTTCTGGCAATCTTTGAAATTATCTAATGCTGTTAATTTTCTACACTCCTAATACTCGTGAATTCTGCCATTCTAGAACTAATTAAGAGGCTGAATTTGGTAATTAGTTGAGTCCAAGGAGAAGTTCAGAAAGAAGTATGTGTCTACTCTATGATCATGGCGCCACTGGGTCACACAGAATTTTCTAAAATTTTTGTATTTTTATCTTTGAATTACTCATCCATTTTGTCATATTCAATCCAGCTCTCAGATAAATAATTCTTAAAATGGATTTGAAATTAATACCTAGAATATTATCCATGCATCTTAGTTACATGTTTCCTTGATTTAATCATAGTAGCTTATAGAGTTACTGAAGGAATCAAATGTCATTCACTTTATTTCCATATTTCTTTGAGAGTCCTGGCTAGTGGTTTCACAATTACCATTTATATTCTGTGCTCTCAGTGTTGTTAAATATCAGTTTGTTTCTGTCTTACAATTTGATTGTATCCTCTTTTATAAAGAAACATGAACTCTTGAGAGGTGAATACAATTTGCTACAAGTTGGTATCTCAGTAGAATTGGTGAGATGATGGTTCTCTAGTTCACACATATTCATTATGCCGTAATGATGTAACTTCCTGGTGGCTTTCTTGCCTTCATCACTTCTCCACTAAGACCAAAGGCTTGGGGTGATCCTGAGGTCCTACAGAAAGCTAGCCTAAACATTATACTCTTTCTGCTTACATCATGATGTTTTGTCTCTAAATTTATTTCAAAAATACCTATGTCATCCATGAATTAAGTTGAGAAATCCAGTTCTCTTGTTAATGGTGTTTCTATAGTTGTGTATAGAAATCTATTACCCTTGAAGGATGCATATAGTCTATGATCTTCATACAACAAAGTGATGTTTCAGTTCTATTCTGCTTGTGATTAATAGCAGTCTAGCACAATATCTCTAAACTTGGGAAGGGACTCAAACAATGAACATTTCTTAGTCCCAAAACTGAAGGAAGGGATTGTTGCTAACTCTGCATTCTCAATTGTCAGTTTGTCATGTTGTTCCTATGCTAATGATGCTATCCATTCTTTAAGCTATCTCATTGTTTCCACACCTCCTCAATTCCTTTTTTTCTTTTTTCTTTCCCAGAATTATATGAAGGCCAATAACCTCTACCTGTTGGTCTTTGATTATTGAGCACATCTACTGATTGCATTTATTTCTTCCTTGCTAGTTTAACTAAAAAATCAGGTATAGCTTTGTTTCGCTCAGCTTACCATTACTTTTCAAATGTAATAGTTTCAGTTAGATTGAGTATATAAATCAGTCTTTATAGCTTCCTGTGTTTTGCTTCTGTGAAATACACATCTCACAAAAATCATAAATTGTAGTAATAGATTGACATTACAAAACAATTAACTAAATGTGTACATAGTAAGCTAGAATATTCCTACATAATGTACCTTCACTCACATTGGGGAGGAATCTTATTCATATAAGAATATTATATCTAAATAAAGTAACTTGTCATTTAAATATCAATTTAAACTTGAAATAAAAATCGGAATTTAAAAGAACATCAGACAGAAGCAAAGAACATTTTGATGAAAGATATCAGGGACAGGTATGGATGAATGATAATTTAATTTCTGATATTTCAGTACATGTATATTTTATGCTCATTTTAATGTGTTTTTAGGAATTCAGTGCCCTTTGAATTGCCTTTTTGTCTTATTTATGGAAATGAAATTTCCTTTAGATATAGCAGGACTGACAGCAAAACTTCCACCCTTGTTGGGTAATAACTAAGTAAAGAAGAGTCCCTGGATAGTGTTGATGCTGGCCATTTTGCACCTTTCAAATATGATAAGCTAGCTTAAACTACTTGATTGTATGATTGCATTCCCTGAAGCTATCAAAATAACTGTGATAACACAATTATCATTGATGATCAATGTTAATCTAATTTACCTTTAACCCAAATAACAAATCTTTTCTGCAGTATCTCTCAAAACTGGTTCAAAACTTTTTGTAACTGAGAAATTACTACCCAAGTAAAGTGGCCAACTTTTTATTTAAATGACTATAATTGTTGTGGATTTTTTTTTGTTTAAAGTTGTAATTTACCTTTCTACAATTTGCAGCCAAGGGTAATGGTTCTGATTTACAGCAGAAAATAGGCTCTTGTCCTCTATATTAAGCCCGTAATTAGTTGATGACTATTATCCTGGAATCCTTTCAATGGTCTTTCTTATAAATTAGATACCCCGACTTGCTTAGTAGTTTTACCTCTGATATGAATCATGGATAACCTCTAAGGTCTCTTTTAGTTCCTTTGAACTGTACATTACCATTGTTCTCTCTAAATGCAATAATACAGATGTGATTTTACCAAGAAAGGTTTGAGATCTGTCATGTCCTTCTTATGACCTTTTGGAAGCCACATCACATTAAAATTATGGCACAATAACAAAATATATACTGTGTTCCTACTGGGTACAGCTATTTTTTTCTGTTCAAATTGTATACACTACTGTTGAATCCAGTACAAAGAGAAAAGGAAAAAATAATTATGTTTAATCAGGAAAGACTTCATAAAAGATGTAATAATTGGGGGTTAATAATATGATCAAATTTTGATTGGCAGAAAGGAAGGAGGAAAACCTTCCAGAAGAGAGGATAGGCAGAAGAAAGTCAAGATGCTTGCAAGGAATGTAACTTTGATGTTTAATGAAAACTGAGGATCTCTAATATGTACATAAATTATTTTGAGAAAAAGAGATCATGTGGGGTCACTGTCATTTTTTATGCAATATAATAATATTTTGATATATATGTTGAGAGTATTTTGAAAAATAGTATTTTGTGTATATATATTGAAATATAATTATCACATTCATAAGGATAATATCTTGAGTTAGAATTTTATCAAGTTTAGCCATTTCTGTATGATAAAAGTGTACTCCAGGCTGCAGCACTATGTGTATTAGAGTCATCTTTCTCTAATGAAAAAAAAGATAAACGAGTAACCTTGGAAAGTGTAAGCATGATGTTCTTTTGAATAAAATGTAATAAAAAATCATTTTGTTTTCATAGAACCCTAATTTTTCTCTAAGTGTACATTCTTCATAATTTATCAGCAGGAAACATTCAGGAGTGTTTTCAGCAGTGGACTTGCTAACTATTTTGTTGTTTTCACTGATCAGCATGCTCCTGGAAGTATAGTGGAAAGAATGACAAGACTTATATGTGCATGGAGAAATAAAAAGATCAAATGCAGTATTTCTTTGGGACAACATGAAGGTAAGATTATATTATGTAGATAATGGGTTTTCTATTAAAAAGCAAAGGAAAAATTGTATATCAAACCTGGAGAAAGAAGGGATTGAATGTGTGAGCTGCAAAAGATTCCATCATCAAATACTTAGAGGAGAAAAAATTTGCATGAAGTCCTAAGGCTATTCACAGGACTCATAAGGAGTATTAATGAAGACTTGCCTGAACAGAAAAAAAAAAGCATGAAAGAAGAAGTAGCCTTGGAAAGAGAGAAAACTTCAGTGGACCAAGAGAGAAAACAGAAATGTATATGTGAAGTGGCCCATTGCCTCTAGGAATTAGATCTGTTAATACCCTTCCAGTCTTTGTATTATGTTTCAGTTTAGCAAATCAAATGAGCTAGTTTTCTGTTTACTTGTATAATTATACAGATAACTACTTCAATGGTAGGAGGCCATGTCACATATTTCTTTTTGATGACATAGATTAGACATCTACTTTCATTAAAACTGTCTCAGAGAATTGTCTAGAGCACAGAAAATTTAGGTACTTTGTTCATAGGCACATCCTGCCTCTCACACTTTTTAAATTTCTCTCATCCCCAGATCCTGAAAACTTTGTTTTATTTACACCTTGTGTCTGATTGGATAAAATGTAAACTGAAGAAAATGGCTTATAGAATGGCATTGTTAAAATCTCTTAAGGATTTTAGCTCCTTAAGAGCTTCTGATTAAAGGTTTCCTATTACTGTTCAGATCTTTCTACTGTAGGCTGATGACAGTAAATGGTGACAAAAGTGAGAAAGGATGAAAAAAGAGCAGGCAACAGGAAGTGAGGAAAAGATAGTGGAAGATGGAAGAGAAAAAGCAATCAAAGAGTCCCTTTTTTCACACAGAGTATGAGAGCTCCAGAGGTACTGGCAGTTTCTTGTTGGCCCACTTTGTGTCACCTTAGCGTCCAGTGACAGAGTTTAAAGATGCTAAAATGAGGTGACCATAGGAGGAAATGCAAACTGAAAGGACTCTAACTAAGCTTTGCAGCCTTACTTCATATTATTTGTCTTCTCTCTCTTTTTCAGCCAAACTATTTTGGTCATTTTTCTATATGTTGTACTGCCCTGTATCCTTTCAGGCCATCTGGTGAAATCTCTCTCTTCCTTTAGAAACTTTTTCATATGCAGACTCCATAAAGCTTTTCTGGAGTTTACTATTTTTCCTGACAATTTATTCCCAATATATCAATTTGTCAAACACTAGATTGCTATTGTTGTCCACTATATTGTCCCTTGAACCTAACCCATTCCACTGATCAACTAATCTATGCCTTAGCCAATACCAAATGGTTTTGGTAACTGCTGCTCTATAATATAATTTTAGATCTGGTACAGCTAAGCCACCTTCATTTGATATTTTTTTTTTATTAATTCTCTTGAAATTCTTGATCTTTTGTTTTTCCATATGAATTTTGTTATTTTTGTCTAGGTCATTAAAATAATTTTTTGGGAGTCTGATTGGTATAGCACTAAACAAATAGATTAGTTTAGGTAGTATTGTCATCTTTATTATATTTGCTCGCCCTATCCAAGAGCATTTAATATTTTTCCAATTGGTTAGATCAGACTTAATTTGTGTGAAAAGTGGTTTGTAATTTTGCTCATAAAGTTTCTGATTTTCCGTTGGCAGATAGATTCCTAAATATTTTATACAATCAGTAGTTACTTTAAATGAAATTTTTCTTTGTAACTCTGAAAGTTGGATTTTGTTAGTGATATATAAGGATGTTGATGACTTATGTGGGTTTATTTTATAACCAGCAACTTTGCTAATGTTGTGGATTATTTCTAATAACTTTTTAGTAGAATGTCTGGGGTTCTCTAAGTATACCATCATATCATCAGCACAGAGTGATAATTTGATTTCTTCACTGCCTATTCTGATTCCTTTAATCTCTTTCTCAGCTCTTATTGCCAAAGCTAGCATTTCCAATACCATATTAAAGAGTAACAGTGATAGTGGGCAATCTTGTTTCACTTCTGATCTTATTGGGAATGGTTGCAGTTTGTACCCTTTACATATGATGCTTACTGATGGTTTTAAATAGATGCTGCTGATTATTTTAAGGAAAAGTCCATTTATTCCTATACTCTCAAGTGTTTTTAATAGGAATGGGTGTTGGATTTTATCAAATGCTTTTTCTGCATCTATTGAGATGATCATATGGTTTTTGTTAATTTGGCTATTAATATGGCCAATTAGATTGATAGTTTTCCTAATATTGAACCAGCCCTGCATTTCTGGTATAAATCCTACTTGATCATAGTGTATTATCCTGGGGATGATTTTCTGTAGTCTTTTTGCTAATATCTTATTTAAGATTTTAGCATCAATATTCATTAGGGAGATTGGTCTATAATTTTCTTTCACTGTTTTCAATCTACCTGGTTTAGGTATCAGTACCATGTCTGTGTCATAAAAGGAATTTGGTAGGACTCCTTCATTCCCTATTTTATCAATTTATATAGCATTGGGGCCAATTGTTCTTTAAATGTTTGGTAGAATTCACATGCAAATCCATCGGGTCCTGGGGATTTTTTCTTAGGGAGTTGTTTAATTGCCTGTTCTATTTCTTTTTCTGAAATGGGACTATTCAAGCAATTTACTTCCTCCTCTGTTAGTCTGGGAAGTCTATATTTTTGGAGGTAGTCATCCATTTCACTTAGGTTATCAAATTTATTGGCATAAAGTTGAGCAAAATAACTCCTCATTATTTCTCTAATTTCCTCTTCATTGGTGGAAAGTTCTCCCTTTTTATTTTTAAGACTACTCATTTCATTTTCCTCCCTCCTTTTTCTAATCAGATTTACCAAAGGCTTATCTATTTTATTGGCTTTTTCATAGAACCAACTCTTAGTTTTATTACTTAGTTCAATAGTTTTTTTTTTTACTTTCAATATTTTTAATTTCTCCTTTTAATTTTAGAATGTCAAATTTAGTATTTGATTGGGGGTTTTTAATTTGGTCTTTTTTTAGTTTTTTTAGTTGTATGCCCAATTCATTAATCTTTTCTTTCTCTGTTTTATTCAAATAAGCCTCTAAGGATATAAAATTCCCTCTTATTACCGCTTTGGCTGCGTCCCACAAATTTTGGTATGATGTCTCATTGTTGTCATTATCTTGAGTGAAATTATTAATTGTATCTATAATTTGCTGTTTCACCCAATCATTCTTTAAGATGAGATCCTTTAGTTTCCAATTACTTTTTGGTATATTTACCCCTAACTTTTTGTTGAATGTAGTTTTTATTGCATTATGATCTGAAAAGTAATCATTTACTATTTCTGCTTTCTTGCATTTAATTTTGAGGTCTTTATGTCCTAATATATGATCAATTTTTGAATAGGTTCCATGAACTGCCGAGAAAAAAAATATTCCTTTCTGTCTCCATTCAATTTTCTCCAAAGATCTAACATACCTAACTTTTCTAATATTCTATATACCTCTTTAATTTCTTTCTTATTTCTTTTGTGGTTTGATTTGTCTAATTCTGAGAGTGCAAGATTGAGATCTCCCGCTATTATAGTTTTGCTGTCTATTTCTTCTTGCAAGTCTCTTAACTTCTCCTTTAGGGCCATACCACTTGGTGCATACATGTTTAATATTGATATTGCTTTGTTGTTTATGCTACCCTTTAGTAGGATGTAGTTTCCTTCCTTATCTCTTTTAATTAAATCAATTTTTGCTTTTGCTTGATCTGAGATAAGGATGGCTACCCCTGCTTTTTTGACTTCACCTAAAACATAATAGATTTTGCTCCAGCCTTTTACCTTTACTCTATATGTATCTCCCTGCTTTAAATGTGTTTCTTGTAAACAACATATTGTAGGGTTCTGACTTTTGATTCAGTCTGCTATCTGCCTCCTCTTTATGGGGGAGTTCATCCCATTCACATTTACGTTTAGAATTACTAATTCTGAATTTCCTGCCATTCTAATATCCCCATATTATGCTTTACTTTTTCTTGCCCCCCCCCAATCCTCTTTCCCCTTTTTAAACTTATGTACCCCACTTGTATCACAACGCTCACCCTCTTTAGAATCCCTCTCTCCCCCACCTTGACTCTTTTCCCCTTTCTTCCCTTATTATTCTTTTTCTTTTCCTTTTTCCTCTCCCCCCTTTTTAATGAGGTGCAAGAGAATTTTCTCTAAAATAAATGTCAATTATTTTCTCTTTGAGCCAACTCTGATGAGAGTAAGATTCACACAATGTTCCCCCCCTCTCTAAATTCCCTCAGATATGATAAGTTTCCTTTGCCTCTTCATGGGATGTGGTTTCACTCTTTTTATCCCTTCTTCCCACCTTTTCTGCCATCATCCCTTTTCCATATCTACTTCCCTTTTTTATGTTATATCAGTAAAATCAAATTATACATGTAGTCTTTTTGTATATCCACAACGGAAATACAATTCTCAAGACTTCTTTTTACCTCTTCTACATCTCTTGAGTCCTATGGTTGGAGATCAAATTTTTTCTTTAGTTCTGGTTTTTTCCTTAGTAGCAAATGGAATTCATTTGTTTCATTAAATGTCCATCTTCTTTCCTGGAAGAAAATGCTCAGCTTAGCTGGGTAATTTATTCTTGGCTGCATTCCAAGTTCTTTTGCCTTTTGCAATATCAGATTCCAGGCCCTTCAATCCTTTAATGTGGAGGTCGTCAGATCTTGGGTGATCCTTATTGTGGCAGTTCGGTATTTATATTGTTTTTTTCTGGCTGCTTATAAAATTTTTTCTTTAATCTGATAATACTGAAATTTGGCCACAATATTCCTTGGGGTTTTTATTTTAGTGCCTTTTTTAGAAGGTGTTCAATGAATTCTTTCAATGCTTATTTTACCTTCTGATTCTATTACATCTGAGCAGTTCTCTTTGATGATTTCTTCTAAAATGTATATAGACTCTTTTTTTCATTGTAATTTTCAGAAAGTCCAATAATCTTCAGATTATCTCTCCTAGATCTATTTTCCAATTCTGTCATTTTTGTAATTAGATAATTCATGTTTTTTTTCCAGTTTGTCATTCTTTTGGTTTTGCTTGACTGATTCTTGACGTCTCAATAAATCATTAGTTTCTATTTGTTCAGTTCTGATTTTTAATTAATTATTTTCTTCATTAGCTTTTTTTACTTCTTTTTGTATATGTCCAGTTGAGTTTCTAAATGAATTGTTTTGCTCTATGGAATTTTTTTTCCATTTCACTAATTTTTTTTTCTTTTATAATGAATTATTTTCTTTTTCCAATTCACAGATCCTACTTTCTTGCGAGTTCTTTGTCTTTTGCAATTCACAAATCTTACTTTCCAGAGATACTTTTTTTTACTTTTTCCAATTCACAAATTTTGTTTCCCTGCACTTCCTGAGAATTTTTCATCTTTTCCAATTCATATTTCAGGAAGTTGTTGCTCTCTTGTAAAGCTTCTCTTTCCCTTCCCCATTTTTCTTCTAACTCTCTTTTGAGACTTTTAATGGTCCCTTTTATGAGAGGATCATGTAAAAGGGGAAAAGTGTAATTCCCCTTTGGGGTATTGTCTGGTGCCTGTTTGCTATTAGTCTCTTTAGGTTTGCAGATCTGCTCTTTTTCTGTATAGAAGCTGTCAATCATTCTTTTCATTTTTTTATTCATTTTTTAAAGCCTTTAGGGTATGCCTTCTAGGCAAGGGGGTTACCAGCTTCCTCTGCAGAGCAGGGAGAGATGTCAACCGGCTTTGGGCTCAGAGGTATGGGAGTGCTCTGAGTGAGAGTTTTCCCTTCTCCCAACCTTAGGTGGATTCAGCACTGGCCGAGCTATTGAAGTGCCCAGTTGGGCTGTGTGGGTTAGCAACTGCCCTAAGGCTAGAGACTAAGCAGTGAAAGTGTCTGCCCCAGGCCAGAGACCCTTGTGGGGCTGTGGGTATTAGCAGCTGACTGCAGATAGCCCGGCTGTACTGGAAGTCTGCCTGGAAGTCTCTGCCCAATGCAAATTGGCCCTGTGAAAGCTCTATGGCCTCAAGCTGATCCCCCCCATTGTGCAGATTAGAGGCTAACCCAGGCTGCGCCCACCTGCCAAGCAGGTTCAGAACTGTCCCAAGGAAAAGTCCTGTACTATGGATTGAATCTGTGAGCTTGTGCTGTGATCTGTGCTCTCACTTCCAGTTTGAGGTTCTGCTCGGAGTTTTAGTTCTCTCCCTGCTTGTGCTGATCTCCCCGTCACCCCTCCCTCGCCCCCGCCCTAGACAAACCTTTTTGGCGAGACTGCAGATTTTCTTTGGCTGGTGAGTTGTTATACTTCTAAACTTTATGATTTGTAGCAGTCAAGACTATTTTTGAGGCTCGATATAATATTAAGAGAGTAAGAGAAGAACTTAGAAAGTTGCATGTGCCTTCTCTGCCATCTTGGCTCTGCCCCCAGTGTGTAAAATCTTACATTGTGCACAAAAGTGTGCAAAATGTTTAGAAGTATATGGAGGTCCATTATCTGTTTTTATTGTTTGTGGCACACCCATAATTGCAAATTCTTGGATAAGGAATTCACTGACCACTGGGGCTGTTTCACTTTCTGCTGGTATTGCAAAAGTGAATCAATCCTGAAAAGGTGTCTATCACAACATGAATAAAAGACAGACAACCAAAAGATTTATAATGGGTCATATCCATTTTCCAAATTTCATTGGGAGGGTTCTTCCCTGGAGAGAGCATAGGATTTTGGAAAGGAAAGCAAGCTGTACAGACTTTTACTGTGCTCTTAGCTTCCTCTCTTGTTATTCCAAATTGTAAACGTAAAGTTTGAGCAGCCTGATGATATTTAGAATGAGATTCTTGTGCTTCCTGAAATAAAGGAGTATTGGCCAACATAGTTAGAAGGTTATCTGCCTTTCAATTACCATCAAAAATAGGACCTGGAACTCCACTATGAGAGTGGACATGCAAGATATAAATCTTACCTGGATGCTTTTTCACTTGCTGTTGAAGTTTCTTAAAGAGCTGATATATATTGGAACCTATAAATTTTCTTTGGGCTGTGGCAATTCTTTGTACCATATCTATTGAATAGGCCGAATCGGATATTATATTTATCTCTTGGATAATAAGTAAGAGCTAGAATGATTGTACACAATTCATTCTGCTGAGTGGACTGAAAAAGAGTTCTATTTATAGTTAAGTCACGAGAGTATACAGTACAAAAATTATGTTTGGATGCATCTTTAAAGATAGTTAGTCCTTTAAGAGAATTTTAAACACCTTTTCTTCAAGAATCCATCACAATTATGCAATAATCTGGTATCATTATGGAGACCCATGTGTAAAATTTGGAGCTGTGACCAATAAAATTTGCCACTCTGGGATGGTTTCATAGCACACATTAATTTGTGCATTAGTATAAAAGATTTATAACTTGTCAGGTCTTATCCCAGATAATTGTACTGCTTTCTTAATGGCCTTTAATAAAATTCTAGCCACAAGCACTGGGTAAGGAGTACGGCTTTTTTCTGGTTGTGCTGGGAGGGTCACCCAGATGAAGGATTGCTGTGAGTGCCTCTTTTGTTGCAAAAACTGACATTTCCAAGGGCTTTTGAGCGATTGTTTCAACCACATTGAATAAAGCCAGTTCAACTTCTCTCAAGGCTTTTTGTGCTTTCTTTGTAAGCTGGTGTGGTAAGTTTAAAGCACTGTCTCCCCTTAAAATGTCATACAATGGTTGCAATTAATAGGTAGTAAAGTTAACACTGGACACATCCATTGGATATCTTCTATCAATTTCTGAAAGTCATTTAAGGTGTTTAGCTGGTCTTAATGAAAGTTTTTGTACTGTTATCATCTTAGGGTATACTGCATATCCTTAATATTACAAAGGAGGATATCTTTGAATTTTTTTTCTGGAGCTATATGCAATTTGTAATTCCTTAGTGTTTCTATGAGCTTTTGTAGACATGCTTCTAACATTTGTTCCTCGGGTGCATATCTCAATATATCATCCATGTAAAGTAATAATATTACTTTTGGAAATGTTTTTCTTACTGGACTAAGTGCAGCAACATTTTGCTTTGACACATGCATTTGACACATAGTAGGGCTGTTTTTCTCTGCCTGTGGCAAAACTGATCATTCATATCTTTTATAAGGCTCAGCTAAGTTCATGCTGGGCATTGAAAAGGCAAACCTTTTCATTTCCTGCTTATCTAGAGGGATAGAATAGAAACAATCCTTAATGTCCATAACCCAAAGAGGACATTCTCTAGGCAATTGAGTAGGAGATGGAAGTCCTGTCTGAAGAGTTCTCATAGTTTCCAGCTGTTCATTTACTTTTCTTAAATCAGTCAACCTCCTCCATTTTCCAGATTTCTTTCTTACAACAAATACAAAGTCTAAGGACTTAAAGAAGGTTGTAAATATCTTTGGCCAAGTTGCTCCTGTACTATATCTAATAAGGCCTCAATTTTATTGCTAGCTAAGGGCCACTTTTCTATCTACACTGGTGTATCAATTTTCCATTGAATAGGAACAGGTGAAAGTATTGGCAGACCTTCAGCAGCAGCCTTCCTACTCATCTGTAATCCTGATTGTTGTAAAATGTCTCTTCCCCTTAGATTGATGGGGATTTTTTCAACTATAAAATGAGTAAAAACTCCTGTTGCATCTTCAAATGTTTGTCTAAAAGGGGCAACACTAACTTCAGCTGCTATTGATCCTGCTATGCCAGGCATATAGGTGTCTACCTTAAACTTTGTCCAGTGACAGGGCCAGTTGGTACCTCTAATGACTGTACAATCTGCACCTGTGTCTACTAATCCTTCTAATGGTATGACATTTATATAGATAGTGAGCATAGGATGGTCAGCTACAACTGCTGTAGTCCAGAGTATTCCTGGATTCTGTTGATTGAAGTCAGAATCTGGGCAACTATCACCAGATTACCTATTAGGAATCTGTATCAGTAAACCTGATGCTACTCCTTCTCCTGGTTGATAAGTCACACATTGTCTACCTGTATTAGTGACTGGGACATTATCTACACATTCCCCAGTTTCCTACATCAGTGTATGGATGAACACTGTTTTGTAAGTACTTTCAGGAGGTGAGATGATCAAGCCTACTGTGTCTGGAAGCAAGGGATCCATTGGCCTGACAGGGACAGATTTCACCTCTCCAAGGGTTATCTCAGTATTCCCAGTGGCATACAACTCTATTCATTCCAATTATAATTCTTTTCTCTCATCAGCTTGCTTCTTGACTGGTCATGTCTGAGTACTGAACTTCTAAAGACACTCTGGATGTAGCATTGGCTGCCATAGTGTGCCAAGTATTTTTTGTTTGGGGCACTGGGGCTGGGCCCCTCATTCTGTTTCCTTGAATCAGTCTACATTCTGATGCCCAATGGAAGCCTCTGTTGCATTTTGGACATGGAGTATTGGGTCTTGTTCTCCTGCCCTGTTTTCTCACTCTGTATCTATGCCAACACTGAGCTTTCAGATGCCCTACATTACCACATTGAAAGCATTGACAAGTCTCTCTGGAAGTCTCTTGCCAAAAGGGACCCTGTCTCCCCATGTTTGGGTCTTGTAAAGTCTGCATCATAGCCTGGGTATAAAAGGTATTTGTGCCCACTGTGGGACAGCGTCTTTTGATCTCTTCTAAAGGAACATCCTTGTGTAATCCTAGGTAATTCTTTTACAAACCCCATATCAACAAAGGGTTCATTTGGCCTTGTGGGTATTTTCATGAAAGCCTCTCCTCTATCCTGTTTACCTGGGATAAAACCCCATGCTTTGATAGCAGCAGAAGCAATTTGCTCATATGCTGCTATAGGGTAATTAATCTGTGCTGAAATGTCTGCAAAAGAACCTTCACCTGTTAGTTGGTCACAGGTGACTGGTATATTAACTCCGGTTTGCCTATTTTGTTGGGCTTATATCCTACAGTGTTCACTATTTATGTGGAGCTGATCACATTGTTCTGAATGCCTTATGGACATTTGACAAAAAGATTATTTTATGAAGAACTCACACAGGGTAAGTACAAAGTGGTCAGAAAAACAATACAGAGACACACTCAAGCTTTCTCTTAAAAACTTTAGAATTAATTGCATGACATGGGAGACACTGGCATAGGATGATCTAGCATAGTGTGCACTCATCAGAGAACATGCTCTATGAGCACAACAGGATTCAATTAGCTCAAAAGAATCAAGAGATGCACAAAGTTAGAGAAAGCACCCCAAATTTTCATAAGGACTATTTGGGTCTGACCCTTTGGCACAGGATTCCAAGGTCATATTGGTCTGATCATCCACAATTGAACTTGCTAACTTGACATGAAGACGGTAATGTCATTTTGGTCCTCTTTGAAAATGAAAAACAATACCCATTATCACTAACACTTTAAAATATTCTCAAGGTCCGGGCTAGAGAAAAGAAATACCCAAGAAAGTCAATGAAAATCTAGAGGACCTACCCCAAATTTAGCTAATGGAGCCTGTGCTTGACTCTATATGGTAAGCCTCCCATCAACTTCACAAGAATCCTCTATGGAGCATTCCTCTAATAATTATCATCATCATCATCATCATCATCATGGCTAACATTTACATGGTGCTTGTTACATGCCAGGTTCTGTGCCAAGCACTTTGTGAATGACATCTGATTTAATTCTCATAGCAATGCTGGGATGTGGTTGCTATTATTTTCCCCATTTTACAGAGAGGGAAACTGAGGCAAGCAGAAGGTAACTGTCCTGTCCAGAGTTATTTATGTGGTAAGTATCTGAGGATGGACTTGAATTATAGTCTTTCTCACTCTCTGTCTCACATGCAATCCACTGACTCTTATAAATACAAGGGGCATGAAAATTATGCTGAAGTCCCCACATCAACTGCAATGGCTCGCTACATGCCTCTTGTCAAAAAGCACAAAGTACCTCAGCCTCCACTAAATTCTGCTTTTCACCTACCTTCACCCTTTATCCAAGGTTCAATTTTGGGAGAAGCCTAACAGTCAAATAGCAGCAAAAAGCAATCAAATGGGAAGCTGTTAGAATATTCATTGTTTCCTCCCCTTCTCCCTTCTCCTCACTGCCACCCTGCTTCAAAGGGAAAATGGCTAATTATATGAGTGTTGCTTTTGGGAATCTTAGGTTTTCTCCAAAGGAAAGAAATTAAAAATGCTATCTCATGACTTAGATAATAGGAACAATTTATTTTCTTTCCACATAGAAAGCAATGATCAGCATAAGGGAATTAAAGTGTGCATTAAAAGAACAATTTAAACAGGACTTGTAAATTCCATTTGTAGCCAAGTTGTAAGTGTAGCTATTTTTCAGGAGGCTTCAAGCAAGTATTCTCACATAATTCAGTTTGAAAACTATTGAAATTAATGATTTCACCTTTCTTCATGAACAAGGTTCAATCAAATAGTGTGTGTGTGTGTGTGTGTGTGTGTGTGTGTGTGTGTGTGTGTGTGTGTGTTCCAAGGCAGATCTTTTTCCAGTGGCCCCTCTTTCTCAAATGTCAACTCTTCTTTTTGTTCTAACCTGCAGCTACCACCACAACTGACCACTTCAGTAAACACTACACCCACAGATTTAGTGGCCTTCCAGGTCCTCATGACCTTTTAAAATTTACAAGGTTACCTGGGCTCATCCATCTTGAGGTATTGACTCAGTGACCTAGTGACTTTGGAAAAGATAAATCTTCCACGATTTCCTTACTCTTTTTTTAAAAATTATAATAACTTTTTATTGACAGAACTCATGCTAGGGTAATTTTTTAACATAATCCCTTGCACTCACTTCTGTTCCTATATTTCCCCTCTCTCCCTCCACCTCCTCCCCTAGATGGCAAGCAGTCCTATATATGTTGAATGTGTCATAGTATATTTTAATACAATATATGTGTGCAGAATCAAACAGTTCTCTTGCACAGGGAGAATTGGATTCAGAACGTAAAAATAACTCGGGAAGAAAAACAAAAATGCAAACAGTTTACATTAATTTCTCAGTGTTCTTTCTTTGGGTGTAGCTGCTTCTGTCCATCATTGATCAACTGAAACTGAATTAGTTCTCTTTGTCAAAGAAATCCACTTCCATCAGAATACATCTTCATACAGTATCGTTGTTGAAGTATATAATGATCTCCTTGTTCTGCTCATTTCACTCAGCATCAGTTCACGTAAGTCTCTCTAAGCTCTGTATTCTGTATTCATCCTGCTGGTCATTTCTTACAGAACAATAATATTCCATAACATTCATATACCACAATTTACCCAACCATTCTCCAGTTGATGAGCATCCATTCAGTTTCTAGTTTCTAGCCACTACAAACAGGGCTGCCACAAACATTTTGGCACATGCAAATCCCTTTCCCTTCTTTAGTATCTCCTTGGTGTATAAGCCCAGTAGTAGCACTGCTGGGTCAAAGGGTATGCACAGTTTGATAACTTATTGGGCATAATTCCAGATTGCTCTCCAAAATGGTTGGTTTCATTCACAACTACACCACAATACATCAGTGTCCCAGTTTTCCCGCATCCCCTCCAACATTCAGCATTATTTTTTCCTGTCATCTAAGTCAATCTGACAGGTGTGTATTGGTATCTCAGACTTGTCTTAATTTGTAATTTGCATTTCTCTGATTAATAATGATTTGGAACACTCATATGAGTGGTAATAGTTTCAGTTTCATCATCTGAAAATTGTCTGTTCATATCCTTTGACCATTTATCAATTGGAGAATGGCTTGGTTTCTTACAAATTAGAGCCACTTCTCTATATAGTTTGGAAATGAGGCCTTTATCAGAGCCTTTAACTGTAAAGATGTTTTCCCAGTTTGTTGCTTCCCTGCTAATCTTGTTTACATTAGTTTTGTTTGTACGGAAGCTTTTTAATTTGATGTCATCAAAATTTTCTATTTTGTGTTCAATAATGGTCTCTAGTTCATCTTTGTCACAAATTTCTTCCTCCTCCACAAGTCTGAGAGATAAACTATCATATGTTCCTCTAATTTATTTATAATTTCGTTCTTTATGCATAAATCATGGACCCATTTTGATCTTATCTTGGTATACAGTGTTAAGTATGGGTCCATGCCTAATTTCTGCTCTACTAATTTCCAGTTATCCTAGCAATTTTTGTCATATAATGAATTCTTATCCCAAAAGTTAGGATCTTTGGGTTTGTCAAACACTAGATTGCTATAGTTGACTATTCTGTCTTGTGAACCTAAACCTGTTCCACTGTTCAACTAATCTATTTCTTAGCCAATACCAAATGGTTCCGGTGACTGCTGCTTTATAATATAGTTTTAGATCAGGTACAGCTAGGCCAACTTCATTTGGTTTTTTTTTTTCATTAATTCCCTTGAGATTCTTGACCTTTTGTTATTCCCTATGAATTTTGTTGTTATTTTTCTAGATGATTAAAATATTTTCTTGGAATTCTGATTGGTATAGCACTAAATAAATAGATTAGTTTAGGGAGTATTGTCATCTTTATTATATTTGCTTGGTCTATCCAAGAGCACTTAATATTTTTCCAATTATTTAAGTCTGATTTTATTTGTGTGGAAAGTTTTTTTGTAATTTTGCTCATATAATTCTTGACTTTCCTTTGGTAGCTAGATTCCCAAATATTTTATGCTGTGGACAGTTATTTTGAATGGAATTTCTCTTTGTATCTCTTGCTGTTGGATTTTGTTGGTGATGTATAAAAATGCTGAGGATTTTTGGGGATTTATTTTATAACCTGCAACTTTGCTAAAGTTATGAATTATTTCTAATAGCTTTTAAGTAGAATCTCTGGGGTTCTCTAAGTATACCATCATATCATCTGCAAAGATTTCCTTACTCTATTTTCCCATGAATCTTTTTGAAGAGGCCTTAAGTTGGGAAACCATAAGGGAAAAGAACATTTGGGGAGAGGAACATGAGACTGAACCTCCCCACTGGTTCTTCAGCCAGTGCTTTGGATATACAGATGAGTCTTGATTAGTATAAATAATGAGTTTTCTAAATTTGGCCCATGTAATCACTCTATTTGAAGTTATAGTTATGTAAAATATAGCCTTTGGCATCAGCCCAATTCAACCCCATAGTGCAAAAACAACTGATATATGTGCCTAATTCACAAGATTCAGTCTTTTCATTAATTGGAACCAAACTCAGCTCTGCCCAGAGAAACAATGGAAATACTTAACATATATTGACTCAGTCAGACTTAGACATAATCTATACCTTCTCAGAAACATCTGGAGAGAAGGGCACACAAACCATAAATAGGAAAATCAAGGAGAAAATTCAAAAGAATGATTTTATTAAATTTGTCATCTGGAGAACTGGGTTCAAATCTAGTCCTTTTCATTTATCAGCTATGCCCCTAGCCAGGAATGATAACAATACTTAAGCTATTTTAAGTACAACTATTTGTTGTAAATTTGCAGCAAAAAATAGAGATAAATTATATAAAGTGCTACATGAATCATGTATGATGATGAATTCTGTTACTTGCTCAAAGGGGGCTTTGAACTAGCCAAACCATTGTCTAAACTAATTCAAAATATATCATGGTGCAAAATGTTAGAAAAGGTTATAGAACATCATATGCAATTTAGAGACAATATTCTACAAAAAGTTCTACAGGATATAATCAGGTAAGACACAAACAATGGAGAGAATCAATCCTTTGAATAGATATTAATAAGCCAAGTCACGAGTATAACCAACATGCTGACCACAGGTTTTACAAAATGGATCACAAATAATCTCTACTGAGACCAAAAGATCTGCAAGATGAACTGCAGCAGCAGCAACAATTACAGCAGCAGCAGCAACAGCCTCGGGGTTGGTAGTGGGAAGGGAGAGTTCATTAGGGTGGGTATGCATTATTTCTGTATTCTCAAGTTCAGTGAATCTGGAGCTGAACAAATCAAGGTGAGCTGGTGGTGCAGAGGATACATTTCACATTATGAATGGAACGTGAGAAGCAGCAGGGAAAAGCAGGAGGGGGAAAGGCCAAGACTAGTTAGATAATAACCTGCATTGTTTTTCTTTGCAGAAATTTGTTTATGGACTGGGGGTTGAACCCAAGTCACTAGAAGGTAGCAACAAAATACTGCTACCTTCTACTCCACATTATATGTGATTTAAAAATAAAGCAGACTTTGATGATCTCTCCTAATGGAAGCAAGCAACACTAAGATATCAACTAATAGGGAATCAAAGTATCCTGTAGGATATTTAAAAATAGTCATACCTTCCCTTAGTCTTCTCTCTCTTATCTGTATCTCTTGTCTCTCAATTCATCAATGTCCCTCCTAGAATATAACATCTTTTTAAAACACCATTTTCTAGACAGGAGTTGAATAGGTCTATTATCCACTATATGCCCTCTAAAGTTTTAGGGTATGTTTACATCTTTCAAGTAAAAGTGATACATCGTTTTCTGTTGAACTGCTGAACTCCCTCTCCTTTCTGACCCCTCCCCCCTCCATTAATAATAGTAATAAGGAAAATTATGTAGAGAATGGACTTGAAGCCAGGGCTGTCTGGTTGACACCAGCTGTCTGTTGTCCCATACAAATCCTTCCCGACCTACTTTTAGGCAGTAACCGGGAAGGAAGACTCAGAAGAGACCCCTAGACTACATTTGTCCATCCGGGCTTCTAGGGTCCTTTTCAGGCTGGGCGCCGCCGTTAGCTTCACAGAATTGTTAAAGGATTGCAAGAGACTTGGGAGATGATCGAGTAGAATCTCATTTGACAGAAGAAACCGTCGCTCAAAGAGGAAGTGCTTTGCCCATTACAAAAGTAAGCAACAGAGCAGGTCCCAAGATTCAAATGCGAGATCAGGAGCTCACCCACCCTCAAGTGACCTCGAAGCTCTAGATTCCTGGAGTTAAGGGACCCAGCCCCCGAGCCCTCACCAGTGTGTGACTTGACTATTGCATCCGCGTGAGCCCAGGGCCTGACAAAGGCACGCGCAGTTCAGTTTCCCTCTTGCCGTTGCCAGAGTCGCAGTCGGCTCTAGGGCTGAATTGGTTGTAACTGCTGCGGGCTCACAGGTTTCTAAACCTCTGGCCTCCGGTTATTGACATTTCCGCTTTTTATTTCCCTTTAATTCCCCTTTTAATTCTCATCTTAATCCCCCCTTCAATTTCCCCTTTATTTCCCATTTTAATCCCCCCTTCGATTTCCCCTTTAATTTCCCCCCTCGGAACAGGCTGAGAGGCCGGGAGAGAACTCCCCCGTGAGTTCTCCCTCCCCGCCCTAAAGCCTGCTTCCAGGATGAAGAAGATTTTTGATTTCGGCAAGAAAGAGCAGTTTCCACCTTGCCCTGCCTTCAAGCTGCCGAATTTTTTTGGGCTCCACACACCCAACTACATCCCAGGATACGTGATTCAGAGCAAGGACCTCCCGAAGATCCACAAAGCTGCTTTGTTAGGGGATGTGGCCAAAGTGCAGCATTTGCTGCTGTTCGGAAAAAACAGTGTAAACGATGTGGATAGAGAGAAGCGGTAAGAGCAAAAGTTGGGGGAGGTAAGAAGGAGAAGGCCCCACAGGAGGAGCCCAAGACATTCCCCTCCCCTCATCCCTCTACTTGAGTCCCTGTCCCCTACCCTTATTAATCCCCAGGAAATCAAAACCCCCTCAGCACCTGGGACAGGGTCAGGGTCAGGTTTTGCTTCCTAGAGATTAGATAGCAAGTCCCAAAGCTGGTGTCACCTCCTTCCTCCTGCCTGTCCATTTTTAATGAATCGGAAACTCCTTCCTTTGGCTGTAGCCAGGGTCCAACTGGCATATTCTTAATCAGTAGCAACGAGGGAGCAAATACTAATCTTTGCTGCTGAAATGTTAACCTGTCTAAAACAACTGTAATTAACTATCCATAAGGATATGTGAGGGATTTTCTTGGCAAAGTTACTGGAATGGTTTGCCATTTTCTTCTTCAGTTCATTTTGATGAGAAAATGGAGGCAAACAGGGTTAAATAAGCTGCCCAGGATCACACAAATGTAAATAATTGACATCAGATTTGAACTCAGGAAGATGTCTTCCTGACTCCAAACCCAGAACTCTTATTCATTGTGCCACTTAAATGCCCCGATATGTACACTATGTGACTCTACACTATGTGAAGAGTAAAAATTTCAAGGCAGAAAACTACTTTTATTAAGATCTATGTAGTAGGCACAAGACTCACTACAGCTGATACAAAGGAATGGGGGAGCAGGGATTGCTCCTACATTCTAAAAGGTCAGTCAGGTAAGGGATTTAATCAAAAAGGCAGCATCAGAAGCAGAGGAATTGATATTTGGGAAGAGAATTAAGAGTAGTGTCTAAAAAAAATGACTAGAAAGAAGGGACTATCAAAAAGAAAAAGGTTGCAGTTTGAAAGGCTTCAGAGAGGCAAAAAGAGAATTGAGAAAAGACAAATTAGATTTGGTATTTAAGGATCCATTAACATCTATGAAGAATTTAGAAAAAAGAACATGAATGTTAAAAGAAAATGACAGGAGACGAAATGGAGACACCTCTTGTCAAGACCTCTCTCATGGCATTTAGCTACAAAAGACTGGAGAGATGTGGGATGATAGTGGGGATGGATTGATCAAGTAAAGTTAATTTGGCGATTGGAGGAGAAGACATGGGCATGTTTGTAGGCAGCAGGGAAATAGCCAGGATATAGTGAAAGACTGAAGATAAGTGAGAAGACAAATGATACAGGTAAGATAGAATTCTATCTCTTGTATAGTATATGTAGAAACATTTTCATTGGCAAGAAAAGGGGTACCTCTTCATGTGAGATAGGTGAAGGGAAAATATAGAAGGCATTTATACATGAATTAGGTGAGAAGGAGGGCAAAAGAGGGAGATTTCAGGAAATGGCGTGTTTTTTTTTTTTTTTCCTCAGTAAATATGAGCCAAGATTTTTAGCTGAAAAGGTGCAGCAGAATGTGTACTATGGGAAATTTGAGAAGAGATGAAAAGGTTTGGAAGAGCTGTTGTGGTAAGTGGCATAATGAAATGTTTAGGGAAGTATAATATGAAAGGACTGCCTTGGATCAGTTAGACCCCAATTGAGGCCATTTGCAGTGGCCCTAGTAAGCACAGTTGCATGATTTCCTCCAGCCTCATTTACAACATGCGCATAGAAAGGCTGAGCCTTAGGACAGTGTTGGCAACATGATTCATGAGTAATAGATGTAAAGGAAGGCAATGGAGGGTTGAACAGCCATAAGAGAAGACAATGGAGAGTTGAACAGCCATTATGAATAGTTCACCAAGGAGTCAAGAAGCAGAAAGAAGAAGAGTGTAGCTAATGCAGGAGTGATGGCCTTGGCCTTGATGGCCTAGAAATCATGGTCTGGCTGAAAAACAGAATTTTAAGTTTGCAAAGCAAAGGAAGAGATGGAACAACAATAGACTGTAATCAGATAAGAGATACAGGGTTTGAAAGCATGGCAGTGCTGCGTTTGGTGGTCAGAGGTCTATCTATCTGGCTGAGATAGGATGAAAAAGTAGTTGAAATTGATTGATATTGGAAATGACATGAAAAAATAAGTTTGTGTATGTTTGAGTATGTTTGAGGGAGTGATAACCTGTATATTGAAGTATAATGCTTTGGAAAGGAGAGATTGCAGGCTAACACATGGGTGCAAATACCTATGTATAAACTAGATACATACAAGCTGAAGTGTGGGAGTAGTCTCAGAGGGACACCATTAAGTTTAAAGGAGGTGACTAAAGGCTTCTGATAGAAGGCAAAACTTTTGCTGAAATCAGGAGGTGGAAGTGTGGAGCATCCCAGGCATGGAGACAGCAAGTAGATGGAGTCCTATGTGTGAGGAAAGGTCAGTGGACAAAATACTTATTAAAAGTTTACTATGTAACCGACACTCTGCTAAGATCTTGGAATTACAAACAATGGTCAAAGACGGGTCCTGCTGTCAAATGGAGAAGATTACATGAAAATAGCTAAGTACAAACACGATACTCCATGAAGGATAAACTAGAAATAATCAACAGAGGAGGACATCAGTTTTAAGGGGGGTTGGGAAAAGCTTCTTGTAGAAGTTAGCATTTTAGCCAGGATGCTAGGGCATCCTGCCCTAGGGCAAGAGGTGAAGGCAAGAGAAGAGTATTCGGGGGAGGTGGGAATCTAGTAAAAATATCTGGAGTCTGGAAGTAGAAGTGTCTTGTGCTAGGATGGGCAGTGTCTGCTCACTCCATCTTTATTCTGTCAGCCAAACCACTGGACACAACAGGCCAATCCATTGTACACAGTATAGAGCAGAAGGGAAACACTAGTAATCTTAGAAAATACAGCTCAACCTATAACTTGCTCAAAGTATTTTATATGGATGACATATATTCAAAGGCTTAACATCTCTTCAATTTATTTTTCTTTAAATAATTTCTATAAGCATTTCTCCTACACTCCAACAATCCTAATTTTTTGAAAATAGGTTTTTTAATCTATATTTTAAGTTAAGATTTTTAGCATGATTTCCATACAAAGAAGTAAAAAGGAATGAAGTTATGACTAATGTAAGGAGATTTTTTTTCATGTTTAGTTTATAGAATCAGCTTCATTACTCTCTCAGCATACCTCATGTAGCTGTCCAATGAAAAGTGTAAAAGTTTCTCATGGGATGTAAACTGTTTAGGTAGTTTTATTGATAAGAGGGAATTCCCTTGACTTCAGGTCACTATCTTCTCTGCAGGTAGTATCTTCTCTGCAACTTTAAATTTTAGAAAATTGTGTTGATCAGTGAGAGGTTAATTGATTTGCCGAGGTCATACATAGCCAGTGTATGTAATATGTAAGACCTAGTAGGTCTGCAAACTTCCAGGATCGTCTTCTGTCTACCATACTGTTCTGCCTCTCTTGATTTTATGAAACAATATATGCAAGAGTCTCTTTAACCATGAGTCATAAAAATTATACATAAGGAAGTTAAATTCCATATGTATTTTTCAAAATACTTTCTTATTAAATATGAAAATCTGTGGAATCCTATCTGGAAATTTGATGGTTCAAAGTACATTATTCATCTGTCCAAATTGAATTTTATATTGTTTCTTAATTGGTGAAAATATTCAAGTAATTGTGTTCTTAGAAACAATGAAGCCTTGTCCTGATTTAAACTTATTTTTTCATGTCATTTCCAATATCAATTATTCATTAGCTTTCAAAATTAAAAAAAGACTATATTTTGATTTTTTTCTTAATATTTTTCCTTATCCTAAAAGCCAAGAAATAAAGGTATTGGCATGGTACTTCTGCACATACAGCCATACATCGATGTACCTGGCTTAACATTTACATAGCCACAGTAGGTGTGGATAAGTGAGAACAGCCCTATAAGTTAAAGTAACAGAGGTATTGGCTCTCTTAAATGACTGAAGCAAAAGGCCTTCTTCTAATAGATATGCTGCTGTGCAGTTGAATTTCTTTCAGAATATATAGATAAAACAAATCTGTGTAGACATAGTTTTTGATATGGTTATTAAGATTTATTTAAATATGCTAAGAATCATGGAAATGATAGCAAGTAACTCTTGGTTTAAAATGTTTGTTTTTTTTTTTTTTAAACTAAAGAAAAACAAAAATCCTATAGCCACACAATTATGACAATTCAAAGAAAATGTTAATCACTTTTTTAAGGTTGAGATACTTTTAAATGTGTTTAGTAGTGATCAGAGAACTCATGCCAAATGATCCTAAACTGAATGTCACTAATTATCCACCAGTTTGAAGTTTAACTATATTTAATATGGATAATTACTTGAAATGATTAGCATTGCATTTCTAACCATCTGCTGCTTGTTAATTAATTAAAAACTGTCTCAGATTCTTCCCTTCTCCCCTCTACTTTTATGGTTATATTCTCCCCTAAATTGCAGAGTAACTAGATTGCCCTCCCAACCTGGTGTCACTCAGTTAGTATGCTGGATTATCAAGCATTTTTCTTTTTCATCCTCTTTTCCTCTATTATGAGAATTTTTTGCTGCTTTGCTTCCTTTATTCCTCATTACTCAGTTACCTGCTTAAGCAATTTCACAAATATAAACACCTTTTAAAAATTCCATTACTCTTTCTGCCAACTCCTTCCCTGTAATATCATTTTATCCTGTCTTCCTTTAATTTTTCTTATCCCTTTTTTGAGTAAAACAAGGACTACATCTGGATTTTGAAAGATAAAATTAATAGTGTAAACTGAATTAACAAATCTCAATTTTTTTAAAGTTCCCTTAATATTCTCCCTTTGTAATCCCTCCCTCCCCCCCTTTGAATCTTTTCTCCTTCCTTCCCTTATTACTCTTTTTCTTTTCCCTTTTCCTCTCCCCCATTTTCAATGAGGTGAGAGAGAATTTTCTCTAAAACAAATGTAAATTATTTTTTCTTTGGGCCAATTCTGATGAAAGTAAGATTCACACAATGTTCCTCCCCCTCTCTAAATTCCCTCAGATATGATAAGTTTCCTTTGCCTCTTTGTGGGATGTGGTTTCCCTCTTTTTATCCCTCCTTCCCATCTTATTCTGCCATCATCCCTTTTCCATATCTACTTCCCCTTTTTATGTTATATCAGTGCAATCAAATTATACATGTATATTTTTTTGTATATCCATACCAGAAATCCAATTCTCAAGAGTTATTTTTACCTTTTCTGCGCCTCTTGAGTTTTATGGTTGGAGATCAAATTTTTTGTTTAGTTCTGGTTTTTTCTTCAGAAACAAATGGAATTCATTTGTTTCATTAAATGTCCATCTTCTTCCCTGGTAGAGAATGCTCAGCTTAGCTGGGTAGTTTATTCTTGGCTGCATCCCAAGTTCTTGTGCCTTTCGGGATATCATTTTCCAG
Organism: Dasyurus viverrinus; assembly: GCA_020854095.1. Taxonomy (NCBI): domain Eukaryota; kingdom Metazoa; phylum Chordata; class Mammalia; order Dasyuromorphia; family Dasyuridae; genus Dasyurus; species Dasyurus viverrinus. The sequence continues at coordinate 251,433,257 of CM037001.1, forward strand.
GCCCTTTTTTCCTTCAATGTGGAGGCAGCCAGATCTTGGGTAATCCTTATTGTGGCACCTCGGTATTTAAATGGTTTTTTTTTTTGCCTGCTTGTAGAATTTTTTCCTTAATCTGATAGTTCTGGAATTTGGCCACAATATTCCTTGGGGTTTTTATTTTAGGGTTTCTTTCAGAAGGTGTTCGATGAATTCTTTCAATACCTATTTTACCTTCTGATTCTATTACATCTGGGCAGTTCTCTTTGATGATTTCTTGTAAAATAGTATCTAGGCTCTTTTTTTCATCATAGTTTTCAGAAAGTCCAGTAATCCTCAGATTATCTCTCCTAGATCTATTTTCCAAATCTGTCGTTTTTGCAAGTAGATAATTCATGGTTTTTTCCAGTTTGTCAATTTTTTGGTTTTGCTTGACTGATTCTTGCTGTCTCAATGAATCATTAGTTTCTATTTGTTCAGTTCTAATTTTTAAAGAATTAATTTCTTCATTAGTTTTTTTTACTTCTTTCTGTATTTGTCCAATTGAGTTTTTAAATGTATTGTTTTGGTCTGTGTAATTTTTTTCCATTTCACTAATTTTTTTTTTTTTTAGTGAAATATTTTCTTTTTCCAATTCGCAAATCCTATTTTCTAGTGCACATTTCTTACTTTCCTGAGATTTTTTTTATTTTTTCCAGTTCACAAATTTTGTTTCCCTGCACTTCCTGAGAATTTTTTAACTTTTCCAATTCGTTTCTCAGGAAGTTGTTGCTCTCTTGTAAGGCTTCCCTTTCCTTTCCCCATTTATCTTCTAACTCTCTTTTGAGACTTTTAATGGTCTCTTCTATGAGAGCATCATGTAAAGGAGGACAGTCTGATGCATTTTTGCAGTTTGAGGTCTCTTCAGGTTTGCTGACCTGCTCTTTTTCTGCATAGAAGCTGTCGATCGTTCTTTTCATCTTTTTATTCATGTTTTAAAGCCTTAAGGGTATTTCTCCTAGGCAAGGGGGTTACCAGCTTCCTCTGCAGAACAGGGAGAGATAAAAGGATTACCGGCTCTGATTGTGTGGGAGAGCTCTAAGTGAGAGTTTTCCCTTCCCCCAACAGGAAGTGGATTCAGCGCTGGCTGAGCTTTCTGAAAGTGGCCCTTTGGGCTGTATATATTAGCGATTGCTTTAAGCTAGAGTTTAGGGGTGAAAGTTTCGTTGCCCCAGGCCGGAGCCTCTTGTGGGACTGTGAGTATTAGCAGCTGACCACAGACCGCCGATTTTAGCGAACTCTGCCCAGGAACTCTCCCCGCCCCGCGTCTCTGCCTGATGCAAATCGGCCCAGTGCAAGCTCTATGGCCCCAAGCCGAGTCCCCCACTGCACAGATTAAAGGGTCACCTGGGCTGTGCCCTCCTGCCGTGCAGGATCACAACTGCCCCAAGGAAAAGCCCTGTACTGCGCATTGGAGCTGTGCGATTGTGCTGAGATCTGTGCTCTCACTTCTGGTTTGAGACTCTCTGCGGAACCTAATTTCTCTCCCTGCCTGTGCTGATCTCCCCCCTTTGGCCCCAGAACCAACCTTCCCTGGCGAGACTGCAGGTTTTCTTCGGCTGGTGAGTTGTTCTACTTCTTATCTTTGCAAATTGTAGCAGTCAAGGCTATTATTGAGGCTCGATATAATGTTGTTAGAGGGTAAGAGAGAAGAGCTTAGAAAGTCATGTGTGTCTTCTCCGCCATCTTGGCTCCGCCCTCCCTTCATATTCTCAATAATAAAAGGCTTCATTTCATCTCTTCCTTTTCTAAACTTGAAAATCATTAGCAGTTAGCTTTTTTTAGATATGCAAATGTGTTATTTTTTCTGTTTTGTTTGATTATTGATTTAAGAACTCATTTATATTTTTGCTAAATACTAATTACTAGAAAGACCTGGATTCATATATACTTTCTAATTATATGACCCTGAGCAAATTTGTTTATCAGTTTCTTCAGTGTCTTCAAGCATGAGGATGATAAGTACTTCCCAAAGATCAAAAGATAAAAATTTGTAAAATTCTGAACACAGTCTCTGAGACATAGTAGACACATAATAGATGTGAGTTTTCCTTCTTGTCAAGATACATCCAAGCATGTCACCATTGCAGCTGGAAGGATGGCGGAGGAAGAAATCTCTTCCCTTCTGACTTCCTTGGACACTCAGAAGAAGGCCAGAAGGAAAAGGCAAAAGGGGAATTCTGAAAAAAAAGAAAAAATGAAAATTTATATGAACATTTAGTACTTCAGTAATACATGATTTTTTTGTTATGGATATTTCCTCCACCAACACATAACACAACTTCTTTATAATTTGATGTAGAAGGTCAGCTATCAGCAGGAGGTTTTTCAATGAATAAAATGCTGGACTTGGAGTCAGGTAGACACATCTTTATGGAGTTCAAATCTGGTATCAGATACTAGCTGTGTGGCTCTGGGCAAGACTCTGAATCTTGTTTGCCTCGGTTTCCTCATATGTAAAATGAGCTGGACAAGGAAATGGCAAACTACTCCAGTATCTTCAGCAAGAAAACTCAACATGAGGAGATATGACTAAACCACGAAGATGGACTTTGAAATATATCATCAATAAAAAATTCATCCTCCTTTGACCAACCTGGTAATATCTTTATGACCTTAGTTAGATTGGTCCATGGACAACAGACATACCAGGCCCTTACTGCAAACCCTTTCCACCATGGCAGAAGTGCCAAAATGTTTACCTTGCTGGAATAGCCTGTGTCATCCTAGAGCCATTTCAACTGTACAATGCTGCATTTCAGTGAGTGTTGGTAGAGAATGCACACGTGTACATGTGCTAGTACAAAGATACAATATGTAAATGTATAAGGGATTTTGATGAGGCAGCTGTGTTACTAAATATTTTGTAGTTATGGATGGATATCCATAACTTATTAATGAGAAAACTTATTAGACTTCACCACTAAGTAGGATGAAGCCCACCTGTAATCCCAGTTACAGGGAGGCTAAGGCTGGCAGATCTCTTGAACTCATGAGTTCTGGATTGCAACGGTCCATGCCAGTAGGGTTTCTGCTCTATTTGGCGTTAGTATGGGTAATCCCAAAGTAGAAGGGCCTGCCAGCAAGTTACCTCAGGAGAGGTGAAGCAGTCCAGGTCAGAACCTGAGCAAAGTTCCCATGCGAATCTGCAGTGAAATCTACATCTACCTGCTAGATATATTTATCCTGCTGTAGTGATTTTTTGTATCATATTCAGCAATGAGAGTTAATGCATAGTTTGTATTTATTTAGGTGATATTGGTAGCCATTTATTTTGGAAATGATTTATAATTTAGGGGTAAGAAGAATAATGCATTTAATTAATTTAATTAAGTTAAAATTATCCTAACAATGGTGCAATATTGATTGCTATAGTATATTATCAAACAATCACAATGCTCTCTCATTTCGATAGAACATGTCTTCATCTGGCCTGTGCTAATGGACACCCAGATGTTGTGTCTCTCTTAATAGAGAGAAAATGTGACCTGAATTTGTTGGACACAGACCATCGAACACCTTTCATGAAGGTACGCATTAGTTAACCATGCTGTTCATTGAAATGTATTTGGATTTCTGTCTTTGATTAAAATATCAAAAGTTAATAAATAACTTATTTAAATATCACTAATGATGTTTGAATATGCTCAATTTTACATTACATTATTATTTCTTTGTATATATTATGCTGACAGGCAATACAGTGTGAGGAGGTGGAATGTGCAACTCTTTTGCTTGAACATGGTGCAGACCCTAATCTTGGGGATGGCAGCAACAATGCTCTTCACTATGTTGCCTTTTTTCAGAATGTAGACATGACATCAAAACTGCTTCAATATAAAGCTGATATTGACGCAAAAAACAAGGTAGAAACTAAAAATCTTGTATAATAGATTATCAGCTAAAAAATAATGTCCAATGTATATATTTTATAATTCATTTATTTTTGGAAGCATTTTTTAATGAAAATACCTTAAAATTATTCTATAATCAAAATTCATTAGTCTTTGGAATTTTTTAATGTGGGATGGAGGGGTGAGGAAGGTGGGGAGAGGAAGTTTCATGACACTGGAGGAAGTTTCATTCACAGTGGAACTCCTAAGAAGGAAATTCCCTCTTCTAATTTAGCTCAGGTCTTGCTATATGTTTTAATCTTACAGTATGGATTCTTCCACTGGGATTCATTTACTTAAAAAAAAAAAAACTACATTACGTTTATGCTTATTTCAATGTAATTAATTTTGTTTGTTTTCTATGTATTTTAGGCATTTAAAAACATTCTAAAAAAGGGAGTTCATGACAAAGAAAAAGTTAAGAAACACAATGTTAAGGAGAGTCCTGGAGGTACTGCAGGTCGCTCAGTCAGCATATGAGTGTCAGCTGAAGGCTCTGAATCTAGGTCTCACTGACTTTACTAATTAGCTGACTATTCTGTCACATCCATCTCTCCAGAATCTTCTTTGCATGATATATTAGATCTGTTCCCCAGAATAAAGTAGTACTCCAAGATATTATCTACAATGCTTTTCTACATTTAGAACTTTGCAATGTGAATTTGTCATGAAGAAATGCCATAATATTTTAGGAAAAACCTTTTGAAATTTGTTCCTCCTAAATCTTAACTACATAGAAACAGAATTTTCACAGGAAAAAAAATTAAATGCATGTTTTCTTTATGCTAATGACTACACATTTTTCTTTCTAGAACTGCTGAAAGACTCCTGATTTTTTAAGTAAAAGCTTATTGTCATTGCCACTTGGGAGAGGAAAAACAAGGAATATATTAGGAGGGTGGTAAGAGAGGGAAAATACTAGATGAATGATTTTCTTCCAGGTTTCATTTACTCAAAGCAGGAATTTTTTTTTTCAATTTGTTTTATTTGCTGTTTATAGTTGTTGTTGAGTTTATTTGTGCCTGTGGAGAATGGGTAAAAATAACTAGTCAACTTCAAACCCAGCCAAGATATAGCTTTACCTTAATAGAGTTTTGAGGAAATAAGTTTGGAAATAAGTTGGACAATAATCTGGCAAGAAAGGAAGATACTCATGAAATAATATGAACTGTTCTTTTATAAATTCTGAATTTCTATCTTCTTATTACATATTAATAGCTAGAAAGAATACAAAAGATATCTAATTTCATTTTATCATTTTACATATAAGGAAACTTATGGCCCAGAGAGCTAAAATAATTTGCTTTGTGATGACATAGGCATCAGAAATAAGATTTATTATGCTTTAGTCTTCTCACTCCAATCTTCCATTGTTCCATGCTTTCTTATGTCGTTAGCAAATTCATATAATGTCATAAGTTTTGAATTAAAATAAATATAGAATGCTTACTTAATATAACAATATTTATTTTGTGACTTTGCAGGAAGGCCTTACGCCACTTTTTTTTGCGATTCGAGCAAAGAAGTTTGATATAGCAGAATTTCTTCTAAAGAATGGAGCAAATGTTAATGCCTTAGATGGCTATAAAAGGTACAGTGATAAAAACTTTAGAATATAAAAATATTTCTAATAACTTAAATCATGAAACACTTAGTGAACAATAATAATTAACGCTGAATATCATTGCAAGGGGGTGAGAAAAGCACACATCATCTATGAAAAGAAAACTTCTTTCTGTCTCTGCAAGAGAAAATATATGTGGGCATATTAACCATTGTTTATTGGTGATTACTATTTGCAGTTTTCTATATTGATTTTGAATTAGTTAAGATTATCCCATAGAAGTTTTGAACTTTCATAATTCAGTTAATTCTCTTTATGAAATAATCTTAATATCACCTAATGGCTTAACAGTTTGTAAAGATTCTAACACATGAGAATTGTAGCATCCATTTTTTTTTCCTCATTTCAATTTCCCTTAAAAATATGCACATTGATAAATGCAAATAAAGGAATTATATGATAAAATATTTTGATGAACGCTTATCTTATCATTATGAATACTCTTCCTACTGATTCAGTTATTAATCCTCCCATCCAATCTCATCCCACAGGATTTTTTGGCATAAAGGATCCAGAAAACACACTGATTCATTACCTTGTTACTTTTAATACTTGAGAACCAGTGCAAGCTTTCATTTTCAATACAAGATTAGCCTACCTCTTTTTCTATTCATTTTTGCCTTTGCCCTCACTTACTACATCAAAATCATCAAAATCACCTACTTATACTCACCACATATATGTCCATGGATTTTTGGGATTCTCTCCAGTTTTGATTCGTAAAAGATCATGTATTTGTGTTTGGGATTTTTAAAAATCTATTATAGCCAAATATCATCCCTGAATAATATTGGTGTTTACAAAATAAGCTTTTGTGGCAATGTGATCATTAGAGAAGTGCTGTGCAGTTTCTAAAATGAAATCCTATTGGATTTCCTTTTCCCAATAATTTTGCAACTAGTTTATTGTTGTTGTTCAATGTCCATACAAGCTTTGTGTGTGTATATATCTATATGTACAAATACATCTACAAAGATATAGGTATACCAACTAATTGGGTCTGTTCAGCAAACTATCAGCAAAAAATCTGGAAAATTCTTCTCATTTACATTTTCAATATAGATTCTTTGATCAATATCTTTATACTATATATGGGTCTTTTTCATGTTCAAAGGCTTGACATAGTTAGTAAAATGTGTCCCAAATAGAAGCATTTGGAAATCTTTTCCATCATAGACAATCTATTCTATTTGGACTCTGTACAGAGCATCCTACATAGTACTGGCTACCTTCTTTTATATATATATATATATATATATATATATATATATATATATATATATATATATATATATATATTTCTTTTATGCCCTTGATATTCTTGATGTTTTGTTTTAGCAGATGAATTTTGTTTTTGTTTTGTTTATGTTTTTCCTAGCTCCATGAAATGATTTTTTTGACAGTTGGTTTCTATGGCATTGATTAAATAAATTAATGTAGGTAAAATGATCATTTTTAATTATATTGACTGGTCCTACCCATAAGCAATAATAATTGCTCATGGGTAAAGCCTGCCAATATAAAATTTTGCGTGTTTGTGTCAAAAATGTTTTGTAATTGTATTCAGAAAGTTCCTAGGTTTGTTTTGGCAGTAGACTCCTGAAATTTTATATTGTTTATAGTTATTTGGGATGGAATTTTTCTTTCTACCTATTACTTCCGGGCTTTGTTGAGCACATAAAGAAATGCAAATGATTTATGTGGGTTTATCTACAACTCTACCAACATTGTTAATTATTTCATATAGAATTTTAGTTGATGTATGTTTCTCTAAGTATACAATTATGCATAATCTGAAAAGAGTGGTCATTTTGTTTCCTTATTGCCTGTTCTAATTTCTTCTATTTTCCTTCTTTTATTGCTGTAGCTAACGCTTTGAGTACTATGTCAAAAAATAGTGACAATCGAAATTCTGGTTTCACTCCTGATTTTACCCAGTAGTCTTTGAAATTATCTCCATTACAGATATTGTTTGTTGATCTTTTTAGATAGATGCTGATTATCATTTTAAAGAATGATGGCTGTTTTTATTCTCTCTAATGCTTTTAATAGGAATGGGTGCTTCTTTCATCAAAAACTTTTTAAAGCATCTTTTGAGATAATCATGATTTCTGTTGCTTTTGTTTTTGATATAGACAATTCCATTGATATTTTCCCTAATATTGAGCCAACCTTGCATTCCTGGTATAAAGTCCACCTGGCCATTGTGTATAATTCATGTCATACATTGCTGCAATCTCCTTTTTCTTATTTGAGTTGAAGTTTTTGCATCGCTATTCCTTTTGGAAAATAGTCTATAATTTTCTTTCTCTGTCTAGGCCTTCCTGTTTTAGGTATAGTACCATAATTGTGCCATACAAGGAATAGCAGAACTCTTTACCTATTTATCCAAATATTTTATATAGTTTAGAATTAAGTTTTCTTTGGTTTATTAGAATTCTAGAGTGAACCCATATGGCACTGTGGATTATTTTTCTTAAGGGGTTCAATAATGCCTTGTTAAATTTCTTCTTCTAAGATGCAGTTATTTCCTGATTTATTAATCCAAGTACTGAATATTTTTCTAAATATTCATTGATTTTTCTCATTTGGTAAGATTTACTGGCATAGAATTGGGCAAAATATTTACTAATGATTGTTTTAATTTCGTTATTGGTGATAATTTTACCTTTTTGGTTTTTGATAGTAGACATTTAGTTTTTTTTTTTTAATCAAATTAACTAGTGACATATCATTAATTTTTCATTAAAGCAGCTATTAGATTTATTTATTTGTCTATATTCCCCTTATATGTTTTTGTTTTCTTTAAATATTTTGAAACTCACATTTGGTTGTGAGGATTTCCAATTTGGTACTCGGTTGGGGATTTTTAAATTCGTTTTCTTACTAGGTTTTTTGTTTTGTTTTGATATGTTTTGTATTTGTTTTTAGTTTCATGCCCAATTCATTAATCTGTTCTTTTTGTATTTTGTAAGAATATAGGGAAGCAAATTTTACCCTAAATACTATTTTGGCTGTATCTCATAAATTTTGGTATGTTATCTCATCAATATCATTCTCTTTTATGTGCATTTATTTTATGTCCTACAATTTTCCTAAAGTTGTTAATTCCTCCTAGTATATCATTTGCAAAGAGTGCTAGTTTTGTTTTCTCATCACTTGCTTTAATTCCTTCAATTTCTTTTTTTTTTCTTATTCCTAAAGCTAACATTTCAAGTACAATATTAAATAGTGGTGAAAAGGGGAAATCTCATTTCACCTCTAATCTTATTGGGAATGCTTCTACCTTATTCTCATTGTATATAATGTTAGATGATAGTTTTAGATAGATGATATTTGTCATTTTAAGGAAAACTCAATTTATTTCTATGTTCTCATTGTTGTTTTTGTTTTTAATAAGAATTGGTGGTGTATTTTGTCATATGATTTTTTTTTCTGTGTCTGTTGAGATAATCATATAATTTCTGTTTGTTTGATTGTTGTTATAGTCAATTATGCTGATAGTTTTTCTGATATTTTGTCAGCTTTGTAATTCTGATATAGATTCCACTTGGCCATTTTGTATTATCCTGGTAATGTTTCTATAATCTCTTTTTCAAAAACTTCATTTATTTATAATTATTCCCCAATTACATTTCAAACATTTTTTTACATCTGTTTTTTAAAGTTTTGAATTCCAGATTCTCTCCTTGGTGTCTAGCCACAGATTCCTTTAAGAAATCATATGTGAAGTTATACAATACATTTTCATAAGTCATGTTGAGAATGAAAACATAGATCTTCCATCATAAAAAAGAAAAAAAAATCCTTTAAGAAAAATAAAGTTAAAAAGAGTGAAAGACAGGGAGGGATGGAGAAAAAGTGTGAGAGAAAAGCAGGGAGGGACAGAGGGAAGGTGAGAAAGAAAGGCAGAGATCGCAGGAAGAAAAGGGAGGGAGTGAGTAGAGAAACGGAGAGGAAGAGGGAGAAAACGAGAATACTGCTGTGAATAGAGAAGTCATTTAAAATAGGTCATCTCAAAATATTGCTATTAATTTGTATACACTTCAGGTCACTTTACTTGAATTAATTCATGGAGGGCTTTCCAGTTTTTTCTTGAGCCCAATATTTTATGAAGAATAATATTCCATGACAATCACGTAACATTTGCCATTTTATTCAGCCATTCCCCAATTGGTGGGCTTCTCCTTGATTTCCATTTTTTGTACTGACGAGAGAGCTCTTACAAATATTTTTTTACTTATAGGTCCTTTTACTTAAAAAAAAAAAAAACAAACAAACTCTCTTTGTATTCATAGCTAGTAGTGCTATGGTTAGGTCAAAGGATGTGCATGAATTTATAGCTCTTTGGGCATAGATCATATCTTATGATCATTTATCATTTGGGGCATAACTCTTATTTTAAAAAATTGAATCAGTTCCTTCTATGTTTGAGAAATGAGGTATTTGAAACTTGCTTCAAAATTCTGTTTACAATTACTGTGCTAACCATACCTCCCTTATTTTATTCTCTTCCCTTTCACTCTTAACACTCCTCAAAAAATGTTCTGCTGTTGACCAACCTTCCCCCAATATGCTCTCTTAATTTATCACCCTTTCCTCTTTCCATATCCCATTCCCGTCCTCTTTTCCTCCAAAGTTTTATATATATAGATATCTATATATCTCTATATATATATTCCCTTATATAATGTGCATATTATTTCATTCCTTCATAGTAAGGTTCATTCACTTCTCCTTTCTCCCCTTTTTCCCTGTAGTATAAAACATTTTTTGTCAATTTTTTATGGCAGATAATTTATATTATTCCATTTTTCCCTTTCCTTTTCTCCCAGTACATTCCTCTCTCACTCCATAATTTCATCATTTTTTCTGCTTTATTTTATCATTTTCCCCAGATACATTTAAAAAAAGTTTCTTACATTTGTTTTTAAAATTTTTGAGTTTGAGATTCTCTCCTTTATTTCCTCCCACAATTAAGAAAGCACTTGTGAAGTTATTACAAATTATTTCCATAAAAGTCAAGTCCCACAAAAATAAACATAAATCTCCTAGCCCAATGAAAGTAAAAACCCTCAAGAAAAATTAAGTTAAAAAAGAGAAAGAGAAATATCCCTGCAGGATACGATAGGTTTCTACATACTCTTATTAAGTATGTTTTTTTTTTTTTTGCCTTCTTTGAGCCAATTCTGATGAGAGTTAAGGTTCACACTCTTCCCCTGTCCTCCCCTTCTTCCCCTTCACTATCAATGTTTTTTTAAACCCCTTTACAACAGATAATTTGCACCATTTGCACTTTTCCAGTTTTCCTAGTACATTCCTCTCACCCTTTAATTTCATTAATTTTTAAAAAGATATTATCTCTTTGTATTCAACTCACACTTGGGCCCTTTGTTTATATATACTCCTCCTAACAGTCATAATGAACAAATTCTAGGAATGCAAACAGATAGACATTATGATACCATTTTCCTGATTACCTCCTTATGTTCTATGGAGTCCTGAATTTGAAAATCAGATTTTCTATTCAGCTCTGGTCTTTTCATGACGAATATCTGATAATCCTCTATTTAATTCCATGAAGGATTATACTGAATTTTGCTGGGCAGCTGTTCTTGGTTGCAATGCTAGCTAGCTACATTGTTCTCAGTAATATCTTTCAGTGCCTTCTGGGCCTTTAATGTACAAGCTACTAAGTCTTGTGTTATCCTGACTGAAGTTCCATTATAACTGAATTATTTTTTTCTGTTTGCTTGTAGTATTTTGTACTTGATCTGATAATTAGCTTAATTCTGGAAATTAGCTAAAATATTCCTTTCAGTTTTCATTTTGGGGATCTCTTTCAGGAATTGATCTGTGGATTCTTTTTTTTTTTCTTATACCTTTTTATTTATAAGATATATGCATAGGTAATTTTTCAGCATTTGCCCTTTTCATATGACTAGAAATACTTTCAATTTCTTCTTCTGAAAATTGTCTGTTCTTATCCTTTGACCATTGGAGAATGACTTGATTTCTTAGAAATTAGAGTCAATACTCTTACTCTTTCTTTCTCTCTCTCTCTCTCTCTCTCTCTCTCTCTCTCTCTCTCTCTCTCATATATATATATATATATATATATATATATATATATATATATATATATATATATAGGAAATGAAGCCTTTATCAGAACCTTTAACTGTAAAAAAATGTTTTCCCAGTTTATTGCTTCCCTTCTAATCTTGTCTGCATTAGTTTTGTTTGTACAAAAGCTTTTCAATTTGATATAATCAAATTTTTCTATTTTGTGATTAATAATGACCTCTAGTCCTTCTTTGGTCACAAATACCTTCCTTCTCCACAGATCTGAGAAGTAAGCTATTCTATTTTATTTTAATTTAATTATAATCTATTCTTTATGCCTAGATCACAAACCCATTTTGACCTTATCTTGGTGTATGGTGTTAAGTGTGGGTTAATGGTTAGTTTCTGCCATACTAATTTCCAATTTTCCCAGTATTTTTTTTTTCAAACAGTGAATTCTTATTCCAAAAACTGGGGTCTTTGGGTTTGTCAAACACTAGATTATTAAAGTTATGGACTGTTTTGTCCTGTGAACCTAACCAATTCCACTCATCAGCTAATCTATTTTTTAGCCAATAACAAATGGTTTTGGTGACTGATGCTTTATAATATAGTTTTAGATCTAGTACAGCTAGGCCAGCTTCATTTGATTTTTTTTTCACTAGTTCCCTTGAAAGTCTTGATCTTTTGTCAAAATGAATTTTGTTGTTATTTTTTCTAGGTCATTAAAATAGTTTTTTGGGAGTCTGATTAGTATAGCACTAAATAAATAGATTAAGTAGCATTGTCATCTTTATTGTACTCGCTTGACCTATCCAGGAGCATTTAATATTTCCCCAATTGGTTAGATCTGAATTTATTTGTGTGCAAAGTGTTTTGTAGTTTTGCTCATATATTTCCTGACTTTCCCTTGGCAGATAGATTACCAAACATTTTATACTATTGGCAGTTACTTTAAATCTTTAAATGAAATTTTTCTTTGTATCATTAACTGTTGGATTTTATTACCGATATATATATATATATATATATATATATATATATATATATATATATATATGAATGCTGATGATTTATGTGGGTTTATTTTGTATCCTGCAACTTTGCTAAAGATGTGGATTATTTCTAATAGATTTTTAGTAGATTTTCTGGGGTTCTCTAAGTATACCAACATATCATCTGCTAAGAGTGATAATTTGGTTTCCTAATTACCTACTCTAATGCCTTTAATCTCTTTCTTAATTCTTATTGCCAAAACTGGTATTTCTAATACCATATTGAATAGTAATGGTGATAGTGGGCAATCTTGTTTCACTTCTGATCTTATTGGGAATGGTTGCAGTTTATCCCCATTACATACGATGCTTACTGATGGTTTCAAATAGATGCTACTAACTATTTTAAGGAAAAGTCCATTATTCCTATATTCTCAAGTGTTTTTAATAGGAATGGATGTTGGATTTTATCAAATGCTTCATCTATTGAGATGAAAATGAAACCAACTCTTAGTGTTATTTAGTAATTAAATTTTTTTTTTAGTTTCAGTTCTCCTTTTAAATTTAGAATTTCAAGTTTAGTATTTGATTGGGGCGTTTTACTATGCTCTTTTTCTAGCTTTTTAAATTGCAAGCCCAATTCGTTGATCTTTTCTTTATTTTTTTTCTAGTAAGCCTCTAGAGATATAAAATTCCCCCTTATCACCACTTTGGCTGCATCCCACAATTTTTGATATGTTGTCTCATTGTTGTCATTCTCTTGGTGAAATTATTAACTGTATCTATGATTTGCTGTTTCACCCACTCATTCTTTAGGATGAGATTATTTTCTTTCCATTTACTTTTTGGTCTATTTATCCCTAGCTTTTTGTTGAATGTAGTTTTTATTGCATCGTGATCTGAAAATAATGCATTTACTATTTTTGTCTTTCTGCATTTAATTCTGAGGTCTTTATGTCCTGATATATGGTCAAGAGAAATACAGTTCTTAGGAGTTCTTTTTACCCTTTATGCTTCTCTTGTGTTCTATATTTGGAGGTCAAATTTATTATTTAGCTCTGTTTTTTTTTCATTAGGAATAAATGGAATTCACCTGTTACATTGAATGTCCATATTCTTCCCTGTAAGATTCCATGAACTGCTGAGAAGAAAGTACACTCCTTTCTGTCTCCATTCAGTTTTTTCCAAAGATCTATCATACCTAACTTTTCTAATAGTCTATTTACCTTTTTAACTTCTTTCTTATTTGTTTTGTAGTTTAATTTATCTAATTCTGAGAGTGCAGGGTTGAGATCTCCCACTGTTATAGTTTACTGTGTATTCTTGCAATTCTCTTAACTTCTCATTTTGGAAATTAGATGCTATACCACTTGGTGAATATATGTTTACTATTGATATTGCTTCATTGTCTATGCTACCCTTTAGCAAGATATATAGTTTCCTTCCTTATCTCTTTTAATTAGATCAATTTTTGCTTTTGCTTGATCTGAGATAAGGATGGCCACCCCCTGTTTATTTTACTTCATTTGAAGTATAATAGATTCTGCTCCAGCCTTTTACCTTTACTCTATATGTATCTCCCTGCTTTAAATGTGTTTCATGTAAACAACATATTGTAGGATTCTGCCTTTTGAGCCAGTTTGCTATCCACCTCCATTTTATGGGAGAATACATCACAATCACATTTACGGTTAAAACTACTAATACTGTATTTCCCACCATCTTATTATCCCCAGATTATACTTTGCTCTTTCTTTTCCCCCTTATACTCCTCCCCAATATTAAATTTATGGGCATCACTTGCCTCATGCAGCTTTCCCTCTTTAGAATCCCTCCCATGCCTTTTGAGTTCCTCCCGTTTCTTATATCTTTCCCTTACTTTTTTATATTGCCTTCTATTTAGCCTATTCTTTTCCTTTTCCCTTTTCCTCTCCCATTTTTAATGAGGTGAGAGAAGTTTCTCTATAAACCAAATATGTCTAATATTTTCTCTTTGAGCCAAATCTGATGAGAATAAGTTGATTCACACGATGTTCCTCTCACTCTCTCCGTTAATTCTCTCAGATATGAATTAGGTTTCTTTTGCCTCTTTGTGGGATATAATTTCCCTCTTTTTTTCCCCTCATTTTCCCTTTTTCTGATACAATACTCTTTCCACTTCTAATTCCTCTTTTTTGTATTATAACAGTAAAATCAAATTATACCACAAACTCTTTATGTATGCTTGTAAGAGAAATACGGTTCTTAGGAGTTCTTTTTACCCTTTATGCTTCTCTTGTGTTCTATATTTGGAGGTCAAATTTATTATTTAGCTCTGTTTTTTTTTTCATTAGGAATAAATGGAATTCACCTGTTACATTGAATGTCCATATTCTTCCCTGTAAGAAAATGCTCAGCTTAGCTGGGTAGTTTATTCTTGGCTGCATTCCAAGTTCTTTTGCCTTTTGGAATAGCACATTTCAGGCCCTTTGATCCTTTACTATGGAAGCTGCTAGATCTTAAATGATCCTTATTGTGGCACCTTGGTATTTGAATTGGTTTTTTTTCTAGTTACTTATAATATTTTTTCCCCCTTAAGTCTGATAGTTGTGAAATTTAGCCACAATATTCCTTGGAGTTTTTTATATTGGGATCTCTTTCAAAAGGTGTTTCATGAATTCTTTCAATGCCTTATGATTCTATTACATCTATGCAGTTCTCTTTGATGATTTTCTGCAAAATAGTGTCAAGGCTCTTTTTTCATCATAGTTTTCAGGAAGTCCAATAATCCTCAAATTTTCTCTCCTAGATCTCTTTTCCAGGTCTGTTGTTTTTCCAAGTAGATATTTAACATATTTTCCCTAGTTTTTCTTTCTTTTTTCTTTTCTTTTTGCTTTTGCTTGACTGAATATTGATGTCTCAATGAATCATTCATTTCTATTCGTTCAGTTCTTATTTTTAATAAATTATTTTCCCTATTAACTTTTTTTTTGTGTATGTCCACTTGAGATTTTAAATGGGTTGTTTTGCTCTATGGAATTTTTTTCCATTTCACTAATTTTTTAAAAGAGTCATTTTCTTTCTTTCTTTCTTTCTTTCTTTCTTTCTTTCTTTCTTTCTTTCTTTCTTTCTTTCTTTCTTTCTTTTTCTTTCTTTCTTTTTTTTTTTTTTACAATTCATAAATCCTACTTTCCTGGGAGTTTTTTATCTTTTACGATTCACAAATTCTGTTTCCCCTGGAGTTCTTTACTTTTTCCAATTCACATTTCAGGAAGTTGTTTTCTTTTTCCACTTTATCAAATCTTCCTTTTAATGAATTATATGCCTTTTCCATACGCTCTTGCAGAGCTCTCTTTCTTTTTCCCATTTTTCTTCCAGCTCTCTTTTAAGATATTTTATAATTTCTTCTAGGAGAGCTTTGAGTGATTGGGATCATTTTATATCCCCCTCTGGGGTTTTGTCTGGAGATCTGTTATTAATCTACTCAGGGTTGGAAATCTGCTCTTTCTTTATATTTATAATTAGAGCTCACTTTGCTTTTTTTACTCATTTTTAAATTTTTATTTTTTGTTATTTTTTAAAATAACTTTTTATTGCCAGAACCCATGCCAGGGTAATTTTTTACAACATTATCCCTTGAACTCACTTCTGTTATGATTTTCCCCTCCATCCCTCCACCCCTCCCCCAGATGGCAAGCAGTTCTATACATGTTAAAGAGGTTACAGTATATCTTAGATACAATATATGTGTGCAGAACCGAACAGTTCTCTTGTTGTTCAAGGAGAATTGGATTCAGAAGGTATAAATAACCCGGGAGGAAAAACAAAAATGCAAGCAGTTTACATTCATTTCCTAGTGTTCTTTCTTTGGGTGTAGCTGCTTCTGTCCATCCTTGATCAATTGAAACTGATTTAGATCTTTTCATTGTTGAAGAAATCCACTTCCATCAGAATACATCCTCATACAGTATTGTTGTTGAGGTATATAATCTCCTGGTTCTGCTCATTTCACTCAGCATCAGTTCATGTAAGTCTTGCCAATCCTCTCTGTATTCATCTTGCTGGTCATTTCTTACAGAACAATAATATTCCATAACATTCATATACCACAATTAACTCAACCATTCTTCAATTGATGGGCATCCATTAATTTTCCAGCTTCTAGCCACTATAAACAGGTCTGCCACAAACATTTTGGCACATACAGGACCCTTTCCCTTCTTTAGCATCTCTTTGGGGTATAAGCCCAGTAGAAACACTGCTGGATCAAAGGGTATGCACAGTTTGATAACTTTTTGAGCATAGTTCCAAATTGCTCTCTATAATGGCTGGACATGTTCACAATTCCACCAACAATGTATCAGTGTCCCTGTTTTCCCACATCCTCTCCAACATTCTGCATTATCTTTCCCTGTCATTCTAGCCAATCTGACAGGTGTGCAGTTGTATCTTAATACAGGTGTGTAGTTGAGTTTTCTTAATTTGCATTTCTCTGATTAATAATGATTTGGAGCATATTTTCATGTGGCTAGAAATAGTTTGAATTGTCTGAGAATTGTCTGTTCATATCATTTGACCATTTATCAATTGGAGAATGGTTTGATTTCTTAAAAATTAGAATTCTCTATATATTTTGGAAATGAGGCCTTTATCAGAACCTTTGACTGTAAAAATGTTTTCCCAGTTTATTGTTTCCCTTCTAATCTTGCCTGCATAAATTTTGTTTGTACAAAAACTTTTCAATTTGATATAATCAAAATTTTCAATTTTGTAGTCAATAGTGATCTCTAGTTCTTCTTTACTCATAAATTCCTTCCTCTTCCACAGGTCTGAGAGGTAAACTATCCTAGGCTCTTCCAATTTATTTATAATCTCATTCTTTATGCCTAGATCATGAACCCATTTTGAACCTTATCTTGGTGTATGGTGTTAAGTGTGGGTCAATGCCTAGTTTCTGCTATATTAGTTTCCAATTTTCCCAGTAATTTTTGTCAAATAATGCATTCTTATCCCCAAAACTGGGGTCTTTGGATTTGTCAAACATTAGATAATTAAAGTTATTGGCTGTTTTGTCCTTTGCACCTAACCTATTCCATTGATCAACTAGTCTATTTCTTAGCCAATACCAGATGGTTTTAGTAACTGCTGCTTTATGATATAATTTTAGATCTGGTACAGCTAGGCCACTTACATTTGATTTTTTTTTTTCATTAATTCCCTTGAAATTCTTGACTTTTTGTTTTTCCATATGAACTTTGTTGTTATTTTTTCTAGGTTATCAAAATAGTTTTTGGGGATCCTGATTGGTATAGTGCTAAATAAATAGATTAGTTTAGGTAGTATTGTGATCTTTATTATATATTTGCTCGCCCAATCCAAGAGCATTTAATATTTTTCCAGTTGGTTAGATCAGATTTAATTTTTGTGGAAAGTGTTTTGTAGTTTTGCTTATAGAGTTTCTGATTTTCCCTTGGCAGATAGATTTTAAATATTTTATACAATCAGTAGTTACTTTAAATGCAATTTCTCTTTGTAACTCTGACTGTTGGATTTTGTTAGTGATATATAAGAATGCTGATGACTTTTGGGGTTTTATTTTAACCAGCAACTTTGCTAAAGTTGTGGATTATTTCTAATAAGTTTTTAGTAGAATCTCTGGAGTTCTCTGAGTATACCATCATATCATCAGCAAAGAATGATAATTTGTTTTCCTCATTGCCTATTCTTAGTCCGTTAATCTCTTGCTCAACTCATTGCCAAAGCTAGCATTTCTAATACCATATTGAATAGTAACAGTGATAGGGGGAAATCTTGCTTCACTCCTGATCTTATTGGGAATGGTTGCAGTCTGTCCCCATTACATATGATGCTTACTACTGTTTTTAAATAGATGCTACTGATTATTTTAAGGAAAAGTCCATTTATTCCTATATATACTCTCAAGTGTTTTTAATAGGAAAGGATGTTGGATTATATAAAATGCCTTTTCTGCATCTATTGAGATGATCATGTGGTTTTTGGTACTTTGGTTATTAATATGGCCAATTATACTGATAGTTTTCCTAATATTGAACCAGCCCTGCATTCCTGGTATAAATCCTACTTGATCGTGGGGTATTATCCTGGGGATGATTTTCTGTAGTCTTTTTGCTAATATTTTATTTAAGATTTTAGCATCAATATTCATTAGGGAGATTGGTTTATAATTTTCTTTCTCTGTTTTCAACCTACCTGGTTTAGGTATCAGTACCATGTCTATGTCATAAAAGGAATTTGGTAGGACTCCTTCATTCCCTATTTTTTCAAATAGTTTATAAAGCATTGGGACTAATTTTTCTATGAATGTTTGGTAGAATTCACATGTAAATCCATCTGGTCCTGGGGATTTTCCTTTAGGGAGTTGATTAATAGCTTGTTCTATTTCTTTTTCTGAAATGGGACTATTTAAGCAATTTACTTCCTCCTCTGATAATCTGGGAAGCCTATATTTTTGGAGGTAGTCATCCATTTCACATAAGTTATCAAGTTAATTGGCATAAAGTTGGGCAAAGTAACCCCTTATTATTTCTTTAATTTCCTCTTCATTGGTGGAAAGTTCTCCCTTTCCATTTTTCAGACTACTCATTTCATTTTCCTCTCTACTTTTTCTAATCAGATTTACCTGAGGCTTATAAATTTTATTTTTTTTTCATAAAATGAACTCTAAGTTTTATTTATTAGTTCAATAGTTTTTTACTTTCAATATTATTAATTTCTTCTTTTAATTTTAGAATTTCAAGTTTAGCAATTAATTGGGGGATTTTAATTTGGTCTTTTTCTAGCTTTTTAAGTTGCAAGCCCAATTCATTGAACTTCTCTTTATTTTGTTCAAGTAAGCCTCTGGGGATAAAAAGTTTCCACTTATTACTGCTTTGGCTGCATCCCACAAATTTTGGTATGATGTCTCACCCTTGTCATTATCTTGAGTGAAGTTATTAATTGTGTCTATAATTTGCTGTTTCACCCAGTCATTCTTTAAGATGAGATTATTTAGTTTCCAATTACTTTTTGCTTTATTTACACCTCACTTTTTGTTGAATGTAATTTTTATTGCATTGTGATCTGAAAAGAAAGCATTTACTATTTCTGCCTTCTTGCATTTAATTTTGAGGTCTTTATGTCCTAATATATCTTCACTTTGTGTGTAGGTTCCATGAACTGGTGAGAAGAAAGTATACTCCTTTCTGTCACCATTCAGTTTTCTCCAGAGATCTATCATACCTAATTTTTCTAATATTCTATTTACCTCTTTAATTTCTTATTTGTTTTGTGATTTGATTTATCTAAATCTGAGAGTGCAAGATTGAGATCTTCTGCTATTATAGTTTTGCTGTCTATTTCTTCTTGCAACTCCCTTAACTTCTCCTGTCTATAGTATCCTTTCACAAGATATAGTTTCCTTCCTTATCTCTTTTCATTAGATCAATTTTTGTTTTTGCTTGATCTGAGATAAGGATGGGTACCCCTGCTTTTTTAACTTTACCTGAAACATAATAGATTCTGCCCCAGCCTTTTATTTTTACTCTGTACATATCTCCCTGTTTTAAATGTGTTTCCTATAAACAACATATTGTAGGGTTCTGACTTTTGATCCAGTCTGCTATCTACCTCTTCTTTATGGGAGAGTTTCCCATTCACATTTACAGTTAAAATTACTAATTCTCTATTTCCCGCCATCCTAATCTCTCCAGATTATATTTTTCTTTTTCTTGCCCTCCTTCCCCTCTTCCATAGTATTAAACTTATTGATCTCACTTGCATCACCCAGTTCTCCCTCTTTAGTATCCCTCCCTCCTCTCTTTGAATCCCTTCCTCTTTCTTGTACCCTACGCTTATTATTTTCCCTTTTCCTCTGTAAAACAAATATGTCAATTTTTTCCTCTTTGAGCCAACTCTGATGAGAGTAAGATTCGCACAATGTTCCTCCCCCTCTTAAGTTCCCTCAGATATGATATGTTTCTTGTGCCTGGTCATAACATGTAGTTTCCCTGTTTTTATCTCTCCTTTTCACTTTTTCATTTCTACTTCCCTTTTTTATGTTATATCAGTAAAATCACATTATACATGTGGTTTTTATGTATATCTACAACAGACATACAGTTCTCAAGAGTTCCTTTTACCTTTTTCTATTTTTCTTGAGTCCTGTTGTTGGAGATCAAATTTTTTCTTTAAGTCTGTTTTTTTCCTTAGAAACTGTTTCATTAAATGTTCATCTTCTTCCATGGAAAAAAATGCTCAGCTTATCTGGGTAGTTTATTCTTGGCTGCATTCCAAGTTCTTTTGTCTTTTAGAGTATCAAATTCCAAGGCCCTTTGATCCTTTAATGTTGAGGCAGCCAGATCTTGTGTGACCCTTATTGAACTGCTTTTTCCTTGCTGCTTGTAAAATTTTTTCTTTAGTCTGAAATTTCTGAAGTTTGACCACAATATTCCTTGTAGTCTTTATTTTAGGGTCTTTTTCAGAAAGTGTTCGATGTATTCTTTCAATGCCTATTTTACCTTCTGGTTCTATTACTTCTGGGCACTTCTCTTTGATGATTTCCTGTAAAATAGCATCTAGGCTCTTTTTCTCATCATAATTTTCAGGTAGTCTGATGATCTTTGGGTTATCTCTCCTAGATCTATTTTCCAGGTCTGTTGTTTTTCCAAGTAAATATTTGACATTTTTTCCCCAATCTTTCATTTTTTGGTTTTGCTTGAATCAGTCATTTCTATTTGTTTAGTTCTGATTTTTAGTGAGTTATTTTCTTCATTAGCTTTTTTTACTTCTTTTGTATATGTCCAATTGAGTTTTTAAATGAGTTGTTTTTCTCTATAGAATTTTTATCCATTTCACTAATTTTGTTTTTTTTTAGTGAGTTATTTTCTTTTTCCAATTCACAAATTCTGTTTTCCTGCACTTCTTGGGAGTTTTTTTTACCTTTTTCAATTCACATTTCAGGAAGTTGTTTTCTTTTTCCACTTTATCAAATTTTTCTTTTAGTGAGTTATATGTCTTTTCTGTACTCTCTTGCATAACTTCTCTTTCCTTTCCCCATTTTTCTTCTAGTTCTCCTTTAAGGTTTTTAATAGTCTCTTCTAGGAGTGCCTTTTGTACTGGGGACCAACACTTGTCTGGAGACTGCCTGCTATTAGTCTCTTCAGGGTTGAAAAGCTGTTCTCTTTCTGAATAGAAACTATCAATCGTCCTTTTGTGTTTTTTACTCATTTTGTTAAAGCCTATAAGGTCTGCTTTCAAGGCCAGGAGGTTACCAGCTTCCTCTGCAGAGCAGTGAGAGGTGTATGGATGGGTAGCTGTCCTGCTAGCCGGCTTCAAAAAGCAGTACTGGAGTGCTCTGGGAAAGAGTTCCCCACCTGGAAGTAACTCAGACCTGCAGGGAAGAGCTGGGAAAGTGCCCTGCAAAGAACCCCCACTGTATGAGATAACGACTGCCCTGAGGCTAGATGCTGAGCACTGAGAGTTTCACTACCCCAAGCCAAATATCACCCTGGGACTGTGGGTATTAGCAGTTGAGTAGTGATTGGATTTGCAGGGACCTGAAGTGTCTGTGCCCCGGGAAGCACAGTCCTGCTGGGGAAGTTCTATTGCTCCAGGCCGAGACCCGCACTGTGCCAATGAGAGGCTGCCCAGTCTGTGTCCCCTTGCTGTCTGGGTTTGTAACTGCCCCCACAAAAGCCCCGAACTGCAGGATGTGGCTGCAAGGCCTGAGCCACTTCTGGGTTTGATTGGTTACAGCCAGATTTTGTTAGGTTCTGGTGTTTTTTAGAGTACCTTCTGTTTTAGGCTTTAATTTCTCTACCAGTTTACTGCTTTGTAATCAAGTCAGAGCAGTTAGCCTAGAGCAGAGTGGTCTCTATAACTTCTCTAGCCAAGAGATCACTGACGCCCCTGGTCTGCTCAGGATGCTTGTCTCTCACTGCCTGTGCTAGTCTGTTCCTGGCCCCTCAGGACAAACCTTTCCTGGCGATCTTCCAGATTGACTTCAGCTGGTAAGTTGTAGTGCTTCTGATCTTCATGAATTTAAGCAGTGAAGAGCTATTTTTGAGGCTGAATTAAATAGTTGGTTATGAGGGGAATGAGAGGAGCTTAGAAAGTTGTGTGTGCCTTCTCCACCATCTTGGCTGTGCCCCTTTACTCATATATGGTCTGCTGATACTGGCCTGATACACAGAGTAGTCAATACTGGGCCATTTTTACCCCCTCTCAATTAAGCCAGCCCTTGGTTGAAGACCTACCAGGACATCTTAAGTTGGAAAATGATTATACTTTGAATGTTGGTGGTTAGATTATTTAGTTTTTAATGAATTTTCCATCTCTTTTTCCACTGTCCTTTGTTGAATTTAATCATATTGCATCAGGATCTGAAAAGAATACATTTAATATTTTTGAGTGACTTTTGGGAGTCAAGCTAGAGGAATAATGAGAAAATC
Source organism: Dasyurus viverrinus (assembly GCA_020854095.1). Classification (NCBI taxonomy): domain Eukaryota; kingdom Metazoa; phylum Chordata; class Mammalia; order Dasyuromorphia; family Dasyuridae; genus Dasyurus; species Dasyurus viverrinus. The sequence goes on from CM037001.1 coordinate 251,456,298, forward strand.
ATTATAACTCTCCTATATTCACCTCCCCCCAAAATATAAAATAGTTTCAGAGATCCAATACCTGGATTCCCCATATATTTTGGCATAATCAGGGGAACAGGCACTCTCCAGCTCTGAGAACTGCCACATGCTTCAGCATAGCCCCAGGCATAGTAGAATCATCAAAAAGTTGGGAAGAAACAGTTTCTGAGCCCAAGGACCTTGGAAGATCAGCAGGAAATATGTAAGAACAATAGGGAGGACAGTCCAAGTCAGCAAGCAAGCCAACAGCAAGCCCCAGCATGGCAGTCATAGGTAGAGCCTGAGCACCAGTATGGTGGTATGGGCAAATGCCAATACTAGGATACCCCAGATACCTCAGGGGAACAGAAAAGCTGTAGCTTTGAGAACCGTCATATTCTTCAGTGTAGCTCCAGACAAACAGGCAGCCTCCAGAGGCCACTCCTCCTTTCAGTGCAGTCCCCAGATAAAGTAGACCCCAGATCTTCAAGTGCCTAAAACAACAGGCAGCTGCCAGTGACTGGATCACCACATCCTTCAGTGTATGTAGCTAAGGATGCAGAAGCCCCTCAGGGACACGAGTATGCACCAGACACCACCACTAACAGCCTCACTCAATACCAAGTAAGCTGCCAGACCTCTATTACCTTCAGAGTGTCAAAAGATGAGCAAAAAGAACCACAAAAGGAATCTGATCATAGAAAGTTATTATGGGAAGAAGATCAAGATACAAACTCAGAGAAGGACAACAATTTCAAAACATCCATAGGCAAAACCCCAATGAAAAGTTATGATTTCTTTTCCTAATTTTTTTCTTCTACTTTTCTCATATGATTTTTAAGTTCCTTTCTGAGCTCACCTAGGAGTTCTTTCTGTGCTTGCAATCCCTGCCCTTTTTTCTTTAAAGATGGGGTAGGGTGGCTGGATACTGCTGGAGGTTTTAGGGATCTGGGTAGTGAGCCAGTGTCCTAGTATTTGTGTATGCCCTATGCTGAGGCTGTTGGAGGATTTCTGCATTTTCCCAGAGACCACTGGTGGCTGCCTGTTTGCTTAGGTACCTATAGGTTTGGGCTCTACCTGCTTGCCCAGGGCTACACTGAAGCAAATGGTGGAGGTCTTGCCTCTGGAGGTTGCCAGTTTGCCTGGGGCTATGCTGAAGCATGTGGCAGTTCTCAGAGCTGGAGTGTGCCTGTTCCCCTGATTATGCCAAAATATATGGGGAATCCAGGTGTTGGATCTCTGAGTTAGTTCTAAAGACCTTCTGCTGTTTTGCTGAGGTGGGGCTGGCTGCTGGTTTGCTGGGATGCTTCCTGTTCTAGACTGCACTTCCCTTTTATTCAAGTGAGACCTTTCCTGCCAATCTTCCAAGATTCTTCGTCTCACAGATTGATGGTTCTACTGTTATAGGACTTGTATTATGTTGTGTGGAGGTGAATGTGGGACAGTTAAAGTGATTGTTTACTTCACTATCTTGATTGACAGGACTGAATGTTAACTTATGAAAAAAAAAAAAGAAGAAACCCTAACCTTTGTAGATATATAACATTAACTACTGATACCAGAGTTTATGATTCCATCAGTTTCAATATCTCTCATAATTCCCTAATTCCCACCAAAACATATTTCATGGTTCCTTTTGGTTGTCTCTTAAATCTGATAAATCTGATATTGGAGAGTTAGGATTAGAGAAAAAAGGTTTAAAGAGAGTAAACATTTCTTCCTGCTAGAAAGAGCTTGTTAATACTTCAAAATAAATACCTTAAAAACAATCTATAATTTCCCCAGTAAAGATTCTCCTTACACCAATTGAATCTTTAACAGAATAAAGCTGTTCATCACTTATCACTAACTATTCAAAGAATATCCAACAAACCTTCCCATGATATTACTGATACTGCTTCGATTCTACCTGAGACAAAAAGCCCATGCATCATCCAGCATACAATAAACTCTGTACTTCAGAAGATATATGTTTTCATCAATATGAGTATTCCTTCTACTTGTGCAGCTCCTAACCAATCTGAATCTTAATCTGCCTTTGTGAGTTAATGGTGCTTCTTCAAATCAACTGGTGATAGCTTTTTGATGATTAATTATTCTTAACTCACAGTATTTTGTATTTAAATAAGAAAGTATTTAAATATTTGAACAAGAAAGTTCGTGTTTGGAGACTTTCAAAAGTTTGTTAAGACATAAAATAGCTTGTTCTAGTTTTGCTTTAGGCAACCAGTGGTCAATGTGATGGGGCATTGGAGTAGGAAGTGAACGGGGTTGCTAAAATTATTTCTAATCATTTTCAAAGGATCTTTACTTTACTTTTAAGGCCAGTAAACCAGCTGAAAATTCTTAACTGTTTTACAGAAGAAACATTGACATACTCTTTTTTGCTCTTACATACCCTTCAATTTTACAGTACTTATTTTCCTTTACATTAAAATAGAAAGGAGGGGACAAGAAAAGCTTTTATTTTCTACCTTTCTTTTTTGTTTTCAATGCTTCTTGAACAAAGTACTTCTGTCCATTGCTATGTGTTTTTGTTCCACATATGTATTAATGCCAAAGAATATGAGATGCTCTGCTGTTGAAGCATATCTAGAAAAATAATGTTAAATGTTACTATTAAATTTTTAAAGACAAATTGTTTCTTTGTTATTCTAGAACAACCCTTATGGTTGCTGTCAGTATGCAGTTCACAGAAATGGTCAGTCTTCTTCTTGAATATAATGTTGATCACACTATCAAAGATGAACTTGGACGGTCAGCTGAGAAGTATGCTAGGACCTATAATTATCCTCTGTAAGTGCTAACATAACTCAAATTGTCTTTATATAACTGCATCTAAAAGATTTTTTCCTCCATAAAATTGAGAGTGAATCTGGCTTTCATAGTTGCATATTATAATAATTGTCTGGAAAACACCTTGGCAAACTCCAGCTCTTGAGAACTGCCACATGCTTCATAGTCCTAGGAAAACGGGCAGCCCCCATCAGACAGACCTCTACCTGTTTCATACTTAAGGGTACTAAGAAGAAATTGATCAAATGACAAACCTAGGTTATCGAAATTCAGTAGGAAATGAGCAAGAGAAAGGATACATGGTAAAGTCACATAATCTGAGATTAAAATTTTCAGAAGTAATAATGCAAACAGCTGCCGTTTTGTAGTTTTAAGAAAATTATTTTCATTGTTCATTGTTTTATATCGATTTTATTATTTTATTGTCACAAAACTTATAATTAATAATAATAATGCACATTTATAGAAACAGTAGATTTTTTTTGGTTTTTTGCTTCTACTTTACTCTTTTACTGACCCCTCTCAAATTGTAAGAGACCTAAAGTTAATTTTAGGGAAATTGACATCATGTCTTGGATGCCTTCACAAAAGTGCTAACTAAAAATGTTAATAGTCAATATTAGAATTCACAGAGAGACAGTTTGCAGGATGCTCAATTTGGAGTCAAGAGATTTGGGGAGAGATCATGCCTCTCACCCTCTGTGTGACCTTGGGCAAGTATAACCTTTATGGTATGCACTTATTTAATTGATAAAATAGAGAGATTAGAATTAATGACCTAATATTACAATTCTATAATACTGTGATTCTGAAGATAAGTGTATTTATTATATCTAGATTGAATCATTAGGCTTTTTTTTTCTACAGACCATCAAAACAATAAAGAATTGTTGATAATATGATTAAGATTTAGATACACAAAGACTTCTTGCATATAATTTTTATCTTGATTGATAATAGACTTATTTTATTTTCTATTTTAGACATGCTTATGTCAAACAAATTGAAAAATATATGGAACGTAATAAACCCTGTACATCCCAAATCAGCTGTTCAAAGGAAGCTACCTTTGTTCCTGGATTTGTTTTGAAAGCATCTTCTCTGAACAAAAAAGGTAGAACTGACCAATACAAATAAATAATTTTAAAAAATGAGCAACAATCTTGAAATTCATATCTTCTTTATTTTTTTCTATTTCCATTTTATATTTTAAAGGGATAGGAAGTGGTTAATTTTTGGTAAATTATTTAATTAACCTTGTAAGTCTACTACCATGAAACTGGAAAAACAATGTTTGTGTTATTAATATCTGCTTTATAAAAAAAATTAGATAGGCTACATTCTCAATTTTCTGATTTCTATGTTATTCTAAATATATTTAACCCAATCATATGAAAATTCTTTAATGCTTTAAAGTTATTATTTAGCAATATTTTTGTTTCTTATTCTTAAATGTGGGAAAAATAAATAAGGCATATTATTTATGATGAAATATAGAAAGAAAGAAAGAAAGAAAGATCAAACAGGAGAACAACATTTTTGGGGGAACTCTGTAAATTGCTTATCCAAGCTTTGGACATGCATTTTAAAAGTTTCCAAAATTTTTTCAATGGTCACAAAGCTTTTCCTTAACACAAACTAATGAAAATGAAAAAGTCATAAGAATTAAGGGGACCAGGAAAACAGATGAGCAGGTTTGAAATGTACATTTTCTGCAGATAATTTCATACTTGCCCACTTACTTCCAATTTTACCCTTGGAAAACTTTACAACTTCCTAATTAAGGCAGTTAAACTCTAGAAGAGAGAGCATTTTCTGGAACTTTATCCTGCTAGCTGGACCATTTAAAAAAATAATGACATAGACTTGCAATCATAAATTAATCTCACATTTATAAGAGTTTTTTTTCCAGATCAATTTGTCCATTATCATGTGAGAAAGATCTGGTGATTCCTGCTTGGTTATGAAAGCACAAATCTCAGATGACTTTCTTATTTAAGTGATCAAACATTTTTAACTATGTAATCCTTTCCATATTAGAAGAAATGAGAATTCACAATAGCAGAAAAAAAATTTTAATTATGTAAAATTTTGTTATTATTTGTTATAATTTGTTATAATTTGTTATTGTGCATAATTTGTTTGTGCACAAAAGAAAACTGAGTATCTGTTTTCAGAGAGCAGAGAAAGCAAAAGAACTTCTGGAATTAAATTTTATGGACAAATTGTGCATAATTTGTTATAATTATGTAAAATTATGTAAAAATTTTAATTATGTAATTTCTTCTTTCTCTGTAAGTCATCATGGTTAATATTATGAGCCATTGAATAACAAATGCCAACAAAAAAAAGTATTCTTCTCAATTGAGACAATGATGTAGTATAGATGAGAGAAGGCAAATAAAAATAAGACTCTGTACTCTAGTCCTGGTTCTACCACAAAGTAGCCTTTTCACCCTTTGGAATCTCAGTTTTCTTTTGTTTCCCTTTAGAATTCTAAAATATTGTGTTTCTATGTTAATTCAACTTTCATTATCTTTGGTTTGAATTAATTTTTTTTATTCATATCATGAATAATAGGGGCAGGTAGTTGGTATATGCTATATATATATATATGTATATATATATAATATGGTAGTGCTCATTGTTGTCTGCCTCTTCAGAAAATATTTTATAAGCCTGAAAATCTACAATTTGTAAAACCCTTGGTCATAAATACCACTTTAATTCTAAACAGGTATTCAGACCTACATGACCAGTACTTTGACTAGTCTGTTTTGGGTAAGACTGAAGATGGAGTGCTATGCACCTAGCATTTGCGATATATTCTATTAAACTTAGCATCTTCAATTAAGAGAACTTGACACAATATAGTAAAAGGAATATAGATTCAGACAGATTCAAGTCAGACCTTCTGAGTTCAAATCCCACCCCTCATACATACTCTGTTTATGAATGTGGACAAGTCATTTGGCATTTCTCATCTACAATTTCTCCTCTCTAAAATAATAAGGTAGGAGTAGGTGGCCTCTGAGATCCTTTGTAATGTAAGCTTTACTATTCTAGCATTTTATTGCTAAAAAAAAGAAAGAGAGGGAGGGAGGGAGGAAGAGAGAGAGAAAGAGAGAAATTAAGAAAGGAAAGAAAGGGGAAAGGAGAGGAGAAGAAAGTACTGGAGAGGAGAGGAGAGAGATGACGAGAGGAGAGGAGAGGAGAAGAGAGAAACATCAGCCATAAAATGAAAGTTCAAATACTTTGAAATGTAGCCATTTGTAGTTGCTTAATTCTTAAGTCTTCTGTATTTTATCTTCTCTGGTTAGTAATAGGAATAACTCACATGAAAATTGTTTTCAAATTGTTTTCTTCACATTACTTTTAAGCTCTATAAGCTTTTAAAAGCTTTTTTATAAGCTTTGAAACTTATTTGTTAGGGGGGTTTCTAGAAAATTTTGTTTTTAAGTAACATTTTCCCTTTAATGAAAAATGATTAGAATTCAGACTCAAAAACTTGGAATGGAAATTACTTTATAGGCAATCCCATCCAATTATATCATTGGTGAAAATTTACTGTTAACGGTAGTTTTCCTTCAGTCTTGGGGAAAAATATGTACTTTTCATAGTTCTGGGATTAATTTTTTTTTAAATTTTGGTTTGGTTTGATTTAATGGACATCATTTTGCTGTGGTAAAAAGGCTAGCTTTGGAGTCAGGATATTCTGGAATTCCTTAAAAATAGCATTTAGTCTTTAAACTTTTGCTATCTCTAAAGTAAAGGAATTCTATTACACAATTTCTAAGTCTTCTAGTTCTAAGTTTCGTAATTCTATGAAATCATTTTTCATTTGATAGGCAGTGATTTCTTATTATATGATAGTTTTAAAATGATTATGTGATGTTTTAAAGTTTAATATTCATGTGTATTTAAAACAACATCATTTTAAAATAGATAATAAATAAATAAAGGGAATAAAATCTGTGTCTTTTCTGCCTAAATTCAGTAAAGAAATGTGCAGTTCTTCCCTGAATATAAAATTCTTGCAAAACTAATTCTGGGTATTTAAGGCATTTTAAAGGAATGTCATTTTTGGGGGTGGAGATGACAATAAAATAAACTATCCTCTAATTATCATCAAGGTTCATAGCCAAAGTGACCAATATTTACTTGTATTGGTTAAACTGATTTTATTTATTCTAAGTAATACTAATATCAAAAAAGTTGCTTTATATCAATTTTATTTTCATATATATGTGTGCATGTATGTATATCTCTATAATACAATGATAATTTATATCCCTGATAACTTATAAAAATTGATAGATGTTATAAATTCTCTAGAAATTAAATTTTATTGAATGTAGTTTTAGAGTGAAATGCATTTTATTTTATTGATAATTGCCAATTTATATATGTATATACATATGTACATATACATATATATTTGTAGCAACTCATTATTTACATGTATTTCATTTAAAAGAATGATTTTTTCCTTATTAAAGGGGAAAACATGCCAGAGAAAAAACATATTATTTTTTCCCTAAGCAAAGATAAATTCTCTAAAATTTATTAGTATTTCATATCCCCATGGTTATGGAAGAAAAAAGAGGTCATTTAACTTGTATTGGTTGGGTAAATTGCTTTTCACTTTTTGCCTGCTCTTTCTGTAGTTGTACATTTATTGATTTAGCTGTATTTTAACTACTGTGTTATTAGATAAGGAACAAAATTGGAAGTAAATGAAAAGAACCATATCATAAATAGTGGATTAATTGAATGGATGGTGATTATGTGTTTTTGAAGAGAAATCCCATTTGACAGAATGTCATATAAACTTTGGAAATGAGGAAGTAAAGCATAGTTAGTAAGAGAAAACCAGTTGACGCTGTCTCATTAAGGTTTTAATAATGTCCTTTTAGTAAATGTACTTTAATAATTAATATTTTAATAACTAGCGATTTAAATGAACTTTAGTAAATGAAATAGACTGTACAAGTAATTCCTATATTCCTTTTAGTATAAATTTGCTTTTTTGATAATTTTTTTTCTGATTTCATTGTTTCATGCTGTATCCCATTTCTGTCTATTCTTAGAGGGATATAAAAATGCAGGAAACTCCAGTGCAGAAATCAGGAACAAGAATTTCAGGGAAACATAATTATGTGAAATAATCAAATTAACATGTTTTCCTCAAATAATAATTAAACTATTAAAGGTTTTGCTCTAGTTTAAACTTTAATTTTGGTGTTGTCTAACTATTTTTGTTTAGCATAAATATTACATAGAACAAAATAGGATAGAATTCATTATATTGATATTTTCTCTCTGGCATGCCAGTAGAAAGTTGTCTACAATTTTTGTTGTTGAGAAGCTTTGTTAAGAATGATTTCGGGGGGAAGCTGATATATAAATCTCTTTAGTATTTCTAAAATTTTTTGAAAAAAAATCTCGATTTTTTAACTTTTTATATAAAATATAAAGATTTTTGTTTGAAATTCCTATTGTTAAAACTATTTTGTAGTGGTTTTTTGTGTTATTTATTATTTGCCTGAGTTAATTCTATTCATATTTATTTTGAGATTTCATTCATTAATTATCATATTCCTGTTATAAGTACACTCTTACATCATACATAAAAAAGATAAACTAATAAGATAGTTTTGCAGACTGTCTATTTTGTTTGCCTATGTATCCAGTTCAGTTTTAAACATTTATGTGCTACAAAAAGGGAAGGAATATCAACCTGCCACTACTCTGATCTTGATTCAGTTTTCAGTGTGTCCTTGTAATTGCCATCTATACAGAAGTTTTGCTGCCATCATTCTGTAGTGCCAGTTGAGTACATTCCAATTAAAAAAAAAAAAAAAAAGAACGTGATTTAAAACGATGGGACTTAAGCTTCTTGAGATCCTGTCCCACAAGAAACTCTTATTACAAACCTGCAGAGCATGATTTTTCTACTTTGCTTTATTATGTAAATTTTACTTTGCCACATAATTTAAGACTGCCTCTTGGAATCATGTTCGTGGTATGATATAAGACTACAGCCAATGAGCCACCAGCTTTGAAGGGTTTAGAACTTTTATCCTTTTAAAAACTAATATTTTCTGAATAAAACTAAGAAGAAGCATTAGATACTTTGTTCTATGTGAATTGAGCTGACTTTTTCTGACCCTTCACCCTTTGGGACAATATCTAGGTATACTGTTTTATCCTGTACAATATGGCATAACATTTTTAGCTTACTTATGTTTAAATGGGAAGCAAGTATGTAAGAGTCATTTTTGTTACTTACATAACCAGTGATAGATATTTAATATGTATTATGCTCTATACTGAAGCCTAATTCCAAAATATATCATGGGGTATAGGGAACTCTAAATTTTTAGCTTGAATAAACACAGTGAATACTCATGTAGGTCCTAACCAGTTGGAAAAACTGAATAAAGTGCTGACCTTTACAGTAAGAAATCATGGGTTTAAAACCCACTTCTAATATATTAGTATGTAAGCTAGTTGAGTCTTCACAGCCTGCTTAACCTCTCAGTGCCTCAGATTACTAAATCATTTAGAATATAATTTGCAAAGAAATTGTCTGTCTTATCAGTGGAGATCATTTTTATTATTGTGATTTCCATACAAATGAAATCTAATTAAAAATGAGTAGTTCTAAAAGAAATCTGGCAGCATTTTGTCCAATAGATTGGAGAAAGCAAATTTCGGAGAATGGTTACGAATCAAATAATAACATAAAATACCCAGTGAAATCAGCAAATGTAACAATTTGTAACCACTTACTTATTTCCTTCCCTTGTACTAATGTGATGGTTGATAGAAAAAAAAAAAGTGCTTATTTCACTGACTATCTGAATGTTTTGATGGAGAAGGTCAGAAGAAATAATATATGTGCATTGTACATCATCAGATTTATTTTTGTTTTTAGATTCTCTCCCCAGGAAAGTGTGAAAAGAGAAACTATATTGGTTTGCAATTCATCAGCCTTTTCTAGTGATTGTAGAGATCTAGACAAGGTACATTGTTTAGGACCTCTTGCACATGGAGAAGAGCTAAAAATGTAATGTCATACTAAACAGAACATTCTCTGGATTTGCCCTGATATACAGAATACACAGACATTCCTTCTTAATGTTTGACAGAATAAAGGCTTATCCATTTTAGATGTCGTTAGAATATCAGTAACCTCCCTCCACTGTGTCATTCTAGGGGCCTCCCTCACATTAGGTTGTCCCCACCTAGTACCTCCCCATTATTAAGGATATAAAACCTTCATCTCATCAACCATTTAAGAGGCAATGATTACAGCCTGGGGTTTTGGGGCAGAGCAACTGAGGTAGACCTTTATCTCATCAAACATTAAGAGGGAAAAGTACATTCCATGTCATGATGAATGTGGCAATGTTACATTCCATTTGTGAGGCCAGTGGTGGAAAAGATGAACAAATGAATGAAGTCTTTCTCAATCTACTTGCATAAAAAAATCCAGATTAATCATGTTATGGCAGCTTGTTCCTTCTTGTTCCTTCCACAATATCTGCTAGAGATAAGCTGTCAGTGTGAAGCAGCTTGCTCATGCAAAGTTAATGTAAACAAATCAGTAATAAATATCTAATACTTTAAGAACTCCTCTTTCTACCCACCTCTTTCTACTTAAAGACATTTATCTATGGCATAAACCCATTTTAATCACATTATTACAACAATATCATATAGCAATGCTTTAAAAATGCTTTTCATATTAATGCAACATTAATATTTGTTTTAATTATATTAATTTTTTTTACAGTAGCTGAAAAAAGTTCTACAGAAGAATCTATAAGCAGGTAGGAAGGCTTCATAACAAGTTAAACATTTCTTTTAATTAATGCTCATGGTCTAGTCTTCAAGGGGTTTTTCATTCCAAGGCAAAGCAGACACTCATGCCCCCAAAAGACATATCTTCAATTTAGCCAATTCCCATTGTAATTCTTCTTCTTTTTTTTTTTTTGCTTCATTATCTTTCAAAAAAATTTGGTTTACTAAACACTTACTATGCATGTGCATATGCCTGCATGTTTATATCTACACACATATATGTACACACACATTGGTGCATATGTATAATATAAAAACAATATGCAAATACACCAATATATAAAGATACACACATATGCACATACACTAGATCTGTGTGTGTACATGCATGTGTGTGAGCTTATCATTTTTCTTTTGTCTTTAATTTCAAAACTTTATTTACATTTGTTTTGAAGATTTTTGAGTTCTACTTCTCTCCCTTATCACCACTGTTTTGCACAATTTCACATGTGAATTGAAGAAAGCACATGTGCAATTATGTAAAACATTTCCATAAAAAATCAAGTTGTGAAAGAAAATATAGATATCCCACTCAAATGAAAATAAAAACCCTCAAGAAAAAGAGCTAGAGTAATAGAGAATGCTTTGATTTATATTCAGACTCAATCAATTCCTTCTCTGGGTATGGATAGGATTTTTCATTATAAGTCCTTCAGAGTGGGTGTGTACTATTGAAAATAAAAAAAAAAAATCATTGTAGAGCTGTTTATCCTACAACATTTTTATTACTTTTTATGCAGTATATTTCACTTTGTACATAGAAAACTTTCCAGGTTTTTGTTTTTATTTTTTTCCCGCAAGAGTATCCTACTCATCATTTTCCAGAGAACAATAATATTTCATTAGAACAACTTGCTTTGAAAATTTTTTTTACAATTATTATTGCTAATTGTATTTTCCCCCATTTATTCTCTGTCCTCTTATCCTGTTCCTCCTCAAAAGTGTTTTGCTATTAATCACTCCCTCCCCTAAAATGCCCTCCCTTTTATCACCTCTTCCTTTTTCCCACAATTCACTTCCCTCCTATTTTCTTGCAGGCTGAGGTAGTTTTCTATATCCCTATTAAGTATATATGTTATTTTCTATTTGAGCCAATCTGATGAGAGAATGCTTCACTCACTCACGCTTTTCTCCCCCACATCCACAATTGTAAAAGTGTTTTTTTTTCCTTTGTCTTTTTTATGGCATATACTTCGCATCATTCCATTTCTCCTAATACATCCCCTTCTCATCCCTTAATTTCATCATTAAAAAAAAATTATCCTTTCATATTCAACTGATATCTGTGCCTTCTGTCTAGTTATACTCCTTTTTAACTGGCATAAAAATGAAAATGTTCTGAGTTACAAGTATCATCCTCCCCATGTGGAAATGTAAACAGATGAACCTTAAGTCCCTTATGATATTACTTTCCTTATTACTTCCTTATGCTTCTCCAGAGAACAGGGAGATGCTATAAATAGATTTCAGGGTTTTGGTGATTCTGTGATTTATAATATCCCATTATGATCATTTGTCAATTTTAGAAGAGTGTAAAAATAGGAAGAGATTTTTCTGGAGGATGGACCCACTGATAGCTTCTGTACTAATATTATCTTCTCTGGCAAAATGAATCTTGGAATAGGAATAATTGTAATATTCTGTTCTATGAAGTCATCCTTTGTAATGTGTCATTTGGTGGTAAAGCACCTTGCTACAAATAGGAGGCCTTCTTGTTGATATTTGTCTTTTGGGAATAAAATTACTAACTTTTGGTTTCTTTTAAAAAGACTCTCTGAAAAACCAAGACCTGATGATCCCTGTCCAAGCACAAGGGATGAATTAAATTTTGAAATGGAGGTAAAGTTTCTTTATTGAATTTTTTCCTACTCTTAAATTTCAGTTCAGAGGGTGCTTTGATTTGTTAAACATACATAGTAAACATAGTATACACTTTCTTTAGTGTTTAACATACCAAAGACCCAAATGGAGTTAAAGAAACCCAAATAAGGTAAAAGCAAATACATTTTTGTTCTGTGTCAGGGTTTCTTTTAAATTTCCCGACTTCTATTTTAGTTTTGTTGTGTATCTTTTTGTTGTTGTTGTTTTGTTTTGTTTTTTGTCTTTGTTTTTCTGAAAAACTAGGTGAAATCAACTTTAATACAATTATTTATACATATATATAAATATATTTATATTTAATTTAATAAAATATTTCTACATAATTCTCCATATATCTTTATACTTTTGTATTTATCCATGCGTTGAAAAGAATATTAGGTTTGGAGCAGAGGACTAGGCTTTGTATCCCATGACTGCCACTTGAATGTATGACATAAATATATGTATAAATGTATACATAAATGTACGACAGTTTTCTTTACATATATGCCAGATACTTAAGGTCCCTTCTAGCTCCAAATCTTTGATCTGTTCCATAATAATGCTTTTCTCTAAATGTTGGTTGTATAGATTGCTTCTAATTTTTTGTTATTAAAAATAGAGCAACTATAATGCTTTTGTATGCGTAGATTCTAATTTTCCTTCTTGTGCTTTTTTGGGATAAATTTTCAGGAAAGGAATTCCATAATAATTCCACAACAATGGAATCAAAAGACATGATCAATTTTATGATTTGTATGTGTTCTCTAAAGCACCTGGACTAATGTATAGTCCTACTAGTGATATTTTAGAATTTCCTATTATTTGTGATTTTTAAAAGTTCTTCTATAGCATTTGGTTTTTTTAAAATTTAGTTTATTTGAAAAAAAAAGTAAGAAAAAACAAAAAAAACATATAAAACAAAATAAAGAAAAACAAAAGAGAACACTATCATGTGACTAGCAGATCATCAGGGAGAATTCAAAATTCATAATACAAATTACTAGATATATATGTGTAGAAGAAATTATATTCATGAATATACATTTTTTCCTTATTTCCTTGTAAATTGTTCTTTGGTTCTCTGTTGCACACCTTATTTACTTTATTCTTTTATCTCCTTTTAATCTCCCTTATCACCCCCAAGGGCTACAGTTAAAATATATATATATATATATATATATATATATATATATATATATATATATATACAGACAGACATAGAGATATGCATACATACACCCACTCATATCCCATATACACACACACATCTCTTTCTTTTCCCTGCTGACACTTTAATTAAATTCTGCTCCATAATTTTTCTTGCTATTTTTTACTTAATCTCCCTCTACCTTGTGCAGTTGATGGAATAAAAACATTCAGGATCTTGTATGACTGAAGAGCCTATAACATATACGTTTCAGTTTAATGACTTCTTACTAGTAGGAACCTTTGATTTCTTCCTGCTGACAGTGTCAAGCAGAATGAGTGAATCCAATAGCCAGCCCTAAAAAAAGTGAGTCTGACATTAACATCTCACTAGTTTCTAGTGAAAAGACTAGGTTCTTGACTCCTCTATTGAGATATCTTTCTCTTCCCTTTTAAGGAAAAAAGTAACTCAGACTAATTTTTACTATTCCAAAGCATAGGAAGAATCTAAAACTAATGATTAAAATAAATTCTTTATTAGTAGTGATTTACAACAAAGCTTTAATTTTCAATTTTGTCATATACAAAATGTTAGTGTATCAATTTTTGGTGATCAAAATAGTTCAGAAAAGTTTATTTCTATTATCATAATCAGATTAAATACATCACAATAGCAGATGTGAACTATTAAATGTTAGTATTGATATTTATCATTTTTATCACTTTTTTTTGACAGAAACTCCCAAAATTGAAGTTAACTAAAACTATAAATACTCTTCAGCACATGACAAAAATCAGTAAGCTATTTGAAGAATTTCTTATATTATTATTGCTTGCCTTGAAATGATAGATTTGTTCATGTACTCTTTTATTTGTTTTTCATATAGAACATATGGATAATATCGTCTATACAAAAGTTACACCTTTTTATGAGGACAATCAGTCACTGAGTGATATAGAAGATCTAACAGATTCCTTTCCTGAGTCTTCATCCCAAGCCCAATCTCCTCATCCTGTCCCTCCCCCACCTGCCTACTTTGCAAAGCCCTTGCTTATGAAGTCTACTCTTCTGGACATTTTTAGGGTAATTATATTTGCTATGGTTCTTATCGTTCTTCCCATATGTGGTCACCCTCTGTCCTTTTCTCTTATGCTTACAACTACTTTGTGGAAATGGGAATGATTCTAGAAATGGAAATGCTCAAAAATCACATCACAAGAAAATTCAGGGAAATTTATATACGGAAGATCAAACAGTGATGGGTTCAGGCAATATATGTGTGAACTTTCAGAAAGAAAAAGAATTAGAAAGCAGGCAAGACAAAGGACAATTAGAAGATTATGAAGATAAAGTGGCAGAGGATGAAAAACTTAGGAAGAGTAGAAAAGAGAGAGGGAGGAAGAGGATTCAGTCAAGATGGCTAGGATACTATATATATATAGAGAAGAATCAGAATATGTAGATATAGAGGATAAAAAAAATCAAGATGAAGATTTTGAAAAGATGAAGGAAAAAGAGGATTTGAGTAATCATTAGAATCTCTGTGTTTATACTATGAAATATGATTGGAATGAAGCTAAATGTAAAATAAGTTAAGAGCAAAGAATGAACATTTCTACAAAATTTTCTGTCAGTGATAACTGATATTTATAGAAACTTAGATGACATTTCTATTAAAATAAAAAATACAGAATATTTTATTTGATTAGCAAACCCTTCATTTTTCTAATAAGTACAAGATTTACATCTAGACTGAACCTTAGAGCTTATCTAATTCATTTAATGCTTATTTATAAAGTTTTAAAACTCAGTTGTGCTGTTCTCATAGACAAATTCAAAAAAGAAACATGGAAAAAACTATTTTAGACCATAATAGCACTCATTTATTCCAAAACCTAAATATCTACCACATATTTTACTTAAATTATAAACTTAATAAATATGCTAAAATATTTTTCTAATTATAATAGAATTAGAAAAAGAGAAGGAATATCGAAAAGTTCAAATAGAATATTTATATTGTGCTTATTTAAAATGTATATATACTATCTCTAATATTAAAACATTCAGAAAAAAAAATGATTCCAGAGTCATTTTGTAATTTTAACCATAAAAACTGGAGGACTCTGAAAAGAAACTTCCTTTTTATTTATTTTTTTTATTTTTTTACCAATTTTAAACTCATCTCTCTTTGTTCTACAGACAGACATCAATTTTAAGATATTCAGAATTGGAATCCTAATCTTATTATAGTTCTGTATCTCCTAAACTTTTTAAAAAATAAATCTGGTTTTCAAAACTTTATTTTCTGTTACTTGCAGCACATTTTGTTAGTACAAATACATTGTGATCTCATATGGAAGTGGAAAAAAGAAATAGTTATCTCAGGTTTCATAATATCATTTCCTATATCTCTATTACATTTTATTAGTTCTCATATTTCAATAATTCTTTTAAATAATACATTTGTGAAATCTATTTTATATAAAAAGCATTTTGTTATATGGCACTTAGAAATTAAGAAAACTCAGTTCCAGCCATCTGGCACTTTATATTTTAATTGTCAATCTAAGGCATCCACAGGGAAAAAAAAATTATCTTCTCATAACTATTGAAGAACTCAAGTTAAACTGACAACATTATTAATGTGTTTGAAACATTTAGAATTTTAATTAAATATATTTCTACTTCATGAATCTCTATTTCAGTCAAGCATTTTCTGAATGTATATTTTACCTTTTCCTTCCTCCGTATCTTTATTTATATTGTTCCCTGTGTTTGCAATAGCTTCCTAAGCCTTTTTTTTCCCCTTATGAAATTCTAGGTGTATGTCAAGGACAACATCAAATAATACCACATAAAGAAAGCTTTCATTGGACCTTTTAAACTCTTACTTTTCTTTGTAATTCTCTAACACATTTCATAGATTATATTTTCTCCCAGACTTATAGCTTAATAATCACTGATAAAGTAGCTCCTATGTGCCAGGCAGAGTGCCAAGTTTCAAGGATAGAAAGATAAAAAATAAAAGACATTCCCTGCCCTCAAGGAACTATAGTCTACCCTACTACAAGGAAAGAGAACACATAACATGAAAGGAAACCAAGAAATTAGGGGCTGGAGGAATCTACCTGGGGCTGCAACATGGTGGAAAAGTCAGAGCTTTCCAAAGCTACCACAATGTAATTATTGCTAATAGTGCAGCATCTAGGTTACTCCCAAAGAGTGTAGCAAAGTGAGAAATGAGAAGTCTATGCTGAGTCCCCTCCTTTGAAATTCATGGCTCTTCCCTCCAGTCAGTGGGTTCCTAATTATTATAACTTGAGGATTAGAACTGTGTGTCTTATTTTTATTTATTCCTACTATTTGCATTTGTTGAAGTAATAATTAAAACATTCATCAACATATATGCTGTGTAAAATTCATACTTCTATTTGTGGAGAAGAGTTTTTCTATAAACCAGATGTCTAATAGGTGTTTGCAAACATCTACTACTTTTCATGATTTGATTGTTAGGTCCATCTCCTTCTGACAAGTGCAGTATGTAGATTTACATTATTTGTGCTAGCCAGATATTTAAGAAAAAAAATTGGAGGATATTGTACATTTCATTGTTATTAATTATAGGAAGATTCAGAAGACTCAGAGGAGGACGAAAAGAAAAATGCTGTATTGGTCGACAACATTAGAGGTAAAAGAACAGGTCGTGAAACTCGAAATATTCACTATCAGCTACAAGCTCATAATACAACAGAGAAATGTGCTGTGAGAAAAGGTAAGTTATTGTTTTGACAGAGCACCTGATTTCATCAATTTAGGAAATCCATAAGGAATAAATTTCTAGTGATGCCCATTGGCTACTGTTCTATAGCATAGAACTGTACAGAGTAGTCTGGGAGCTAAGAAATTCATTGTCTTTTCCAAGGTCACACAACCTTGGAATCAGCAATGGAAACTGAACCCCAGGCATCCTAAATCCAAACTGGTCCTGTATCCACTGTACTGTGCTATGTCTCAAGTTGTGGAATATACTACAAAACTTTCTTTTGATAAAATGCTATTAGAAAGTATTAAATGTTGTTTATTCTTGAAAAAAATGTTTTATTTTCTCACATAAAATTAGCATTAAACCCCCAACTTCTGTTTTTGGAAGATCTTGCCTTGTCCACAATCCCTAAGTGCAAAGATTACATTCTTAATCTATTTTTATCTCCTTTCATTTTCATTTAATTTTTCTTGAAGCAATTCTGATGACATATTTGAATAATTTTATATTCTCACAAACATATATTTCAATTATTAATATAGATATTTACCTATTTTATTGCCATGATATCAACTTTAGCATTGGAAGAGGAAGAAGATACAGTGTCATCTTGGGATTCAGAGGTATTTTCTATTAAGTTATTTTGAAACTTTTTAATTTACATTTTAGATTTACTAATTTTCTAATCACTTCAACTGTATAGGTTGAATTAGAATTACAATTTTAGAGCTGAAGGAATTTCACAAATAATCTAGTTCAACAACCCATTTAAGATTTGGGGAAGGCACACCCCTGAGAAGTCAGCTTATGGTCTCAGTATTAGTGAAGAGCCAAGAAGACAATTCGATGGTCCTACCTTTCAGGACATCATGGTTTACACCCTACTCTATATAACATCTTATCAGTTTCAAAGTGCCTCTCAGGTAGTTAGTCATTCAGTGAACAAGTATCATAGCACCTTGTGCTCTTCTCGGTATTAAAACATATTCCAGTAAAGTAAGAGACTTTGGACAAATAGAAGCCTCCTTCCATACTACTATATGATCAGCTTACATATAAATTAGGGGATAGGACAAAGTCACCTATATAAGTTGATTTATGGCTGTCTCTTAATAAATTTCTGTGTAACTTCTATACACAACTGCTGAGGCCAATATAAAGGTAAATGGCAGAGTTGGCTGTGTTGAATCAGGAAAGACTTAATGAGAGAGGTAATAAATAGGGCATAATGATAAGGTCATGTTTTTATTGGCAGAGAGGAACGAAGAAAACAAGCAGAGAGAGAGAGAAGATAATAATGGTGCTTGCAAGCAATGCAAATGTTGAGGTTTAGTTGTTACAGAGGGCCACTAATAAAATTACAGATTATTTTCCATAAAAAGAGTATGAGTAGATACTCTGAATTATAGCTTTAGGATTTGGAATTTGATGCAAACATCAAGAAGCTAGTCTTTCTTTAGGCAATGTATTAATATATTGAAGCATATTTTAGGAAAGCTTTTTGTGATCATTATCAAAGATTGCCTGCAGCAAAGGTACATTATAGTCAAAAGATGTTATTTCAAAAGAAATGTCCTTTTATTTCTCAATAATTTTAAGCTCACTTCTTTTTGTTCTTCAGATAGACATTGATTCTTTATGGTTTTATTAACATATAAGAGAACATGAATAATAATCTTATTGTAATTCCGTACCTTCTAACCATTTTATAAAATGGATCTGATTTCTAAAACTTTAACTTCTCTTACATGCAGTAAACTTTTTAGTACACATTGCATTGTGACCTCATTTAGAAGTGGAAAAAAAAGGAATGGTACCTTAGGTTCCAAAATATCATTTATTATTTCTCCATCACATTTGAATACCTCTCATCTTTCAGTAATCCAGTTCAACAACACATTTAAAAAATTTAATATACATTAAAAAATTTAATTATTTAAAAAAATTAATAATAAAAAATTTTTGTTATATAGTATTCATAAACAAAGAAGACTCAGATACAACCATCTGGTACTATATAATTTAGTTGGTAATCTAAAGTATCCATAAAAAATTTTATTTTCTTAGAACTATTGAAAAAGTCAGATTAAAACTGACTTTATTCTAAATAATAATTTTACTTATCAATACATAATGACAAATAAATAATAAAATGAATAAATAAATCTAAGTGAATAATAATGTTATTAATTTATTTGAAGCATTTTGAATGGTAATTAAATCTATTTCCTCTTCATGCATCTCTATTTCAGGCAATGATTTCCTGAATGTCTCCTTATCATTTTCTCCTTCAATACCTTTCTTTTTTATTGTTTCCTGTGTTTGGAATACCTTCCTGAGTCTTTCCCCCCCCCCCCCCAACTGAAATTCTATTTCAAAGCTCATGTCAAGCAATACCACATGTATATAAAGGGTTCATTGCTTCTTCTAAACTCTCATAACTCTCTCAAACTTGTAGCTTAGTAAATACTGAAAAAGTAGCTACAATGTAACAAGCAGTATTCAAGGGATAGAAAAATGAAAAGCAAAAGACATAAACAACACATAACATAAAAGGAACCCCAAGAAAATGGGGGTTCATGGGATCCACATTGTGCTGCAACATGGGTGGAAAAGACAGAGAAGTCCCAGAGTGCAGCAAAGTCAGAAATGAGAAGTCTGTGCTGACTCCCCTCTTTTGAAATTCAAGGCTCTTTCCTCCACTCAGAGGATATTCTCCATTATTATAACTTGAGGATAAGAACTGTGTATCCTATTATTTTTATCCATTCCTACTATTTGAATTTGTTGAAGAAATAATCAAAATATTTATCAGCATATGTGCTCTGGTAATTTCACACTTTTACTTATGAAGAAGAGGTTTTCTATAAACCAGATGTCTAAAATAGTTGATTGAAAATATCTAATTCTTTGCATGATTTGATTGTTAGGTTCTTCACTTTCTGGCAGGTGCAGAGGGGTAGATTGGTTCATGTTATTTGTACAAGCCATATATGAAAGAAAAAAATATGGAGGACATTGTACATTTCATTCTCATTAATTATAGGAATATCCAAAAGACTCAGAGGTGGAAGAAAACAAAAATGATGTATTAATTGACAACAATACTAGTAAAGAAACAACTTCTGAAAGTCCAAATATTCCCAATGAACTACAGGCTCACAGTACATCAGAGAAATGTGCTGCAAGAAAAGGTAAATTATTGTTTTGACAGGATTCCTGATTTCATCATTTTAGAAAATCCACAAGGAATAAATTTCTAGTGATGCCCATTGACTACTGTGCTATAGAATAGAGTCTTCCAGAGTAGCCTGGGGGTTAAGAATTTCAGTGTCTTGCCCATAATCACATAAAATCAAAATATCATCAATGGAAATTGAACCAAGGCTTCCTAA
This sequence comes from Dasyurus viverrinus, assembly GCA_020854095.1. NCBI lineage: Eukaryota > Metazoa > Chordata > Mammalia > Dasyuromorphia > Dasyuridae > Dasyurus > Dasyurus viverrinus. The sequence goes on from CM037001.1 coordinate 251,477,134, forward strand.
TTCCAAACTGGCCATGTATCCACTGTCCTATGCTATGCTTCAAGTGATGGGATATACTACAAAATTTTATTTTGGTAAAATGCCTTTATATACTATTAAATATTAAGGATGTTTTTGAAAAAAAATTGTTCCATATTCACACATACAATTACCACTGAGTCCCCAACTCCTTTTTTTTTTTTTTTTTTTTTTTGAAAGACTCTCCTTTGTCCATAAATCAAAATGTTTGTTGCTCTTATTTTTGGCCTGGAATTATTGTCGCCCTTCATTTTCATTTAATTTTTCCTGAAGCAATTCTGAGTAGACATATTTTATTAAATATTATTAATATTTATGTACATTTTATTGCCATAATACCAGCATTAGGATTACAAAAGGAAGAAGATACCGATTCACCATGGGATTCAGAGGTATTTTTTATTAAATTATTTGGAACTTTCAATCTTGATTGTTACTTTTAATTACATTTTAGATTTCTTTTTTTACTAATCTCTGCAATTGCTTGGGTTGAATTAAATTGGGAATTTTATTTTATTTATATATTTTTTTTATTTTTATAACTTTTTATTGACAGAACCCATACCAGGGTAATTTTTTTACAACATTATCGCTTGCACTCACTTCTGTTCTGATTTTTCCCTCCCACCCTCCACCCTCTCTCCTAGATGGCAAGCAGTCCTATATATGTTGAATATGTCATAATATATCCTAGATACAATGTTTGTGTGCAGAACCAAACAGTTTTCTTGTTGCACAGGGAGAATTGGATTCAGAAGGTGAAAATAACCCGGGAAGAAAAACAAAAATGCAAACAGTTTACATTCATTTCCCAGTGTTCATTCTTTGGGTGTAGCTGCTTCTGTCCATCATTGATCAATTAAAACTGAATTAGGTCTCTTTGTCAAAGAAATCCACTTCCATCAGATTACATCTTCATACAGTATCGTTGTTGAAGTATATAATGATCTCCTGATTCTGCTCATTTCACTTAGCATCAGTTCATGTAAGTCTTTCCCAGTCTCTCTGTATTCATCCTGCTGGTCATTTCTTACAGAACAATAATATTCCATAATATTCATATACCACAATTTACCCAACCATTCTCCAATTGATGGGCATCCATTCATTTTCGTTTCTAGCCACTACAAACAGGGCTGCCACAAACATTTTGGCACATACAGATCCCTTTCCCTTCTTTAGTATCTCTTTGGGGTATAAGCCCAGTAGTAGCACTGCTGGGTCAAAGGGTATGCACAGTTTGATAACTTATTGGGCATAATTCTAGATTGCTCTCCAGAATAGTTGGATTCGTTCACAACTCCACCAACAATGTATCAGTGTCCCAGTTTTCCCGCATCCCCTCCAACAATCATCATTATTTTTTCCTGTCATCTTAGTCAATCTGACAGGTGTGTAGTGGTATTTTAGAGTTGTCTTAATTTGCATTTCTCTGATTAATAATGATGTGGAACACTCTTTCATATGAGTAGTAATAGTTTCAATTTCATCATCTGAAAATTGGCTTGGTTTCTTATAAATTAGAGTCAATTCTCTATATATTTTGGAAATGAGGCCTTTATCAGAACCTTTAACTGTGAAGATGTTTTCCCAGTTTGTTGCTTCCCTTCTAATATTGTTTGCATTAGTTTTGTTTGTACATAAGCTTTTTAATTTGATGTAATCAAAATTTTCTTTTTTGTGATCAATAATGGTCACTAGTCCATCTTTGGTCACAAATTTCTTCCTCCTCCACAAGTCTGAGATATAAACTATCCCATGTTCCTCCAATTTATTTACAGTTTCATTCTTTATATCTAAATCATGGACCCATTTTGATCTTACCTTGGTATACAATGTTAAGGGTGGGTCCTTGCCTAATTTCTGCCATACTAATTTCCAGTTATCCCAGCAGTTTTTGTCAAATAATGAATTCTTATCCAAAAAGTTAGGATCTTTGGGTTTGTCAAACACTAGATTGCTATAGTTTGACTATTCTGTTTTGTGAATCTAACCTGTTCCACTGATCAACTAATCTATTTCTTAGCCAATACCAAATGGTTTTGGAGACTGCTGCTTTATAATACAGTTTTAGATCAGGTACAGCTAGGCCACCTTCATTTGATTTTTTTTATTAATTCTTTTGAGATTCTAGACCTTTTATTATTCCATATGAATTTTGTTATTTTTTTCTAGATCATTAAAATATTTTCTTGGAAGTCTGATTGGTATAGCACTAAATAAATAGATTAGTTTAGGGAGTATTGTCATCTTTATTATATTCGCTCGGCCTATCCAGGAGCACTTAATATTTTTTCCAATTATTTAAATCTGACTTTATTTGTGTGGAAAGTTTTTTGTAATTTTGCTCATATAATTCCTGACTTTCCTTTGGTAGCTAGATTCCCAAATATTTTATGCTGTGGACAGTTATTTTGAATGGAATTTCTCTTTGTATCTCTTGCTGTTGGATTTTGTTGGTGATGTATAAAAATGCTGAGGATTTATGGGGATTTATTTTATAACCTGCAACTTTGCTAAAATTATGAATTATTTCTAATAGCTTTTTAGTAGAATCTCTGGGGTTCTCATCATATCATCATATCATCTGCAAAGAGTGATAGTTTGGTTTCTTCATTGCCTATTCTGATTCCTTTAATCTCTTTCTCAACTCTTATTGCCAAAGCTAGTGTTACTAATACAACATTGAATAATAATGGTGATAGTGGGCAGCCTTGCTTCACTCCAGATCTTACTGGGAAAGGTTCCAGTTTTTCCCCATTGCATATGATGCTTACTGATGGTTTTAAATATATGCTCCTGACTATTTTAAGAAAAAGTCCATTTATTCCTATACTCTCAAGTGTTTTTATTAAGAATGGATGTTGGATTTTATCAAATGCTTTTTCTGCATCTATTGATATGATCATATGTTTTTTGTTAGTTTGCTTATTGATATAGTCAAGTGTGTTAATAGTTTTCCTAATATTGAACCAGCCCTGCATTCCTGGTATAAATGCTACTTGGTCATACTGTATTATACTGGGGATGATTTTCTGTAATCTTTTTGCTAATATTTTATTTAAGATTTTAGCATCGATATTAGGGAGATTGGTCTATAATTTTTTTTCTCTGTTTGCAGCCTACCTGTTTTAGGTATCAGTACCATGTCTGTGTCATAAAAGGAGTTTGGTAGGACTCCTTCTATCCCTATTTTTTCAAATAGTTTATATAGCATTGGAGTTAATTGTTCTTTAAATGTTTGGTAGAATTCACATGTAAATCCATCTGGTCCTGGGGATTTTTTTTCTTAGGGAGTTGGTTAATAGCTTGTTCTATTTCTTTTTCTAAGATGGCATGGTTTAGGATATTTACTTCTTCCTCTGTTAATCTGGGCAAGCTATATTTTTGAAGGTATTCTTCCATTTCATTTAAGTTGTCGAATTTATTGCCATAAAGTTGGGCAAAGTAATTCCTAATTATTGCTCTAATTTCCTCTTCGTTAGTGGCGAGTTCTCCCTTTTCATTTTTAAGACTAACCATTTGATTTTCCTCTTTCCTTTTTTAAATCAGATTTAGTAAGGGTTTGTCTATTTTGTTGGTTTTTTCATAGAACCATCTCTAAGTTTTATTAATTAATTCAATAGTTTTTTTTTTTTTTTACTTTCAATTTTATTGATCTCTCCTTTTATTTTTAGAATTTCAAGTTTAGTGTTTGACTGGGGGTTTTTAATGTGTTCCTTTTTTAGCATTTTTAGTTGCAAGCCCAAATCGTTGACCTTTTCTTTCTCTATTTTATGCAAGTAGGCCTCTAGAGATATGAAATTTCCCCTTGTTAACGCTTTGGCTGAATCCCACACATTTTGGTATGATGTCTCATTATTGTCATTTTCTTGGGTGAAGTTATTAATTATGTCTATGATTTGCTGTTTCACCCAATCATTCTTTGGTATGAGATTATTTAGTTTCCAATTATTTTTTGGTTTACTTTCCCCTGGCTTTTTATTGAGTGTAATTTTTATTGCATCGTGGTCTGAAAAGGATGCATTTACTATTTCTGCTTTACTGCATTTGAGTTTGAGGTTTTTATGTATTAATATATGGTCTATTTTTGTATAGGTTCCATGAACTACTAAAAAGAAAGTGTACTCCTTTCTGTCTCCATTTTATTTTCTCCAGAGAGCTATTATATCTAACTTTTCTAGTATTCTATTTATCTCTTTGAGTTCTTTATTTATTTTGTAGTTTGATTTATCTAATTCTGAGAGTGCAAGGTTGAGGTCTCCCACTATTATAATTTTGCTGTCTATTTCTTCTTGCAGCTCTCTTAATTTCTCTTTTAAGAATTTAGATACTACACCACTTGGTGCATATATGTTTAATATTGATATTGCTTCATTATCTATGCTACCCTTTAGCAAGATATAGTGCCCTTCCTTATCTCTTTTAATTAAATCAAATTTTTGTTTTTGCTTGATCTGAGATCAGGATGGTTACCCCTGCTTTTTTGACTTACCTGAAGCATAGTAGATTTTGCTCCAACCTTTTCCCATAATTCTGCATGTATCACCTGCTTCAGGTGTGTTTCCTGTAAATAATATATTGTAGGATTCTGGCTTTTAATCCATTCTGCTAACTGCTTCCTCTTTATGGGGGAGTTTACCCCATTCACATTTATGGTTAAAATTACCAATTCTGTATTACTTGCCATCTTTTTAACCCCTGTTTATGCTTTTCTCCCTTCTTTCCCCCTTACCCCCCTTCCCAGTATTAAACTTGTGAGCACCACTTGCTTCTCACAGCCCTCCCTTTTTAGTATCCCTCCTCCCCACCTTAGAGTTCCTCCCCCTATCTTACTCCTTTCCCTCACAGTTTCCATATTCCCTTCTGCTTTTATTCCTTTTTTGCTTTTTTATTCCTTCCCTTTTCACTTTTCCCTTCTCACTTTTCAATGACATGGGAGAAGTTTCACCATAAATTGAATGTCTAAAATTTTTTCTCTTAAAGCCAATTCTGATGGTAGTAAAATACCCACTATATTCATCCCTATCCATTCTTTCTCTCAGATATAATAGGTTTCCTTTGCCTCTTTGTGAGATGTAGTACCCCACTTTACCCTTTTTCTGGTACAATGTCCTTTTTTCCACTTCTATTTTCTAGAACAAGGTATACATGTATTCTTTATACATCTTTACGGCAGAAATATAGTTCCTAAGATTTCTTTTTACTTTTTTATTTTTAGGTTTCTCTTGAGTTCTATATTTGTAGATCAAACTTCTTGTTAAATTTTGTTTTTTTTTTTTTCATCAAAAATAGGTGAAATTCACTTATTTTGTTGAATAACCATCTTCTTCCCTGGAAAAAGATGCTCATTCTGGCTGGGTAAGTTATTTTTGGTTGCATACTGAGTTCCTTAGCCTTTCAGAATATCATATTCCAGGCCCTTTCATCTTTTAATGTGCATGCTGCTAGATCTTGGGTGATCCTTACTGTGGCTCCCTCTATATTTGAGTTGGGTTTTTCTAGCCACTTGGAGTATTTTTTCCTTTGTTTGAGGGTTCTGCCATTTGGCCACTATATTTCTTGGTGTTTTGATTTTAGGATTCTTTTCAGTAGGTGATTAAATCCTTTCAATGCCTATTTTACCCTCTGTTTCTATGACTTCTGGGCAGTTCTCTTTGATAATTTCCTGGAAAATAGTGTCCAGGCTCTTTTTTTCATCATATTTTTCTGGGAGTCCAATAATTTTCACATTGTCTCTCCTAAACCTACTTTCCAGGTCTGTTGTTTTCCCAAGAAGGTATTTCAAAATTTTCTCATTGTTTGAATTTTTTGGTTTTGCTTGACTGATTCTTCTTGTCTCCTTGAGTCATGCAATTCCATTTGCTCGATTCTGATTTTCAATGAAGTATTTTCTTCATTCACTTTTTTAATATCTTTTTCTAATTGTCCAATGTGTTCTATGGAATGTTTTTCCATTTCACCAATTTTGTTTTTTAGAGAGCCATTTTCTGTTTCCAGTTCATTAATCTTATTTTTCAAGGATTTGATTTCTTTATCCACTGTATTTAAATGAGTGGGATGACTTCTCCAGACTCTTTTGCCAAGCCTCCCTCTCCTTTTCCCATTTTTCTTCTAGTTCTCTTGTGAGAGCCTTTTTAATTTCTTCTATGAGATTCATCTGTGCTGAGGAACAGATCATCTCCTCCTTTGGGGATTTACCTGGAGACAGTCTGCTTTTAGTCTCCTCAGGGTTTAGAGTCTGCTCTCTGTCCGTATAAAAGCTGTCAATCATTAAGGTCCTTTTCAATTTTTTGCTCATTTTGTCAGAGAAAAATCAGAGACACACTAGCAAAGAAAAAAAGAAAAAAAAAAAAACCCAAATGGAATCTGCTTTTTTTGGGGGACGGTCTGGGTGGCGTTACCGAGTTCCTACAGACTGCGGGGGCAGCAGCAAGGCACTAGCAGGACTCTGAGAGCACACTGAGATGCTGTGGGGGAGGGGTGGCCAGATCCCAAGAAACTCCAGCTGTTTTTGGGGTTGTATTCTTCACTCCCAGTGTTTTTAGCTTCTCTGCTGGGTTACTGACTTGCTGCCAGGGCAAAGTATCCAATCCTGTAGCCAAGCTCCCCCACAGAGATGGCTGAGATCACACCCCACCCCCTCCGGTCTGTTCGGTTGTGAGCTGCCTGCCAAGCTCTCACTGCCGCTGCCCTCAGACTGTGCCTGATATAAAACCGTCCTGCCCTCGAGCAAAGCAGACCTTTCCTGGCGAATCTCAAGAATGTCTCTTGGTAACTATTTGTGGGTTTTTTTTCACTCAGGCATTAATTCAGAGGCTTGTAATGAGATTGATTCTAAGAGAAAATGCAGAGCTTACACAGCTGTGAGCCTCTTCTCCGCCATCTTGGCCAGAAGTCCTAAACTGGGAATTTTAGAGCTAGAAGGGATTTCAGAAATGATCTAGTATAACTACCCATTTAAGGATGTGGGGAAGACACACCCCAGAAACCAGCTAACTTGCTTATGGTCTCACTGCTAGTTTAGTGAAGAATCAAGAAGGAAATTCAATGGCCCTAACTTTCTGCATCTCATGCTTTTCACTCTATGCCTTAACACCTTATCAGTTTCAAAGTATCTTTCAGTTAATCATTCATCGAACAAGTATCATAGGTATTATGCTTACGCTGTTCTAGGTATTAAGATATATTCCAGTAAAATATTACACTTGGGACAAATAGAAGCCTACTTCCCTACTACATGATCAGCTTACCTACAAATTAGGGGATAGGACAAAGGCACCTATATAAGTTGATGTTATGGCCGTCTCTTAGTAAATTTCTGTGTAAATTCTATACACAAGGGCTGAGGCCAATACAAAGGTAAATGGAAGAGTTAGTTGTGTTGAATCAGTAAAGGCTTAATTAAAAAGGTAATAATTAGAACATAATGATAGGGTCATGTTTAGATTGGCAGAAAGGAAGTGGGGAAAACATGCAGAGAGAGAGAGGATAGTAAGGATGCTTGCAAGCAATGCAAATATTGAGGCTTAGCTATTTCAGAGGATCACTAATAAAAGGCAGGGATGATTTTCTGTAAAATAGAGTGCCAGTGGATACCTTGAATGATAGCTTTAGGATCTGGAATTTGATTTGACTCAAGTAGACAGTGGGTTGTTAGGAAGTATAATAATGTGTTGAATCATATTTTAGGAAAGCTTTTGTGATCATTATCAGAGATTACATGTAACAGAGGTACAATTTAGGCAAAGATATTCCAAAAAAAATTTTCCCTTGCATTTATTACTAATTTTAAGTTCAACTCTTTGTTCTTCAGATAGATATCAGTTCTTTAAGATATTATTAATATATAACAAAGGAATTTAAATCAGAACAAGAATAATTCTAAATTCTAAAGGGATAGTTGTACCTTCTAAATGTTAAGTAAAATGGATCTAGTTTGCAAAACTTTAATTTCGGTTACATGTAGTGAATTTTATTAGTACATGTTGTATTGTGACCTCATATAGAACTGAGAAAAGAAATGGTAATCTCAGATTCTAAAATACTATGTCCTATTACTCCTTTAAATTTTCATGGCTCCCATATTTCAGTAACTCAGTTTAACAACATATTTATAAAATCTATTTTATATGCAAAGTATTTTTGTTAAAACTTTTTATTTACAAAATATATGCATGGGTAATTTTTCAACATTGAGCTTTGCAGAGCATTCGGTTTGAAATTGTTCCCTCCCCCACCTACTTCCTCCCCTAGATGGCAGGTAGTCCAATACATGTTAAATATGTTAAGATATATGTTAAATCTAATATATGTACACATATTTATACATTTATCTTGGTGTACAAGAAAAATCGGATCTAGAAAAAAAAAAAAAGCTTGAGAAGGAAGACAAAATGCAAGCAAATATCAACAGAAAGCATAACAATGCTATGTTGTGATCCACACTAAATTCCCACAGGCCTCTCTCTAGATGTATATGGCTGGCTTCATCACTGAACAACTGGAAATGATTTGAATCATCTCATTGTTGAAGAGAGCCATGTTCATCAGAATTGATCAACTTGTTGTTGCCGTATATAATGATCTCCTGGTTCTGCTCATTTCACTTAGTATCAGTTCATGTAAGTCTCCCCAGCCCTCTCTGAAATCATCTTATTGGTTGTTTCTTACAGAACAATAATATTCAATAACATTCATATACCATAATTTATTCAGCGATTCTCCAATTGATGAGCATATAGTTTCTTGCTACTACATAAAGGGCTGTTACAAACATTTTTCACATGTGGGTCTCTTCCTTTTAAGATCTCTTTGGGATATAATCCCAGTAAAAACAGTGCTGGGTCAAAGGGTATACTTTTGAGCATAGTTCCACATAGCTCTCCTGAATGATTGTATCCATTCATAGTTCCACCAACAATGTATCAGTGTCCCAGTTGTCCCACATTCCCTCCAACATCCATCATTATCTTTTGCTGTCATCTTAACCAATCTGACAGGTTAGTGGTGGTATCTCAGAGTTGTCTTAATTTACATTTCTCTAAACAACAGTGATTTGGAGCACCTTTTTATGTGGCTACAAATATTTTTAATTTCTTCATCTGAAAATTGTCTATTCATATCCTTTGACCATTTATCAATTGGAGAACGGCTTGAATACTTCCAAATTTGAGTTAGAAATGAGGCCTTTATCAGCACCTTTGAATGTAAAAATGTTTTCCTAATTTATTGCTTCCCTTCTAATCTTGTCTGCATTAGTTTTATTTGGTACAAAAACTTTTTAACTTAATATAATTAAAATTAACTATTTTGTGATCAATAATGATCTCTAGTTCTTCTTTGGTCACAGATTCCTTTCTCTTGTACAGATCTGAGAGGTCAACTATCCTATGTTCTTCTCATTGCTTTTTAATGTCAATCTTTATGTCTAGATCATGAACCCATATTACCCTTTTCTTGGTATATGGTATTAGGTGTGGGTCAGTGCCTAGTTTTGCCATACTAGTTTCCAATTTTGTTAGCAGTTTTTGTCAGATAGTGAGTTCTTATCTCAAAAGCTGGGGGCCTTAGGCTTTGTCGAACACTAGATTACTATAGTAATTGACTACTTTGTTCTATGAACCTAACCTATTCCAGTGATCAACTATTCTGTTTCTTAGCCAGTCATGACTACTGTTTTTATATAGTTGTAGATCTTGTTCAACTAGGCCACCTTCATTTGCTTTTTTGTTTTCATTAATTCCCTTGATATTCTTGATCTTTTGTTCTTCCAGGTAAATTTTGTTTTTATTTTTTCCTAGGTCAGTAGGGACTTTAATTGGTATAGTACTTAATAAATAGATTAGTTTAGGTAGTATTGTCATCTTAATTATGTTTGCTCAACCTATCCAGGAGCACTTGATATTTTTCCAGTTGTTTAATCTGACTTTATTTGTGTGCAAAGTGTTTTGTACTTTTGCTCATATACTTCCTGACTTTCCCTTGGCAAATAGATTCCCAAATATTTTATACTAACAACAGTTATTTTAAATGGAATTTCTCCTTGTATCTCTTGCTGTTGAATTTTGTTAGTGATGTATAAAAATGGTGAGTATTTATGTGGATTTAATTTGTATCCCGCAACTTTGCTAAAGTTGTGGATTCTTTCTAATAGGTTTTTAAGTAGAACCTCTGGATTGTCTAAGTATACCATCATATCATCTGCAAAGAGTAACACTTTGGTTTCCTCATTATATACTCTAATTACTTTAATGTCTTTTTCATCTCTTATTACTGAAGCTAGCTTTGATGTATTATCCTGGAGATGGTTTTCTGTAATCTTTTTCACTAATATTTTATTTAAGATTTTTGCATCGATGTTAATTAGGAAGATTGGTCTATAATTTTCTTACTCTGTTTTGTCCTACCTGGTTTAGGTATCAGTACCATGTCTGTGCCAAAAAAGGAAACTTCATTCCCTATTTTTCAAATAGTTTATTTAGAATTCGATTTAATTGTTCTTTAAATGTTTGGTAGAATTCACATATAATTGTGATATTATTTCTGAAATCCCTTCTAGCTCTAAAATTCCTAGTTTAGGACTTCCGGCCAAGATGGCAGAGAGAGGCACACAGCTGTGTAAGCTCCTCATTTTCTCTTAGAATCCATATCATTACAAGCCTCTGAATTAATGCCTGAGTGAAAAAAACCCCACAAATAGTTACCAAGAGAAGACATTCTTGAGATTCATCAGGAAAGGTCTGCTTTGCTCGAGGGCAGGACAGTTTTATATCGAGCACAGTCTGAGGGCAGTGACAGTGACATATAACTGATCCTGGGGATTTTTTATTTCAGGACTTGATTAATAGCTTGTTCCTATTTCTTTTTCTAAAATTGGACTAGTTAACCAATTTCCTTCTTCCTGTTAATCTGGGCAACCTATATTTTTGAAGTTATTCATCCATTTCACCCAAGTTATCAAATTTATTGGCATAAAGTTGGGCAAAGTAACTCCTAATTGTTGCTCTAATTTCCTCTTCATCAGGGGAAATTTCTGCCTTTTCATTTTCAACACTAACAATTTGATTTTCCTCTTTCCTTTTTCTAATCAAATTTATCAAAGGCTTATCTATTTTGTTGCTTTTTTCATAGTTTTTAGCTGCAAGCCTAATTCATTGGTTTTCTCTTTCTCTAGTTTAGGCAAGTAAACCTCTAGAGATATAAATTTCCCCTTCTTACCACTTTGGTTGTATTCCACACATTTTGGTATGTTGTCTCATAATTGCCATTATTTGGGTAAAATTATTGTCTTTATCATTTGCTGTTTCACTCATTCATTCTTTAGGATGAGATTATTTAATTTCCAATTACTTTTTAGTCTATTTTCCCCTGGCTTTTTATTGAATGTATATATATATATATATATATATATATATATATATATTTTTTTTTTTTTTTTGCATTGTTATCTGAAAAAAAATTGCATTTACTATTGCTGCCTTTATTCATTTGAATTTGAGGTCTTTTATGTCCTAATATATGTTCAGTTTTTGTATAGGTTCCATGAACTGCCGAATAGAGAGTATACTCCTTTCTGTCTCTATTTAGTTTTCTCCAAAGATCTATCATACCTAACTTTTCTAATGTTCTATTTACCTCTTTAACTTTTTTCTTATTTTGTGGTTTGATTTATCTAGGTCTGAGAGTGCAAGGTTGAGTCCTTCCACTATTATATTTTTGCTGTCTCTTTCTTCTTGCTGCTCTCTTAACTTCTCCTTTAGGAATTTACATGGTATACCACATAGTGCATTTATGTTTAGTACTGATATTGCTTCGTTATCTATGCTACCCTTTAACAAGATATAGTTTCCTTCCTTATCTCTTTTAATTAGTTCCATTTTTTTTCTTTTGCTTGATCTGAGATCAGGCTTTTTTTTTTTTTTTAACTTCACCTGAAGCATAGTGGATTCTGTTCCAGTCTTTACTCTCTGTATATATCACTATGTTTTAAATGTGGGATTCTGGATTTTAATCTAGTCTGCTATCCACCTCCGCTTTATAGGAGAGTTCAACCCATTCACATTTACGGTAGAAATTACTAATTCTGTATTTCCTGCCATCTTGTTATCCCCAGATTATGCTTTTCTCTTTCCTTTTGTCCTTACCACTCTCCCCACCATTAATTAACCTTATGAGCAACACGTGCCTCATGCAGCCTTCTCACTTTGAAATCCTTCCCTCCTCCTTAGAGTCACTCTTCTTTTCTTAAACTTTCCTTTACGATTTCTGTATTCCCTTCTGTTTATCTTTATGTTTTTCCTCTCCAACTTTTCAATGAGGTGGGAAAAGTTCTCTATAAACCAAATATGTCTAATATTTTCTCTTTGTGCCAATTCTGATGGGAGTAAGATTCACACTATGTTCATCCCTCCCCTCCACTTCTTTCCCTCAGATATAATAGGTTTCCTTTGCCTCTTTGTGAGATGCAGTACTTCTACTTTTCCCTTTTTCTGGTACAATTTCCTTTCTACCTCGTTTTTTTTTTTAATATTATAACAGTAAAACAAAATTATACATGTACTTTTTATACCCATAAAAAAAATACAGTTTTCAAAAGTTTTTACCTTTTTATGCTTCACCTGAGCCTGATAATTGGAGGCCAAATTTTTTGTTTAGCTCTGTTTTTTGTTTTGTTTTTTTTCATCAGAAATTAATGGAATTCGCCTATTTCATTTGAATGTCCATCATTTTCCCTGGAAGAAAATGCTCAGTTTGGCTGGGTAAATTATTCTTAGTTGCATACCAAGTTCCTTTGCCTTTCAGAATATCAGATACCAGGCCCTTTAAACTTTTAATGTGGATGCTGCTAGATCCTGAGTAATACTTGTTGAGGTTCCTCAGTATTTGAATTGTTTTTTTTTTTTCCTGGCTCTTTGTAGTATGTTTAACTTGGTCTGATAGTTCTGGAATTTAACCACAATATTTCTCAATTTTGGGATCTTTTTCAGTAGGCGATAGAAGAATTCTTTCAATGGCCATTTTTTACCTTCTGATTCTATGACCTCTGGGCAATTCTTGTTGATGATTTCCTGAAAAATAGTTTCTAGGTGCAATGTTTCTTTAAAATACAATGTTCTTTTGGAGCAGGTTCTTGGGGGGCTCTAGAGGCAGCCTTAGTTTCAGTTCAGTGTAATCACACTGAAGTGCAGTCAGGTATTAAAAGTCCAAATCCTTTATTGCCTCTTCCAAAATCTTATCTCCTTCACTTGGGGCTCAGCTATTTTTCTACAGGCCTTCCAGATCTTGGTTTCAGTGTTCTCCACAGGATAGCCTGCCACCATTTCTCAGTCTTCCTTCATTCTACCCAATTGCCATCTCTGGCTTGTGAATTTCCTTGACTGATCCTGGCTTGTGAACCTCCTGGAGTCAATTCTGATTGAGGCTCCTAGCTTATATGTGCGCTCTTAAAGGTGTGAATCTTGTGGAACTGTAGTAAGTACTAAGTCCATCTAGAGAACTGTTAAGCACCTTGCTAAACACCATTGTGTCTATCAGTGTCTATTAGACAGCACCTTATAAGAATTCTAAGTTCTTTTTTTCATCATGATTTTCAGGGATTCCAATAATCTTTAGATTATCCCTCTTAGATCTATTTTATAGGGTTATTTTTTTCCCCAAGTAGGTGTTTAACAATTTTTTCTAATTTTTTAATTTTTTTTTTGTTTGACTAATTCATGGTGTCTTATCCAGTCATTCATTTCCATTTGTTCAGTTTTGATTTTTAATGAATTCTTTTCTACATTTACTTTTTTATTTCTTTTTGTATTTGTCCAATTGAGTTTTTAAATGAGTTGTTTTGTTTTATGGAATTTTTTTCCATTTCACCAGTTTTCTTTTTTAAGGAGTTATTTTCTTTTTCCAGTTCACAAATTCTATTTATCAGGGAGTTGTTTTCTTTTTCTACTTTATCTTTTAATGATTTATATGCCTTATCCAGATCCTCTTGCAAAGCTTTCCTTTCCTTTCCCCCTGTTTCTTCTAGCTCTCTTTTAAGATCCTTTTTAATTTATGCTATGAGAGCCTTATGTGGTGGGGACCTGATCATATCCATCTTCAGGTTTTCATCTAGAGACAAATTGTTTTTAGTCTCCTCAGGGTTTGAAATTGTCTCTCTTTTAGTTTAGAAGCTATCAATAATTAGGGCTCCACTGTGCCTTTTTACAAAAACAACAACAACAACAACAACAACAACGAAATAATAACAACAAACAAAAGAAAAAACACTGCAGTCTGTTTATGGAGCAGTGGGATACTTCTAAACTGCCTCTACAGACAACAGGAAGTGGAAGTGAAGCAGCATTGGGACAGCAGTGGCTGCACTGGGAGTGGTGGTTGTGTGCTAAAATTATGCTGAATCCCTCCAGGTGCTGGGTACATGTGGCCAGTTCCCGAGAGACTCTAGCATTTTTGGGGTTATAGCTTTGTGTTTACAGCTTCTTGGCTGATTTACTAGCTTGCTGCCAGGGCAGAGTAACACTGCGGCAGATTTCTCCCCGTAGATTTTTCTGTCAGTGGAGACTACACCCTGCCCCTCTCTCATCTGCTCAGCATGAGGTTTCCTGCACCTGGCCTACCCCCATTCTTTCCCTGTGCACACAAGCAAAAACCCATCTTTTCTGGTGAATTTGAAGAGTATCTTCTGTTGGTAATGTTTTGTACTCAGAATATTCATGCTTTCTGAGAGTCAAGTACTAATTCAGAGGCTGAGTTAAGTAAAATGGTTTGAGAGTAGAGAGCAACTCAGATAGACCTGTGTGTCCTCTCCACCAACTTGCTTCTGCACCCCCACTTTGATGAAATTTAAAAAGAAGCTGGCTCAGTGGTTTACATTTTGTCTTTTACAAAAGGCAAGTTTGCCAAACCACCTGCTTGCAACCAGGACAGAGTGGCCTAAAAGACTCATAGAAGATTCTCAGGTGCTTGGAAGCTACAACGCTCTGACTCCAGCTTCTTGCTCTGGTGTCCTTATGCTTTGGTCTGGGTTTGACAGACAGTTTCCTTGCCCAATTGAAATAGAACTGTCCTGAAGTTCTCCCAAGGTATCTTTTTCTAGACATATGTTATATTCCAAATATTTGTGCATTGGGTGATGTCAAAACCAGATTAAAGGCTTAATCTGCTGTTGGTTTGAGAGAAGCTTATAGGAGGTTATAGAGAATTGTGTCTGTTCTCAACCATCATTGCTCCACCCCTGGAAGTCCCAAGTATTTTGTTATGTGGCACTCAGAAACAAATAATAGGTGTATCCATCCGACACTTTCTAATTTAATTGGAGATCTAAGTTATCCACAAAAAAAAAAAAAAATATTTTCTCATATTTAAAGTCAGTTAAAAAACTGAAAATGTTATTAATCTATTTGGTAGGATTTGGAAATTTAGATAAATGCATTTTGTTTTCATGATTCTCTAATTCAGTCAACTATTTTCTGAATATCTCCTTATCTTTTCCTCCCTCCGTAGCTTTCTTTATATTGTTCCTTTTATTTGGAATATCTTTCTGGGTCTTTTTTTCCCTTCTGAAATTCTAACTATATTTCAAGGCCCACAACAAACAATAACATGAATATAAAGCTTTCATTCATACTTCTAAACTCTGAAAAATCTTTGTAATTCTCTCTTACATCTCTTCTTTCTTCTATATTTATAGCTTAGTAAATAGGAGCAACTATATGCTAGGTCATATGCTAAGTTCAAGGGATTGAAAGATAAAAAGCAAAAGACATTCCCTGCCCTCAAGGAGCTACAATCTACCTGAGGAAGACAACACATAACATAAAAGGAAACCCAGAAATTAGGAGTTGGTGGAATCTGCCTCATGCTGCACCAAGATAGAAAAGTCAGAGAAATCCCAAAGAGCACAGCAAATTGAGAAAGGAGATCTCTGAACTGACTCCCCTCCTTTGAAATCCATGGCTCTTACTTCCAGTCAGACATTCTCTTCCCTTCTAGATTATTTTAACTTGAGGATAAAAGTTGTGTATCCTATTATTTTTATTGATTCCTACTTTTTGAATTTTTTGAAGTAATAATTAAAATAATCATCAACATATGTGCTGTGGAAATTTCATACTTCTTGTGGAGAACAGTTTTTCCATAAACCAGATGCCCATAATAGGTGATTGAAAACATCTAATTCTTTTCATTATTTGTTTGTTAGGTCCATTCCCTTCTGGCAAGTGCTGTATGGTAGATTGGTTCACATAATTTTTGTTAGCGATATATTTAAGAAAAATTTTGGAGCACATTTTTAATTTCATTCTCATTAATTATAGGAATGTCCAACAGACTCAGAGAAGGAAGCAAAGGATAATAATGTTTTAGTTGAGAAAGATACTGTTAAACACATATCTTGTGAAACTCCAAATATCCCCAATCAGCTACAAGCTCATGGTACATCAGAGATATGTGCAGAGAGAAAAGGCAAGTATTGTTTTGACAGGACTCCTGATTTCATCGTACTAGGAAATCGACAAGGAATAAATTTCTAGTGATGCTTATTAGCTACTGTTCCATAGGATAAAAATCTGCCAGAGTAGCCTGGGGGCTAAGAAGTTCAGTTTCTTGCCCGTATTCATACACCCAAAATATCAGCAAAGGAAATTCAACCTAGGTTTACTTAATTCCAAATTGGCCCTGTGTTCACTATATTGTGCTTTGCCTCAGGTTGTGCTACAAAACTTTCTTTTGATAAATGCCTTAATACACTAATAAATGTTAAGTTTTTTAAAAACAAATGTTGTGTATTCTCATGTAAAATTACCACTGAGCCCCAACTTGGTTTTTGAAACATCCTACTTTGTCCAAAATCCCTAAATTACTCCCTTAATTTGATTTTTGTCTCCTGGAATTTTTTTGTCTCCTGTCATTTTCAATTAATTTTTCCTGAAGCAATTCTAAGTAGACATATTTTAATAGTTTTCATATTGTCACTAGCATATGTTCCAATTATTACTGTGGTTATTTATCTATATTTTATTGCCATGATATCAGCATTAGGATTGGAAGAAGAAGAAGATAGAGTCACCATGGGATTCAGAGGTATTATGTTATTTTGAAACTTCAATCTTGATTGTTACTTTTAAAATTACATTTTAGATTTTCTTATTTTCTAATCACTTCAAACTCATAGGTTGAATACATATGTACAAAGACACATATGTATATATATATTTCCATTTAAGGAGTGTAGTGCTTCACAGAAGAAGCCATTGGGGGTTCCCAATCCCCTGATCCACCCCCCTCAACCCTTCATGGGTGGAGGGAGAAGGAAGAGGGTGAAAGACAGACACAATCAGCACCACTCATGCAGCAGCTTTGTCCACCCCCTATGAGACAATTAAAAAAGGCACTAATAAGAGCTAAAAAAGGACAGCATAACCTGTGATTGAAGAATTTGATATGTGTCAAAAAAAGAAGATACATTCCTTTTGACCTGGAAATTATCAAAGTTCTCTTTATGGGGCTACATTGTCTTATGTTAAGATGTTACTAGAGAATTTTGCTTTTGAAGTTTTAATCTCTAGTGATTGGAAATCTGTAGCAAGATCATGTTTAGAACCTGGACAACCTGTTGTTGAGGCTTTTGGAGCATAGTGAACTCTGTAGAATACAAGACCAACAAAATAGGCAAATTGGAGTTCACATACCAATCATCTTTGATCAACTGGCAGGTAGAGATCGTTATGCAGACCCAGTAGTGCAGATTAATTACCCTTTGACTGCATATGAGCAAATTGCTGCTCTTGCTATCAAAGGATGGAGCACCCTCCCAGGAAAACAAGATAGAGGGGACACCTTCACGAAAACAGAGCAAGGTACAAATGAACCCTTTGCTGATTTCATGGGGTGTCTGCAGATAGCTGTCATACACATTGGTAAAAATGCAGCAACAGGAGTAACAATAAAACAACTTGCTTGGGAAAATGCTAAGGAGATTTGTAGAAGAATTATACTAGGACTACATGAGGATGCTCCTTTAGAGGAGATCATAAGACACTGTGCCAAAGTGGGCACAAAGGCCTTTTATACCCAAGCTGTGAGGCAGACCATGGGAAGACAGGATCCCTCTTGGCAATGGACTTCCAGAGAGACTTGTCAATGCTTTCAATGTGGTATATGTGGTAGGGTATCTGAAAGCTCAATGTTGGTATAGATATAGAGTGAGAAGACAGGGTGAGAGAATAAGACCCAAAACCCTATGTCCAAAATGCAGTAGAGGCTTCCATTGGACATCAGAATGTAAATAGACTCAGGGAAATGGGAAGTGGGACCCCAGGCAAAAAAACAGGCGGGGCATGATGGCAGCCAAGATTACACCCAGAGAGTCTTTAAAACGTCAGTGCTCCAACTGATCAATCCACCAAAAAACAATCTATGGAAGAAAGGGATTTCATGATCAAAGACCCAAGAAGCAATCTGATGGGAAAAAGGGATTACAACTAGGGAGAATACGGATTTATAACCTGCAGAAGGGCAGTGTCCAATGTGAGCAGCTTCACTATCTTTAGATAATCGCCAGGTGATGTGGAGAGATCCAGAAAATGGTGAATGGAAGGGACCAGATAACTGTTTGGGGGAGAGGGTTTGCTAGTGGAATGGAGGAGTCGTCAGATTGGTGGCAACAAGCCATATTCACTTTCTCCACTGGAGAGAGAAAAAGAGAAAAACCTCAAAACAAAGTAGAAAACTCAAGAAACATCGGGTGGTTCCTTCTCTGACTATATGTGCCACTTAAAAAGCATGACTTTAACCTAATGGTTATCTACACACACACACACACACACACACACACACACACACACACACACAGAACTGGGATGCTTCTGGTACAACTTTAGAAGATGTGAAGTAATATCCTGGGTTGAGGATTGACCTGTCAGAAATGCAAACAATTCTGGGCTAGCTCCCTAGAAACATCAAGCCAGGATCCCTCAGGCTAGCTGGGTATGGCTGAAGCCTCAGTAGGAACCACATAGAATTTCCAGTGAACCTGGAATGACTGGGAACACAGGGCCTGTGTGAGAAAGAACCAGCACCCGGTGAGTGCAGAAGCAGCTGGCAGAGGCATTGCTGGCTTTGGGCTCTTGCAGGAGGGTGGAACTCCTGCTTTGGGGTTCCTGGTCAGAGTGGGGAGCTGAAGGAAAGTTTGAAGCATCATTCCACCAACCCATGATTAGAGATGCTTACCCTTATAGCTCTTTAAAAAATAAACCGAAAAGAAAAAAAAAAGAAAGAACCCCACCATTGAAACATTATGGGAAGAGGGAAGACTGGAATTCATTTTCAGAGAAGATTTTATTTAAAAAAAAAAAAAAAAGCTTCTACCCCAAAGAGTGAAGGTGAAATGACTCCCTGCCCAGAAAAGTATTTATAGAACTACTCAAAAAATTCAAATTCAAATTCAAATTCAAAACTCAAAAGAGACACATTGAGGAAAAACTAGTGAAAAAAATTAAAACCATCCAAGAAAAATAAGTTTATGGGAAAAAAGTTAACCAATTAGAAAAAAAGGTACAGAGTTTTCAATGTGAAAATAATGCTTTGAAAATTAGAATTTGGCAAGGGGAAGCCAGTAAAACTATGAGAGACCAAGAAATTAAGCAGATTATAAAGAATGAGAAAATAGAATGTGAAATAGCTTATAAGAAAAAATGACAGATATGGAGAGCAAATGAAGAAAATATGTAAGAATAACTGACCTGCAGAAATTTATGACCAAAAATAACATAATGCAGCAAAAAACCCTAGAAAAGTGTCCTGAAGTGATAGAACATGAGGGGAAAGTAGAAATAATAAAAATAATAAAACAAAATTTACTGATCACCACCTTAGAGATCCTGTGTGAAACACACAGAATAATATTACCAAATTTCAAAAAATCAGATCAAAGAGAAAATTTTACAAGAAAAATTCAAATATGCTGGAACTGCAGTTAGAATTGTCCAAGTATTTTCAGCAGCTACAATAAAGATCCTGGAATCATATCTACTGATAATCAAAAGAACTTAGTCTGAAGCCAAAAATATTGTATCTAACAAAATTATGTATTATTCTGAAGAGAGAAAATGGACATTGAACAAACTTGCAGATTTTCAGGACTTTCTATTGACCAAACCCCAATTTAATAGAAAATTTAACACATAAGAGTCAACATGAACAAACTGTTGTAACAGACAAATTATAACTTTTTATATATTTGCATACACATGTATATATGCAAGATTCACAATTATAGAGTATCTCAAAAGAGATTCGAAGAATTAAGGTAAAAATAGCAATCATGTTATACAAATGAAGTACAGAAGAATAGACACAGAAGTGTTAGAGGTAGGAGGAGAGGGTTCATCATTCTGAAAACCTACATCAGGAATGGGTTCAATAGGCAACACTACATATATTCCATGAAAGGTATAGCACCCTCCAAAATCAATACAGAAATAAGTGGTTAGGAATGGACTAATGGGGAAGCAAAGGGTGAGGGAAGAAGACAAAGGAGAAATCTTTAGATGGGGATAGGTTAAGTAATAGCAAGGTTAGTTATGGAGCAGAATTTAAAGAGGCACCAAGGATAGGAAACATGTGAGAGATGGGTGAGTGTGTGAGAGTCCATATGTATGTATATCCATATATGTATATATAAATATATTTTTTTCTTAAATGTCGCTTATTTGGGAGTGATGGGGGGGACGGAAGGGGAAAAGAATAAAGCAAATAAGGTGTGAAGCAGAAAAACAGTGTACAAGGAAGTAAAGAAAAAAATGGTCATTCAGGAATATTAATATATATATAAGGTACAGAGTTTTCAATGTCAAAATAATGCTTTGAAAATTAGAATTTGGGAAGGGGAAGCCAGTGAAACCAAGAAATAAAGCAGATTATAAAGAATGAGAACATTCTAAAGAAAAAATGACAGATATGGAGAGCAAATGAAGAAAATATGTAAGAATAACTGAATTGCAAGAAATTTATGACCAAAAATAACCTTGATGCATAATGCAGCACAAAACCTAGAAAAGTGTCCTGAAGTGATAGAACATGAGGGGAAAGTAGAAATAATAAAAAAATAAAACAAAATCCACTGATCACCACCTTAAAGAGATCCTGTGTGAAACACACAGAATAATATTAGCAAATTTCAAAAATTTTGATCAAAAAGAGAAAAAAATCTTCCCTGATGGTCTGCTGGGCACATGACAATGTGCTCTTGTTTTGGCATTTCTTTTCTGTTTTCTTACGCTATTGTTTCAAATAAATAATTACCAAAAAAAAAACCCTCATTTATGCATAACCATAAAAATGTAAATGATTCATAAACACCAGTATCATAATTTAAAAAATTTAAAATATTAAAATCCATACAAGATAATATAACAAAAGATTACATTTCCATGAAAACCTAACCAAGTAACACTCAAGTGAAATATATTCTAAGTCATTAATCATTAGAGAAATGCTCATTGGAATAAGTCTGAGGTTGTAGCTTAAACAGGGGAAATTATAAAAAGGGAAAAAAATGCTGGAGGGGAAAATGTTTTGGAAACAGTTATATTAATGTATTGACTGAGTTGTGAGCTGGTCTAGCCATTTTGGGATTGCAATTTAAGAAATATATACCAAAGTCCTTAAATCATGTATACATTTCACCCAGTGAGACTTTTTAAATCATGTATACATTTCACCCAGTGAGACTTTTTAAAGCCTATGTGTGAAAGAGATCAAAGAAAGAGTAAGCAGATCCATGGATATAGCAAATATTAGAAACATGTTTTGGGGGTGGGGGACAAGGGGTCAAAGAAATCGATGTATTCATAGTCGAATAAAAAGTGAACAAACAATAGTATATAAATAAAGGAGAATACAATTCTGACCTAAGACATAATGAAACAAGCTTTCAGAGAAACTTGGGAAGAGTGATATCATCTTATGTAGAGTGAAGAAAGCACTAAGAAAACAAGTTTACAATAACAGCAGCATTTTAAGGACAGAAATTTGTATATACTTGCAGTGCAATGACCAACCATGATTTCAGAGTGTAAACGAAAAACTAAGCAAGATACTAATAGGGTGAAATAAAGATGTACAAAAATGTGGATAGCTAAAAAGTTTTCATTACTCACTAAATTCATATCTATGGATACAATATGTTAATTGTTAACTAATAATTATATTAATTGAGTTAATTGTATGAGTCTCTGATTCCCAAATTTGAAGGGCTACAATCTGGTTCAGACTCTTGAAGGAGATAAGGAAAACAAACAGATGAATCAAGCTGGTCAGGAGATATTTTGCCTATCACTGGATGTTTCTTCTCAAGTAGTATCTGATATGGGACTTTTGAAAGGAGTTGTTCAAGTCTGTTTATCCCCATTGCTATAAATTCTTAGTACTCTGGAATCCGGCAAGGCAGCAAGATTTAATAAAATGTACATCCACCATGCAACTCTGCTTTAAAACAATCACAGTTTTAATTTAGTTTAGTGCATCATTGCACCTTATTTAATCAATTGAATAAAAAGCTGCTCTGAATGTAAGATTAATCTTTGACTATTAAGGAGCCATAGATCATTTTTATTGGCAATATTAGCTTTGCCAATAAATTGGCCATGCTTAAAACCATGGGCCTCAGTTTTTCTTTATCACACATTAACACAACAAAAAAATATACATTTATGGGCAAAGGCAATGTGGGAATTAGTTTGGGTTAACTATACATTTCTGATACATTGGTTTTGTTTTTTTTTTTTTTTCTTTCAAATAGGGGGAAGAGGGGGCAGAGGCAAGATGACAGAGAAGTTAACTCTAATTTATAAAAAATCAAGCCATTCTCCAATTGAAAAATGGTCAAAGGATATGAACAGACAATCCTCAGATGAAGAAATTGAAACTATTTCTAGTCATATGAAAAGATGCTCCAAGTCATTGTTAATCAGAGAAATGCAAATTAAGACAACTCTAAGATACCACTACACATCTGTCAGATTGGCTAAGATGACAGGAAAAAATAATGATGATTGTTGGAGGGGATGTGGGAAAACTGGGACATTGATGCATTGTTGGTGGAGTTGTGAACGAATCCAACCATTCTGGAGAGCAGTTTGGAACTATGCTCAAAAAGTTATCAAACTGTGCATACCCTTTGATCCAGCAGTGTTACTACTGGGCTTATATCCCAAAGAGATTATAAAGAAGGGAAAGGGACCTGTATGTGCATGAATGTTTGTGGCAGCTCTTTTTGTAGTGGCTAGAAATTGGAAACTAAATGGATGTCCATCAGTTGGAGAATGGTTGAATAAATTGTAGTATATGAATATTATGGAATATTACTGCTCTGTACAAAATGACCAACAGGATGATTTCAGAAAGGCCTGGAGAGACTTACACAAACTGATGTTGAGTGAAATGAGCAGGACCAGGAGATCATTATATACTTCAACAACAGTACTATATGATGACCAGTTCTGATGGACCTGGCATCCTCAGCAAGGAAATCAACCAAATCATTTCCAGTGGAGCAGTAATGAACTGAACCAGCTACGCCCAGAGAAAGAACTCTGGGAGATGACTAAAAACCATTACATTGAATTCCCAATCCCTATATTTATGCCCACCTGCATTTTTGATTTCCTTCACAAGCTAATTGTACAATATTTCAGCGTCTGATTCTTTTTGTACAGCAAAATAACGTTTTGGTCATGTATACTTATTGTGTATCTAATTTATATTTTAATGTATTTAACATCTACTGGTCATCCTGCCATCTAGGGGAAGGGGTGGGGGGTAAGAGGTGAAAAATTGGAACAAGACGTTTGGCAATTATTATTGCTGTAAAGTTACCCATGCATATAACCTGTAAATAAAAGGCTATTAAATAAAAAAAAAAAATGACAAAGAAGGCACAATCAATTTTCTGAGCACCTCTCATACCCTCACTACCAATGATTAAAATCAGCCTCAAAAATAGCACTTGACTGGTAAAATTCACAAAGATTGGAAGTGCAATAACTCACCAATCGAAGGTAATCTGCAAGATTGCCAGAAAAGGTTTGTCCTGAGCAGCAGGAATAGACCAGTGCGGGCAGAGATAGAACCAGAGGTTAGCATTTAGAGCTAATCAGGAGCGGTAGTGGTTTCTGTGGTTGGAAGGTTTACAGAGAGCTCTCTGCCAGAGGCTGACTGCTCTGCTTTGGTTGCAGAATAGTGGACCAGCAGAGAAATTAGAGTCTAGGGTAGAGGATACTCTGAAGGATGGCAGAGCCTGACAGGATTTGGGTGTCCCACCCAGGACCATAAGTGAATCAGCACAGACCATAACATAGCTCGGCAGAGGCATTCTGCAGCTACTATGCTCCCCAGGCAGAGACACTTCTGGTGCCATGAGGGATAGGGCAACTGCTAATATCCAAAGCAGCTTTTGTGGGAGGCAGTGATACTTTCGTTGCTCAGCCTCTAGCCCCAAGGCAGTCACTAATTCTCACAGTAGGGCTCATCGCAGGGCACTTCCACAGCTTGGCCAGTGAGACCCAAGCCTACTCACTTCTGGTGAGGAGCTTTTACCAGAGCACCCCCACAGCTCAGCCACTCTCTGCGGCAGCCCATAAACAGGTCAGCTACTGTCCATATACCTATCCCTGCTCTGCAGAGAAAGCTGGTAACCTCCTTGCCCTGAAGGCAGACCCTACAGGCTTTAAAAAAAAGAGTAAAAAATCAAAAGGAGTAAAAAAAATCAAAAGGACAATCAATAGCTTCTATACAGAAAGAGAGCAGGTTTTCAAACCAGAAGAGAATACTACCAGGCAGTGTCCAGGCAATACCCCAAAGGGGGAGGTAATCTGGTCCCCAACACAAAAGGCTCTCCTAGAAGGAACTATAAAAAAATCTCAAAAGAGAGAAGAAAAATGGGGAAAGGAAAGAGAAACTATACAACAGAGTAACAACTTCCTGAAATATGAATTGGAAAAGGTAAAGAACTCCTAGGAAGTGCAGGAAAAAAGAATTTGTGAATTGGAAAAGGTAAAGAACTCCCAAGAAAGTAAGATTTGTGAATTGGAAAAGACAAAGAATTCCCACAAAAGAAGGATTTGTGAATTGGAAAAAGAAAATAGTCAGTTAAAAAATAGTGAAATGGAAAAAAATTACATAGAGCAAAACAACTCATTTAAAAACTCAATTGGACATACACAAAAAGAAGTGAAAAATGCTAATGAATAACATAACTCATTTAAAAACAGAATTGAATAGAAATGAATGATTCACTGAGACATCAAGAATCAGTCAAGCAAAACCAAAAAAATGAAAAATTAGGGAAAATGTTAAATAACTACTTGGAAAAACTACAGACCTGGAAAATAGATCTAGGAGAGATAGCCTGAGGATCATTGAACTTCCTGAAAATTATGATGAAAAAAAGAGCCTCAATACTATTTTACAGGAAATCAGCAAAGAGAACTGCCCAGATGTAATATAATCAGAAGGCAAAATAGTCATTGAAAGAATTCATCAAACACCTTCTGAAAAAAGATCCTAACATAAAAACTCCAAGGAATATTGTGGCTAAATTTCAGAAGTATCAGACTAAGGAAAATATATTACAAACAGCCAAAAAAAAATTCAAATCCCGAGGTGCCACAATAAGGATCACTCAACATCTGGCTGCTTCCACATTAAAGGATCAAAGGGCCTGGAATCTGATATTCCAAAAGGCAAAAGAACTTGGAATGAAGCCAAGAATAAACTACCCAGCTAAGCTGAGCATTTTCTTCCAGGGAAGAAGATGGATAGTTAATGAAACAGATGAATTCCATTTATTTCTAAGGAAAAACCCAGATCTAAACAAAAAATTTGATCTCCATTCATATGACTCAAGAGAAGCAGAAAAAGGTAAAATGAACTCTTCAGAATTGTATTTCTGTTGTGGATATACATGAAGAGTACATGTATAATTTGATTTTACTGATATAAAAAAAGGGAAGTAGAAATGTAAAGGGGATGGTGTCAGAAAAAGGGAAAAGGAGAGATTTTTAAAAAAGGAAAACTGCATCCCACAAAGAGGCACAGGAAATTTATTATATCTGAGGGAATTTAGAGAGGGGGAGGAACATTGTGTGAACCTTACTCTCATCAGAGTTAGCTCAAAGAGAAAATAATTGACATATTTGTTTTACAGAGACACTTCTCTCATCCCATTAAAAAGTGGGGAAGGAAAAGGGAAAAGTAAAAGAGTAATAAGGGAATGGTCCAACAAGGAAGGTGAGGAAGAATCCTAAAGAGGGAGAGCTGTGTGATGCAAGTGGTGCCCATAAGTTTAATAGTAGGAAAGGAGATAAGGAGGGGCAAGTAAAATAAAAGCATAATCTGGGGATAACAAGATAACAGGAAATACAGAATTAGTAATTTTAACCATAAATGGGCATGGGATGAACTCTTCCATAAAGTGGATGCAGATTGCAGACTGGATCAAAATTCAGAACCCTACACTTTATTGTTTAGAGGAAACACATTTAAAGCAGGGAGAAACATATAGAGTAAAGATAAAAGGCTGGAGCAGAATCTATTATGCTTCAGGTGAAGTTAAAAAAAAAGCAGGGTTAGCCATCCTTAGATCAAGCGAAAGCAAACCTAATTAAGAGTTAAGGAAGGAAACTCTATCTTGCTGAAGGGTAGCTACTACTGGGCTTATATCCCAAGGAGATACTAAAGAAGGGAAAGGGACCTGTATGTGCCAAAATGTTTGTGGCAGCCGTGTTTGTAGTGGCTAGAAACTGGAAAATGAATGGATGCCCATCAATTGGAGAATGGTTGGGTAAATTGTGGTATATTAATGTTATGGAATATTATTTTTCTGTAAGAAATGACCAGCATGATAAATACACTTGCTTGAGACTTGGAGAGACTTACATGAACTGATGCTAAGTGAAATGAGCAGAAGCAAGAGATCATTATATATGTCCACAATGATACTGTGTGAAGATGTATTCTGATGGAAGTGGATTTCTTTGACAAAGAGACCTAATTCAGTTTTAATTGATCAATGATGGACAGAAGCAGCTACACTCAAAGAAAAAAACATTGGGAAATAAATGTAAACTGTTTGCATTTTTGTTTTTCTTTCCGGGTTATTTTTACCTTCTGAATCCAATTCTCCCTGTGCAACAAGAAAACTATTTGGTTCTGCACACATACATTGTATCTAGGATATACTACGACATATTCAACATATATAGGACTGCTTGCCATCTAGGGGAAGGGGTGGAGGGTGAGAGGAAAACATTGGAACAGAAGTGAGTGCAAGGGATGAGATGTAAAAAAAATTACCCTGGCATGGGTTCTGTCAATAAAAAGTTATTATAATGAAAAAAAATAATGCCATCTACAATTAAATTTGTTAACAAAAGGATTGTGCTTTCATTGTTATGATTTTTAACTAATAAGAAGCATTTATCACTATTTTCAGGAATAGTGAGTAGTAGTGTAGATAATTATCAAGGTGGCCAAAAGTACACAGAGTTGGACAATGAAGAAGACCTGAGTTTAAATCCAACCTCAAATATTCCCTTAAAGTGTAACCCTGGATAAATCACCAAAGCTTTCTCAGTACCAATTATTTGATCTGTCAAAAGGGGATAATGATACAAGCTCCCTCACCACCAGGTTGTTTTGAGGATTAAATGAGATTTACATAAGCAAATTATTTTGAAATTTATATATGAGCTAATTGTAAGAAATATTCTCAGCAATATTTTACTCATTGGTTCACTGATCAACAAAACTGACAAATATTTGTGAATAGTAATTTTCTTTTCCCAGTTCCTAAATAATAGAACCCATTCAGTGATTTTAAGAATTATAGGACAAGAAGAAATAAACATGGTATCATCTCCTTTCTATTAATTTAGATTAAGTAATCCTGAGCTTGTGTTTTTGTCTCCTAAATTTGTTTCCTAAAGATCTGGCCATTTAGGATTTTGAAATGCTTGTTCTGTGCAAAATTGGATTTATGCAATTAATTTTTAGTTAGAGGGAGGAAGGACTAGTTTTAAGATATGAAAACTTTCTAACTACCACATCAAAAAGGAAAAAAATGGCCTTTTTTGGACCTATAACTGATCAATATAAGTCTGGAGAAATAATTAAAGTTATAGAACTGCTAAAAGATTTTAACAGAGTGTGGGAGTTTAAGACTAGTTTGAGACTAATCATTAAATTGTTTGACTCTGTCCCTCTATCAGCTAATTTGAGTTAGCATGTTATATTTTTAAGTGGGCCTAATTTGTATGATTAAAACCCTTCTGAGGGCCTGAAGCTGAATAAGAAGGAAAAAAAAAAAAAGCTCTGAGATTTTCCATGCTTCTCTACTTTAAAGAGGCTTATGCTGGCTAATCTGGCACCCTTGGATAGCCTGGATTCTTCTGGTGTTTGTATCTGTTCTCCAACATCTTTGACATGGCTCCTCTGATTTGTGGCATGAAGGATGAGTTATTCAATGGAGCACAGATCCCCACAAAGACACCTGGGTCTAAAATTCTCTGACCCTCTCCCTAGGGTCCTAATTTCAAAAATTTCTTAAGACACTTCTTATAGCCCTTACACCAGAAATGAGAGCTCTCCATGTTTCCCTCGTGTGTGTGTGTGTGTGTGTGTGTGTGTGTGTGTGTGTGTGTGTGTGTGTGTTTATAGACAGAAGTATTTGGCTTATCTGCTCAGCCATCCTGCATCCTCTATCCCTTCACCTTTAACTGAAGGAGTGTTGAATTGGATAGAGGGAATTAAAAGGGCAGTTTTCTGCCACCTTAAATTTTGGGGCTGTGCTTAAATTGGAATTGTGATTCTGAAATTGAATGAGATGATTACTATTAACTAGTGCATGCTAAAATTGTGAACTGCTTTATTCTGGTATAAGATTTTAGATATATATGTATACATTAACATTGAAGTGTTCTTACTGGAAGTTTTGATTTGAAATTTAAAAAAAAATCAATATTAAAGCAAAGTTCTTGGTAACAACTAAAGAAGTAATGATATGATATAGCTTCTAGGGAAATACAGTGGTGATTTTGGAGTCCCCTGACATTGGAGGGACTTCTGTTCTGGCAAGCTATCTGATTCCAAAGGGCTCTGGCTTTGGAATCTGACACAAGGGCCCCTCCCCATACCCAACCTAGGAATGCTATTATTGTACTGGCAATCTGCCTGATTCTGAAGTCTTCTAGCCTCAGGATAGTCCCATAAATCAAGTTCCTAAGACCATGATGAATAGACCATTCCTCAGTTCATTGCTGTCAGATAGCTAGTCTATTGGGAAGTGAGAAACAAATTCCATAGAGCACTCCTTGGTCTTAGCTCTGGGCCCTAAAGTGCTGTGCTATATAAGTAAAGAATTGAATTAGCTCAGAGGAAGAGAGAAATGCACAAAATTAGAGAAGCCACTTCAAATGTTCACAAGGACTATTTGTGTCTGACGTGTGGTACAGGAGTCCAAGGTCATATTGGTCTGATCAGCCGAGGTCAGACATGCTAACTTGACACTAACATAGTAATGTCATTTTAGTCTTTGAAAATGAAGGACAAAAAAAAAAAAAGAAAAGAAAATGAAGGACAACAACCATTACCTCTAGCACTTTACAATATTCTCAAGGTCAGTTCTAGAGGAAAGAAATACACAGGAAACTCAAAGGAAATCTTGCGGACCTAGGAGAAATCTAGCTAGTTGTGCCCACACTAGACTCCCTATTTGGGAAGGCCACACTCACTTTACAAAAGAATCTCTCCAATCATCATCATCATCATCATCATCATCATGATCATCATCATCATCATGATGCTTACTACATGCAAGGTCCTGTGATAACCACTTTGTGAATCTTTTCTCACTTGATCCTCCAAACAACCCTGGGAAGTAGATTTTATTATTCTCCTCATTTAATAGATGGGGTAAGTGAGGCAAATAAAAGGTAAATGTCTTGTCTACATGTTACGGACCATGCCTAAGTAAGGGGGCAGGTAAATTCTCCAAGAGCCTCCACAGTTGTGAATCCTAACACCCCTGAAGGAGTTGCTAAAGTGGGCCCGAAGTGGAGAAACTCAGAGCAAAGCAAAGGGAGAAACTCTGTGGTAAAATTCCTGACCAGATTTGGTGGAGGACATGTATCAGTCAAGCAATTTGTTGTGCAACAACCCAGAGTTAAGCCCCCTGTGAGTCCCTTGAGTCATAAATTCTGGAGGGGTCTCTGGACAGGACTTTGTGAGGCCTGGAGTCTTAAACTCTGGGTCTCTGGACAGGATAAGATAAGCCTCCTGTGAAGCCCTTGAGTCATAAACTCTGGAGGGATCTCTGGACAGGAACCTGTGAGAGCTGCAGTCTTAAACTCTGGGTCTCTGGACAGGATAGACTTGGCTAGGCCTTCTAGGGTGACTGGAGTCAATTGGCGACAATTGGTGTGTTTGGGCGTTTTGGAATTTAGATTTTGTTCAAATTCAATGGGTGTGGCCCAGTCCCAGCCAGCCCTAGCGGAGAGAAATGAGAAAAATGATCAGAAAATACCGGTAGATAGTCCCTTGGGAGATAAATTAAGTAATTGGAACAAACTGCCAAAATATATAAGGAAAAAGAAAAAGATGATAAGGTCAATACCTTGTTTTGTCTAGGGCGACAAAGATATTGGTGAAGGCACTGTGGAAGACTGGGTGTGCCAAGTCTGAATTTGTACCTGAAAGAAAAGGAAAAGATTTAATTCTCATCAGCGCCTCCAAGGGCCCTAGGGCTGGGAGGAGAACTTATGTCTATTTTGAATTCTCTCTTCTCACAAGAGGAGAGGGGCCTAAATAGAGGTGCAGTTATGAAGAAGTGGGACAGGAGAAACCCTCCAGCTGCAAGAATAGTTTCCATATGGGAAAGATTCCAATCTTTGATTCCCAACCCCCCTAGCTAATGTAAATTACCCTTTGACTCACAAATCCTGGTCCCTTTGAATTCCAGTAGAAGGTCAGGACCTGTCCCAGCCCCACCCGGATCTGAGCCAACTTTGGGGCTACACCCCAAAGCCCCTCAAGCTAAGTCTCCGACTTAAAAGGACCATACTGGGAACCCCTCTTTGCAGAGATTCCAAACATGGCAGCCATGTGAGGACCCTCTGTCCAGTGCCCTCCTTATCTCTACCTTCACCTATCTCCTACTTCTAAACTCAATAATAAAACTCTTTTATCAATCTAGCTCTACGGGCCAATAAATGCTTTTATTGGGAATTCCGCGCCACTACTAGACCTCAGATACCACCGTATTCTTGCACCGAATCCAAGGGGGGGTGCAGGGGAACTCTGTTTGACTCCCTGCACCCCAAACCTGCCACTAGACCTTAACTAAACCCTGATTTCATTTAGGTACCCCAAATCTAGACCTCAACATTTGGTTCCTGACCTCAACAGTTTCCGCTGACCAGAAATATCTTTAGCAGATCCCAATTGGGAGTACAATTACTCTGTACATCAGGGAAGTATGTGGGATCGAGAGAGTGAAGATGGTGGCTTCTTTCCTTTCTCTCCCACATGTCCTGACCTGCAGTAGGGCCACGTGGGAACAAGGGAACGAAAATGCTATTTGGTGAAATTCATTATTTTAAATATGACGGCGAAAGTGGTTTTGTATTATTGGGAATTTAAAGCCGTGTTTGGGATTTTAAGTTAAAATAGAGGTTATTAAAACAAAATGCTGGTAGTTTACCTTAGGGGAGGTGGGGTTGTTTCTCCCTACTTAGAGGTGTGTTTTCTAGAGGTATTAGGTAATTTGTAACTGGGTTATGCCTTAAAAATTTGTCATCTCTGTTGGGCATGTATAAGTTTTATGAAATTTGGTTCAGTTATTTGCAAACAAGATTGATTTGCAAAAGCAATTAATGGTTTAAATGGAGCATCTAGTATTGGTTTGGGAGTGTTTAACATATGTTGGAGAAGGTTGAAGCAAGTAAGCTTTGGAAGGAGAGAGATGGCACAGGAAGAGATGGTGTGAGAGAAAGAGAGGAAAATAGCTCTCCAGAAATGGGGAAGACAAAGGCACAATTCCCTAGGGAATCTGCCATTTGCCATGGGAAAAGGAGATAGATCCCATGAGGTTGCGGCCTGTCTTGAGCTGGCAGCTTGGATCCTGGGGAAATGGCACCCTAAAAAAGTTAGCTGTGATAAGTTAGGGTCTGAAAGTATGGTGGAGTGGGGGAAGGGTGGCCACCTGGAGAGGGACCTTGTCAGGTGATCTAATCCTCCTTCCCCATTAAATATAGCGACTGCAACACCTTGCAAGTTCAGATTTCAATTGCTTCTACTGTTTAAAGGAACAGCCTACATTTACATGGTGTTAATAACGGAAAGTTTTTTTTAATTTTTCAAATCTATAGCTGCTCTAAGAAGTTGGTTGGAACTGTAAGTTATCTGAAAGCGATTTATTTCTACTAAGATCCCATCTGTCTAAAGCAAATTATTTAATGCTTATTTACGTGCATGATAGACTCCTTGTTTAAAGAAGATGATAAAAAATCTAGAGCAGGATTTTAGTCTGAGCTGATAATTTGATAGGGTTATTTCCAAAACTTGAAGACAGCATTAATGTTAAATCTGAAAGATCTAAAAGTTTCTTTTATGTGGAAACGGGATAGACAGCATGCGATTTAGAATTTTTTTTCTTTGTATTTGAGTATTTTAAAGGCAAAATGATCTGTGTAATGTTAAACTTAGAACTATCTAAGCTGTATAAGCTGTGAACTTTCTAGGATGAACCCTTTACTGTGATTCTTGAGAACTAGATTCATCTGAAGCCTTGATTAATGATAATTGCTGTAGGAGATAAAATCTTCTGGGACTGTAGCTAATATTTGCTGGGAATTTTGAATTCAGGTGTAACTGCATAGGTCATAAGGTGGAATTGTGAAAACTTAAGGACAGTTACCTGAAGTAAAACTGCCTTTGGGGCCAGACTTTGGTTGCTGCTATTAATCTTTTAAGCATTTTACTTCCTGGGGCTAGAGTTTTTTTGTCTAAAAGTTTACTTTGCCCAAGTACTTGGGGCCACTCCCACTTTGCCTTTTGAAAAAGCCAGGAATCTCATCATGCCCTGATTAGGCTAAGGTTTAGGTCTAGAGCCTTTTACACTGTATGTTGATGGAAGGCAGGGCTATCTCTGGAACCCCAATCCTAGGCCTCTGAGTTACAAAAGAAACTGAACAGGACAGAGATTAGAGACCAATTCAATAGTTTATAAAATGGAGAGAAATACTGGGACCAGTGGATCCCAGGGCTAGACAAGAGTATCATCTCAAAGAGTCTAGCCCTGAATATGGGAACTGCAAGCCTTTTATGGAATAACATTAACAATGACATAATGCAGAGACCTAGGTGGGGATAGCCTCATAGATGGAGGTTACTGATATTCTAATGACATTAAGGAATGTCTATAATACCTTTATCTCAACCATTAAGAAGGGATGGTCATAACCTTAAGGCAGAATACGAAATAGGACAAATGGAGGAACTGGTCACCCCATTAAAAGTGACCTTTGGCATTACATTATCAAAGATCTATATTGTCTTTAGATGTGTTTTTCATGTTTTGCATGATCATGGTGGGGGGGGGGAGGGGGACTATATTGAGAGAACTTTTGACACCGAAACAATTCCTCATTAAATACGCAGAGAAAATGAAATGAAGGGGAATTCACTACAGGTGAAGGGAAGGAGGCTTATAGGATCAGCTGCCCATGTTGCATTGCTGATGCTTTGCTCCTGACCAGTGGCTTTCCCTTTTAAGTATTAGACCCGGTAGCCAAAGGATGGCTGACCTATGTACAAGCAATAGCTGCTACCACGCTCTTGGCAGAAGAGAGTAGGAAGCTCACCTTTGGAGGCAGTGTTATAGTAAGTGTCCCACACCAAGTAAGAGCAATAGTAAATCAGAGGGCAGGGAAATTGCTCACAGATTCCAAAATGTTGATAATCTTAATCCAGCCTCCTGTCCCTTGGAACAGCACCACCCCTGCAGAGGAATATTGTTGTTTAGAGTTAATTGATTTTCAAACAAAAGTAAAAGGATTCACAAGAATCCCCAATGCCTGGGGGAGTAAATTGGTTTGTAGATGGATCTTCCAGAGTGGTAGATGGGAAATTCTTTTGAGGCAAGGGGAAATAGATTAGTAGATGAGAAGGCCAAGGGAGCTGGGGACCAGGAGATTTCTCATAGAATGGCCTTGATACCTGGACTTGCCCTAGTCTACCCTCTCCCAGTTTTACCCAGAAGGAAAAAGAGAAGGCCTTGACTCTAGGAGCAGTTGGGAACTCGGAAGAACAATGGCTCTTACCTGATGGCAGAGAGATACTGACCAAAGCAAGTATGAGGCAGGTCCTTCAGCAACTGCACCAGGGCAGTCACTGGGATGTCCAAAACCTGTGTGATGCTGTGCTGACAAGGTATGTTTCCGCTGGCCTATATACTATGGCCTGACAAGCCTGGTGGATGGCTGTCTTATTTGTCAAAGGACTAACCAGGCTGCTCAACGCCAGATCCCAAAAGGGGGACAGTCTCTGGGAATCGGACCATTCTAAAGCATCCAGGTGGACTTCATTGAGCTGCCACCAGTGGGTCGCCTCAAATACTTGCTGGTCTTAGCGGACCATATGACCTCATGGGTGGAGGCATTCCCCTCAGCCTGAGCAACTGCCTCGACAGTTTGTATTTTTTTGTATCAAAATCAAAGTTTGTATTTATTTGTATCAAAAAGCTCTTATTAGAACAAATTATTCCTAGATATGGAATAATAGAGAGGATAGTCTTGGATCAGGGAACACATTTTTCTGCCCAAGTATTGCAGAATCTGATTGGGACTTTAGAAATCACTTGGGATCTCCACACCCCTTGGTATCCTCCCTCTTCTGGAAAAGTAGAAAGGATAAATCAAGAAATAAAACAGCAACTGACTAAATTATCTTTAGAGAACCCACTACCTTGGACTAAATGTCTTCCTCTTGCTGTGGTCGGAATCAGAGCCAAGCCACATAGAGATAGAGGGCTTTTGCTTTAGGAATTATTGTATGGTCATCCTCTCCAGGCTTGTCCTATGGGAAACTGGGACCCTATCTTAGGATTTATTTCTTTTCTTTTTTTTTTTTTTTAATAGCCTTTTATTTACAGATTATATGCATGGATAACTTTACAGCATTAACAATTGCCAAATCTCTTGTTCCAATTTTTCACCTCCCGCCCCCCACCCCTTCCCCTAGATGGCAGGATGACCAGTAGATGTTAAATACATTAAAATATAAATTAGGTACAAAATAAGTATTCATGACCAAAACATTATTTTGCTGTTTAAAAAGAATCAGACTCTGAAATATTGTGCAATTAGCTTGTGGAGGAAATCAAATATGTCGGTGGGCATAAATATAGAGATTGGGAATTTAATGTAATGGTTTTTCGTCATCTCCCAAAGTTCTTTCTCTGGGCGTAGCTGGTTCAGTTCATTACTGTTCCATTGGAAATGAATTGGTTGATCTCGTTGCTGAGGATGGCCAGGTCCATCAGAACTGGTCATCATATAGTATTGTTGTTGAAGTATATAATGTTCTCCTGGTCCTGCTCATTTCACACAGCATCAGTTCATGTAAGTCTCTCCAGGCCTTTCTGAAATCCTCCTGTTGGTCATTTCTTACAGAACAGTAATATTCCATAGTATTCATATACCACAATTTATTCAGCCATTCTCCAACTGATGAACATCCATTCAGTTTCCAGTTTCTAGCCACTACAAAAAGGGCTGCCACAAACATTCGTGCACATACAGGTCCCTTTCCCTGCTTTATAATCTCTTTGGGATATAAGCCCAGTAGTAACACTGCTGGATCAAAGGGTATGCACAGTTTAATAACTTTTTGAGCATAATTCCAAACTATTCTCCAAAATGGTTGGATTCGTTCACAACTCCACCAACAATGCATCAATGTCCCAGTTTTCCAACATCCCCTCCAACAATCATTATTATTTTTTCCTGTCATCTTAGCCAATCTGACAGGTGTGTAGTGGTATCTTAGAGTTGTCTTAATTTGCATTTCTCTGATTAATAGTGACTTGGAGCATCTTTTCATATGACTAGAAATAGTTTCAATTTCTTCATTTGAGAATTGTCTGTTCATATCCTTTGACCATTTTTCAATTGGAGAATGGATTGATTTTTTATAAATTAGAGTTAATTCTCTATATATTTTGGAAATGAGGCCTTTATCAGTACCTTTGACTGTAAAAATATTTTCCCAATTTATTGTTTCCCTTCTAATCTTGTCTGCATTAATTTTGTTTGTACAAAAACTTTTCAGTTTGGTATAATCGAAATTTTCTATTTTGTGATCAGTAATGATCTCTAGTTCTGCTTTGGTCATAAAGTCCTTCCCCTTCCACAGGTCTGAGAGGTAAACTATCCTGTGTTCCTCTAATTTATTAATAATTTCATTCTTTATGCCTAGGTCATGCACCCATTTTGACCTTATCTTGGTGTACGGTGTTAAGTGTGGGTCAATGCCTAGTTTCTGCCATATTAGTTTCCAATTTTCCCAGCAATTTTTATCAAACAGTGAGTTCTTATCCCAGAAGCTGGAGTCTTTGGGTTTGTCAAAGACTATGTTGCTATATTTATTGACTGTTTTATCCCTTGAACCTAACCTATTCCACTGATCAACTAATCTATTCCTTAGCCAATACCAAATGGTTTTGGTAACTGCTGCTCTATAATATAGTTTTAGATCTGGTACAGCTAAGCCACCTTCATTTGATTTTTTTTTCATTAATTCCCTTGAAATTCTTGACCTTTTGTTTTTCCATATGAATTTTGTTGTTATTTTTTCTAGGTCATTAAAATAGTTTTTTTGGGAGTCTGATTGGTATAGCACTAAATAAATAAATTAGTTTAGGTAATATTGTCATCTTTATTATGTTTGCTCGCCCTATCCAAGAGCATTTAATATTTTTCCAAATGGTTAGCTCAGACTTAATTTGTGTGAAAAGTGGTCTGTAATTTTGCTCATAAAGTTTCTGATTTTCCCTTGGCAGATAGATTCCTAAATATTTTATATTATCAGTAGTTACTTTAAATGGAATTTCTCTTTGTAACTCTGACTGTTGGATTTTGTTAGTGATATATAAGAATGCTGATGACTTATGTGGGTTTATTTTATAACCAGAAACTTTGCTAAAGTTGTGAATTGTTTCTAATAACTTTTTAGTAGAATCTCTGGGGTTCTCTAAATATACCATCATGTCATCGGCAAAGAGTGATAGTTTGGTTTCCTCATTACCTATTCTTATTCCTTTAATCTCTTTCTCAGCTCTTATTGCCACAGCTAGCGTTTCTAATACAATATTAAATAGTAACGGTGATAGTGGGCAACCTTGTTTTACTCCAGATCTTATTGGGAATGGTTGCAGTTTGTCTCCATTACATATGATGCTTACTGATGGTTTTACATAGATGCTGCTGATTATTTTAAGGAAAAGTCCATTTATTCCTATACTCTCAAGTGTTTTTAAGAGGAATGGATGTTGGATTTTGTCAAATGCCTTTTCTGCATCTATTGAGATAATCATGTGGTTTTTGTTAATTTGGTTGTTAATATGGCCAATTATATTGATAGTTTTCCTAATATTGAACCAGCCCTGCATTCCTGGTATAAATCCTACTTGATCATAGTGTATTATCCTGGTGATGATTTTCTGTAGTCTTTTTGCTAATATCTTATTTAAGATTTTAGCATCAATATTCATTAGGGAGATGGGTCTATAATTTTCTTTCTCTGATTTTAACCTACCTGGTTTAGGTATCAGTACCATGTCTGTGTCATAGAAGGAATTTGGTAGGACTCCTTCATTCCCTATTTTATCAAATAATTTATAAAGCATTGGGGCCAATTGTTCTTTAAATGTTTGGTAAAATTCACATGTAAATCCATCTGGTCCTGGGGATTTTTTCTTAGGGA
Organism: Dasyurus viverrinus; assembly: GCA_020854095.1. Lineage (NCBI taxonomy): Eukaryota > Metazoa > Chordata > Mammalia > Dasyuromorphia > Dasyuridae > Dasyurus > Dasyurus viverrinus. Next base: position 251,515,186 of record CM037001.1, read on the forward strand.
GTTCTTTAATTGCCTGTTCTATTTCTTTTTCTGAAATGGGACTATTCAAGCAATTTACTTCCTCCTCTGTTAGTTTGGGAAGTCTATATTTTTGTAGGTAGTCATCCATTTCACTTAGGTTATCAAATTTATTGGCATAAAGTTGAGCAAAATAACTCCTTATTATTTCTCTGATTTCTTCTTCATTGGTGTAAAGTTCTCCCTTTTCATTTTTAAGACTACTAATTTCATTTTCCTCCCTCCTTTTTCTAATCAGATTTACCAAAGGCTTATCTATTTTATTGGCTTTTTCATAGAACCAACTCTTAGTTTTATTAATTAGTTCAATAGTTTTTTTTACTTTCAATATTTTTAATTTCTCCTTTTAATTTTAGAATTTCCAATTTAGTATTAGATTGGGGGGTTTTAATTTGGTCTTTTTTTAGTTTTTTTAGTTGCAAGCCCAATTCATTAATCTTTTCTTTCTCTGCTTTATTTAAGTAAGCTTCTAAAGATATAAAATTCCCTCTTAGTACTGCTTTGGCTGCATCCCATAAATTTTGGTATGACGTCTCATCATTGTCATTATCTTGGGTGAAATTATTAATTGTATCTATAATTTGCTGCTTCACCCAATCATTCTTTAAGATGAGATTGTTTAGTTTCCAATTACTTTTTGGTCTATTTCCCCCTAACTTTTTGTTGAATGTAGTTTTTATTGCATCATGATCTGAAAAGAAAGCATTTACTATTTCTGCTTTCTTGCATTTAATTTTGAGGTCTTTATGTCCTAATATATGGTCAATTTTTGAATAGGTTCCATGAACTGCTGAGAAGAAAGTATATTCCTTTCTATCTCCATTCAATTTTCTCCAAAGATCTAACATACCTAATTTTTCTAATATTCTATTTACTTCTTTAATTTCTTTCTTGTTTGTTTTGTGATTTGATTTATCTAATTCTGAGAGTGCAAGGTTGAGATCTCCCACTATTACAGTTTTGTTGTCTATTTCTTCTTGCAACTCTCTTAACTTCTCCTTTAGGAAGGTGGATGCCCTACCACTTGGTGCATATATGTTTAATATTGAAATTGCTTCCTTGTTTATGCTACCCTTTAGCAGGATGTAATTGCCTTCCTTATCTCTTTTAATTAGATCAATTTTTGCTTTTGCTTGATCTGAGATAAGGATGGCTACCCCTCCTTTTTTGACTTCACCTGAAGCATAATAGATTTTGTTCCAGCCTTTTACCTTTACTCTATATGTATCTCACTGCTTTAAATGTGTTTCTTGTAAACAACATATTGTAGGGTTCTGATTTTTGATCCAGTCTGCTATCTGCCTCCTCTTTATGGGGGAATTCATCCCATTCACATTTACGGTTAGAATTACTAAATCTGTATTTCCTGCCATCCTAATAACCCCAGATTATGTTTTACTTATTCTTGCCTCCCCCAACCCTCTTACCCCCTTTTAAACTTATTTCCCCTTCTTGTATTACGATGCTTACCCCCTTTATAATCCCTCCCTCCCCCCCTTTGAGTCTTTTCCCCTTCCTTCCCTTATTACTCTTTTTCTTTTCCCTTTTCCTCTCCCCCGTTTTCAATGAGGTGAGAGAGAATTTTCTCTAAAACAAATGTCAATTATTTCTTCTTTGGGCCAAATCTGATGAGAGTAAGATTCACACAATGTTCCTCCCCCTCTCTAAATTCCCTCAGATATGATAAGTTTCCTTTGCCTCTTTGTGGGATGTGGTTTCCCTCTTTTTATCCCTCCTTCTCATCTTATTCTGCCATCATCCCTTTTCCATATCTACTTCCCCTTTTTATGATATATCAGTACAATCAAATTATACATGTATATTTTTTGTATATCCACAACAGAAATACAATTTTCAAGAGTTATTTTTACCTTTTCTGCACCTCTTGAGCTCTATGGTTGGAGATCAAATTTTTTGTTTAGTTCTGGTTTTTTCTTCAGAAACAAATGGAATTCATTTGTTTCATTAAATGTCCATCTTCTTCCCTGGTAGAAAATGCTCAGCTTAGCTGGGTAGTTTATTCTTGGCTGCATCCCAAGTTCTTGTGCCTTTCGAAATATCATATTCCAGGCCCTTCTTTCCTTCAATGTGGAGGCAGCCAGATCTTGGGTAATCCTTATTGTGGCACTTCGGTATTTAAATGTTTTTTTTTTGGCTGCTTGTAAAATTTTTTCTTTAATCTGATAGTTCTAGAATTTGGCCACAATATTCCTTGGGGTTTTTATTTTAGGGTTTCTTTCAGAAGGTGTTCGATGAATTCTTTCAATACCTATTTTACCTTCTGATTCTATTACATCTGGGCAGTTCTCTTTGAAGATTTCTTGTAAAATAGTATCTAGGCTCTTTTTTTCATCATAGTTTTCAGAAAGTCCAATAATCCTCAGATTATCTTTCCTAGATCTATTTTCCAAGTCTGTCGTTTTTGCAAGTAGATAATTCATGGTTTTTTCCAGTTTGTCAATTTTTTGGTTTTGCTTGACTGATTCTTGCTGTCTCAATGAATCATTAGTTTCTAATTGTTCAGTTCTAATTTTTAAAGAATTAATTTCTTCATTAGCTTTTTTTACTTCTTTCTGTATTTGTCCAATTGAGGTTTTAAATGTATTGTTTTGGTCTGTGGAATTTTTTTCTATTTTACTAATTTTTTTTTTTAGTGAAATATTTTCTTTTTCTAATTCGCAAATCCTATTTTCTTGTGAATTCTTTGTCTTTTCCAATTCGTAAATCCTATTTTCTTGTGAGTTCTTTGTCTTTTCCAATTCCCAAATCCTATTTTCTTGTGAGTTCTTTGTCTTTTCCAATTCGCAAATCCTATTTTCTAGTGCACATTTCTTACTTTCCTGAGATTTTTTTTATTCTTTCCAGTTCACAAATTTTGTTTCCTTGCGCTTCCTGATAATTTTTTAACTTTTCCAATTCGTTTCTCAGGAAGTTGTTGCTCTCTTGTAAGGCTTCCCTTTCCTTTCCCCATTTATCTTCTAACTCTCTTTTGAGACTTTTAATGGTCTCTTCTAGGAGAACATTATATGAAGGAGGACAGTCTGATGCATTTTTGCTGTTTGCTATCTCTTCAGGTTTGTTGACCTGCTCTTTTTCTGCATAGAAGCTGTCTATAATTCTTTTCATCTTTTTATTCATGTTTTAAAGCCTTAAGGGTATTTCTCCTAGGCAAGGGGATTACCAGCTTCCTCTGCAGAACAGGGAGAGATAAAAGGATTACCGGCTCTGATTGTGTGGGAGAGCTCTGAGTGAGAGTTTTCCCTTCCCCCAGCAGGAAGTGGATTCAGCACTGGCTGAGCTTTGGAAAGGGGCCCTTTGGGCCGTATATATTTGAGATCGCTTTTAGGCTAGAAATTAGGGGAGAGAGTTTCGTTGCCCCAGGCCGGAGCCTCTTGTGGGACTGTGAGTATTAGCAGCTGTCCACAGACTGCTGATTTTAACGAGCTCTGCCTGGGAACTCTCCCCGCCCCGCGTCTCTGCCTGAAGCAAATCGGCTGGTGCAAGCTCTATAGCCCCAAGCCAAGTCCTCCACTGTGCAGATTGGAGGCTAACCCGGGCTGTGTCCTCCTGCTGTGCAGGATCGTAGCTGCCCCAAGGAAAAGCCCCGTGCTGCGGGTTGTGGCTGCGGCTTGTGCTGAGATCTGTGCTCTCACTTCCGGTTTGAGACTCTCCTTGGAACCTAATTTCTCTCCCTGTCTGTGCTGATCTCTCCCTGGGCCCCAGAACCAACCTTCTCTGGCGAGACTGCAGGTTTTCTTTGGCCGGTGAGTTGTTCTACTTCTTATCTTTGTGAATTGTATCAGTCAAGGATATTATTGAGGCTCGATATATAATATTGATAGAGGGTAAGAGAAGAGTTTAGAAAGTCTCGTGTGTCTTCTCCGCCATCTTGGATCCGCCCCCCCAAAGGATTTATTTCTTAAGAGATATGTTAAGTCATTGCTAGGACTTCAACAAAATGGTTAATCGCTCAGACTCCTCTAGGTTTCCCTATTCATAGAATTCAGGTTGGAGACTGGGTGTTGATCCGTTTCTGGAAGGATGAGAAGCTGACTCTGTGCTGGATTGGACCCTACCAGGTGATACTGACCTCGGACACTGCAATTCGCACACAGGAACGAGACTGGACACACCACACCAGAACAAAAGGACCTGTGGCGCCACCTTTATCCGAGTGGACAGTTGAAGATGGGGAGATCTCAAATTACATCTGAGGAGGGGACCTCCACTGAATGGGAACACAAATTCTGAATCCAGTGCATTGTAACTGTATGACTTTTCTTACATGAATTACTTTGGGAAACCCTCATGGGGCTTTCCCTGAGCTTTGGGTTTGCCTATTTCCTCATGATAGCCATAGAAACCAGACTTTTATCTTCCAGAGATGAGAACCAGCTCCTCCTGCTCATGCAGAATATAGGGAGAACTTTTAACTTATCAAATTGTTGGATCTGTGGTGGACCCCAACAATTGAGCTAATGGCCATGGGTACCTGTCCCCTTAAGCCCAGCCTGGATCCTTAGTAACTGATCCCAAATTCATAATGGGACTGATTTCTAGAACTTAGAAGAGAAACATCAGTGGCCATTGACAGAAGATAGGATTTGTAAAAGAGGGCAAAGTTTGAAGCTGGGAAATAGTGTATGTGAATGGACTTAACTCTGGACAAACTAAAAGACTTTTTCCTTATCTTGTAGTGGGAGTCGTCGTTTGGAGCTCTTGGGAGCTCTGGCACAATTCCTTAGGTATTGCTGTGGATAGACAAAAGGCTTTCTTTTTGTCTGCCTGTCTCTAGGAGATACGAGGGAGGCTGCAAGGATTTGAAAAACTAAGTTTTAACCTGTCTAGACATCAATGGGGTTGGTACAATGTCACCCCAGGGACACCTGGAAAACATGGGACTCTGTTTCCCACATTTTGGAATGCCTCTAATCTGGCCAGTTGCCAATTGTAGTTGGAGGAAGGAGCAGGGTTTATGGAAATGTCAGTATGTCACCTTTGTAGGGGAAGGTCCCCTAGGGAGGAGAGACTAGCAATATTACACTTTTATAAGGAATAGTTCAGACATAGTTTTGAGGGAACAACCTGTTCTAATGGGTCATGATTAGATCTGTGGACTAACTGCTGATAGTCATCTACCTCTTAATTAGACAGGGATTTGCTATATTGGACTAATAAGACCAAAATTTTTCTTTCTTCCTGAATAGGCAAACCAATATTTAGGGATTCAGTTGCACGATGATTTGGGAAGAGAGAAATGGGGTTTAGATACCTCTATTACTCAGACTGGAGATGGAAATGGTTGAGGTGATGCCTGGTCTCCAGAGAAATAGTTAAAGAGTATGGGCCAGCCACTTGGGCTCAAGATGAAAGTTGGGGATATAGAACCCCAATATATATGTTGAACAGAATAATTAAGCTTCAAGCAGTAGAGATTATGGTTGAGGCACTAGATCTTTTGGCTGACCAAGCTACTCAAACCAGAGAGGCTGTTTTACAAATATAGATTTGTGCTGGATTATTTATTGGCCAAGTAAGAGGGAGTTTGTGCGAAACTAAATTAGTATATTTGTTGTATCTAGTAAAAGAAGTCATTAAGAACATTAGGAAAATTGCTCATGATCTATACATGATCTATGCCTGGACCTCATCATCCTGGTTTGGGAGAAGCTAGTGGAAGCAGCTCCTTTGGTTTGGCCTTATAGCTCTCAGTAGCGTTTTATTACTCCCCATCTGCATACCTTGTGTATGGAATAGAGAGAGATAAGGTGAAGAACTTACAGGAATGTATGAATTCTTTTTCTGTATTTTATTATTTCTGGGTTTCCCCTATGACCTGTATAATATGTGCAGGCTCATATCTACTTGAGCCTTGGCCAGCTAGAAACATCTTTACTTAACTTGAGCTGATGACATTTATTGGTATTTGACATTTATCGATATTTAGTCTATTAGCTGGACCACTGTCTGCTTGATTAAGCCTGAAGGCCTGACTTTCTGTTTCCTTGAAATCAGGAGATTTCGGGGAAACAGAAACCTTCCATTCCAATCTCCCCAAATAGCAACAACCAATTAGATGCCTCCCCCTCCCCTTCTCAACGCTCTCTTACTTGTGATGTATTTTCTTGTATAAAAGCTATGTATCTTTACTACTTCTTTAGCCCTCCTACCTCGAGCTTTCTCTTATCTGGTGATGGGACGGCTCATCCTCCAGAGGTTTTCAATAAAATTTGAAGTTATGCTACAAGAATTTGAAGAGATCTCAGTGTACAAATAAGAGGGGGGACTGAACGAGATGGTTCAAGACAGTTGTGAAAATCGAGTAAGCCTTCATCTATTTCAAAGTTTGAGTAGGCCTGAAGGACTTTAAGCATTAAGTCAAGGGCATACTTAAGTCCCCTCCCTGCTATCCTGCTAAGGCCATACTTAAGTCCCCTTATTATCCTCCTATGACATCAGTGTCTTTCTGTTTTGGTCAAATATGGGAAACTATGTACTTATTGGTCAAGTTCAATTTCTTGGGTAGTTCCCACATTTAAAATGTAAGGAATATACTTTCTTCTCAGCAGTTCATGGAACCTATTCAAAAACTGACCATATATTAGGACATAAAGACCTCAAAATTAAATGCAAGAAAGCAGAAATAGTAAATGCTTTCTTTTCAGATCATGATGCAATAAAAACTACATTCAGCAAAAAGTTAGGGGGAAATAGACCAAAAAGTAATTGGAAACTAAACAATCTCATCTTAAAGAATGATTGGGTGAAGCAGCAAATTATAGATACAATTAATAATTTCACCCAAGATAATGACAATGATGAGACATCATACCAAAATCTATGGGATGCAGCCAAAGCAGTAATAAGAGGGAATTTTATATCCTTAGAAGCTTACTTAAATAAAGCAGAGAAAGAAAAAATTAATGAATTGGGCTTGCAACTAAAAAAACTAAAAAAAGACCAAATTAAAAACCCCCAATCTAATACTAAATTGGAAATTCTAAAATTAAAAGGAGAAATTAAAAATATTGAAAGTAAAAAAAACTATTGAACTAATTAACAAAACTAAGAGTTGGTTCTATGAAAAAGCCAATAAAATAGACAAGCCTTTGGTAAATCTGATTAGAAAAAGGAGGGAGGAAAATGAAATTAGTAGTCTTAAAAATGAAAAGGGAGAACTTTCCACCAATGAAGAAGAAATCAGAGAAATAATAAGGAGTTATTTTGCTCAACTTTATGCCAATAAATTTGATAACCTAAGTGAAATGGATGAATACCTACAAAAATATAGACTTCCCAAACTAACAGAGGAGGAAGTAAATTGCTTAAATAGTCCCATTTCAGAAAAAGAGATAGAACAGGCAATTAAAGAACTCCCTAAGAAAAAATCCCCAGGACCAGATGGATTTACATGTGAATTTTACCAAACATTTAAAGAACAATTGGCCCCAATGCTATATAAATTATTTGATAAAATAGGGAATGAAGGAGTCCTACCAAATTCCTTCTATGACACAGACATGGTACTGATACCTAAACCAGGTAGGTTAAAATCAGAGAAAGAAAATTATAGACCCATCTCCCTAATGAATATTGATGCTAAAATCTTAAATAAGATATTAGCAAAAAGACTACAGAAAATCATCACCAGGATAATACACTATGATCAAGTAGGATTTATACCAGGAATGCAGGGCTGGTTCAATATTAGGAAAACTATCAATATAATTGGCCATATTAACAACCAAATTAACAAAAACCACATGATTATCTCAATAGATGCAGAAAAGGCATTTGACAAAATCCAACATCCATTCCTATTAAAAACACTTGAGAGTATAGGAATAAATGGACTTTTCCTTAAAATAATCAGCAGCATCTATTTAAAACCATCAGTAAGCATCATATGTAATGGAGACAAACTGCAACCATTCCCAATAAGATCTGGAGTAAAACAAGGTTGCCCACTATCACCGTTACTATTTAATATTGTATTAGAAACGCTAGCTGTGGCAATAAGAGCTGAGAAAGAGATTAAAGGAATAAGAATAGGTCATGAGGAAACCAAACTATCACTCTTTGCCGATGACATGATGGTATATTTAGAGAACCCCAGAGATTCTACTAAAAAGTTATTAGAAACAATTCACAACTTTAGCAAAGTTGCGGGTTATAAAATAAACCCACATAAGTCATCAGCATTCTTATATATCACTAACAAAATCCAACAGTCAGAGTTACAAAGAGAAATTCCATTTAAAGTAACTACTGATAATATAAAATATTTAGGAATCTATCTGCCAAGGGAAAATCAGAAACTTTATGAGCAAAATTACAGACCACTTTTCACACAAATTAAGTCTGAGCTAACTATTTGGAAAAATATTAAATGCTCTTGGATAGGGCGAGCAAACATAATAAAGATGACAATATTACCTAAACTAATTTATTTATTTAGTGCTATACCAATCAGACTCCCAAAAAACTATTTTAATGACCTAGAAAAAATAACAACAAAATTCATATGGAAAAACAAAAGGTCAAGAATTTCAAGGGAATTAATGAAAAAAAAATCAAATGAAGGTGGCTTAGCTGTACCAGATCTAAAACTATATTATAGAGCAGCAGTTACCAAAACCATTTGGTATTGGCTAAGGAATAGATTAGTTGATCAGTGGAATAGGTTAGGTTCAAGGGATAAAACAGTCAATAAATATAGCAACATAGTCTTTGACAAACCCAAAGACTCCAGCTTCTGGGATAAGAACTCACTGTTTGATAAAAATTGCTGGGAAAATTGGAAACTAATATGGCAGAAACTAGGCATTGACCCACACTTAACACCGTACACCAAGATAAGGTCAAAATGGGTGCATGACCTAGGCATAAAGAATGAAATTATTAATAAATTAGAGGAACACAGGATAGTTTACCTCTCAGACCTGTGGAAGGGGAAGGACTTTATGACCAAAGCAGAACTAGAGATCATTACTGATCACAAAATAGAAAATTTCGATTATACCAAACTGAAAAGTTTTTGTACAAACAAAATTAATGCAGACAAGATTAGAAGGGAAACAATAAACTGGGAAAATATTTTTACAGTCAAAGGTACTGATAAAGGCCTCATTTCCAAAATATATAGAGAATTAACTCTAATTTATAAAAAATCAAGCCATTCTCCAATTGAAAAATGGTCAAAGGATATGAACAGACAATTCTCAGATGAAGAAATTGAAACTATTTCTAGTCATATGAAAAGATGCTCCAAGTCACTATTAATCAGAGAAATGCAAATTAAGACAACTCTAAGATACCACTACACACCTGTCAGATTGGCTAAGATGACAGGAAAAAATAATAATGATTGTTGGAGGGGATGTGGGAAAACTGGGACATTGATGCATTGTTGGTGGAGTTGTGAACGAATCCAACCATTTTGGAGAATAGTTTGGAATTATGCTCAAAAAGTTATTAAACTGTGCATACCCTTTGATCCAGCAGTGTTACTACTGGGCTTATATCCCAAAGAGATTATAAAGCAGGGAAAGGGACCTGTATGTGCACGAATGTTTGTGGCAGCCCTTTTTGTAGTGGCTAGAAACTGGAAACTGAATGGATGTCCATCAGTTGGAGAATGGCTGAACAAACTGTGGTATATGAATACTATGGAATATTACTGTTCTGTAAGAAATGACCAACAGGAGGATTTCAGAAAGGCCTGGAGAGACTTACATGAACTGATGCTGAGTGAAATGAGCAGGACCAGGAGAACATTATATACTTCAACAACAATACTATATGATGACCAGTTCTGATGGACCTGGCCATCCTCAGCAACGAGATCAACCAATTCATTTCCAATGGAGCAGTAATGAACTGAACCAGCTACGCCCAGAGAAAGAACTTTGGGAGATGACGAAAAACCAATACATTAAATTCCCAATCTCTATATTTATGCCACCGACATATTTGATTTCCTCCACAAACTAATTGCACAATATTTCAGAGTCTGATTCTTTTTATACAGCAAAATAATGTTTTGGTCATGAATACTTATTGTGTACCTAAGTTATATTTTAATGTATTTAACATCTACTGGTCATCTTGCCATCTAGCGGAAGGGGTAGGGGGCGGGAGGTAAAAAATTGGAACAAGAGATTTGGCAATTGTTAATGCTGTAAAGTTATCCATGCATATAATCTGTAAATAAAAGGCTATTAAAAAAAAAAAATAAAATGTAAGATCCTCAGCCAATAAGGATGAGGGTCAGTGGTGGGAGGGGGTATTTGCGTTAGGAATAAAAAATGTTGACCCTGCCTCCTACAGTGCCTCCTCCCTTCGATTTTCTGCTCTATGGGTAGGATGCCCGATTCTCACTAGAAGGTATAATAAACCTTGCTTTGCTTCTAGATATGTCTCCAGCTTTTTTTTTTTTTTTTTTTTTAAATGCTGTCTGAACCACACAAAGTGTTCCTTGTGGACTGGAATGAAATAAATTGGATGCAAGGGGGAAGAGGAGAGAGATCAGAGAATGTACCTGGCTCTCAGTTTCCCATCATCATCATCATCCTCTCACATGAAGAAGATCCATTCTACAGGTCTGAGTTAGATTCCCAGTGGCCACTGGCAGGTGGCTCCCAATGCCACATCTAGAGTCATATGAGTAGTAAGCATCTGAGGCTGAGTTTGAATTAAGGTCTTTCCCACTCCCTTCAATCCACTGAGTGCCCTGCAAAAACAAAGGACTCCAAAATTACCCCAAAAAGTGTTCACAGCAAGTACAATAACTAGATACATATCCCTTGGCAGAAGCCACAAAGAACCTTAACCTCACTAATTTTTGCCCTTCATCTAACTTCAGCCTTTTCCCAAGGTTCAATTTTGGGAGGAGCTTAATACTCAAATAGCAGAAGAAAGCAATGAATTTGCAAACTGTTAGAACATCCTTCTCCTTCTTTCTGCTTACTCCCACTCTGCTTCAAAGGGAAAATGGCTATTTACAATAGTCTTGTTTTAGGAGATCAAGGTTTTTCTCAAAGGAGATAAACTAAAATGCTTTCTCATCCTTTAGATAATAGGTCAGTTTATTTTCTTCCCACATAGAAAACAATGAACATAAGGGTGTTAGAGTGTTCATTAAAAGAAAAACTTAAATATAACTTGTCAATTCAATATGTTGCCAAGTTGTAGCTTGTAGTTATGTTCGGAGAGGCTTTTAAAGCATTCCCATATAATTAGTTCAATTTGACAATTGTTCAAATTAATGATTTCACATTTTTCATAATCAAAGTTCAAACACAGTGTGTGTGTGTGTGTGTGTGTGTGTGTGTGTGTGTTTGTGTGTGTGTGTTGTGGGGGGGGGGGTTCCAAGGTAGATCTTTTCCAGTGGTATCTTTTTCTCAAATGCCTACTCTTCCTTTATTCCAGTCTGCTGCTACCACCACAACTGACCACTTCAGTAAACAACCACAGCCACAGTCCAGGGCCTCATGACATTCTGGAATTTACAACATCATCTGGGTTTCTCCTGTAATGCCGGGGAAACTGAGGCAGAGAGAGATTAGAGAGTTTTCAATATTTTATTAATTGGAGGATATAATTGACTGGACAGGACTCTCATCTCAAATTATCCAGTCAGACAGAGATAAAGATATACTGGGACCAAGGAATCCATGGTGGTCCCACGGCTGGAGAAGACAGTCATCTCAAGGAATCCAGCATCTAGCATACAGCCTCCAGCAATGAATAGGAGAAACCCAACTTCTTAAATACCTTTTAGAAACAAAGAAAGGGTAAAAAGCGCAGGAAAACTTCTGTCAGGATGGGGGGAGACCATAAATCCTAAAAACCCAGAGACAGGATGTCTGAATACACAGAGATAAAGATGTCAGTGAGGTATCTTGGAATATTTTAGAGGGATATTGTAAATTCTTGAGGACAGAAAGAGTCAGGAGGTCTACTCTCTTGTTTATCTTGCTTGCATTAACAATTTACAACCTTAGAGTAAATGGTTCCCAATCTTAATGGACCAGAAGGGGTTTTTACAGTTTAAGGAATTGAGACAGAACAGTTAAGCAAACTGAGACAAGGGAAACTAGTGCACGGAAACCGAGTCAGAACAGTTAAAGAGAACTGTGGCATAACAATTCATCTTGAGGTTTTGACTCAGTGACCTAGTGACTTTGGAAAAAGATAAATTTTCCACCATTCCCTTACTCTGCTTTCTCATAAAGCTTTTCAAAGATTCCTTAGGGTCAGAAGCCATAAAGCAAAAGAACATTTGGGGAGAAGGGCAGAGGTTGAACCCCCCCATTTGTTCTTCAGCCAGTACTGTAGGAATACAGATAATTCTTTATTAGTATAAATGATGATTTCTCTAAAGTTGTCCCACATATTGACATAATTTGTAGTTATACTTATGTAAAACATGGCCATTAGTTCTAGCCCAGTTCTACCATGTAGTTCAAATCCAATGACGAATGTAATCTATTTTCAAGATTCAGGATTTGCCTTAATTGTAACCAAACTAAGTTCTGGCTTGAGAAGCAATGGGAAAATTTAACATATGTAGATGCAGTCAGATACAGACATAATCTATGTCTTCTCAAAAACAGATGGAGAAAAGGGCACTCAATACCAATATGCCCCACATGTAGGAAAACCAAGGAAAAAAACTTCAAAAGAATAGCTTTACTAAATTTGACATTTGAAGAACTGGGTTCAAATCTAGCCCCTTTCATTTAATAGCATGTCCCTCGACATGAAAGAGAGACAACTGTACTTAAAGTGCCTATTTCTTGGAAATTTGCAGCAAAAATAGAGTTAACATATGTAAAGTGCTAGATGAACCATAAGATACTGGGTATGTGGGAGTTAATTATAAGAACTGTTAGGTGAATTATTTGTCCATTTTCATCCAGTCTATTTTCATCTGTATTCATTAAAAATTCATGAAAATGTTTTTCAACTTCCACAAATTTTATACTAGTTTCAGTCAAATATCTGTAAGTCACAAGATTTTGATTAATGATTTGCCTCTGTATTTGAAATATTAACTAACTAATATGAAGTTAGTCTTCATATACATTGGCCTTCACCCCAATTAAAAGTATGTTTTTTTTCAAATAATTATATAATTCTGTCCACAATTTATATAATAGTATAAAATGTATATAATAATGGAGTCTGTTACTTTCTCGGTAGAGCTTTGAACTAGCCAAGCCATTGTCCAAATGTATTCACAATACTAGATCATGGTGCTAAATATTAGAAAATGTTATAGAACATCATGTGCAATTTAGAGTGAGTGTTGAAGTTCTACAGGAAGTCATCTATCACTTGAATTAATGAGCCATTTCACAAGTATAACCAATGTATTGACCAATGAATTTACAAAATGTTTCACAAATAATCCCCACTGAGAACAAAAGACCTGTAGGATGGGGTCTTGATTCGTTTTGGTTGGTTGGAAAGGAGGAAAGGGAAAAGACAGGGGAGGCAAGGGAAAAGGGGGACTAGGATTAGAAAAGGGAGGAGGAGAAGAAAAAGAGGGGGAAAGGGGAGGCAGAAACAGAAGGGAAAAGGAGAAAATGAAAAAGAGAAGGTAACAAGGAGATGGAGGTGAGGGAGGAAGGGAGAAGAGAAGAAGCAGAGCAAGGAGAAAAACAACAAGCAACAGCGATTCTTCAGGATGGGTATGCAATATTTCAGTTTTTGCAGATTCAGTGAGGAGGACTTCAGATTTCAACAGGAGCTGAAAAAACAAATAAAAGTGGGTTGATGGTGCAGAAGATACTTTTCACATCGTAAATGGAACACAGAGAGGAGGGGAAGAACAGCAGGGGGAGGGAGAGCAAGAGGGGACAAAGGCCAAGACCATCTAGATAATAACCAGGATTGTTTCCCTTTGCAGAAATTTCCTTACAATTTGGGGGTTGAACACAAGTCAGTAAAACAAAATACTCCTAGCTTCTTTCTATTCATTATGTGTAACTTTAAAACAAGGCAGATTTTAATGATCAGTCCCAAGGGAAGCATGCAATAGTAGGATATAAACCAATACAGAGAATCAAAGTATCTCTGCAGGATATTTGAAAATCGTCATCATATCGTTCCTTAGTCTTCTCTTATCCATACCTCTTGTCTCTGAATTCTTCAAACCCCCTCCTAGAATGCAACATCCTTAAAAAACACAATACTCTGGACAGGGGCTTATCAGCCCAGAGTTGAATGAGACCATTATCCTCTATATACCCTCTGTAGTCTTAGGGTATGTTTCAACTTTCCAACTAAAAGTGACATATCTTTTCTCCCCCGAACTACTGTAATCTCCTCTTCCTTCTGCCCTCCACTAATAACAGCATGAATAAGGCAATTTAAATTCTGTATAGGATGGGTCTGAATCCAGGGCTGCCTGGTGGAGAACAGCTCTCCTCTCCATATGACAGACTCTCTGTCCTGTACAAATCCTTCCTGGACACTCTTGACGGCAGTTAACAGGGAAGGAAGAATCAGAAGAGAAACCTAGACTGCCTTTATCTAACCCGGGCTCAAGGATCCTCCTTCCTTTTAAGGCTGGGCGCTTCCTTCAACTTCACAGAATTGTTAGGGGCTGCAAGATATTTGAGAGATTATCTAGTAGAACGCCTTCATTTTACAGGAGAAAGCACCGAGACTCACAGAGGAAGTGCTGTGCCCATCAAAGCAAGCAACAGAGTAGCTCCTGACATTCGAACGCAAGACCTGGAGCTCTGGACTCTTCCAGCTGCAAGCTAACGGATCCGGCACTCGTGCAGCACCAGGACGTCCATTCATCGCGTCCCCATGAGCCACGGACCTGACAAACGCACGCGCAGTTCAGTTCCCCTCCTGCCATTGCCAGGCTTGCAGACCGCTGTAGGGCTGAATCGGTTATAACTGCTGCAGGCTCACCGGTCTGGAAACCTTCGGCCTCGGCTTTTTGACATTTCCCCTTTTAACTCCCCTTCCCAGCAGGCTAAGGGGCCCAAGAGACCACTTCCCCCGCGAGTTCTCCAGACTAACCCTGAAGTTTTCCTCCAGGATGAAGATTTTTCTCTTCAGCAGCTCCATTAAGCTGCCTAGTGACTTTGGAGTCCAAACACCCTACCCACCAAAGGATACCTGAACCGGAGCAAGGACCACAAAGCTGCATTGCTCGCCGATGTGGCCAAAGGTAGTTGAAATACTAGATAATAGATACACAACGATGATGATGATGATGATGATGATGATAATAATAATAATAATAATATATCTAATAATAGATGTGCATTGGATATCCTCTGGACATCATATTTTGTTTTTTATTATTTGTTTACTTATTTATTTTTAGCTTCTCTTCCCAGGAAAGCTTAAAAAGAAAACAAATATGCTGGTTTGCAACTCAGCAGCCTTTTTGTTCCAGGAACTGTAGAGGTCTATACATAAGGAACATTATTGCCAATGGAGAAGAGTTAGAATTATGTCATATGAAATAGAGCAGTCTCTGGATCTCTTCTTATGGCCAAACAAGTCATACTGAATACTATGTCACACTGAATGTAGCTGTACTATACTCTATCTGTGGGGACTATGTTGAAAAAGGTGAAACCAATGTAGTCTTTTCTCAACTACCTATATGCAAATCCCAGATTCACTGTTATGTCAGGGTGTTTTTTCTATATGATATCTGCTAGAAAGCTTGTGCCCTGTCATTGTGAAGCAGCCTGCTAATAAAAAGGTTAATGCAAACAAATCACTGACATCTATCAAATACTTTTAGAAGACCTCTTTCCACCCACAAAATCTTGACAACTTTATCTATAGCCTAATTCAATTTGAATCATACATAGGTGCTTTTCAGGTCCAAAAAACACATTATAGCAAAGCTTCACAAATTATGTTTTTCAAATGAATTTCATGTATTGGTGTTTGTGTTTTAATTATATTTTACTACTTTCTACAATAGTGAAAGAATATTACTTAGAAGAATCGATAAGAAAGTTTCATAGCAGGTTAATATTTTAATTAAATAATTCTCATGGTCCATTCTCCAAATATTTTTTTCTATCCAAGACCTAGACAATACTAAATCTCATGCTCCCCCCAAAAGACACATATTCAATTTAACCTATTTTCACTATCACATTAATTCATGTTTTTACTTCATTGTTTTGTACAGAATTAGGTCTAGTTAAGAACTAGTGTGTATGTAGGTGTATACATACATGTATATGTATAGGCATATATGTATTTTTGTATATACATACAGAGTAAAGATTATACAAATAAATTCATTCAGAAAGATACACATGTATATATGTAAATATGTATTTATAACTGTTTGCCTACATGTATGTAATAGACAAAATAAAGAACAAATAACCATATTCACATACATATAGACATAAATATGCACAGGTGTATAAGTGTGCAAAGGCAAGTGTGTATGTGTTTGTGTTTATTTACTTAGCAGATTGGCAACTGTTCTGTGTTATTAGCTGTCTATGAAGGACTAAATGGCTTGCTTGGATTTACAAAACCACTATGTAAAAATGGTAGAATTTGAATCCATTGTATTTTTCCTTCAAGACCTGTTCTCTATTCACAATGTCTTAATCTAACCATTAAGAAATCATTATTGGGTGAATGAAGAATGAATAAGCTACATTCTTCCATATGGCCACACTATGTATTAGCCACCTGAGATGGATTATTAAAAAGACTTCTAAGGGCACATTTTTAGTGCAAATATGTATCATTTTATAATTGTGAAAATTTAAGTGTTCAGGCAAAGGGGTTATCAGCATAGAGTAGGGATTCTTCAGTTGCACCAGGATCCTAAGACTAGACAGGAAAAGAATTTGGAAATTTCTCAACAAGGAGAGTAGCAATAGAGGACAGAAATGTTTGATGACTGATTTCTGCCTGGAATTCTTGTGGACAACAGTGGTAGAAAGCACCTTCTCACATTGAGACTTGTGCAGGAATTTTCAAGTTCCCAATTAGAGGTATCTGGGAAAATGGTCAGTGCATCTTGGGAAGAAGTAGCAAGTCTGTTAAAAGGACATGTCTCTGGAGCTTCAAGGGAGGGGAACAGATTTGGCAAGGCATTAGTTGTAAAAGGGGCAGATAGGTTGTTCAGTGGATAGAGCCCCACCCCTGAAGTCAGGAGGACTTGAGTTCAAATGTGGCCTCAGATATAACAAAACAAACAAACAAACAAACAAAACATTAGCTGTAAAGGCCACCAACAGGAGTGACTATGGAATAAATATTTCGTTTCCAGTAAGCTCAAAGATCTGTAGAATATGACTAGTTAAAGAATTAATCTTAATATAGAAAAAGGTAGAAAGTCTGGGGATAAAAGTTTTCCTATTCTTAATGATCAAGTACAATGATGTATTGCTAGAAATGATACCAAGTTTTGAAAAAAAAAAAAAAAGGATAACCTATAAGCAGGGAAGTAGTAGTGTGTCAGGAGGTGGGTGAGAAGAATCACATGACACAGAGAAGACTGATATTTTGAACCTTTCATCCTACTTTTGTCCAAAGGCTGATGGAGCATCAGATAAATGAAGGAGCCAAGTAGCAGATAGGAGAGCTGTTTCTAGTGTCCCAAATTCACATGAAACATTTATCACAACCACAAAGGATGTCATTAAAGTGAAACAGCTTAGGGGCTAAATCAAATATTCAGCAAGATGCTTCTAGGGATATAACTTGTTAAAGTCTGAGGAAATGTATGTGATTATGCTTGATTATAAGAACTATTTTAAAGAATTATTATTCCAGATAATGGAGAAAGGAAGTGCTCTTTTATGATATTGTGTGATAAGGGGAGTGGGAGAAAGATCAAACTAAAGGAGATAATGACTTGTGAAGCTAATTTAGACATCAAAAGTTTGAAAGTTAATAAAAAAGAAATGTCGGAACCCTTAAGAAACTGTTGTGACTTGAACTGAAGAAGAAAAGGAGGGAAAGAAGGTGAGCCCAAGAAAAACGAATTGAAGAAATGGAGGAGGACACAATGAAGATAAGATAAAAGTTAGGAGGAGTAGGAATTCAGTTGAAAGAGAAGCCGAAGACAGATTTTTAAAGATAAGAAAAAATAAGTAATGTAAGGAAGGAAGGAAAAAAAGAAGGAAAAGGAAATGGGGCTTGCTTGTCAAAAAATTAGAGGTAAAGAAAAAAAAAAAAGCTGTCAGTGTTAACAGATCCTAAGGAGCTGAAAAGAGAAGTACTTTGTAGTTTATGGACAGGAATCTGGAAGTAAAGATGAATTGGGTTTAAGTTTCCCCATTGTCTCATAATTGATTTCTGACCCCAAACAGTCCACAAATCCTTGAGTGTCTGCAGGAAACTCTCGGACATGACACAAAACAGCTGCCCATTTGCATTATTTCCTCTCTGGAAGTTCCCTGTACTGGTCAAACCCAAATCATATACCCTACCCTACTTGAATTATGGACCCCATTCCTTTACATCTCAAGGGAATTGATAAATCTGGAAATGAAAATTCTGAAAGCACATGACCACAGCAACTGTATAAAATGCAGATAACAAAAGATAAAGAATAATAATTTCTTTTAAAACCTATTTCAAGAATCAAAGATAAATGTTATAAATTATGGCTAAGATTAATCAATGTTATAATCTGTATCTTATGTGATTGACTAAAACCATGAATAAGCATATGATTTTCCAAAAGTATATATATATATATTAAATAGTGCCAATGATAAAAATTACATGTATTTTACTTATTTGCATATGTATATATATATATATACATATATATATATATTAAAAGAATTATTTGTTTTTAGGCCTACAAAGAATATGTTAAATAAAAAAAAAAATAAGGTACTGTGAAAAAATATAGAAATATAAATCGGTTTAGAAAATAATGCAATTTTAAACCAAAAAATCCTTTTTGCATTATGATGCATAGGAGAACTTAATCAGAAAACGAATGCTTTTAGATATAGTCTTCCTGTGAAATGTATTCATTGTGAATGCCAGAGAACGAATGTTTCTGGCTTTTCTTTCATTTCTCCCTATAAATTAAATGAAGAAAATTTATTAGCTATAAGAGATAGTGTGACTATTTGTGATAATTTTCATAAGGTTCCTTCTAGGTGGCATGGTGAATAGTCAAGAAGACTTGAGTGTGAATCCTTTTGGGGCTCTTACCTAGCTTTATGATTCAGGCCAAGTCTCTTATAGTTTGTTTCTTCTTTTATAAAATAATTGAGTAGTGCTTTTGTCATAAAATTGTTGTGAATATGCCATGAGATAATGTACAGAAAGTGTTATGAAAAGCTTACAGTGCTACATAAATGTTAGTCATTATTATTATTTTAAACTATTTTATATTAAATTTATTATTTTATAATATTTTTGTATATTATAAGAATAAGTACAGATGGCTGCAGATGCTCTTGAGGAACTCATTCAATCATCGTACACAGATACAGAGGCTGATGATTTGGCTCTCTCAAATAATAAGAATAATATGTTATTGATTGAGCAACTTAGTGTTGTTTAAAGGTAAGAACATTTTTAAATTTTCTAACAGAATACCAACATTAAACAGAAACATCTCTTGTGTTTATATCCAAGAAGAGACTACTGAAGTCTTATTCCATTACCCCATAGAGATATAGAAGTGTCTTTGGGTTTTGGGAACCTTTGACATTGGAGTCTAATCTCTGTCAGACCTCAGTTAGCTAAAAAGGTTTATGTTTGGATCAGGCTGATGATTTTTCAGCCATAGAAGTTTTCAAGGATGATCTACTATTTGTTTCAATGCAGAAAGAATTAAGTACCCACTATGGACCAAATACACAAATTTTAAATAAGACAGAGTCCTGAACTAAAATGGTAGAATAAAGCAATCAAAGGTGCTCCAGCTCAATTTCCCTCGAAAACCACATAAAACCAAGCCTATGAATAGAGTCTAACTGAATGAAACCACTCTCCAGGTCAAGGTCAATACAGATTGGAAAAAAACTTGAAGGAAGATCAGTTTCACTGATATGAAAAAGGTGCTAAGACTACCTCGGGTGGAATCTGGGAAATGAAATGAGAGGATCTTAATCACAGCACATCAGCAACTGAAAGTCTCAGGGTTGGCTCACAGAGGAGTAGAGCAGTGGGGTAGCCCCCAGTTGCAGCTCAGAAGGCAGATTTTGGGGAATCAGACTTTTCATCAAAAGAGCAGGCAAAGCTACCCCCTGCAAATACAGGAAGTCCTGTGCTCAAACCCAATACCTAAAGCTGCACAGGAAGTTTAGGACAAAGCCTCCTTTACAAGTAGAGCCCAAACTTATAAATTAAAAAATAAAGAAATACAAAAAGAAAATGAAAAAGAAACATAACAGAAGTTTGACCATAGAAAGCTACTGTGGTAACAGGTAAAACCAAAGCAACGATTCAGATGAGGACAAAATGTCCATAGAGGAAATCCTAGATTGATCTTAAACCCAAAGAGACTTCTCATTCTTGATCATAAAAATTTTAAAGGACAAATAGGAGAAGTAGAAGAAAAAAATGAGAAAACAAAAGAGAAGTATTTGAATACCTCTCTGCCTTGAGAGTCAACAGCTTAGAAAAGAAAGGTAATTCCTTAAAAAAGTATAATTGGGCAAATGCAAAGGAAAAGAAAAAAATAATTGAAGAAAACAAAACATTGAAAAAGTAGAATTGAACAAATGGAAAAAAGAGATACAAGAGCTAACTCAAGAAAACCACACATTAAAAAGTAGAATGGGGCAAATGGAAGGTAATGACTTCTAGAATCACTCAAACTAAAAAGAATGAAAAATGAAAGAAAATGAATAACACCTCATTGGAAAATCAACTGACCTGAAAAATATGTCCAAAAGAGAAAATAAAAAAAAAAAACAACAAAAAACAATTGACCTACCAGAACACCATGAGCAAAACAAAAAAGGACTCTAAATAGCATTCTTCCATGAAAACTGCCCTGATATGCTAGAACAGAGGGAGAAATAGTCATTGAAAGAATCTATCAATCCCTTCTGGAAAGAGATCCCATGAGGAAAACATCAAGCACTCCAGAAGTAGTATCACAAGGAAAAAATGCTGCAAGCTGCTTGATAAAAGTGATTCAAATATCAAGTAGCAACAATCAGGATTACCCAGGATCTGGCAGCATGTATTATAAAGGATCAGAAGGCCTTTAGTCACAAGTACTGGCTAACTCTACCTAAGCAGCCAGTGCTTCCACCAGCAAAATCTTGACAGACTATGATTATTTCTATTCTTTTGACTCTCTTTGTATAGTATTGATTTGAGGTCCATGTTTCCAGCAAAGGACCTAGATTTACTACCAAGAATTAACTACCCAGTGAGAATGAGTATCATCTTTCAGGGCAAGTAATAGATAAGGAGACTTTCAATCATTTCTATTGAAAAAAAGCAGAACTAAACAGAGAATTTAATCTTCAAACATAGGATTCAAGAAACTCTGAGAAAGGTAAACAGGGGAATTATAGTTATTATTTAAAGGCTAAATTGTTTACATCCCTAGATGGCAAAGGGATATCTGTAACCTTTGAGAATTGTATCTATTTTGGGGGCAGAGTAGGAGCATCACATGGGCTGAGGGCATGTTTGTGAATGGACTCTGATATAAAATACATTAGGGGGTGGGAGCAGGACAACTAACAAAAGAGGAAAAAGGAGCTATAATGGGACAAACTAGATCAAAGGAAGAGGCACAAAATATCTCTAACAATTCAGGGAGACAAGGGAAGGGAGTGAGCATTTTCTGAGGGTGCATCTTATCAGTTTTGGCTCAAAGACGGAATAACTTAATCATGCAGTTGAGTATTGCTCTTATTCTACAAAGAAGTAGAAGGAGAAAGAAGATAGAAAAATAGAGACTGGATAGAAGGGAGAAACACTAGGAGAAAGGAATAAGAGAAGGTGGGGAGGGGACAGAAAATATAGGGCAAGTAGTGAGTGGGGAGGTTCAAAACAAAAAAAAAATACTACTAAGGATGGAAAGCAAGAACAAAAGTATGCACAAGGCAGAAAATAGGATGGACTGAAATACAGAGCTGATGATAATAACTGTGAAAATCAAAAGGATGAACTCTCCCATAAAGGAGAAGCAAATAGTAGAGTAGAAAAAAAAAAAAACAATAAATAAATTCCTTATATATGTGGTTTATAAGAAACCATATTTGACATACAGATACATACAGAATAAATGTAAAAAGGTGGAGCAAAATTTATTATACTTCATCTTGAGTAAAAGAAAACAAAGCAAAACAAAAAAAAAAAACAGGTGTAGCCATATTGATCTTGCATAAAGCAAAAGTAAAAATATATCTAATTAAAAGAGAAAAATAATTAAATTAAAAGCAGTTAAAAACTAATCTAAAAGAAGGAAAGTACATCTCATCTTGTTAAAAGATACAATAAACAATGAAATAGTAACAATACTAATTGTTTATGCATCAAGTGGTAGAGCACTCAAATTCCTAGAAAAGATGTTAAGCCAGTAACAAGATGAAATAGACTGCAAAACTATATAAGTGGGGGAGGTTTCACAGCAATATACATAGCACCTAAATGAAAATTGATCATACATTAGGGCATAAATATCTCACAGTCAAATGGCAGAAAGGCAGAAATAGTAAATGCTTGCTTTTCAGACTATGATACAATAAAAATTATATTCAAAGAAAGAGACTAAAAACCAATTGGAAATTATTTCTAAATAACGAGTTGTTCAAATAATAATTCACAGAAAAAAATCAATGATGTAATCCAAGAGAACAAAAAAGAGAAAACATACCAGAACCTATGGGATGGTGCTAAAGCAGTTCTTAGGGGAAATTTTTAAATCTCTAAATGGCTACATAAATAAAGTAAAAGAGGAGAGCAGTGAATTGGATGTGCAACTAAAAAAGCCAGAAAAAGAACAAATTAAAACCTCCAATTAAAATCTAATTAGAAATTCTGAAACTCAAAGGAGAGATTAATAAAATTTTTAAAAAGTTGAAAAAATAAAATAGTTTTATGAAAAAAAAATAGATGAACCTTTTGTTAATTTGAAAGAAAGAAGAAAAAAGAAAGAAAACCAAATCACCAGCATCCAAAATGAAGAGTGAACTTATCCCAATGAAAAAGAAATTAAAACAATAATTAGGAGTTATTGCACCAACTGTATGCTAGCAACTCTGACAATCTGACCAAAATGGATGAACACTTACAAAAATATTCATATTAACAGAAGAGGAAATAAATTATTTGAATAGTCCCATTTTAGAAAAAGGAATTGAACAAGTCATCTCCCTAAGGAAAAATCTGAAGGATTAGATGGATTTAAAAATAAATTCTACAGAACTTTTAAAGACCAATTTTAATACTATAAAAAGTCCTGCCAAATTACTTCTATGACACAAATAATATTTCTGTTACCTAAAGTAGGAAAAGCCAAAACAGAGGGGAAAAAATTAAAGATCAACCTCTCTAGTGAATATCAAAGAAAAATGTTAAATAAAATATTAGCAAAAAGATTACAATAACTTGCCTGCAGAATAATACACTGGGACCAAATAGGATTTACTCTAGGAATGCAGGGATAGTTTAATATCAGGTAAACTATAATCCTAATTGACCATATCAATAAAAAAAAAACAGATATCATATGATCTCATTTGTTGTGTTAAAAGCTTCTGAAAAAGTGCAGCAGCTATTCCTATTGAAAACACTAGAGAATATAGGGATAAAGGCAGTTTTCTTTAAAATATAAGTAGTATCAATCTAAAACCAATAACAAGCATTATTGGTAATGAAGGAAAGCTGGATGCCTTCCCCACTAAAATCAGTGGTGGAACAAAAATGCACACTATCCCCACTATTATTTGATATTTATTAGAAATATTGGCTTTAGCAATAAGGAAAAGAAGTGAAAAGGGTTAGAATAGGAAATGAAGAGATTAAACTATCACTTTTTGCAGATGACATGATAATATAGAGAATCCTAAAAAATCAAACTGAACCTACTTGAAACAATTAACAGATTTAGCAAAGTTGCAGAATGCAAAATAAGCCCACACAAATTATCTGCATTTCTACATATTACTGACAAACTCTAGCAGCAAGAGGTAGAAAGAAAGGTTCCATTTAAAATAAGTATAAATAAAAAATTTGAGGGGATAATTATAGGCAATGTATAAGGTTTCCTTATTTGGTAAGTTAGAGATCACTAGTTACTTTGGAGGGACATTTACATTGAATAATGTTAGGTGAGAGCAACTTAAGTTGATATTGATTAGAGAAGAAGCTGAGCTAATGAACATGCATGGCTTTCCCTCCTATTTTAGGTGAGAAAGTGATGAAAAAAAGGTGGGGGCTGGAGCTAAGATGGTGGAAAGAAGACATGTCTTTTTCTGAGTTCTCTCCATGACCCTCAAACTAACAGCAAATCCAGACTGTAGACTGGTTTTGGAGTGACAGAACTTATGAATATTGGGAGTGTAAACATTTTCCAGCAAAAGATAGTTTTGAAAATCTCCAGAAAAGGTCTGTTCCAATTGGACATGGAGGGAGGCAGGATGAGTGCAAACAGCCACTTGGTAAAGCCAGCACAGACAAGAACAAGAAATCTACCAGGAAGAATCCACAGCAGTGTTGGCTACACCTTGCTGGTTACAAGCTAGTAAATCAGCACACTATTTAGATGACATAAAACACAAATTCAAAAGTCAAATAGCCCCTAAATCCCAGAATTTCATGGGACCTATTCACACCCACCCAGCATCAGGTATAGTAAGTATTGACCCAGCACAGCTACTGGTGCATATAGATAAAGCTTGGACAATCTCCCCTTTGCCTTAAAAGCAGACCTCAACTTAAAAAAAATGAGTAAAAAAGCAAGCAAACAAACAAACAAACAAAACTCTCACTATAGTTTTTATGGAGAAAGAGAAGAAAAAATTTCAACCCCTGAGGAAACTAAAAACAGATTGTCTCCAGAGGAAGCTCAAAAGAGTAATATAAATTGGTCCCCCTCGCACAAGGCTCTCTTGGAAGAAATCAAATAGGATCTTAAAAGACAGCTAGAATAAAAATTGGGAAGTTAATGAGAATTTTGCAAGAGGGTTTGGAAAAGAAAACACAGACATTATCTGAAGAAAACACCATACAAAATAGATTTAGTAAAAAGGAAAAAGGCACATTATTCCTTATAAAATAGATGTGACAAAATAGAAAAATAAAATATTTACCTGAAAAATAGAATTTGTGAAATGGAAAAAAGAAAACAACCTCCTGAAAAACAGAATTTGTGAAATGGAAAAAAAATCCATAAAACAAATCTCATTTAAAAATTCAATTTCTAAAAAGAACTAAAAAGGTAATTGAAGAAAATAATACACTGAAAGAATTGAACAGAAATGAATAACTTGATGAAACAACAAGAATCAGTCAAACCAAAAACAAAGAAAGAAAGAAAGAAAGAAAGAAAGAAAGAAAAAATAGAAGAAAATGTAAAATATCTCCTTGGAAAAACAATGGACATGTAAAAATAGATCTAAGAGAGATGATCTAAGGATTATTGAACTTCTTGAAAACCATGATGAAAAAAAGAGCCTAGACATTATCTTTCAGGAAATCATCAAGGAAAACTTCTCTGATATCCTTGAATCACAAAGAGGTAAAATTCACCTATATCATTGAATATATATATATATATATATATATATATATATATATATATATATATATTTTTTTTTTTTTTTCTTTCCTGAAAGATAATGCTCATTTTAGCTAGATAGCTTATTCTTGGCTGTAATGCAAGCTACTTTGCCTTCTGGAATATCAGATTCCAGGTCCATTGATCCTTTAAGGTGGAAGCTGCTAGATCCTAGGTAATCCAAATTGTGGTTCCTTGGTATTGAAATTATTTCTTTCTGGCTGTTTGCTATATCTTTTCCTTGGTGCGATAATTTTCAAATTTAGCCATGACATTCCTTGGAGATTTAATTTTGGGGTCTCTTTCAGGAGGTGATCAATGAATTCTTTCAATGGTTATTTTACCATCAGATTCTCAGAGTAATCCTTAGATTGTCTCTCCTAGCTGTATTTTCTTCTATTTTTTTCATTTTTTTTTGTTTTTGTTTGATTGATTCTTGAAGTCTTATTGCATCATTCACTTCCATTTGTTCAATTCTAAATTTTAGTGTATTTATTATCTTCATTTCCCTTTGTTATGCCCTTTTGTATGTGGCCAATTGAATTTTTAAATGAGTTCCTTTATTCATTGCTTTTTTTTTCCATTTTAGAAATTTTGTTTTTCAATGAATTGGTAGCTTTTTCATACCTATTTTGGAAGGCATTATATGCTTTTTCCATTTCATCTAATCTATTTTCTAGGGTGTTATTTTATTTTCCCATCCCTTCTCATAATGATCTCATTTCCTTTCCCCATTTTTCTTCTCTCTTTTAAGATCCATTATGCAATGTTCCAAGACAGCCTTTTTGAAATGGGGACCAGTTCATATCTCCTTTCCGGACCTGATTTGCCTTTAGGAACCTCAGGATTTGAGATCTGTTCTCTCTCTCTCTCTCCATAAAAGATGTCTATGGTGAGAATTCTTTTTCTTTTTTTTGTTTATCATTTTTTTAAGGGTTGAGGTCTGTTCTTCATGAATAGGAGCAACAGCTGCTTTAGTTTACCCTGGGATAGATCTGCCAATTGACTTCCAGTGGTGGGTAATCTCAGCTAGGTCCTGAATTCTTCTGGGGCTCAGTGGCTTACAATTTGCCTTTTATGGGAAACCTGCTTGTAACCAGGACAGAGTAGCCTAAGAGATTCACAGAAGACTCCTAGGTGCATGGAAGCTGTAACTCTCTGACTCTCCACCCCAGCTCCTTGCCCAGTTCTCCCTGTGCTGTGGTCAGAGCTAACCCTAACCCCCGCCCGTTTGAAACAGACTTGTTCTGAAGTCCTTCCAAGATATCTTCTTCTGGAAATATGTTGTATTCCAAATATTAGTGGGTTCTTTGACTCCAAAAAACAGTTTAGAAGCTTAATCTACTGTTGGTTTGAGAGAAGATCAGAGGAAGTCACAGCAAGTCTTATCTGCTCCGTGCCATTTTAGCTCTACCCTTGAAGTTTTTCTTTACATGAAAATTAAGTTTGCATCTTTATACCTTCCATTCATGAATAAAACAAATCTAATATTTCTTCCAACTGACAATGCTTTGAAATAATTGAGAAGTTCTTTTTAACAAAATGTTTGTATACATATTCTATCTGATATAAACTCTACCATGTGAAGAGATGAAAAGTTTCTAATATATAAATCTATATACAAAGACATGGAAGCCCAGAATTTTTGGGGCAATATAACATCTCCAAGTGATAAGTTCCTGGGTAAGTATGTGGGGTAACAGAAAAAGCCTGTAGATAAGATTGTAATACTCCTGAGGCAAGCAGGGAATGTCAATTCTGGGATCAACTTACCCTTCCAGTCCCCTGCCCCCCCAGGTCTTTGAAAACTTTATATCCAATCAGAAATTCAAATTGTAATTGTTTCCCCACCCTTTTTTTTCCTCTTCCCTCATCTGTGAAAAAAAAAAAAAAGAAAACAAAATAATCATGCCAAACTCTTTATAATGCAGATAAAAACATAATCTTTTTAAAATTTATAATATCTACATTTTAATGTTTGACCCATTGTCTTAAATTATGTTCAATCACAGAGAAGAAAATAAACATTAAAAGGATCCTTAAGGTCATCCAACTCAAATCTGACAATATTTTGTTACATTAAAGCCAAAGAAATAGTAACCTCATTAATAATTTCATTAGTATTCAAAAGATATATATTCAATCTCAGCTATTCATTAATATCATGCCATTGTAGAATGATGACTGGTTAAATAGCAATATTTTTAGAAATGGGACTACATTCACAGACAATCAGAAATTTAAAACTTAAGAAAATTTATTTTTATAAAACATTTTATAGTGATATTCTGGGCCTTTTTTATTTTAATCCTAGATCTATATAAATTACTTGATGAAGTATCTAAATGCGTTAGCCACAAAACAAAAACAAAAACAAAAAATATATCATTTAAGATTATTAGAGTACAAAGTTGCATTATATTTGTTTAGTGGATTTAAATAGGTATGGACTTTATAGTACAATGTACTATAAACGAAAAGTAAATTGGATCTCAAAGTTACTTTGCAAATTAACTGGTTGGAACAGGGAATACATTTTTTCCCCCTTTACAACTAACTAGTGCTCTAAAAGGCAGTTCAAAATAAGCCTAAAAACATATTTAAGCCATAATCAGCTGAATAACAGTCCTGGAAAATTCATGATGATTTGGAGACTTTCATCTGCAACTGAAATGATAGCCTCTAGACTAGGGTGAGATGAATTGATACCTCAACAGTGGCGACCTCTTAGTGTGGTCAATTCAAGTTCAATCAGAAAACATTAAGTGCTTACTCCCAAAGGTTGTGATACAATATAAAATTTAGATAAGCTAAGACTTGTTCTCTCATACAATTAGAATATAGGAAATACATGTAAATAATTATGGTGTGCAACAGAATACAAGAGCCTAAAGGAAGTGTGACAGAAAGTTGGATATGAAGTCTGAGGGTGAAATTCATTCATCAGCAGCCACAGAAATCAGAGTAGTCTGGATAGAGAAACTGCACTTGGATGAGCTGGAATGCAGAGGGCATGGGTGAACATCATAGGGCATAGGGCAGAGTAGGAAACAATCCAGTTCAACTACAGCATAGGCTCTATAATTGGGAATAATATAAGTGAGGAAAGGCAACATATTTTCACATTTCAAAGGGCTTTCAATACCAGATCAAGAAATTTTTTAGCTAGCTCACATGTCATCTCTTCAACAGAATTTTGCTGATCCCACAAAGTCAGAAGAGATCTTTTTCTCCTGCAGGGTCTGATCATATTTTCTTTGGATCATTCCCTAATCAATTACCACATTCTTATTTGCACAACATTTATTTGGGCCCTGAGTTACCCCTTTTACTAGATTGTAATTACCTTCAAACTTATTATGGGCAAAAAACACACTATGACACACTCAACAGATGTCTAATAATACTTTTTGGATGAATGCTGAAGTAATGAATAAGTGAATAAGAAAGGAAATAAATGAGGATAGAGAACTAGAAACCTTATAGAAACAACTTATGTGTAAAAATAGTATACTTAACTGGAGACTCTCAAATTTTGTACAGTTGTGAACAAAAGACAGTTTAAGGTTCAGGTGCTAATATACCATTTTACTTCAAAGATGTATTTAAGAAGCTTTGATTTTCAGCAATAATCTAGTGAAAATTGTTTTTGTTTAGAATCATATGTACTATAATTATCAAGTGTTAATCTATAAAAATGAATTTGTACTTAGCATTTAAATAGTTAAATAGATCAAAGGTCTGGAATACAAAAAAATCAGGAAAAGCAGCACTTCCTTCTAAGAAATTTATATTTGCACAGAACCATTCCTTTCTTCATCTCATACAGGCACAGTCATCCTTTAAAACAAGTAATTTCAAGCCATGATTTCCTTGATGTAGGAAAATACTGTCTCCCTACTCAAATCTGCAATTTCAAGTCTTGCAAAGTTTCATGTCAGCACTGAGAGGTTCAGTGACTTCACCGGGGCCACACAGTCAATATATTTGGATGCAAGTTTTTCTGACTCCAAGTTCACTCTGGCTACCAAACTCTATTCTCTCATGATTGGTTCTGGTGATCAAAAAGCCAGTCAATTTTCCATTTTACAGAAAACCTGTCTTTTGAGAATTCTTTAGAAATACTTTCTTAACTTGGAATTATATGCTATACTAGCAACTGGATAATCAAAAACAATTCTTCAACAAACAAACAACAACCAAAAAACCCAGCCTGATAAAGCACAGTAAGTCAAGATGTGTTTTGAAAGTGTACTTTCCTGAGGGTGTGGGGTGTGAAGTAAGACAAATATTTTATTGGAATAGGGAACTCTTGATGAGGAAACTCCTTCTAGCAGTGTCTATCGGTGTCAGCTCTTCAATGTATAGTTTTAGAGAACTGTGTGGGATACACAAGTTATATGTGAGATGTAATAGATTTCTTGGGGAGCTTCTGGGGGCAGCCTTAGTTTCAGTTCAGAGTAATAATCACCTCAAATGCAACCAGGAGCTAAAGCCCAGTCCTTTATTGTCTCCTACAAAATAGCCCGGTTAGCTTTCTTAGAGGCCTATCTCTTTCCTTGGTTCTAAGAACTCCTGTTGCTAGTCCTTTGACTCTGCTAGCTTCAGCCTCTAGCTCCCTCTGTGTCCAGCCAGCCCAAAGGTTGAAGTTGGAATGAACCTGGCTCCTCCTCTGAGTGTGGGATTGTGGGTTCTCTCTGGGCTTGTGGGAGCTCCTGGACTGAATCCTGACTTGTGAATCTTCTCTAATGGGCTCTTCCTCTTATATGCTCTCTTAAAAGTGTTAACTCTTAAAGGTATGAAAGGTGTGAACTTTGAACTAGAGAACTGTTAAATATCATGCTAAATTAGACAACAGAATTAGCACCTTGTAAGAATCCTAACATCTCCCCCTTTCTTTTGATTTTAGAACATAGGTGGTCATGACCTCCCTGACTTCTCAAGGAGGTGAGAACCCCTAAAAAGAAGGTGATCTCACCTTCCCTGACTTTCCAAAAATGGAGTCAAAACTCCATGAAAAGAAGGTGGTCACACCCTCCCTGACTTCTCAGGAAGGGAGATGAAAACACCCAAGGAAATGGGAAATCAAATAGTATTAGGAAGTTTCTGAAGGGGCTCACTTGAAACAGGTAATCATAAATCCATCAATATGGGAGGTATTACACATAATTACATAAATTACATAAGCACATAGCAATATAACACAGGCTAGAAGTGATGTAACAAATAACATGGATGAACATGAGGAATTATACATGTCCTAGAAATAGTCCAAAAGGAATCTATTGTCAATTAGTCCTGCAATAGTCTCATCCACATTTTTTCATCTCAAGGAATCCAATGATTTCTGTTGGTTTTCAAGTCCTGAAACAGTCTCATCTTGTGTTAGGGATTCCAGTGATTCCTGCAGATTTTGTTCTTAGGTCTTCTCCTTTGTTTCCAGATGTTTCTCTTTTTCTGTCTCTCTCCAGGTGCTTGTTGCCACCCATCTGTTTCCTTCTCCATCTGTAGGAATTCAAGCAAACCCTCTCTCCCAAGCAGTTAATCTATCCAATTCCCCTCTATTTACCACTTTGGGGATTTCTCCTCATCATCTGGTAATTACATAGGAGCTGATTGCACTGGACACTGCCCTGTTGGTTTCAAAATCCTGTATTCTTCCCCAATTGTAATCTCTTTTTATTATGTGATTGCTTTTCTGTTGGTTGATCATGTAATCCCTTTCTGCCATGTGATTACTTTTAGGCTGATTGATCACATCAGAGTCCTGACCTTCTAAAGACTCTCTGGGTGTAAACTCAGCTGCCATCATGCCCCATCTGTCTTTTGATTGATATCTTGGGGCTGGGCTCTGCCTTTCATTTCCCTGGGTCAATCTACAATCTAAGGCCCAGTAAAGCCCTTGTGGCATTGTGGACATAGGGTTTTAAGTCTTCTCTCACTCTAGCTAAATATCCACACTGAGCTCTAAGATGTCCAACTTTTCCACACTGAAAACATTGACAATTTTCTCTAGAAGTCCCTTGCCAAGAGGGACCCTGTCTTTCCATATTCATCATAATCTGGGTATAATAAGCTTTTGTGCCCACTGTGGCACAGCATTTTATAATCTCCTCTAAAGGAGCATCTCTGTGTAATCCCCATCTAATTCTTCTGCAAACCTCATTGGCATTTTCCTTAGCCAGATATCTGGTCATTATTTCTGTAGCTGCATTTTCTCCAGTGGTTCTTGTGACAGCTTTCTGCAAACGTCCCACAAAATCAGCAAAAGGCTCATTGGGTCCTTGCTCTATTTTTTGAAGGCTTGACCTTCATTCTTCTGTCTGGGGAGGGAACTCCAAACTTTTATTGCAGTCTTAGAAATTTGCTCATACACCGTTAGGGATAATGAATCTGTTCTGAATTCTCTTCATGCTGACCTTCACCTGTTAGTTGGTCAAAAGTGACTTATACATTAACTCCTGTTTGCCTATTGCATCTGGCTTGAATCCTACATAATTCATGATACTCTGAAAGCCACAACACGTTTTGTCCAGGTTGTCCTTGCTATGGATTTCCAATCACTCGGGGTTAAGATTTCATTAAGACAAATTATCTAGTAACGTCTTAACATAAGGTGATGTAGCTCCATAAAGATTGCAACCTTTTTTCAAATCCTTAATTTTTTCCAAATCAAAAGGAGTGTATCTTCTCCTTTTTTGACCTGAAGAATCAATCTCTTCAATCACAGGGTATGCATGTATTAAACCAGATACATCCTGTCCTTCATTTTTTGCCTTAACCAATGCTTTTTCTAATCTTGTCATAGGTTACTTAATAGGTGGTTCTGTTTGTGTCACTGCCTCTCTCCCTCCATCCATGAATTGAGGGAGGGAAGTCAGGGGAATGATCTAATTTCTCCTGCTGTGAATTCTTATCTGATTCTTCATCCTTTTCACCTAGTTTAGTTGGCACCTCCCCCTCCTGCTCTTTCTTCTTTTTCCTTATTCTAACACTTATATGATTTCCTAAAGCCAGTTGAATTAAATTATATGTATTAAGTGTGTCTTTGGAAATTGAGTTAATTCCATTATCATTATAGGATTGACAAAGTAGTTCTCCTACTAAATTTCACTCCTCTAGATCCAATTCATTTTCCAAAGAGAACCAAGGTGATATGTACTGTACAGTTTCTTAAAGTTCAGGAATCTGCTCTCAAATTGTAATCAAACCTTAGCTTTTCACAACCCTGCCAATGCTCTCTACACATTTCCCTTGAAGATAAACAGAAGACTGTTTTCTAAACATCTGTCCCATTTCAGCTGAAATTCTACTTTAGCTCTTTAACAAAGTTTCCTTGTTGTACTCACCCTAATTTCTGGGTCGAGGAGACTTTTTCACTGAAATCACATTCGGAGGCTTTTCCACTGAGATCAGGATCATGTCTGTCCCACGTTTTGTCACCAAAATATTCTCAGTGGAAAAGCATCTGATCTTTATCTCAGTGGAAAAGCTCCCCAAGAAATCTGCTCCCGGGGAACAAAATATTTTAGAGAAGAGAACATTATAGTCAGACATAAAATCTGAATCCAGATTTTCACAATCTGGAGGCAGGGTATCTATATATTGGATTATACTGCTTCTACCCTATAATTTGCCATGGGTTTTCTAGCAGTAATTGTTACGACATTCTTTCAAATTCTGATGATTTCCATAAATAGGAAAAACAATTCTTCTGGAGAAAATCATTCAATCTACTTCCCCACAGCTCCATTTATCAAACTTGTAGTACTCAGAACCTAAGTGTCTCTCAGACATTTTGCTTTTGACATTTATATTCCCAGTGCCGACTTCACTTTATTTATTCATCTCAAAATAAGTCATACTTAAGCAGATTATTTCTCTTTTCCATTGGAAAAAATAGTTAAATTATAAAATAACAAATCATTAAAATAAACTGTTGCATTATATTATATTCTGAATACATTTTGGTAGTTTTTCATTTTGATTTGCTCTACAACTAATTATAGTACTAAATTGGAACAATGCTTTAACTTTTAATTTTATATATAATCTTTTAACTCATTAATAGACCACTGTGACTGTTTAAAGCATAGTCTTATCCTTAAGTCTGCATTCATGATGCCTATACATAAATAAAATTTACCAAAACCTTTCACTTAATCTGTCAGGTAGTAGCCAATTTCATAGATAAAGCTATGCTTTTCTATATTCCAAATATTACTGTATTAACTCCACTTTCATTTTACATGGGTATATATACCATATATTAGGTATGTAAAAAATGTATGATTTTAGTAGCATAGTACACTTCATCACTGTAGATCATAGCCATCCATAAATCTAAATCCTAAAAAGTTGTCTGAGGCAAAGAGCTTTAAAGTTCTTGGGATCTTGTAGCTAGTAAATTACAGAGGATACACTGAACTTAATTTTCCTTATTCAAAACCAATACACCACACCAAAGATGTCGCATATAAAATAATTAATGTTATATTTGTTGATTATAAAGATCATAAAGAAACTCTCATTCTGAGGGATTTTAAAATGTGTTTGAAAGTAATGTATCCTTAGGAAAAAATAATCTACCAATCAATGTAGGCTTTTTGACAATGTAGATTTATGCAATTGTCTAAAATACATGGTATTCAATTTAGCTATTTGGCACTTGGTGGTCTTAGTGCTGCTAATTCAGATTTTTTTGTTTTGGGGAAGAAGAAGAATGGATTAAGTCCCATCTGAACTAATCTCTGGCTGCCTCCCTCCCTCCCTCTGTTCATCCATCCATTCATCCTTCCCTCGCTCTTCCCTGACTCTGTCTATCAATTTGTCTCTGGCTCTGGCTCTATGTCTGTGTCTCTCTCTCCTTTTCTTTCTCTCTCTCCCCTTTCTCCCCTTTCTTTCTCCCTCTCCCCAACTCTCCTTTTTCGGTGTCCCTTTCCCCCTCTCTCTCATAAATAAATGCTTTTATTACTTACTTAGATATCAATTCATTTGGTGCTTGTTTATATGCGAATTTATATTATAAATCAACTTTAACTATATTTGGCATTGGCTTCTCAGTGAGATTGCAAATTCTTCAAGAACAGAGAGCTTGATTTACGCATTTTCTTCCTAACCTAATCAGAGTCTATCATAATATAATCCACAGAACTGATATTCACTAACTGATGAGCTAAAGGATGAAACAAGACTTTCGCTCAATTCTGATATAATAAATCAGTTTTGTTGTGAACAGCAAGCAGCTGCTTCCATGGGGGCTTTTGTGAAAAATAGTTATTTGCCTGATCAGGGAAAGAAGAAAGGTAAGAAATGGTGCCAGTTAATTCTAAATTCCAATTAACTGAGCATTTTGGTCATATGGACCAAAATGGGCTATAATTTAACACTTCCTTTCTTTTCCTTCGAAGGTTCAGTTCACACCTAATTATTAGACTGCTGCAGCCTGAAGCCACAGGCATTTTAAAAAGTTAACATTTTAATCAATATGGTCCTAAAAGAATGGGAGGGAAATAGAGAATGCATGATAGGTGAATTATGTGGGAAGCAAAGTGTATTTCATTCCAATATTCATTTCTGAAAACTAAAACTACTTCCCAAGAATACTAACATGAAAGAAAATGAGGACTAGTAATAAACCATTTCTTAGTGAAAACCATCATGCTGAATTTAAGGAGGTAAGAGAACTAGTTGCTTTTGAACATTAGGAGGTGCTTATTAAAATATAAGATAATGATTACTTTTACAAATAGCTAACGCTATTGGCCTTTATATTTCTGGAGCAGAGAAACAAGTATTAAGTGCTTCTTATGTGTCAGGCACTGTGCTAAGACCTTTACCATTATCTCATTTGATTCTCACAACAAGCATGGGAGGAAGGTGCTACTATCCTTATGTTACAGTTGAAGAAGCTGAAAAAGTTGACTTTTTAAACTGTAACATAAGGATAGTAGCACCTAGTTTTTACACTCATTGCATATATAAAAAACATCTGAGATAATAAGTACTGCTAATTAGACTGTAAAAAGCCATCTACCTTCAACGAATGACAGGCAGTGATCCCAGAAACTACAATTCTGGACATTATGCAAAAAGTATTAGTAAAAACAGAACAAGTACTGAGAAATGTGTAGTTGGAAATCAAAGGCACATTTTTTTTTTACATGGCTCTCTCACCATGCAAAATAATGCTTATTGCATAATCACAGTCTCTTTGAACAGTATTACTGTTTTATAGTTTAAAGGAGAGTAGTGGCTTATCTTTGCCATTTCAATAAAAATATGATTAATATTTCTAAAATTAGTTCAGAGTAGTTTCAATTAAAACTAGTCATATTGATAAATCTGATTTTTATCATTCCCCTTGCATGTCAGAATTTTTATGTTTAAAATATCTTCAACCTGCTGAAAATTCAAATTTTTATTTTGATAAAAATAAATTTGAAATTCATTTAAAAATGTAAAATGCTTGTCAGATGATATTATTTAAAGACCTATAGCTCTTTCTGCATTTTCATATTTATATATTTGCTCTCTTAAATGGCTACATTTATTGATTGGCTTTTCAATTCTCTCTTCTACCACAAGATCTTATTTTCAGTTTCAGCACAAAAGTTCATGGAAAGATCCCTAAACTGCATGAGGACACCATTTGATATCATTACATTAAAGATACCTTTGCTTTGGGCATCTTTCAGTATTATCAAAGTAATTTCACTCTGCCTTTGGGTTAAAATCTCTTGCACAGACAAGATCTCTTCAGTTTTTCCTTTTGAATTTGATATGTTTTTTTGCATTCACATTTTTTGGCTTATAATAATCTAAATTGATTCTATGTGATCTCTAAAATTAGCGTCTAAGAAAGCTTTTCAGAAAGGATACCAATCTTATATATTGGTTTGTCCTTTTAAGGAAACCACTCATCTCGTTCTTGCTGAAAGGTATATGCAAGGTCTAGTTTTGATGTCTGACTTTGTTCAAGATCAAGAATTGCAAAATTTATGTGGGAATGTACCAGGACCCGATTTGATATAATTACTTTAAAAGACTCCTTTGTTTGGGACATTTATTTTATATATATATATATATATATATATATATATATATATATATATATACATGTATATATATATATATATATATATTTATTGACAGAACATATGCATGGATAATTGTTCAAAATTCACCCTTGCAATCACTTGTGTTCCAACTTTTCCCTTCTTTCCCTCCCCCTAGATGGTAGGAAGTCTAATACATGTTAAACATGTTAAAGTATATGTTAAATACAATATATGTATACATATTTATACAGTTCTCTTGTTGCACAAGAAAAATCTGATTTAAAAAGGTAAAAATAACCTGGCAAGAAAAACAAAAATACAGGCAGTCCACACTCATTTACTAGTGTTCTTTCACTGGGTGTAGCTGTTTCTGCTCATCACTGATCAATTGGAACTTAATAGATCCTCTCATTGCCAAAGATAGCCTCTTCCTTCAGAAGTTATCCTTATATAGTATTGTTGTTGAGATGTATAATGATCTCCTGGTTCTTCTCACTTCACTTAGCATCAGTTTATCTACGTCTCTCCAAGTCTCTCTGTATTCATCCTGCTGGTCATTTCTTACAGAACAATAATACTCCATAACATTCATATAACATAATCTACTCAGCCATTCTCCAATTGATGGGCATCCATTCAATTTCCAGTTTCTAGTCACTACCAAAAGGGCTGCCACAAACATTTTTGCAAATACAGGTCCCTTTCACTTCTTTAATATCTCTTTGGAATAAAAGCCCAGTAGTAACACTGCTGGATCAAAGGATATGAACAGTTTGGTAACTTTTTGAGCATAGTTCCAAATTGGTCCCCAGAATGGTTGGATCTCTTCACAACTGCGCCAACAACACAGTAGTGTCCCAGTTTCCCACATTCCCTTCAACATTCGTCATTATCTTTTCCTGTCACCTTTGCCAATCTGACAGGTGTGTAGTGGTATCTCAGAGTTGTCTTAATCTGCATTTCTCTGATCAATAATGATTTGAAACACCTTTTTCTATGAGTAGAAATAGTTTCAATTTCTTCATCTGAAAATTGTCTGTTCATATCCTTTGACCATTTATCAACTGGAGAATGACTTGATTTCTTATAGAGTCAATTCTTTAGATATTTTGGAAATGAGGCCCTTATCAGAACCTTTAATGGTAAAAAATGTTTCCCAGTTTATTACTTCCCTTCTAATCTTGTCTGCATTAGTTTTGCTTGTACAAAAGCTTTTTAACTAGATATAATCAAAATTTTCTATTTTGTGATCAATAATGATCTCTAGATCTTCTTTGGTCACAAATTCCTTCTTCCACAAGTCTGAGAGGTAAACTATCCAATGTTCTTCTAATTTATTTATAATCTCATTCTTTATGCCTAAATCATGAACCCATTTTGGTCTTATCTTGGTGTACGGTATTAAGCGTGGGTCCATGCCATATTAATTTCCAATTTTCCCAGCAGTTTTTTTAATAGCCTTTTATTTACAGTTTATATGTATGGGTAACTTTACAGCATTAACAATTGCCAAACCTCTTGTTCCAATTTTTCACCTCTTACTCCCCACCCCCTCCCCCAGATGGCAGGATGATGATTAGATGTTAAATATATTAAAATATAAATTAGATACGCAATAAGTATACATGACCAAACCATTATTTTGCTGTACAAAAAGAATCAGACTCTGAAATATTGTACAATTAGCTTGTGAAGGAAATCAAAAATGCAGGTGGGCATAAATATAGGGATTGGGAATTTAATGTAATGGTTTTTAGTCATCACCCAGAGTAATTTCTCTGGGCATAGCTTGTTCAGTTCATTACTGCTCCATTGGAAATGATTTGGTTGATCTCATTGCTGAGGATGGCCAGGTCCATCAGAACTGGTCATCATATAGTATTGTTGAAATATATAATGATCTCCTGGTCCTGCTCATTTCACTCAGCATCAGTTTGTGTAAGTCTCTCCAGGCCTTTCTGAAATCTTCCTGTTGGTCATTTCTTACAGAACAATAATATTCCATAATATTCATATACCACAATTTATTCAGCCATTCTCCAACTGATGGGCATCCACTCAGTTTCCAGTTTCTAGACACTACAAAGAGGGCTGCCACAAACATTCGTGCACATACAGGTCCCTTTCCCTTCTTTATAATTTCTTTGTTTCCCAGCAGTTTTTGTCAAATAGTGAATTCTTATCCCAAAAGTTGGGGTCTTTGGGTTTATCAAAAAAAAAAAAAATCACATCTCTTACTCCCAATCCTCCAGTCTGAGCTTGGAATCCTAGTAGGACAATCTTGCCTCTTGCTGTGTTACTGTGCTCTAGAAAGGCAGATTTGCTGGCCCCCATGTGCCAGAGGTTTGGCATGTTCTGGGTGCCTCTCCTGCCAGTATCTCTGGTGAATATGTAGAAACTGGACTTGTCACACAAGTCAACATGTGTAGCTGAGCTGGAGAGATCCAGGTCAATCTGGTTTGTAACAAATTGCTAAGTAGCTCTGGATACCGAAGGTCATCTAGCAAGATGCTTCCCAAATCTTTCAGCAGCATGGGTGCCTAGGACAGGATCTCTCCTTATTACTTTCAGGTGTTCCTCTTCTTAATCCAAATTGTTGATACAAACATAGCTGAGGATCTTGAGGGCCAGTTGCTCCATGTCATATGTCAAATCAAAAATGCAGAGAATCCCAAAAATCCATGGATATATATATATACATATATATATATATATATGTATATTGAATATAAGTAGGTGATTTTGATGACTTTGATGTAGTAAGTGATGGAAAAGAAAAAAAAAGAAAAGAAAAAGAGGTAGGCTAATCTTGTATTGAAAATAAAAGCTTGCACTGTTTCTCAAGTATTAAAAGAAACAAGGGAACGATTCAGTGTGTTTCCTGGATCCTTTATGACAAAAGTCCTATGGGATGAGATTGGATAGAAGGATGAATATCTGAATCAGTGGCAAGAGTAGTCATAATATAAGATCAAGGGTCCATCAAAGTATTTTATCATATAATTCCTTTATTTGCATTTATCAATGTGCATATTCTTAAGGGAAATTGAAACATGGAACAGAAAATATATGCTACAATCCTCATGGATGATATGAAGGTTATTAGAGAATCAACTGAATTATGAAAGTTCAAAACTTCTATGGGATAATCTCAACTAATTCAAAATCAATAAAGGAAAATGAAAATAACAATCACCAATAAAAAATGGTTAATATGCCCATATAAACTGTTTTTTCTTTCTCTTGCAGTCATAAATAAGGATTTTTTTCTTTTCCTAGATAATATGTCAAAAATCTTAGTGTAATGCTATCATTTTTTAGATTAGGAACCAGAAGCAGAGATACATTAAGTAACCCAATTGACCATTTTTCAAAGTCATTTGTATTGGCTGAGCTTCTTTTGCCTGGTCCACAAATATGGGTCACACCCCTTTATAGGAATAGTAATGAAGATCACATGAGATTGCTTTGTAATTTGAGTGGTATACATATACTACTCTCATTGTTTGTGGACAGAACCTGTGAATTCATCAGTGTGAATAACTCCAAGTGAGGAAATTCCCTCCACAAATTCTGATCAGCCTCTGCTCCTAGTCTCAGTTGCCTGGTAAGGTCAATGGATTTGCCCAGGTTAACATAACTAGTCTGTATTACAAGAAGCTCTTAAATCTAAGTCTAAGTGTCTCTGGATTTGTATACACTCTCCTGTATTATATGCTCAGCTATTATTGTGAAAAGATAATTACAAGACAGACATGTGAAGGTATAGATGAGGCAAGAGAACCTGGCCATACAATCTAACATCCCTGGAACCTAACCTTTCCTCATTGATAAGATAATGGGGTTTGACTCAATGATTGCCAATGCTCCTTCCCAAAAATAAAATTCAACGAATTAACAGTGCTAGCATAACAATATCTACAGCCAGTCAATTATGCAAATATCTATAGCGAATAAAAACATAGTTTGAAAAACTAAATACAAGAAGAGCACTGAACTTGAAGGCAGAAGATTGAGGTTTAAATACCAATCCTATAATTTATTACTAGTGGGATAAATAGAGAAATAGCATATTAATGCCCAATGAAAACTGATTTTAGATGATTAATTAGCAAAATTGTGTTTTACTTTCTTTTGAAATGCAAAAAAGTAATGATTGTAGTAAAATCAGTAAACATGAAGTATCAGATGACCATAAAAGTATTAGCTGCATCATATACATTTGTTAGAAATTTCCCAAATTTTCTTATGTTTTCAGTATTTTAAGTCGCAACACCTTACATTTGACTAAGAAGATAAAAATGCCCATAGAAAGCAAAATTCTTTCAAATATCAAATATTACAAGGATTTGCACAAAAGAGAATCTGAGTTCATTATATTTCTTTTAGGTCTGTGTCCTAATTATCTTTAGGCTTATCCTTGTTCTTTTTGGTTACCTAGTTTAATATTACAATTTGTATGTCTCATTTAGAAAGTGGGGTAATTTAGATGACCAAAATAAAAACTATCAAAAAGGCTTTCTGGGTATTTTCCTTAAGGCAGTTTTCAAAACATGTTGTACAAATAGCAAGCATTGGAAGTGAAAAATCAATTTCACAGGATGATTGATGAAGAGGAAAATTAAATAGAATATAGAGTGGCAGAAGGTGAATCTACCTCTTTTTGTGGTGGTATTTTTTCTTTCTCCAAAGTCGGGGATTTTGCTTGTACTATAGTAAATTTAGTTGTAAGTCTTTGTGGACATTGTTTTAATGAGGAATCTATGTCCATTTTTGCGATTTTCTCCCTATAAGGAAGGGAGGGTCTCCAACGGTTTAACTCATCTGTAGAGTTACTGGCACTGTGATGACTGATATTCTGAAACAAGATTGCTTTATTCTTTGTTTTCTCCTTACATTTTCTTGGAGGTATAAGTACAGGCTTTTTTGCAACATAAGTACATTCAATTTCTGGCTCATTATCATTCTTAAGTTGCAGGGTGCTTCTTTTTTGTGAGCACACATTGGTAGAAAACAAAGGAACATTTTCTTGGAAAGGCCGATCTTGGTCCGTTTGCCCAGAAAATGATTTCAGGACTCTTACAGGGCGTTTATGTTTCTCCTTTTCCACAGAATCCCTTAATTTTTTTGCCAAAGTAGGAGATGTTTCTAGTATTTCTTTTGATTCTTTAAAGTCATCTTCGTGGAGGTTGTCTTTTGTCGGAGTAGCAATATTACCCCTTTCATAAATTTCACCACAAACTTCCTTTTCCTCCTCAATCCATGGTTTTTTAAAAATTATTTTTCCATTTTGTTTCTGGACTTGGATGTATGTCATCACCAGGAGATTTGCTACTGGATTCTAGTACTTCAGAATGGAATGGAGCAGAAAGAGACTTAACTTGTTCCTTAAGTGCCATTTGTTCTTGTATGCTGGTTGTTTCTAAAGTAGCTTTATCCTTGGGTAATGAAACAAGACAAAGAACAATTAAAAATAAATAAATGATAGTTAATCTTTTAATCTTGGGGTAGTACTTAGTCCCAAATCAAATTGCAACAATATTTAAA
The DNA here is from genome assembly GCA_020854095.1 of Dasyurus viverrinus. NCBI lineage: Eukaryota > Metazoa > Chordata > Mammalia > Dasyuromorphia > Dasyuridae > Dasyurus > Dasyurus viverrinus. The sequence goes on from CM037001.1 coordinate 251,557,549, forward strand.
TTTCCCCTAAAATGAAATTGGAAAGTAAATTTTATCCAAGATAATATATCCAAGGTATTAGGTAAATTATTATGCTTGTGCCATACGATAATTCCTATCAAAACAAAGGGAAATTTCCCATTTCATATCTTAATCATTTTTCCTGCTTTTCAAAAACAGATATTTTATTTTTAATTGGTAATTTTACATGGTCAAAATTATAATACAGATATGTTACAAATAAAAAAACACATAAAATATAAAGTTGGGATGGGACAAAAAAAATAAACTCATTACTCTTTTTAACTAATAAGGTTCTTTATTACATTTATATATTTCTCTAGTGCTCACTTTAAAATTTCTTTAAATTAAAGGTCAAAATAAGTGTAAAAATAACAACTCTAATTATGACATAATTTTGAGGGAAACCAGAATGTGATTTAAAACAACTCCATTTTCCAAAAAATAGACCTTCATAAACTGTCCCCTTCTGAGTTTGGTTCCAGTCCAAAATCTCTACACAAATCAGAGAGTAGGAATGGGTAAGAGAAGGCAAATGATTTTTGTATATAATTCAGAAAAGAAATTAAGAAATGTTTACAATATATAACTTAAGCACATCAACAGAATAATTGGGTACCAATAGAGTAGGAAGTGATGACTTTAAAATAGTTAAGGAAGATTTCCCTTGATCCAGTACAATCCTTCAAATGTTCAGATGAATTGGGATTCTATTTCCATTATTACATGGAACAAACAACGATAATGATGCATACCTACAGGTATTTTGGAACAAATTATATTTTAAAAAATGTTTACATGACAGAATCACATTCTATCATTTAAAAATGACCATAATGATCTTGTTGTTTTTGTTGTTGCTCTTCAGTTATCTCTGACTTTTTATGACCCTATTGGAGGTTTTCCTGGCAAAGACACTGGAATATTTTGCATTTTGTCCTCCAGCTCACTTTACTCATAAGGAAACTAGGGCAAAAAGGTTAAGTAATTTGACCAGGCTTATATAATTGATACTTATTTGAAACCATATTTGAACTCATGAAGATGAATCTTCATGACTCCAGTCTTGAAACTCTATCCACCATGCCACTTAGCTGTTTATATCAAAATTACTTTAAATTAAATCATAATTTAAATGAGATGGTAACACTTTATTTGCCTGATTTTCACTATATTCTAAATATGCAGATCTATCAAGAAAATGAATGCATTATATGTGGACAGGAATCTCATCCACAATAACCCTAACAAGTTGTTGGTGAGCTTCCAAGTATGGACATTCATTGTTAGGGTCCATATTGCCTTCTAAAGCAGTCATGTTCTTTATTGCTCTATTCATGATTGAGAGTCTGTTATTTTCTTTAATGAACACAGAGGAAGTAATAGAATGTTTTCATGTAAAAGTAAGGGCTCAATTCAATTCACTGACTTGTTGAGGATTGTGGTACTGTATGGGCAATATTCAGATTATAGTTCTATGATCAATTAATGAGGATAAGTTATATGGTATATACTTTTTTATTTTTAAGAAACCACATTGGAATGGTCATTTCAAATCTTGTTTCTAGGGCAGAAATATAACAGTTCAAAAAAATGATTGAAATGTGTCAGCCAGAAAGATAGGACTGAAGGCCTAGGTTGAGAACTGGAATCTAGTTGTAGAAAGATGCTGTGGGAGGTGAGGCTATGTGACCTGATTTGTTTTTCAAGCCTCTCTTGCCTCTTGATTGTGCGGGTTGTTCCAACTAAGTGAACATGATAAAAAGACTCAAGATCGGATTCTATCTTACAGAAAGCATCAGAAACATGGGCTTCAGTAGTTTTCTCATTTCTGTTGAGGAAGACATTACTGGGAGACTAGAACATGAGGCAACCTGAGATCATCCCCAATGAGGTCAAACTATATGATTAGGGTTAGCACCCCAAGTCCTTGCAGGTAATTTGCACCTTAAACTGAAGAATCTGGTCTGAAATCTTTGAGTAATAATAGTTTACCAGGGACTGCCATGGGTGAATAGACAGGATTGATTCTTTGGGACTAAGATAAGCTACAATAACTTTGATAATCAATACCAAGATATGATTATTATAGCATTTAATGCCATGCATTAACATTTTTGTACCATGATAGAATTTAGTACATTTTTCTAAAGTGACATATATTTCTAGATATTGACATTTTGATTCTTTCCTTGCCATCAGTGATGATAAATTTTAGATTGTGTATAAGAAAGAAATCATGACTAATATGCTCTTTCACATGCATTTGGTAATTCTATTATCACAATTATTTTGCTGAATAAGGCAAAAACAATGAAACAATCAATAATCAAATAGTTTACATTAACTTCTTTATCATTTAAGAAATGTACAAAAACACACTATTCTGGGACTGTTCCTTTATTATAGCATAGCTAGGATTGGAGTTTTGGTGTGGTCCCTGTAACTCCAAAGAACAACTTTTCAAATAAAGACAAAACTGCATTTAAAATTACACTAAGTTATGAAAATATGCTTCCAGAAATATTAGCATGCAAGGCACTTTTACTCAAATAAAATATCAAAACTTTCGATATCCCTTTTCCATACCTGTTTCTGGTCATTTTTACTGAAACCTTCCTGTTCTCCATCGTCTAGTCCTTTAAGTTTCAATTCTTGTTTCACATCTAAAGTAATAATTAATTGAAAATTTATTTTATTTAGAAGGACTTTCCTTCTATGAATGAAATCTTCCCACCCCCTCCTCATTAACAGTAAGGGCAGTTATGACAGATATAATTTTATCTATTTTAATTATATTGAGATAAGACATTAAATTTAAGAAATGTCTATCTTACTAATTATGCATTCATCTGATTATTTTGCCATTTCAATCTACTGCTGGATTTTAAGTTTCTTAAGAGATGCTATTTCCCAGGAACAAAGCATAGGAAGCTGAAAAGATTGATTTATCTATTTACTCTAGCTGAAACCATTGCCATTGAAGTATATATTGGGAGAAACTGATGTGTACATGAACAATTTATAAGTTAGGCTAGCAGTAAACAACTAATTGGATCAATGGACTTTCTCAATAATCAAAGAATGTGAGGCAGGGATTACTAGCCTTAACTGAGTTTAGTATAAGAATTTAACTGAGTAAGTAGGAGAGAAGAATAAATGGAGTAGGGGAGGTGAGGAAAGCAATGAGATAAGTTAAGAGAGTGGATGGCCTCATGGGAATGAGGACAACATAACCGACTGGAAATTGGGAATGAGGAATTAGCAAGAACTCTTTCCTTCTCATTTGGGACTAAGAAATGTTCATTGTTTCATTCCATCTGCAAGGTTAGACACTAGACTTCTTTGGATAACAAGCTAGGTATCTGTGAAAGATTTTTGGTGGTGTGAAAATCCTAGATCCCATGCATCCTGAAAAAGATAATTTTTATTTTATGTTTTTACAAAAGAATAGAAATGTAATTAAAAAGAGAACTGGATTTCTAAATTTAACTCTTGACTTAGGAAGAGAGAAGACAAAATCAATTTTTAAAAGACAGAACCAATCTAATTATTTCAAAACACAGAGAGAACAGAATGTAAATCTTAATAATGAAACCCTTGGCCAGGACTGACTCAAAGGAATAGGAGAATAAAGTAAGTGAGATCTGATTCCTTTAGGAATTCTATAAGATACTCTGATTAAGACAAGGAAACCTGTAACCAAACTACATCAATAATATTCCAACAGTTAATTTGAAATTCACTTTAAAATTTAATTATCTGAAGCTAAATAGAATATGAGAAAAGAGGAATAGTTTTGTGGTGAAATGATTAAAAGAACTTTTAAAGAATTCTATGTGTGGCTGAAACAAAACCTACATAAATATTTAAACTAGAATATGACATGATTAATTAATGTATGGGTTTTCTAAGGATAGGACAAAAAATAACATTCCTTGGTATGCTCATTGCATCCCATCCAAATCAATGTCATGGGAACAAATCCTGAGAAGCATCACCTAACCAGGTAATTGAATACAAGGGGAAAATCAAGTTGATTCTACTTAGCTTTGAGGAAATTAGCTTATAAAAAATCAAAAATAACAGAAAAAAAGGAAAATCATTCCTATGTAGATTTTTATATGCGAATATAAAAACCTAAAGATCTTAGGATTTGAAGCAATAAAAACGAAGAAGAAGAAGAAGAAGAAGAAGAAGAAGAAGAAGAAGAAGAAGAAGAAGAAGAAGAAGGAGGAGGAGGAGGAGGAGGAGGAGGAGGAGGAGGAGGAGGAGGAGGAGGAGGAGGAGGAGGAGGAGGAGGAGGAGGAGGAGGAGGAGGAGGAGGAGGAGGAGGAGGAGGAGGAGGAGGAGGAGGAGGAGGAGGAGGAGGAGGAGGAGGAGGAGGAGGAGGAGGAGGAGGAGGAGGAGGAGGAGGAGGAGGAGGAGGAGGAGGAGGAGGAGGAGGAGGAGGAGGAGGAGGAGGAGGAGGAGGAGGAGGAGGAGGAGGAGGAGGAGGAGGAGGAGGAGGAGGAGGAGGAGGAGGAGGAGGAGGAGGAGGAGGAGGAGGAGGAGGAGGAGGAGGAGGAGGAGGAGGAGGAGGAGGAGGAGGAGGAGGAGGAGGAGGAGGAGGAGGAGGAGGAGGAGGAGGAGGAGGAGGAGGAGGAGAAGAAGAAGAAGGAAATTACAGCTCATTACACAGAAAACAATGTTACACTAAGTAGAGCAGGAAATCGAAACACCTGTTAAAAAGACACATTCTATATTTTATTGAGAGCATGAACCACAGGGCATTGAATTTTGTTATCACATGACTTTACCATTTATTTTGTTTACCTCTACTAATAAAGTGTGGAATGTAACTATATGAGCAAATAACCTACTCAGAAAAAAATTCAAAATGTTAAATAACCCTACCTTTCTTTCCTTCTTTCTGATTCTCTTTTCCTAGAGGTGGTTCACACTGCTTCTGAGGGACTGATTTTTCTATTTGAACTTCAACTTGCGAGCCAGTGTCAGCCCCACTTCCAGCTTCAGCTGCAGATGCTTCATTTTCTTTTATTGCAATCTTTCCAAATTCTCTGGGTGCTAACTGATCTTTACTTTGCAGTGACTTGCAAGAATAATTCTTTTGAAATGTCAAATCATTGGAATTTTTGGGACTCTCATTTTTCTGAGACGTACTTGGAGAATCCCATTTCGAAGCATCTGAAAAGTACATATTTGAATTAAATAGTATATCAGTTTTATCCACCTGAGATATTAAATTTGTTCTTAGGATGTCACTCAAATCACCACCAATACTTATGATTTTATTTTGTTTATTTCTGGCATTTTATCTTTCAGATGACATGACAGAAAAACCCACCTGTCTTCAGTCTATCCTCCTTTTCCAGCACAATCAGCTCTAACTCTCTTTCCAATTTTATTTCCATGTATGGTTCCACGGAAGATGTTAGTAAGAACTATAGTTGGGGAAAATTTGGGGGGGAACACCAAATAAACTTTAAAATACATATATATATATACATATATATATATATATACATATATATATATATATATATATATATGACTTGTCAAATTATTTAGGATTTGGAAATATAAACTTGCAACTTATATTCATCAAGTTACCTAGGTATGACATGTTGAGTTTTAGTGATTTGCACAGGATCACACAGCTGATATACACCAGAGTTGAAATTTGAAATCATGGCTTTTTAGCTTTGAGGTCGGCTCTTCATCTATTATGCTGAAATATTTTCTATAAAAAATGCTTACAAATTGCATCCTTTCAGTGAATATTTTTTAAAAAGGGACTGCCATTTCTTCTAAACATCTTTTTTTTTTCAAAGATGAATTACTTTGAATATGACTTTTTCAGAATAATCTAATTTCTTAAAGATTAATTTTTAAACTTTCATTCTTGCATTGCAAATTTAGCAACAAAAATGACACTACATAAGTTTATTCTCTTTTTAAAATATGATGATTACATATTTACTATTATATAAAAATGCAAATAAAGGACAATGATATATGAAAAGGATAATCATAACAATATGCACTCAGTATTTAATTTTAAAATTTTTTCCATCTTTTGTTGGCTTTTTATGGTATCCTACTTCTTCATTTAAGGAGGAATCACACTTATGAAATCTCCCTTCCACAACCATTAATTAACTTTTCAAACTTGCCCCTCAATTTTTTTAGAACACTTTTGTCAAGTTCTCTTGCCTTCTTTACTCCTGATCCTGTAACATACTTATCTGTTTTTATGTTTTATCCCTTCACAGACAGCAAATTCCTTGAAGCTAATTTATTATTATTATTTTTTTTACGTTTACCTCCTAGGGTCAAGTAGGAGACAAGTGGTTTGCATATGAAATATAATAGTAGGTTCATGTATGATACCTTGAATTGAGAGGACACATGCAGTACTGGATTCATGTGCCTTCATGCAATAAAGAAAAGGGCCAGGACCTATAAAAGTCCAATATGAAATAAGGTGGTCAATTAAAATTAAATTTAAAAAATTAAATTAAATAAAAATTAAATTTAAAAGTAATTAAATTAAATTAATCTGAATTAAATTTTAAAAATAAAAAAAAAACATTAAATTAAAATTTTAAAAATCTGAAGACTCCAGGATGGATCCTGTATTAGGTGTGATTTTTGAAAAATACACTTTTTCTCATACTTGTAAAGAAGGGTAAACAAGGAAAAATCCCATTTGCAGCATGTAAATCAAATTCTTCCATGAAAGGTGCAATAAAAATGGGGACAAAGGGAAGAGGAGATGATGAATGAAAATACCTTAATTTACGTTTCTCTTCTTCTTAAATTATGAAATTGTAAAGCTTACCAACTTTTTGTTTTTCCTCAACTCCTTCTCCTACTTCTTGGTTTGTGAAAGAACCTTTCATTTGAAGAGTGGGTTGAATAGGCTATGAAAGAAGATTAGAAAATAAGAAAATAGTTACATAGAAAGTTTTCAGTTCACATCCAATAATAATTTAAAAGTATCAATGTTATTACCTTCCCATTAGAATTTCTCCTCTGGTGACCTGAAAAAAAGAATAAAAGTTTTATTATCAACCATAAATAAATAGCATAATTCAATCCCAATTTCATGCAAAATGAATAGGTTTGTTAGTTCTCATTACAGGCCCTAAAGAAGGAATGCTTTCAGGGGATATAATTATTAGTAGCATGACCTTTGCTTGACTGAAAGTAGAATCAATTATTAATACTTGAAATAAAACAAAAATATATTATTGTCTGTCCCAACATGCAGTTTACATTTAACAGATCAGGTTCCAGGAACCCATATATATATATATATATATATATATATATATATATATATATATATATATATATATATATGTATATGTGTGTGTGTGTGTGTGTGTGTGTGTGTGTCCATAAGACAATATAGAAATAGGTTCATCTATGAAACACCTAAAAATTAGTCAATTAAAAAAGAAAAAAGAAAGAAAGAAAGGATAGTCAACTTCACAGGGGGTTAATTACAAAGTTAATGCTATTGGGCAGCAGACTATCTTCCAAATAATGAGCATGATAACTTGAACAAGTGCTCATAGGATGGATGACTCCTTAATTAAATATATAATTGGCAAATTCAGGCAATATGTTATCCATAAAGAAAAAATAAGAATTAAAACAATATACAATCCACATTATTATCACAGAACTAAAAGGGCTAGAGACCAATGTTCTGAATACATCTACTTAGAAGTATAAATGCAGAATGAATAGTTGATGATATATTTTAATTTCCCTCCATCCCCACATTATCTACTGACATAATTATACATCTGGTATCAGTCGCTTTATCCATTTAAAAATGTTTAGATGCAGTAATACCAGAAAGAAAGTCGATAAAGGATATCTAGGGAATGATGTACAAAACCTTTCCATTTTGTAAGTAATTTTAAAAAAGCATCATTGTTCTAAATTTCTAAATGTTAAGATAAATGTTACTAACATAAAATTCCCTTCAACAAATATAATTTATCATTTATGGAAAGTCAAGCTATTTACAGAGATACTGTTGATAATTATCAGAAAATACAATGTAAAACATTGAACATTGTTTATTTTATAAAATAAAATTAGTTTATCATTCAACAACCCAAAAAACATCTCAACAAATTTTGTACAAAAGAAGTTATAAAGTTAGTCTCAGTATGTGTCCGTCTTCTTAAGTACTTAAGTGCTTAAGAAATTGAAGGAAGGGTAGAATTTTGAAATTGAAAACAAATACTTCCCTAACAGCATCAAACAAATACACATTAGTAATATAAACATTTTAAGTAATGTGCATGTTGATATTTTTATTCACTCAACTAGGCTAAAAAAGTCATTAATTATCCTTTTTCTAGATAGAAGATAGGCAAGTTGTTTAATAGGTTTCTGATCTTAGTGTTTTTTCCCCTTCATTTATGTGCACAGCATTTCCTGATTGGGGAAGAAAATGATTCAATGGCTATGGACACATGGAGCACATGTGAATGTTTAATTTCCAGGAAAGAGGGATAGCCCATATGCTGCTAGAAAATCTATTTGTTTTTATGTGTATATTCTGTGTGGACATCATTGAAAGTGATTTTTTTTTGTACCTCAGACATGAACAAAGTAGACAGTATATAATTCAGACAAGTTGGATAGGCAAAGTCACCCTCAGTCTCTCAGTTTCCAGAAAATCTAGGCCAATGAACTCATGGGAATATTTATGTGTAATTCTTTTTGTCATTATTTTACATTTGATCTGTATTTCATTTTATGAAAAATTCAGAAAAACAAATGGGTATTGTGTCTAAGTTGAGTAAACCTTGGGATGGGTTGCAGTGTCATATATATGAGTAGGTACTCTGTGGCATGAGTTGATCATGTTTATAATGGATACACCTTTCAAAGAAACTAACAGATTGAGATTAGGAAATAATTGTCAGGAAGAATGGGAAATTCCAGAAAAGCTTTATGGAGTATATACTTGAGAATCTTTCTGAAGAAAAAGAGAGATTACACCAGATGGCCTGAAAGGACACAGAGCAGGGCAATATACAGAAAAATGACCAAAATATTTTGGTTGAAAAAAAGAGAAAAGACAAGCAGTGTGAAGTAAGTCTGCAAAGCTGAGTTAGAGTCCTCCAGTCCAGGGTCTTAGGAATCCCCATTTCTGCCTCTGCTAAGTGATTATTGGCAAGTGGTTCCCCTTTCCCCTTTTCCAATTATTGGCAAAAATTTTATTTTTCAGTTTGTATTTCATCCTATGGTCACCTCATTTAAACATCATTAAATTATGTCTCTGTGTTGGAATGCTTACCAAATGTTAACTCATTAGATTTGATAGAGACAATAATTATCTAATTTAGCTTGGTTCAGTATGACTGATCTGATATTGCAAGGAGATGTTATGGGCCAGAACTTGAAACAAGGTACTAGGTGGAATTGAGGAGACAATGTTTAAGTCTAGTTTAGCATTGATTTCATCATACAACAAATAATGGTTTCCCAGTGATATAAGGATTGGTGTGTACTCAGCGAACAGCACATAAGCAAGAAGCTCTCAGAGCCAAAGAGCACTCTGGGAGGTACAGAAGCCCACAAGCCCACTCTCAGAGGCGGCGTCAGATTCATTCCATCTTCCACCTTTGTGCTGACAGGAGGCTGAAGAAAGCAGAGGCAAAGGACAAGCTGCAAGAGCTCTTGGAACCAAGCAGAGAGATAGGCCTCTAAGAAAGCTACCCAGGCCCAAGGAAGGAGAAAATTTGGATTTTATCAGCTGGCTGCATTTGAAGTGATTATTGAGCTGAACCAAAACTAAGTTTGCCTCCAGAAAACCTCCCCAAGAAACCTGCTCCCAGAGAGAACGGTCATATTTTAGACAAGAAGGGAACACCCTATCTCTGGATTCTAAGTGGCCACAAAGTTGGCCAACAAAGAACTCTGGATACATCCGGAGCTCCTCATATTCTGGGTGAAAGGAAGGGACCCTTTGGTTGCTTTTTCTCCCTGGTTCCAAGGCAGCCATCTTCCACTATCTGTTCCTCACTCCTCTTGCCTGCTCTTTTTTCACCCTTTGTCACTTTGGTCACCATTTCCTCTCATCAGCCTGCACTACAAAGGTCTGAACAGAAACACAACAATCTAGCCTTTAATCAGTAGCTCCTCAAGGTTTTTAACAATGACATTTTATAACCCATTTTCTTCAGTTTACGTTTTATCTAATCAGACACAGGGTGTACATAAAAGAAAGTTTTCAGGATCTGGAGATCAGAGAGATCAAAAAAGTCTGAGAGGCAGGCCAGGAATGAAGAAGGTCCTAGTGCGAGTTCTACATGTAACTCACATTGGTATTCTGACTGTACAAAACATTCTGTGCTCTAGACAATCTCTGAGACAGTTTCAATGAAAATAAAAATCTAATCTCTATCATCAAAAAGAAGTATGTATCATAGAAGTAGTTAACTATCTATATAACTAAGCAAGTAAATGGAAAAGTAGCTCATTGAGTTTGCTAAAACCAAATACCATGCAAAAGGTGGATGGTAATTGACGGAGCTTATTCCTAGAGCCAATCACTCACTCCACATCCACAAATAGCTATTTGTCCTCCTCCCCCCTCTCTCTGTCCATTAAACTTTTCTCTCTTTCCATTGCTATTTCTTCTTATGTTTTTCCTGTTCAGACAAGTCTTCTGTGATACTCTTTATGGATCCTGTGAATAGCCCTAGGACTTCATGAAATTTCTTCTCTTTTATGTGTTTGATCATACAGACTCTATTCCAGTTCCCAAGGCCTATCTGTTATTTCTCCAGCTCTCAAATATCATCTTTTCTTTTCCTATTTTAACACAGATCTCACTATCTACATATTATAATCTTACCTTCATGTTGTCCCAGTGGAATACTGCCTTTTATGTTTCGATTTTTCCATGCACGTATAAGCCTTCTCACTATTTCCAGAATATTTGCAGCGGCATACTGATCAGTGAAAACAACAATATAGTTAGCAAGACCACTGATGAAAGCAATCCTGAAAGTTTTCTGCTGCTAAATTGTGAAGAATTTCCACTTTGAGGGAAATTAGGTTTCTACAGGAAACAAAATGTTTTTATAACATTTTCTTCAAAAGAAGAACCTCTTGCTTACACATTCCAAGTTTACTCTTCCATCTTTTTTTCTTTAGAGAGAGACAACTCTGGCAAACAGAGTGCTGAAGCCTGGGATATACTTTTTTCATACAGAAAAGGATAAACTTCTAAGTAATAATAAAATTCTAACTCAGGATATTATCCTTGTGATTGTCATGATTATATTTCATAATATATTACAAATCATTTTTTCAAAGAGCTTTCTTAAAATATGTTTCAAGTGATTATTATACTGCATAAGAAATGACAGTGATTCTCCACACTATCTTTCCTTCAGAAAATAATTTATGTTCTTATGACAGGTCTTCTATTTTTGTTAAACATCAAAGTTTACATTACTTGCAAGCATCCTTACTTTCTTCTGCCTATCCTCTCTCCTGGAAGGTTTTCCTCCTTCCTTTCTGCCAATCAAAATATGACACCATTATTATTAAGCCCCAATTATTACCTCTTTCATTAACTCTTTCCTGATTAAACATAATGAATTTTGCCATTTCCCTTTTTTATTGGATGCAACAGGTGTATAATTAGCTGTACACAGTATGCACACATTGGAGTAAAATGTTTCATCAAAAGTCTCCTGAAACAAAAGCTCTAACTATTTGTTATTGTGCCATAATTTCAAAATGATATGGCTTCCATAACAACAAAAGAAGGACAGTATCCTTACTGAGACATGACAGGCTTCTATCCTGTCTTGGTAAAAACACATCTGTATTATTGTGTTTAGATAGGACAAGAGAAATGGGTATTTCAGAGGAATAAAAGAGACCTTAGAGGTCATCCATTATTCATAGCACAGGTAAAACTGCTAAGCAAGGAGGGATAACTTAATTACAAGGAAAACCATTCAAAGGATTGCAGGGTAATAGTCATCAAGTAATTAGGGACTTAGAATGTAGGGAAAGAGCTGGATTTGTTCAGCTTGATCTTGTAAGTTAGATCAATGGTACCCCTGCCTGAAAATTGTAGAAAGGTCAGTTACAATTCTTAATAAGAAAACAACCCCAACAATTAGAGCCATTCAAATAGAAAGTTGGCCACTTTACTTGGGTAGTAACTTTTCAGTCACAAAAAGGTTTGAACTACTTTTGGGAGATACTGCAGAGAAGATTTGTAATTTGGGATAAGGATAAATTAGATTAACTTTGATCATCAATGCTAAGATTTTATTATTATGGCCTGTTTTAATACCATATATTAACACTTCTACACACTGATATTTTTCTCAAATAACATACATTTCTAGACATTGAAATTTCAGATGATTATTTTGCCATTGGTCAATAAAGTTTAGACTGTGTGTAAGAAAGAAATCAGGACAAAGATGCTCTATTATATGAATCCAGATGCATGGTAATTATGTTATCATAATTATTTTGACTACTAAACGGCAAATCATCATATAATTAAGTAGTTTAAGTTGGTTTCCTTATCATATTAGAAAGGTGCAAAAATGTCAGCATCAACCCTATCAATACTATCAAGGGACACCTCTTTAGTGTGCTGTTACCCAACAAAGGCTCAAGTTTTGCTGTTAGTCCTGCCAACTTCAAAGAAAATTTCACCTCCACAAATGAGACAAAAATACACTTCAAAGGGCACTGAGTTCCTAAAAACACATTCAAATGCACATAAAATATAATGTACTGAAATGAAAAATCAGAAATTTCAATATCAATTTTCTATACCTGTCCCAGATATCTTTTAGCAAAACTTTCTTTGCTTCTGTCTGATGATCCTTTAAATTCCGATTCTGGTTTCAAGTCTAAATTGATATTTAAATGAAAAGTTACTTTCTTTAGAAATATATTTCTTATATGAATATAATTCCTCCCCCATTTAGAGTAAAACATATAAGAATTTTCTAACTTACTAATTATGCATTTAGAGAGTTCTTTTGTAATTTTAAGGTATTACTACATTTTATGTTTTTGGTGAGATGTTTATTTCACAGGAGCAAAGCACGGGAAGCTGTAAAGATTGATTTCCATACTCAATCGAGTTGAAACTGTTAAATTTTAAAATGATGGTATAGTGAGAGAAACAAATCTATACCTGATTTATTAGTTAGCCAAGCAAGTGAGAAATAGATTCAGTCAATGGATTTTCTCAATAACCAAATCCCAAAAGGTAGTGATTTTTGGCCTTAATATAATTTTGAGAAAGAAAAAAGAAAAAAGGAGTTGAGAAGGGAAACAGTGACATAGTTTAAAGAGTGGACAGCACCATGAGGATAGGAACAACATGACTGATTGGATGAAGTTTTCTCCAGTTTATGAGACTAGGCCTAAGTCACAAGATCCCTATTCCCAGCCTTGAACTCTGGAATACAGGAAGTTAGTGAAGTTACAAGAAGTGATGTGACCCACAGGAAGCAGACATCATTGGTGACCATTGGTCAAAGATGGTTATGTCCTTTTAGTCTATCCAGTGAGAAGGCTTGGGTCTTTTGCTTTTAAGTCCTGGACAAGGCAGAAACTGGCCTGGCACATGGTAGGAATGGGATGGCTCCCAGGTGTGTCCGGGCCTCTCTCTGCAGGGATTACATAATTGCTTTCTCTGTGTACCTGAAGATGTCTCTGATTATTAATTTGGGAAAGAGGGTCTTCCACCAGTCCCACTCACTGGTAGTTGGAAAGGCAGAGTTAGCAACAAGCACTTCTTTCTGTTTTGTGACAAAGAAATGTTCATTGCTTGAGTCAATCTTCAAGTTCAAAGATATTGGACTAGACTTCTTTGGATTGCAAGCCAAATAGAATGGAAGAATTTTTGCTTTGGGTTATGAAGGTCATAGACCATTTGCATCCTTCAAGGGTAATAAATTTCCATACATAACAATAGAAATATAATTAACTGGATTTCTAAAGTCATTTCATGAGAGGACTTAGGAAGGTTTGACATAAGTTCAGAGAAAAAAACCTCATGACATAAGCAGAAAGAGGACAAAGGCAAATTGTAAAAGACAGAACCAAACCGATATTTAACACCCCTGAGCAAAACAAAAGTAAATGGTAACTGAAAAATCACTGGCCACGACTATCTCAAAGAAACATGGAAATAAATAAATGACATCTGATTCCTTCGTTAAGTCTAGAAGCTACTATGATGAAATCAAGGAAACATGTAGCTAAGACACATGGATAAAATTCCAGGAGAAAATTTGAAATTCATTTTAAGAATTATTTAACTGAGAGACAGTTTGAATATGACAAAATGGAGAGTGATGCTGTAGTGAAAAGATTAACATGACAAAAGTTCCAGAAAATTGTATGTGTCAAGGATGTTAGTTGTAATAATTGCAAAAGATAGAAAAAAGGAAAAATCATTGATATATGGATTGGGAATATTCAAAACTCAAGGTTTTAGATTTTGGAAACAAAAAGAAGTAGGAATTCACAATTAAATACAAGGACCATTGAGGCACAATAAAGACACAAACCAAATCTAGTCCCTTTCAGCTCTTGTGGAAAATGCTACATCGATTAAAGGAGAAAATCAAAACACCTTGTAGGTTCTGGTCTGCTGAGAAGATTAACCACAGGCAGTGAATTTTATTATTGCCTGACTTTACCATTTACATTGTTTACCTATTCTAATGAGGATTTGTATGTAAGAAATTGAGCAAAGAACCTATGGTACAGTAAATCCAGAATATTAACCCCTACCTTTCTTACTTTGCTTGGCTTCCTCATTTTGAAGAGGTGGTTCGGATGGCTTCTTGGGGGCCGGTTTTTCTAGGACAACTCCAACCTTAGAGCCAGTGTGTGATCCACTTCCTGGTTCAGCTGAAGCTTCAGCAGCTTCATCTTCTTTTAGTGGACTCTTTGCCACCTCTGTGGAGACCAAGGGATTTTTAGTCACTGGCAGGGATTAGTAAGGATAATTCCTTGGAAATTTCATATCCTTGGAACTTCTGTGATTCTCCTTTTTCTGAGAATGACTTACAGAATCCCTTTTCAAAACATCTGAAAAGTAATTATTTGAGTTTTTATTCACTTGACATCATTATTTTTTTGGATAGGTTGGCATTCAAATTCCACTTATTCAGAAGATTTTATTTTGCTTATTTATGGCATCTTTTTCTATCTGTTAACATATGAAAAACTCACCAACAACAGTTTTCCTTCAGTATTCAGCCTGTCTTCCTGTTTTTGGACCATCAGCTCTAACCCACTTATGAAATTCTATCTCCATGTGGGGTTCCTAACAATGTATTATTAAAATAGTTGGGGAAAGGTTTTTTTTTTTTTTTAAATCCTTCTGTAAGTCAAGAAGTTACTCTGATTAAATCAAGAAAACATATAACTAAGACACATGGATAATATTCCAGGCATTAATTTGCAATTCATTTTGAAAATTATTTAACTGAGAGATGGTGTGAATATGATAAAATGAAGAGTGATTCAGTAGAGAAAAGATTAACATAACAAAAGTTTCAGAAAATTGCATGTGTCAAGGATGTTAGTTATAATAATTTAAAATGAGAGAAAAAAGGAAAAATCATTTATATATGGATTTTATATTGCAATATTCAAACTTCAAAGTTTTAGACTTTGAAAAAAAAAAAGAAGTAGGAATTTACAATTAAATACAAAGTCCATTAAGGCACAATTAAGACAGAAACCTAATCTAGTCCCTTTAAGCCTCTGTGGAAATTGATACACTGATTAAAGGAGAAAATCACAACATCTTGTAGATTCTGGTCTACTGAGAAGATTAATCACAGACAGTGAATTTTGTTATTGCATGATTTTACCATTTACATTGCTTACCTATTCTAAGGAGGATTGGCATGTAAGAAATTGAGCAAATCATCTACTTAGAGTAAAACCAGAATATTAACCCTTACCTTTCTTACTTTGCTTGGCTTCCTCTTTTTGAAGAGGTGGTTCGGATGGCTTCTTGGGGGCCGGTTTTTCTAGGACAACTCCAACCTTAGAGCCAGTGTGTGATCCACTTCCTGGTTCAGCTGAAGCTTCAGCAGCTTCATCTTCTTTTAGTGGACTCTTTGCCACCTCTGTGGAGAACAAGGGATTTTTAGTCACTGGCAGGGATTAGTAAGGATAATTCCTTAGAAATTTCATATCCTTGGAACTTCTGTGACTCTCATTTTTCTGAAAATGACTTACAGGATCCCTTTTCAAAATATCTGAAAAGTCACTATTTGAGTTAAATAGTATATCACTTTTATTCACCTGACATGATGTTTTTGATTGGTTGGCACTCAAATTCCACTTATTTAGAGGATTTTATTTTACTTATTGGTGGCATCTTTTTCTATCTGTTAACATAAAGTCACTAACAGCAGTTTGCCTTCAGTATTCAGCCTGTCTTCCTGTTTTTGGACCATCAGCTCTAACCCTCTTATGAAATTCTATCTACATGTGGTGCTCCTAAGGATGTATTACTAAAATAGGTGGGGAAGGTTTAAAAAAAAACATTCAGTAAGTCAAGAAGCTATTCTGAATAAATCAAAGAAACATGTAACTAAGACAAATGAATAATATTCCAGGCATTAATTTGAAATTCATTTTAAAAATTATTTAACTATTAGTGTAAATATGATAAAATAGAGCATGATTCAGTAGTGAAAAGATTAACATAATAAAAGTTTCAGGAAATTGTATGTGTCAAGGATGTTAGTTATAATAATTCAAAATGAGAGAAAAAAAGGAAAAATCATTTATATATGGATTTTATAGGGGAATATTCAAACCTCAAAATTTTAGGCTTTGGAAAAAAAAAAAAAAGAAGTAGGAATTTACAATTAAATACAAAGACCATTAAGACACAATGAAGACACAAACCTAACCAATCCCTTTCAGCCCTTGGGGAAATTGATACACTGATTAAAGGAGAAAATGACAACGTCTTGTAGATTCTGGTCTACTGAGAAGATTAATCACAGACAGTGAATTTTGTTATTGCATGATTTTACCATTTATATTGCTTACCTATTCTAATGAGGATTGGCATGTAAGAAATTGAGCAAATAATGTACGTACAGTAAATCCAGAATATTAACCCCTACCTTTCTTACTTTGTGTGGCTTCCTCTTTTTGTACAGGTGGTTCACATGGCTTCTTGGGGACTGGTTTTTCTAGGACAACTCCAACCTTAGAGCCAGTGTCAGATCCACTTCCTGGTTCAGCTGAAGCTTCAGCAGCTTCATTGTCTTTTAGTGGACTCTTTCCCACCTCTGTGGAGAATAAGGGATTTTTACTCCCTGGCAGGGATTAGTAAGGATAATTTCTTGGAAATTTCATATCCTTGGAACTTCTGTGATTCTCATTTTTCTGAGAATGACTTACATATTCCCTTTTCAAAACATCTGAAAAGTAACTATTTGAGTTAAATAGTATATCACTTTTATGCACCTGACATTATGTTTTTGATTGGTTGGCACTCCACTTATTCAGAGGATTTTATTTTGCTTATTTGTGGCATCTTTTTCCATCTGTTAACATAAACTCACCAAGAGCAGTTTGCCTTCAGTATTCACTCTGTCTTCCTGTTTTTGGACCATCAGTTCTAATACTTTTTTTATTAGCTTTTTATTGATGGAAAATATGTGTGGGTAAATTTTCTTTTTATTTTATTTTTTTTATAACTTTTTATTGATAGAATATATGCCTGGATAATTTTTTAAAAAACATTATCCCTTGTACTCACTTCTGTTCTGACTTTTCCCTTCCCCCCCTCTACCCCCTCTCCTAGATGGAAGCTGTCTTATACGTGTTAAATATGTTATAATATATCCTAGATACAATATATATTTGGAGAACCAAACAGTTCTCTTGTTGCACAGGGAGAATTGGATTCAGAAGATAAAAATAACCTAGGAAGAAAAACAAAAATGCAAAGAGTTTATACTCCTTTCCCAGTGTTCCTTCTTTGGGTGTGGCTGCATCTGTCTATCATTGATCAATTGGAACTGAGTTAAATCTTCTCTTTGTCCAAGATAACCACTTCCATCAGAATACATCCTCATATACTATCACTGTTGAAGTATATAATGATCTCCTGGTTCTGCTCATTTCACTTAGCATCAGTCGATGTAAGTCTCTCCAATCCTCTCTGTGTTCATCCTCCTGATCATTTCTTACAGAACAATAATATTCCACAACATTCATATACCACAATTTATCCAACCATTCTCCAATTGAAGGCCATTCATTCATTTTCCAGTTTCTAGCCATTACAAAAAGGGATGCCACAAGCATTCTTACACATACTGGCCTCTTTCCCTTCTTTAAGATCTCTTTGGGATATAAGCCCAGTAGTAAGACTACTGGATCAAAGGATATGCAAAGATTTATAATTTTTTGAGCACAGTTCCAAATTGTTCTCCAGAATAGTTGGATCCATTAACAACTTCAACAGCAATGGATCAGAGTCCCAATTTTCCCACATCCCCTCCAATTTGTCATTATCTTTTCCAGTCATCTTAGCCAATCAGACAAGTGTGTAGTGGTAGCTCAGAGTTGTTTTAATTTGCAGTTCTCTGATCAATAATGATTTGGGAGACCTTTTCATATAACTCGAAATAGTTTCAATTTCATCATCTGAAAATGGTTTTTCATCGCCTTTGACCATTTATTAATTGGAGAATGGCTAGAGGCTATTCTCTATATATTTTGGAAATGAGACCTTTATCAGAACCTTTAACTGTAAAAATGCTTTCCCAGTTTATTGCTTCCCTTTTAATCTTGTCTCTATTAATTTTGTCTGTACAAAAGTTTTTAATTTGATAATATTTGATATAATCAAAGTTTTCTATTTTGTGATTAATAATGATCTCTACTTCTTTGGTCACAAATTCCTTACTCCTCCACAAGTCTGAGAGATAATCTATCCTATGTTCTTCTAATTTCTTTATAATCTTGCTCTTTACCTAAATCATGAACCTATTTTGATCTTGTTTTAAGTGTGAGTCCATACCTACCTTCTGCCATATTAATTTACAATTTTCCCAGCAGTTTTTATCAAATAGTGAATTCTTATCCCAAAAGTTGGGGTCTTTGGGTTTGTCAATGAATAGATTGCTAGAGTTATTGATTATCTTGTCCTGCGACCCTAACATAATTCCACTGTCAACAAGTCTATTTCTTAGCCAATCCCAAATGGTATTTTGTGACTGCTGCTTTTTGATATAGTTTTAGGTCAGGTACATGTTCATATGATTTTTTTTTCATTACTTCCAATGAAATTCTTGACCTTTTGTTCTTTCAGATGAATTTTATTGTTATTTTGTCTAGGTCATTAAAATAGTTTCTTGGGAGTCTGATTGGTATAACACTAAATAAAAAGTTTAATTTAGGTAGTGTGGTCATTTTTATTATATTCATTGAACCTATACAAGAACACTTCATATTTCTCCAAATGTTTAGATCTGACTTATTTGTGTGGAAAGTGTTTTGTAGTTTTGCTCATATATTTCCTAACTTTCCTTTGGCAGATAGATTCCAAATATTTTATACTTTCGACAGTTATTTTAAATGTAATTTCTTGTTGCATCTCTTGCTGTTGGATTTTGTTAGTGATGTATAAAAATGCTGAGGATTTATATGGATTTATTTTGTATCCTGCAACTTTGCTAAAGTTGTGGATTCTTTCTAACAGCTTTTTAGTAGAATCTGTGAGGTCTTATAAGAATATATCATATTATCTGCCAAAAGTAACAACTTGATTTCCAGATTACCTATTCTACTTCCTTTAATCCCTTTTTCATCTCTTATTGCTGAAGCTAGCATTTCTAATACAATACTGAATAGTAAGGATGATAGTGGGCAATCTTGTTTCACTCCTGATTTTATTGGGAAAGGTCCCAGTTTATTACCATTAAATAGGATGCTTCCTGATGGTTTTGAATAGATGCTGCTGACTATTTTAAGGAAAAATTGATTTGTTCTATATTTTTTAGTGTTTTTAATATGAATGGGTGTTTGATTGTATCAAATGCCTTTGCTGCATCTATTGAGGTATAAGTTTTTTCTTAGTTTGCTTATTAATATAGTCAATTATGTTAATAGTTTTCCTGATATAGAACCAGCCCTGCATTTCTGGTATAAATCCTACTTGGCCATGCTGGATAATCCTGGGGATGATTTTCTGTAATCTTTTTGCTAGTATTTTATTTAAGATTTTTGCATCAATGTTTATTAGGGAGATTGGTCTATAATTTTCTTTCTCTGTTTTCGACCTACTGGGTTTAGGTATCGGTACCATGTCTGTATCATAAAAGAATTTGGTAGGATTCATTCATTCCTTATTTTTCAAATATTTTATATGGCATTGAAATTTGTTTGGTAGAAATCACATGCAAATCTATCTGGTCCTGAGGATTTTTATTAACTTGTTTTATTTCTGTAATGGGCTGAGGTTTGAGTTGGTGCACTGAGGTTCCAAGTATTTGAGGCTAAATAGTAATTGGGCTATACTCTATTAGTATACATGATTGGATAAAGAATGATCCCTGCCCACTCTCTGTGCAAGTCCTGATGTATTAACATGCATGAATGGATTAAGAATGGTCCCTGCCCACTCTCTGTGCAAGTGCTGATGTGTTGTATAGGAAATGATGATTTTGGTGGGTGGAGGCAGATGCACAGGAAGAGAAGCCTGGAGAGAGTTTGGGCCTGAGTTCGAGACTCTCCAAGCTGCTGGGTGTGTGGCTGCTGGTCAAGCTAGCTTCTTGACTCAGCTGCATACATTGCTATCACCGATTCTCTTCCACCCACGATCCGATCCTTCTTCACTGACAATAAAGACTGACGATTTTCCCCTAACCTGAATTCCTGACTCCTGATGATTTAAAAACACACGATCAATGTGGAGCTCGAACCCACGACCCTGAGATTAAGAGTCTCATGCTCTACCGACTGAGCTAGTAAGACGCTGTGCCGCAGTGGGCAGAAATGCCTTTTATAGCCAGACTATGATGCAGACTTCCCAAGATCCCAACATGGGTAGACAGGGTCCCTTCCGGCAAAGGACTTCTAGAGAGACACGTCGATGCTTTCAGTGTGGTAAAGTAGGGCATCTGAAAGCTCAATGTTGGCATAGAGGCAGAGTGAGAAAACAGGATGGGAGAACAAGACCCAGTACCCCATGTCCAAAATGCAACAGAGGCTTCCATTGGGCCTCAGAATGTAGACAGGTTCAGGGAAACGGGATGAGGGGCCCAGCCCCAGGGCCCCAGGCAAAAAATTCGCAGCCAATGGTGCACCCAGAGAGTGCCTAGACAGACAATACCCCAATATGACCAATCGGCCAGGAAGCAACCTGATGGGAGAAAGGGATTACAATTAGGGAGAATAGAGTTGTATGCAGCTGAGACAACTGAGATAGCCCCTGGAGAGGTGAAATCTGTTCCTCTCCAGCCTATGGATCCCTTGCCTCCAGGCACAGTAGGCTTGATCATTTTACCTCCTGAGAGTATGTACAAAACAGTGTCCATCCACATGCTGATGTGGGAAACTGGGGAATGTGTAGATAATATCTCAGTCACCAATACAGGCAGACAATGTGTGACTTATCACCCAGGAGAAATAGTAGCATCAGGTTTACTCATACAGAATCCTAATAAGCAGCCTGGTGATAGTCACCCAGATTCTGATTCCAGATCACAAAATCCAGCAATTTACTGGACAGCAGCTGTAACAACTGACCGACCTATGCTCACAATCTAAGTAAATGGCCTTCCTCTGGAAGGATTGGTAGACACTGGTGCAGATTGGACAGTTATTAGAGGTGCCAGCTGGCCCAGTCACTGGCCAAAGATTAAAGCAGACACCTACATGTCTGGTGTAGGAGGATCAATAGCAGCTGAAGTTAGTACTACCCCTATGAAATGGACTTTTGAAGGCAAAACAGGAGTTTTTACTCCTTTTATAGTTGAAAAAATCCCCATCAATCTGTGGGGAAGAGACGTTTTACAGCAACTAGGATTAAAAATGAGCACTTCGGTTTTTTAAGCAGGGCTGCTGTTGAAGGCCTACCAACACTTTCACCTGTTCCTATCCAATGGAAAACTGATACACCAGTGTGGATAGAGCAGTGGCCCTTAAGTAAAGATAAAATGCAGGCCTTATTAGTTATAGTACAGGAACAGCTTGACCAAGGACACTTAAAACCTTCTCTAAGTCCTTGGAATTCCCCAGTGTTTGTTGTGAAAAAGAAATCTGGAAAATGGAGGATGTTAATGGATTTAAGAAAAGTGAATGAACAGATGGAAACTATGGGAACTCTTCAGCCTGGACTTCCATCTCCTACTCAGTTGCCTAGAGAATGGCCTCTTTGGGTCATAGATATTAAGGATTGTTTCTATTCTATCCCTCTGGATAAGGAGGATATGAAAAGATTTGCCTTTTCAGTGCCCAGCGTTAACTTAGCTGACCCTTATAAAAGATATGAATGGACAGTTTTGCCACAGGGAATGAAAAACAGCCCTACTATGTGTCAAATGTATGTTGGTGCTGCTCTTGCTCCAGTAAGAAAAGCATTCCCAAAAGTTATGCTATTACATTATGTGGATGACATTTTGGGATGTGCACCTGAGGAACAAATGTTAGAAGCATGTCTACAAAAGACCATAGAAACACTAAGGAATTACAAATTATACATAGCACCAGAAAAAATTCAAAGACATGCTCCTTTTCAATATTTAGGATATGAAGTATACCCTAAGGTGCTTACAGTTCAAAAACTCTCCTTAAGAACAGAAAAGCTAAACACATTGAATGATTTTCAGAAATTGATAGGAGATATTCAATGGATTCGACCAGTGTTAGGTTTGACTACCTATCAGTTACAACCGTTATATGACATTTTAAGGGGAGACAGTGATTTAAATTCACCACGCCAGCTTACAAAAGAAGCTCAAGAGGCTTTGAGAGAAGTTGAACTGGCTTTATCCAATGTGGTTGAAAGAGTCACTCAAAAACCCTTGGAGATAACAGTTTTTGCCACACAAGAGGCACACACAGCAGTCCTTCATCAAGGACACAGTGTGATAGAGTGGGTGAAGCTCCCCAGCACAACCAGAACAAAGCCTTACAACCTACCCAGTGCTTGTGGCTAGAATTTTATTAAAGGCCACTAAGCGAGCAGTACAATTATCTGGGACAAGACCTGACAAGATATACACCTTTTATACCAATACACAAATTAATGTGTGTTGTGAGACCATCCCAGAGTGGCAAATTTTATTAGCCATGGCTCCAAATTTTATACATGGGTCTCCATTAAAGATAACTAAACTATTACATAATTGGCGATGGACTCTTGAAGAAAAGGTTTCTAAAGTTCCTCTTAAAGGACCAACTATCTTCATGGATGCATCCAAACATAATATTTGTGCTGTGTACTCTCATGATCTAACTATAAAGAGAGTAGTCAGAACTCCTTTTCAGTCCACTCAGCAGAATGAATTGTACGCGATCATTCTAGCTCTTACTTATTATCCAGGAGACATAAATATAATATCTGATTCGGCCTGTTCAGTAGGTGTGGTACAAAGAATTGCCACAGCCCAAATAAAATTTGCAGCCTCTAATATATATCAGCTCTTTAAGAAACTTCAAGAGCAAATGAGAAAGCATCCAGGTAAGATCTATATATTACATGTCCATTCTCATAGTGGACTTCCAGGTCCCATATTTGATGGCAATTCAAATGCAGATAGCCTTCTAATTATGTTGGTCAATACCCCTTTGTTCCAAGAAGCTCAGGCATCTCATTCTAAATATCATCAGGCTGCTCAAGCTTTACGTTTACAATTTGGAATAACAAGAGAGGAAGCTAGGAGCATAGTAAAAGCCTGTACGGCTTGCCTTCCTTTCCACGCTCCTACACTGCCTCCAGGGAAGAACCCTCGTGGTTTGAGACCCAATGAAATCTGGCAAATGTATGTGACCCATTATAAATCTTTTGGTCGTCTGTCTTTCATTCACGTTGTGGTAGACACCTTTTCAGGATTCACTTTTGCAATGCCAGCAGCAAAAGAGACAGCCCGAGTGGTCACTGAATTCCTCATACAAGCATTTGCCATTATGGGTGTGCCACAAGCAATAAAAACAGACAATGGTCCTGCTTATACTTCAAAACATTTTGCACACTTTTGTGCACAGTATAAGATTTTACACACCACGGGAATACCTTTCAATCCTCAAGGACAGGCAATAGTGGAGAGGAGAAACAGAGATATTAAGACGCTCCTCCAAAAACAAAAGAAAGGGGGAGCCACAGGTAACCCTAGAGAACTTCTAAATCTAGCTCTTTATACTATTAACTTCTTGATTTTTGACAAAGATGCACTGGCTCCGGCAGACAGGTTTTATAACCCACCGGAAGGTCAGTGTCCAGTACGAGCAGCTCCACTATCTTTAGATAATCGCCAGGTGATGTGGAGAGACCCAGAAAGTGGTGAATGGAAAGGACCAGATAGGCTAACTGCTTTGGGGAGAGGGTTTGCTTGTATCTCTGCAGGTGGAGAAGGAATCAGATGTGTGCCAACGAGCCATATTCGCATTATCCAATGCAGAGAGACGGAGCAGACCCTTGAAACAAAGGAGAAGACCCAAGAAATATCGGGTGGTTCTGTTGCTGATTGTGCTGACCATTGAAAGAGCGTGGCAGTTATGGCGTTTGACTCATGGACATCAAAGATTGTTGGACTTCAAAACCCTCAGAAATCATTGGATTCTCTGAGCCATAAGCCTCAAAAACCCTCAGGAATCATTGGATTCTCTGAGCCATAAGACTCAAAAACCCTCAGGAATCATTGGATTCTCTGAGCCATAGGACTCAAAAACCCTCAGGAATCATTGGATTCTCTGAGCCATAGGACTCAAAAACCCTCAGGAATCATTGGATTCTCTGAGCCATAAGATTCAAAAACCCTCAGGAATCATTGGATTCTCTGAGCCATAAGACTCAAAAACCCTCAGGAATCATTGGATTCTCTGAGATATAGGACTTGAAAATTCTCAGGAATCATTGGATTCTCTGAGACATAGGACTTGAAAACTCTCAGGAATCATTGGATTCTCTGAGACATAGGACTTGAAAATTCTCAGGAATCATTGGATTCTCTGAGAAATGATAAGACTGTTACAGGACTTCAAAATCTGCTGGAATCATTGGATTCCCTAACACATAAAAAGACTTTTGCAGGACTTCAAAAACTCAGGGGGATCATTGGATTCCCTGACATGTGAAGCAATGGACAATAGATTGGTTTTGGACTATCTCTTGGCTGCTGAAGAAGGTGTATGTGTGACTGTTGTTTACATACCATCCTTCTAGTACTTCTGGTGATCTTTTCCAAAACCATGTTGATTTATATTGTTTGCTATTCTGCTACTTGCATGTACAATTCATGTTTGTTACACCACATCGAGCCTGCACTGACTGTGGGGAGAGTCATCCCTAATAGCCTCTGTGTTATTGCTATGTACTTGTGTAATACCTCCCATGCTGATGGGTTTGTGCATAATAAGACCCTTCAGCCCAGAAACCCGCTAGCAACCCCCATTTCCCTTTGGTGCTTTTCATCTCCCTTCCTGAGATGTCAGGTAGGGCGTGATCATCTCCTTTTTAGTGCTTTCACCGCCTTTTCTGAGAAGTTAGGGAGGCTGTGATCACCTCCTTTTCGGTGCTTTCACCTCCTTCCCTGAGAAGTTGGGGAGGCTGTGATCACCTCCCCTTGGGGGATCTAACCTCCCTGAGGAATCAGGGATGGCATGAACACTTGTGTTCTAAAATAAAAGAAAGCGGGAAATGTAATGGGCTGAGGTTTGAGTTGGTGCACTGAGGTTCCAAGTACTTGAGGCTAAATAGTAATTGGGTTATACTCTATTAGTATACATGATTGGATAAAGAATGATCCCTGCCCATTCTCTGTGCAAGTCCTGATGTATTAACATGCATGAATGGATTAAGAATAGTCCCTGCCCACTCTCTGTGCAAGTGCTGATGTGTTGTATAGGAAATGATGATTTTGGTGGGTGGAGTCAGATGCACAGGAAGAGAAGCCTGGAGAGAGTTTGGGGCTGAGTTCGAGACTCTCCGAGCTGCTGGGTGTGTGGCTGCTGGTCAAGCTAGCTTCTTGACTCAGCTGCATACATTGCTATCACCGATTCTCTTCCACCTGTGATCTGATCCTTCTTCACTGACAATAAAGACTGACGATTTTCCCCTAACCTGAATTCCTGACTCCTGATGATTTAAAAACACACGATCATTACAATTTCTTTTTCTAAAATGGGATTGTTTAACCAACTTACTTTTTCTTCTGTTAACCTGGGCAAGTTATATTTTTGAACATATTCATCCATTTCATTTAAGTTATCAAATTTATTGGCATAAATTTGGGCTAATTAGGTCCTAATTGTTCTAATTTCCTTTTCATTAGTGGCCATTTCTCTCTTTCCATTTTTCAGGCTAACAATTTGATTTTCCTCTTTCCTTTTTCTAATTCAATTTACCAAGGGGTTCTCTATTTTGTTTTTGTTTTTTCAAAGACCCATTTCAGTTTTATTAAGTCAATAGTTATTTTTCTTACTTTCAATTTTATTAATCTCTCCTTTTATTTTTAGAATTTCAAGTTTAGTGTTTGACTGGGGATTTTGAGTTTGGTCTTTTTCTAGCTCTTTTAGTTGAAAGCCTAATTCATCTATTTTCTCTTTCTTTATGTAAGTAAGGCTCTACAGATATACAATTTCTGCTTATTTCCGCTTTGGCTGCAAAATAAACAAACAAAAACACAAACAAAAACACAACTGCAGTCTGCTTTTGGGGCAGTGTGATATTACCAAGAAGTGAAGCAGTAGTGGTACAGCAATAGCTATACTGGGATCAGTGTCTGCACTGTGCTCAGCAGTTGAATGCTTGAGATAGTGCTGAGTCCCTTCTGGTGGTGGGTAGATGTGGCCAGGTCCTGAGAGGCACCAACATTTTGGGGTCACAATCTTTACCCTGACTCTTTATAGCTCCTCTGCTGATGCACTGGCATCAGCAGACCCTGTGGTAAATTTCTCCCTGCAAATTTTCTGCTTTGAAGACCACCCCCAACTTCCCTCAGGTCTGCTCAGCTTGAGGTTGAACTGCAAACTTGCATGATGCTGTGCCTGGTCTAACAATTCCTGCCCACAAACAAAACAAAACAAAACAAAACAAAACAAAAGAAAAGAAAAAACCAACAAACAACAAAAAATAAAAACCAGACTTTTTCTGGCGAATTTTGAGATTATCTTCTGTTGCTAATGTGTTGTATTCCCAATATTTGTGGGTTTTGACAGTCAAGCACTAATTCTGAGGCTGTGCCATAAAAAAAAAAAAAAAAAAAATAGTCTGAGTGTAAGGGAGAGCTTAGAAAGATATGTTTTCTCAAGGCCATTTTGGTTCCACCCAGCTCTAACATTTATGAAATTCTATCAACATGTGGGGTTCCAAAGAATGTATTGCCAAAATAGTTGGGGAAGGATTTTTTTTTTTTTCAAAAACCTTCAGTAAGTCTAGAAGCTATTCTGATTAAATCAAGGAAACATGTAACTAGCACACATGGATAATATTCCAGCCATTCATTTGAAATTCATTTTAAGAATTATTTAACTGAAAGGTAGTCTGCATATGATAAAATGTAGAGTGATTTAGTAGTGAAAAGATAACAAAAGTCTCAGAAAATTGTATGTGTCAAGGATGTTAGTCATAATAATTAAAAATGATAGTAAAAAGGAAAAAATCATTTATATATGGATTTTACATGGGAATATTCAAACGTTTGAAAAGCAAATAAAGACGTAGGAATTTACAATTAAATACAAAGACCATTAAGGCACAATTAAGATACAAACTTAATCTAGTCCATTTCAGCCCTTGTGGAAATTGCTACACTGATTAAAGGAGAAAATCACAACACCTTGTAGATTCTGGTCTACTGAAAAGATTAACCACAGACAGTGAATTTTATTATTGCATGACTTTACCATTTATATTGCTTACTTATTCTAATGAGAACTGGCATGTAAGAAATTGAGCAAATAATCTACTTATAGTAAATCCATAATATTAACCCCTACCTTTCTTACTTTGTTTGGCTTCCTCTTTTTGTACAGGTGGTTCAGATGGCTTCTTGGGGAATGGTTTTTCTAGGACAACTCCAACCTTAGAACCAGGGTCAGATCCACTTCCTGGTTCAGCTGAAGCTTCAGCAGCTTCATGTTCTTTTAGTGGACTCTTTCTCACCTCTGTGGAGAATAAGGGATTTTCAGTCACTGAAAGGGATTAGTAAGGATAATTCCTTGAAAAGTTCATATCCTTGGAACTTCTGTGACTCTCATTTGTCTGACAATGAAATACAGAATTCCTTTTCAAAATATCTAAAAAGTAATTCTTTGAGTTAAATAGTATATCACTTTTATTCACCTGACATCATTATTTTTTGGATAGGTTAGCACTCAAATTCCACTTATTCAGACAATTTTATTTTGCTTATTTGTGGCATCTTTTTCTATTTGTTAACATATGAAAAAGTCATCAACTTTACCTTCAATATTCAGTATTCATCCTGTCTTCCTATTTTTGGACCATCAGCTCTAACCGTTTTCTGAAGTTGTATCTCCATTTGGAGTTCCAAAGAATGTATTATTAAAAAGTTGAGGAAAGGTGTTTTGTTTAAAACCTTTTGTTCTTAAAATACATATTTAATTTCTATTAAAATAATTAATCTTAATTAAATGTAAGGTGTATAGTTAAAATTCCCTTCAACATATATAATTTATCATTTATGGAAAATCAAGCTATTTACAGAGATATTAATTGTAATGGGCTGAGGTTTGAGTTGGTGCACTGAGGTTCCAAGTACTTGAGGCTAAATAGTAATTGGGCTATACTCTATTAGTATACATGATTGGATAAAGAATGATCCCTGCCCACTCTCTGTGAAAGTCCTGATGTATTAACATGCATGAATGGATTAAGAATGGTCCCTGCCCACTCTCTGTGCAAGTGCTGATGTGTTGTATAGGAAATGACGATTTTGGTGGGTGGAGGCAGAGGGACAGGAAGAGAAGCTGAGAGAGTTTGGGGCCTGAGTTCGAGACTCTCCGTAGCTGCTGGGTGCGTGGCTGCTGGTCGAGCTAGCTTCTTGACTCAGCTGCACACATTGCTATCACCGATTCTCTTCCACCTGCGATCCGATCCTTCTTCACTGACAATAAAGACTGATGATTTTCCCCTAACCTGAATTCCTGCCTCCTGAGGATTCAAAAACACAAGATCATTACATCTGGCGCCCAACGGTGGGAGCCAAGGACTGAAGAAGTCTCCGGTGACCAGGAACTTGGGCGAGTATTGTTAATACACAAATAAGGAAGTTATTTTCTTAAAAACTAAACCAGTAATTTTTTTGGCTAAAATGGGATAAATGCTAGCTAAAGACTCCCCGCCTCCAACCCCATCCAAGAGTGGTGCTATAGAAAGCATGATTAAGCTCATAGAAATACATGGGTTACTTATAACTTGGGAACAGGTAGCAAGATTTGTGGGTATATTAAACTGCGTCTCCCCTTGGTTCGTAGAAGAGGAGCAGATCTCTCGAGATAACTGGTCCCGGGTTGGACAAGCGATGACCATGCATTACAGAGAATGTGGTCCTCAGTCAATTCCCATCAAGGCATTTTATTTATACAATATAATTCATTTAGCACTAAGAAGCCCTATCCCTAAACAAAGAAAAAACCTGTAAATTCTTCCTCATTTCCCTTTCTAAGGGGCCATGATATTAAGGAGGAAGACAATGAAGAGATTAATGACCATAGCCCCACAGGGCGTACAGATTTAAAAGAGCAAGGGTGTAGTCACCTTCCTCCTAGGGAGGCAGCTTCAGCCCCAGCCCAGGAGCAAGTGATTAACTCTCCTCCACCATCTCCACCCTCCAGGATGGGGGGAGGAGGGGCAGTGGGGGGGGCAGTGAAAAGAAGAACTTTGAGTAGGTTACAACAGGGATTAATGACGGCCAAAGAAAATGGTGTAGATATCCTAGAGCTTTAGCCACTTATGTGTCCTGTAATTTCCCAGGCTAATGCCTCCGGTCAACAATGTCGAGGATATGCCCCTTTTGACGTAGAAATCATTAAGGATATTAAGAAAGCCTGCACTGTTTATGGGGCAACGTCAGCTTATGTTAAGATGCTATTACAAAATTTGGCTTTTGAAGTCTTGACTCCTGATGACTGGAAAAATATAGCAAAGCTATGCCTAGAACCTGGACAAAATTACATGTGGCTTTCTGAATATAGTGAGTGCTGTAGGATACAAGCTCAGAGTTCAGAAGGTCCAATGAAAGCTTTCTTTATGTGGTATTATTTGATGTTGGCCTTAACATACAGCTAGAATTTCATAAGGGGAAAACAAAGGCCCAGGAAGATATTGCAAACACAGAGAATGACATAAAGAAAGATATTGAGGAAGAAAAAGATAAAAGACATGTTCAGGAAATGCTTGACTGACATAGAAATTCATGAAGTAGAAATAGATTTAATTAAAATTCAAAATGCTTCAAATACACTGATAATGTTGTCAATTTTAACGGACTTCTTCAATATTGATGAGAATTGTGGATGCCTTAGATCGACAATTAAAATATAAAGTACCAGATGGCTGGAACTGAGTTTTCTTTGTTTCTGAGTGCCATATAACAAAACACTTTACATATAAAATAGATTTTATAACTGTATTGTTGAACTGAATTATTGAAATATGAGAGCTATTAAAATGTAATGGAGATATAGGAATTGATATTATGAAACCTGAGGTCACTATTTCTTTTTTTCTACCTCCATATGAGGTCACAGTGTATTTGTGCTAACAAAATTTACTGCAAGTAACAGAAAATAAAGTTTTGGAAACCAGATTTTTTGTTTAACAGGTTAGGAGATACAGGAATATAATAAGATTATTATTCCAGTTCTGATTTAAATTCCTCTGTTATATTTTAATAATACCTTAAAAATTGATGTCTGTGTGAAGAACAAAGATAGGTGAGCTGAAAATTGGTAAAAATTAAAAAGGAAGTTTCTTTTCAGAGTTCTCCAGAGTTCTCCAGAGTTTTACGGTTAAAATTACAAAAATGACTCTAATGATTCTAATCATTTTTTCTGATTGTTTTAAAATAGAACATTAGAGATGCTACATACACATTTTCGATAACACACTATATATTCTAATTGAACTTTTCAATGTTCCTTCTCTTTTTCTAATTCTATCATAACTAGAAAAAATATTTTAGCATGTAATCAAAAATTCCTTTTTCATTAAGTTTATAATTTAAGTAAAATATACATTAGATACTTAGGTTTTGGAATAAATGAGTGTTATTATGGTCGAAAATAGTTTTTCACATCTTTCCTTTTTGAATTTATCGACGAGAACTGAACAACTGAGATTTAAAACTTTACAAATAAGTACTAAATGAATTAGAAAAGCTTTAAGGTTCAATCTAGATGTAAATCTTGTACTCCTTAGAAAAATGAAGGGTTTGTTAATCAAATAAAATATTCTGTACTTTTTATTTTAATAGAAATGTCATCTAAGTTTCTATAAATATCAGTTATCACTGACACAGGAAATTCTGTAGAAACGTTCATTCTTTGCTCTTCTTAACTTATTTTACATTTAGCTTCATTCCAATCATATTTCATAGTATGAACACAGAGATTCTGATGAATACTCAAACCCTGTTTTTACTTCATATTTTCAAAATCTTCATCTTGCCTTTTTTCTTCATTCTCTCTATCTACATATTCTGATCCTTCTCTCTCTATATAGCATCCTAGTTATCTTGACTGAATCCTCTTCTTCCCTTTCTCTTTCCTACTCTTCCTAAGTTTTTCCTCCTCTGACACTTTATCTTCATAATCTTCAAATTGTCCTTTGTTTTGCCTGCTTTCTAATTTTTTCTTTCTCAGAGATCATACATGTGAACTGAACTTGGACCCATCAATGTGTTATTTTCATTATATAAATTTCCCTGAATTTTCTCGTGATGTGATTGAATTTCTATTTCTAGAATCATTCCCATTTCCCCAAAGTGGTTGGGAGCAAAAAGAGAAAAGGAGAGAGGGTGAACACATATGGGAAGAACATTAAGAACCACAGCAAATATAATTACACTAACAAAGTCCAGAAGAGTAGATTTCATAAGTGAAGGCTCAGGAGAGGCATCTGTTAGAACTTCAATATCACTCAGTGTCTCACTGTCCTCATAAAAAGGTGTAACTTTCGTATAGACGATATTATCCATGTGTTCTGTATGAAAACAAATAAAAGAGTACATGAACAAATCTATCACTTCAAGACAAGTAATAATAATATAAGAGTGGAAATTCTCCAAGTAGCTTACTGATTTTTGTCATGTGCTGAACAGCATTTATAGTTTTAGTTAACTTCAATTTTGGGAGTTTCTGTCAAAAACAAATTGATAAGAATAATAAGTATCAATACTAACATTTGATAATACCTATCTGCTATTGTGATGTATTTAATCTGATCATGATATAGAAAATAGACTCTTTGCAACTATTTTGCTCACCAAAAACTGATACAGTAACATTTTGTATATGACCAAGTTGAAAAATAAACTTTTGTTGTAAATCACGACTGATAAAGAATTTATTTTAGTCATTGCTTTTAGATTCTTCCCATGCTTTGGGATAGTAAAATTAGTCTGAGTTACTTTTTTCCTTAAAATTAAAAGGGAGAGAAAGATATCTCAATAGAGGAGTCAAGACCCTAGTCTTTTCACTAGAAACTAGTGAGATGTTAATGTCAGACTCACTTTTTCTAGGGCTGGCTATTGGGTTCACTCATTCTGCTCCACAACTTCAGCAGGAAGAAATCAAAGTCTCCTGCTAGTAAGAGGCTATTAAACTGAAAAATATAGGTTGTAAGACCTTCAAGATCCTGAATGTTTTTATTACATCAACTGCACACTGTGTTACATTGTTTGAACTGTTTATGTTCTGTGCTTGCACTAAGTTTTACCCTCTAAAAACTATCTGGGTCCAGGAAATGCCATGAAGATGCAGTTTAATGATGGATATTTTATTATTGTTCAATGCTTATAAAACAATATCAAAAATCAAGCATTATAGATACCTGATGAAAAAATCCACTTAAAACAGGTGTCTAAAGAGTAGAAGACTAAGCTAGGTTGGAAATGGTAAGTAAGATCAGCCATCTTTAGTGAAAGTTGCAAACGTTGGTGGTCATAGGAACCTAAAGCCTCCTTTCCCATATGTTCAATGTATAGTTTCCTCATCAAGTCATTTTGTAGCAATGTTAGCTCCACAAAAACTGAAGACTGACTGTATCTGATACATAGCTATAAATCTAGTAAAATACATCAAAAGGAAGAAATGGATGAATAAAAATAAGGTTAATTTCCGGAAAAACACTCAAATTTCCCAACAGTCAGAGAAATGTAAAAATCAACACAAGTTTATTATATGAACTAGAAAGTGCAAAATTACAACTAGGGAGGATTCTGGGAAAATGGCAGAGTAAGTTGGCAAATTTTAAACTCTCCAGATTTGCCCCATAAATAGAACAAATTTGCACCTCAAGGGGAACATAGACTGATGAAAAATCAAGAAGCCTTGGGGTAGATCCTCCTGATACACCCCGAGAAGATCTGAAATATTTTGGTTGGGAATTAACTTGTGTGAAGTGCAAGCACCTCTGGGCTAACTCTACAGAAACATTAAGTGGGGACCCTTCAGCTACCTAGGTGTGGCTGGAACCTGATTGTCATCGGGGTTTGAGTCTGGGAAGACCGAATGAATTGTAGCTAATCGGGAATGCCAGGTCAAGCTGTGCTGCTGGCTCTGGATGAGAAGGAACCAGCACCTGGTAAGTGCAGAAGCTGTAGGACAGGTATGCTGCTGGCTGTGGGCACTTGCAGGAGGGTGGAGCTCTTGGTTTGGGGTTCCTGATTAGAGTGGAGAGTTCACAGGAAGCTTGAGGCACCATCTCTCCACCCCCAGATGAGAGATGCTTACACTAACATATTATAGGAAGAGGGAAGACCAGGATTCCTCTTCAAAGGAGTGCACTTTAAAAAGAAAAGCTTATTTCCCTGTAGAGGGCTGAAACTCTTGAGTCCTTGCACTGAGGTTGGTTCAAGCACTTAGGGCTAATTCCTGACTGGACAATATTCTATGGGGATATGCTTGGAAAATGATCCTTCCCACTATCCTGTGCTGGCTCAATGATTGGTGTATAGGAGGGACTAGTGGGTGGAGTAAGACAAGCCAGGGTCACTCTCTTCAGTAGACAATGAAGAAGACGGTTGCAGGGATTCTGCTTCCATCCTGTTCAATCCTGCTAAAGACCAAGTTCTAAAGACTCAGAATAAAGACTTAGGACTTTTGCTTATCCTGAATCCGGCTGATACTGGGGTGTCCTGGGTGCTAGCATGGTTGCCACATTCCCTCGCCCGTAAAAAGCTACCTCAAAGAGTAATGTGAAATCAATCCCTATCTAGATAGAATTTATAGAACTCAAAAAAGAATTTAAAAGTCAAATGAGAGACTTTGAGGGAAAATGAAAAACTAACTAGATAAAACCACCCAAGAAAAACAAGATTTTGGAGGAAAAAAGTGTTAAATTTAAAAAGATAGTACACAATCAAAAAAATAGAAAATAATTAATAGAAAGCTAGAATGGGGCAAGCCAGTGAAGCTATGAGAGCCCAAGAAGTAACCAAACGGATTGTAAAGAATGAGAAAAACACAAAATGTGAAACATCCTTTAAGAAAAATGATAGATGCAGAAATCAGATCAAGAAAAGAAAATATAAGAATGATCGGATTGCTAGAATGTTGCAAAAAAGACCCAATAATGCAGGAAACAATCCAAGAAAATTGTCCTGAAGTGACAGAACATGAAGGGAAAGCAGAAATAAAAAAGAAAACAATAAATAAATAAATTCACTGGTCACGACCTGAAAGAGATCCTGTGTGGAAAACGCAAAGGAATATTACTGCCAAATGTTAAATTCCCCAGATCAAAAAGAAAATTTTGCAAGAAAAAAGAAAAAAATGCAAATATACTGGAGATACAATTAGAATTGCATAAGATTTATCAATATTTACAGTAAAAGACCACAGGTCCTGGAACCATATGTACCCAAAATCAAAAGATTTGAGACATGAGACCAGCAAAATCATCTGCAATTTTGAATGAGAAAAAATGGACATTTAATGAACTTGCAGATTCCAAGGACTTTCTATCAACCAAACCTGAATTTAACAGAAAACTTAACAAACAAAAGCCAATATCAGAGATTACCATTTAGGAACTCAACATGGACAAACTGTTTATGCCAAGGCCGTTCACCCAGGCAGCTGCTCACCCAGACATCTACAAACCATTTTTACATGCCAAGGCCGTTCACCCAGGCAGCTGCTCACCCAGACATCTACAAACCATTTTTAAGATTAGACAAGAGTCTTGGCCCTAGAGGAATGTTCTGATTATGTGAGAACATCCCACCTCAAAAGTTTCTCTGACCTTGGTGTTAACAAAAAAGTGTTCTTTAGATCTTAGACCTATCAAGCATGACGAATGTTCTAACCATAAATCTGTCACACATTGCCTTGACTTCCTGATATGTAGTTATATTCTTTGTTCTATGGAAATCTACTTGCATTTGCTCCACAACATATATAAACCCTTTACTTTGCTTTAATAAACGAGCTATTCTGTCACTACACAGAGTGGTTTCCGTTTCTTCCCTTTCTCAGCCCATCCCCAGGTTGTTGCCTCCCCTAGCCTTCGGGCTTACAGGGTGATGCGAGACTTCAGGTATCCCTAGTTCTGGACCTGCTGGACGGGTCAATTGGCGCCCGAACAGGGACCTGAGGATCTGCGTCGCCCCGGCGGATTGAAGGAGATAAGGAAACAGGAAGAAGACGACGAATCGCCTGGCCAGGCCCCCCGTCTATCGACCCCACGAAGATTCTACAGATCAGGGGTAAGTAAACCAATCCGCCGCAATCATGGGCTCCCATCTTTCTAAAGAACAGGCTTTTGTCAAAGATCTTAAAGAAAGCTTTAGAGAAAGAGGAATTAGGATAAAGAAAAAAGACCTCATAAAATTTTTCATTTATATTGATAAGGTCTGTCCTTGGTTTATTATTAACGGTCCAGAAATCCATCCTGCAAAGTGGCAGAAAGTAGGCAGGGACTTAAATGAAATTCTCAGAAAAAAGGGACCTGACTTCATGCCCCTTAATATTTTCCCATATTGGACACTCATTAATGAGGTTGTAGAAAGCGCAGCATCTGACGGCAGCGTCAGACAACTTATCATCAGCGCTGAGTCCTGTCTACGTCCGCTTTCACGGACCTCCTCTAAGGTTTCTTTATGCGAAGAGAAAGACAGAAAAACTCTGATAGAAGATAAACAGACAAAGCCTCCCTCCCGCCCTTCCTCAATCATTCTTGATTCCTCCCCACCTAATCGTATCCCACTCTTGTATCCTCCTCTACCCACCTATCCAATGACTCTCCCGTCTTCACCAACGACCCACACCCGTAATAATGAAACCCATAAATCCAGTAAGTCAGGCCCGGTAAAAAACGAAACCGTGGACGGCACCCTAAATGACGCTGATGCTGCGGACTTAGAGGCAGAGGCAGCTGCGTATAATTCCCAAAATTTATTCCTAAATCAAATCGGAAACCCTCAACCATTGCCCCTTACACTCCCCAACTACTTCCCCCAAAACGTCCCCACCCCCGTTCTCAGTGCTCCCAATTCCGACCTTAGGACCATTAAGGAAAAACTCATTAGTGATTTAAAGGAACTTGAAGAGATAATGACAGTACAGGAACAGTACGCCAAAATGACTTTCCATATTAATAACATTCAGGACTCCCTGAGATCGTCCCTCTCCCTCCCCTTAAGTCACCCCTTAAAGAGGGAAGTACCATCCTCCTCCAAAAAGAAAAAAGAAAAACGTACTCTTGCCTTTCCCGTAATCGAAAGACCTAGACCCAAAACCAGGTCCCAGAGCAAAAATGAAACTACCCCGGACCCTGCCTCGTCCTCAGGCGAGGAGGAAAACGAACCAATCTTAGCCTTAAATCCAACAAATGATAATCCCTCTAATGACGGTATAGCTCAGGAATCTGATAGCGAAGCCTCTGATAGTGATGAACCTACAATAGATAAGGAGATTCCCATTCGAGAGACTCCCAGAGCAAAATTTAAAAATATTAAAGATCTCCACTCTGCCGTAAAAAAATACGGACCTAATGCACCTTTTACTATATCGGCATTAGAAGCGATAGGACAAGGAGGCTATTTAATGCCTGGGGAATGGATTAGAGTAGTTCAAGCCGTGCTCTCTAGAGCGCAGTTTTTGACTTGGAAAACGGACTTTCTTGATAGGTGTGCAGCCATTGAAAAAAGGAATAGACAATCCTCTGATAAGGAGACCAGACAATGGACTTTAGATAAATTAACAGGCCAAGGTTCTTATGTAACTGAAGCCAAACAAAAGACACTTCCCTATGGACTATTAGCGCAGACTTCAGAAGCAGCCGTAGGTGCCTGGCGGGCCCTTCCCACCACAGGCTCGGCCCTTGCCCCATTAAGTAAGGTACTTCAGAAAAACAATGAAGAGTACTCAGAATTTATAAGCAGGTTATTAGAGACAGCAGAAAGGACGCAAGGTACAGAGGTTGCTGATAACCATCTACTTAAAAGATTAGCCTATGAAAATGCTAATGAAACCTGCCGTGATGTACTTAGGGGACAATGGAGGGATAAAACCCTCAATGAAATGATAAAACTGTGCAGGGACATAGATCCAACCACTGATAAACTAGCTAAAGCTAACAAAGAAGGCTTTCTAGCCATCGGAGCTGCCCTGCAGCAAAACCGGAAACCTAAGACATGCTATAGATGTAACAAGGAAGGCCATTTCGCTAGACAATGTCCCCTGAATCAACTAACAAACTATCCTCCTTTCGGTAATCTCCCCAATAACCCTGCCTTTAACCAACCCTCCAATAGCCAACGGCCAGCTCCGGCTTCTCTTTGCCCCAGATGTAGGAAAGGGTACCATTGGAGCAATGTCTGCCGCTCCACCCTTGATGTAGAAGGGAAACTCATACGCCCCCCTCTTCAGGGAAACGGCAGACGGGGTCCTCCCCGGACCCCCCAAGGACCTGCCCTAGCAGCCACGGGGAACCAGCTAACACACAGCTTTGCAGAGCCACAACAGGCAGCGCAGGCGTGGACTTGTGTTCCGCCACCTCCACAGTACTAAAACCAGAAGATGGTCCCCAAGCCCTCCCGACAGGGATATTTGGCCCCCCTCCTCCTTCGACCTTTTTTCTTATCATAGGCCGTGCCTCATCCACTTTACAGGGCCTAACTATACATCCTACCCTGGTAGACAATGATTATGAGGGAGAAATTAAAATCATGGCCTCAGCCACTCATAACCCGGTAGAAATCCGACCCTGCCAAAGATTGGCACAAGCTTTACCACTCCCCTTAAACACCTCTTACCCAGCTTTTAAAAATAAAAGAGGGGACTCCACACCAGGATCCTCAGACACATACTGGATACAAACAATAACCCAGGACAGGCCCACACTGAAACTTAAATTACAAGGTAAAACATTCTCTGGGCTGATTGATTCAGGGGCAGATGCTACAGTCATTTCTTCCACTCATTGGCCAATTACCTGGCCTCTACAACCTTCAATGACCCATCTACAGGGTATAGGGCAATCTAGCAACACCATGGAATCTTCCCAAATATTAAACTGGGAGGATTCAGAAGGAAACAAAGGCACAGTACGCCCCTATGTAGTACCGAACCTCCCTGTTAACTTATGGGGAAGAGACATCCTTTCACAAATGGGAATTATAATGTGTAGCCCCAATTCGGTTATTACAGAACAAATGTTAAATCAAGGATTCCTCCCCCGGCAAGGGTTAGGAAAAAATAAACAGGGCATTACTCAGCCCATCCAGTTACAGCCCCACCTAGACCGCACTGGATTAGGTTATCAAAACCATTTTTTCTAAGGGCCACTGGTCCCCCCAGCCCACAGGCGGATAAAATTACATGGAAATCTGATACTCCCGTCTGGATTGACCAGTGGCCCCTCACTAAAGAGAAGTTAGAGGCTGTAACAACTTTAATTCAAGAGCAATTGGATGCAGGTCATATAGAGTACTCTAATTCCCCGTGGAATACACCCATTTTTGTAATAAAAAAGAAATCGGGAACATGGAGATTACTCCATGATTTAAGAGCAGTAAACAAAACTATGGTCCCTATGGGAGCCCTTCAACCAGGCCTCCCAACCCCTGTAGCCATACCTGCACACTTCCATAAAATTGTTATAGATCTCAAGGATTGTTTCTTCTCTATTCCCTTACATCCAGAGGATACTAAAAGATTTGCCTTCACCATTCCTATTATTAATTGTGTAGGACCATCCCCTCGTTTTCAATGGAAAGTTCTTCCACAAGGAATGACCAACAGCCCCACACTATGTCAAAAATACGTTGCTCAATCCATTGACCCCTTCAGACTACAATTTCCTCAATTATATATAATCCATTACATGGATGATATTCTCCTCGCTGGCCCCAATAAAGATGAATTGTTTAAAGTATCCCAAACCCTTATCCAAGCATTAAAGGATAGGGGACTGTGTCTCTCCCCTGAAAAAATTCAATTAACCCCTCCGCAATTTTTTCTTGGCTTTGAACTGCATTTCACCCATATTTTAACACAAAAGTCCCAGATTCGTACCACTCATCTTCATACCTTAAATGACTTCCAAAAACTTCTAGGGGATATAAATTGGTTGCGCCCCTATTTAAAATTAACCACAGGAGACCTTAAACCCCTCTTTGATATCTTAAAAGGAGATTCAAACCCCACATCTACACGCACTATAACTGCAGAAGGCAAAACTGCTCTACAAAAAGTTAATCAGGCAATCTCTGCCCAACATATTGGCTATTATAATCCGACGAAAAAATTATGGCTACTTATCTTTTCCACAACCTTCTCTCCCACTGGATTATTGTGGCAAG
Source organism: Dasyurus viverrinus (assembly GCA_020854095.1). Lineage (NCBI taxonomy): Eukaryota > Metazoa > Chordata > Mammalia > Dasyuromorphia > Dasyuridae > Dasyurus > Dasyurus viverrinus. Next base: position 251,597,847 of record CM037001.1, read on the forward strand.
GAGTTCCTCTTTATTGGATCCATAGTCCTGCAACACCTAATAAGGTACTCTTCACTTATCCACTTCTTATAGCAAATCTTTTACAAGAAGGACGAACTCTGTCTGTTAAACTTTTTGGGAAAGACCCTGATCATATTGTTTGTCCATATACTAATGCAGAGTTATCCCAATTACAACACAATAATGACTCTTGGGCTATTGCAACCATCTCATACCAAGGAACCATTGATAATCAATATCCTCCTGACAAACTTATAAAATTCCTTGGTGAAACTCCCGTAACCTTCCCACGGGTCACTAAAGCAACTCCAATTAAACAAGCTCATCTGATCTTTACCGATGGATCCTCCTCAGGCAGGGCGGCAATTACTGTAGATGGAGCCCTTACCTCATTTCAGACACCCTATACCTCAGCCCAACTTGTAGAACTAGCAGCCATGCTTTGGGTATTCAGAAACGTCCGTGGTCCTATGAACATTTACACTGACAGTGCTTATATTGCTAACTCTATCCCAGTATTAGAGACGGTTCCTTACATTAAACCTTCTACTAACGCTTCTCCTGTGTTTTCTCAAATCCAAAAAATTATTCTACAAAGAGATAGCCCATTTTTCATTTGCCATATTAGAGCACATTCTGATCTTCCCGGCCCATTGGCTGAGGGAAACAATGTAGTAGATCTAGCTACTAAACAGGCTTTTCTGGTCTCCTCCTTAAACACCTCTCCTGTGGAGGCCGCTAAGAAGGCACATGAACTACATCACCTTAATGCCCAATCTCTTCGCCAACGGTTTCAAATCACAAAGGAACAAGCTAGACAGATTGTTAAGCAATGCTCAGGTTGTGTGACACACTTGCCTGAGCCTCACCTCGGTGTTAACCCTCGTGGATTAATCCCTGGTGAAATTTGGCAAATGGATGTGACACACTTCTCACCCTTTGGTAGACTTAAGTATATCCATGTCTCTATAGACACCTTCAGCGGCTTCCTCTTTGCTACTTTACAAGCTGGAGAAGCTTCCAAAAATGTCATCAGTCATGTTATGGCCTCCCTAGCAGTACTCCCCACACCCAGAATCCTGAAGACAGATAATGGCCCTGGATACACTAGTGCTTCATTTAAACAATTTTGTGCCCAGATGGGTATCAAACATATTACTGGAATTCCTTATAACCCCCAAGGACAAGGTATTGTCGAAAGAGCTCACCAGACACTCAAAAGGATGCTGGCTAAGTTGCAATGTGGCACCGAGATCCTTTACACTCGGAAAAGCAATCATAAAACATTACTAAATCATGCACTCTTCGTACTTAACTTCTTAACCTTGGATAATGAAGGGAAAACAGCTGCAGATCGCCTTTGGCACCCTTCTACAGCTAATAACTATGCCTATGTTAAATGGAAAGATCCACTCACTAGTCAATGGCATGGTCCAGACCCTGTTCTCATTTGGGGAAAAGGACATGCCTGTGTCTATGACACCCAAGCTCAAAACGCCAGATGGCTCCCAGAAAGACTAGTCAAACCTTTAGACATTTTAAGTGAACAAAAATGTAACCATTTACCCAGGGAACCACCCTGAGAAAATCTGTATGTGTTCTTTTTACAGATAAATGGACCCAGTGCTCCTCGGGATCATAACTGCCTTATTGATCCTTGCAATCATCATCAGTATCCTGTGCTGCCGACGCATACTGCCAGTTCCTTGCCCCATTTGAGCTATCCTGATACCAACAATAACACGTTAAGTATGATGCTCTCTATAAGACTGCTTTTAGGGCTCATAAGCCTGTCAGAGGCTTCACCCTATCGTATCCTTAACTATACATGGGTAGTTCAAAATTCATGGGGGGATCCTATATGGACTACTAGCAAACTAGCAACAACTACCCCCTGGCCCACCCTACAGCCTGACTTATGTAAACTGGCCTTGGGGGCACCACCTCCCTGGGATTTGCCCGACTATCATAATACCAAAGAGCCTCTTAATACCCCTGTGGACGGCCAAGGCTATGGCCCTGCAGGAGGATGTGCTGCCCCTTGGGCACGAACCAGATTAAGGAAACCACCCTTATATGTATGCCCCGGAACTCACAGAGATCGATCCCTGACACACAAATGTGGCGGCCCCTCTGATTTCTTTTGTCGATCATGGGGCTGTGAAACAACAGGCGACACGAATTGGAACCCTTCCTCCTCATGGGATTTCATCACCCTTAGCGCTGGTTACTCACACTCCCCATATGGTGCATTCATCAACCCAGCATGCCAGGGATGGTGTCATCCCCTTAATATTAATTTTACCGAGCCAGGTAAAAAATACACCTCTTGGGAAAGAGGAGCTACTTGGGGCCTCAGACTATATAAGGATGGGTCAGATGATGGTCTGCTATTCACTATTAAACTCGTGAAAACTATCCCCACATTTGAGCCTGTTGCCATAGGGCCAAATCCCGAACTTAGGCACAAGTATGATAGCCCACCAAAACCCAAATTACCCCCTACTGAAAAACCAACCATAGAGCCTCCTACGCTGCTCCCTCCTTCACCCTCTTACCACCCTTCTCTATATTCTACACCCATCCCTACACCCGTGGCCCCCCCTTCTCCTTTTTTTCAACCTACTATTTCCTCTGGCCCCTCCTCTCCTTCCTCAACTATTTTAGCATTGGTTAACGCTTCAGTACAAGCCATACACCACCTCAACATTTCCTCACTACAGGAATGTTGGGTTTGCTATTCCTCGACCCCCCCATTCTATGAAGGGCTTGCTTTAATTGATAATTTGATTTTTACTAATGATGCATCTTCCCTTAGATGGGCTCCCGACCACACCCAAGGTCTAACCATTTCCAAAATCACTGGACTAGGGACATGTCTCCTTGGTCCCTCAATGCTCCCTCCGGCTCCATTAGCACCTATTTGTAACCAAACAATTACTCCCACTGTTACTGAAAAATATACCTCTGCCCCTGAGGGCACATATCTTGCATGCTCATCAGGGCTGACAACCTTTGTAATCAATACTGACTTCGTTTCTGGTAAAGACTATTGTGTTCTTATAACCTTGTTCCCCCGTCTCTCTATCCACGCCCCAGAAGACTTTCTCAACTTCCTTGATAAGCCCACTAGAGTTAAGAGAGAACCTCTGACTGCTCTGACCATCACCGCCTTGCTTGGTTTAAGCGCCGTGGGGGCAGGCACCGGCATTGCCTCCTATGCACAATCCAGTAATCAACTCTATCAACTCAGTGCTGCCGTAGATAAGGATATTTTAGAACTACAAACTGGGTTACAATATCTAAAGGATTCAGTTGCCTCCTTAGCTGAGGTTGTTTTACAAAATCGCAGAGGTCTTGACTTGCTGTTTCTACAGCAAGGAGGTCTCTGTGCTGCCCTTAAAGAAGAATGCTGTTTTTTCTCGGACAAGTTAGGTCTTGTAGACAATAGCTTACAAAAGATAAAAGATAGTCTAGAAAAAAGAAAGAGGGAAAGGGAAAAATCAGAATCATGGTACAAAGATTGGTTCTCTACATCTCCTTGGCTTTCCACCCTTCTTCCCAGTCTCCTTGGCCCTCTTATAGGCCTTTTACTCCTAATCTCCTTCGGCCCTTGGGCCTTTAACAAACTAACTACATTTGTAAAATCCCAAGTAGATTCCGCCATTGACAAGAAGAGTCACATCTTCTACCACCAGCTACAGAATCAAGAAACCTTTGAACAGCCAGGAGAACGATTGCAGTTTACTGAAGATCTACTGAAAAAGTCCTGGTGCAGGCGGATGAGAGACAGACTATGTGTATGTCTTCGGAAAACTTAAAATTCTGTATAGTCAACTGATTACTCTGTGCTTAAATTTATCAAAAAATTGTTTTCTAACTTTATGTAATCCTCATCAGAAAATTGTTTTCTGCAAATAACCTCATGTATTCTTTGACAGAAAATTGATTTCTGTAACCCTGTAATTCTATGTATATTTTGCCTGCTACAAGTGTCAGAATCCCTTGTCACAAATACTATGTTTTTCAGAATTATTGTACCCCTCCTTCCTCCCCCATTTTCCCTGGTATCTTTCCAAGACTTGGTCTTAATCATGTCCTACCTCATTTCCTATGTAAGCTGTGGCTGAGCCCATGACGGGATTAGTGTGACCCCGGGTGGTGGATTGAAATGGGCTGAGGTTTGAGTTGGTGCACTGAGGTTCCAAGTACTTGAGGCTAAATAGTAATTGGGCTATACTCTATTAGTATACATGAATGGATTAAGAATGGTCCCTGCCCACTCTCTGTGCAAGTGCTGATGTGTTGTATAGGAAATGACGATTCTGGGGGGTGGAGGCAGAGAGGGAGACAGGAAGAGAAGGCTGGGAGTTGGGGGCTGAGTTCGAGACTCTCCGGGCTGCTGGGTGCGTGGCTGCTGGCCGAGCTAGCTTCTTGACTCAGCTGCACACATCGCTATCACCGAATCTCTTCCACCTGCGATCCGATCCTTCTTCACTGACAATAAAGACTGACGATTTTCCCCTAACCTGAATCCCTGCCTCCTGAGGACCTAAAAACACACGATCGTTACATCTGGCGCCCAACGGTGGGAACCAAGGCCTGAAGAACTCACCGGTGACCAGGAACTTGGGTGAGTATTGTTAATAGACAAATAAGGAAGTTATTTTCTTAAAAACTAAAATAGTAAATTTTTTTTGGCTAAAATGGGACAAATGCTAGCTAAAGACTCCCCGCCTCCAACCCCATCCAAGAGTGGTGCTATAGAAAGCATGATTAAGCTGATAGAAATACATGGGTTACTTATAACTTGGGAACAGGTAGCAAGATTTGTGGGTATATTAAACTGCGTCTCCCCTTGGTTCGTAGAGGAGGAGCAGATCTGTCGAGATAACTGGTCCCGGGTTGGACAAGCGATGTCCATGCATTTCAGAGAATGTGGTCCTCAGTCAATTCCCATCGAGGCATTTTATTTATACAATATAATTCATTTAGCACTAAGAAGCCCTGTCCCTAGACGAAAGAAAAAACAAGTGAATCCTTTAACTTCCTCTTTTCCCTTTCTAAGGGGCCATGATATTAAGGAGGAAGACAATGAAGAGATTAATGACCATAGCCCCACAGGGCATACAGACTTAAAAGATCAAGGGTGTAGTCACCTTCCTCCTCAGGAGGCAACTTCAGCCCCACCCCAGGAGCAAGTGATTAACTCTCCTTCACCATCTCCACCCTCCGGGATGGAGGGAGGAGGGGCAGTGGGGGGGGCAGTGAAAAAAAGAACGTTGAGTAGGTTACAACAGGGATTAATGAAGGCCAAAGAAAATGGTGTAGACATCCGAGAGCTTCAGCCACTTATGTGTCCTGTAATTTCCCAGGCTAATGCCTCCGGTCAACAATGTCGACGATATGCCCCTTTTGACGTAGAAATAATTAAGGATATTAAGAAAGCCTGCACTGTTTATGGGGCAACGTCAGCTTATGTTAAGATGCTATTACAGAATTTGGCTTTTGAAGTCTTGACTCCTGATGACTGGAAAAATATAGCAAAGGTATGCCTAGAACCTGGACAAAATTACATGTGGCTTTCTGAATATAGTGAGTGCTGTAGGATACAAGCCCAACAAAATAGTCAAAATGCTGCTCATGCTGCGATCACCTATGACCTACTACAAGGTATAGGTCCATATGCAGACGTCACAGCACAGGTTAATTATACGGTAGAAGCATATGAGCAAATTGCTGCTAATGCTATCAAAGCGTGGAATTCGATTCATAGTAAAAATGGCAAAGATGTGGCCTACACAAAAATAATGCAAGGGCCAGATGAGCCCTTTGCTGACTTTGTGGGACGTTTGCAGACTGCCATCACAAGAACTAATGGGGAAAATCCAACAACAGATGTTTTAATAAGGCAACTTGCTAAGGAAAATGCTAATGGGGTATGCAAAAGGATTATACTAGGACTAGACAAGGATGCTCCTTTAGAGGAGTTCATAAGACACTGTGCCGCAGTGGGCACAAATGCCTTTTATAGCCAGACTATGATGCAGACTTCCCAAGATCCCAACATGGGTAGACAGGGTCCCTTCCGGCAAAGGACTTCTAGAGAGACACGTCAATGCTTTCAGTGTGGTAAAGTAGGGCATCTGAAAGCTCAATGTTGGCATAGAGACAGAGTGAGAAAACAGGATGGGAAAACAAGACCCAGCACCCCATGTCCAAAATGCAACAGAGGCTTCCATTGGGCCTCAGAATGTAGACAGGTTCAGGGAAACGGGATGAGGGGCCCAGCCCCAGGGCCCCAGGCAAAAAACACTTGGGGCATGATGGCAGCCAATGTTGCACCCAGAGAGTGCCGAGACAGGCAATACCCCAATATGACCAGTCGGCCAGGAAGCCATATGATGGCAGAAAGGGATTACAATTAGGGAGAATAGAGTTGTATGCAGCTGAGACAACTGAGATAGCCCCTGGAGAGGTGAAATCTGTTCCTCTTCAGCCAATGGATCCCTTGCCTCCAGGCACAGTAGGCTTGACCATTTTACCTCCAGAGAGTGCGTACAAGACAGTGTCCATGCACATGCTGATGTGGGAAACTGGGGAATGTGTAGATAATATCCCAGTCACTAATACAGGCAGACAATGTGTGACTTATCACCCAGGAGAAATAGTAGCATCAGGTTTACTCATACAGAATCCTAATAAGCAACCTGGTGATAGTCACCCAGATTCTGATTCCAGATCACAAAATCCAGCAATTTACTGGACAGCAGCTGTAACAACTGACCGACCTATGCTCACAATCTATGTAAATGGCCTTCCATTGGAAGGATTGGTAGACACTGGTGCAGATCGGACAGTCATTAGAGGTGCCAGCTGGCCCAGCCACTGGCCAAAGATTAAAGCAGACACCTACATGTCTGGTATAGGAGGATCAATAGCAGCTGAAGTTAGTACTACCCCTATGAAATGGACTTTTGAAGGCAAAACAGGAGTTTTTACTCCTTTTATAGTTGAAAAAATCCCCGTCAATCTGTGGGGAAGAGACGTTTTACAGCAATTAGGGTTAAAAATGAGCACTTCGGTTTTTTAAGCAGGGCTGCTGTCGAAGGCCTACCAACACTTTCACCTGTTCCTATCAAATGGAAAACTGATACACCAGTGTGGATAGAGCAGTGGCCCTTAAGTAAGGATAAAATTCAGGCCTTATTAGATATAGTACAGGAACAGCTTGACCAAGGACACTTAAAACCTTCTCTAAGTCCTTGGAATTCCCCAGTGTTTGTTGTGAAAAAGAAATCTGGAAAATGGAGGATGTTAACGGATTTAAGAAAAGTGAATGAACAGATGGAAACTATGGGAACTCTTCAGCCTGGACTTCCATCTCCTACTCAGTTGCCTAGAGAATGGCCTCTTTGGGTCATAGATATTAAGGATTGTTTCTATTCTATCCCTCTGGATAAGGAAGATATGAAAAGATTTGCCTTTTCAGTGCCCAGCGTTAACTTAGCTGAGCCTTATAAAAGATATGAATGGACAGTTTTGCCACAGGGAATGAAAAACAGCCCTACTATGTGTCAAATGTATGTTGCTGCTGCTCTTGCTCCAGTAAGAAAAGCATTCCCAAAAGTTATGCTATTACATTATGTGGATGACATTTTGGGATGTGCACCTGAGGAACAAATGTTAGAGGCATGTCTACAAAAGACCATAGAAACACTAAAGAATTACAAATTATACATAGCACCAGAAAAAATTCAAAGACATGCTCCTTTTCAATATTTAGGATATGAAGTGTACCCTAAGGTGCTTACAGTTCAAAAACTCTCCTTAAGAACAGAAAAGCTAAACACATTGAATGATTTTCAGAAATTGATAGGAGATATTCAATGGATGCGACCAGTGTTAGGTTTGACTACCTATCAGTTACAACCATTATATGACATTTTAAGGGGAGACAGTGATTTAAATTCACCACGCCAGCTTACAAAAGAAGCTCAAAAGGCTTTGAGAGAAGTTGAACTGGCTTTATCCAATGTGGTTGAAAGAGTCACTCAAAAACCCTTGGAGATAACAGTTTTTGCCACACAAGAGGCACCCATAGCAGTCCTTCATCAAGGACACAGTGTGATAGAGTGGGTGAACCTCCCAGCACAACCAGAACAAAGCCTTACAACCTACCCAGTGCTTGTGGCTAGAATTTTATTAAAGGCCACTAAGCGAGCAGTACAATTATCTGGGACAAGACCTGACAAGATATACACCTTTTATACCAATACACAAATTAATGTGTGTTGTGAGACTATTCCAGAGTGGCAAATTTTATTAGCCATGGCTCCAAATTTTATACATGGGTCTCCATTAAAGATAACTAGACTATTACATAATTGGCGATGGACTCTTGAAGAAAAAGTTTCTAAAGTTCCTCTTAAAGGACCAACTATCTTCACGGATGCATCCAAACATAATATTTGTGCTGTGTACTCTCATGATCTAACTATAAAGAGAGTAGTCAGAACTCCTTTTCAGTCCACTCAGCAGAATGAATTGTACGCAATTATTCTAGCTCTTACTTATTATCCAGGAGATATAAATATAATATCTGATTCGGCCTATTCAGTAGGTGTGGTACAAAGAATTGCCACAGCCCAAATAAAATTTGCAGCCTCTAATATATATCAGCTCTTTAAGAAACTTCAAGAGCAAGTGAGAAAGCATCCAGGTAAGATCTATATATTACATGTCCATTCTCATAGTGGACTTCCAGGTCCCATATTTGATGGCAATTCAAAGGCAGATAGCCTTCTAACTATGTTGGTCAATACCCCTTTGTTCCAAGAAGCTCAGGCATCTCATTCTAAATATCATCAAGCTGCTCGAGCTTTACGTTTACAATTTGGAATAACAAGAGAGGAAGCTAGGAGCATAGTAAAAGCCTGTACAGCTTGCCTTCCTTTCCACGCTCCTACACTGCCTCCAGGGAAGAACCCTCGTGGTTTGAGACCCAATGAAATCTGGCAAATGGATGTGACCCATTATAAATCTTTTGGTCGTCTATCTTTCATCCACGTTGTGGTAGACACCTTTTCGGGATTCACTTTTGCAATGCCAGCAGCAAAAGAGACAGCCCGAGTAGTCACTGAATTCCTCATACAAGCATTTGCCATTATGGGTGTGCCACAAGCAATAAAAACAGACAATGGTCCTGCTTATACTTCAAAACATTTTGCACACTTTTGTGCACAGTATAAGATTTTACACACCACGGGCATACCTTTCAATCCTCAAGGACAGGCAATAGTGGAGAGGAGAAACAGAGATATTAAGACACTCCTCCAAAAACAAAAGAAAGGGGGAGCCACAGGTAACCCTAGAGAACTTTTAAATCTAGCTCTTTATACTATTAACTTCTTGATTTTTGACAAAGATGCACTGGCTCCGGCAGACAGGTTTTATAACCCACCGGAAGGTCAGTGTCCAGTACGTGCAGCTCCACTATCTTTAGATAATCGCCAGGTGATGTGGAGAGACCCAGAAAGTGGTGAATGGAAAGGACCAGATAGGCTAACTGCTTTGGGGAGAGGGTTTGCTTGTATCTCTGCAGGTGGAGAAGGAATCAGATGGGTGCCAACGAGCCATATTCGCATTATCCATCGCAGAGAGACGGAGCAGACCCTTGAAACAAAGGAGAAGACCCAAGAAATATCGGGTGGTTCTGTTGCTGATTGTGCTGACCATTGAAAGAGCGTGGCAGTTATGGCGTTTGACTCATGGACATCAAAGATTGTTGGACTTCAAAACTCTCAGGAATCATTGGATTCTCTGAGCCATAAGACTCAAAAACCCTCAGGAATCATTGGATTCTCTGAGCCATAGGACTCAAAAACCCTCAGGAATCATTGGATTCTCTGAGCCATAAGACTCAAAAACCCTCAGGAATCATTGGATTCTCTGAGACATAGGACTTGAAAACTCTCAGGAATCATTGGATTCTCTGAGACATAGGACTTGAAAAATCTCAGGAATCATTGGATTCTCTGAGACATAGGGCTTGAAAATTCTCAGGAATCATTGGATTCTCTGAGAAATGATAAGACTGTTACAGGACTTCAAAATCTGCTGGAATCATTGGATTCCCTAACACATAAAAAGACTTTTGCAGGACTTCAAAAACTCATGGGGATCATTGGATTCCCTGACATGTGAAGCAATGGACAATAGATTGGTTTTGGACTATCTCTTGGCTGCTGAAGAAGGTGTATGTGTGACTGTTGTTTACACACCCTTCTTCTAGGACTTCTGGTGATCTTTTCCAACACCATGTTGATTTATGTTGTTTGCTATTCCGCTACTTGCATGTACAATTCATGTTTGTTACACCACATCGAGACTGCACTGACTGTGGGGAGAGTCATCCCTAATAGCCTCTGCGTTATTGCTATGTACTTGTGTAATACCTCCCATGCTGATGGGTTTGTGCATAATAAGACCCTTCAGCCCAGAAACCCGCTAGCAAACCCCATTTCCCTTTGGTGCTTTTCATCTCCCTTCCTGAGATGTCAGGGAGGGCGTGATCATCTCCTTTTTAGTGCTTTCACCGCCTTTTCTGAGAAGTTAGGGAGGCTGTGATCACCTCCTTTTCGGTGCTTTCACCACCTTCCCTGAGAAGTTAGGGAGGCTGTGATCACCTCCCCTTGGGGTCTCTAACCTCCCTGAGGAATCAGGGATGGCATGAACACTTGTGTTCTAAAATAAAAGAAAGCGGGAAATGAAATGGGCTGAGGTTTGAGTTGGTGCACTGAGGTTCCAAGTACTTGAGGCTAAATAGTAATTGGGCTATACTCTATTAGTATACATGAATGGATTAAGAATGGTCCCTGCCCACTCTCTGTGCAAGTGCTGATGTGTTGTATAGGAAATGACGATTCTGGGGGGTGGAGGCAGAGAGGGAGACAGGAAGAGAAGGCTGGGAGTTGGGGGCTGAGTTCGAGACTCTCCGGGCTGCTGGGTGCGTGGCTGCTGGCCGAGCTAGCTTCTTGACTCAGCTGCACACATCGCTATCACCGAATCTCTTCCACCTGCGATCCGATCCTTCTTCACTGACAATAAAGACTGACGATTTTCCCCTAACCTGAATCCCTGCCTCCTGAGGACCTAAAAACACACGATCGTTACAGTGGATGATCTGAGGTTTGATACTTTCAGTAACATAGCAATAAGACCACACAACTGCCAGGACGGGCAACCTCGAGAGGTCTATTTCCCACCCACTTAAGATTTGGTGTGTTTGACCCCGATGACCTAAGACAGCATTTGGTGGCATGCTATCAATATAAATCGAATGCTCACTCCCCACAACTGGAGGCAGGTCACATAGCCTAAGACAGGCCAGTCACCTTACAAATGTTAAGAAAAAGGGGGGACATGCCAAGGCCGTTCACCCAGGCAGCTGCTCACCCAGACATCTACAAACCATTTTTACATGCCAAGGCCGTTCACCCAGGCAGCTGCTCACCCAGACATCTACAAACCATTTTTAAGATTAGACAAGAGTCTTGGCCCTAGAGGAATGTTCTGATTATGTGAGAACATCCCACCTCAAAAGTTTCTCTGACCTTGGTGTTAACAAAAAAGTGTTCTTTAGATCTTAGACCTATCAAGCATGACGAATGTTCTAACCATAAATCTGTCACACATTGCCTTGACTTCCTGATATGTAGTTATATTCTTTGTTCTATGGAAATCTACTTGCATTTGCTCCACAACATATATAAACCCTTTACTTTGCTTTAATAAACGAGCTATTCTGTCACTACACAGAGTGGTTTCCGTTTCTTCCCTTTCTCAGCCCATCCCCAGGTTGTTGCCTCCCCTAGCCTTCGGGCTTACAGGGTGATGCGAGACTTCAGGTATCCCTAGTTCTGGACCTGCTGGACGGGTCAGTTTAAACATCACCAAATTGTTTATCCCCCCTCCATGAGAAATGTGTACTATATATTGAAGATTCACATCCACTTGAGATAATTGAAAAGAAAGATTGGCAGAGTTAAGATAAAATAGTAATCGTGTTATACAAATGTGGTGCAGAAGAATAGACACAGGCATTGGAAAGAGAGAGGAGGGCTCATAGTTCTGAAAACCTACTCACATCCATAATGGATTCAATAGGCAACACTACACATATACCATGAAGTGTATAGCCCCCTCCAAAATTTATAAAGAAATAAGGGGGGAGGAATAAGTGGATGGGGAAGCAAAGGGTGAGGGAAGAAGACAAGATGGAGGGAGGTTAAGTAATAGCAAGGCAAGTTATGGAGCAGAATTTAATTAAAGTGTCAGCAGGGAGAGGAAAGAGATTTGTGTGTATATGGGGTATAAGTGGGTGTATGTATGTATGTATGTATATATATATATATATATATATATATATATATATATATTTCTGTATATATAATTATATCTTTTCTTAACTGTAGCTTCCTTGGGGGTGTTGAAGGAGATAAAAAAGTAAATTACTGGTGCAGCAGAGAACAAAAGAACAATTACAAGGAAGTAAGGAAAAAAATAGATATTCATGAATATAATTTCTTCTACAAATGTATGTCTGATAATTTATATTATGCATTTGGAATCCTCTCTGATGATCTGCTGGTCACATTACAATCTTCTTTTTTGTTTTCTTTTATTTTTTTTTGTAATTCTTTTCTGTTTCTTTTCTTACTTTACACTTTTTTTCTCAAATAAAATAAATTTTTAAAAATCAAATGCTGTAGAAAAATTTTAAAAATCACAAATAATAGGAAATTCTAAAATACCACTAGTAGGACTACACATTGGTCCAGGTGTTTTAGAGAACATACACGAGTCATAAAATTGATCATATCTTTTGTTTCCATTGGTGTGGAATTGTTACGGAATTCCTTTGATGAGAATTTATCCTCAAAAAAGCACAGGAAGGAAATTTATGATCTAAGCATACAAAAGCATTCATAGCTGCTCTATTTTTAACAAGAAAAAAAATAGAAGCAATCTATACAACCAACATTTAGAGAAAAGTATTATTATGGAACAGATCATAGATTTGGGGCTAGAAGGGACCATAAGTATCTGTTAAAGAAAACTGCCATACATTTAAAAGTGGCAGTCATGGGATATAAAGCTTGGTCCCTCTGCTCCAAATCTAATATTCTTTTCAGTGCATAAATACAAAAGTACAGGGAAACATGGAGAACTATATAGAAATATTAACAGAAAGTAAATTGTATTAAAGTTGATTTCACCTAGTTTTTCAGAAAAAAACAAAGACAAAAAACAAATCAACAACAACAAAAAGGATACACAACAACAACAAAGTAGAAGTGGGGAAACTTAAAAAAAAAAAAAAAACAAAACCCTGACACAGAACAAAAATTTATTTGCTTTTACCTTATTTGGGTTTCTTTTTTTTTTTTTTCCAAACTCCATTTGGATCTTTGGTGTGTTAAACACAAGAAATTGTATACTGTGTTTACTATATATGTTTAACAAATCAAAACACTCTCTGAACTGAAATTTAAGAGTAGGAAAAATCAATATAGAAACTTTACCTCCATTTCAAAATTTAATTCATCCATTGTGCTTGGACAGGGATCATCAGGTCTTGTTTTTTCAGAGAGTCTTTTAAAAAGAAACCAAAAGTCAGTAGTTTTATTCCCAGAAGACAATCATCAACAAGAAGGCCTCCTATTTGTAGCAAGGTGCTTTACCACCAAATGACACATTACAAAGGATGACTTAACAGAGGAGGATATTACAATTATTCCTATTCCAAGAGTCATTTTAGCAGAGAAGATGATATGAGTACAGAAGCTATCAGTGGGTCCATCCTCCAGAATAATCTCTTCCTATTTTTACACTCTTCTAAAATGGACAAATGATCGTAATGAGACATTCTTAATCACAGAATCACCAAAACCCTGAAATCTATTTATAGCATCTCTCTGTTCTCTGGAGAAGCATAAGGAGGTAATCAGGAAAAGTCATATAAGGAACTTAAAGTTCATCTGTTTACATTTCTACATGGGAAGATAATACTTGTAACTCATTACAACATTTTTATTTTTATGCCAGTTCAAAAGGAGTATAACTAGATAGAAGGGACAAATATGAGTTGACTATGAAGGGATAATTTTTTTTTTAAATGATGAAATTAAGGGATGAGAAGGGAATGTACTGGGAAAAATGGATTGATGTAAAGTATCTGCCAAAAAAAGAGAAGCAAGGAAAAAAATATTTACAAAAGTGGATGTGGGGAAGAAAAGAATGAGTGAGTGAATCATTCTCTCATCAAGAATGGCTCAAAGAGAAAGTAACATACATACTCAATAAGGATATAGATTGCAGATACACCCTACAAGAAAATAGGAGGGAAGTGAGTTGTGGGAAGAGGGGAGAGGTGATAAAAGGGAGGGCATTTAGGGGAGGGAGTGGTTAATAGCAAAACACTTTTGAGGAGGAACAGGGTAAGAACACAAAGAGAATCAATGGGAGGGGGGGAATACAATTGGCAATAATAATTGTAAAAAAAATTTTTCAAAGCAAGTTGCTCTGATGGAATATTATTGTTCTCTGGAAAATGATGAGCAGGATGCTCTTGGGGGAAAAAACATCTGGGAAGTTTTCTGTGAACAAAGTGAAATATACTGAATAAAAAAAAAGTAATAACAATGCTCTGGATAAACAGCTGTACAATGACTTTGTTATTTTTAGTAGTTCAATCATCCCACTCACTTGTGATGAAAAATCCTATCCCTACCCAGAGAAGGAACAGATTGAGTCTGAATATAAATCAAAGCATTCTCTATTACTCTCTCTCTCTTTTTCTTGAGGGTTTTTATTTTCATTAGGGTGGGATATCTATGTATTTTTTCACAACTTGATTTTTATGTAAATGTTTTACATCATTTCACATGTGGCTTCTTAATTCAATTCACAATGCAAATTGAAATTATGCAAAACAATGGGGATAAGGGAGAGAACTAGAACTCAAAAATCTTCAAAACAAATGTAAGTAAAGTTTTGAAATTAAAGAAAAAAGAAAAATGATAAACACACACATGTTTAGTGTATATGCATATATGTGAATGTCTATATATTGGTGTATTATTTGCATAATGTTTATATTTTATATATGCTCCGACTTGTCTGTATACATATATGTACATATATGTGTGTGTGTATATAAACATACTTGCATATACACATGCATAGTAAATGTTTAGTAAACCAATTTTTTTGAAAGATAATGAAACAAACAAACAAAAAAAAAGAATTAATGTGACAGTAGGAATTGGTTAAATTGAAGATCGGTCTTTTGGGGTCATGAGAGTCTGCTTTGCTTTGGAATGAAAAACCTCTTGAAGACTAGACCATGAGCATTAATTAAAAGAAATGTTAAGCTGCTATAAAGCCTACCTACCTGCTTAAAGAGTCTTTTGTAGTACTTTTTTCAGCTACTGCAAAAAATTAATACAATTAAAACTTAAATATTTATATACTACATTAACATGAAAGGCATATTTTAAAACATTGCTATAATGATATTTTTGTGCAATGACAATGTGATTAAAATGGAATTATGCTATATATAAATGTCTAAGTCGAAAGAGGTGGGTAGAAAGAGGTGGTCTTAAAGTATTAGACATCTGTTACTGATTTGGTTACATTAACTTTGCATGAGCAAGCTGCTTCACACTCACAGCATATCTCTAGCAGATATTGTGGAAGGAACAAGAAGGAACAAGCTGACAACATGATTCATCTGGCTTTTTCATACAAGTAGATTGAGAAAGACCTCAGTTCATCGTTTCTACCACGGGCCTCACAAATGGAATGTAGTATTGCCACATTCAGCATGACATAGAATGTTTTCTACGGTGTATTCTGTATATCAGGGCAAATCCAGTGAATATTTTGTTTAGTATGACATTACATTTTTAGCTCTTCTCCATGGGCAAGAGGTCCAAAACAATGTATCTTGTCTAGACCTCTACAATCCCTACAAGAGGCTGATGAATTGCAAACCAATATAGTTTCTCTTTTCAAGTTTTCCTGGGGAGAGAAGCTAAAAACAAAAATAAAACTGATGATGTACAATGCACATCTATTATTTCTTCTGATCTTTTCCACCAAAACATATTCGGATGGGCAGTGAAATAAGCACTTCTTTTTTTTTTTTTTTTCTATCAACCATCACATTAGTACAAGGGAAGGAAAAAAGTGGTAATGATTTGCCGATTTCACTGGATATATTATTTTATTATTTGATTCATAACCATTCTCCAAAATTTACTTTCTCCAATTTACTGGACAAGATGCTGCCAGATTTCTTTAGAACTACTTATGCTTAACGAGATTTCATTTGTATGGAAATCACAGTGATCAAAATGACCTCCACTGATATGACAGGCAATTTCTCTGCAAATTATTCTAAATGAATTAGTAACCTGAGGCACCGGGAGGTTAAGCAGGCTGTGTAGAGTCAACCAGCTGGTATATAATAGAAATGGGTTTTAAACCCATGATTTCTTGCTGGCCTTTACAGTTTGCTGTAAACTTGCTGGCTCTTTATTCAGTTTTTCCAACTGGTTAGAACCTACAAGAGTATTCACTGTGTCTACTCAAGCTAAAACTTTAGCTTGAGTTCCCTATACCCCATGATGTATTTTGGAATTAGGGTTCAATATAGAGCATAATACATATTGAAAATCTACTCCTGGTTAACAGTACTAGTAACAAAAAATGACTCTTACATTCTTGCTCCCCATTTAAACATAAGTAAGCTAAAAATGTTATGCCATATTGTGTAGGATAAAATGATATGTCTAAATAAATACTTTCCCAAAGTGTGGGGGGGGTCAGGAAAAAGTCAGCTCAATTCTAGAACAAAGTATCTAATGCTTTTCCTCAGTTTTGTTCCGGAAATATTAGTTTTTAAATGGATAAAAATTCTAAACCCTTCAAAGCTGGTAGCACATTGGGACTAGTCTTATTTCATACCACAAATATGATTCTAAGAGGCAGTCTTAATTTGTGTGGCAAAATAAAATTTACATAATAAAGCAAAGTTGAAAAATCATGCTCCATGGCTTTGTAACAGTTTCTTGTGGGACAGGATCTCAAGAAGCTTAAGTCCCATGGTTTAGAAGTACATTCTTTTTTCTTTTTTAATTAGAATGTACTCAACTAGCACTACAGAATGAGTGCAGCAAAACTTCTGTATTGCTGACAATTACAAGGACACATTGAAAATTGAATCAAGATCAGAGTAGTGGCAGGTTGATATTCCTTCCCTTTTTGTAGCACATAAATGTTTAAGCTGAACTGGATAAATAGACAAACAATATTAGATAGTCTGCAAAATTATCTTATTAGTGTATCTTTTTTATGTGTGACATAGAATGTACTTATAACAGGAATATGATAATTAATGATTACAATCTCAAAATAAATATGAATAGAATTAACTCAAGCCAATAATGAATAATACCAAAAAACTACCACTACAAAATAGTTTTAATAATAGGAATTTCAAACAAAAATCTATATGTTTTAGATAAAAAGTTAAAACACAGGATTTTTTTCCCAAAAAATCCTAGAAATACTAATGAGATTCATTACCTTTTCCCTGAAACCATATTTAATTCATTCTTAACAAAGTGTTCAAAGCTTCTCAACCACAAAAACTGTACACAACTTTCTAAGGGCATGCCAGAAAGAAAATATCAATATAATGGATCCTATCCTATTTTGTTCTATGTAATAATTATGCTAAACAAAACTAGTTAGACAACATTCAAATTAAAATTTAAACTAGAGCAAAACCTTTAATAGTTTATTATTTGAGCAAACATGTTAATTTGATTATTTCACATAATATGTTTCCCTGAAATTCTTGTTTCTAGTGTCTACTCTGGAGTTTCCTGCATTTTTATATCCCTCTAGGAATAGACAGAAATGGGATACAACATGAAAAATAAAATCAGAAAAAAATAAATCAAGACAAGCAAGTCTATTCTAAAAGGAACATAATTGCTTGTACAGTCTATTTCATTTACTAAAGTACATTTAAAGAGCTAATTATTAAAATACTAATTATTAAAGTACATTTACTAATAGGACATTATTAAAACCTTAATGAGACAGTCAACTGATTTTCTCTCACGTTAGTAACTATGCTTTACTTCCTCATTTCCAAAGTTTATGTGCCAATCTGCCAAATGGGTTTTCTCGTCAAAAACACATAATCACCATTCATTAATCCACTACTTATGATATGGTTCTCTTTATTTACTTCCAATCTTGTTCTTCATCTAATAACACAATACTAAAAACACAGCTAAGTTAATAAACGCTGTTGTACAAAGTCATTACATCTGACTATAGAAAGAGCAGGCAAAAAGTGAAAAGCAGTTTATCCAACCAATACAAGTTAAATGACCTCTTTTTCCTTCCATGACCATGGGGATATGAAATATTAATAAATTTAAGAGAATTTATCTTTGCTAGGAAAAAAATGCAAGTTTTTTTTTTCTCTGGCATATTTTCCCATTCCATGAGGAATAAATTATTCTTTTAAATGAAATAAATGTAAATAATGAGTTGCTACATATATATATATATGCACACACATATACATATATACATATAATATAAATTACTTATCAAAAAACTAAAATAAAATGCATTTCACTCTAAAATTACATTCAATAAAATTTAATTTCTAGAGAATTTATAACATCTATTATCATTTTTATAAATTATTAGTGATCTTTATTATCAGTGTAATATGGAGATATACATACATGCATACATATATACATACATATGAAAAATTGATAGAAAGCAACATTTTTGATATTAGCATTATTTAGAATAAGTAAAATCAGTTTAACCAATACAAGTAAGGTCACTTTTGGCTATGAACTTTGATGATAATTAGAGAACATTTTACTTTATTACCATCTCCACCCGCCCAAAATGACATTCCATTAAAATGCCTTGAATACCCAGAATTAGTTTTCCAAGCATTTCATATTCAATGAAGAACGGCACATTTCTCTACTTAATTTGGGTGGAAATGACAGATTTTATTCCCATGAATCTGTTTTAAAATGATGTTGTTTTAAATACACATAAATATTAAACTTTAAAACATCACACAATCGCTTGAAAGCTATCATATAATAGGCCTTCACTGCTTGTCAAATTAAAAATGATTTCATAAAATTAAATAATTTAGAATTAGAAGACTTAGAAGTTGTCTAATAGAATTCCTTTACTTTAGAGATAATAAAAATTCAAAAGCTAAATGATATTTCTAAGGGATTCCAGAATACCCAAAGCTAAATTACCACTGCAAAATGATGTCCCTTAAATCAAACCAAACCAAACAAAAACAAACCCCAGGACTATGAAAACTACATATCTTTTCCCAAGACTGAAGAAAAACTACTGTTAATAGTAAATTTTCATCAATAATAAAATTGGATGGGATTGCTTATAAAGTGATTTCCATTCCAAATTTTTGAGTCTGTATTCTAATCATTTTTCATTAAATGGAAAATGTTACTTACAAGCAAAATTTTCTAGAAACACCCCAATGGATAAATTTCAAACCTTCTAAGAAAGACAAAAGTAATGTGAAGAATACAATTTGAAAACATTAAAACACTATTTTAATGTGAGTTATTCTTGTTACTAACCAGAGAGGATAAAATACAGAAAAATTAAGAATCGAACAACTACAAATGGCTCTATTTATTTCATTTGCAAAAATTTAAAACTATTTAAATTTTCACTTTTTGGGGCTGATGTTTCTCTCCTCTCCTCTCCTCTCCTCACCTCTCCTCTCCTCTCCTCTCCTCTCCTCTCCTCTCCTCTCCTCTCCTCTCCTCTCCTCTCCTCTCCTCTCCTCTCCTCTCCTCTCCTCTCCTCTCCTCTCCTCTCCTCTCCTCTCCTCTCCTCTCTTTTGCTTCTCCCTTTCCCTCTCCCCCCAACTCCCTGTCCATCTCTCTCTGCTGCCTCTCTCCCCTTTCCCTCTCTCTCTTCCTCTCCTTCTCTTTTTCTTTCCCTCTTCCTCTCCCTCCCTTCCCCTTCCTTCTCCTTCCCTCTTATCCTCTCCTCTCCCTTTTTTTCCTTTTTTCTTTCCTTTCCTCTTTCTTTCTTGCTTGTTTGCTTGCTTTCACAATAAAATACTAGAATAGTAAAGCTTAAGTTAGAAAGGATCTCAGAGGCCACCTACTCCAATCTTATTACTTTAGAGAGGAGAAAACTGTAGATGAGAAATGCCAAATGACTTGTCCACATCCATAAAGGGAGTATGAGGGGTGGGGTTTGAACTCAGAAGATCTGACTTGAATCTGTTTGAATCTATATTCCTTTTACTATATTGTGTCAAGTTCTCTTAATAGAAGATGCTAAGTTTGATAGAATATTTCCCAAATGCTAGGCACATAGCACTCAGTCTTCAGTCTTACTCAAAACAGACTAGTGAAAGTACTGGTCTTGTAGTTCTAGAAGTAAAGTGGTATTTATGACCAAAGTGTTTCACAAATTATGAATTGTAGATTTTCAGGCTTATGTGGTATAATATATTTTCTGAAGAGGCAGACAACAGTGAACACTACCATATTTGCCTACCCATATTTTTCATGATATGAATAAAACAATTAATTCAAATCAAAGATACTGAAAATTGAATTAACACAGAAACACAATGTTTTAGAATTCCAAATAGAAACAAAAGAAAACTGAGATTCAAAAAGGTGAAAAGGCTACTTTATAGAGCCAGGACTAGAGCACAGGGTCCTATTTGCCTCTGCTTATCTACACTACAGTATTGTCTCAATTGAGAAGAATGTTTTTTTATTTTTGGTATTGATTTAATACTAGTAGTGTTAACCACATATCATAGTATTAATCCTGATGACTTATAGAGGAAGATGAAATTACACAATTAAAATTATGGTTATGCACAAAAGAAACTGAGTATCTGTTTTCAGAGAGCAGAGAAAGAAAAAGAACTTTGGGAATTAAATGTTATGGACAAATTGTGGGTTTTCCACTATAGCTCTGAATTAAAATATCAAAGTCACCAGTAGAAATAACTAGGGAGTGCTCAATCCCAGAATATAAAAATAATTTGTCAAAGTACCAGAAAACTCATACATTTGGGGTTTTGGATAAAACTGGGATTATTCACAATTAAGAGCTACAAAAGATTGCAAAAATGAATGGCAAGAAAGCAAGATGTTGGTTCCAAGTATGTTAAAGAGAACTTCTGGGCTCTAGGATCAGGGCTCTAACACACTCACTCATTCTTCATGAGAAGAATATGGTTCACTTTGAACATACACTTTATTGGAAAACTTATTTGCAAAGGGTTATCTATTAGTAAAATTCAAGGTGGGGGGGAAGTTCCTCACCTTATTATTGCTCTAAGCTTTGCCCCAAAACAATAAAGATTTGAGATTTATGGTGACAGATGAATCATTTCTCAAGTTCAAAAGAAATGAGAGATCACCGGTTTTGCTATTACTTCTACACTTGCCTAGCCTAACAAATCATGAATTTTACCAACTTTTTGATAACAGAGAATAAGGTGGAACAAATAAATGGCAGAAGATGAACATTTCAGGGAAAGCAAAAATATTTTATAATAGCAAATCATTATACTTAACTCTTCTTATTTATACCCCTAGTTCTTTTAACCTTTTAGTTGTCTAACATTCATACATTTATGCATAAACTAAGATTTTGCCTTGTTTTTATTGGTTACTGTATAATTACATATTAAATATCTATATTCCAATATCTTTCTAAAGCATATTTATTGACAGTTCTATTACTAATAAGACATACTATTCTATTGTACTTACATTTAATTTTATTATAGATTTTATCTTTTTCTTCACTGATTTCTTCACAGATACCCCATTTAAAAAACTATTCAAAATGTTTATATGTAGTTAATATGATAAAATCTAATTCTAGATTTTTGATGAATAGAACTTCATTGTTTTCCCTTAAATGCCTGTCATGAAAATTTCATGTATGTAGCTAGAGATTTACAATTTTACAAATTAATAAAATAAGAAAAAGTGAGGATCAATTTTCACCTCACTGCTAATTTAAAATATTTTGATGGAAAAGTACATTTTTAGGCAGTA
This sequence comes from Dasyurus viverrinus, assembly GCA_020854095.1. Taxonomy (NCBI): domain Eukaryota; kingdom Metazoa; phylum Chordata; class Mammalia; order Dasyuromorphia; family Dasyuridae; genus Dasyurus; species Dasyurus viverrinus. The sequence continues at coordinate 251,620,055 of CM037001.1, forward strand.
GTAAGATGTACTCAAAATTAAACACTGCTTTTTCTGCTAAGTAGTTAAAGTCATATAGTTAAAAATGGATCATCACTCTTTCAAGTAAGAAAGTATCTGAGATTTGTGCTTTCATCACCAAGAAGGAATCACCAGATTATCCATACTATCTTTCTCACATGATAATGGATAAATCAATCTGGAAAAACTCTTATAAATGTGAGATGAATTTATGATTGCAAGTCTATGTCAATAAATTTTCAAATGGCCCAGCTAGCAGGATAAAGTTCCAGAAACTGCTCTCTCTTTTAGAGTTTAATTGCCTTAATCAGGACGTTGTAAAATTTTCTGAGGGTCAAATTGGAAGTAAATGGGCAAGTATGAAATTATCTGCAGAAAATGTAGGATAATATACATTACCTTTCAAACCTGCTCCTCTATTTCCTGGTCCTTTCCTTAGTTTGTGTTAAGAAAAAGCTTTATGACCATTGAAAAAATTTGAAAACATTTAAAATGCATTTCCAAAGCTTGGATAAGTGATTTACAATTCCCCCAGAAAATGTTCTTCTGCTGTTTGATCTTTCTTTCTATATTCCATCATAAATAATATGCCTTATTTATTTTCCCCACATTTAAGAATAAGAAATAAAAAATATTGCTAAATAATAACTTTAAAGCATTAAAGAATTTTCATATGTTTGGGTTAAATATATTTAGAATAATATAGAAATCAGAAAATTGAGAATGTAGCCTAATTTTTTTATAAAGCAGATATTAATAACACAAACATTGTTTTTCCAGTTTCATGTTAGGAGACTTATGAGGTTAATTAAATAATTTACCAAAAATTAACCACTTCCTATCCCTTTAAAATATAAAATGGAAATAGAAAAAATAGAGAAGATATGAATTTCAAGATTGTTGCTCATTATTTTTTAAATTATTCATTTGAATTGGTCAGTTTTACCTTTTTTGTTCAAAGAAGATGCTTTCGAAACTAATTCAGGAACAACAGTACCTTTCTCTGAACAGCTGATTTGGGATGTACAGGGTTTGTTACATTCCATATGTTTTTCAGTCTGTTTAACATAAAAATCTCTAAAATAGAAAATAAAACAAAATAGGTCTACATTAATCAAGATAAAAATTATATGCAAGAAGTCTTTGTGTATCTAAATCTTAATCAAGGTTATCATCAAATTTTTTTTTATTGCACTGATAGTCTATAGAAAAAAACTAATCATTCAATGTAAATGTAATACACTTATCTTCAGAATCACAGTATCATAGAATTGTAGTATTAGGCCATTAATTCTATTCTCGCTATTTTATCAATTAAATAACTGCATCCTGTAAAGGTTACACTTGTCCAAGGTCACGCAGGGTGTGAGAGGTAGGATCTTTCTCCAGATCTCCTGACTCCAAATTGAGCATCCTGCAAACTCTATATTAAGCCCGTAATTAGTTGATGACTATTATCCTGCAATCCTTTGAATGGTCTTTCTTATAAATTAGATACCCCAACTTGCTTAGCAGTTTTACTTCTGATATGAATCATCCATAACCTCTAAGGTCTCTTTTAGTTCCTCTGAACTGTACATTTCCATTGTTCCCTCTAAATACAATAATACAGATGTGATTTTACCAAGAAAGTTTTGAGGTCTGTCAAGTCCTTCTTTTGATCTTTTGGAAGCCACAACACTTTAAATTGTGGCACAATAACAAAAATATATATATATACATATATACATATTTTTATACATACATATGTATGTATATATATATATATATGTATATGTACACACACACACTGTGCACCTACTGTGTACAACTATTTTTTTCTGTTCAAATTGTATACACCACTGTTGAATCCAATACAAAGAGAAAAGGCAAAAATAATGAATGATGTTTAATCAGGAAAGACTTCATGAAAGAGGTAATAATTAGGGCTTAATAATATGGTAAAAGTTTGATTGGCAGAAAGGAAGGACGAAAACCTTCCAGAAGAGAGGATAGGCAGAAGAAAGTCAAGATGCTTGCAAGGAATGTAAACTTTGATGTTTAACGAAAACAGAGGACCTCTAATAAGAACATAAATTATTTTGAGAAAAGGAGATCCTGTGGGGTCACTGTCATTTTTTATGTAATATAATAGTATTTTGATATATATTTTAAGAAAGTATTTTGAAAAATAGTATTTTGGGTATACATAATGAAATATAATCATGACATTCATAAGGATAATATCTTGAGTTAGAATTTTATCAAGTTTAGCCATTTCTGTATGATAAAAGTGTACTCCAGGCTGCAGCACTATGTGTATTAGAGTCATCTTTCTCTAATGAAAAAAAAGATAAAAAAGTAACCTTGGAAAGTGTAAGCATGATGTTCTTTTGAAGAAAATGTAATAAAAATCATTTTGTTTTCATAGAACCCTAATTTTTCTCTAAGTGAACATTCTTCATAATTTATCAGCAGGAAACATCCAGGAGTGTTTTCAGCAGTGGACTTGCTAACTATTTTGTTGTTTTCACTGGTCAGCATGCTCCTGGAAGTATACTGGAAAGAGTGACAAGATTTATACGTGCATGGAGAAATAAAAAGATCAAATGCAGTATTTCTTTGGGACAACATGAAGGTAAGATTATATTATGTAGATAGTGGGTTTTCTATTAAAAAAACAAAAGCAAAAATGTATATCAGACCTGGAGAAAGAGGGGTTTGAATGTGTGAGCTGCAAAAGATTCCATCATCAAATACTTAGAGGAGAAAAACATTGCATGAAGTCCTAAGGCTATTCACAGAACTCATAAGGAGTATTATTGAAGATTTACCTGAACAGAAAAAAAAAAGAAAGAAGAAGTAGCCTTGGAAAGAGAGAAAACTTCAGTGGACAAAGACAGAGAATAGAAATGTGGATGTGAAGTGGCCGATTGCCTCTAGGAATTAGCTCTGTTAATGCCCAACCTGTCTTTGTATTATGTTTCATTTTAGCAAATCAAATGAGCTACTTTTCTATTTACTTGTATAATTATACAGATAACTACTTTTATGGTAGGAGGCCATGTCACATACTTCTTTTTGATGGCATAGACTAGACCTCTACTTTCATTAAATCTGTCTCACAGATTTGTCTAGAGCACAGAAAATATAGGTACTTTGTGCATAGGCACATTGTGCCTCTCCCACTTTTTTGATTTCTCTTATCCCCAGATCCTGAAAACTTTGTTTTATTTACACCCTGTGCCTGATTAGATCAAATGTAAACTGAAGAAAATGGCTTATAGCATGGCATTGTTAAAATCTCTTAAAAATTTCAGCTCCTTAAGAGCTGCTGATTAAAGGCTTCCTATTCCTGTTCAGATCTTTCTACTGTAGGCTGATGACAGTAAATGGTGACAAAAGTGAGAAAGGATAAAAAAAGAGCAGGCAACAGGAAGTGAGGAAAAGATAGTGGAAGATGGATGAGAAAAAGTAATCAAAGAGTCCCTTTTTTTCACACGGAATATGTGAGCTCCAGATGTACTGGGAGTTCCTTGTTGGGCCACTTTGTGGCACCTTAGCATCCAGTGACAGAGTTTAAAGATGTTAAAATCAGGTGACCAAAGGAGGAAATACAAACTGAAAGGACTCTAAACTAAACTTTGCAGCCTTACTTCATATTATTTGTCTTCTATCTCTTTTTCAGCCCAACTATTTTGGTCATTTTTCTATATGTTGTACTGCCCTGTGTCCTTTCAGGCCATCTGGTGAAATCTCTCTCTTCCTTTACAAACTTTCTCATGTGCAAACTCCATAAAGCTTTTCTGGAGTTCACTAATTTTCCTGACAATTTATTTCCAATACATCAATTTGTTAATTTCTTTGAAAGGTATATTAATTACAAACATGATCAACTAAAGTCACAGAGTACCTACTGCTATGTACCTGACACTGTAATCCATCCCAAGGTTTACTCAGCTTAGACACAATACCCATTTCTTTTTCTGAATTTTTCATAAATGGAAATACAGATCCAATGTAAAATAATAACAAAAAGAATTATGTATAAAGATTCACTTACCCCAAGGTCCCATGAGTTCATTGGTCTAGATATTCTGGAAAATGAGAGATTGAGGGTGACTTCATCTCTTCATCTTGTCTAAGTTATATACTGTCTACTCTGTTCATTTCTGAGGTACAAAGAAAAATCATCTCTTTATTGACAGACTTTCAATGATGCCCACAGAGAATACACACACAAGAACAAATGTGGGTCACTTCTAACATCCTATAGGCTATCCCTGTCTCCTGGAAATTAAACAGTCACATGTGATCCACCTGTCCATAGCAATTGAATCATTTTTTTCCCTAATAAGGAAATTCTGTGCACATGAAAGAGGGGAGAAAACTATTTAAAAAATATCAAGGTAAGAAACATATTAGGCAAGTTGTCTTCAATCTAGAAAGAAGATTATTAATGACTTTTTAGCTATTGGGAGTAAAAATGTTAATAAGCAAGTTAGTTAAAATGCTCATATTTCTTTTATGCTATTAGGGATTTCAACTTTAAAATTCTAATCTTTCTTCAATTTCTTACTACTTGAGTAGACTTATACATACTAAGGGTAACTTTAAAGAATAGTGTAGTATAAATTTTGTTAAGTTTTTTTAAACGGATGCATAAGAAACTAATTTTATGTCATAAAATAAGTAACACTTCAAATTAAAAATTTTATTTTCTGAGATTTATCATTAATTGTAATGATCGTGTGTTTTTAAATCCTCAGGAGGCAGGAATTCAGGTTAGGGGAAAATCATCAGTCTTTATTGTCAGTGAAGAAGGATCGGATTGCAGGTGGAAGAGAATCGGTGATAGCAATGTGTGCAGCTGAGTCAAGAAGCTAGCTTGACCAGCAGCCACGCACCCAGCAGCTCAGAGAGTCTAGAACTCAGGCCCCAAACTCTCTCAGCTTCTCTTCCTGTCCCTCTGCCTCCACCCACCAAAATAGTCATTTCCTATACAACACATCAGCACTTGCACAGAGAGTGGGCAGGGACCATTCTTAATCCATTCATGCATGTTAATACATCAGGACTTGCACAGAGAGTGGGCAGGGATCATTCTTTATCCAATCATGTATACTAATAGAGTATAACCCAATTACTATTTAGCCTCAAGTACTTGGAACCTCAGTGCACCAACTCAAACCTCAGTCCATTACATTTCCCGCTTTTTTTTATTTTAGAACACAAGTGTTCATGCCATCCCTGATTCCTCAGGGAGGTTAGAGCCCCCAAGGGGAGGTGATCACAGCCTCCCTAACTTCTCAGGGAAGGAGGTGAAAGCACCGAAAAGGAGGTGATCACAGCCTCCCTGACTTCTCAAAAAAGGCAGTGAAAGCACTAAAAAGGAGATGATCACGCCCTACCTGACATCTCAGGAAGGGAGATGAAAAGCACCAAAGCTAAATGGGGGTTGTTAGCGGGTTTCTGGGCTGAAGGGTCTTATTATGCACAAACCCATCAGCATGGGAGGTATTACACAAGTACATAGCAATAACACAGAGGCTATTAGGGATGACTCTCCCCACAGTCAGTGCAGGCTCGATGTGGTGTAACAAACATGAATTGTACACGCAAGTAGAGGAATAGCAAACAACATAAATCAACATGGTGTTGGAAAAGATCACCAGAAGTCCTAGAAGAAGGGTATGTAAACAACAGTCACACATACACCTTCTTCAGCAGCCAAGAGATAGTCCAAAATCAATCTATTGTCCATTGCTTCACATGTCAGGGAATCCAATGATCCCCATGAGTTTTGCAAAAGTCTTTTTATGTGTTAGGGAATCCAATGATTCCAGCAGATTTTGAAGTCCTGTAATAGCCTTATCATTTCTCAGAGAATCCAATGATTCCTGAGAGTTTTCAAGTCCTATGTCTCAGAAAATCCAATGATTCCTGAGGATTTTTGAGTCTTATGGCTCAGAGAATCCAATGATTCCTAAGAGTTTTCAAGTCCTATGTCTCAGAAAATCCAATGATTCCTGAGGATTTTTGAGTCTTATGGCTCAGAGAATCCAATGATTCCTGAGGGTTTTTGAATCTTATGGCTCAGAGAATCCAATGATTCCTGAGGGTTTTTGAGTCCTATGGCTCAGAGAATCCAATGATTCCTGAGGGTTTTTGACTCTTATGGCTCAGAGAATCCAATGATTCCTGAGGGTTTTTGAGTCTTATGGCTCAGAGAATCCAGTGATTCCTGAGGGTTTTGAAGTCCAACAATCTTTGATGCCCATGAGTCAAACGCCATAACTGCCACGCTCTTTCAATGGTCAGCACAATCAGCAACAGAACCACCCGATATTTCTTGGGTCTTCTCCTTTGTTTCAAGGGTCTGCTCCGTCTCTCTGCATTGGATAATGCGAATATGGCTCGTTGGCACACATCTGATTCCTTCTCCACCTGCAGAGATACAAGCAAACCCTCTCCCCAAAGCAGTTAGCCTATCTGGTCCTTTCCATTCACCACTTTCTGGGTCTCTCCACATCACCTGGCGATTATCTAAAGATAGTGGAGCTGCTCGTACTGGACACTGACCTTCCGGTGGGTTATAAAACCTGTCTGCCGGAGCCAGTGCATCTTTGTCAAAAATCAAGAAGTTAATAGTATAAAGAGCTAGATTTAGAAGTTCTCTAGGGTTACCTGTGGCTCCCCCTTTCTTTTGTTTTTGGAGGAGCGTCTTAATATCTCTGTTTCTCCTCTCCACTATTGCCTGTCCTTGAGGATTGAAAGGTATTCCCGTGGTGTGTAAAATCTTATACTGTGCACAAAAGTGTGCAAAATGTTTTGAAGTATAAGCAGGACCATTGTCTGTTTTTATTGCTTGTGGCACACCCATAATGGCAAATGCTTGTATGAGGAATTCAGTGACCACTCGGGCTGTCTCTTTTGCTGCTGGCATTGCAAAAGTGAATCCTGAAAAGGTGTCTACCACAACGTGAATGAAAGACAGACGACCAAAAGATTTATAATGGGTCACATACATTTGCCAGATTTCATTGGGTCTCAAACCACGAGGGTTCTTCCCTGGAGGCAGTGTAGGAGCGTGGAAAGGAAGGCAAGCCGTACAGGCTTTTACTATGCTCCTAGCTTCCTCTCTTGTTATTCCAAATTGTAAACGTAAAGCTTGAGCAGCCTGATGATATTTAGAATGAGATGCCTGAGCTTCTTGGAACAAAGGGGCATTGACCAACATAATTAGAAGGCTATCTGCATTTGAATTGCCATCAAATATGGGACCTGGAAGTCCACTATGAGAATGGACATGTAATATATAGATCTTACCTGGATGCTTTCTCATTTGCTCTTGAAGTTTCTTAAAGAGCTGATATATATTAGAGGCTGCAAATTTTATTTGGGCTGTGGCAATTCTTTGTACCACACCTACTGAACAGGCCGAATCAGATATTATATTTATGTCTCCTGGATAATAAGTAAGAGCTAGAATGATCGCGTACAATTCATTCTGCTGAGTGGACTGAAAAGGAGTTCTGACTACTCTCTTTATAGTTAGATCATGAGAGTACACAGCACAAATATTATGTTTGGATGCATCCATGAAGATAGTTGGTCCTTTAAGAGGAACTTTAGAAACCTTTTCTTCAAGAGTCCATCGCCAATTATGTAATAGTTTAGTTATCTTTAATGGAGACCCATGTATAAAATTTGGAGCCATGGCTAATAAAATTTGCCACTCTGGGATGGTCTCACAACACACATTAATTTGTGTATTGGTATAAAAGGTGTATATCTTGTCAGGTCTTGTCCCAGATAATTGTACTGCTCGCTTAGTGGCCTTTAATAAAATTCTAGCCACAAGCACTGGGTAGGTTGTAAGGCTTTGTTCTGGTTGTGCTGGGGAGCTTCACCCACTCTATCACACTGTGTCCTTGATGAAGGACTGCTGTGTGTGCCTCTTGTGTGGCAAAAACTGTTATCTCCAAGGGTTTTTGAGTGACTCTTTCAACCACATTGGATAAAGCCAGTTCAACTTCTCTCAAAGCCTCTTGAGCTTCTTTTGTAAGCTGGCGTGGTGAATTTAAATCACTGTCTCCCCTTAAAATGTCATATAACGGTTGTAACTGATAGGTAGTCAAACCTAACACTGGTCGAATCCATTGAATATCTCCTATCAATTTCTGAAAATCATTCAATGTGTTTAGCTTTTCTGTTCTTAAGGAGAGTTTTTGAACTGTAAGCACCTTAGGGTATACTTCATATCCTAAATATTGAAAAGGAGCATGTCTTTGAATTTTTTCTGGTGCTATGTATAATTTGTAATTCCTTAGTGTTTCTATGGTCTTTTGTAGACATGCTTCTAACATTTGTTCCTCAGGTGCACATCCCAAAATGTCATCCACATAATGTAATAGCATAACTTTTGGGAATGCTTTTCTTACTGGAGCAAGAGCAGCACCAACATATATTTGACACATAGTAGGGCTGTTTTTCATTCCCTGTGGCAAAACTGTCCATTCATATCTTTTATAAGGGTCAGCTAAGTTAACGCTGGGCACTGAAAAGGCAAATCTTTTCATATCCTCCTTATCCAGAGAGATAGAATAGAAACAATCCTTAATATCTATGACCCAAAGAGGCCATTCTCTAGGCAACTGAGTAGGAGATGGAAGTCCAGGCTGAAGAGTTCCCATAGTTTCCATCTGTTCATTCACTTTTCTTAAATCCATTAACATCCTCCATTTTCCAGATTTCTTTTTCACAACAAACACTGGGGAATTCCAAGGACTTAGAGAAGGTTTTAAGTGTCCTTGGTCAAGCTGTTCCTGTACTATAACTAATAAGGCCTGCATTTTATCTTTACTTAAGGGCCACTGCTCTATCCACACTGGTGTATCAGTTTTCCATTGGATAGGAACAGGTGAAAGTGTTGGTAGGCCTTCAACAGCAGCCCTGCTTAAAAAACCGAAGTGCTCATTTTTAATCCTAGTTGCTGTAAAACGTCTCTTCCCCACAGATTGATGGGGATTTTTTCAACTATAAAAGGAGTAAAAACTCCTGTTTTGCCTTCAAAAGTCCATTTCATAGGGGTAGTACTAACTTCAGCTGCTATTGATCCTCCTACACCAGACATGTAGGTGTCTGCTTTAATCTTTGGCCAGTGACTGGGCCAGCTGGCACCTCTAATAACTGTCCGATCTGCACCAGTGTCTACCAATCCTTCCAGAGGAAGGCCATTTACTTAGATTGTGAGCATAGGTCGGTCAGTTGTTACAGCTGCTGTCCAGTAAATTGCTGGATTTTGTGATCTGGAACCAGAATCTGGGTGACTATCACCAGGCTGCTTATTAGGATTCTGTATGAGTAAACCTGATGCTACTATTTCTCCTGGGTGCTAAGTCACACATTGTCTGCCTGTATTGGTGACTGAGATATTATCTACACATTCCCCAGTTTCCCACATCAGCATGTGGATGGACAATGTTTTGTACATACTCTCAGGAGGTAAAATGGTCAAGCCTACTGTGCCTGGAGGCAAGGGATCCATAGGCTGGAGAGGAACAGATTTCACCTCTCCAGGGGCTATCTCAGTTGTCTCAGCTGCATACAACTCTATTCTCCCTAATTGTAATCCCTTTCTCCCATCAGGTTGCTTCCTGGCCGATTGGTCATATTGGGGTATTGTCTGTCTAGGCACTCTCTGGGTGCACCATTGGCTGCGAATTTTTTGCCTGGGGCCCTGGGGCTGGGCCCCTCATCCCGTTTCCCTGAACCTGTCTACATTCTGAGGTCCAATGGAAGCCTCTGTTGCATTTTGGACATGGGGTACTGGGTCTTGTTCTCCCATCCTGTTTTCTCACTCTGCCTCTATGCCAACATTGAGCTTTCAGATGCCCTACTTTACCACACTGAAAGCATCGACGTGTCTCTCTAGAAGTCCTTTGCCGGAAGGGACCCTGTCTACCCATGTTGGGATCTTGGGAAGTCTGCATCATAGTCTGGCTATAAAAGGCATTTCTGCCCACTGCGGCACAGCGTCTTACTAGCTCAGTCGGTAGAGCATGAGACTCTTAATCTCAGGGTCGTGGGTTCGAGCTCCACATTGATCGTGTGTTTTTAAATCATCAGGAGTCAGGAATTCAGGTTAGGGGAAAATCGTCAGTCTTTATTGTCAGTGAAGAAGGATCGGATCGTGGGTGGAAGAGAATCGGTGATAGCAATGTATGCAGCTGAGTCAAGAAGCTAGCTTGACCAGCAGCCACACACCCAGCAGCTTGGAGAGTCTCGAACTCAGGCCCAAACTCTCTCCAGGCTTCTCTTCCTGTGCATCTGCCTCCACCCACCAAAATCATCATTTCCTATACAACACATCAGCACTTGCACAGAGAGTGGGCAGGGACCATTCTTAATCCATTCATGCATGTTAATACATCAGGACTTGCACAGAGAGTGGGCAGGGATCATTCTTTATCCAATCATGTATACTAATAGAGTATAGCCCAATTACTATTTAGCCTCAAATACTTGGAACCTCAGTGCACCAACTCAAACCTCAGCCCATTACAGAAATAAAACAAGTTAATAAAAATCCTCAGGACCAGATAGATTTGCATGTGATTTCTACCAAACAAATTTCAATGCCATATAAAATATTTGAAAAATAAGGAATGAATGAATCCAACCAAATTCTTTTATGATACAGACATGGTACCGATACCTAAACCCAGTAGGTCGAAAACAGAGAAAGAAAATTATAGACCAATCTCCCTAATAAACATTGATGCAAAAATCTTAAATAAAATACTAGCAAAAAGATTACAGAAAATCATCCCCAGGATTATCCAGCATGGCCAAGTAGGATTTATACCAGAAATGCAGGGCTGGTTCTATATCAGGAAAACTATTAACATAATTGACTATATTAATAAGCAAACTAAGAAAAAACTTATACCTCAATAGATGCAGCAAAGGCATTTGATACAATCCAACACCCATTCATATTAAAAACACTAAAAAATATAGAACAAATCAATTTTTCCTTAAAATAGTCAGCAGCATCTATTCAAAACCATCAGGAAGCATCCTATTTAATGGTAATAAACTGGGACCTTTCCCAATAAAATCAGGAGTGAAACAAGATTGCCCACTATCATCCTTACTATTCAGTATTGTATTAGAAATGCTAGCTTCAGCAATAAGAGATGAAAAAGGGATTAAAGGAAGTAGAATAGGTAATCTGGAAATCAAGTTGTTACTTTTGGCAGATAATATGATATATTCTTATAGGACCTCACAGATTCTACTAAAAAGCTGTTAGAAAGAATCCACAACTTTAGCAAAGTTGCAGGATACAAAATAAATCCATATAAATCCTCAGCATTTTTATACATCACTAACAAAATCCAACAGCAAGAGATGCAACAAGAAATTACATTTAAAATAACTGTCGAAAGTATAAAATATTTGGAATCTATCTGCCAGAGTAAAGTTAGGAAGTATATGAGCAAAACTACAAAATACTTTCCACACAAATAAGTCAGATCTAAACATTTGGAGAAATATGAAGTGTTCTTGTATAGGTTCAATGAATATAATAAAAATGACCACACTACCTAAATTAAACTTCTTATTTAGTGTTATACCAATCAGACTCCCAAGAAACTATTTTAATGACCTAGACAAAATAACAATAAAATTCATCTGAAAGAACAAAAGGTCAAGAATTTCAAGGGAAGTAATGAAAAAAAAAATCATATGAACATGTACCTGACCTAAAACTATATCAAAAAGCAGCAGTCACAAAATACCATTTGGGATTGGCTAAGAAATAGACTTGTTGACAGTGGAATATGTTAGGGTCGCAGGACAAGATAATCAATAACTCTAGCAATCTATTCATTGACAAACCCAAAGACCCCAACTTTTGGGATAAGAATTCACTATTTGATAAAAACTGCTGGGAAAATTGTAAATTAATATGGCAGAAGGTAGGTATGGACTCACACTTAAAACAAGACCAAAATAGGTTCATGATTTAGGTAAAGAGCAAGATTATAAAGAAATTAGAAGAACATAGGATAGATTATCTCTCAGACTCGTGGAGGAGTAAGGAATTTGTGACCAAAGAAGTAGAGATCATTATTAATCACAAAATAGAAAACTTTGATTATATCAAATATTATCAAATTAAAAACTTTTGTACAGACAAAATTAATAGAGACAAGATTAAAAGGGAAGCAATAAACTGGGAAAGCATTTTTACAGTTAAAGGTTCTGATAAAGGTCTCATTTCCAAAATATATAGAGAATAGCCTCTAGCCATTCTCCAATTAATAAATGGTCAAAGGCGATGAAAAACCATTTTCAGATGATGAAATTGAAACTATTTCGAGTTATATGAAAAGGTCTCCCAAATCATTATTGATCAGAGAACTGCAAATTAAAACAACTCTGAGCTACCACTACACACTTGTCTGATTGGCTAAGATGACTGGAAAAGATAATGACAAATTGAAGGGGATGTGGGAAAATTGGGACTCTGATCCATTGCTGTTGAAGTTGTTAATGGATCCAACTATTCTGGAGAACAATTTGGAACTGTGCTCAAAAAATTATAAATCTTTGCATATCCTTTGATCCAATAGTCTTACTACTGGGCTTATATCCCAAAGAGATCTTAAAGAAGGGAAAGAGGCCAGTATGTGTAAGAATGCTTGTGGCATCCCTTTTTGTAATGGCTAGAAACTGGAAAATGAATGAATGGCCTTCAATTGGAGAATGGTTGGATAAATTGTGGTATATGAATGTTGTGGAATATTATTGTTCTGTAAGAAATGATCAGCAGGATGAACACAGAGAGGCTTGGAGAGACTTACATCGACTGATGCTAAGTGAAATGAGCAGAACCAGGAGATCATCATATACTTCAACAGTGATAGTATATGAGGATGTTTTCTGATGGAAGTGGTTATCTTGGACAAAGAGAAGATTTAACTCAGTTCCAGTTGATCAATGATAGACAGATGCAGCCACACCCAAAGAAGGAACACTGGGAAAGGAGTATAAACTCTTTGCATTTTTGTTTTTCTTCCTAGGTTATTTTTATCTTCTGAATCCAATTCTCCCTGTGCAACAAGAGAACTATTTGGTTCTCCACATATATATTATATCTAGGATATATTATAACATATTTAACACGTATAAGACGGCTTCCATCTAGGGGAGGAGGTAGAGGGGGGGAAGGGAAATGTCGGAACAGAAGTGAGTACAAGGGATAATGTTTTTTAAAAAATTACCCAGGCATATATTCTATCAATAAAAAGTTATAAAAAAATAAAATAAAAAGAAAATTTACCCACACATATTTTCCATCAATAAAAAGCTAATAAAAAAAGTATTAGAACTGATGGTCCAAAAACAGGAAGACAGAGTGAATACTGAAGGCAAACTGCTCTTGGTGAGTTTATGTTAACAGATGGAAAAAGATGCCACAAATAAGCAATAAAAAACCCTCTGAATAAGTGGAGTGCCAGCCAATCAAAAACATAATGTCAGGTGCATAAAAGTGATATACTATTTAACTCAAATAGTTACTTTTCAGATGTTTTGAAAAGGGAATGTGTAAGTCATTCTCAGAAAAATGAGAATCACAGAAGTTCCAAGGATATGAAATTTCCAAGAAATTATCCTTACTAATCCCTGCCAGGGAGTAAAAATCCCTTATTCTCCACAGAGGTGGGAAAGAGTCCACTAAAAGACAATGAAGCTGCTGAAGCTTCAGCTGAACCAGGAAGTGGATCTGACACTGGCTCTAAGGTTGGAGTTGTCCTAGAAAAACCAGTCCCCAAGAAGCCATGTGAACCACCTGTACAAAAAGAGGAAGCCACACAAAGTAAGAAAGGTAGGGGTTAATATTCTGGATTTACTGTACGTACATTATTTGCTCAATTTCTTACATGCCAATCCTCATTAGAATAGGTAAGCAATATAAATGGTAAAATCATGCAATAACAAAATTCACTGTCTGTGATTAATCTTCTCAGTAGACCAGAATCTACAAGACGTTGTCATTTTCTCCTTTAATCAGTGTATCAATTTCCCCAAGGGCTGAAAGGGATTGGTCAGGTTTGTGTCTTCATTGTGTCTTAATGGTCTTTGTATTTAATTGTAAATTCCTACTTCTTTTTTTTTTTTCAAAGCCTAAAATTTTGAGGTTTGAATATTCCCCTATAAAATCCATATATAAATGATTTTTCCTTTTTTCTCTCATTTTGAATTATTATAACTAACATCCTTGACACATACAATTTCCTGAAACTTTTATTATGTTAATCTTTTCACTACTGAATCATGCTCCATTTTATCATATTTACACTAATAGTTAAATAATTTTTAAAATGAATTTCAAATTAATGCCTGGAATATTATTCATTTGTCTTAGTTACATGTTTCCTTGATTTATTCAGAGTAGCTTCTTGACTTACTGAATGTTTTTTTTTTTTTAAACCTTCCCCACCTATTTTAGTAATACATCCTTAGGAGCACCACATGTAGATAGAATTTCATAAGAGGGTTAGAGCTGATGGTCCAAAAACAGGAAGACAGGCTGAATACTGAAGGCGAACTGCTGTTGGTGACTTTATGTTAACAGATAGAAAAAGATGCCACCAATAAGTAAAATAAAATCCTCTAAATAAGTGGAATTTGAGTGCCAACCAATCAAAAACATCATGTCAGGTGAATAAAAGTGATATACTATTTAACTCAAATAGTGACTTTTCAGATATTTTGAAAAGGGATCCTGTAAGTCATTTTCAGAAAAATGAGAGTCACAGAAGTTCCAAGGATATGAAATTTCTAAGGAATTATCCTTACTAATCCCTGCCAGTGACTAAAAATCACTTGTTCTCCACAGAGCTGGGAAAGAGTCCACTAAAAGAAGATGAAGCTGCTGAAGCTTTAGCTGAACCAGGAAGTGGACCTGACACTGGCTCTAAGGTTGGAGTTATCCTAGAAAAACCGGCCCCCAAGAAGCCATCCGAACCACCTCTTCAAAAAGAGGAAGCCAAGCAAAGTAAGAAAGGTAAGGGTTAATATTCTGGTTTTACTCTAAGTAGATGATTTGCTCAATTTCTTACATGCCAATCCTCCTTAGAATAGGTAAGCAATGTAAATGGTAAAATCATGCAATAACAAAATTCACTGTCTGTGATTAATCTTCTCAGTAGACCAGAATCTACAAGATGTTGTGATTTTCTCCTTTAATCAGTGTATCAATTTCCACAGAGGCTTAAAGGGACTAGATTAGGTTTCTGTCTTAATTGTGCCTTAATGGACTTTGTATTTAATCGTAAATTCCTACTTCTTTTTTTTTTCAAAGTCTAAAACTTTGAAGTTTGAATATTGCAATATAAAATCCATATATAAATGATTTTTTTTCCTTTTTTCTCTCATTTTAAATTATTATAACTAACATCCTTGACACATGCAATTTTCTGAAACTTTTGTTATGTTAATCTTTTCTCTACTGAATCACTCTACATTTTATCATATTCACACCATCTCTCAGTTAAATAATTTTCAAAATGAATTGCAAATTAATGCCTGGAATATTATCCATGTGTCTTAGTTTTATGTTTTCTTGATTTAATCAGAGTAACTTCTTGACTTACAGAAGGATTAAAAAAAAAAAAAAAAAAAACCTTTCCCCAACTATTTTAATAATACATTGTTAGGAACCCTACATGGAGATAGAATTTCATAAGTGGGTTAGAGCTGATGGTCCAAAAACAGGAAGACAGGCTGAATACTGAAGGAAAACTGTTGTTGGTGAGTTTTTCATATGTTAACAGATAGAAAAAGATGCCATAAATAAGCAAAATAAAATCTTCTGAATAAGTGGAATTTGAATGCCAACCTATCCAAAAAAATGATGTCAAGTGAATAAAAACTCAAATAATTACTTTTCAGATGTTTTGAAAAGGGATTCTGTAAGTCATTCTCAGAAAAAGGAGAATCACAGAAGTTCCAAGGATATGAAATTTCCAAGGAATTATCCTTATTAATCCCTGCCAGTGACTAAAAATCCCTTGTTCTCCACAGAGGTGGCAAAGAGTCCACTAAAAGAAGATGAAGCTGCTGAAGCTTCAGCTGAACCAGGAAGTGGATCAGACACTGGCTCTAAGGTTGGAGTTAGCATTGATGATCAAAGTTAATCTAACTTATCCTTATCCCAAATAACAAATCTTCTCTGCAGTATCTCCCAAAAGTAGTTCAAACCTTTTTGTGACTGAAAAGTTACTACCCAAGTAAAGTGGCCTACTTTCTATTTGAATGGCTCTAATTGTTAGGGTTGTTTTCTTATTAAGAATTGTAACTGACCTTTCTACAATTTTCAGGCAGGGGTACCATTGATCTAACTTACAAGATCAAACTGAACAAATCCAGCTCTTTCCCTACATTCTAAGTCCCTAATTACTTGATGACTATTACCCTGCAATCCTTTGAATGGTTTTCCTTGTAATTAAGTTATCCCTCTTTGCTTAGCAGTTTTACCTGTGCTATGAATAATGGATGACCTCTAAGGTCTCTTTTATTCCTCTGAAATACCCATTTCTCTTGTCCTATCTAAACATAATAATACAGATGTGTTTTTACCAAGACAGGATAGAAGCCTGTCATGTCTCAGTAAGGATACTGTCCTTCTTTTGTTGTTATGGAAGCCATATCATTTTGAAATTATGGCACAATAACAAATAGTTAGAGCTTTTGTTTCAGGAGACTTTTGATGAAACATTTTACTCCAGTGTGTGCATACTGTGTACAGCTAATTATTTTGTTGCAACAGGTATACACCTGTTGCATCCAATAAAAAAGGGAAATGGCAAAATTATGTTTAATCAGGAAAGAGTTAATGAAAGAGGTAATAATTGGGGCTTAATAATAATAGTGTCATATTTTGATTGGCAGAAAGGAAGGAGGAAAAACTTCCAGGAGAGAGTATAGGCAGAAGAAAGTAAGGATGCTTGCAAGTAATGTAAACTTTGATGTTTAACAAAAATAGAAGACCTGTCATAAGAACATAAATTATTTTCTGAAGGAAAGATAGTGTGGAGAATCACTGTCATTTCTTATGCAGTATAATAATCACTTGAAACATATTTTAAGAAAGCTCTTTGAAAAAATGATTTGTAATATATTATGAAATATAATCATGACAATCACAAGGATAATATCCTGAGTTAGAATTTTATTATTACTTAGAAGTTTATCCTTTTCTGTATGAAAAAAGTATATCCCAGGCTTCAGCACTCTGTTTGCCAGAGTTGTCTCTCTCTAAAGAAAAAAAGATGGAAGAGTAAACTTGGAATGTGTAAGCAAGAGGTTCTTCTTTTGAAGAAAATGTTATAAAAACATTTTGTTTCCTGTAGAAACCTAATTTCCCTCAAAGTGGAAATTCTTCACAATTTAGCAGCAGAAAACTTTCAGGATTGCTTTCATCAGTGGTCTTGCTAACTATATTGTTGTTTTCACTGATCAGTATGCCGCTGCAAGTATTCTGGAAATAGTGAGAAGGCTTATACGTGCATGGAAAAATCGAAACATAAAAGGCACTATTCTATTGGGACAACATGAAGGTAAGATTATAATATGTAGATAGTGAGATCTGTGTTAAAATAGGAAAAGAAAAGATGGTATTTGAGAGCTGGAGAAATAAGGGATAGGCCTTGGGAACAGGAATAGATTCTGTATGATCAAACACATAGAAGAGAAGAAATTTCATGAAGTCCTAGGACTATTCACAGGATCCATAAAGAGTATCACAGAAGACTTGTCTGAACAGGAAAAACATAAGAAGAAATAGCAATGGAAAGAGAGAAAAGTTTAATGGACAGAGAGGGGGGGGGAGGAGGACAAATAGCTATTTGTGGATGTGGAGTGAGTGATTGGCTCTAGGAATAAGCTCCGTCAATTACCATCCACCTTTTGCATGGTATTTGGTTTTAGCAAACTCAATGAGCTACTTTTCCATTTACTTGCTTAGTTATATAGATAGTTAACTACTTCTATGATACATACTTCTTTTTGATGATAGAGATTTGATTTTTATTTTCATTGAAACTGTCTCAGAGAATTGTCTAGAGCACAGAATATTTTGTACAGTCAGAACACCAATGTGAGTTACATGTAGAACTCGCACTAGGACCTTCTTCATTCCTGGCCTGCCTCTCAGACTTTTTTGATCTCTCTGATCTCCATATCCTGAAAACTTTCTTTTATGTACACCCTGTGTCTAATTAGATAAAACGTAAACTGAAGAAAATGGGTTATAAAACGTCATTGTTAAAAACCTTGAGGAGCTACTGATTAAAGGCTAGATTGTTGTGTTTCTGTTCAGACCTTTGTAGTGCAGGCTGATGAGAGGAAATGGTGACCAAAGTGACAAAGGGTGAAAAAAGAGCAGGCAAGAGGAGTGAGGAACAGATAGTGGAAGATGGCTGCCTTGGAACCAGGGAGAAAAAGCAACCAAAGGGTCCCTTCCTTTCACCCAGAATATGAGGAGCTCCGGATGTATCCAGAGTTCTTTGTTGGCCAACTTTGTGGCCACTTAGAATCCAGAGATAGGGTGTTCCCTTCTTGTCTAAAATATGACCGTTCTCTCTGGGAGCAGGTTTCTTGAGGAGGTTTTCTGGAGGCAAACTTAGTTTTGGTTCAGCTCAATAATCACTTCAAATGCAGCCAGCTGATAAAATCCAAATTTTCTCCTTCCTTGGGCCTGGGTAGCTTTCTTAGAGGCCTATCTCTCTGCTTGGTTCCAAGAGCTCTTGCAGCTTGTCCTTTGCCTCTGCTTTCTTCAGCCTCCTGTCAGCACAAAGGTGGAAGATGGAATGAATCTGACGCCGCCTCTGAGAGTGGGCTTGTGGGCTTCTGTACCTCCCAGAGTGCTCTTTGGCTCTGAGAGCTTCTTGCTTATGTGCTGTTCACTGAGTACACACCAATCCTTATATCACTGGGAAACCATTATTTGTTGTATGATGAAATCAATGCTAAACTAGACTTAAACATTGTCTCCTCAATTCCACCTAGTACCTTGTTTCAAGTTCTGGCCCATAACATCTCCTTGCAATATCAGATCAGTCATACTGAACCAAGCTAAATTAGATAATTATTGTCTCTATCAAATCTAATGAGTTAACATTTGGTAAGCATTCCAACACAGAGACATAATTTAATGATGTTTAAATGAGGTGACCATAGGATGAAATACAAACTGAAAAATAAAATTTTTGCCAATAATTGGAAAAGGGGAAAGGGGAACCACTTGCCAACAATCACTTAGCAGAGGCAGAAATGGGGATTCCTAAGACCCCTGACTAGAGGACTCTAACTCAGCTTTGCAGACTTACTTCACACTGCTTGTCTTTTCTCTTTTTTTCAACCAAAATATTTTGGTCATTTTTCTGTATATTGCCCTGCTCTGTGTCCTTTCAGGCCATCTGGTGTAATCTCTCTTTTTCTTCAGAAAGATTCTCAAGTATATACTCCATAAAGCTTTTCTGGAATTTCCCATTCTTCCTGACAATTATTTCCTAATCTCAATCTGTTAGTTTCTTTGAAAGGTGTATCCATTATAAACATGATCAACTCATGCCACAGAGTACCTACTCATATATATGACACTGCAACCCATCCCAAGGTTTACTCAACTTAGACACAATACCCATTTGTTTTTCTGAATTTTTCATAAAATGAAATACAGATCAAATGTAAAATAATGACAAAAAGAATTACACATAAATATTCCCATGGGTTCATTGGCCTAGATTTTCTGGAAACTGAGAGACTGAGGGTGACTTTGCCTATCCAACTTGTCTGAATTATATACTGTCTACTTTGTTCATGTCTGAGGTACAAAAACACAGAATATACACATAAAAACAAATAGATTTTCTAGCAGCATATGGGCTATCCCTCTTTCCTGGAAATTAAACATTCACATGTGCTCCATGTGTCCATAGCCATTGAATCATTTTCTTCCCCAATCAGGAAATGCTGTGCACATAAATGAAGGGGAAAAAACACTAAGATCAGAAACCTATTAAACAACTTGCCTATCTTCTATCTAGAAAAAGGATAATTAATGACTTTTTTAGCCTAGTTGAGTGAATAAAAATATCAACATGCACATTACTTAAAATGTTTATATTACTAATGTGTATTTGTTTGATGCTGTTAGGGAAGTATTTGTTTTCAATTTCAAAATTCTACCCTTCCTTCAATTTCTTAGTACTTAAGAAGACGGACACATACTGAGACTAACTTTATAACTTCTTTTGTACAAAATTTGTTGAGATTTTTTTGGGGTTGTTGAATGATAAACTAATTTTATTTTATAAAATAAACAATGTTCAATGTTTTACATTGTATTTTCTGATATTTATCAACAGTATCTCTGTAAATAGCTTGACTTTCCAAAAATGATAAATTATATTTGTTGAAGGGAATTTTATGTTAGTAACATTTATCTTAACATTTAGAGATTTAGAACAATGATGCTTTTTAAAAATTACTTACAAAATGGAAAGGTTTTGTACATCATTCCCTAGATATCCTTTATCGACGTTCTTTCTGGTATTACTGCATCTAAACATTTTTAAATGGATAAAGCGACTGATACCAGATGTATAACTATGTCAGTAGATAATGTGGGGATGGAGGGAAATTAAAATATATCATCAACTATTCATTCTGCATTTATACTTCTAAGTAGATGTATTCAGAACATTGGTCTCTAGCCCTTTTAGTTCTGTGATAATAATGTGGATTGTATATTGTTTTAATTCTTATTTTTTCTTTATGGATAACATATTGCCTGAATTTGCCAATTATATATTTAATTAAGGAGTCATCCATCCTATGAGCACTTGTTCAAGTTATCATGCTCATTATTTGGAAGATAGTCTGCTGCCCAATAGCATTAACTTTGTAATTAACCCCCTGTGAAGTTGACTATCCTTTCTTTCTTTCTTTTTTCTTTTTTAATTGACTAATTTTTAGGTGTTTCATAGATGAACCTATTTCTATATTGTCTTATGGACACACACACACACACACACACACACACACACACATATATATATATATATATATTTGTTGCTAAATTTGCAATGTAAGAATGAAAGTTTAAAAATTAATCTTTAAGAAATTAGATTATTCTGAAAAAAGTCATATTCAAAGTAATTCATCTTTGAAAAAAAAAGATGTTTAGAAGAAATGGCAGTCCCTTTTTAAAAAATATTCACTGAAAAGATGCAATTTGTAAGCATTTTCTATAGAAAATATTTCAGCATAATAGATGAAGAGCTGACCTCAAAGCTAAAAAGCCATGATTTCAAATTTCAACTCTGGTGTATATCAGCTGTGTGATCCTGTGCACTAAAACTCAACATGTCATACCTAGGTAACTTGATGAATATAAGTTGCAAGTTTATATTTCCAAATCCTAAATAATTTGACAAGTCATATATATATATATATATGTATATATATATATATATACATATATATATATATATATTAAAGTTTATTTGGTGTTCCCCCCCAAATTTTCCCCAACTATAGTTCTTACTAACATCTTCCGTGGAACCATACATGGAAATAAAATTGGAAAGAGAGTTAGAGCTGATTATGCTGGAAAAGGAGGATAGACTGAAGACTGGTGGGTTTTTTTGTCATGTCATCTGAAAGATAAAATGCCAGCAATAAACAAAATAAAATCATAAGTATTGGTGGTGATTTGAGTGACATCCTAAGAACAAATTTAATATCTCAGGTGGATAAAACTGATATATTATTTAACTCAAATATGTACTTTTCAGATGCTTCGAAATGGGAGTCTCCAAGTACGTCTCAGAAAAATGAGAGTCCCAAAAATTCCAATGATTTGACATTTCAAAAGAATTATTCTTGCAAGTCACTGCAAAGTAAAGATCAGTTAGCACCCAGAGAATTTGGAAAAATTGCAATAAAAGAAAATGAAGCATCTGCAGCTGAAGCTGGAAGTGGGGCTGACACTGGCTCGCAAGTTGAAGTTCAAATAGACAAATCAGTCCCTCAGAAGCAGTGTGAACCACCTCTAGGAAAAGAGAATCAGAAAGAAGGAAAGAAAGGTAGGGTTATTTAATATTTTGAATTTTTTTCTGAGTAGGTTATTTGCTCATATAGTTACATTCCAAACTTTATTACTAGAGGTAAACAAAATAAATGGTAAAGTCATGTGATAACAAAATTCAATGCCCTGTGGTTCATGCTCTCAATAAAATATAGGATGTGTCTTTTTAACAGGTGTTTTGATTTCCTGCTCTACTTAGTGTAACATTGTTTTCTGTGTAATGAGCTGTAATTTCCTACTTCTTCTTCTTCTTCTTCTTCTTCTTCTTCTTCTTCTTCTTCTTCTTCTTCTTCTTCTTCTTCTTCTTCTTCTTCTTCTTCTTCTACTTCTTCTTCTTTGTTTTTATTGCTTCAAATCCTAAGATCTTTAGGTTTTTATATTCGCATATAAAAATCTACATAGGAATGATTTTCCTTTTTTTCTGTTATTTTTGATTTTTTATAAGCTAATTTCCTCAAAGCTAAGTAGAATCAACTTGATTTTCCCCTTGTATTCAATTACCTGGTTAGGTGATGCTTCTCAGGATTTGTTCCCATGACATTGATTTGGATGGGATGCAATGAGCATACCAAGGAATGTTATTTTTTGTCCTATCCTTTAAAAATCCATACATTAATTAATCATGTCATATTCTAGTTTAAATATTTATGTAGGTTTTGTTTCAGCCACACATAGAATTCTATAAAAGTTCTTTTAATCATTTCACCACAAAACTATTCCTCTTTTCTCATATTCTAATTAGCTTCAGATAATTAAATTTTAAAGTGAATTTCAAATTAACTGTTGGAATATTATTGATGTAGTTTGGTTACAGGTTTCCTTGTCTTAATCAGAGTATCTTATAGAATTCCTAAAGGAATCAGATCTCACTTACTTTATTCTCCTATTCCTTTGAGTCAGTCCTGGCCAAGGGTTTCATTATTAAGATTTACATTCTGTTCTCTCTGTGTTTTGAAATAATTAGATTGGTTCTGTCTTTTAAAAATTGATTTTGTCTTCTCTCTTCCTAAGTCAAGAGTTAAATTTAGAAATCCAGTTCTCTTTTTAATTACATTTCTATTCTTTTGTAAAAACATAAAATAAAAATTATCTTTTTCAGGATGCATGGGGTCTAGGATTTTCACACCACCAAAAATCTTTCACAGATACCTAGCTTGTTATCCAAAGAAGTCTAGTCTCTAACCTTGCAGATGGAATGAAACAATGAACATTTCTTAGTCCCAAATGAGAAGGAAAGAGTTCTTGCTAATTCCTCATTCCCAATTTCCAGTCGGTTATGTTGTCCTCATTCCCATGAGGCCATCCACTCTCTTAACTTTTCTCATTGCTTTCCTCACCTCCCCTACTCCATTTATTCTTCTCTCCTACTTACTCAGTTAAATTCTTATACTAAACTCAGTTAAGGCTAGTAATCCCTGCCTCACATTCTTTGGTTATTGAGAAAGTCCATTGATCCAATTAGTTGTTTACTGCTAGCCTAACTTATAAATTGTTCATGTACACATCAGTTTCTCCCAATATATACTTCAATGGCAATGGTTTCAGCTAGAGTAAATAGATAAATCAATCTTTTCAGCTTCCTATGCTTTGTTCCTGGGAAATAGCATCTCTTAAGAAACTTAAAATCCAGCAGTAGATTGAAATGGCAAAATAATCAGATGAATGCATAATTAGTAAGATAGACATTTCTTAAATTTAATGTCTTATCTCAATATAGATTAAAATAGATAAAATTATATCTGTCATAACTGCCCTTACTGTTAATGAGGAGGGGGTGGGAAGATTTCATTCATAGAAGGAAAGTCCTTCTAAATAAAATAAATTTTCAATTAATTATTACTTTAGATGTGAAACAAGAATTGAAACTTAAAGGACTAGACGATGGAGAACAGAAAGGTTTCAGTAAAAATGACCAGAAACAGGTATGGAAAAGGGATATCTAAAGTTTTGATATTTTATTTGAGTAAAAGTGCCTTGCATGCTAATATTTCTGGAAGCATATTTTCATAACTTAGTGTAATTTTAAATGCAGTTTTGTCTTTATTTGAAAAGTTGTTCTTTGGAGTTACAGGGACCACACCAAAACTCCAATCCTAGCTATGCTATAATAAAGGAACAGTCCCAGAATAGTGTGTTTTTGTACATTTCTTAAATGATAAAGAAGTTAATTTAAACTATTTGATTATTGATTGTTTCATTGTTTTTGCCTTATTCAGCAAAATAATTGTGATAATAGAATTACCAAATGCATGTGAAAGAGCATATTAGTCATGATTTCTTTCTTATACACAATCTAAAATTTATCATCACTGATGGCAAGGAAAGAATCAAAATGTCAATATCTAGAAATATATGTCACTTTAGAAAAATGTACTAAATTCTATCATGGTACAAAAATGTTAATGCATGGCATTAAAATGCTATAATAATCATATCTTGGTATTGATTATCAAAGTTATTGTAGCTTATCTTAGTCCCAAAGAATCAATCCTGTCTATTCACCCATGGCAGTCCCTGGTAAACTATTATTACTCAAAGATTTCAGACCAGATTCTTCAGTTTAAGGTGCAAATTACCTGCAAGGACTTGGGGTGCTAACCCTAATCACATAGCTTGACCTTATTGGGGATGATCTCAGGTTGCCTCATGTTCTATCTCCCAGTAATGTCTTCCTCAACAGAAATGAGAAAACTACTGAAGCCCATGTTTCTGATGCTTTCTATAAGATAGCATCTGATCTTGAGTCTTTTTATCATGTTCACTTAGTTGGCACAACCCGCACAATCAAGGGGCAAGAGAGGCTTGAAAAACAAATCAGGTCACATAGCCTCACCTCCCACAGCATCTTTCTACAACTAGATTCCAGTTCTCAACCTAGGCCTTCAGTCCTATCTTTCTGGCTGACACATTTCAATCATTTTTTTGAACTGTTATATTTCTGCCCTAGAAACAAGATTTGAAATGACCATTCCAATGTGGTTTCTTAAAAATAAAAAAGTATATACCATATAACTTATCCTCATTAATTGATCATAGAACTATAAGCTGAATATTGCCCACACAGTACCACAATCCTCAACAAGTCAGTGAATTGAATTGAGCCCTTACTTTTACATGAAAACATTCTATTACTTCCTCTGTGTTCATTAAAGAAAATAACAGACTCTCAATCATGAATAGAGCAATAAAGAACATGACTGCTTTAGAAGGCAATATGGACCCTAACAATGAATGTCCATAGTTGGAAGCTCACCAACAACTTGTTAGGGTTATTGTGGATGAGATTCCTGTCCACATATAATGCATTCATTTTCTTGATAGATCTGCATATTTAGAATATAGTGAAAATCAGGCAAATAAAGTGTTACCATCTCATTTAAATTATGATTTAATTTAAAGTAATTTTGATATAAACAGCTAAGTGGCATGGTGGATAGAGTTTCAAGACTGGAGTCATGAAGATTCATCTTCATGAGTTCAAATATGGTTTCAAATAAGTATCAATTATATAAGCCTGGTCAAATTACTTAACCTTTTTGCCCTAGTTTCCTTATGAGTAAAGTGAGCTGGAGGACAAAATGCAAAATATTCCAGTGTCTTTGCCAGGAAAACCTCCAATAGGGTCATAAAAAGTCAGAGATAACTGAAGAGCAACAACAAAAACAACAAGATCATTATGGTCATTTTTAAATGATAGAATGTGATTCTGTCATGTAAACATTTTTTAAAATATAATTTGTTCCAAAATACCTGTAGGTATGCATCATTATCGTTGTTTGTTCCATGTAATAATGGAAATAGAATCCCAATTCATCTGAACATTTGAAGGATTGTACTGGATCAAGGGAAATCTTCCTTAACTATTTTAAAGTCATCACTTCCTACTCTATTGGTACCCAATTATTCTGTTGATGTGCTTAAGTTATATATTGTAAACATTTCTTAATTCCTTTTCTGAATTATATGCAAAAATCATTTGCCTTCTCTTACCCATTCCTACTCTCTGATTTGTGTAGAGATTTTGGACTGGAACCAAACTCAGAAGGGGACAGTTTATGAAGGTCTATTTTTTGGAAAATGGAGTTGTTTTAAATCACATTCTGGTTTCCCTCAAAATTATGTCATAATTAGAGTTGTTATTTTTACACTTATTTTGACCTTTAATTTAAAGAAATTTTAAAGTGAGCACTAGAGAAATATATAAATGTAATAAAGAACCTTATTAGTTAAAAAGAGTAATGAGTTTATTTTTTTTGTCCCATCCCAACTTTATATTTTATGTGTTTTTTTATTTGTAACATATCTGTATTATAATTTTGACCATGTAAAATTACCAATTAAAAATAAAATATCTGTTTTTGAAAAGCAGGAAAAATGATTAAGATATGAAATGGGAAATTTCCCTTTGTTTTGATAGGAATTATCGTATGGCACAAGCATAATAATTTACCTAATACCTTGGATATATTATCTTGGATAAAATTTACTTTCCAATTTCATTTTAGGGGAAATTTAAATATTGTTGCAATTTGATTTGGGACTAAGTACTACCCCAAGATTAAAAGATTAACTATCATTTATTTATTTTTAATTGTTCTTTGTCTTGTTTCATTACCCAAGGATAAAGCTACTTTAGAAACAACCAGCATACAAGAACAAATGGCACTTAAGGAACAAGTTAAGTCTCTTTCTGCTCCATTCCATTCTGAAGTACTAGAATCCAGTAGCAAATCTCCTGGTGATGACATACATCCAAGTCCAGAAACAAAATGGAAAAAAAATTTTTAAAAAACCATGGATTGAGGAGGAAAAGGAAGTTTGTGGTGAAATTTATGAAAGGGGTAATATTGCTACTACGACAAAAGACAACCTCCACGAAGATGACTTTAAAGAATCAAAAGAAATACTAGAAACATCTCCTACTTTGGCAAAAAAATTAAGGGATTCTGTGGAAAAGGAGAAACATAAACGCCATGTAAGAGTCCTGAAATCATTTTCTGGGCAAACGGACCAAGATCGGCCTTTCCAAGAAAATGTTCCTTTGTTTTCTACCAATGTGTGCTCACAAAAAAGAAGCACCCTGCAACTTAAGAATGATAATGAGTCAGAAATTGAATGTACTTATGTTGCAAAAAAGCCTGTACTTATACCTCCAAGAAAATGTAAGGAGAAAACAAAGAATAAAGCAATCTTGTTTCAGAATATCAGTCATCACAGTGCCAGTAACTCTACAGATGAGTTAAACCGTTGGAGACCCTCCCTTCCTTATAGGGAGAAAATCGCAAAAATGGACATAGATTCCTCATTAAAACAATGTCCACAAAGACTTACAACTAAATTTACTATAGTACAAGCAAAATCCCTGACTTTGGAGAAAGAAAAAATACCACCACAAAAAGAGGTAGATTCACCTTCTGCCACTCTATATTCTATTTAATTTTCCTCTTCATCAATCATCCTGTGAAATTGATTTTTCACTTCCAATGCTTGCTATTTGTACAACATGTTTTGAAAACTGCCTTAAGGAAAATACCCAGAAAGCCTTTTTGATAGTTTTTATTTTGGTCATCTAAATTACCCCACTTTCTAAATGAGACATACAAATTGTAATATTAAACTAGGTAACCAAAAAGAACAAGGATAAGCCTAAAGATAATTAGGACACAGACCTAAAAGAAATATAATGAACTCAGATTCTCTTTTGTGCAAATCCTTGTAATATTTGATATTTGAAAGAATTTTGCTTTCTATGGGCATTTTTATCTTCTTAGTCAAATGTAAGGTGTTGCGACTTAAAATACTGAAAATATAAGAAAATTTGGGAAATTTCTAACAAATGTATATGATGCAGCTAATACTTTTATGGTCATCTGATACTTCATCTTTACTGATTTTACTAAAATCATTACTTTTTTGCATTTCAAAAGAAAGTAAAACACAATTTTGCTAATTAATCATCTAAAATCAGTTTTCATTGGGCATTAATATGCTATTTCTCTATTTATCCCACTAGTAATAAATTATAGGATTGGTATTTAAACCTCAATCTTCTGCCTTCAAGTTCAGTGCTCTTCTTGTATTTAGTTTTTCAAACTATGTTTTTATTCGCTATAGATATTTGCATAATTGACTGGCTGTAGATATTGTTATACTAGCACTGTTAATTCGTTGAATTTTATTTTTGGGAAGGAGCATTGGCAATCATTGAGTCAAACCCCATTATCTTATCAATGAGGAAAGGTTAGGTTCCAGGGAGGTTAGATTGTATGGCCAGGTTCTCTTGGCTCATCTATACCTTCACATGGCTGTCTTGTAATTATCTTTTCACAATAATAGCTGAGCATATAATACAGGAGAGTGTATACAAATCCAGAGACACTTAGACTTAGATTTAAGAGCTTCTTGTAATACAGACTAGTTATGTTAACCTGGGCAAATCCATTGACCTTACCAGGCAACTGAGACTAGGAGCAGAGGCTGATCAGAATTTGTGGAGGGAATTTCCTCACTTGGAGTTATTCACACTGATGAATTCACAGGTTCTGTCCACAAACAATGAGAGTAGTATATGTATACCACTCAAATTACAAAGCAATCTCATGTGATCTTCATTACTATTCCTATAAAGGGGTGTGACCCATATTTGTGGACCAGGCAAAAGAAGCTCAGCCAATACAAATGACTTTGAAAAATGGTCAATTGGGTTACTTAATGTATCTCTGCTTCTGGTTCCTAATCTAAAAAATGATAGCATTACACTAAGATTTTTTTTTCCTATTATTTTTTTTTTGTGCTTCTGGGAATATGAAAAGGGAATAGCCTTGATTTTCTATAGTATAGCAGTCACAATACCTAAATCTCAATTTAATTAATTTCCTATTTTATCAATCCAGTATTTCAGTGACTACTTCAAGGTTTTTTTGTTTGTCTTTTGCTTTGGTTTATTGGTTTTTTTTTTTTTTAACTTTACAGTAAGAAATAAGAAATGAGAAATGGAATGGGAAACCCCTATCATGTGGTTGGACATAAACTTGGTCTGTCTTTGCATTGTGGGAACATGGTGGAAAAGGCCAAAAATAAATCAGATATTGTATCTCAACCCTGTCTCCTTTTTAAAGGAGAGAGAGAAGGGAACTTGAAAGTAGAATGAGAAAACAAAATGAGATAGAAATTGAGCTATCATTTTGACATTTGAGTCGATATTTCAACTTTCAAACGAAATTTATAAAACTATGACCATTTTATATCCAAAATAAAATGGGAAAATGATATAGAGGATAATAAGTATTTCAAAATAAAATTGAAAAATGAAAGGCAATGTGGCATATTTGATAGGAAGCTAGTAGATTTAGTTCAAGTCCCATTTCTGACATATGTAGACAAGTCATTTAATACTTATCTTCTAGATTTTCGTAACATTGGTAGAGGGAATTTTCTCTTCAGGTAGTTCCTTGGACTAGTTAAACCACAAGTCTAGTTCTTTACCCAAGTAAGTATGTAAATATATATATGTACAAAAGTGTGCATGTATAAACACACACACACACACACACATATATGTATATATTTAAACAGAGAGACACATAACAATAAAGTAACAATGATACTAAGCTTTCCTTTTAGATGGAAGAGGAAAAGAAAAAGCATCAACAGAATGTAATGGAAATATTTCAGGGAAAAGGTCGTAAATTACTTGACAAGACAACTGGTGGCAAAATTAATAAACAAGTTTCTATGAAGAACCATCAAAATGGTAAAGATGAGGAAAATAAAATTCCTGAGGAAGAAATTCTGGTAATGAATGTTTCTTCCAAGAAAATTTTATCTATACATCATGGTTTAAAGGGGTAAGTTTGTCAAAATATTAACATGGAGAATTATTATCAAATGTTAACATTGATGTTATAATCAGTGTGCTCTACAAATCTAGATTCAGATTCACTCTGCATCCTCTTGTTTTTTGCCAAGAAAGAAATTAAGGTCCCATGAATGTATATTATCCTTTTGCTGTAAGTATTTTTATACCACATATACATATATATAGATTTATTTATTTTGTTGTTGTTGTTACATGAGTGTCTATTGAAAGAAGGTAGGTCAGCTTTGGTGAGATCAAAAAGAATAGCATATAAAGTAATATATGGGTGGCAAGGAGCAAAGCAATGCAGTTTGCAAACTTTGCAAATGTATAAATAATGTGCCAGTGACACATGAAAATAGACTTACAGCTACTCCAACAATTAAATGTGTTCTCTTAGTCATTATCAAGTTTCCTGTCAAGAATGAATCAATTTAAGTGCATATCATGAGGCGAGTATTGGGAATACCAAGTCAGACAACCTAGATTCTTAAAAAAGAGTTCATACTTTTAATTGCAGACATGCAAATCATTAAAAATATCCAGTCACCAACCTGTAGTCTACCATATAAGATGAGCCTGAGAGGAGAGAAATATTATTGTCCTTTTATATAGCAGAATAAAAAAGGGGAAATGACAGAAATGTAAAGAGAAGTACTCACGTAGTCCTTGTTTTATAAGGCTTTCTAGTGCTCATATGATTTCTGGACAGGTTGAAGAAGAGCAAAAAGCAGAT